>JAUDYJ010000002.1:237413738-238817904 GCA_030761175.1 Masticophis lateralis
ATCTTACATTTTTATAAGACTTCAAAACAGCATCAAAATTAAAATACAAATCTCCAATCAATAAACTCTAAACAAGTGTCTGAATTTTAATTGTGAACCTCTGTCCCTATTCTGAACTATATTTGCTAAAGGTTAATTGGTGTCCTTTCACTGAAATCAGCATTTTGTGTCTTTGGGACACTATCTACACTTCATTTAAAACTGCACAAATCTTTTTCCATTGCCTTAAGATCATAAATGTTCCATTACCAAGAAGATTCTTTTCATTAGATACGGGAATTTAAGCAATCAATAAAAAGATAAATGAGAAAGAAAGCACAAATGATGAAGAATCCTGAACAGAAAAACCTGGATAAATTGTGCCAAAGATGATATAAAAAGAGAGTTTAGGAGGATGGCACTATGGGTAGTTTTGCATATTACAATAGTGGCCAAAATTGTGGAAACGTTTTGGGAAAAATGTATTTTCTAAAACTAGCTAATAACCTTTTTTTTTTTTTGGAGTAGTCCTATAAAATTATATATCAATAGAAAGATAATTTAATCAAGAATGTAATGCAATAACTTTTATGAATGATTTGTTATTAAATTAGCAACTACAGTATAAAGAGGAAAAATGAAACGCAGAAAAAATGAGGTATACAAAAATTATCACATGAGTTAATACTTAATTGGCTAGCCTTTAGCATGAAGTATGGCCATACAATGTCTTCCCATGGAGTGAACCAAGTCTTTTAGTTCTGCAGCTGTTATAATGTGAAACCAAGATTGAATGATTGTTTTTATTAACTGGGTTTTATTACAAGTTTAGTTGGCTCCATAGATTTTCTATTGGGTTAAGGTCTGGGCTATTCCCAGGCCATTCCAGCCATGGAATATTATTATCTTGAAATTCTAAAACAAAAGTGGTGTTATTAGCCAATAACAATACATTTTTCTCAAAAGGTTTCCACAATTTTAGCCACTACTGTATTTTAAAAATAGTTAAAGGTCTATCTTATAGGTAACTCAAAGTAAAAGGAAATCTAATTTGAGATGATAAATGGATTCATTGAGTGTACATTCTAATTTAGCTTTTCCAAACCTAAACTTTCACTGATGAATAAAACATTAAAAATCTTCAATGAAATACAAACTTTCCTCAAGACTGTTGCATATGTATATTTAGAATTATATGTACAGCTTATCAGTATTTGAACATTATTTTTTCTTTCCTTTTTTTTCAGTAGATCTCAACAAAAGACTTCTTGAGCAATCTGATCACATGTTCTGAAAAGAAATTTATGTTACCCCTCTAATGAATGGTTAAAATGCTTTAAGGTACCGTATTTTCCGGCGTATAAGACGACTTTCTAACACACAAAAATCTTCTCAAAAGTTGGGGGTCGTCTTATACGCCGGGTGTCGGTCTCCTGTAACTAGGCAGACCAGCCCGAAAGGCTTTGACGAGCTTTAAATGGCTCTAAGAAGCCAAGCTGAATTGCCTGCTGAGTTGCCGCTAATCAGCTGAGTTACACGCAAGCCCCCTGTAAAAGGGAAAAACTTTCCTTTTACACAAGGCTGGCCATCCCAGCTGAGATTAGCAGGCAACTCAGCTGAGATCGCCAGAGCTTGGATGGCCAAGCACTGTGTAAAAGGGAAAAACTTTTCTTTTACACAATGCTGGCCATCCCAGCTGCTAGTTTTTGCCTGCTAATTGCTCCGTAGCAAAAATTCCCCCCCCCCCCCACCTCCAGCTTGCTTACCTTAGCTGCTAGCCGCAACACTTGCCTTGCCTTGCCTGCAATCCATTGCATCAGCAAGCAACTAAATCTCCCTGCCTGCTTGATTGCAGGCAGGGAGATTTAGTTGCTTGCTGATGCAAGCAACTTGTGGACTTCAACTCCCAGAATTACTCAGCCAGCAAAGCAAAGCTGGCTGAGGAATTCTGGGAGTTGAAGTCTACAAGTCTTAAAGTTGCCAAGGTTGGAGACCCCTGTTCTATTGGGTAAGTTTTTTCCCTCTTTGGGAGCTTTAAAAAAATAGTTAATTGGGGGGTTTTTTAGTTGTTCTTTTTTAGACCTAGCCATTTAAAGGCTAGGTCTAAGTTTTAGGCTAAGAAGTTTTAAATTTAGCTTTCATATAAAAATAAAAATAAAAATAATAAAAATAAAAATAAAAAAAATGTGTGCAACTTTCTGAGATTTAATGTGTTTCTGTAGTGTTTCACTCTAACTACACAAACACACAAAATCTCACAAAGCTGTATGTGGAATTTTGTGTGTGTAAACCCACAATGTAAAAGTTGTTTTTTTGGGCTTTTTGTGGCTGTGTGAGGTTCCTGCTTATTGCAGGGGCCATTTTGGGTCTAGCACAGCTGCTTTTACATTGTAGGTGAGCCAGTTGATGTTTTTTAATTTTTATTTGGTGTGCGTTGGAAGAGGGGTCGTCTTATACAGCAAGTATAGCCCAAACCCTATATTTTTACAAGAAAAGTTGGGGGTCGTCTTATACGCCCAGTCGTCTTATACGCCGGAAAATACGGTAGTTTTTGTTGTACTTTATATCCTAATTCTTGATGTTTTGGGTTTTATTAATATTTGTATAACATTGAAATATTACTATGATATTCAGATTTTTGTTTGCACACTTAGGTTACCACTGGTATTATTGTTTGTTTGCTTAACAAATAAACAAATACATAAATAAATAAGATTGTCTGAGGTTACCATTATAAAGAAAACAAAGACTTCTTTTTAAAGTAGAGAAATCACCAGTTGTGTCATGACAAAAAAAAATTAAGCAGAAAACCATAGAATGATCAAGAAAGATAGTCAAGATTCTCAAATGACTCATCCAATTTTGAGGTAAGGGAGCTAATGTCTATTACATACAAATTTTATTGGAGGGGAGTTCCCAAAAAACTATTTAGCCTAAAATTAATAAACTGAACCTTTGAAGACAATAGCTCTCCAAATTAATAGAAAATGTACTTGCTACTGTGCACCCTGAGACTGAAGTTGCAAACATGAGCATCCATGGGGAAGTTAATGAGGTGCAGATGGCAAACATGCATGCCAATATACAATATGTGATTATGCAAATATACTTGTTCTAGTTTCAGAATTTTTTTTTTAAAAAAAATAGATTTATATGCCGCCCTTCTCCGGAGACTCAGGGCGGCTTACAATGCGTTAAACAATAGCTTTCATACTTTTGTATATTTTATACAAAGTCATCTTATTGCCCCCACAAACTGGGTCTTCAATTTACCTACCTTAGAAAGGATGGAAGGCTGAGTCAACCTTGAGCCTGGGGAGATTTGAACTTGCAATAATTGCAGACATCTGAATGTTAATAACAGGCTTTTAGTCTGTTGAGCTATCCAGGTAATTTGTTCTTATATCAGACATTGGGATGCAAATTTCCAAAGACAGCATTTCCATGAAGACATCGGTGAGAACATATCATCATTTTTGGATCATTGTAGTTTGCTGCAGATGCTATTGGTTGCAAACAAATTGTGAATGACAAGATCCTATGCAGACCTCTTTCATTTGCATCTATAGAACATTTATCAGTGTACATAGTATAAATACATTTCTTCTGCTAGGAGTGGCTATTTCTTTATTCAAAGATAAAACAGATAACTTATAATAAAACCAAACAACAGTAATCATTTTATGAATTAAGAAATAAAACAAGTGGAGTTACTCCTATGGTTAATACGGAAACTATCAATCTTAATATGAAAAATTAGTATCTCATGCCATCTGGAATTCATAAACCATTCAATTGGTTTAGTTATTTGGACTGCAATCCAAGGATAGTTCCATACAGGTTTTGTATGATTCTCAGTTTGGATCCTTATTAAATTGTTATGAACTCTAATACTTCTAGCTACCGTATTTTCCGGCGTATAAGACGACTTTCTAACACACAAAAATCTTCTCAAAAGTCGGGGGTCATCTTGTACGCCGGGTGTCGGTCTGCTGTAACCAAGCAGACCAGCCCAAAAGGGTTTGACGAGCCTTAAATGACTCTAAGGAGCCAAGCTGAATTGCCTGCTGAGTTGCCGCTAATCAGCTGAGTTACACGCAAGCCCCGTGTAAAAGGGAAAAACTTTCCTTTTACACAATGCTGGCCATCCCAGCTGAGTTGCCTGATTAGCAGGCAACTCAGCTGGGATCGCCAGAGCTTGGATGGCCAAGCCCCGTTTAAAAGGGAAAAACTTCCCTTTTAAAACAACAGACTGGCCATCCCAGCTGAGTTGCCTGATTAGCAGGCAACTCAGCTGGGATCTCCAGAGCTTGGATGGCCAAGCGCTATGTAAAAGGGGAAAACTTTCCTTTTACACAACGCTGGCCATCCCAGCTGCTAATTTTTACGTACGTAAAAATTGGTACGTAGCAAAAATCCCCCCCCCCTCCAGCTTGCTTACCTTAGCTGCTAGCTGCAACGCTTGCCTTGCCTTGCCTGCAATCCATTGCATCAGCAAGCAACTAAATCTCCCTGCCTGCAATCAAGCAGGCAGAGAGTTGTGGACTTCAACTCCCAGAATTACTCAGCCAGCAAAGCAAAGCTGGCTGAGGAATTCTGGAAGTTGAAGTCTACAAGTCTTAAAGTTGCCAAGGTTGGAGACCCCTGTTCTATTGGGTAAGTTTTTTTCCCCCTTTGGGAGCTTTAAAAAAAATAGTTAATTGGGGAGTTTTTTAGTTGTTCCTTTTTAGACCTAGCCATTTAAAGTTTTAGGCTAGGAACTTTTAAATTTAGCTTTCATATAAAAATAAATAAAAATAAAAATAAAATAATATTTGTGCAGCTTTCTTAGATTTAGTGTGTTTCTGTAGTGTTTCATTCTATTTACACAAACTCACAAAATCTCACAAAGCTGTATGTGGAATTTTGTGTGTGTAAAGTGTGAAAGGGGCTTTTTGTGGCTGTGTGAGGTTCCTGCTTGTTGCAGGGGCCATTTTGGGTTTAGCACAGCTGCTTTTACATTGTGGGTGAGCCAGTTGATGTTTTTTAATTTTTATTTGGTGTGCATTGGAAGAGAGGTCGTCTTATACAGCAAATTTAGCCCAAACCCTATATTTTTACAGGAAAAGTCAGGGGTCGTCTTATAGGCCCAGTCGTCTTATACGCCGGAAAATACGGTACTGATAGTTTACTTGCTTTATTTAATCAAATGTATTTATTATAAATGTTCAACTTCAATGGACTCTTGGAATTAGTAACTTTGATGTTTCATAATTTGGCATTAATAAAATGCCTTCATAGTGGACCTGAGATACTGAAAATGCACAAATATTTTCACTTTCTCCTTTCAGGATTTGCATGTAAGGTAGGAAAACTCTGTAATACTACTTGAGGCCTATGTTCTGATATCTTTAAAGACTGACTCCTTCTAAATCATTAGAGAAAACCCAAACAAGTTAAGCTCGGTTGCTAGAAAACACTCGTTCTGTACTTGAACAATTGCCTCTTTTGATTCATTAAAAAAAGAGAGAAGAGGAGGAGAAAAGAAAGAGAAAGAGAACTCTTTATGTTAAATAGCTTTTATGAAGATCATGCTGTTACAGAGAATAGAGCCTTTTTTAAATAATAACTTAGTAAGACTATATACATCTTTCAGAATGTATATAGTCAGTATTTCAGACTATTCATTATTTTATTGCAGCATTTCAAAGGATTCATTTTTCTATTGTATTTAAAGATAATGCTTTTATTTTACATATTAAAATAAAGGATTGACGTATATAAAGAGAGTATCTTTCTTCTGGAATAAAATTATGTGATGGCATTTAAGATTAGGGACTTTTGAGTTGGGAGGGAGGAATTGAACTCACTGAGCTTCAAATACCACTTTCAAAAACAATTCTGGTTTAGGCCAAACTTAAGGTACCATCTCTAGTTTCTTTGCAAACAACTCTTGACAACGAAGAATGTGAAAGTATCAGTGCCCATCAGAAGTGGCAAACTGAAGGGACATAAAGAGATTTGAAAGATGAGGATTTAATTGTGAAAAGTAAAGATGGAAATATAAGATGCTTGTGGTAAAATGCATGACTTATTTGTAAAAATAAGACGTAATATAAATTAATAAAATAAAAGTAATATTACTGGAGCATAATAGGTTTAGTAGTCATTCTTTTACAATTACAAATGCTTTAATTAGGCTTTTTTTGAATGTAACTAATTTCCAAAAACTAATGTGAACTCATCATTACTATTCACAGTTTAGAACTCATAAAGCAAAGGCTGGAGTTAGCCAAGATATAGAATGAATTCTAACCTATGGGAGAAAGTAGCTTATATTATAAGCTGCTCAGACTCATTTAGATGACTGGTGTAGACATGTGATGGATGAATAAATAAATAAAATAAATAATTCTTTTTGTTCAGACATGTAAATGCTATAATGTCTACAACTGGAGCAAATAGGAGTATATAAACTGCAGAGTTCCTTTACTGTACTCCCTGTCTTCCATACTATCTTCTATAGAAGATATTTATTTTTAAAATCTTGGAAAATGATAAACATCTTGTTGAGTTCAACAAGATAAAAAAAAGTGTTGAGTGTTATTATTTGAATGGAAGACATCAAGAAATCTTAGGGCTATAGAATACTCCATGGGGTGGAGAAGGGGCAACTGAAGGTGTGGGTGAGGAGAAGGTAGAGAAAGAGAAGGGCATTTCTTTACTGTTGGCAAGAAAATAAGATAGATACCTTGTTTATTTCCCCAAACACAGACATTTATCTTTTGTTCATATGGAAAGTCTCAACAGACAGAAAAATCCCTTACAGTGGGGTTTTGGTGGTTTCTTTGTTTTCTTTTGCCTTCAGATCAGTGTTGACTGCTGACGACATCCTGAACATGTCCTTGGAATTTTCTTGCCATGGTTTATAAAAAAATGTTTTATCAATGTCTGTTTCCTAAGGCTGAAAGTGGGTAAGTGGCCCAAGGCCACCCAACTGGATTTGTGACTAAGGTGGGACTTAGTCCCCTGAATTCTAGCCTTCTGCCTTAACCACTACACCAAGCTCTCTTTCCAGTAGTTAGTCACACACACACGCACACACACACGTATATATAATGTGGAAAACAACAAAAATGATTGAGAAGAGAAATAACATATTCAGCTTTAATCTCGGCAACTCTAGATCTAACAAACATTTCAATTCTGAACAGGGTATGTTTTTTAAAACTTGAACTGATAACTTCTTTGTCATAGGAGAGCTTCGAATAGTCCAGACATACCTATTGTTCCTTGTAAAAGAAGTGCATCATTTTTGCCAATGATGAGATTACCCTGGAAAAATGAGGGTTTTGTAGGCTTGGGATAACTGAATTTATATGCATCTGTCTATTGATGAATAAGTACATTGAAAAGGCCATGCTGATGTCATTGAGATCAATGCTAATGAATAGACTTCAGATGACACAGAGCAATTTCACAGGTGAGAACTAAAAATTCTAGTTACTTGCAGGCAGTTCAATAAAATACAGTTGACTTAGGAGACCTCTCTTTGAATGCTATTTATTTTCTCATTCAATTTTGAATCAAGATTCAAGTTCATCGGTAAACTGACATGGCTGTTACTGGTAATAAAAGCTTATGTCATCCACCAGAGATTTTAGAAGAAATTTGCTTCCATAATTTTTATCAAATGGAAAGACCCACTAAGTGGCAATCAGGGCTATATGTTGTCAGTTCCAGAAACACAAACTGGAATGTAATTAGTCACTGATATTTCTGGAATTTGCAGTGTAGATGTTCAAAGAAAACTGCAATGTATATTTCAAGTGAAAATGCATATTGTCAGGCATACATTTATGCACCACTTAAAAAAAAAAGAAAGAAATGCTTTATTTTGTTATTGGAAACATTTTTAAAAAGAGTATATACAGTTTGTGAAAATGGCATCAAAGTGTCTTTTTTTATTTTGATGATCATGAAAATTTATTTATTTATTTATTTATTTATTTATTTATTTATTTATTTATTTATTTATTTATTTATTATCGGATTTATATGCTGCCCTTTTCCTGTGAGGACTCAGGGTGGCTCACAACAATAAAACCAGTCCAGATTAAAATTCAGACACTAAAAACTAAAATTCCCATTAAAACCCCACTCAGTCCAGGCCAGCCTGGTGAAACAACCATGTTTTAAAGTCACAGCGGAAGGAGCAAAGGTCGGGGGCTACCCGGAGCTCCAAGGGGAGCTGATTCCAGAGGGTAGGTGTGCCCACAGAGAAGGCACGCTCTCTAGGGGCCATCAGCCAACATTGCCTGGCCAACAGAACCCCAAGTAGGCCCTCTCTATGTGAGTGCACCAGGTGATGGGGAGCTGTTGCTGGCCGCAGGTGTTCTGCCAAATACCCCAGACCTAAGCCGTGTAGGGCTTTATAGGTGATCACCAACACCTTGAACCTCACCCGGAGGGCAACCGGTAGCCAATGCAGGTCATGCAGGAGGGGTGTGACATGGGAGCATCGGGACACTCCCATCACTACCCACGTGGCCGCATTCTGCACCAGCTGAAGCCTGTGAATGGTTTTCAAGGGTAGCCACATGTAAAGAGTGTTGCAATAATTGATCCGGGAGGTAACAAGTGCATGAGTGACTGTGCGTAAGGCATCTTGGTCCAGGTAGGGGCGCAACTGATGTACCAATCTAATCTGGGCAAATGCCCCCCTGGTCACGTTTGTAACACGGTCTTCAAAGGTCAACCGTGCATCCAGGAGGACACCTAAGTTGTGCACCCTATTCACAGGGGGCAACACCTCTCCCCTATGACCAAGGATGGAATATTCCCTTGGAACCGAGATGCCGGTACCCACAGCCACTCCATCTTGGCAGGGGTGAGTCAGAGCCTGTTGCTCCCCATCCAGAGCTGCACCGTCTCCAGGCATCGGGACATCATGTCGAGGGCATCACTGGGCTGATTTGGGGTAGATATAAAAAGTTGGGTATCATCACGTATTGATGATACCCCACCCCAGAACCCCAGATCTCCCCCAGTGGCTTCATATAGCTGTTAAACAGCAGGGGAAAGAGAACCCACCCTGGGGACCCCACATCTGAGGGGCCTCGGGGTCAACCTCTGCCCCCCCACCAACACCACTTGCAAGCGCCCAGAGAGGTAGGAGGAGAACCACTGTAAAACAGTGCCTCCCACTCCCAACCCCTCGAGGCGTCGCAGCAAGATACCATGGTCGATGGTATCAAAACCCACCGAGAGATCTAACAGGACCAGGGCAGAGGAATATCCTCTGTCCCTAGCCCGCCAGAGATCATCCACCAGTGCGACCAATGCTGTCTCCATGCTGAACCCCAGCCTGAAACCCAACTAATACAGGTCTAGGTATGATGCTTTATCCAGGACCAGTGGGAGCTGACGTGCCACCACGCTCTCGACTATCTTCGTGATAAAGTGAAGGTTGGAGACAGGATGGAAGTTGTTTAAAATAACAACTAGATCTAAGGTGGGCTTCTTGAGGAGAGGCCTTACCACCGCCTCCTTCAAGGCAGAAAATGCCATCAAAGTACTTATAGATCTTCATGTACTATTTTTTAAAACATGCCATACTGTTGAAGAGAAAGGAAAATTTAAAAAAATTATAAATTAACAGGTTAAGCAAATTCAGTTTTGTCAGCTTCTAATTTAAATCAAATAATAGAATATTGTACCTTTCAAAGACTATAATTTGAATCTGAGTTTAATTTTTTAAAAAAAAAAACCTTTTATTTCTTTTATTATACTGTATATTTTGAGAAGTATCACTTGTAGCATCTTGATTATTTCAATGATTTCTTCAGCACTTTCCAAAATTATGAATACTGGGCACAAAAATGAATGGATTATTCCTGTTATTCAAGGTTAAGCAGTTCATACCCCAGATAATAGTTCATATTAACCCCATTTTCTGTGATTTATCAGGAATGATCAAAATTGGATCAATGCAACAGACAAGCAAAATACATTTAGTAGTACGATTTTTGTTGTGTATATATGTGTGCATATATAAATTGTAATATAGTAATTGTAATAATGTTGCACATACACACATTCAAACTTGAATTTTGAAAAATTAAAAATGAAATTAAACAAGCAACATTTATAGTGGCAATGAGTAAAGTAGGTCTGTTTTTTTAATTAAGTTTCAATCAAGAAATTCTTCACAGAATAGAAACAGTACAAATTTAAAAAAGGAAAAGGGAAGTAAAGAAATGTGATACATAAATAAGCAACCTCCAATCTTTGCAGCAGTTATACCTAAATATATTTATATGTTATCTTTGCTCTACAGTTATATTGTGGCACCTTCTTTTCATATTATACCCTTTGTAATCAAGCCCGTGAATTATGAATCCACTCTCCAACCCACCATTTTTCAGCCAAGTAGGTCTGTTAAACAACTTATTTTGTTTAGCCTACATGAAAATCCAAAAAGCAGAGCAATTCTTGCATTATTTTTATAACTCTAATTCTTGGAATTACCATCACTGATATACTGTTCTTGGTCCCAAAGACTATGCAGCTCTCCACATTGAAAAAAAAAATGTTAACCATCTCTGTGGTAACTAAGTAGGTTTCATCAATGTATATCTTTGGAGTACTGGGTAATTAACTCAAAATAGGATAAAAGCAAAAACATGTCTTTAATCTCCAAACAGGTAGTTAAAATGTTTCAAGTATCCTGCAAGGCAGGCAGATTACTTGTGTTCCACAAATTGTCTTTTATGACAATGATCCTGGTTTTTGAATCAATGGATATGTAACTGCTTTGGCTCAATATGTATTGCCAAATTGATGTGTTAGAAAGCATAATGGTATCATTATTAGCTACCTTTTTTAACTTTTGATGGCCATGAACTGGAAAGAAATCAATGCAAATGCATTAACTAAAAAGGCTGGGCACAAATCAGAACCACCAGTGATGCATTAACACAATTAATGTTGGTATCAAACTCTAAAGCAGAACCAGTATTATTATGAGCTGCAAAGCATTCAATGCTAATTATAAGACTGAAATAAAATGGGTTACACTTTGTTTCTCTCAAAGATATGCACATCCAAAAAGTCTGTTTGCTAACTGCAGAGGGAGAGATATTTCTCCTTGCTCTATCCCAATGCAAGCTAACAATCCATCATGGATTAGTTAGGAGAACATGAAATAGAAATGAGAGCTCCAATCAAAGGAAAACACAAAAGCAATGTTAAGAAATATTGGAAAATAGTAGAAGAAGCTCAGACAGATTGACACACAATGAAAACAGTTCAGTAGAGGGGAAACTCATTTGTCACTCCTACAAATGTGAGAGAAAGGTCAAGCTTTTATTTTGGCACTGCCTGTGGAACAAAGCAAACCGTCAAGAGGCTGCGTTCAGTCAGGGACTGGCAAGAAACCTGCCACTAAATTGGTTTAGGTTTTCACACTACTGACAATAACTGAGACAGATGATGCGCTCATCATATTACAGATGGGTCATGAGTTTCAATATTGGTATTGGGAGGTAGTTCTGTTGGGCCTGATGTTAGGTAGTGAAAACCATTGAAAAACAAATCATGATGCCTAAAGGGAACAGCCAAGTTGGCACATCACAACAACAGACCCCCTTATAGGAGTCAGCAGGAGGAGGATGCTGGCACCAGAAAGAACGAATGGGCAATTCTGCTTAGAAAACACTCCAGCAAAGCCTGTTCTGTAGCTCAAAATCTCCAAGTTATAGAAATGGAGAAAAAGCCACAACAAGAGCCTTGTCAAATCCATAGCACACTAAAGTGACCAATAAAGATAAAATTACCGTATTTTCCGGCGTATAAGACGACCCCCAACTTTTCTTGTAAAAATATAGGGTTTGGGCTATACTTGCTGTATAAGACGACCCCTCTTCCAACGCACACCAAATAAAAATTAAAAAACATCAACTGACAAACCCACAATGTAAAAGCAGCTGTGCTAGACCCAAAATGGCCCCTGCAATAAGCAGGAACCTCACACAGCCACAAAAAGCCCAAAAAAACAACTTTTACATTGTGGGTTTACACACACAAAATTCCACATACAGCTTTGTGAGATTTTGTGTGTTTGTGTAGTTACAGTGAAACACTACAGAAACACATTAAATCTCAGAAAGTTGCACACATTTTATTTATTTTTATTTATTTTTATTTTTATTTTTTTTATTTTTATTTTTATTTTTATTTTTATTTTTATTTTTATTTTTATTTTTATTTTTATTTTTATTTTTATTTTTATTTTTATTTTTATTTTTATTTTTATATGAAAGCTAAATTTAAAACTTCCTAGCCTAAAACTTAGACCTAGCCTTTAAATGGCTAGGTCTAAAAAAGAACAACTAAAAAACACCCCAATTAACTATTTTTTTTAAAGCTCCCAAAGAGGGAAAAAAACTTACCCAATAGAACAGGGGTCTCCAACCTTGGCAATTTTAAGACTTGTAGACTTCAACTCCCAGAATTCCTCAGCCAGCTTTGCTTTACTGGCTGAGTAATTCTGGGAGTTGAAGTCCACAAGTTGCTTGCATCAGCAAGCAACTAAATCTCCCTGCCTGCAATCAAGCAGGCAGGGAGATTTAGTTGCTTGCTGATGCAATGGATTGCAGGCAAGGCAAGGCAAGTGTTGCGGCTAGCAGCTAAGGTAAGCAAGCTGGAGGTGAGGGGGGGGAGATTTTTGCTACGGAGCAATTAGCAGGCAAAAACTAGCAGCTGGGATGGCCAGCGTTGTGTAAAAGAAAAGTTTTTCCCTTTTACACAGCGCTTGGCCATCCAAGCTCTGGCGATCCCAGCTGAGTTGCCTGCTAATCTCAGCTGGGATGGCCAGCGTTGTGTAAAAGGAAAGTTTTTCCCTTTTACAGGAGGCTTGCGTGTAACTCAGCTGATTAGCGGCAACTCAGCAGGCAATTCAGCTTGGCTCCTTAGAGCCATTTAAGGCTCGTCAAAGCCTTTCGGGCTGGTCTGCCTAGTTACAGGAGACTGACACCCGGCGTATAAGACGACCCCCAACTTTTGAGAAGATTTTTGTGTGTTAGAAAGTCGTCTTATACGCCGGAAAATACGGTACTGTTGTGATACATTTGGATGAAGCACATACAATACTTGGTCAGAATATCATGAAACCATCCAGCTACGTATGCTGAGAAAGCTTTGCCGATGTTAAAAGGTGAGATGAAATGCATACACATTATATATTTCCATAATATATTCTTGGTTCCCAACCAATGGGATGCTTGTAGAAACCAATCATGCTGGTAGTATTTTATTAGTGCCGCCCAGAAAAAACAACTAGAATTTCATTTTAGCAAGATGATATATCCTTGTGGATCTTTCTTTAAAAGCTCAAGCAGCACAAAATAAGAGTGTAGAACATTGATACCATTCTTCCTGATATTACAGGTAAGATATATCAAGTGTCAAAAACTTATTTTAAAAAACAGTAAAAAATAAAACCATTTGAATGCAATTATGCACAGCAGGTAGCTTATGCTTTTTAGAAAGCTGTTATATGTCCTTCATATTATTATTGGCCACAGATTGTGGCATCAGTTGAGAGGGTGGAAAATATAATATTCACTCTACTTTTCTTTTTTCTTTTCTTTTTCATTCCTTAGCCTTTGTTACTACGCTTATCAGATGAATAACTTCACCAGGAAGATGAAGGGAGAGAAAGGAAGTTAGGAGCTCTGAATCTATCAAATGTCTAATTTGGAATCCTTAAAATGTAAATAAATAAGAAACATAATAAAATCAGCAAGGCTGCTATCCAAATTGTGAGGAAACATATGATGGTTTCATGGGAACAATCTGAGTCCTTTTTCCATGACCTATGTAAAACCATAAGTCTTTGTATCATAAAACTCAATTTGACTTTGTTTCATTATCGATCCTTCATTTAGTCTTTCATTAAAACACTAAAATAAAGATACATTGAGTATATAAAATCAATGTGTCCTTATTATCAAGTAACAAAACCAGTAAAAACAAAATTCCATTTATTTATATTAGTGGTTTTCATTAAAACATATTATATTTTTCTCAAGAAACTTTCACAAAGGGATTTTTTTTTATTAAACTGAAGAAGAGAGCCATATTGCTTTATCCAGGATAGTTAAACACTGAAAGAGTTTATACAATGGATTAATATTTCAAGTGATTTTCAAGCAAATGTTCTCTCCAAGTAGTACCCACACCTGTAATTTATATTAGAATAACAAAAAGTGAAACCAGACAGTGAGACACCCAATATGATTTGATTTAGATTCCAACTGAGCCACAAATGTTTTACCCAAAGTAATAATTTAAGAAAATATAGAGGATCTGAAAGTCAACTGTGATTTTTCTGAGGATCTGTAGCCTACTGGCAGAGTGTGTATTTTGTCTGTCATAAGTCTCATATTCAACCTCTTAGCATTTTTGTCCATTTCTCTTAAATATTGAAAGACAATAAAAGTGAATGTAGGCACCATAGTCTTGATCAGATCAATGATCATATTCTTGGACTGGTTTCATAATTCATGTTCAGTGTTCTTGTGATTACCTAACAGTTTAGAGTATAATGTGAATTATGCCATTGAGTTTGTAGTTAATTGCTTAGTCTGTTGATTTGTCATGTTTACAATTCCTGCCAAATTGCCATGGGAAGCTAAGAATATATACTAAGTCCATTATGGCGAACTATGGCACTTGTGCCAGAAATGGCTGCAGTGCCCTCTTCATGGGCCGTCTCTCCAGTTGAGTTCTGCTGCACATGCACATGTGCTTCCTGCCAGCCAGCTGGTCTTTGGGTCTCTGTCACACACGTGCATGGTGTGTGTGTGTATGCACGGGGCCCATGCACGCATACGGGTGGCAGGGTGCGTGGGGGGGCCTGCGCGCACATGCGTGGGAGGCAGGCGCATGTGGGGGGGCTGTACATTGCATTTTGGGGGTTTGAGCATGCACACACACATTTGCATGTCCATGTGCTTTGGGCACTTGATTAGCTTAGCATCACTTAGTACAGTGATGCTAAAAGATTAGCATCACTGTACTAAGTGAAATCTTTTGTCCATCTGACCTGAAGATAATCTAATGATATTCTATTTTTTTTTCTATTACATTTTTCAAATGTTGCTGATTGTTTTTGTAAACATAAAACTTCAACTTAATAAATGTACAATCCCTGAATAGTTATCTTGAAAAATAATAAGTTTACTAAACAAATTCATTGATCCAATTAACTCAGGATACTAACCTCTTACTATATTGGCAACGTAAGAAGCAGTCCCAAGTATTCTGTTGCTGTCTGGCAATTTTGTAAACTATTATCAGTATGGTGCAAAAGGAGGGATTGTGCAGAATGCTTCACTTTAAGAAATCTGCTTTGCATTGTTTTGATTATATTTCTTCTTAATATGCAAAGAACATAGGGCAAGGCCAACACAGTTCTGAAAATGGGACTGAGTTAGAATGGGATTCAGTTAGAATGGGACTGATCTCGTAGTTATTATCTGTGCTGCCTGGATAGGTCCGATATAAGCTGAATAATGATGGTGAGAAAACAAGACTCCTCCTTTCTGGACAGCATGCTGCAGATACTGTCAAGATTAATGTTTCTTGCTCTAGGAAGGTTGTTTTGTTTTCAAAAGATGATTTAAAAGAAATTTATAAAATAAAAAAATAACTGATATTCAAGAAATACATTCAAGTCCACTTATTTTTCTTAATGGCAAATGACTCTATCCAAAATATGTAAATACATGCATGTGTATTCCTCTCTCTCTCTCTCTCTCTCTCTCAAAGAAAGAAAGAAAGAAAGAAAGAAAGAAAGAAAGAAAGAAAGAAAGAAAGAAAGAAAAATCTAATGTTATAAATCACCAATAAATGACAGCACTGACTTGCTAGAAACTCTCGTGTGTTCTTTAGCATCTATTATTTCATGTCAGTTGATGGGAAATTGCAATGAGAAAAGGCTGTACAGCTATTGTTCATTAAACAGAAACCTGCAATGAATATTTGTCAGTACACTTTAAGAAATGTGCCATCACTGAATTTGTGACTGCCAAACAAGTCCTGCCAAATTAAATTTACCATTAAATATTGTTTATTCATGGTGATGATTATGATGATGTGAGTGCTGGGTATCACTGAACCAAAAAATGTAGAAATGGTACACTAAGGAGGAGCTAATTTCTGTGATAAAAAATGAAGTGGAAGATCTGTCATAGGAATTAATAAAGTTCACATGCCAAACGTTGATAAACTGATTAAGGATAATCAGATCATTCAAAAGGAAATTGCTGTCCAGCTTGGCATTTTAAGGAACATTTGGGGTACATTATTGATCTTCAATATTTATGCAACATGTTTATGCAACATGGATTCCTTTCATGCTAACTGCAGATTTGGACACTTCAAGAAAGTTGCCAGCAATTGTTGTCATCTACAAAAGTGAAGGTGAAAAGGTTTCTTCATCATTGTAGAAGTCTTAGCGATTCATCATTTTGTTTCAGAAATGAAGTGTCAGTTAATGAAATATCATTACAAAACTATACCTGCTTCCACACTATCCACACCACACCATCCCATTTAAAAATAAAAATAAAAATCAGGTTTCAGCAAGAAAATAATTATTGTTTTTGGGATGAAGATAGTGATATTTTATTTGCATAGATTTCATTAACCTGAAACCACTATCAGTTTAGAGAGTTATACAGTAATCTGAAAAACTTTGAAACAACAATTAAACAGAGTTCAAAGACATTTTAATGAAATATGACAACACTAAGTCTCACGCTTAGTGAGTCACCTAAAAGGCATTTGGAAATTGTTACCTGTTCATCATTCAGTCCATTTGCCATGTGATTTCCAACTTTCTTCCCAAAACTGAGATAATTTTATGTGGGTATCTATTTGATTTACATGAAATGGTGGAAGAGATTGTCAGGACCTGGTCAGGACCTAGTTGAGGAGACAAAGTATGGACTTATTTTGTGACAGCTTTAAGAAGCTTTTCCATCATGGTGGACGTGTAACAAATGTGGATGATTAAATGAGAATTAAACACAGATAACAAGAGAAATCCTTTCAGGGAATATTTTCCTGTTTCATTTATTTAAAAATCCTATTTAAATTAAAGTTAGGTGTAGGGGCATTGCTTTTCATTCAACTCCTCAGACCCACAAACATACACATACATACTCATGTATACACACACCAATGTATTTGAATTTCTACTTTTCTATCAGAAGTCTAGCATTAGGAAAATATTCTGATATATGTTTAGTTACCTCTGCCCCTCCCCCTTTTGGGTGGGGGGCGCATACATCATCTGAAACAACAGATGAAAAATATATGAAGACTCCTGCTAGGCCAAGAGTCTTTGTTATTTTGTTCCCAGAAAGATTAAGCAGATGATTTAGGAAGTCTGCAAGTAGAAGTCCATTTATCTCAGCATACAGTATATATGTGTGTTTTTCTTGATACCCACCATGGCCAATAATTTTTGATAGATGTAGCCTCCTTTACCTTACCTTTTCCACTCTAAAGTCATATGTATGACCAACTAGTCCATCTATGGTAGCTTATAAACATTTGATAAATCATTTGCCTTCTTTTCCATTGTCCCGGCTACTACTTTCAACATCCACTATTCAGGAATGGAAACACGTCCTGTTATTACAAAGCACCACATGACACCCTGCCAGAGTCATTTGTGTGAGAGTAGTCAAAGTAGGTCAGGGATTAGACAGAAGTGCAAAAAAACAATGATGCAAAAGGTACTTTCCTTCATTGCTCACAGCTGAGTTTTGTTCCAAATTATGGAAAATTGCATTTCCATTTATTTATTATCTCCAGAAATCCTAACAGCTTTTTTAAAAAATCATGTCCAAATACCTGAAAAGGACTATTCCTAAACCAGCACGTAAATAGCTTCTAAAATAATGAAATCAAATCTCTTTAAAAATGTTTCAAACTCTTTCCGTTGTTAAGCAAGCAAGAATATTATAGGTTTTCTCAGCTAGCATTACCTGAATAGAACATTATTTGAACTCTCTCTCTCATTCAACTTAGACTATCAATTAGAACACAATGTTAAGCTGTCCTAGCATCTGGTTCCTTGGCAAGATCCATAGACAACTGGCAGTCAGGGCTTAATGTGCCTGTCAGATGGTTAAAAGGCAGCTGATGGAATGCACCTGGATTGTTCATCCAAATACTACTTTTCTCCGATGAAACACAGATGATCAAAACAAGTGTATCTGTTCTTAAATATGTTGCTGTACCTGCATGAATGATATGATGATGAGTGTAATGTACAATTTCAATTTTTTTCCCCAGGGCCTATAGGGCATTAAAAGTTTCTACCACATTAAAGAGATGGCAAAATGGGAATGTAGCCAGGTCAATGGCAAATGCCCCTGGAAAACAAAATCCTGCAACCTCTACCAGATAAACACATCCATTTCTAACTCTGTTAAGGCTGTTTTCCATTATTTTCAAAGGTCTTTGGAAAGTCCATCCTTTATCTTACAGTGGCACGTATATCAGATCAGGTAATTCAAACAGATTCAGAAAACTGATTTGATTTAATATTTTAAGTTGAAGACCTGAAATAGGTCCAGTTGCTTTTTCTGAATTAATTCAAAAATGTGCAAGGCACTTGAATATCATCAAGTAGATCTCAAAGATAGTTATGAGTATTTGATATAAAATGTCACTTTGATTCCAAAAGTCAATCTGGTTTTAAGATCCAGCCAAATCACCTTCAAAATAAACCTCTGAACTAAATTCTATAAAGCCCTAATACTGAATGGGCTTATGGAACTATAACGTGTAACATTTGCTTACATCAGAGGATTTCACCAAAATTTCTAAGCTTCAGGCTTTGAAACTAGTCTTTTATAAAGTTCCCATTTCTATATTTTGATCCCAGACTCTTTCCATTATATTCTATTAAACAAGTACTCACCAGACTTTATTTTTATCACCACCACTACTATCAATCATCATCATCATCATCATCATCATCATCATCATCATCATCATCATCATCATCTATGTAGTCTAAGAATTAATCATACAAAATGAAAAAGTGGTTTAATACTCCAAAACTGTCAGCAGTATGTTTTCCAGAAAACCATGCTATCCAATTAAATATGCAATTGTTAATTCCCGTATTTGATTATATTAAAGTTTCAATAAATCCCAAATCTAAATTTTAGTGCTCCTAATACTTCTGGGTAGCAGTTATAGGAAATTCAAATTTTATTAATATAGGTAGGTCAGTTTAAGCTCTATATTCAGTCAAAGCAAATATCCATTTCTAACTTTCTTCTGAATCATCTCCAATAGTTAGACCAGCTTGATCAGCCAGGACACTATTTCACATACCCAGTTTCAGAGTGCTTACATCTATTAGAGTATCAACAGCTTAGATCATGCCTTGAAAAAAGTTTGATATGAGTTTTAAACCTTCAGCAGTTGTGAAACTTGATCATGCCTATCCACATCTCCCCTCTTGAACTATTTGATGATGATATTTTCTTACTGAAACAGTGAATGAAAAGCTAGATTTATGAGTTCAGCTTTCCCATTTGTAGATCTTGTACAAATTGCTACAAAAGGAAGCCATTAAACCAAGGGCCGTGAATGTATTTGGATCTTTTCCTACTTAAATTGTGCCTGAGGCTAGATAACAGAATTGCCAATTGATACTAGGAAGCTAGACAACAATAGAGCAATACAAATTGGATGCATAGATATTGACCTTTAAATAGCTTATTTGATTTAGTGGCTCTCATGCCAGCTTCAGCATTTTTCCCCCACGCAAACAAAAAGGTATTGAGCTTCAAAGTCAATTCCTAAAAAACGATACACAGCTCTTCCTCCTGAAAGTTAGCAAGAATGCCAATTCTACTATTATTAATTATTCGTTTTTATTTTAATTTTTTCTTAGCTATTTTTTAAAATCTTTTAAAAAAGATGCAAGTACTAATAATAATGGTTAGCTTGACAACACCAAGGAGAATTGGTGACAATGCAGTCAACTTGCCAAGAATCCTGAATCAATGAAATCATTTTTTATTAAATTTAGCTACCACATAAAGGGACTCCAGGGGGGAGAAATAAATGAGGAGAGACTGAATGCTTTACACATGAGAAAGGCAACCAAAAGGGTTGGCAGCCTTTTTTATTTTTCAGATTCCAAGAAAGCTCCAGGGAGTGAAACATTTCATCTCAGGAGCCTTCCTTGGGTTCAAATAAATTGCTACACTGAAATTGATGAGTATAATAGTGGAAGATTTGGCTTCTTGAAAGAAACAAAAGTTTTTCAACTGGCTGAATGGCTACTTGATATAAAGAGAAAGGGAGACTGACTCTTTGCAAAAGATTAATACTATATTTCCTACAATATCTATATCTTCTATGCAATTTACATAATCAGAACAAAAGAATAACAGAGTTGGAAGGGATCTTGAAGATCTTCTAGTCCCGTGATTTGGCACGTATGTTCCTCTTGGCTTCTAGGTGCTCATTAAGAAAGGATTTTTCAAAATGACCATCAGATCATTAGTATTTGATATACAGTATATTCATATACAGTATATTAACATGTTCTGAGTTAGATATTCTACCCCTTCCCACCTGAAAAGTTCCAACTGCCACTTGCCTCACATTCTGTTACCTCAGTTCAAACTGGCAGATGTTCCACTTCTTCACTCAGGAGCGGTCTGGAACTCCTAAATGTCAGTACCTCACCAAAATGTCTAATCCTTCTGCCTATGGAACTGCTTCTGGACTCAAGGCAGCAGGATAGATATTCCCTTACGTGTTTCAATCACCAATCACCATTGAATTGAATTTCTCCTGCATAGTGTCCCAGCCCCAACTCACTTCTTACACTGACCTCCTCAGTTCAGATGAATCTTTTCCTTCTACTGTAACACCAGTTAAAGGGAAAAGACTGCCTGGAAGTACATCGGATGCTTCAAAATGACATCTTTTGGGGCCAGAGAGGTGAAGGAGGGAAATGTTATGCCAGCATTCAAAGTGCAGGGACAGGTCTACACAGGATACAGAGTATCATGATGGGGCTGCAGCAGCAGCCTTCATTTCCCCAGATATACTTTGTTGGTGATGATGACAGTGAGAGTCTGTCAAGACCATGGGGATGCTACAATGGTCATAAGTGTGAAAAATGGTCATAAGTAGCGAAGCACAGGTATCCAGCTAATACTGTATATAACACAATTAGTATCCCTATTAATAGACTTGTGACCAAGGATTGATCAACTTCTGATGTTGCTTGCAGTAAAGAAATTGTTCACAGTGGAAATTGGAGGCAATCAAAGAAGCAGACACTTCTCACAGAGGTGAACCATACAAGCAGTTTCATTTGAAAAGGCTGAAAGCTTTCTCATAGGTAAATGATATGGCCAGGACAGATAGCATTAGATATTGAGAAGCATATAGAACTAAATTGAATAATATAATATACCTTTTCTGAATGCTGAGAGTGTTTCTTCAAGTTTACAAATGTAAATTGGCTTTTGAAAAGGAGATTCAGAAGCATCACTCTCTTCAATTTTATAAATAGCTGACTTTAGAGCTAAATACATTACTGCTTTTTAAATCTCTATTGCTTAACTCTGAGTAATGGTTCAAGACAAAAAATGGTGTGGATCCATGAACAAATTACTTGGAAATATGCATTCTATTGCCTGTATTTTTCCCTACAGAGGAATTATTCTCCAATGAGAAGATGACTTCTGTAATAAGATGTTTTATTCACTATTAGATTAGGAGGTGTTATAAGCCCTGCTCATCCACATGCAGTTATGAATAGCCCCTCCACTCTCTTTGTATTGCTCTGATGTTGTTGAGTGGCCAGTCATTAGTGGTGAGAATACAGTCATGTCTAGTTAGAACTTTAATGGGGAAAGGTCCCAGCTATGTGGAAGTTTTTAGAAGGTACTCTGGTGTAGATAATCATACTGTGCCCCTGGATGTCAACTGTTCAGTGACACAATCAATAAAGACGATTTCTTCATGATTCTTGTGAAATGAATTTTATACAGGAATTTTATGTGGAAACAGCAGCTATTTTGGGAGGAAATTAGAAATAGAGTCTACTTATTGATTGCCTCAACAACTTGCTCCGTGAAGTAAGAGCAAACTCGCATTTAATTAAAGTGATTATTTCTTCCTCATTCTCTGACCAGTTAGAAATATAAGTTGATTCCAATCTGTTTATCTGTGCATTTGTATAATATTGGGTGTGTGTGTGTGTGTGTGTGTGTGTGTGTGTGTGTGTGTGTTTTAAGCAATGTATTAGCAAGAGGCTTCCTCTGAGACTCAAACATGGATAATTTGCACTATTTTGAATTTATGTCATGTATTTTTTTAAAAAATTATGTCCTTTGCTTAGGCAGGAAGTCAAAATATATTTAGCACTGAATTCTACCTCAGCCACAAAATATGTTAATGAAGAGAGCTGAATAGTCATAATCTCTAATGTGAAGGTGATGACTTAAGGCAGGGCTGTCAAACTCCTGGCCCATGGGCTGGATGCATCACGTGCTGGCCATGCCCATGCCTAATTTAGTGAAGGGGAAAAAAGTCCTGATACGTCACATGACACTGCCATGATGATGTGAGCTTGACAATCCTGATCTAATAATATCTGTTACTTAAAGTCAACAAAAGGAGACTCAAAAATTGAACTGCTATGTATTGAAAGAAAAATGATAATTATTCTATTTTCTGCCCTGAATTATCTTATAGGGGTAATAGATAGCATAAATATATATGTGTGTGTATATGTGTGTTTGTATTTTGAAGGTTGTGTTTTGTATAAATTGTATTTATTTTCTTATTCCTTTAGCAAAAAATAAGTATGTGTATCTTCTATCTGCTTGAGAAATATACAGTATGTGACTTTGTGTAACATATTAAGAATCACTTTTGTTTCTATAGTAAATGAACACTTTTATATCTTATTATTTATTAATGTATATGTTCTTTTTTAAAAAAGAAAGAAACAAATCACAGTGTCAAGCATGCATATAGTGGAGAGTGAGCAGAAAACCATGTTTTCCCAAAAATAAGACTAGGTCTTATATTAATTTTTGCTCCAAAAGACGCATTAGAGCTTATTTTCTGGTTAGGTCATATTTTGGGGAAAATACAGTACTAAATGCACCATCTGGCTAACAATCTTAACTGGGGCTTATTTGGAGGGTAGGGCTTATATTACAAGCATCCTGAAAAATCATGCTAGGACTTATTTTCTGGTTGGATTTTATTTTCAGGGAAACAGAGAAGAAAATTGGGAAGATATAACAAGGCAGGATTACAGACTGAACTCAGTCCCCTGATGTCCATATACCACAGAAAGACTGTAAAGTTTCTTGAAATAAAACAATATCTCAATAGGGAGTATGTTGTGGAATTTGAATGGCAACACAATGTTTTCAGGCATGAAAATCGACAAATGGTGCTTGTATCATGGTCACATTACAGATTATTGATCTATCAGTAATTAGGAAGATTTCTGTTTTTTTGTGGATATGCTACCCAACTCAACATGAGGAAACCCACATCATTAGAAATGCAAAATCACAATAACAAAATTACATAATAAGAAATTCATAAAAAATGTAGTGTTGGAAAAATTGCAAAATAAATAAATGCAAAACTAGAATTCATAAGAGAGGTGATTGAGAGAAAGCTATAAGTAGTGCACAAATGAAGCTATGCAAGACCCCTCCTAGTTACAACTGCCACCTTTTCCTTAATATTCTGCAGCAATTTGGCCTATTGATTCTTGTGTGATGTGGTGGCTCCAGTCTGGTTTGTTTGTCTACTATGATAATTTAGATGAAACCACCAAAATGTGTGCTTGTTCAACCAGATAGATTTCAGTAACAAAAATCCATTTTTCTTTAGTGTTGGCTGATACTAATATATGGTATAGAGTCTTCTTTTTGAGAAGGGATTATTCTATGCACAAATCACATATAGTAAGGGAAGTATATATAAAAGAATATGTGAAGAATGAAGAAAAGAGTAGAATGATGGTGGTAAATATGAAAATCACTTAAGAGCCCATGTTTGGAGATATATTGTCATGATAGAAATGATATTAGAAATTTCTCCATTTTGTTATTTGGACTAGTCTTCTTCAAATCAGCAGCTGCTTTCAGATTGCTATTAGTTGGGCAGGAAGTGTGGGACAATATTCTTGCTGATCATTGTGACATATTTTTGAGGTTCTTTGCTTATTGTTCGATGTCACTTGGACTGAACTAGTAGTATAAATGGGGTAATATCTTCAAATGTTATTAAGGATTCATTTAAAAGTATTGAGGCTACGCAAGTGGATATGAAATTCTGCATTTCTTCATTGGTGAACTTCTTTAATTTTCTAGCACTTTGTCCAGCTCTATTTAGGAAAACAAAATTCTATCACTTTCAGTTCTTCATTCCAGATCAAAGGTTCATTAAGCATTCCGTCTGACATTACTTTTGCTTTCCTAATATTTATCACACCAGATAGTTCTCAATTTATGACTGATCACTAAATGACCATTCACAATTATGATGGGCAGAAATGATACTTTATGACCCATAAACCACTTCTGCCTGTTGTAATAATATCAGGCAAGGCAGATAAACAAGACTTGATGGTGACTAAGACCAGGAAGTTGAAGAAAGAGACTGAGAGGCTAATTCTAGTTGACAAGACCATGCTCTAAGAACAAATAGGTACAAAGCTAGACTTGAGAAGACAGCAACAGACAGCAAGTACCACTTCTTCTGCAAAGAAGCTGAAAAACAGTGGAAAATTTGGCTAGCTGCTGCAAGAAGGTCACAGAGACTGACTACAAACATTGGCATGACAATGAGGCCACAATGATGCATTGGAAGATCTTTAAGGAACATCATTTGCCTGTAAACAAGAAGGGCCGTAAAATAAATAAAGTCTTAGAAAATGAAGAAACTAAAGTGCTTAATGGCATATGATTACAACATGAATATGCACACATACATACATACAAACATACATACATACAATGGTGGGTTGCTACTGGTTCACCCAGGATTGGGCAAACCAGTTGCGGTGGTGGCGGGCAGCTCCGCCCACCCACCCAGATGCTTCTGCACATGCAGCAAAGTATAACCTGACTGACTGAGTGACCAACCATAATGGTAATAAATAGTAATAGCATGTAGACATATATACCACTTCACAGAGCTTTACAGCCTTTTCTAAGTACTTTATAGAGTCAGCCTACTGTCCCCAATATGGATCCCCATTTTACTGACCTTAGAAGGATGGAAGGCTGAGTCAAGCTTGAGCCAATGAGGATCATGCAATATAAATTGATTTAATCCAAATGGGACAAATAACTTATTTCATCTTGGTAAATTTCAAACATACTATCCAGAATATTTCAATCTCATTTTCATTCTAATAGATTTGTATTTTATAAAATATTTTCTAAAGAAAAATATATTTTCTGTAGCATAATCCTTATTTTACTTTAAATATGTTATAATGGCAAAATGCTTATAAGATTAAAAAAAAAGAAGAAGAAAAAGAAGAGTGATCCAAAATATACCTCTGAAAGAGAATCATGCTATATTTAGGTATATCCTATGCCATAATAACCATCTGCAAAATTACTTTCATCTAAGCATATGATGCAGTGAATTGCAACAAAGCTTTGGCATCAATACCACTAGATTTACTGTGCTTGTATCAAGGGCAACACACTCGTAGAGCAAACAACAGCAACCCAGGGATTCTAGCTACAAGAGGAAATGCAGGTTGCTATGTTACAATTCATGCAGGCTTATAGCAGCAGATGGACATTTTGAACAGAACTGGTGCCAGTTTGGCTCTTGTTCACTGTATTTCCAGAAGTTGGAATTTTAAATCAAACCACCCCAAAATGTGTTCAGGTTGTACAACATGTGGCTCAACACATTTTTTTGCATTTTTGCATTGTGATTAATGCCAACATGAATGTTCAAATTCTTATAAAGTTGTTTAAACCTCTAACCTTAATGTATTTCTATTCCACCCATATTTAATTGAAATTGATCCAATGACATGATCTCTTCAAATTCTATAAAAGAAAACCTGATAAAATTCAGTCATGATTACTACTAAGCATGCATGCAGTACAATGCATCAATCCAAATATAAAGAAAATTATTCTTTTCTACTCAGGTTTTTGGGGAAAACAATGGCATGTCCCAAGACAGATTTTCTCTTCTAGGGATCTTTAAAATGAGGGGACTATATATTAACCTGAAAGAACCCTTGAGGTTCACTGTTGTCTACGTTATCATTTTTCTCTAATAGCTTTATCCATGTATCCCTTCTAAAACAAAAGTATATGAGGTATTTAAAAAGGTATTCACATAATACTACACTACTTGTGGTAAGTTTTCTAGCGTATGATTTTTTTCCCAACACTTCTCTTACCCCTCAGGGCTAATGAGCAGACACAGCCCACACTTATCTAAAAAAATATTCCTTCTTATGTTAAGGGAACCCCATTTCAATCCAATAAATATATCCCATATAAGAACAGGATTCTGAAACCACTTGCTTTAAAGTATAAGCCTCTTAAAATTCCCTTTTCTGTATTCTGTGTGAGAATATGTCTTCTTTGTTCTTCTGAAAGACAATTGTTCTTTCTTGGAGGGAAAGCATTTTCACATCCACATAATCAAGTTACTTTTTGTTGAAGATGACACTCTCCGCTTTAACCAATGTCAAACATTACAGGTTGTCCTCAACTTATGACTACCATCAAGTCTGGAATTTTGATTGTAAGTTGTTGGAGTTATTAAGTGAGATGCTCACATGACCTCTTTGCTCAACTAATGCAATCCCTTGAAATAATCTTGTTGGTCATTAAGCAGGGGAGTCCCAAGTAAGGGGTGTATGGATATCTCAGGGAGGTTGGGGAGGCAAGGCTCAACTGTGCATGAGTTATGGGGGTGGCTGCAGTGTGGCATGATGCAGGAATGCCAAGGGGGAAGAAAAGGCCAGGAATTTGCAAAAACCAGGAAAGCCTCCACAATGAGGTGTGAAGCATCAATCCCTCCTCCCCACCAAATGACCAAAAGCCTAGGAAGCTCCACAGTAGGATGCAAAACAGCTGCTCTACAAGAAGTTCCAAATGTCCCAGAGACTCACATGATGTGTATGGTACAAAGCAGCCATTCCCCCACCACCCAAAGTGCTGAATACCTTAGAAGTGCAACCCAGTCACTCTCACTGCTTAACACTCTACTATGAAGCTAATCTTCACATTTTTCATTGTTCTGCTGCTTAAGAGACATTCCCAGACTACCCTTTTGAAAAGTAGTAGAAGAAGAAATGCTAAAGTCAGCTGCTCAGCTTCAGCCTCTTAAAACAGTCCCTTTCCCATATTCTGGGAAGAGGGGGGAAACAGAGCAAATGAATCTGTTCGATGGTTTTAAGGAAACATTTTGGCTTGACTTCTGTGGGCTAAAACTATGGAGCAGGTTCCTAGAGGAGATGCACTTCACAGGAAGCCATTTATTCCCTTCCTGCAATTGTTGAAGTCAATAAACAGAATGAAATCACACTCACTCTATTACATACTGTTAAAACTAGATTAAGGACCCCAGATCATGTGTCTTCAGCCTGAAAAACCAAGAGATAGTACAGTAGCAGCAGTGACAGATTATTTCTTTTATGATTTATTTTAAGAGAGCAGACATACTCTGAATTGAAATACTAGGCTTTATGACATTTATGAACATATATTATGTTTATTTCTACAATATATATAGGACCAGAGAATCTCTGGGGAAATTTAAGATGGCAGATGGAACTGGACTATCCCTTATCACTATATAATTTACTTAACTTTTTTTTTTTTTTGTTAAAGGAAAAATAAAATTAATGTAGAAAGAGAATAAGCTCAGTTTGGAAATTTTCTATTTCACTCTGCTGCCAAATACTTGTTATCTAGATCTTTGAAGGGATAAATGAGTTTATTCCTTTATTCATTTTCTTAAAATGTTTTCCAGATATCACCTGATTGCCCATTGATTTATCTTCAGAATCATAAAAGTAGAAATATTATGGATCTAGAATTCAATTAATTTCATGTGATCCCACTTCAGAGAGGACAGTAAGGATCACTTTCTATGTTCTCCTTATCTTAAAAAAAAGCTCTATAATTCTATGTAGACTCAAAGGATTACTGTAATACCCTTTTGCCTTTTCTCTCTTTCAGAACTTCAGAAATCTGGTGATTCAAAAATGTCCAGGGATCATTAAGGACAAGAAACTGGTAGACGGAGATAGTGATCCAACTGGATTGGCCAAGCTCAACACTGTGCATTCTAAAATCTGTCAATTTTTTATCCTGCCAAATTTCAGACTTTTATGCACATCCACCACATTTTGAAATTATTCAAATCATAACCCTAAATTCTTCTAGTCTCTCACCTTGTCTATAATACAATATTGTATTTGCTTTGTTTAGAATTTTTTTTTTTGAAAGGAATTAAAACCCAACTCATTTGTTTTTTTAATTTTCAAAAAACCTTTATTAAAATTAAAAATATTAAAATACTAATACAATACGTCTGTAACAAAAATACGTCCATGATAGTTGTATAATTCAACGTCATTCCAACAGTACACAAATTTTAACTTTATTCATATATTCTCAGATATTCCTTCTTAATCGAATATATGTAAACACATTTTATGTCTTATTTTGATTTATATTTTGAAAATTAAAAAAAAATTAAACCCAACTCATTTGTTTCCTTCCCGTTACTCAGTAAGATTTGATGGGGAATATTGAATTTCAGCAGGTTGTAAACCATTCATATTATCTAAACTTTAATTAACTAGTAGAGCACCAAAACAAGTTATGAAAGATAAGGCAAAGGTAAAGATTCCCCTGGCACATATGTGCTAGTCGTTCCTGACTCTAGGGGGCAGGAACAACTAGCAAAGCCAAAGAGCTCTCCGAAGACATCTTCGTGGTCTTGTGACTGGCAGGACTAAACACCAAAGGCACACCGAACACTGTTACCTTCCCACCAAAGGTAGTCCCTATTTTTCTACTTGCATTTTTACATGCTTTCGAACTGCTAGGTTGGCAGAAGCTGGGAAAAGTACAGGAATTCACCCCATTACGTAGCAGTAGGAATTCAAACCACTGAACTGCTGACCTTTTGATTGACGAGCTCAGTGTCTTAGCCATTGAGCCTTCACATCTCTTTATGAAGGATAGAAAGTATCTTACCAGGGATTTCTTTAATACTTGCAATACCACTGTCCACTTCTTATTGTCACACTCAGGTAGAGGCATGATGTTTGTCTGGGCTAGGCAGGTTAATTAACTGCCACTATTTAAAATATTTTTAGAGGTGGCTGAAGGCCACTATATTTTCATTACATAAAACTTTTAATCAGTACCTAACCCTAAACAATGACTCATTCTGAATATGCCCATCGTTCTGTCCATTATTATTATTTTAATGATAAAGCTGCTGAGTTTTGAAACAGGGAGTGCTAATGACAACCATTTAACCCTCCTACAAACACCTGCTGTTTTCAGAACTGGAATAGCAGTTCCTTGATTAATGATGACTTGGGTAAATAATAAATTAAACTGGGGGGGAGATTTCATCAAAAGTATTGCCATTCCATGTTTGAAGATGAGATAGTTTTGAAAATGGAACATTTACAACTAGTAATACAGGGTAATTTTTAGTTTAATTCAGCAATTCATGAAGCTAAAAGCTCCAGCTGTGATCCTGCTACGGAATGCCAAAATGCATTCAACAATATCAAATGACATTATCTATTTCTTGCATTGGAAGAATTACACTAGTTTCATCCTTCCGTTTTTCATATGATAAAGATGACTAAAGCTTTCAAATTAACTTTTTTTTTTTTTTTTTTTTTTTTTTTTTAGAATATAGTTGTATATAATGCAACAAGACCCATTGGGTAACAGCTTTCAGAATATCTGCATTTTTCTTGCAAATAATGCTAACTTTTGTGGAAAGGGGAGTCTGGAACAAATGAAGTATAATACAATTGCATTTTTATTTAGATAAGAAATTGACAGGGCAGCTGTCATAAAGAGCCCTTGGTATCTCAAAAACAGAAATATGATGACTGGAACAGAGAATTGTGCAAGAAAAGAAAGAAAATGTTAAATGCTGCAATTCTCACCATCTATTTAAGTCCTACTGTAATTAATGAGGTTTTATGCAGCACTGTCATCAAAGATTCTGCAATACTGAAAGCTTTTTCAGAACTAAAAAGCTTTATTCAATCCTTGGATTCTTTAAATAACCTCTAAGCCTTAAACTGGTACTCATTATTTCATTCCAGTATCTCGGACTTCAAGGCCAATACTACTTTCTTTTCTGAGGCTCATATTTCTTGGTCCGCTTAAAAATGAATCAAGGATTGAGTTCAGTCTTTAATTCTTGAATGCATCCTGTTGTCCTGAATATTCCCTGAACAATTGAAGTTTTTCATATTAAAATGAAACCAGCACTTCAGTTTGAACAGTAACTGTTTCCTGAACAGTTTATCCTGAAATCCTGTTAGTGAACCATTTTGGTTTTACACAGGAGAAAAGCCTTTATATTACAGGAGTTCCTAGACAAAGCTCACAACACTAATTCCTTATTCCTCCCCCACTTACAAACTGAACAAAACTCTCATTGTAGGGAATTGGAGCAAGACCATAAGGATTGTGACAAAAGGCTGAAAAATCTTATAAATGTTGATTGCTTTGAGTTGAATGGATCCTGTCTTTCTAGGCATAAAAGTGCCCAAAGGTGGATTCAAAGTGTCTCAAAGTCAATCTAGTTCCAATTCAGTCCTGTTTCATCTGGAATGCTATGTCCAGAATACTTCAGAATTCTTTGGATTCACTGGAGTTAATTCTGTGTCTAGTTCCCAGGAATTAATTCCATTGCTGTTTTGTCGCTAGTCCTCAAGAAGTGTTCTGTTGTGTTATTGCTCAGTAATGCTTTAATACTATTTCTAAAATGTATGCTATTCTTCAATGCTAGACAGTTTCTTTCTCATTTACCATTAATATATTTTCATTGAGGGTTTTTTTTTTTAAGTAAAATAATCCCATTTCTCAAAAGCATATATGGTGAACATGCCTTAGATCCATTTTTGGTGTGTGTCTGTGTGTTTCTCTGCTCTTAGATGGTTGATGAATAACAATATTCAAGATAATGAGATTATGAGATTATCAAGATGATAAGTCATCATGCAGCTTCTCAGTTTCTTAGATTAATAGAACCATTGGGTGTTCTATTTCAACAGTCTCCAACAATAATTGGTATACCTGCTGTTAGGACTCTTTCCTTTCTTTCCGCTGAATCCTCTATTTATATTGTAAATGTAGATAAGTGGCAGGAAAGTCCAGTAAATGTCCAGTAGCAGGGACTTCATGAAATGGTCCTGGATATCAGGAAATCTTCAATCTTTCCTGTAATATGAAATTTATTCCCAAACTCACTACCAATTTTCCAAATCCAGTTTTCTTCAGGAAACTGCTGAATTAAGTTTAGTTAAGTTTCACAAAGTTTCTTTCCCATTATCCACCAAACATGGTATCTGCAAAGGCACAAATGATAACAGATGTGTGATGACAAAAATGAGCAAAAATACTCATTTGACCACTAACAAATAATTGTTGAACAACTGATAAGGAATACAAATGGGTTACATAGAAATCTGAACATTTTGTACCCAGGAAAAAAAATGCTATAGTGCATGATATGGGGAAAGACTGAATGTCAGTGAAGTTCATTGTTATTCTGTGTGAGCCAGCATCTCACTTTGAAAAGAGAAATCTGTAAACACACCCATTATCAGTATTCTTGAGAATGTTTCGTTTTATGGAGACATATAATTTGTGGGTCACTGTTGTAACAAAACCAGAAAGATACATGTCATGAGGGACTAGTTGTGGCATTTATATGAAGGCTAGCATGGAGATAAATTAACTTTTATGTTAAACATGCCAGCAAAGACAGAAATATTAAGTAATCATCAGTGACCTTGGAATGAATGTATAGGAGGTAATAAATATTCCCTCTACAAAAGGAAGAAAGCCATGAACAGAACTATCAGTAACTGCATAGAATACAATTGATCAGATCACAGTGCAGTATATTTGGCAATGTCCAAGCATAAATAACACTTGTGCTGTTTAAACCAGGTATTTATGATTCAAAATCAACGTTCATGGCAAAATTGAACCAAACAAACAACTGCATCATTCTTCTTCTCAAATTCAAACTTTTGAATAACTTTTGAATTGATGGAAATCACTCAGTATGTAAATGATGCCTTTTGGGGGCACTTGTCTTAGAGCTTTTTCGATGCTGGCAAAGAAACCCTTTATTTCAAATTCTATTGCATCAATTGTTTGGGTGTAGATATAAACAACTGTAATTTTGAGTGGGTTGGTCATCATGCAATCATTAACTGTCACCAAGCTTTCTAATGCTTGGTTGAGTTTCTTGTTTGTGAGAAAATGTCACCCTATTAGTTTTCTTGGTGTCATGTCCCAAGTAATGCATTCCCCAGACTGGAAATAGCAGTTGCCTGCCCAGAGTAAGTTACTCTCACCAAGATGGTTGATTCTCAACAAGCCAATGTCCCATTTGTTGATATCCAATTTATCCTGATTCATTCCGCCGACATTCCATGTAGCTATCTACATGGAATGTAGGATTTGCCCCGGATATTATACATCATTAATGTATTGACTTCTCACTGCAGGCCCTTGCTCTTTCTCTGTAGTTTGTTGCAGTGGTGAAATCCAATTTATTTTACTACCGGTTAGAGACTGGAGGCTAAAACATATGAAGAACAGTTGCAGGAACTGGATATGTTTAGTTTGATGAAAAGAAGGACTAGGGGAGAGATGATAGCAGTGTTCCAATATCTCAGGGATGGCCACAAAGAAGAGGGAGTCAAGCTATTCTCCAAAGCACCTGAGGATAGGACAAGAAGCAATGGGTGGAAACTGATCAAAGAGAGAAGCAACTTAGAACTAAGGAGAAATTTCCTGACAGTTAGAACAATTAATAAGTGGAACAACTTGCTTGCAGAAGTTGTGAATGCTCCAACATTGGAAATTTTTAAGAAGATATTGGATAACCATTTGTCTGAAGTGGTGTAGGGTTTCCTGCCTGGGCAGGGGGTTGGACTAGAAGACCTCCAAGGTCCCTTCCAAGTCTGTTATTCTATTTCTATTTCTGTGGATGTTGCTTGGTGGGCATGATGTGGCTCGGTGGGCATGGCTTTGTGGGTGTGGCAGGGGAAGGATATTGCAAAATCTCCATTCCCACCTCACTCTAGGGACAACCAGAGGTGGTATTTGCCAGTTCTCCAAACTGTTCAAAATTTCCGCTACCAGTTCTCTAGAACCTGTCAGAACCTGCTGGATTTCATCCCTGGTTTGTTGGGTATCTTTTGACCTGGGGTCCTACCATATCAAGTTTATCTTAGAGTCTTTCCATTTAAAAAAACTTCTTGGCAAGGTTTTTGCAAAGACTTACTTCAATTCACTTAAGAGCCTGGGTGGCGTAGCAGCTTAAGTGGGGTTAAATGACACCAGCTGCCTGCAATTACTGCAAGTTTGAATCTCACCAGCCTCAAGGTTGACTCAGCCTTCCATCCTTTCAAAGGTAGGTAAAATGAGGATCCAGATTGTGGGGGCAATAAACTGACTTTGTATAAAAAAGAACACCATTTAGGGGAGGCCGAAAGCCCTATTAAGCAGGTATATACTTAGTTGGAGCATCCGGAGGCTCCAACTGGTCCAGAATGCGGCCATGCAGGTGGTGATGGGAGCGACGTGGCGCTCTCATGTGACTCCCCTCCTGTGCGATCTGCACTGGCTCCTGGTGGTCTTCGGGTGCACTTCAAGGTCTTGGTTACCACCTTTAGAGCGCTCCATGGCTTAGGACCAGGGTACTTACGGGACTGCCTTCTGCCACCAATAGCCTCTCACCGACCAGTTCACTCCCATGAGAGGGGCTCCTCAGGGTGCCGTCAGCCAAACAATGTCGACTGGCGGCCCCAGGGTGAGAGCCTACTCTGTGGGGGCACCTGCCATCTGGAATGAGCTCCCCACAGAGATAAGGAGGCTTAAAGACTTACACACCTTCCGTTGCACCCTAAAATCGTTTTTATTCCAACAGGCTGGTCTGGCCTAACTCTCCCCTTTTAAATTGGGTTTTAAAATGTTTTATATAATTGGATGTTTTAAATTTTCTTCTCTGAGCCCAAATTATTTAATTTATTTTAATAGTTTTAACTTTTATATGTTATTGTATTTTTATCTTGGCTGTTCACCGCCCTGAGTCCCTTCTGGGAGTAGGGCGGTGTATAAATTTAATAAATAAATAAATAAATAAATAAATAAATAAATAAATAAATAAATAAATAAATAAATAAACATACAAGAGTATGAAGGCTATTGCTTAATGCATTGTAAGCCGCTCTGAGTCTTTGGAGAAGGACGGCATATAAATTAAATTTAAAAAAAAATCTCCCCAATTATTCAAACTTGGTATCAGCAGACATGTATGTGGCTGGGTTAATATAGTGGTAATTCAAAACAATAAGTAAGAATGTTAAGTATGATATAGATTCCATACAGAGATCTATAGACCTTTTAGATCTATATAAGGTAATGCAATATATGAAATCAGAGGACCACTTTAGACTCCAAATGCCTATGTCCAGTAAATAGAGAAGTAAGGATACAGAATGTTTTGTAGTAAAAGAGAAAAGGTGCTCTAGAATGCATGGAAACACACCTAAAACATTCACAGTCTTTCTTGGTATCTGCATATTTATTTATTTATTTGGTCTGAAACTTTGAGCAGAAGAATATTGTCAGAAAGGATAGATGCTATAATTTTTCATTCATTAAGGATGAAATGAATATTACTTTAAGGAGTTTTTATAACTTCAGTATAACAAATACAGTAATTGACCTGGAAATTCAGTAAGAGATGTAGAAGTGAGAGAGAATGAAAGGATTGTGAGTAAAGAAAAGTGGTATCCCATAGATAAATAGTGTAATAGCTTATTGTGCTTAAACTGATCTTTAAATTAAACTTTACTTTGGAATGAGCATGAGCCAGACTTCAGAATAAATATATAACCATCTAATTATTCTTTCTAAAATTCAATATTTTCATTCTAGTCAATATGATTATCAAGAAAGAAAATGTTAAAACTGAAACAGAAGAAAGCATGATATAGAGGTTTTAGCCTTTATCACATCTGCACAGCTAGTGATCTCCCATTTAAATTTAATCACCATAGTATGTAACCAATGAAATAATTAAATTGTCTTCTGTTTCATTCATATATATGTTAGTAGAAAAAGTAATAATTTGTTCATAATTTGCACCAGCAGTAGTTTGATTCATCATTTTCCACTGCTTTTTAATTAAAATATTTAATTAATATTTCAGCATATATTAAACTTGCCAATTCTTTTTATGAAAATGTAGATTGTTCCTGGGAAAATTCCTGGGACATAGACTAACTTTTACAATAATATTCTTCTGTAAGCTTACTTACAGAAAATAACTCAACATCTTCCAATTTTAGCTATTGGAATAGTAATGTTAAGTTTTCAGGAAACCTTACAATATCATCTGGCACTTTCCTCCTTATTCTCTCTTGCCATATTGATAGGATAAAGTTATTTGACTTTAAGCAAGTTGATCCCTTCATTCAGTAAAGCAGAATGAGGAAGGCTGATAGGATTATCTGTCTCTTCTTCTTCCTGCACTAACCTTCAATCTAAATTGATACCTAGTACTCCTACAATGACAGCAGAGGAAAAATAAAATGGCAAAATAAATTGCCCCTGCAATCCATATTAATAACTCCTTAGTGTTTGACTTCTCCTGTGAAACTCAGATTTTCTCTTGCTATTTCATTTTGGCAGTTGAAGTCTGAGTATTAGTTCAACTTGCAGCTGGCAAATAGGCACTACCTTTCTACAGCTTTGGTAGTATAAACGAATATAATACTTCAGTTAGCAGAATAAAATGACAGTAGTGTGGGCTGTCAAACACCACTGTCAAACACAATAAAAACTTTATATTTGTTCTAGTTTCACATTTAGCTCAATAAAGTACTACAAATAGAAAGCAATTTTTATTTATTCATTTATTTTCCTTTACTTCTGTAAACTTCCCACCTTGAGTTGGCTGGCCATGTAAATTTTCTTAAAATTTAAATAGATAAATTAAATACACAATTAAATAGATAAATTAAATACACACAATGGCATATTTATGAGTTAGAAGACTTTACAAAACAAAGTAATATGTAATTACAAAGTAATAATAAACATCTGAGACTAATATTAATTATCTTTATACAGTATGTAGGGTTTCTAAGTAGAAAGAAATCAAGACTATGTATGAAAGCACCTGCTTTCTCCTATCATTCAGCATTTATCTGGTAATCCAAAAGATGGCTGCACTTGATATGAGGTGAAGTACAGTTCCTTGTGCACTCTAGAATCTAATAAATTAGAAACTACTTTAAGTAGCAAGTACAGATCTGTTCCAAATCCTCAGTTAAGTGTATAAAGGTCAGAGAAAGAAAAAGACGACAGAATGCACATATCACTAACTGATTTGTCTTTATTTCTCTATGTATTCAGATGAAGACATGAAGAAGGCTAGGTTTAGAATGAGAATCTTCAGATTTTTACAGGAAGCCCCCTCTCTAGTATTGCAGTTCATGCTGGATTTGGGATATCTACCTTAGACATGAAACATTTTGTCCTGGTCCTGCTTATCCCATCAGATTTGGAGCACTATTGGGCAGGGGTGAAATCTACTTACCTTCCCAACAGTTTTGGAAGTGCATGTGCATCACTTGGGCATGTGGACCTTCTGTGCATGTGTAAGCCCTTCTGCACATGCACAGAGGGTAAAAACAGATTATTTCCTGGTTAAAATCAGGAAGTAACGGGTAGGTGGGCAGATCTTCGCACCGCCATCGCTACCGATTCTCCGAACCACTGGCTGCCATCGCTACCAGTTCAGTCAAACTGAGCTGAACCAGGAGCATTTCACCCCTGCTATTGGGTATGGATACGAAACATTACAAAAGGGCTTACCTTTTTAAATATTTGTTCATCACCTAATAGTCTTCATGGTTGATCATATTTTGGCTTGTGTCTTTATGACACCATCTGGCTTATTTCTTTATAATGAGTTTGCCCTCTAATTTTTGTATCCTGAAGGCCAACTCCTGGTACTTGTTTTTTGGATCCATACTGAATATTCAGCTTTCAGGCTCTAATCCAAATAGAGATACACACCAGTTAGTCTGTTTAGTATGGAAGTCAAAGTAGAAATCATGAAAGCTAGCCAACCTTTCCTTGTCTTGACCACACCAGTTAATGCAATGACTAATTTTCTGATAACTGTCAGCTGATTCAGGATCCTGATCACAGGGTGAAACTAGCTAGCTCAGAATATAATTGTGACAAACTTTGAAGTGTTCAGATGGTATATTACAGGTTCCACATTGGGTGTTTGTGTTTATTTTGGTTTTCTTTCCATGTTCATTTACAAAGGCATCATTTCATGAGTTTTGTCAAATGCAGGGGGAAAAAACAGGTCTGGAATTAGCAATACGCTCTTTGCTCATACAACACCAATTGTAAAACAATGTTGAGATATCACAGATTGGTGAAATTGATGCATGTTTGCTTAAGAACTTCAACTCTTTTCTGTTCTTTTATCTGAAAGCCTGTTATTATGATGGCTATGGGTCATTTTTAAATTGTTGTTGTTATTTTTGTGAATAACTTGAGACTTTGAACATACTTAATCATTCTTCCTCCCACTATTTCTCCACAATATCAACCCTGTGAGATGGGTTGGGTTGAGAAGGTATGATTGGCTGAAAGTCATCTAGCTTTCATGCCTAATGTGAAACTACAGCTCATAGTCTCCTGATTTCCATCTTGGTGCCTTAGACCAAAATGGCTCTTTTGACGTCACATCCCTTCCCAATTCATCAGCCAAGGAGCTGACCTATACTATTTATATGGACATATTCTGGATCTGTTGGCAGTAAGGCAAATGGAAGGATAGGTATATTGGACTTTGCATATACTGAGAATGCTCTGAAGATGGGCCAGATGGTGAAACAACTGGGTTTTATTTTAAAAGGATGCATAAGATTCATTTCTTTTTTTAAAAAATGTGATTTTTCGCTCTCAAGGAACTTTCATGGACAGTTAGAAGGCATATCCTTAGTCTACTTTTTTTGTAATGACTTTTTTTTTTTTTTTGAGAAAAAAGAATAGTTGAAATTCTGGTTGATACAAAATATGACAAATCTATGTGAAAACAGTACCCAGTCAAGCAGTCTTTGATTAACTTAGTAATTCTTTACATTTCAGGAAAAAGTGTTTTTGCACAGCACTACTTGTTCCCATATGTGTTCCTTTATGGAGAAAAGCAAATTTCCAAGAGAGTCTTCATCATTGCTAATATGCGTAAGGAAGGGGGAAAAAATCTAGGGCACATTAAAGGGGTCATCTGGGTAATCAAATATGTCTGCCTGCCTGCCTGCCTGCCTGCCTGCCTGCCTGCCTGCCTGCCTGCCTGCCTGCCTGCCTGCCTGCCTGCCTATCTATCTATCTATCTATCTATCTATCTATCTATCTATCTATCTATCTATCTATCTATCTATCTATCAAATTTATATAGCTATAGATAAGAAGATGCTGAGTGGTACATGTCCTATCTTCTGGGGCAATAAAAAACCTCTCAGAAAAACAAGCTCCTTTTTTTGCTTGAGGATTATCTGAGTGGTTTTTTTTATAAATACCAAGCCAATTTCTAATTGAGGCAAGGGAAATTCCCGGTCTTTAGTGTTCATCAGGTTAAGATATGCATATCTCTTTCTGCATGTCTGTGCACTCTAGTTGAATCAAGGCAGGATCCAACTAGAATGGATCCTGCCTTGGTAGGAGAATTCTACCAGTTCCTACTACCAAGTAGTAGGAACCTGCATCATAGTGGGACTAACCTGTTCCATTTGCCTTCCATTAGATGTCATCTAATGGAAGTATCACCAATTGCAATTGCCATGTATTTCTAGAGGTTATATTGCTGATATTTCCAACGGATTGAATGTAAATGATGGAACACCAAATGAATTGACTGTGTGTCCTTAAGGAACAAAAAAACACCTATAGTTAAATAGTCTGTTAAATATGAAGTGCAGCATAAATAAATTACCTGTTATCAAAGAAAGTTCATCTCTATGAGGACTGGCTTATACTGGCAAAATTAGACTTAATTAAAGATTCTGTACAGCTAAGTGGAGGACAGGCCTTTAGGGATTCCTACATCACTCAACACACTCTCAAAAGGCTCAAAAGGTACTTCATTAACACAATCCTTAGATTATGAAACAATTAATTAGCATGTAGGAAAAAAAACAGTAAAAGAGAAATACAAAAACATCAGTGGCACGTGTAATGATATTTAGTTTTAATGGGTAAATTCCTAGTGTGGCATTTATTCCCATAAATGTACAGTTCATTTAATGTTCATGATAGCTCCCCTTCTGAATGAAAGGTGGAAAATGTATTCCTGAAGCTTTGAAACTATTTGATGCCAAAACTTTAGCTCCACTGATCTATGGTTCACAGATGGCTTCTTATCCCAATTACAAACAACTTGAAATACTGCAGACTACATTTACTAGAGCTGTGTTTCAAGCATCTACTTGTGTGTTCTGTCCCCGCCTCACACATGCACCCCCACGGATGGCCAAGAGATAATAAGCCAGCACACAACAGTTTCTTTCATGACCAAGTAGGCAGCAACTTGATGGCTGGCTGCCAATAGTCCTTTATTTACAACAGGAGGGTTTCTCCTCCGTCTGAAGGATCAAAATACAAACACAAATAAGTCCAATAAGTCAGTCTAGATAATGCAAACACAAAATTCCAACGACACAGAGAGGCTTGTTCACTTCCAGTTTTTGCTCTTCACAGAGCTTGAATGGCCACCCCACCTCCTTTTATACCCTGTGGGCTGTGGTTCAGTGACTCAGCCTAATCCCTGGCACGCCTCTTCCTCTGCTGCGAGCGCTTATCTCTGCAACGCTGTCGAGGGTCCAGCCAAGACTCATCATCATCATTACTGTCCACCTGCAGCTGCGTGGAAGTGCTTGGCTCCGGGCCTATCTCTTGGCCTTCAGAGGACACCAAAGGCATTGCCAGAGAGGAGGGTCCTGGAGAGGCAGCCTTGCCAATTTCTCTTCTTCACTCTCGGAGTCCTCTCTTGCTGATAATACAGGCTCGAGAGTCAGAGCCACAACACTTGTGTATCCAATGCAACATGACTACTGCAGTTATTTGAGATTACAGACTGAGCAACTAGAAACCAAGAAGCATGTCTGTTAATATTGACATAAATGACATTGTTTCCTTTCATTGTCCTTATTCGATCTGACCTTTTTCAATCTTCATGAATACAGATTTGAGTAAATTCATGTGGCCCATCTGTAGATTTTCCATACCTTTAGAATTTTTTCAGACTAAGAAATAATCAGAAAGAGACTTTTAGGCATTAAATACCAAAATGAAACTAGTTTGGTCCACAAATATATTAGAGAATAAATAGAACATTTTAGATAGCATCTAACCTATAATAATAATATCTTATATACCCTTGTGATTCCAGCATATGTGATTCAATGTATCACATGTTGGATGTTCAGTTGGATGAATTCATGCTAAATTTATTCCCTCAAATATGAACATTTTTATTACACACCAGAGAACCGGGATTCATTGGGTCATTCTTTCAGAGATATTTCCTTATCAAATTTCTCAGTACCTTCAACAATGGCAGAACTTCTAATGTACTTGAAAAATTATTTAAAATTTAGGGAGATATTCAGAGATGTATCTGCTTTCAAATTAGCTCATGTTGAAATATACAGCACAGTCAAACACCAGGAGTTGATCACAGGAAATGTTTTTGGAATCTTGCATTGTGTCAGAAAATATGTTATGATCATTTCAATGTCATAAAATGTTTAATAAATGTTGCCAAATTTAAATTCCATGGGAGGCATGGATCCCGGATTTTGGATCCATTCTGTAAATTAGCTCATTTGTGGTATCCTGGTTGAAAAAATGTTGTCCTATCATCCACTATTTTGCCAAGGTAATGGTTACAGGTATAAGAGTTTTAATAATATTTAGATTATTAAATATAATCTAGGTAATATTTAGATTATTAAATATAATCTACGCAAGGGTGCTATCCTTATCTGCAAACTACTAACTTTAGGTTCCATTGAGGAAAAGTGCTTATTTAGCTTTCTTTAAACATTTTTAATCTGAATTTTAAAAGTTACTCTATTCCTCTTTGTTTCAATTCTTTATACAGAACTTTGAATACAATAAATTGGATTGGTTGAATCCTATTAATGGCATCCAAAGCAGCTTTTCTCTAAACATTTTCTTTCTTCAGAGCAAACTGATCACAGTATTATTATTAGAACTATTACTATTTATCATAAGCAAGCCAAAAATCACCAGAAACCCTAATCCTACATAGACTATTGTATTTCATTTAAGTTATCTCATTCTGAACATAGATAAGACTACCATTGTATGGAGATCTTTTCAAGCAGCCTGCTGTACAGCACATAAAAACAGAACTCAAGACATTTATATACATAAAACTGTAGCTATTTATTGGCTTTGTCCAATAATAGAGATTGGAATTTTCAAAACCAGAACCCAATAATACTAATTGTAAGACCTCAAACTAACATGACATGTGATTCTTCCAAGATCAGTTCTTTATTGTTTTCACACCTATAGACAACATCTTGCCAGACTGAGGACTCTACTATCTGTGTCTATAATATAATCTGTAAACTATTAGAAAAGGGCTATCTTCACCCTCTTCCACGCAGATGTAAGATCCAGACTGAGTTACTTTTTACTCTTCTGGAATGCACTCCCTCTCTCTGGGAATCCACCTCCTTACTATAGTTCATCACACTAATTTAGTCAAATAGATACAGCACTAGCTATTACTCTTAAATACCACTTCATAGCGCTTTACAACCCTCTCTCTCTAGTAGGTTTACAGAGACAGCATATTGCCCCTAACAGTCTGGTTCCTCATATTACTGACCTCTGAAGGATGGAAGGCTGAGTCACCCTTGAGCCAGTCAGGATCAAACTGCTGGCAGTCGGCAGAATTAACCTTCAATACTGCATTCTAGGCACTGATCACCATTGCTCTATCTCAAAACATTAGTTATCATAGCAAATAAACCTTATTAATGACAAGCATATCTGCAATGACTTATGATTTGTTGCTGTCCACTCCAAACAAATTTTATTTGTGTATGTGTGTGCGTACATTTTATTTGTTTCATGTACAAAAAGGCTGAGGATACAAGGGACCCTAACAAATGGAACAGTAATTTCAAGAATAATGTTAGTAACAGTGCTGTGGATTCTACAAGAAGAGAGCAGCAGTAATGGACATTTTTATGAGTTCTGGGATTGCATCACAAGGGGGCATATTCATACTAACAGTTCATGTATCTTTGTTTACAGTATAAAAAAACACATCAAAGATGCAGTCTGGGTGATTTTTATTTCCTTTTATTTTGGAATTCTCTAAAAGTAATTTAACCAAAGAATGCTATATGTATAACCTTCATAATGGTTAATAAAGTCCAGTATAATAAATGGGAGATGTATGAAAAGTGACTTCTGCAGTCAACATCTGTACCAGAACAGCTACAATGATTTATCTCATCTAATTTTTACATCACTCTTCGTTTTCCTGCTGCAACACTTTCAGTAAAACTCTTCCTGCTTTATCTGATACCAAGGAAGAATGCATTTTCACTGCTTTAGTGCCATGACATTCATCTTTCAATATATTTTAATTTAGTCATTGGAATCTTTGTGATAGAAAGCGGTTCAGTCAGTTTTATCAATTACACCAGGATCTCATTTCAGAATGAAAAAGGAGTCTTTTGCATTATTATTTCGAGGTCAGCAATAATTTCAAGGCCTCTCTTTGAATGTAGAAATGCTGCAATATTTTAGTATATTTCTTCTATTTTCTTCACACCATGTTATTAGTTTTCATGAAGTAATGTCCAACTTGCTATGGTTTATAATAAGCATCACAATGAGAAGAACTCAATTTTTCTTTCATCCAACTTGATCAATTCAATTGCATTTAGTATACAGGCTTTCAGAATGAATTCAGCTGAAGAGATAGTGGATCGGAAAAAGTCCTTACCATAAACCTGATGCAGTAAATCAAACACATTGCAATAAATTACTTCAGAAGTAATATTTAGGATCTTAATGACACTGATGGTTGCTATTTGTCAAAAGACGAATGATCAGAATTATCTCTGTATATTTTTACATGATTGTCTGCAGTACATAGGGATTAGCCAGTGGCATTCAGGGAGATGACAGGCCATTAAATTATCACATGGAGGAAAAAGTTAAATGACACCGTGAAACTTGGAAGCATCACCACAGTGCTGTGTCACTGAGCTTAAACTGAAGCAACATTGTAAGAAGTGTGTGAAATCTAATGAAGCTCTTCTGCTAGGACATTGACCCTTGTTTCAGATGCCTAAAAATTATCCTGCAGAGAACACAGTGGGCCAAGGGAGAGAAGAAAAAGTCTTTTCACTCAAAGACTTTCCAGTCAAGGTCAAGTGGACCTTGACATGCACAGTAATAAAATCCAGGAAGAGTCCTTATTGTTGCTCATGTCAAAAATAAGAGTCCCAGATATCAGGCAATGTTGGAAAAACCATCTGTGTCCATCTGTTTATAAGAAAGAGCTGGATCTAGACTCAAAGATAATTTCAAGTGCCACAGTTTTAAAAGGTCTATGCTTAGTTACCTGGCCCAAATAAATTTCAACATGTTTTCCTTCAAACTATTATTAAAAGAATGATGGGAAATCAAACGTACATGAGTTGCAATTCAGTGAATCTAAACACAATTCATTGGTTGCTTCTAGGGTGTCTGCAACCAGGATAAATAACTACTCATAAAATTCTTTGAACTGAAAGAAAAGTTAGGAATGGTATGAAAAACCTTATGGACACTTACCTACCGAATTTCACAAAAGTTATTCTTTTATTGCTGCTTCAGAAAATCAAATCAGTTCATATCAAGTCAAATCAAATCTTTTTTGTAGTCAGCGACCTGAAACTATGTACTGTTCTAAAAATAATTGAACCAAATGAAATAAAATTATGTATTAGTTCATTTTGTTCAATTACACACACACACACACACACACACAATTACAAAGGGTAAAAAAAGATAGAAAATAATTTGGTATAAAAATACAGATAAAAAAAGAAATTTCTAGAATCTTGAAAATATCTAAATTCTGCTTTAGTGGTTATATATTATATATTGCATTATATTGTAAAACTAAAACTATGTGTGTGTGTGTGTGTGTGTGTGTGTGTGTGTGTGTGTGTGTGTGTTTCCTTTAAGCCAGGTTTTTCCTACTTAGCCAAGATTTTTCTGGAACCACAACTGAACCACAAAATCACATTCACTACATCCTGGGTTCTTTCTCCATCTTTTTCACTCTGACAGCAAACAGAATCTTGTGCTGCATTCTGGGAGACCTAAATAGCTATTTCTGGCTCATTAGCCATCATCAGTAGGCCACACCCACATCTCATGCTCCTCCCTGTAAAGGCCCAATGTTATTTTCTTACATACATACATACATACATATCTATATCTATATCTATATCTATATCTATATCTATATCTATATCTATATCTATATCTATATCTATATCTATATCTATATATATATATATATATATATATATATATATATATATATATATCTGCATAGCAGGAATTATACCAATTCATGTTAACCAACAAAATTTAATACTTCCCTGGATATAATTTCTGAAATATATACTAAAACAGAGAGTAAGGTCATTATCCATTTATAAATATCTAGAATTTTTGTGCCCAGCTGGAATAGAAAGGATAACAGAGCAGAATGTTAGTGACTGATTAAAATTCTTTTGTGATGACATGACAGTGTCCACAAAAGTATAGTATACAATTAATATATTATTGATTCCTTCTTCCAAGCGGCCTAAAGATAGGATACTGAATCTGGCTAAAGTTCTTCTTTATGTTGGACAATACTTATTAGACAGATTTCCATGTGCCAAATGGACTGCATAATACAGTGTATGTCTACACTGTAATTTTTGGGATGGAAATTAAGTCCTTGAGCAAATACGGGTCAAAGGTACAGCTATTTTATCTCTAAGCATCCAGCCAATTAAAATAAAATATTGTATGGAAATGCCACAGATCTTAAATCAGAGTTAAAAGGATATCATAGTCAATGATATTAAAAGTACAGGAGATCCAGAAGGACAGAGACGATTGCACTACCTCTGTCCAAAACCCTCCAGATGTTAACTACAAACAGATTCAATGTTGTCTCAGTACTGTAACCTGGCCTAAAATCAGATGGAAAAAGATCAGGATAATATTCTCTAGTTAAGTTCCATCCATCCTTTCAAAAACTTTCCAAGAAAAGTGAAGGTTGGACAAGTTATTAAATACTGTTGAGTCCTAGAATAGCCTCTTGACAGGTGCCCAAAGTGGGTGCTATCTTCCCTTCTTTTAAAGAGATATTAAAAGGTATCTTTTAAAAAGATACCTATTAGACCCAACCATATGCCACCCACTGGGAGGCTTTGACTAAATATGATGAGATAAGTCTAATTCCTGAGCTCAGAGGATTAATCAGTTTAAACTCTCCCATAAAACATAGTTCAAACATGTCTCAATCGCTTCCGACGAACCTGTCCAGGTAGACTCTATGTCCAAATGAAGTTCAGCAATTTTTACCAGCAGATGCTGAAGATATTCCTCACAGCATCCATGAAAACCCCTCCCATCTCTTCTTTGTGCAGGAGGGGCCTGGTTACCCCCAAAAAAGTGGAGAAGTAGGTCACTTTACTTCCCTTATTTCCATAAGGTAAGTCCTAATGAAGGTTTTTTCCCTATTCTCCAGTGGTTTCACTCATTGTGTTTCTCCATCAACAATCTAGGTGTCTCTTGTATTACTTCATTTCTTACAGTTTCTTGTACAGAATCTGGCACATGCTCATTCCAAACCTCCCACCAAATTGTGTACCAGAGCTTAAGGAAAAATCCTGTTTCTTGGGAAACCAGATAGAGTCCATTAATCCCCTGAGACAGGCTGAATGAATAAAATCAAAAACTCCAATGTTCTTCAATACTATTATTAGAGAGGAAAAATTCTATACTAGCCAAGAAAAAGTTTACATAAAAACACTCAAATCATCAAAGAAAATAATGTGTTCCTGTTTGCCCAATGCAATGCCTGACATCTTCAGTCATTTCCTTCTTCTGATACCATTCTTTCATAGCATTGGAATGATCACTACAGAATCCGTAGAATGTTAATATCAATTCCAGTTATATTCCAGTGCTTTGTCTCTGGTATAACAGAATATTTAGCCACTGGGCTCCCTTTCCAAAATTTCCAAGTTATTATGTACTTGAAGCAAGGCAAAATGTAAGGGGAGAGAGATTAATCCCTGTAGAATTACTGAAGGCGGTTTTCAAATGGGCCTCAACCCTGTTCAATTTGATTACATGTATCAATTTCATAGCTTGGATTCCATCTGAAAGGCTAGATTGCACTAAACCACTCTCTGAACATCCATTTCCCCACCATCCATCACTAAAGCAAAAGAAAATAATGATTTTCAAAAGCCCCTGTCTCCAATTGTCGTTCATGAAGAATAGGTGACACTACTTGCAATGCAACTATGTAATTTAAATATCTTGGATTCTTTTTCTATGCCTCCAAGAATTGGTTTGAAGAATGGAGATCATAGAATTATAGAATTTTTAGATTTTTTCTAATCTGATTCCTTATTCATTGCAGAAGCCACTAGAGCAGTTTTCCAGACTGTAGTATCTCTTCTGTCATGGTATATCTCTTTCTCTATTCCTTCAAGTGTTAAAGGGTTGTTGTTGTTAGCTGCGAAGTCATGTCTGACCCATTGCAACCCCATGGACAACATTCCTCCAGGCCTTCTGTCCTCTACCATCCTCTGGAGTTTATTTAAGCTCACGCCTACTGCTTCAGTGACTCCATCCAGCCACCTTGTTCTCTATCATCCCCTTCTTCATTTGCCCTCAATCCTTCCCATCGTTAGGCTCTTCTCCAGTGAGTCCTTCACATTAGGTGGCCAAAGTATTTGAGTTTCATCTTCAGGATCTATCATGTTTTTATATGATGATATCAAAAAAGGAGCCTTGTGTATCAATATAATATTGGAGTGCCATAAAGGTAAATTTATAGATGCACAGTAGTATCAACAGGACAATTTAGTGTAATGGGAGAATACAAAATTGCATTCCTAGTTCGTGGATTCATGACTCCATTGCAGCCAAATATTTGCAACCTATGATTGAAGTGAATATGCCTCCATTAATTGTGGTCTATCTATATCGATTAATGGTTAGAAGATCCCTGTCCATATCCAATGGATTTGATCAGGTAGTTGACTCTGTCTACTCCATTATATGGCAGCATTATTTAAGAGGACAAAGACTCTGTTCATGTTATTTGTCTGTATTTGGTCTATTCATACCAATTAACATTTCTCTTGAATTAGATTCTGATTCATTTATTAACAGACATTCAGTGGGGGAAACTATTATTTCACTCCACTTTGTTATAATTCTGACCAAAAAGATTCTTTCTCAAGACATAGCAAGTGCATCAGCTTGACCATAAACCCTATTATTATGACAGTGCTCACGAAATATAAACCTGTTTGAAGAGCATGACTGTTTTCAATTGCTGTGTGTCAATAACTTCCAAGATAGAAACAATGGTGGCATGAAATTTGTCATAGCATAATACCTGCACTGCATGGTCTTTTGTTCATGGATGTTGCGAGAGAACTAACTGTGGAACTAGAACACTGCAAAATTGGCCTTTGCTGTGCATATAGCAGAAAGTATTAAGGTTTAGCTAATCTACGTTAAGGGATTGTGAGTATCTCCTTTCATTGAGACGCTTCTGTCTTCTATTCCTCCTACTTCTTTTACCAAAACTCACTGAAGCAGGTGTTTCTCTGTGCTTTCAAGATCAACAATCATTCACTGAGTTGATTGGGGAAAAGGGGGGGAGGGAAGAACCCTAATGTAACTTAAATGCTTTCTTTTAAGCTGAATAGAAAAAGAAGGTACAGAAGCAAAGAAGTGTTATTTGCATTATAAACACCACAAAAGCACTATTACTTGATAATCACACTTTGAGAAAAGAAATGCTAGCATTAGGGCTGATTCCAAGAAAACAGAGCCACGTTTCTAGAGTGACTCATTTTTCTACAGTGAATTTTGCAGACAAAATTGTTCAGACCTTTCTTCTCCATATTTATCTATGATTGCTGTAACAAACAAAGCTTTCTTTATGATAAGCAACACGTATGGCTTAACTACCTTTCCTGATTCATTCAGCTGCATTTTGGAGGTTTTTTCCTACATTATTTTTTAATGAATCTCTTTTTTTATATATAATGTTATTGATTATAATTCTGGTCTTTGTGTTCCAGCTATGTATTATCTACATTGCCTTTTAATGTACTGAGGAAGGAAGGAAATGGTAAAATAGAATATTCATAAAATAACCTTTAAAAGTCTTGAATCACTTTTTAAGGAGAATTGCCAATATAGGTAGCCAAATGAACCGGCCTTTCAATATGAGTGCAAAACTACAGAAAAACAGAATTTTAAATTTTGTTAGCTAACATTTTAAGATTGTTGGGATCCTAGAATGACAAGAGAAAGGGAGGGAGGGAGAGAGGCAGAGGAATGATACAAAAGAAATCCATACAATTGTAGATTTGTTTTACATAAAAATTCTTTGATTTACCAGACTGACCTTTTCTGTGGCATAAATAAAATCAATGGACAGACTCCTACACTCACAGTTGCTCTTAATATTTTTTGTTTGGTTGGTTTTTAATGAAGAATAGAACAGCATAAGACTACATGTAGCACTGACTCAACCATAATTTGTTGGTGAAGTGTTAGCATATAAAAGAGTATGAATCGAAAAATAGAAATGGAAACAGAAATGGGAAGGATAAACTTTCAATAGGTGTGAAAGCATTGAAGCATTGTTGGTTTTTTACATATATAGGTACAAATATAGATGCAATTACTTTTGAAATTTTGCCAAATACCTTTTCCTTATAATGACTCTTGTTGTGGACCAATACATTGCAACCTAGGTATTTAAATCTACCTATCATTATGGTGTACTAACATGACTAATTTATAAAGTTTTATTACAATGCTAAACTTTCTGGACCAGTATGCTAGGATACTGACAGATCCTTTGCTTAGTTCAGAAAGATCAGAAAAGGCAGTGATGCTTGATAGAGTTTTGCAATCTCTTAATGAACAATAAAGTTCTTTTAAATTGATCTGACAACTCCCTAGTTATTATGGCCACTGAAAATATGCCTAGTCAGTATCTTCAATAACTGAAGATAAAAAAGAAAGATAAAAAAGACGATAAAAAGAAAGATAAAAAGAAAAAAAATCCTAAATACGTATTGGCAGGGGCGCGGAGGGAGAGATAAAGATGACGAGAAGATAGCATAGAAGTTCCATGAGAACATGGAAGGCTATTTATTTCTGTACTCCCAGAATTCCCCAGATCTTGTTAATCAATATAATTAAGAAGCAATATTCTGATGCACACTTTTGCCTATTTTTAACAACTTTAACCAAATGAATCTACCACATTTTTTTATGTAGAAAGGAAATTCTAATTCTAAATAATTTTTTAAAAGATTCTAAACTGAAAAAAAAAATCAATCTAAAATTTGTCTCCACATGCTCTAGTGGAATCATATTACTGCCACATATGTTTGAACACTATGACTAAATAACAATGTAAACTGTTGCCAATAGAAAGTTCTCAATCATTGCCCTAAATAGTATATCAAGGTTTGGGCATTTAAAAACATTATTAATTTGAAAGATGATTGCATACACAGAGAAATAGAATCAAGATCATGTGAAGTGTTTTACAGCAGCTAGGTTACTGATTGGTCAATATTGGAAAAAAGATGTTTTGCCTACTATTGAAGAATGGACTTTGAAGGTGGCCAGTTTTGCAGAAATGGCAAAGATATCAGCATATTTAAAAGACTGGACTCAAGAAACTTTTGTGTGGGAATGGAAGAAATGGATAGATTATGTGCAGAACAAATATCAAACAAGGAAGTATCAGATAGCTTTTAGTTGAATGTTATGTAGAAATTTATAGTATAGACAGGGGGTAGATTAGTTGGGGGGAATTGCATGGTGGGATATGATTTGATTTGGATTTCACCTTGGGAAGTCAAGGGGGGAGGGGAGGGTTAGGGAGGGTCAGGGAGGGGAAGGGGGGAAATGGAAAAATTTGTATTTGTAAAACTTTTTCAATTAAAAAAAAAAGATCATGTGAAGTGTTAATACTACTTTATAATGCCTTGGTAAGACCACACTTGGAACACTGCACTTCAAGGTTTAGTTGCCATGATGTAAAAAAAGATGTTGAGACTCTAGAAAGAATACAGAGAAGAGCAATAAAGATGATTAGGGGACTGGAGGCTAAAACATATAAAGAACAGTTGCAGGAACTGGGTATGTCTAGTTTAATGAAAAGAAGGACTAGGGGAGACATGATCGCAGTGTTTCAATATCTCAGGGGCTGCCACAAAGAAGAGGGAGTCAAGCTATTCTCCAAAGCACCTGAGGGCAGGACAAGAAGCAATGGATGGAAACTAATCAAGGAAAGAAGCAATTTATAACTAAGGAGAAATTTCCTGAAAGTTAGAACAATTAATAAGTGGAACAACTTGCCTGCAGAAGTTGTGAGTGCTCCAACACTGGACGTTTTTAAGAAGATGTTGGATAACCATTGGTCTGAAGTGGTGTAGGGTTTTCTGCCTAAGAAGAGGGTTGGATTAGAAGAATTCCAAGGTCCTTTTCAACTCTGTTATTCTATTCTATTCTATTCTATTCTATTCTATTCTATTCTATTCTATTCTATTCTATTCTATTCTATTCTATTCTACCCTACCCTACCCTACCCTACCCTACCCTACCCTATCCTATCCTATCCTATCCTATCCTAGTATGAGCTTCTGATTGCCTGTCTTTTGAATTCTATCCCTAGGCAAATTTTATTTTCAGTATATACTGATGATATTTGTAAAAACCAATTCAGAGCCACTGGTTACACATCTCAAGCTACTTGACTTCACCTTTCATATTCACCTTGGACAAGTGATTCCCTCATGTTTAATACCTCTTACTTTTTTCACATGGAAATGGTCTCAATTAGTCCATTTCCCTTTCCAACTTTTCTTTTTTGCTTTTAAATAATTGTTCCTTTTCCCTGAAATGTTATTGATTCATTCATCCCTATACACCACTTATACACAGAGATACATAGTGTCAGCTATCCCAGGCAGAAAAGACAGGAAACGTGACCAGATGAGTTAATTCTAATTTATTGAGAGACTACCTTAACAGAATCGTGCAAGTCTAATAGTACAAATCTTCTGCCATCTCTTTTCCAGGCTGATAAATTAGGGACGTGCCTGTCTTACTTTCTTTCTCTGCTGTTTTACAGCTGTGGCCTATAGCTTTTCTTAACTGACCAATTTCTACACAGCATCTCTTCTCTTTCTCCTAAGGTCATTTCCACATACCATTAAACCAACAGAGATGTTACTACATACAGCCTGAATATTTTATCACCATCATTGCTTTTTATATTATTAGGATTTCTCCATTAACAACACATGTGTTTGTGTCTCCATGCATGCACACACCTCATTTTATATTCCAAAACAGAGTGGAATTTTGTCCTTTGGGTTGCATTTCAATTGCCCTGAATGTTACCAAAAATGACAAATGTCAGACAGCCAAATCCTGACAATAATGTAAATCAATGAATAATGTGAAATCATGTTGAGGGAGAAAAAATTCTTACGGTCTTCAAAATGTGGTTTCAATAAGTATGAATTGAATTCAAATGTAAAGAAGGTGGTATATTTTCATCTTTATTGCTGTTTACTTTTTCTTAGTAAAGTTAATCAAAGGGCTCCCAAGTTCTGAAATCAGTTAGAAAGGATAATATAATGCACTTAAAATGTCTTCTTTAAAGCTTATTCTTTCTTAAAATGAAAATTTTAATTTTTTAAAAAAACAGATATGAACTACAGCTATAAATATGAATATTTTGATCTTTAAGGAACGTCTGTCTTTGAGTTCAGTGGTGGGTTCCTTCCGGTTCGGCCCGGTTTTGCCGAGCCAGTAGTGGTGACGATATGATGTCAACAAACTGGTTCTGCCCCCTGCCCACCACCACATTATTCTTACCTTTTATTCTTACCTTTTATTTGTCCCCACCCCCAATCTATTGCTGCCTCCTGAGTCCCAGCTGATTGGCTAGAAGGAAAAAAACTTTTAAAACTCTTGCCACAGAGTTTGCCCAAAGTGCCGCCCTACAGCTGATCAGTGTTAAAAGGCAGTGTGGTGGTAGACTGGTGCTTCTAAAAACAAATGAGTAAACCAGTGCCTGTAAAAATAAATGGGTAGATCATTGCCTGCAAAAACAAATGGATAGACCGGTAGCTCTGCAAGCAGTTAAAAGCCTGGTAGACCAGTACCTCTGCTAAATCCTAAAGAATTGTCACATGACCATCAAGCCACACCCACAAAATAAGCCATACCCACAAAATAAGCTACGCCCACAGAACCGGTAGTAAAAAAAAATTAGAATCCACCCTTGTTTCAGTTGTCTAGAAATCCATGAGGAGTGATCAACCCAAGGTAAATATTGTTTGTCTCAACTCAGTACTGTATCTGATCAATTAATTACACTGTATACATATGCTGAGATCTGTTTCTCTGCAAGAAGAAAGCTATTTACAGATCAACAATCACCAAATGGTATCTGCTACTATTGATCAAAATATTGCGTGATTTTCTTATTGTCATTGTGGCCCGTCAGCGGCCTGTGCAGATTGTAGCTGATTCTGACAATAAGGAGACTGGTGTGGTGCTGTGCCAGCAGCCTGTGCAGCTGGCACTCGAGTCGGACAGTGAGGAGGCTGAAGAAGATGTGGTGCCAGAAGCAGGGATTCAGCCAGTGTCTTCAGAACCTCCAGAAGCTCCTTTAAGGATGAGGATGAAAAGGAGGAGTCTTTTCTCAATGCACGGGCATGCAGAGTTGCCAAAAGGCAGGAGTGGGTCCTCAGGAGGAAATCTCTTTGAGAGTAAGGTTTGGGGCTAATTGACCACTCTCTTAGCCTATTTAAGGAGGAACGCCACTTGCAGCAAAATGTAGGGAACAACTTTAGTTCAATTTCCTTCATGTCTGGATTCTCTGCAAAATTGTTTCTGGGCTTTCTGCCAACTCTAGTAAGACTGTGATTACCTTATCTTAGAATTCTGGTAGGCTGTTAAGACAGTTTTATTAAAGGCCTTTGGTTGATAAAGACTAATTTATTTAAGAAAAATAAGCTTTGTATAGAGTTTGTGTGTGCTGCGTTCTCCGTAGCTGGAGCAGAACAGTCATTTAGCCATAGTCAGAAGAGTCGAACATAGAACACATCTCCAATAATTCTTATTACTAGCAACAGTACAATACAATTATAATATAATTTATTATACTACATATAGTAATATGATTGATTTATAATGTGATTAAACTATTTGGGAGTATTTAAATCAACATATTAGATATATGTAATAAAAAAAATAAAATAAAATCATGGACATCTTTGTTTTGTGCTGCCCAAGGTACACACTTGTGCCTTTATTTTAAAATGTGCATGAGCCTATGCCCACCTGCTGTTTTTGTTTTCCACCAGGGTACCAATTACCTTGCTGTACATTATGACTCCAAAGGAAAAAAACAACAACAATCCATGCATTTCACATTTTCATTACAGGTGTCAGATAATGATGGATTTCAAATCACTCTTTGCTATTATGGACTTTGCATCAAGCCTGTTTAGCAATACTGTATACATAAAAAGTATCCATCTGTTTAACACCCTTTATTTATTTTTTTTATTTCCCCTTTGGTGGTCTTGCATCATCAGTGAGATTAAAAGAGTGTAAAATAATGAAGATGTTTAAGATGTGTTAACTTACATGCTTTCCTGAATCGTGGTCTATTTCAACAAATAGCATTTAGTAAATCAGCATTTACTAAAATTCTAAGAAATTATTCTATATACAGACATGTTTCAGAAGAGAATAAAAAGCCCCAGTGGTAATGGAAGTAAATAGTAAAAGAATTAAGAGACTGTAAAACTTACCTGTCATGATAACAACACACACACAATCACAATAATCTAGTCAATATAAGAAAACTAGGTATTTGTTAATCCTAAGGAAATGCTATTCAATTTTCTGTTGTATTTAACTTCATTGTTTTGCACTGAAAATGGTCTTTATAACTTGTTGTCAAAACGCTAGAGTAGAATGTGCTGGAGAAATCCCCTGCTGGGTTTTGAATGCTGCCATTTTTGAAATTGAATTTCTGTATTTTTTCCTCTTTTATATAGATATTGATCAGGTGGTCCACTGTAAAGTGCAGTAGGGCATGACCTATGTAGAAAGACAGTTCACAAAAATGCAAGTTGAAGTGTGTGAGCTTTTACGGTGCTACAAAGCTCCTTTATTTGTTACATATTCTTTATACAATATCCCATAATGACAAGGACTATGCCGGTCTTCAGAGACCTATTTTCACTTTGCTGAATATTTATGTGAATTTTCTCCACTCCTCCACCACCTCTCCAGCAAAGTAGCACTATGTCAAGCAAGAGAGATTACATGTAGTCATCAATTTATGACCCTTTTGGTTCAGCAACCATTCAAAATTACAATTGTGCTGAATGAGGGGAGTTTAATTATTGATCCTCAGATCCTTCTGGCTGTTGCAGGGTCCACAGAGTCATGTGATCACAATCTGAGCACTCAGTGACCCTTTCATGATTACAATGTCATGGTGAGCCATAGCTATGGGATTATGGTTTCTGACATTCCCTGCTGGCATCCTACAAGCAAAGTCAATGGGAAAGCTTGCAAGAAGTTGGAAATCACTCCCAGGCCTGGCACTTTTGGGTCCCACCCATACTTGGTGGGTATGGTACTGTAGTACCTACCCAATGTCAACATCTGACAGCCATTTGGAGTTGCCACAATCACAGAGGGGGAAGGTTGTGCATGGATTATTGCAGAGTTGGGTGTTGGGTTTTAGGTGTTGGGATGGTCTCACTCTGGGGATGTGTTCATCCAGAGGAGTGAGGATCCAGAAGAGGGAGGGTCCAGAAGAGCAAGGCAGCTGCTGCTGACTCAGAGACCATGGATCCAAGCCTAAAGAGTGCTTACTGGAATAAGCTAGGAGGAGGTGTGGGCAGGACGTGCCAAGCCCTCATAGCCAGCTGGCTGGTGGAAACTGGTAATGCTGGCTAGGAACACTTCTGTTTTGTTCACTGCATGCCTAGCTGAGAGTCCAGTGAACCCACAGTGTGGCCTCTTCTTTTGCTGGCTAGGCTTGGAAATGTGATACCCAAAGCATTCCCTGCCTCATCTATACTTCTACCTGTGGTTTGTAATACCTGTCCATGGCACAACCCTATCTCTCCATAGCACCCACACACCTGTGTGTGTTCCAGAATGCTTGCCTGTGGCATTTCCCATCCAGTCAAAGCAGTTTAAGAATCTCATTAATTAGAATGAGATTTAAAGTACTTGTAGCGGCAGCTTTTTTTTCAGCTCACCCCTAAGAAAAGCAGAAGGACTTTAAGTATGCAAAGTGTCAAACAATTTTCCAAATCATTTCTGAAACATGCATAGCTCTGATCTCCACTAAAATTATTCTGTATTCTAGCATTCTACTATATGTCCTTGGTTATGTTCCTGAGGGACACATGTACATGCACATCTAGAAATCTTAAAAGGTGCATTTATTTAAAGTTTTATATACATTACATATTCAAATATAAGATATTTGGAAATAAGTAAAGTCCTAATTTAAACAAATGGTGAAAGTAGTTGAAAGAAATATACACTTTTTCCCCTTCATAATTGGTAGCTTCACAAGACTGAGACATAATGCCAAAATGCTGCCAAAATGCTGTTTAATTCTACCTCTCTGCTACGAATGCAATACAACAACATAATAACCTTTTTCCCTCTACAAAACTACAATCTGAATATATCAATTCATTTATGCCTTTACATTTAAACTCAAAAACTGTAACAAAACTTCAGTACCCAAGATAGACATTTGTATGAATCCAGCCTTGCTGATTTGTGAAATATATGTATATGCAATCAGAAAAGTGCACAAATGTTAATAAATACTTTTTAAAAAAGGATTTAAAATCTATCTACTTTGCCATGCTACAGCAACTTTATACCAGAGCAGCTGAGGAGATCAACATTTAACTTATTGTCTTTTCAGCATAAAATGCCTAAGGGGATCAAATTTATGACAGTAAAAAAAGCAGTGCTGTCAGTCTTCTCTTTTTCAGTTTGTTTGCTGTTCTGAGTCACTGGTCTGAAAATGTATAGAACTGAAAAAGGATAAAATAATAATAATAATAAAAATCTGTAAAACTTTTTCAGCAAGTATCGCTAGACTTTCCAACCTGAAAAGTATTTGAAAAAGAATTTAAATTACATAAAATTAATGGCCGATCCCTAAATAACTTGAAACAGATTTTGTTTTAAAGGAGGAAAAATAGCCTGTAGGAAGAAAGAGTACAACCCAGATTTCTCTATCTGCAAAGTTTTTTTTTCATAAAATAAAACCCCTTAAAATATATATAAAGTCTTTGCGTTACAACCATTTGTTCAGCAATCGTTCAAAATTACAGTGGTGCTGAATGAAGGGACATGTGACACATGCCTGAAGCTATAGCCTTGGCAATGGTACCGTGGTATCATGGTACATGATAAGAAATTTGGACACATGGCAGCAGGCCACACTTAGAACCGCTGAAATATTGCAAATCCTCCACCACCACCACCCCTCCAACCTAAGACAAAGGACTAGGGCTGGGACTGAAATAGAAGCATGGGGCCTTCAGCAGGCCTGCCACTAACCCAGGCTTCACCTTCTGCCCTAGTCTGCTATTGTCACTGTGGAATGTCACCTAACTTTCCCTGATCTAGACCACCTTACACAGTGACAACTGCTTTCAGCACCAAGGCTAGGTTTAGTAGTAAACCTAGGCTAGTAAAATTCTGGTTCCTTAAATAGTTCTTTCCAGAACTGGAGGATTGCAGTTCTCCATTGGAAGACTGCAATGAAGAAACTACAGGAAGAAGCAAGCAGCCATGTTCAGCGCTCTTAAGTGGAAAAGACAGATTAAATTGAAGCAAAGCAGAATCCTGTTTTGGTTTTCTTCCTGTTCTGATTGCTCCCCATTCCCATTTCACAGTATACCATAACATCTCCACAACTTGCACAAGGCTCTATTGGGCCTTCCAAGGTCTCCCCTGTTCTCCCCAGATATCCCCAGTCTCTTTATCTGGGGCTCCAACAATTTAAGGATTCACAGACTCACTTAACAACTGCAACCAGGTATGACTGGATTGCAGTCATTAAGGGAAATAGTCACATGACATCTCACTCAATAACTGAGATTTCAGTCCCAGTTGTTATAAGTTTCTTTAGGATGTGAAATTTAAAAAGACTTGATAACGTTGATTTAGGCATCCATGTTGTGGGTGTGATTATATTTTTCCTATGAAATAATCCAGGAACAACATAAGTGGATTTTCTCTATCCCCTGTACCAATTAATCATGAGTGGCTTTTCAAAATTATCCATCAACTTTTGGGGCAGAAAAGTTAGTTATATTTCTTTTTTGTACATTTTTCCAGGGAAATAACTTTCCTTTTACTTTATAAAGGTGTATAATTCCCTTTAGTAGTGAGAATAGAATTATTAGTGGAAAAAAGAAGTAAAGTCATCATGTTGTACTGTAAGGACAAATAAAAGCTGTTCTCCATTATCTCTAAACAGGCAAGTCACATACAAGAAAACCAATGTACATATGTATATTCAGTCAGTCAGTCAGATTAAGACAGGGGTGTCAAATTCAATTTCATTGAGGGCCTCATCAGGGCTGTGGTTGAACTTGGGGGGCTGGGTGGGTGTGGCCAACTGGGTGGGTGTGGCCAACTAGGGCATGGGCCAGCTTGAAACCACTCTCCAAACTGCTGGCATGTTTCCTCTTCGCACTGGGTAGACCAGGCTGAAGCCATGCTGGTCCACTGTTTCCTCTTCACATTGAGTAGACCAGCTGATGACCAGGCCCTTTAAATTTTCCAGGATGGCCCCGTGGGCTGGATCCGACCACATCATGGGTCGGATCCAGCCTGTGGGCCTTGTATTTGACACCCCTGGTTTAGAGACTGTCTGATTACAGATGCCTTACATTAAAAAAAGAGGAAACAAATAAAAGAAAAAGATCATAAACTCCCAGAAGACAATAAATTTATGTTCCTGTCAGGATATTTTAGGATGAGGAAATGTTTTAAACCAGCATATAGTATGGATCAAAATGCCTTTGTATGTATAAAAATGTTAAGTTTAAAAACATACATTTCACCAATGGAAAATGAACACACTGCATTATGTATTTACTAGTTTTGTAACCCTCCCAGTGCTGGTATCTGCCCCTATGGGACAGATCTAACAGTCAATGCTAAAAAAAAAAAATGTTTTTCTCTTTACTTTATGCTTTCTGTACTGAGCTGTCATTTTTCCACAATTTCTTATGAGATTTCACTAAAATGAGCCATGGTGGCACAGTGGTTAGAGGGCAGTACTGCAGGCTATTTCTTCTGACTACTGAGTCAACCTTGAGCCTGGTGAAATTTGAACTGCCTGCAATTTGGCAGTTCAAATTTCACCAGGCTCAAGGTTGACTCAGCCTTCCATCCTTCTGAGGTGGGTAAAATGGAGGAGATTCTGTATGTATGGAATCTTTGCCCTCCCGTCACTAAAGAAGTGTACTATGTTCTTTTCAGAAATCCTAGTGAAAGGAATTTGCCAAAATAGTTACATTTGTTACTATTAAATAAAATATTTATTCATTTGTTTCTGTTGCTTGTGAATCATATTTTTTTAAAGTTTTACATACACACACCCCTACATAGATGTATTGATGCAAAGTGTTGCACAGTCCTTGTTTCTTAAGGATTCAGCTTTACCTGCTAAGTCATAGTTTTGATTCATTGCATCCTGCTTCTTTTCAGAATTCATAATTGCTAGTTAGGTGCCAATCTCTATGTAGGAAAACTTGCCCAGTTATTATCATGGTTACTTATACAGCTGCCACATTCTAGATCAGTGTAATTTTCTAAATACTTGTTCAAGAAAATGTCACATCTATTAACTGAATTTGAACAGGGCCTACATAATTTTGAGCCGATAATAAGCATCCCTTTTATTAGATTCGAAAATATTTGGTGAGTTGAATTACTTTTTTTTTGTAGGATATTAATCTTGAATATGTAAAGAAATAATGCTTTTAGATTCTGATAAGCATACCATATCTCCATTATTCCTTATTCTTCATCCTCCCCCCCCCCCCCCACAGGCTTCTATCCTTCTAAAAGGATATGCATTAAAGTTAATGTTTTCTAAAGATATATCCTTCTGAGACCATAAAGCAATACAATCTGAAAACTGCAATCACTTTTTCCTATCTTAAATATACATTTACTATGAGATTTTAGTCCCATGAAATTATTCAGTAATAAATATATTGTTAGCTTTAGTGTTAATGTATATTTTTAAAGGAATAAATATACACTATATTATGAAGAATAGGATTTGCTGACTCACAGGCAATATTCATTGCAGCTTTTAGCACCTAGAAATTTATTATTCTGAAATAATAGTGTAAAATCAAAGATTCATCACAAAGGAAAAATGTATTTATAGTTCTGACCCAGTTGAGTAATACTCTATTGTCATTAGGTAAGTGAGAGAAAAATGAATTATTCCTGTAAAGAGCATAATCTGAATAACGCCATTTTAAACACCACGTTTTACCTGATATAACCTGATTATATGACTTGGTAGTGAAAACATAAAAAAGGAAACTATGTTATTCCTGTGACGCTTGTTTTACAGGATATATGATGCATACAGGACATATGATGCATATTTTTGAGGAAACAAATGTTCTGGTAAAATTCCAAAATGGATCTGTTTGGGTCTGCCCATTCCAGAAGGGGTGGTCCACAAATAACAATACCATGTACATAAGGGGTATTTTTGTAGAGTATTTGTACTGGGAAGAATGGGAGTTTCCAGGGCGGAACATGTGCCAAATATATTATATAAGACCTGAAACTAATGCCTTGGAGAAACATTTGTATCTTGTTGTATTGGGCTTCTGTATCCTAAAAACTGTATTTAAACCATGTAATCGAAGTGATCAGGGTTCTCTCTCATTGGAAAACCCTTTTGCAAAGATTTGAAATATATAGAGATCTCTCTCTCTATATATATATATCTATATCTATATATATTCTGAGGTTTTCGCGGGTGTTTGTATGTAGGTCTTTGGTTATCCGGGTCTTCTCCCATGTAAAATTGGAAGTGTCTTGGTGACGTTTCAACGAAGTCTCATTTGTCATCTTCAGGCTGGTATTTTAGGCTTTGTGCTTCCAGGAGCAACTATATATATGTGTGTGTGTGTGTGTGTGTGTGTGTGTGTGTGTGTGTCTATGTGTATGTGTATATATGTGTGTGTGTGTGTGTGTGTATGTATATATATATATATATATATATATATATATATATATATATATATATATATGTATGTATATGTGTGTGTGTATATATATATATATATATATATATATATATATATATATATATATATATATATATATAATAAATCTGATGTTTTTTCATGTTCATGCTCTCTGTATCACTTATTGTAAGGTAATGCTGATTTTCTGCATTTAATAGTAAGAAACTAGTAGATTAATCAAAGAACTAATTTTTTTCTGATCAAACTTTTTATTATTAAACATTTTCATGTGAATAAGTAAAAAACATTTTATTATTTGGCTGACATATATATGCACTTTATTTTTAAGCAAAGAAATGAGCCAATGACAATTTTATGTCTCTTAATTAATGTATGCCCCTAAATTAAATCAAGAATGAATGTGAAGTGTCAAAGAATCTGTTTGCTATATACAACTCAAATAACCTGCCATAGGAACAGATATGTTGATTAAAGCTCTCTCTGTTAGACGTGTCAAAATGTTTATTCTCTGGACTGTTCCCTTCCAATATATCTGATCTGATATATATATCCATCAATCAACAAAGTCATAAACTTGTCAATAACACAGCTAGGTTTAAAATATTGAACAATGAGATCTGCCCTTGTCTTTTCTTTGTCTTAATTTATTGGAGACACTATTTTTTATTATTGCAGTTGGAGATGTTTTTATATCTATATTTTTAGAAAGGACATATGTAATACAATGGCCCTGTAATTCTTTCTCGCTTGTAAATATGGAGCCAGGACTCGAGAAATGACACATATTTCATCTTAAAGTAGTTGACCTACTTTATTTATTTATTTTTTTAAAAAAATGGAAATTCTTCTCATAAAAATGCCACTATGGAAATTTAACTGACATCCTTTGTACTTTTTCTCATGTTATATATTTTAACTCCTGTCATTTTTACTTAATGCATTAAGGAAAATCATTCACCTTGTATAATACTGTCAAATTCTCTTTTATATAATCTCAGGACACATCATTGTGTCTAAATTGGGTGATTGAAATTTTGCTGCAAAATCTAATTAATTAGTTTTTTTTTCTTTTTCATCTATTTATTCACTATTTATTACATGTCTTTATTTAAAAAAATTCAATTTTTCAGATTGCAGCATATATTTGTGGAATAGAAGTTAATTTTTGACCCACAATGAAACATTGAACTTTGAAAAGAAGATAAATAAAATAAACATAATTTTTTATGTTTTGAAAGAAACAATTAATCCATTTTTACAACAATATGCTTGTAAAAAAGCCTTAAATTTGGGAATTGCTAAATTTGGGAAATTCCAAAACACCAAATCCTTTAATTCTTTAAGATATCTTGATGAGCATCAAGAGCATAAATATATCATAGCAAAGCTCCTGGAAGCATGAAGCCAAGAACACCAGCCTGAAGATGACGAATGAGACTTCGTCAAAACGTCGCCAAGATACTTCCAATTTTACACGGGAGAAGACCCGAATAACCAAAGACCTACATACAAACACCCGCGAAAACCTCAGAAAACATATATATATATGGTAGCAAATAGCAGAATTTGCATAATTCTTGTTTTTTGTAATGGTATGTGGGTAAGATCTTGTGAGACAGGCTGAAGAGAGGCTGTCTAGGGAACAGTCAGACCAGAGAAGGCACAGCCTGCAGCTGGATAGGTATTTTATTTATTTTTAACTTATCATATCATAAGTTTATTTGTCAAGCATATATAAGATAACAGGTAAAAGTATAAATGTAATTTGAATACATGAAAAGAATAAGTAAAAAGAAATGTACTTATGCACACCCCTTACAGACCTCTTAGGAATGGAGTGAGGTCAACAGTAGACAGTTTAAGGTTAAAGTTTTGGATAAAAGGTAACAAGGCAAGAGCCTTATATAAGACTCACTGTAAATTTTTCTGGCTTTAAAAGAAATAGGGGGAAATTTCTACTTGCAAGACTCTGTTAATGTAGCTAATAACACTTATGTAACCCACTTTAGCAAATGAGGAATTGTTTATAGGTTTCTTAATTTCTACTAAATTGTGAATCTAAGCAGGCTTAGCAGTTGGCTTCTCTGAACCATAGAGTGTTAAGTGACCTCTCCCTCCACAAAATAAGGTCTCCCTTTTCTAAAGATCCCTCTCCTGTCCACCCCCCCCCCCAGGTTAATGGTTAACAATTTTGTTTCATCAGCATATGGGGAAACAAAATACAGGATGACCAGAGCTATGAAGAAAAGTGCTCCAGCATTAAAGAATGGACTATAACTATAACTGCAACTAGAGCTTATAGTGTTTGTGGCATATTTGTCTTCCTGCCTGGAGGTTGGCAAGGCTGGCATACATCTGCAGTCAATGCAACATTGTTTCAGTCCCTGAGTAAAAGTCAAAAGATGGGAGCTTTAAAATGACACTCTTCGTTTGATAGAAAAGAAGTAGGATTTATCAATTGGAGGGGGGAAGCACAGTTCACAACAGGAACAGAAAGTGGAACCAATTTTCCATTAAAGGTAAAGGTTCCCTTTGCACATATGTGCTAGTCATTCCCGAGTCTAGGGGGCAGTGCTCACCTCCGTTTCAAAGCTGAAGAGCCAGCGCTGTCTGAAGACATCTCCATGGTCATGTGGCCAGCATGACTAAATGCCAAAGGCGCACGGAATGCTGTTATCTTCGCACCAAAGGTGGCCCCTAATTTTCTACTTGCATTTTTTACATGCTTTTGAACTGCTAGTTGGCAGAAGCTGGGACAAGTAATGGGAGCTCACCCTGTTACGTGGCACTAGTGATTCGAACCGCTGAACTGCTGACCTTTCAATTGACAAGCTCAGCATCTTAGCCACTGAGCCACCGTGTCCCTTTTAATTCTCCATTAGGAAGACATAAAGTGAGGAGCACGCACAGAGGATGACAATAACAACTATAATTGCTGTAATAAATATTCTACACTGCATAAAATAAGAAATAATTTTCAGATTCCTGCAAGGGAGACAGGTTCTAAGTGTTCAGGGGAGGGAAAAAAGATTTTACAAAATGGAAGACAGAATGGTGGATCCCTAAAGGGCAGAGAAGACATAGCTGTGTCCTGTAAAAGACAACAAGTCTTGATTACTGCTACATGGAATTGAAATAATTGAACTAATTGGAATAATTGAACTGGATCAGGGACAATGCAGGGCAAATTCCAAGACATATTGAGAGGCTCTTTGTGTTAAAGCAGATAAAAGAACAAATAAAAGCAATTTTGTTATTCATGCCTACTCAGTCTGTCTATTTAGAAAAAGAAATTGTGATGCATTCTAAAATGAATTGTACATCTTTCAAAGAGATTTGAAGCATTACTTATGGGAGGCATTAATTAACTTGAGAAATATTGGGAAAATCAAATTTGTCAAACATGGCACTTTCTAGAAATTCCTAACTCATTTTTTCTACATGGTAAAGAACAATCAAAGATCCTTGAATTAATATTAATCAAAAGAAATAAAAGTCCTCTACTAATCACAGATTGAGGATGTATCAGCTAAAGGATTTAGAGAAGCTTAATATTATGTTCAACTCATCTCAGTCCTTCCAAAAAGTTATCTCCCCCATTTCTGTTGCCAATCAATTGGAGCCAAAGAAGCAAGACATGATAACTCTTCAAATACCTGAAATGATGTCATGTAGGAAAAAGTCAAAACTTATTTTTTCTTATTCTAAGTGCAGAGTTCAGAATAATGGATTTAAGTTACAGGAAGGCAGATTTTGATTGACTCTAGGAAAAACTTCCTAACAGCAATTTATTCGCAGAAAATTTTCCTCAAAAAAGTAGTAAGATCTCCTTTATTGGATGTAGTTTAGACAGCTATCAAACTGGGATGTTTAATAGTGTTCCTGCACTAACCAAAGGGAATGGATTGAAAGGTCAATTCTATGAGTCTGTGAATGAACAGCAGAAGGAAATTGCAGCTTCTTCTTTCACTATTTCTATACAAATAAGCCTTCGTGCTCTATTATCAAAGTCCTTTGACTTCATAGATAGTAGTTTCCTCATTTGTAATGAGAGTATAAGATTTTTCCAATATATCTGTCTAAAGTGTGAAAATAATTCAATTGTTTTCATTGTAGTAACATCATCACCATGACTCTCATTGTTCCACACAATAAAATAATTGAAGCCATTTATCCTTAGAATATTTGCTCTATAACTCCATTATGGCTGTTAAGAAGTTTAATAAATAGTACTATATTCTAGTTGGGTCAGTAGACATCAACCGGCACAAATTTATTTCTTTTTGAAAAAGTAACAATTTTTCTTCTCTTCCTAAAAGATATAATTTCTGTCATATCTGTTTTATGTTATAAACCAAGTCTTACATTGTGCTAAATTTGGGTGAACAACAAATGTGAAAAATACAGCTGTAAAAACTATAGATCTTATTGGGAAATAATTAAGCCATACAGTAGCTATGTCTAGGTCATTATACTGAGGATGTAATTTAAGAGATGATCTATGCTAAATTATTTCAATATATTATCAGTATGAGGAGATGTATTGACAAATAAAAAGGGCTTTCTTCTTACTATTCTCATTTCTTGTATTGTAATTGCTAAAAGAGAGGAATGAAGTAGGCCAACTGAAAAATAGGTACTCATTATCTGGACTATCCAATGGATACACTGAAGCATATTTGACTTATTATTAAAGCAAAAGAAAAAAAATTGAAAAAGACTTCCGTGATCAATATATAGATACTGACAATTTTGTTAGAAGAATAAAGAGAAAAATGAGAGATGGATTATTTTCTAAAAGAAGAAATTAGGGTTGGATGGGAATTTTCCCTTGTACTCCAGGGGCATAACCTAGATAGTACAACAACAGCACTTTTTTTTTTGTCTAGGATACAAACTTCAATTATCTGTGGCAGGACTGAGTGGCTCTGAATTTTGGGACCAACTGGTTCTAATACTATGCTGGACTATTTTTGGTGCTGGATGGGGTTATGTTGCCCCAGATAGACTTAGTACAGAACTTGGAGTCTTCCTAGACTCACAATTTGCACTGGAAAAGCAAGTGATAGTCAAGGGAAGGGTGGGGAGAGCTTTGCACAGCTTCTCATGCATCAGTTGCAGGCATTCCTGGATTAGTAGGCCTCACTCACAATCAGTCATGGCCTAATCACCTCCAGATTGGACTACTGCAATGCACTCTACATGGTGCTATTTTTGAACAATACCCAGAAGCTTCAGTTGCTACATGCTGCAGCAATGCAAGTATTTATATGCATACTAAGAAGAGTAAATGCTACATCTTTGGTTTGTGAGCTACATTGATTGCCAATTTGATTTTGAGTCTGATTTTGGGACTGATTTTGATCTATAAAGCCCTGAAAATATCAGGCTACCTAATAGACAGTCTCTCTTCAGTTAAACCAGCCCAATCCACTAGCTCTGGAAGAAAAGGCCTGCTGTGGGTAGCATCATTTAGGGACCTATATTGCAGGAGATGGGCCTTATCTGCCATGGCCTCTGCCTTATGAAATATTCTTGTCCCTGAAATTATATTGCTGTAACTTCATCTCTTTCAATACTGTAAAAATCCTAAAGACCAGGTTATATTATCATGACTGTGGTTCCCAGGGAACTGGAGATATGCTTAGGTAGCACCATTGTTGAGCTGGCTATTTTTACTTCTTCTTCATCAGGTATTTCAGTTTTTATAATAGTTACTGTTAATGTGTGTGTGTGTGTGTTTTTTTAATTATTTTATATAAGTGGCTTTGCCCATTTGTAGTGCACCAGCCAGAATCACTTTTGGTGAGGTAGGCAGTTATACAGAAGTATGTTTACATGCTTCCATCAGATATTGTGAATGCCTATGTTTATGTTGATAATTTAATCTTAAACAATGCTGCTATGTTTTCTGTCACTTGCTCTTATAGATGTGAACCTAGAATTGGAACACAATGACTCCTCCGACTCAAAAATGGGGCATTTTCCATGTCCAATTTATCTCTTCCTAGGCTATGTTCAATCTTAATTCAAATTTATGCTTGGTTCTACAACTTCAAGTGCCTTTGTTCTAAGTTTTGCCCACAACAATTGGAAACCTTAAAGTACCTGTTTCCCTCCTCTATTCTCAAGAGGTCCATCAGATCTCATGGAATTATTCCAAAACATCTGAAAACATTGAATTCAGACAAACAGACTCAGATTAATTCCTATTATCATGCAAAATAAGTTAGAATGAGAAATAATTGCCAGCCCAAATTTATCTAAGAAGTTTTAAGCATGAATTTTGAATAGAGTCAAACCTATTACCAAACCTAATAGAGTCAGATCTTTCTGCTCCACTCTAAGCACTATTCCATAATGTGTTTGTGATATCCTGGGTTAGTTCTGGAACTATCATTGTAAACATGAAGAAATGAAGTGGAAAATATGATGGAATAAGTGTTATTACTTTGATTGTAATTTGCAAAGGAAAAGGTATTGATATCACTTACTGCTTTTATATGTATTTGTATGATAAAAGGCTCCTATCATACAACTTTTTAAAAGAGCTACTTTAAAAACATCGTTGCACAATCAAGATGGTATTGGCATTAGAACATTGCAGTATTGGCTTACGTATCCAATATATGTTGTGGAAGCAAGTTAATCAATTGACTTTAATGCAGTTCACACTACCTTAATCATCTTCCTCCAGTTACCTTTATTAATAGCAAGGTGATGGTAATTAGTTATTGATGGCAATCTTTGATATCAAGAATACAGCTGTAGATCCTATTGATATTGCTTCCTAAATCTCTGTAGACTCAAACAATACAAGTTATACATATACATAATGAATATGCAGAAAAGTTAAAATAAAAAGCTCATTAAAAAGAGTTTAACAATTCAGAGATTGGTAGCAAAACCCCAAAATTAAGTATTCCAATGGAAAGAGAATAAGCCTAAACCTTCCTTAGAACACTATCAAAATTGTAACTTCCTTACATTTCCCTATGAATTTTTTATCTATATCATAACTGAAAAAAGAATGAGAAAAAACGAGTATTTAATATTGTTGGATTCAAGGATGTTGTTCTTCTGAATTTGTAAGTACAATAATCATAGCTGACATGAATGCTAGTCACTAAGTGGCATTATTTGCCGAGTCTTGCCAACAGTTTGCTGATTCCCAAAAACTTGCACTCTGCAAGTGTCATGGTGGAACATGGAGAATAGCAAGCCAGGTGTGTGTGTGTCAGAGAAGAATATTGCTATGTTCATATTTGTTCACAGTTTGAACTGAAATAAATTCACTGCAGTTGCTTCCTTGTTAGTCAAAGTTCTGTTTCCATCATTTCCTGAAATAATATTTTGCTTTATTTCACCCTGTTTACTGCGTGTTGATGGTAGGAGGCATTTTGTGACAGTGAGACAAAAGGGACTTACTCTTTTTTTTTAAAAAAAAAAATCTTTATTTACATTTATCATTAAAAAAGAGAACAACACACTAAATATATGACAAATAAGACAACAAAATATTTTTTTTTATTATTTATTTTTAATTTGATTTATATGCCGCCCTTCTCCGGAGACTCAGGGTGGCTTACAATGCGTTAAGCAATAGCCTTCATACTTTTGTATATTTATATTTATACAAAGTCAGCTTATTGCCCCCACAAACTGGGTCCTCAATTTACCCACCTTAGAAAGGATGGAAGGCTGAGTCGACCTTGAGCCTGGCTAGGATTGAACTCAGAGAAATTACAGGCAGCTGGTGTTAATTGCTGCCTTTAGTAGGAGGCATTAGCCCTCTACGCTACACAGGCTCCTATGTTATACAAATAACATATGTATCTATAAATAATACTTTAATAACTTAATATTCGGGTCAGAATATCTATATTGCATTCTGGGGGAGACAGAACAATCTAATTTACATTTATAAATCAATTAGGTCTATCCGACCTCACTTTACTTGTATAATATAAGTTTTCCAATAAATATAACTCTTAATCTGATTTGGGTTGTAATTTTCTCTTTGATATCCAAGTATATAGTTTTTCCTAAGATAAACATGTTTGCGTTTGGTCTCTATCTTTCAGTTTTTTAGTCAATTTATCTGCTTCCGCACAATCCAAAATCTTCTCTATAATTACTTTTTCTGATGGGATATTTTTATTTTTCCAGAATTGAGCATATGTTAATCTCGCTGCTCTGATAATGTGTAGAGCAAGGTACCATAAATCTTTTTTGATATTTTCTGGTTTGGAGCCAAGCAAGCATGTCTCTGGTCGCTCTTGGTTTAAGATCTCTTAAGCCACTTTTTTTATTTTCTCCCAAAATTTAACTGCCTCTGGGCATGTCCACCATTGATGTAATATGTGCCACACTCAAACTCACACTTCCAGCATTCAGCAGATTGTCCAGTAAACATTTTGGCCAATCTATCAGGTGAAAGATGCCATCTGTATATCATGTAAATATTTTCTTTGTATGCTGTAGAAACTACTACTTACTCTGAGTTCCCATTGTCCCACAAAATAGAACACTCAAAATATTTAATATTTTGTTACACCTCATCAAGGAGGAAACCAGCAAGGCAGAAATGTCTTATATTCAACCAGGGAGGGATAAACTGGAAATAGTTTGTAGGAAGCCATAATGGACAAATCTGAAAAAACGGTAGATAAAGGTTTAAAAATGGGACCTACGTAAATAAAAACTAGATCTTTAGATTTTATATATGTATATTAAGGTTCATTATATATGAAATAGTATTTATTATTCTTCGTTGCCTCATCCCATCTTCCTCCAGAGAAGATGTTAGATCTCCTAGAGAGAATTTTATGATAAGGGCCTGAATGCAAACTTGACACATCAGTACACATTCCACACAAAATATTCCACCGGAATTTTCTAAGTGGAAATATTTTATTTGATTCTTTTCATGTTACTACAGAAAACTTAATGCCCTGTGTGTTAACAAGGCCATTAAAACTAATATAAAAAATGTTTATTATTTCCCTGGAAAACTCTTCTATATGCTGTCCTGTTATAACCTAAAAATCAGATGGTGTCTCAAAGTTTGATTTATATGCCCTGTTTGGTTTACAGCATACCACTCCAATTTTCTCTGATACTTTTGTTTAAAATGTCAAACAAAATTCCAGATATGCTAATTGGAGCAAATTACACATGATATTATCTTTTATTAAAAAGATTAATAAAAGATTCTTATTAAAAAAAGAAGTCATGCCAAATAATAATGCAAACTTCCACTGAGAAACAAGATCTGTAAACCATTTTTATTTGAAATTTCATTTAAGTTTTTTTTTTTTTACCTAAATAGAAAATACATTATATTGTATGTCTTCCAAGTGCTATATTTTAGGCTTCCTTCCTTGAAACCTAAATAATCATGTACTATTGAAGAGTATTTTTTTAAAAAAAGAGTTAAAGTTGCAGCTTTTAATTCCTAGTTGGAAAATCTGGTGATTTTACTTTTTCTTCAGGAAATGTAGCTTGGATTTCTGTACAGTTTTCATTTCTAAGTTGGTATGTTTTCTACAGAAATGAATGCAACCACAAAGGCTACTTTTCTTCAGAAGGGACTCACTCAAGGCCACTTGAGAATACAGTCTAAATGTTGTCATTATGTTTCACAGAATATACTGGCATTGTCTATGTGAAACTAGAGAAATGAACTAGCTAATGCAATTCATTTGAGAAAGTTGAAAATCAATGTACAATGTCCTTCAAGGTAGACTGGAAATACTTGATAATAGTAGGCAAGATTCCATCTATGACATAAAGAGTCTAATAAAGCATTGTCTTGGTACTAACAGTATTTTAAAATGAGACTGTACATAAGATGGGAAAACATTGAATCCTTTTATCTTTCTTTCACATTTGGTCTTTCAGTTTGATTTTTTTTTCAATACAAAGAAACACCAGTGGCAAATTTCTTCATTAGTTTAGTAGCCTCTCCATCATATTGTGCAAAGTAATTAAATTATTGCTTTCAAGGAACTGAATTAGGAGTTATTTTGGTGTTCACAGAAGCTACCCATATCAATAGAAACTTAGTTATACAATAGAAAATCGAGACTTCTATATTTTACTGTTTCAATTAGCCATATTAAAGCTTATTCTTTTTTTCCCATATGTCACTTGAAATTGGAATATTAGATAAATCAGGGAAAATCAGTTTCAGGTATATATGTAACATTTGTGTTAAATATTATTGGTGAAAATATCCACCAAAGTTAATCATCAGGTATGCATAAAAAGTCATTAAAAACAAGATAATAATTTAACTTAGACAAGCTTGGGTAAGCTGATCATGATTAGTTATATTGAGACTGCCATGTTTCACTCTCAATTTTGTCTCTCCCCCACTTTCTCCTTGGCCATATTTTCAAACCATGCATTTGACTGCACCGTAAGAATTTCCATGAGACTTTTGCCATGGACAGAAGCATTCTTAAAAATAATCAATGCAGATACATCAATGGGCACCACCTTTATATTCCAGGAATACATCAATCAGTTCATCCAGTGGCAATGAAGTTAAAGGTCATTTTCCAAACAGATGTTTATCACTCAAAGAGTTAGATTCTCAAATCTGGACAACTGAATTTGTTTACTCAAGCATAACATATTTTTTTTCAGTAGGAATAATTTGATCATTTTGTAAACCACCTGGATAATATAGTAGGGAAGTGGCTACCAGTTTTCCTGTTAATAAAGGAATGTGCATATTTTGCAAACTTGTAATATTTTGCAAATTGTCATTCTTTCCAACCTCTAAAAAATCCATTACAATATATAATGGGTTAAAGATAACATGTTAGATATGGACAAGCAATCAATTTCTATTCTGTTGCTTTTGCATTCATAAAGCCAATCTGTCTCAAAAACATCTGCATAAAAGTTTTCAATTAAATACATTCTTAAATATGTTAATTTCAAATGTATCTTGCATTGAAATAGATTTCTTTATTTTTTAATCCCCAAATTCACATTTGATTGGACATTCAGTTTATTTTATGAGCCAAGAATTGTCCTACAACACTCAGAAAACATAAATTCAATAGGTAATTCGTACATTATTCCAATAAGTACAATCAGGTTTACATGAAAGCTCAAATTCTAGAAGAATCCCAGCTTTGATTAGATGTAATTATCTAAGTGTACCATGGCCAAATTGTCACTTGGATATAGCATTCCTTTACCTGAATTAAGGTTAACCTAGTCCAATTTTATATTGTGTTTCTGTAATTACATCTTGCATACTTCTTCTTTAATTCCATAATGCTGATTTGTAATATTGTTGAATCTTTCATGGCCATCTTTGCTTGCTGATTTGCATAGACACTGCTAAGAGAAATTTAGCATTCTACTACACAGGGTTTTTTAAAACTCTCTGCTTATCCCAATGTTTATTCTTCATAAGGTCACATTGAAGGGTTTGGTTTTTAAAGATACCATAATAGCTTTTTTTTTTTAACCACAACAAATATTGCAAGATGTTCAAAATAGGTTCATTTTGGTAATTGTACATTACTACAGTTTTAGTTATATTAAAGTTGTGCACTAGCCAGAATTATGCATGTGAGATAAGTAGCCATATACAATGAATAAATAAATAAATAAAATTATTTTTTTAGATCTTTTAACCCAAACACTGTAAATCAAGTTAGATCTTTCAGTACAGGCATCATATTATCCGTATAAGTTGCATTTGGCATGTATGGCAATCTCCAGACATTTCTCATGTAGAATAAGCTGCAATAACTAATATGTTACACAACCAGGCTTAAGTGAAAAATGCTTGTTTGGTGGCCCACTTCATATTACATGTAGATCATTGCAAATAATTCCTTATAAAAAGAATTTTGTAACTAGAAAAAATAGAATATATTTTTAATAAAAGATATTGATTTCATGAAAATCAGATGACTGGTCTCAATTACATTACTTGTACACTTTTTACATTATATTTAAAAATTCCTTTGTTTAAAATCTTTTTAATACATTGATTGATTGATTTTATTTGTCCTTTCTTTTAGGAGTTCCAAGTGGTATAGCATTCTGTTGTTCCCATAACACCACCTCTGTGAGGTAAATTCTAGTAAGCTTATATGGCTGAAGAAGCTTCTATGGCTGAAATCTTGGCTAACCCCCTTTTTTGGCCTGATAAATATTAAGAAATACTAATTATTGTCCAACTTATTAGGAAAATCTTTTCCACTTTACTCTTTTGGGTGGAACTACAATAAAGCATGATTTGTAATCTTGTTTTATTTGTATATTATTCTAAATACATTACAACAGTAGTGTTGTGGTCTGCCAGCAACCTGCAGAGCTGGCAACAGAAATGGACAGTGAGGAGGTGAGGAGGAACATGGGCCAGTCCTGGATTCTGGGGAAGACCTGGTCTCTGCATTGGAGGTGGAGATGGGGCCAGGGCCATCTGGGAATGATGCATGGACTCCAGAGCCTCCAGAGTCAGACAGCAGAGAGGCAGAGAAACAGAAGCAGCCTGTTCCTAGTGCATGCATGCGCAAAGCTGCCAGAAGGCACGAACAGTTAAAACAAAAGGGATGACTCTGGAGTAAGGCCTGGAGATATTTGGCCTCTCCCATAAGGCTTAAAAGAGGAGTAAAGATATGTGGGCACTTTGCAGGAAAGCAACATTGTTAATTCTGTTCCCAGTTGGCATCTTTGGCAGAGTGTCAAGGGATATAAAGGTTGGTGATTATCCCAAAGGACTTCTCCCAAAGGACTTTTTGTAATTAATTGGGACTCAGCTGTGAATTCACAGCTGTTGCAATAAAGGTTTTTTGGGACTACTTATGTGTTTTAATGACTTATGAAGACTAGTCCCAAGTAGTCTGCAAAGCCAACATTTTTGGCTTTGCAGATCACATGAGGGGAAGAGGAAATGGTTCTATGTGAGTAGAGGACACACAGGCCTGTCGCTTGCACAAATGGAGCTTCATACATGTGCATACTCACCCTTCCACTTCTCTGGCCTGGTTCGAAATGGGCTGTGGCCCAGGGGTTGGGAACCTCTACATTAAAGTTCACATTTGGAAAAGTACATTACACCAAAGATAAGTAAATTGCTAAACACAAGATCTGAAATTATAGAAAAAGTTAAAAAGTTCTTCAAAAAATATATAATAAGGCTCATATTGATGATGAGAGCCTGAATAAATATACTGCTCAAAAAAATAAAAGGAACACAAGCAGAAGACATCCAAGATCTGAATGAATGAAATAGCCTTATTAAATATTTTGTTCTTTACATACAGTAGTTTATATATTGCTCAAACAACTAAAGGGAACACAAAACTACTGTATGTAACGAACAAAGTATTTAGTTAGGCTATTTCATTCATTCAGATCTCGGATGTCTTCTGCTTGTGTTCCCTTTATTTTTTTGAGCAGTGTATATTGAAGATTCTGCAGTAAAAAAAAAAAGAACCAATGAAAAGCATAGATATTTTTTATCAAAAAACCCCCCTTTGAATTATTCAAGAAACACTTCAAAGAACCAATTTAATAAATTAAGTTTGGGAAAGTGTCACACCCAAATGGGCTGATAGGTCAACATTACTAGGAACTGGAAAAGGAATTGGTAGAACCTTTGACAAAACCAAAACCAATTAAAGATATATATGCAATATCACATACATGGGAAGAAACATATACAACTTCGATTAATAGAGAACATAATATTCAGAAAAAACACAGACACACAAACAAATCTCTTATTGAATTAGATTATAAAAAGTGTTTTCAAATATGATATACAGTGATGAAACAGGTGACATAAACAGCATAATGGACCACGTTAGATTTAAAATAAATGTGGTAGAATACATCAACAAACAAAAAATAAAAATAAAAGTGGTGATATGTTTTTTTTAGATGCAAAGAAAGCCTCTGACAATTAAAGTGACCGTATAACCCAGGGTGTGCCTGAAAATACTTTTCACAATCAATCAATGGAAAATTGAACTTTAAATTTCATGACAAATGTATACTCCTTGTTTATTGATTGATATTTCGTCTTTTTATCTTCTTTTTTTTTCTCTTTTCTTCTTTTCTGTGGTAATTTGTATGTGTGCGTGTGTTGGTAATTTGTTTCCTTTTTTTCAAATGTTTTAATAAATAAAAAGGAAAGAAAAACATTTTTTATTATTCTTGATAAGAAAGAAGTAGCAACTGTATATTAAAGCTCAGGATGTGGCTTTGTCTAAGATCTCTAATGTTCAACACTTTAAAAATGTGTGGTGGTGCAGCAGTGCATCAACTATCCTGTTAAAGCGGAAATAGCTGCCTAGTCTAATAAATGGAAGCCTTTTTTTCTTCTTCCTCTAGGCTAACAGAGGTGAATGGGAATGATTATTTTAATTATACAGAGACTTGTAGGTTTCTTGTAAAGGATCTTGAATTCATAAATAAGTAAATTGTTGATTTAAAAAAAATATCTTTAGGGTCTACTTTCATCGGTGATATATATATCTTGAACAAGAATCTATTTTTTAAAAGTCCTATTTGTTTTAAAAAAATAAAGTAAAAGATTTATACTTAATTGCCAGACTGCTGCTATAAATTAGTTTTACAATAACTTTATAGATTTACTTTTGTTTGTAACCTGTGTTTATTTCTACATTGGTTCTTATCAGAGGTGAAATATAAAATTTGTTTCTACTGGTTCTGTGGGTGTGGCTTGGTGGGGGGTAATGTGACTGGGTGGGCATGGCCAACTTTTTTTTAAAAAAAAACTTTTCAAAGCATTTTTTCTAATGCTTTTCTTTCTAAAGCCTCTGCCAATCAGGCAACTCAGCTGGGATCATCAGAGATTTTGAAAGCATTTTTTTTTACCACCTCTTTGGCCAAGATGTTGCAGAAAAAAATGCTTTGAAAAGCCTCTGACTATCGCAGCTGAGCCACGCGATCATCAGAGGCTTTTTTTTCACTTTTAAAAGTAAAAAAAAAAAAAAGGATCCTGGATAGCTCAGCAGATTAATGCATTGTAATTAACTCCAGCTTTTACTGCAATTACTGTAAGTTTGAATCTCACCAGGCTCAAGGTTGACTCAGCCTTCCATCCTTTCTAAGGTAGGTAAATTGAGGATCCAGTTTGTGGGGGCAATAAACTGACTTTGTATAAAATATACAAAAGTATGAAGGCTATTGCTTAACACATTGTAAACCACCCTGAGTCTCCAGAGAAGGGCGTCATATAAATCAATTTTTTTTGAAAAAAAGCATTTTTTTGTCGGTGCAAGTTGTAGAAAAAATGCTTTTAAAAGTAAAAAAAAAAAGCCTCTGATGATCGTGTGGTTCAGCTGGGCATGGTAAGGGGTGGGTGGGTGCAGGGATTTTTGCTACCGGTTCTCCGAACCACCCGCCGCCATTGTTACCAGATCGGGTAATCCAGTCTCAACCGGGAACATTTCACCCCTGGTTCTTATCCACATTACATTGAGTACTATTTTATGCATCATTTTATAGCAAGTTGTTATCATAAACCTGATCTCCAAAATCTTCATCTTTGTGTATAGCCTTCTGTTTGCTAAAGAATGGTTTATATCATAAAAGTTTATTGGTAGTCTTCTGCTACTAAATCAAAATATATACATCAGTTTAGATTGCACTGAAGAGTAAACGAATTATCGTATTTTTTCACTCCATAAGATGCACCTAGGTTTAGAGGAGGAAAACAAGACAAAACATTTTCAGGCAGAGCCTGAGAGGACCATAGATAAGTGTCCTCTTATGTTCCAGCTCTGCCTATTGACTCTTGCACTATGGAAAAGAGATAGAAGTGGCCGGCAATGGACAAAGACAGAAAAGGCAGAGATCAGCACTGTAAAAGGACCCCGCTGCCATGGCCAGACTGCTATTCACCAAAGACGTACAGACATTTCCACCAAAGACGTACAGACATTTCCACAATTTTTTTTGGTGGTGGTGGGGAAAGTACTTCTTATGGAGCAAAAAATACGGCAATATAAGAAAAGTCAGAGACACATTAACATAAATCTTGCCGAAGTAATGCTTTTTATCCCACACAGTTTTTACAGGAACACTTTTTTTAAAAAAGTGTAATAGAGCTGGTTTGCTTTATTAATGAAGGTCATTAAAGAAAAATAATTAGGCTATAGAATAATATTGATGTAGAAAAAATGATCATAAAATAATACTGCCGTAGTAAGCATTTATGTATGTACAGTGCTATCAATTAATCAACTTTTAAGGAAGTAATATGGCTTTCCATACCATTTTACTTAGACAAATGCAAGCAAATATTTTCCTTATTCAAATTCCTGGTCTATTTAGGATAGTCCAGTGTATCCTTTTGAGCAGAGTTAATAGAAGAAAAAGCTGTACCCTATACATAAAATGGAAATATCACTGAATATATTAAACCACTTCTTTAATGTTTCTTACCTGCCTATAGGGGCTATGGTCTGCCCCAGGGGACCACCAGCATAAAAACAATTTAGCAAACTTATTATTACAACTACATTAAACATAAGCAACTCAAATAAAATGGATTGCAGTGCATTTTCCAATTTATTTTTTCATCTAAAGTGAGGAAGAATAAATTAGTTTTAAAAACAGCTAATAGAATCACTTCCTAAAGAGTGGGAAGTTTTTTCTATACATGGAACTTCTCCGTGGAATTGGAAATTAAAGTTCCAACTATACAGATATCCTAAAGCAGAGATTTCCCACTTCTCAAATTTAATCTGAAGACAAAAGGGAAGAAAGAAGAGGAGCAGAACAGAACTCCATTGGTTCTTTTTTGACTCTCAAATATTATTTTAAATTAGCTTTAAACTATCCAAAATAGTTTAAGTCAATCACTTCCAAACTAGCTTACCCCAAAAGGACCCAAGTGCATCTAGTCTCAGGACAAATGGGGGAAAAAATGCCAAATTTGCAATTACACTTGCTTTTTCTTCCTATCCACTTACTCTTTTCTTTTTGCTAACATTCTGAGCTTCCCAAATGGAGCATAGTTCTTTGTGTTGAAAATGTTTCTCTTGCTCTTTTAAACATTCTCACTGTATGAAAGTATTGTACTTACTTGTGTTCTTCCATATCTATGCAGCCAAAATGAAAGGATGTTTGTGCAGAATGTTTCCTTGAAAAACAATATTGCTCTATCACACTCAGTGGGTGGACAGATTATTTTGACATTCCTCTTTTAATTAACTTGTCGTAGAAACAAAGGCTACTAGATGAACACAATTTATTCCTGGCATATATTTTCAGCCAGGAGGCAGATGACTATTGCTCACAGATGAAATAATGTACTTCTACTTGCTCATGTAAAACAAACTTTAAATGTCATTTTATAGTCATGAAGATTACACAGCACAGGGCCATCTTAAAATACAGCAATTAACAGAAGAACCTCTCATTAACCTGAAGTTCAAGGGTCAAAAACTATCACCAATTGTTTCTAACACAAAATTAAATTGGTTTATGCCAAGTATAATGATCTTATAATCAAGAAAAAAAGTGAAATAATAAAAAGAACGAACATTGCTTGTAGGATGCATTACAAAAGAGAGAAATACCATCCAATACATAAATATGACATTGTTCATAGGCATGACTAAAATGGTTATTGTATATTTTTTCTGTTTCTATTAAATTGGAACTCACCCTTTTGGCTTGGAGAAGAAGGATTTCTGCTTGTCTTTGACATTAACCTTGGCATCATTTTTGAACCCTCTGAAATCTTCCTCATCTACAATAAGAGAAAATCCACAAATATATGTGAGAAGTTTTATAGACAAATATATTTCAATCTTCAAATATTAATGGAATCCATAATGGTCTGGAAATCAATGTCTCCAAATTTATCAAATTAGCAAACTTCCTCAAACCCCAAAATAAGTTGTCCAGACCTAATCCACATTTCAAAAGATAAGGTCTGCAAACACAAATATAGTTAATTAAATTAAGTCTCCCAGCAGAACTGTATCTTCGCAAGAGTACACACTCTCTCACACATGTGCACCTCAGCACGTAGACATTTGCACACGTCAGACAAGTGCCCCCTATAAAAGTTTGCAGGTGTATCCCATTTCTCTGCAGCCCCCCCCCTAAAAACAAACTCTTTTGCTTTTAGGAATAAATATTTCTTCTTTCACATCTGTCTGAATCTCATTTTTATTTATTCTTGGAACCCCAAATTATTCTTCTGACAGATATACCATAGTGTACCATATATAATATTTTTAACATGCGTTACTGGTAAATCCTAGTTAAAATTTAGCAGAACTGGATGAAGTTTGCAAATATTGCAGACTATTCTGTGACACTGGCTGTAATTTAGAAGAATGGGAATGAAGGGATTTAAAATATGAATTGTTAAACTTTGAGTGGGTTTGGGTCCCCCCCTTTTTTCTATGTTCAGTCAATGTTTACTTGTACCTGATATACAACATGTAGATTTCCATGAGTTTTCTTGCAAAATAATAAGTTCAGTTATCAAGTTATGCATTAAAACAACATGTAAGGCTATTTGGCAGAAATAAAAAAGAATTTTCTACTTAAGTTAAAAAAAAAAGTCCAGGAAGAGTTAAAAAAGAGCCAGAAACAAGAACTTTATGAAACAGAAAATTAGGCAGAGCAACAATAATACAATGGCACCAATTTTATATTCAGATATTGCCAAACTGACAGAGAGTAGGTGGGCATTTCTGGTGATAGCAAAAGAAAGACAGAAGCAAAAAATATAGATTATACATACAATAAAAGTTGTGACCTTCTATATATTTACAAAGGTCTAAGTGGTGGTATCTCTCAAGGGAGTCAAAAAGTCAAGATGATAGCAGTATCTGTGCAATCAAATCTCACCAATGTCTATTTCTATTATATGTAAAAGAAGTAGGACCTTAGATGTTGTCACAATTGCCATCTTAACTTTTTTTTAAACCCCATCCCCATGGATGTCCCAGCTGTGAGAATCAGTTTATAGTTGCAAACCAATGTATGATTAGTTTCATTTATATACTTTTCTATATACGACCACAGTTACAATATTTGCCATTCAGAGTCCATTAGGATAAAATTGGGGGAAAAGAGGCCATAACGGGAAAAGTGGGTGAGATGGAAGATTCTCACAGCTGGGGCATTCATGGGAAGGGAGGGAATTAAAAAAAAGTTAAGATGGCAGTTGTGACAGCATATAAGGTCCAACTTCTTTTACATATGACACAAATAAACATTGGTGAGCTTTGATTGCACAGGTACTATCATTGTGACTTTTTGACTCCTCTGACAGATGTCACCACTCATAGCTTCTTAAGCTCTTTATATAGAAGGTCACAACTTTTATTGTGTATATAATGTGCATTTTTTTGAGAGAGAGACTGGTTTTTCCACTGGAGGATGGGAAATAGAGAAACATTGCCTTAAGGACAGAAATGACATTTTTCTGTGACTATAAAAAATATCAAAGGCAAAACTCAAAAACTTTGGAATTATTAGAGAAAATAGTTTGATTTAATGTTTTACAATAAATGCTTTTGATGCAAGAAGTCTACAAAATACAGAATTAGGAAGTAAACAGCTTTCTGTAAGTACAGCACCAGCTACCTTCTTTTAAACAGAACAAGAAAATGAATGAATGATCAGCGGTTGAACTTTGAAATAAAACTGTGGGATACTTCCTGTAGAAAAAATAAATTTGACACATTAATTGGTTTTCTGTTATTTGAAATTTGTTAAATTTGTCTAAAAGCAAATTGATTGCACTGATTAACATCTATAATTTATGCAGCGCTAATGATTGGACTTTTAATATTTTTAGGTAATTTACAAGATAAGAACTTGTAAATTACCTAAAAATATAAAAAGCACACTTACATTTAATTGTGTGCTTTAAAAAGTATTGTCCTGGGGTCTCGGTCTCTCTCTCTCTCTCTCTCTCTCTCCCTCTCTCTCTCTCTCTCTCTCTCTCTCTCTCTCTCTCTCTCTCTCTCTCTTGTACACACATACATGCATACACATGCACAGACCGAGAATTTGAATTCAGTGTTATGCTTGCTTACTATCTGTACCTCTGTATAATATACTAATAGCATGTATGTGTGTTATATTATGTAGTAACTATGATGAAAACATATCCTTGTAAATGTAAAATATAATTTGCAAAGCACTGCAATTCCAATAAGCTGGAAGAGTAGTGGATTGTAGCTCTAGGAAACCAAGCTTAAAATTTACAAGCAGTGTTTAAATGAGTATAGTTTAGCAAAAAATTTTCCACTTTGGGGGAAAATCCCATAAAAAAAGATATTTTCAAAACAGAGGAAAGTCCTCATGAACAATCTTTTCAGCTGTTTCTCATTATGCTTATGTAACTATTAAAAAAATAAAAAAACTAAATTTTTAAATATGTTGCAAGCAGAGGTGAAATCCAGCAGGTTCTGGAGAACCGGTAGCAATTTTGAGCAGTTCAGAAAACTGGTAGCAGAAATTTTGAGTAATTTGGAGAACTGGCAAATACTACCTCTTGCTGGCCCCAGAGTGGGGTGGGAATGGGGATTTTGCAGTATCCTTTCCCTGGAGTGATGTGGGAATAAAGATTTTGCAGTATTTTTTCCACTGGAGTGGGAATAGAGATTTTGCAGCATCCTTCCCCTGCCATGCTCACCAAGCCACGCCCACCAAGCTATACCACGTTCACCAAGCCACACCCACAGAACCGTTAGTAAAAAAATATTTGGATTTCACCACTGGTTGCAAGGCTACTAAAAACAGATAGCATCGCTTTTTATATAGCATCCCTTTTTATATAATAAGCTTGTGGATAGAATAACCTTTTTATGTACTCTTTGATGCAGCATCCAGTTTAAACTTCACAGAAATGGTTGTAATTGCTGCTTCATGTGGCTTTGACATCAGTTGAAAACTAGAAGGCTAAACTGTGCAGCTGGTGAGTTCTCAAGAAGACCTCATGAATCAATGGAAGATTACAGTGAGACACAACTGTTATAAGAAAGAGTGGATGATTTGATATGATGAACCATGCCAGATGCAGAGAATATAGGACCAATAACTCAAGCAGAATGCAAAGCTATTTTTCAGTCACTGCATATGTTTCCCGGCACTAACTATCCTTGGCCAATGAAGAAGAAATGAGTGGGTGAATTACATCAATGAAAAATTTAATTTGTGATGAGATTTCTGTTCGTCTGTAATTTGACTCTTGCAGTGCATAAGTGCAAAGTTTTAATTGGCCACGATGATCTTATAATGATTGGAGGAAATAACAACTGCAGATTATTCCATTGCTAAAGAAAAGATAACCTGTTGGCAATAGATAGAAAAATGGTTTAAGTGATTTAAGTGATTATTGAAAGGATAGTAGAGAGTACATCTGAGAGCTAGATGCTATATCACATGTTAAGAGCATTATCAGTGATGAGATTCAGCCAGTTTGCACCACTTTGGGAGAACCAGTTGTTAACTTTCTGAACAGTTTGGCAAACTGCTTGTTGGAAGAAATCATTAGAGCAGAGAACTGGTTGTTAAATTACTTGAATCCCACCACTGGGTATAGCTATTGTTTTGTGCATTACAAGTTGATTTTTGGGAACATATTTTACACTACAGCTAGGGATTTTTTGAGAATATACAGCAATAGTGGAGGACATTTTGAATCATATATACATATATTGATTGTATATGTGTGTGTGTCATTTTGTATATTTATATATAAAGAATTTACACACACATACACACACACACACACACATCATATTGAAATATTATATAAATATATAGCTGATGTATATTTATATAATATTTTTCTAGGATCAAATCCAGAACCACTCCCTAGATTCCTATAGACAACTTTTTCAAGACAATTTTATTGCCAGTATTTGATGTCATAGAGATTTATTAATAAAGCAGAAGAATTAAACATATAAGAACACTGGCAAGGGTGCAATTGCACCAAAAATAGCACTGCTAGAAAGAGTCCTGTTTTGATCTACTGCATCAGACTAATAGAGCTAGTGGATGTGACATATACAAAATATATATCCAAGATAATGACAGAGAAACTATGCTCACATTTACCATCTACTATAAGATAAGGCAAACTCAGAAATGAGCATTCTTGGCTGGATCTCCCCTGTGGAATATACTGTATGAGGATCAACTATGACACTGTTTAGAAAGTTAATGAAAAAAATGGATATTTAAAAAGACATTGGGGGACTGACATGTAGAAGTATGTAGGTACCTAAGATTAATATAGGGGCTGTTCAAGAGACTGTTCAAGAGACCAACGTATTTTGATATGTTGTAGCAGATTAGCTTTTGCGAAAGGACCACTTGGAAAATCCATGGCACAAATTCTAGATTAGGAAATTGAAAACAAAAATGAATTAGAGAAAGACTCTGTCAGAAAAGTATGCTGAAGTAACCAATAACAGTGATTGCTCAACTTGTTGGCAATTTCTTTTTAAAAGTTGGTCACAGTTTTTTAATGCAGCCACATTAGCCATATATTTTAGAGGGTTGGGTTCCATGTAGGAATTTCAATAATAAATGGGTTTGGGAAATCTAGCAGTTTTTATCTTTAATCCAGTCTCACAGAAGAAGGCTTTCTATTCCAATTTAAAGTTCCTATGGGATTCAAAATTATATTACAGTTAGCTCATATATTAGAATTTTATAAGGAGTATGTGGTAAGATGTGTTATAATAAAGACACATGAAACAAAATAATCCTGTCTTTGAATAAAAAAGGTCTCCAAATAATATTAAGAGGTAGCAAAAGATGTTTGGGCAAATTACAGCTGCTCTTTAATTCATTATATGCAACCATGAAACTACTGGAGTCTTGTAGTGTTAGCTAATGAAGTGATTGTGACTAGGTTCTTGCAGAGATTGGCAAAGGTTTGTCCTTAACATTAACATTTATGCCATCTTAAATCTGTGATGCCATCTGCCATCTGTGACAGAAAAACCTGTTTTGAATCCTCTTTTCACTTTAAAAATACCTTTTAGTCTGAGGCTGGGGTGGGTTCCACTTATCTTTACTACCAGTTCACAGCGAGAGTGTGCGTGTTTGCTTCTGTGCATCCGCAGAAACTTCTGCACATGCGCAGATCATCCATGATGATGTCGTGGCGAGTGGTTGGAACCTCCTGCCGGTTTTACTACTGGTTCTATAGAACCGGACTGAACTGGGAGCAACCAACCACTGGTCAGAGATGGTATTCAGGAGGTTCTGACCAGTTCTGGAGAACCAGTAGTAGAAATTTTGAGTAGTTTGGAGAACCATTAAATGCCACCTATGACTGGTCCCACCCCCATCTATTCTCTGTCTCCTCAGTCCCAGATGATCGGGAGGCAATGGGGATTTTGCAGTAACCTTCCCCTGCCATGCCCACCAAGCCATGCTATGGCACGCCCACCAAGCCAAGCCCACAGAACTGGTAGTAAAAAAAATTGAATCCCACCACTGCTTTTAGTGTTCTCCATTCTTCAATATTCCCCAAATTTCCTGCTGCTGAAATGGACTAACATACATTTATCTTATCTGACTTGGGGAAAAAAATGGAATGATAACTAAATGACAGCGGAAAGTTAGATGTTTTATTGCATCATTTTGAGTCATCTGGATTTCTGCAGATATGGTAGCCTTAGACAAGGTTTGCCTAGCTGTCACCTCCACTCAACTGCAAAGGATTGTATTCTGCAGAATATCTCAGAAATATTCTAGGCTATAACAAGGAAAAATATCTTCTGGGCAAACCTAATAGACACCCAAATTCCTATTCCTTTCCCTATTTGCGCAGTATCCAACTGTATCAAAAATATTGCTCATCTTCTCCCTTCCTGGACAGCATTTCAAGCCTGATGTTATGCAGTCCAAGCCATCTGTGTTAAATGTCTCAGCCCTCAGATTGGCAGCTGCTGGAAAAATCAGCCTATTTTCTAAAAATGCCTATGACACTCAGCCCTTACCACAATGTTAGAAATAGAACGTAGCTCTTGTTTTAGCACTTCAGATTTTCATTTAATTTAACTAATTAAAGGATTCAAAGAAAGGCAAGGGAGACATATTGAAATTTACTGGTACTCCTTTGCTTGTTCATGCCCTAAGCACGGAGACTGTATTGAACAATCCATCAGATCTCCTGAATAGATGGAATATTTTACACACAACCTGAATCAAACAAGTTAACTGTCAATACAATTTAGATGTTTCTGCCCTAATTCATTTCTTTCCCTTTGAATTTGAAATCCTAAACAAAGAGAGGGTTAAATAAGAAGTTATTCAACTTCGAATAATTATTTATAAAACAAATGTTAACTGTAAATCTGACAAGTCAGGGTAGAACAGTTCTTTTAAAGAACATGCATTGTTCATGGGAGATAAGCCTCTGGTGGAATTTATTCCCTGTTATTGGTATAATGCCATTCTAATTGATTATAGTTTTATCAAGAGTTATTAAAAATATCATTGTTGATCTAGAAAGTAATAGAGTGGCTTGAAATATATGACCAGTTTGAATATATATATATATTCATAGTAACAATTTGCTATGGAAATAGAAGCTAACAACCAACTCCCCTTTCTGGACATCCTAATCTACAAAAAACCCAATGACTCCCTAGGACACACCATCTACCAGAAAAAAACACACACCAATCGCTACTTAAACGCACAATCACATCACCACTCTGCACAGATCAACTCCATAGCCAAGACTCTCATCTCCAGAACCAAATGCCTATCTGACAAAGACCATCTGAAAACTGAATTACACACTTTCACAAAAGTATTAATCTCTAACGGATTCCAAAGAAACACAATTACCAACCTAATCCAAAGGGAGACACCCCCCAAGAACCAAGACACAAAACAGGACAATGGCATCACTCTCCTCCCTTATATCAAAGGCACCACAGATAAAGTCAGCAAAATTCTCCACAAACACAATATCAAGACAGCCTTCTGCACTGACCAAAAAATACCCAACATCTTAAGAAACCCCAAAGACAAGATCCAGCTAGAAAACCAAGGAGTCTATGAAATACCACGCAACATCTGCCCAGCCACATACATTGGACAAACTAATAGGAGAATAAATGCATGCACTGCAGAACACAAGAATGTAATCAGAAAAGAAGAAAAAACTTCCTCCCTTTTCCAGCACCTTAAAACAACAGGACATGAAATTGACTTTGAAGGAAACAAATTAAACTCCAAAACTGAACACTTCAACAAGAGAATAATCATGGAAGCCATCAAAATAGAGAAACACCCACATAACATGAATAAATGTGATGATACCTCCCACCTACCGGACATCTGGAATCTAGCCTTAGTCAACAGAAGAGTCCCAGCCACGAAGTTTAACACTGGACCCAAGATAACACATGACACCACCACTAATCATCCTCACCAGATTCAAACTCATCCCTTAGACGAAATACAACCACCATCCAGAAGCCAGACCACGGCGGCATCACCAGCTGCTGCATCCCACTCCTATCCCCACACAAAGCAAACTGACACATGCCATGAACACATGGCAAGACCTCAAACTCAGAGCCAAACCAAAGTCCGGGATGTGGAATCACAGCCATCTGTTCAGGACATTTCATCAAAAACTCAGGATATCACAATACTAGAACTCAAGATGTTAACACATAGCCCTTTACCCAGGTTGTTAAAACACAAAAGACTAATGGGCACACATCAAGGACCTTACCCATACAGGATGTTATGAAACAGCTGACTAATCTGCAAACATCATCAACTAATCAAGATGTAACAACACAGGCAGCCAACCCACTCACATCAACAAAGGCAGCACCCCATACCTCCCCACCAGTATTTATAGAGAGATGGCAGCTCCGATCACGCTTTCTTTGCACAAGCACGAAGCTGAAGACACCAGCCTGAAGATGACAAGTGAGACCTCGTTGAAACGTCGCCAAGATACTGTCAATATTACACAGGAAAATACTTGAATATACCAAAACTTGCATATATATATGCATGTGTGTGTGTTTGTGTGTGTGTGTGTGTGTGTGTGTGTGTGTGTGTGTGTGTGTGTTTTCTTTCCTTTTCATAGGCTTTATGTGTAATTTGTCTTTAGCCAAGTTCTACCTATGTAACCAAGATTTTATGCAGCCCTAGGTCAGTGAAATCACAATCCACTAGTTTCTAGGCTTTTTTTCTTCTGGCAGCCAACAGACCAATGGTTCTTAGTTCTTGTAGACTAAGACAAGTCCCTAATACAAAGAATGACACCAGGTCCACACTCACGAAAACCACACAGAATGTCACCACCACACATCCGCACAAAAAGCAAACCCAAACCCACACCAATGAGGCATGATCACAAACCAGAAGCCAGACCACAGCTGTATCATTAGCCACTTTAAGCCTTTCCAATTCATACATGAAGCACCCTGACACCCACAATGAAAATGTGGCATGACCACGAACGTGAAGCCAAACAACAGCAACACAGCTCACCAGCTCAAATCCCCCTGCTACTCAGACCAACCCAAGCACAACCAAGCCCCCACCTAAACAGAACACACCCGATCCAATCAGAGCACAGCCAACCCCCCATCCAATCAGAACACAGCCAAGCTCCCACCCAATCAGTTCACACCCCCACTGGCAGTTAAAAGGAAGAAACAGCTGCAATCACACATTGCTCCTAGAAGCATGAAGCTGAAAACACCACCCTGAAGATGATGAATGAGACTTTGTCGAAACATCGCCAAGACACTTCCAATTTTACGTGGGAGAAAACCCGAATAACCAAAGACCTACATATACATATACATATACATATACATATACATATACATATACATATACATATACATATACATATACATATACATATACATATACATATGCACACCATGTTTTCCCAAAAATAAGATCCTGTCTTATATTTTTTTTTTTGAACCTTGAAATAAGTGCTTGGCCTTATTGCCATGCGCTCAAAAGTCCAACTGGGCTTATTATCAAAGGTTGTCTTATTTTGGGGGGAACAGGATAGATAGATAGATAGATAGATAGATAGATAGATAGATAGATAGATAGATAGATAGATAGATAGATAGACAGACAGACAGACAGACAGACAGACAGACAGACAGACAGACACATGGATGGATGCATGGATGGATGCATGGATGGATGCATGGATGGATGGATAGATAGAAATAGATATATATGTATGTATATGTATATATGTGTATACATATATGATTAACTGATTTTAGTTTTAGCCACCCATAATAATTGATATGAGATGAGTAGCATATAAATTCAGATCAATCAATTAACTTGGTAAAAAGTTCTGCAGATGAATACTGTAGAAACTACTTTCCGATTTTTCCTCAATGACAAATTCAGATGAGGATAAGGGCATACAAAGAAAAAGAAAGGGCAGCATATGGGCTTCTGAACTTGTTGCTATTCTCTATTCAGAAGTAAACTAAGTTAGAATTTATATACAGATATTAAGGTGAGACTAGGAGGTACAATGCCAAATATTTACTTCAAATGCCTATGTCTATATTTATAACCATCTGAAAAAAAATACAAGCTTTTAATAATACCACTTTATGGTTATTTATTTAATTTTGTTTACATTGCTGCCATTCAATCATTCTTTTTAAAAATTGAGCTATTTTCCCACCAAGGTTTATTCTAAGGGGTTTCTTTTAGCTGCTTCTCTTTTTTCCGTTAACAGTCTTAATTTATAATATTTTATTTCATTAAAGAATAAAAGGCACTTTGACAATGGAGTGCTGATATAGATCGTTTAATGCTCAGCTGTATCCATTATCATGAATTAAAGGAATTATATGTAGACTAGTAATCCCATCAGAGCACAAGGCTTAATTGAATGGAAATAGACTGATAAATTGACAATTCTATATGAAGTTATCATTTCCTAGAGCATAGCTCACATGAATTGGAGCAGGAAGCATTCATGAGTAACATTTATTATTTCATACCAAGTTATTTTAAGGTTTGCAATATGAAATGTAAGCATGGATTCTTTAGAACAACCCAGCCATATAACTCCTATTCACATTATAAACCCAGAAGCAATACATTTATTGCTTCTTTTGAAGTAAGAACTGAATACAAACTGCAAGCATAAAGAACACAATAAGTCTCTTAAGGTATGCTTTGAGCAGACAAGAAACTTTCATTATATAAAGTAGATGCAAATTATTTTTCAAAAGGTTAATGTTATAGACTAGGTATGCCTATATTTCTGTGCATTTGGGTAGCTGCAATATTTTATATATTTATTTCCAGAATTGTTCCCACTTTTTAAAAATGTGGGCCAACCTTGGCAGATTTCAAAGAAATTAATAGTGCCATACCAATAGGTAGGGAAGCATTAAGTGATACCAGGCTCTAGACTAGATAGGCAGAGACTTTTAGTCAAAGGGTACTGTATTTTTATATAAAATTTATAGATCATAATATGTATACACCAGCCTCATGTTCTATCTCTGAGAAGGTAAGCAGAAACATCTGTCAGAAACCTGTGTATCCAAATGACAATGCGAATGCTATGCTGTGGTAACACAAACTCTACCTCACAAGCTCTTTCCACTCTTTGTGCAATGTTGTATTGCATATGCAAAAGTGGCAGAACTTGCCACAGGATGATGCAACACACATTTATCATTTGCTTTTTTTTTTTTTTTTTTTTTTGATTATCTTGCAGAGACCTCAGATAATTGAATAGAACTAGAAACAATCCTGTCTAAATTTTAGGGATGTGATAATAAATTCCATTTCTCCAAAAGTGAGTTTTAGACTCAGTGCATTTGAAAAAGCCCTGTCTGGATGAGATGGATGTAGGCATTTTACTATTTTCCTGACCACAGGATTCCCCACTCTGAAAATCTTTAAATCTGATGACAGTGTTTTGTTATATGGTTTGGAAGCTTCAATTACTTTCCAATTACTTTGGAATTTGTCTGCTAGACGTCTAACTACCTATCATACATTGCAATTTCAAAGGAATAACACCCGGTGAAGTGTGAGAATGCTGAGTTCTAGTTCCATTTTAGGCATGAAGTCAGCTAGGTAATCTTGGGCCATTTGATATTTCTCACTTGCAGATGATGCTAAACTGGCAGGAATAGCCGACACCCCAAAAGACAAGTTCATAATCCCAAAAGATCTTGACAGACTTGAACAATGGGCCCTATCCAACAAAATAAAATTTAATGTGGAGAAAAGCAAGGTTTTTCACCTTACACCAAGGGTAAAAGTACAGACTAGGCAAAACCTGGCTCAAAAGCAGGAACTGTGAGGGGGGCATTAGAATCCTAATGGGAGATCATTTAAATATGAACCAGCAATGTGTGGCAGCAGCCAAAAAAGCTAATACAATCCTTCATTGTATAAACTGAGGCATAGAATTGAAATTACATGAAATATTAGCACCATTTTATAAAATTTTAGTAAGGTCACACATGGGATGCTGCATCCAGTTGTGGTCACCACATTTACAAAAAAGGTGTTGAGACTTTGGGAAAAGTGCAGAGAAGAGCAACTGAGGTGTTTAAAGGGTTGGAGACTAAAATATATGAAGAACGGTTACAGGATTTGGGTTTGGCTAGTCTAGAAAAAAATAAGGACTGGGGGGACATGATACCAGTATTCCAGCATTTGAGGGGCTGCCACAAAGAAGAGGAGGGTCAAGTTATTTTCCAAAGCACCAGAGGGCAGAGAAAAAAAAATGGATGGAAACTAATCAAGGAGAGAATTAAGAAGAAACTTCCTAACAGTGAAAACAATTAACTAGTGGAACAGTTTGTCTTCAGAAGTTGTGAAGAAGCTATATCACTAGAGTTGGCTATATCACTAGAGATTTTTAAGAAGAAATGGGACATCCACTTGTCTGAAATGGTATAGGATCTTCTGCTTGATCAGGATTGGAGTAGAAGACCTCTATTCTGAATTCCTAGAAAGTTGCCAATGGCAAACTGCTATAAAAATCTTTGCCAGGAAAATGGAAGGACTGGCCCTTGCAATACCGAGAGTAAAAAAAAAAAAATCAATGAAATAATATTAATGTCAACTCACAAAGCATCCTGTCTGCTCTTCAGTTGCCATAGGCCAGGGGGAAATGGGAAATCGTGAAACAGCAGCCAAAGACAGATGCACATTCCAGACTTATCTCTCTCAAGGCTGTATCCCAGGGTTACCCACAGCAGCTGGAGGAAAGTGATCTTACAACCTTGAAATTGCTCCAGTGGCGAATGTGATTGATGACACACTCTGGGGGGAGGGTGAAAACAGAGTCATGATTGGGTTCTGACAATTAAATGGTCACACATTGTTGTAGGTTAAGGACTATTTCAATGTCTTCTACAAGAGAAGGAGACAATATACTGGTACCTTGGTGGCAGCAGGGGCTACCAAGGTAAAGGTTTCCCCCCTTTATCTCTTGGAAGCATGTAAATTACAGTCTCAGTATATCTAAAGGGCAAAGAATTGGGATTTATAAGATATTACCACAAAACAAAGGCCAGTGTGGTCCTTAAACCACACAATAAATAAACAAAAAAAGACAAAACAGAAGAAGCTATTCCTGATCTCTGCCAAAACACCTTCCAGCTCCAACTCCAGAAATATGTGTGTAAATATAACTCACTATCAGAATTCACAACTCTAAGTAACAGGTGGTTTTTATTCCTTGAAGAGTCCTTTCTTTATTGACTTACAGGTAGTCCCTGACTCACAACCATTTATTTGGCTACCCATTCAAAGTTACAATTATGCTAAAAAAAGAGTGATTGACAACCAGTCCTTGAATTTACAACTGCTGCAGCATTCCTGCAGCATGTTGGACATTTGGCAACCAGCATGTATTTACCATAGTTGCAGAGACCTGGTATCATTAAATCGCGATTTGTGATCATACCAGCTGACTTCTGTCAAGCAAAGTCAATGGAGGAATCATATTTGCTTAATGACCATGTTCTTACTTTAATGACTGAGGCAAAAAAGATTAAAAATGGGTGTCAGTCACTTAACAACTGTCTTACTAAGCAACGTAATTTTCAGTCTCAATTATGATCTTCAATCAAAGACTCTTTGTATACAAAGAGAGGCACAGAAATTATATTTAAGGTCACAAAATGAGAGGTGGTAATTGTTAGATCGGCGCAGGAAAGAAGAAGTGACCAGCAGGGTTCAATTAACAGGTTTAATAACAAGAACTGAACGGCTTGTGCGCTGCCGGAGCTCTCCTTATATACACTCCGGCAGACGCACCGCCCACTGACAGGGATTCAAAACTCCCGCCGAAAGGATCTTCAGCCAATCCCAGGCGGATGTCCTTATAAGGACATAACACTCCTCCCCCCTAGTTCTTAGTCAGTCGATCAGGGAAATAGTCACTAAGATAAACAGGACGTCTACGTGCTCGCGTAGACCTGCGCAGTTCACAGTCAAGATGGACATTCTCCCGGACGGAGGGTGTCTGCTCTGCTCGGGGCTTCTTCCCCGGTGCCGGGCTGGATCTGGCCGTCGAGGACGCGGGCACTGTGTCCGAACCTCCGGCCGGGTCACGGACCTCCGCCTGCGGGCGATGCTGGTCTGCCTCGTTCCTGCACGGATCGTGGAGCCGCCGGTGTGGATCCCTGCTCTTGACCGGTCCGGAACTCCTGAGCCACGGTAGGTTCCTGGGTCTCCCTCGGGTCCCCTCTGGACTGGGGTCGCGCTGGTCTGGGTCAGGGTGCGAGTCCGGCGGTGGTGGTTGGGTTAAGCCCCCGGGTTCTCCGGTCGAGTCCGGCTTACTCCCGGGGCGGCAGGCGGACGGAAATGGTGACTGGTCGGCTCTGTCGGGGTGGCGTAGGCCTACCTTGCAGGGGTGGTGTTGGCCCTCTCTGCGCGGTTGGTCTGGTGGTGGTGCCGAATGTTCCCTCTGGCCGCTGGGCTGCTCGACCTGGTCGGGTTGGTGTTGGCCTACCCTGCCGGGGTGGTGGAGGCCTTCCTTGCAGGGTTGGTTTTCTGCGCGGTTGGCGGGTTGTTGTAGGGTCTCCTGGAATGTTGGCTGGAGGTCCCCATCTCTGGGCTGCCGGTTGCCCACTTCGCAGGGTTGACGTTGGCTTCCCCTGCTGGGTTGTCCCCGGTCTACTTGCCTTGCCGGATCTGGTATTAGGCTAGGTGCCGGGGTGTTTGTTCTTCCCTCGGGTCGCCGGTCTCCCTCGTCTGGGTGGTTTAGGCCTACTTCGGCGGGGTGGTTTAGGCCTACCTCGTCGGGGTGGTTTAGGCCTACCTCGTCGGGGTGGTTTAGGCCTACTGCGCCGGGGTGGTTTAGGCCTACTGCGCCGGGGTGGTTTAGGCCTACCTCGTCGGGGTGGTTTAGGCCTACTGCGCCGGGGTGGTTTAGGCCTACCTCGTCGGGGTGGTTTTCGCTCACTTCCCTCCACCTTTTGCGGAGCTGGTCGAGATGACGTCTCACGATCTGTCCATCGTCCAGCTCAACGCGGTAGGATTTGGGACCGGTTGTGCTGTGTACTGTAGCTTTAAGCCATTTAGGCGAGCCGTGGAAATTAAGAGCGAAAACGGCATCACCGACGGAAAACTGGCGAAGTTGGCGACTGGCGGATGCGGGCACCTCAGAGGAGTATTGCGGGTGCAGTCTGTCCAGGGGTGACCGGAGTCTCCTGCCCATTAAAAGTTCGGAGGGGCATTTTCGGGTGGCAGAGTGAGGCGTGATATGCTGGGTGAGCAAAAAAGTGTCAATGCGCTCCTGCCAGTCACCCGGGCCCATCTTGGCGAGCGACTCCTTCGTGAGCCGCACCATCCGTTCAGCCTGCCCATTTCCGGCCGGTCTGTAAGGGGCAGAGAGGGCATGGCGAATGCCCAAGCCAGCCAGGAAACCTTCCATGGGCACGGACGTAAGTTGGGGCCCGTTGTCTGAGACCAAAACGTCTGGTAGTCCATGGGTCGCGAAGAGGCGCCGGAGGGCACGGATGGTAGCTTCCGTTGTGGTGGATGCCATGGGGATGACTTCCAACCACTTGGAGTAGGCATCAACCACGATGAGGAGGTGGTGCCCATGAATGGGGCCAGCAAAGTCTATGTGAATGCGCGACCAGGGGGAGCTCGGAGTCTCCCAGGGCATCGGGTCAGATTGAGGCGGGGCGGCTCTGACTTCTTGGCACGGGCTACACCTGGCGACCCAATGTTCAATGTCTTTGTCCAGTGTCGGCCACCAGACGTAGCTCCGTGCCAGGGCTTTCATCCGGACTATGCCCGGGTGTCCTTTGTGCAGCGCAGCAAGAGTCCTTCGTTGAAGAGTGCTGGGAATCAGCACCCTATCTCCCCATAGTAAACAGCCGCGCATGGTGGACAGCTCCCCTTGCTTGCGGCTGAACGGGCTGAAGTCGTCGCTGTCAATTCTAGTCGGCCAGCCTCTCAGGACCCAGGAGTGGACTTGCCGGAGGATGGGGTCAGCTCGCGTGTGCGTCGCTACGTCGGCAGATGTCACGGGACAGTTGCTGTCGTTGTCAATATGCAGCAGCTCGAGCCTGGGGGCCGGGTCTTCCACGGATTCGGCGGATGGGCACCTGCTCAACGCGTCGGCGTTTGCGATGGCTTTACCAGGCTGGTGGACGAGGCTGTAGGAGTAGCCGGCGAGGAATATGGACCAGCGCGTCATCCGGGGGGACATGAAGGCTGGGGTCTGCTTGTCCCCTGCTAGTAGGCCGAGGAGAGGCTTGTGATCGGTGACAATGGTGAATTGCCGTCCATACAGGTATTCGTGAAAGCGCTTCACCCCTGCAACAATAGCCAACGCCTCTTTGTCCAGTTGGCTGTAGTTGCGCTCAGCACTAGACATCGTCTTTGAAAAAAATGCGATGGGGGCTTCACGACCGGTAGGCAGTTCATGGCTGAGCACAGCGCCAACTCCGTACGGGGAAGCGTCACAGGTCAGTCTGAGGGGCAGTGTCTCATTGTATTGAATGAGCACACTGTCAGAGGTCAGAAGTTGCTTAACGGCTCTGAATGCAGACTCTTCCTCACGTCCCCACCTCCAGGAAACCGCCTTCGCCAGCAAGCGATGGAGCGGCTCAGCAACAGTGGCTTTCTGCTGGAGGAAAATAGCGTAGAAGTTAAGCAATCCAAGGAAAGCCTGAAGCTCCGCTTTGTTTTTGGGGCTGGGAGCTTCATGGATAGCTTTAACTTTTGATTTGGTGGGGTGGATGCCAGAACTATCTATCAGATAGCCCAGGAACTCGACTTCCTGTACCCCAATGATGCACTTGTCCCTCCGGACTCTCAAGCCCTTCTCCCTGAAACGCTGGAGAACTAGTCTCAGCCGGTCCAGGAGTTGAGCCTTTGAGTCCCCAGAGATCAGTACATCATCAAAATAAGGCACCACCCCTGGAACGCCTTGGAGAAGGCGTTCCATCATGGATTGGAAAATGCCTGGGGCTGCACTGACTCCAAACTGGAGACGGTTGCACTTAAACGCGCCTCTATGGGTGACAATAGTCTGTGCCTCCGCCGTTTCCTGATCTACTGGCAGTTGCTGGTAAGCCTGGGCCAGGTCCAGTTTTGCAAAAATTTTGCCCTTGCCGAGTGAGTGCAGCAAATGTTGCACTACTGGCACGGGGTATGCGCTCTGCGGCAATGCCTTATTGATGGTCACTTTGTAGTCGGCGCAGATGCGCACAGATCCATCCTGCTTCATGGGGGTCACAATGGGAGTTTCCCATGAAGCATGATCGATGGGTTCCAGGATACCTTGGGCAATCAGCTTATCTAGCTGAGCGTCTACTTTAGCCCGCAAGGCAAATGGAACCCAGCGGGGCTTGAGCCGAATAGGGGTTACCCCCTTGTCCAGATTAAAGGAGATGGGTTTCCCTGAAAAAGTCCCTAACTTACCATCGAAGACTTCTTGGAACTCTCCGATGAGTGAGTCGAGTTCGCCTAAGCTAATCTGGTGGATGCCTCCGATAGAAAGCCCCAGCGGCTGGAACCACTCCACGCCCAGCAGGGTCGGGCGGCTATGCTCCACGACGGTTATGGGAAGCTGGCCCTGGAACTGCTTGAAGGCGATCCGGAGGTTGGTTCGCCCGATGACGCCGATGGGGTTGCCGCCGAAATCCACCAGCTTGGAGTGCAGAGATTCAAGTTGGCGCTTGGAGAGATTCGGCTTAAGTCTCTTGACTTGGTGCCAGTCGATGATCGAATAGACGGAGCCTGAGTCAACTTCCATCGTGCACGGCAAGCCTTCTGCCAACAGTGTCACGTGGAATTTTGTGGCACTGTTGGTGCTGGTGAGGGCGATCGTTGTCTGGTTCACAGCGCCGCCATGAGAACTGTTGCGGTCGTCGCGCTTTTGTTGGGTTGAGGACCGTTTGGACGACCTCTGGGAGTCGCGACGATTTTCTGGATTCTGGGGCTTGATCGATTCAGGAACAGGATCAGAGGCTCTGCATGCCTCCGCGATGTGCCCCCTCTTAAGACAGCGTCTGCAGGTGGCATCCCGCCAGCGACAGGATTGGCGGGGATGGTGTCCCTTGCAACTGCCGCACTGAGCGGCGCGGCGGCCATCATTTTGAATTTCCCGCCTGGGTGGGCGGGAAACTTTCAAAACGGTCGATTCTCCCTCTGAATCTGTTGGAGTGGTCGAGTCATCGGATGATTCAGATGACGGTTTGCGGATCTTATGGATCCCTCGGGACTGGCGCATGGCAGCAGCGGCGGTCTCGGATGTTTCAGCAGCCGTAGCCTCCTCAAGAACGTCCTTCAGGGACAGTCTTTTTCTGCTCAGGAACTTCTTTTGGAGGTTGGCATCTCTCATCCCGAAGACGATCCCGTCGCGTAAAGCATTGTCAACGTTCTCAAATTCGCAGTTTGCAGCGATTTGACGCAATGCCGCCACAAAGTCTTTCAGCGATTCGCCTTCCTTCTGATTACGTTGGCGGAATGTAAAGCGATTCGATATGGGGGTGCCCGTTGGTGCATAGTGGTCTTGCAGGGCAGTCTGTAGATCCACCCAGGACATGACTTCAATGTCCCTGGGTGCGACGAGGTTGACGGCGAGTTCCAAAACGTCAGAGCCGCAGTGAGCGAGGAAGAGAGCCCTCTTCCTCTCGTCGTCTAGGTTGTTGTAGCCGTTTCCCCGGAGGAATTGGCGGAAACGTATCATATACGAACTCCACTTCTCCCGGCTGGGGTTGAAGGGAGCCAGCGAGGCGAACGGCGCTTGCGGCGTTGCCATGTCTCAGACCGCGTCGAGTGACTTCAGCTCGTTATGGCGATCGTGCCACGCGGAGGTTCTTCTCTAGACCTTCGTCGCCAGTGTTAGATCGGCGCAGGAAAGAAGAAGTGACCAGCAGGGTTCAATTAACAGGTTTAATAACAAGAACTGAACGGCTTGTGCGCTGCCGGAGCTCTCCTTATATACACTCCGGCAGACGCACCGCCCACTGACAGGGATTCAAAACTCCCGCCGAAAGGATCTTCAGCCAATCCCAGGCGGATGTCCTTATAAGGACATAACAGTAATAGCATTGCTACTTTACTCGTTTCCCTATTCATTCTCTCTTTCTCTTCCTTTTTCTCTTTCTCTTTCTCTGTCTGTCTGTCTATCTCATATATATACACACACACACATGTGACACACACAGTCACATACATAGAGTATTATTACAAACCAACCTGTCCAAATTAGTAATGTGCCAAGTGTATTCAGTTTCCACTGTCCTCCCTTCTGCTGGACTTTTAAAATACATTTCACAGTTTAAAAAGTAGTATAAGGGTTCACAAAAGGGGCAAAAGAAATAGAGTTTTGGACAAATTAAATATCAATTTTATTTTATTTTATGACTTCCAGAATTCCAGCATGAAAACTGGGAAGAGAGAGTAGAAAAGCAAAGTATTGAATAAAACAAACATTATGTTTCTTTCTCAGATTTACATAACTGTGTTCACAACAATTGGATCTGTGCTATTTCAACTGGAAGCAAAGATTTGGCACACACACTGAAGTAGAACTGAAGCCAGCTGGAGTTGCAAATGGAGAACAGAGGCCCTTACTGTATTAACTTTTACAATAATAGAAATTTCCTATCCTTGTTTATTCAACTGAATTTTGACAAAAATCCTTCACTTTTAAAATGTTTTCTTTTCCTCTCAAAAAACCTAGATAAAATTCTTTTGGAATAATAAATTTTAATGATGTTTTATAAAGCTTCCAGATGAAGGTGTGATTAAAACCTAGGAAGAAGATATACCTTGAAAATGATTTAAACAGAGTTAAAGATATACTTGGAAAAGAATTTAAATGAAGAAAATAGATGCTTTGAAAGGAAATATAAAACATAACTAGGTAACACCATCCAGTGGCCATTCCCTGAAGCTCATATATGTTTTTTGCTTTTGGTACTTTATACATCACAATTCAAACTTGCTTATATATGGCGTGCATCTTTCTTTTCAGAAGACCTGTACAATTAACAAAGGGAAGCAAAGTCAAATGATCATTTCTCCCCCTGCATAAATAGACTAAAACTCAGTAATTACTTTCTGGACCCCGTGTTGTCTTTTACAAACAAAATTGTGCTATCCATTATTTAAAGATTTGGTTTTAAAATGAGTTTCATCTTTCTAATAATGAAGTTTTAGGTTGCTTAAGAGGACAAGTCAAATTGCCTTTTGAGTTAGAGCTCCCAATCTGGTAAACCTTTTCTCTAGTGAGAAAATGGAGAATTATCTAAATTGTGCTTAGGACAATTTTTCCTTCCTTCCTTCCTTCCTTCCTTCCTTCCTTCCTTCCTTCCTTCCTTCCTTCCTTCCTTCCTTCCTTCCTTCCTTCCTTCCTTCCTTCTATTCTTCCAGTTCTTCTGACACATTAGAAAGTAACCAACTCAGCCAGGTTTCATGTCTATCGGAGGCCCAGAATTCACAATCTTCTGTTTTGTAGATCAGTACCTACTCCTATATTAAACTGGCTCTCAGTCATGCAGATAACACAAAACCCCTTACACTGAGCTGAATTTGGGATGTAAATATTATTACTTAATCAACTCAGTATATCATATCACTGAACTATCATCAGCAAAATATTCAGTAAGAAGGTGGGAGGAAGAATAATATTTAGAATAAGTCCTTGCCAAGCCCATTATGTCTAAAGACACTTACAGTAATCTTCTGTTTCATGAACCCTTGAATGGGAACACTTCCCAGGAGTGAAAAGTGGTTGCCTCTCCCACTACACAACACATTCTTGGGGGTGGGGGACCAAGAACACACAAGTTTTCCTCAGAATAATGGAATGAAGATAGGGAGAGTGATATTGGCCTGTATTTCTGCAAAATGGTTAGAATAACAATGCCTTTCTATTTTGAAGGCAGGGAGAGAAATAACTCTGGTTTTCTGACTTAGTTATCACAATGATTAGCTTAGGAATTTTCCAGATTTACTTGTTAAAGGGGCAAAGGAGCATCGGTTAGTCTTCAGGCAGCAGAATATCATAGGCTATCTTTAACCTTCCTTCCTTCCTTCCTTCCTTCCTTCCTTCCTTCCTTCCTTCCTTCCTTCCTTCCTTCCTTCCTTCCTTCCTTCCTTCCTTCCTTCCTTCCTTCCTTCCTTTCTTTCTTTCTTTCTTTCTTTCTTTCTTTCTTTCTTTTTCCCTGGAGTTGTGTGACTATGGGGATAATATTTTAAGATATCTATCTTTAACTCATAATACATAAATTTAGCTTTAGAAAAAGTTAACAGATTCCAAACTATAATTTTAATAACATTAGGTTCCTCATTTATCCAGTGTTTCTATCCTGTCTCCCTTTTGCAGATGCTTGCAAATGAAAGCCCAAATGATTTACAATGGTTTCAGCTGCAATATCAAACAATATTAGAAAAAATGAAAGAGGCAAGAGAGGCACCTGTTAGAAATATGTTCACTATAAACTTCCTGTAGTAGGATGGCAAGATCTATGTGTACTTCCAACTTTTTATTTGCACATGTCATGATTATCCAGAGCACACTGGCAGAGTCGATTTTAATTTTACTGCAAAACAATTTGCCAGAACACGTTGCCTCTTCAATTTGTCAAACAGTTATTATATCTCACCAGTTGTGATTCATGAATTTTGGCATAAAAAGGGGTGAATGGGTTGGTACAGGGAGAGAGAAGCATTTAAATGCTTTAAAAATATTTCTACAAAACATGGTGTATTATAAGTATTAAAACAACCTACATAAATGTATGTCAATCATTTAATACAAAAATATTAATATATATATATATATATATTATATTAATAATATAAAAATAGGACATACATATTAATCTTAAATTTTAAAAAAGTTCTATAAAAAGTGCTTTAATAATTGAAACTAGAAGATGCTTATATATGTTTTTTCCATATTTCATGGCAATTAAAGTTCTACAACATTTCACAAAATAAACTTATCTCAGTACTTGCTTTAAAAAGGAATTCTGCTTGCATAAAACTCCATAGGATTACAGTTATTTAAATCTATTAAAATAAAACTAAGCATGAACTTAAATGCTTGGAAGTATTTAACATGTCTGTTTCACTTAATTTTTATTTCGATAACAGGGGAGCCCACACAAAATTGAAATGCAGATATATATGTCAAATCATGTCACATATTTCAAGTCATATCCAACTCTAGGAGGTGCTGCTCATCTGATTTCTTAGTCAAGGAAGTCAGCGTCTTCCAAAGATATTTCAGTGGTTATGTGACTAGCATGACTATACACTGTGGTTCATGGAATGCTGTTTAAATAAGTGATACCTATTTATCTATTTACATTTGCATTCTTTCAAACTGCTTGGTAGGCAGGATCTGGGGCAAATAACAAGAGCTCACCCCATTGCGTGGCACTCAAATCGCAAACATGAGTTGTGAGCTTTGCAGCTGTCAAGTTTATTGTCTTTAACTGACTATATTGCTCTCTCTCTCTCTCTCTCTCTCTCTCTCTCTCTCTCTCTCTCTCTCTTTTTACACACACACACACACACACACACACACACACATGAAATAAGATCAGGTCTTGCATGGGGTGTGTGTATAAGTTACACATGCCAAGTTCATCATCTTTTTAAACAGGATAGAGGGAAGAAAAATAAGTTCCATGCAATGGTATAACCTCACATACATATAGTACATACCTTGAAAAGAAAAACAAGTTCCTAAATACATAAAAGGAGAAAAACAGGAAAAAAAAACACATTTGTCTTCTTAAATTCTTGGCAAATATAAATCAATATTTTTATTTTAAAGATAAATTGTATCAGATGAAAAACATCAAATTTTCATTTCAGGTAAATATAATGCTTAGTTAGATCAAATTTGATCAGGTTGAAAATCTGTTTAGATTCCAATGTAACAAAGATCTATGCTAACTGCGTGTAAGACACGTGCTAAACTGCAAGCTGTCAAGTCAGAAAAAAATTGGCAAGGTTTGCAGGCCTTTTGAATACAGGAAGAAAATAAATACAAAGACTTTTTAGACTGCTGCCAACTTTTGTCAATGGGTGCAAAACCTGTTCCAGTAAATACGTTGGTCTGTGGGTGGCTTGTTTGAAAGGAGATTATGCTCTTGAATTATGGGCGCTGCCAAAGCAACACTTACTATATTTCATTTTCTATTAAATTTGATTGGAATGTAATATAATTAATATAAAGTTTACTTTCTAATGGCATATTTAATATCTATATTATCCTAGACCAGCGATGCCTAACCTTTTTGCCATCGGGTGCCAGGAGGGGCGGCGGGGGAGATTCACGCGCATGTGCCCACCTCCATAATTCTATGTGCCCCCCCTGCGCATGCGTCCGCAACCTCCTCCCCCCCACTCCTGGCACACGATGGTCCAGTAGTCCCTTTTTTCTTTCTCACCTGGCTCCAGATCCTCTCTGTGCATTTGAGGAGGGCAAAAACAGCCTTTTCCACTCCTTCAAAGGCCCTCCAGAGGCCTGAAATGGCCCATTTCTCAACTCCCAGTGGGACAGGAAGTGGGACAGCCTCCAGGGCCTCCCTAGGACTTTGTGTGCCAGGGCTGAGCTGGCGTGCCCACTGATATGGCTACGCGTGCAATCTTTGGCATGCATGCTGTAGGTTCGCCATCACGGTCCTAGACCATGGCAACAACTTTTCAATATCTAAGGGAGTCTTTAATCCAAGTTTATAAAGCCAACCTAGAAAATCAGGTTGCACTCTACTGTCTTAGAACTCAGGGTTTCACTGGGAAGGTGAAAATAGGCAATATGATTCTAGCAATTGAGCAGTGATTGGATCTTTGTAAAAAGGAAGCAGGGCTTTGATTACATGGTTTCACTGCCATCTTGCTTTCTTTTAACTCTTTCCCAGATGCCTTAGTAAAAGCTTGAATATTGGAAAGTATTAAAAGTTACTAGAATAAACATTTACAAATGAGCAGACAATGAATGAAGGTCAGAAAGAAAAAAAATGAAAAATACATTTTTCGTGCATGCTCTGGGAGAATATTTGTACAATCTGTTCCAAATTATCTTCACAGTGGCAAAGACATTAACATTAAATTAGCAAAACATTAGCAAAAACTATGACTGATCAATTAAGAGTGCAGACGAAAGATGCATAGAAACAAATGCAATTATGTAGAACAAAAAGAACTTATATTAAGGAAATGTGTTTATTCACAATATCAACATTTTTCTATGGGTGGCTCATAACACTAACATTGACTATTCTAAACATAATAAAAAGATAAAATCAACAAAAAAATTCTCTAAGGTAAAAGACAGTAATCAGACACCATATGTAGCAGCTATCTTAAATCCCCAAGTTCTAAATTTAACAAGCCCATATAATACAAATTAATATAATAAATAATGATATGACAAAATTGTATAAAAATCATTTACCAGTTTTATATTAATATTTAGATAAATAGAAGTAAAAAAAAGTAACAACAGTATATGTAACATTTCATAACTATGAACTTCTCAAGAGATGAATTTCAACCAAATTGAATTGATTCAGGGGTGTCAAATTCATGGCCCACAGGCCTGATGTGTCATGCACTGGCCATGTCCGATTTAGCAAAGGGGTGAAAAGTTGTGATACATCACGTGACGATGCTGTGACGATGTGAGTTTGACACCCCTGAACTGATTCATAATAGGTTCATTTAAGACCAGAGTCAAAAAAGAATTCCTACAAGTGTTTCCATATTCTGTGGATCTACAGAATTTTTCCAAAGTTTTAGTGTTTGGGAGTTCGTAGGAACATACAGATGGGGACAAAATACATTTTTCTCAGGTCTTCAGTTCAATAAAGCATCATGGTTGTAAATGGGGCAGAAACATAAAAGAGTAGAGCTTTGTATTTAAGAACTTTAACTTTTGATCACAATGAGCAATTTTGTCCTAGATATGTACTCCCAGTTTTGTGGGATAGATCCTGAAAGAGGATCATTAGCCTAATTCCGATTTTCAGTGAAATGTTGTCTTATTTGCACCAAAACTTTATCAGTAGGGTGCAGTGCTCCATCCTCTCCTTACGACCTTTGCACATATTCCGTTTTCATAGCCCAGGCAAAGGTGCACTCTTCTCATTAGCTTATATAAAAAAATTACCTATAAAAAGTAAAAATGTACATATTGCTAATATTGATTGAACATGGCAAGATCTCCCAAAGCAAAATCTGGGAAATAGAGGTGAACATGAGTTGAGCTCTTATTTTCAAAGGCAGAGCATAACCGAAGAGCTATTTCTCATATATGAGCACTAAATTCATATGAATGAACAAAGATGCTGTTTTTAAACATTTCAAGGGAGTGCACAAAATACTGCACTTTTCTAACTTACAAGCTTATTAAGTGATTTAAGAAGCTCAGTTTGAACATTATTCAAATTTATTAAGTAAATCTTAGGCCTGAAATGTCTTTACTGATCATGTTTTGAACTTATTCTTGCTAAGCTTTATGTCTTCATAATCCCTTTTTTTAATTCTACTTGTTTAGCTAGGAATTTAGAAGCTTGCTGTATTAAAATAAATAGCTTACAGAAACAAAGAGGACTTGTGCAAAGGTTTTATCCATTTAAGGACATACAATGTCAATGGATGGGAGAGAAGCCTATCTAATTCCTCTGTGAGGAGGAATATTTTACTGTATTACAAAATCATATTTGCAATTAAGTCTAGAGTATCTTAGCCTGATGGTTTTCTTCTTTTTTAACTGTGCAATCTTATGCATGCCTACACTGTAATAGTCCATTGAGCTCAAATGAATTTACCTCCACAGAACTATGCATAGATTTTCAGCCTCAGTATCACAGAGATAATATTTGCTTGTATATTGACAAAAAAGATACACTCACAGTAGATATTTACCCATATATTTGCTTTGCGCATACTTCTGGTAAAGTTTTCTATGATTAATGTTAAATAGAAACAAATGCTCCCTTTCCCCAAAACTTTATATTTGATACTCCCCTTCCTTCTTGATGCCTCTAGGCAAGGCAAATCAAGGGAAAGTATGTAGATACCAGACATTATCCACCCAGGATGCAAGGTGTCTACAGTAAGTATAGGATAAGAGCAGGCTGAACTGAAAGATAGGGTTAAGCATGTCATTAGCTTGGAATCATTGCATTGCCACAAAAGGCCTAAGTCCACCACCACCACCACCACCACTACCCCTGTTGAATTTTGCCCATTAGTTGACTAGATTCTTGAATAGAGGTAGCAACAATAAACTCTTCTGTGCTTAGAACTCAATGAATGCTCCTGGTTATTTGGCCTAATAATAAGTACTAACAAGTCCACCCTTCTTAGCTTTTCTGAGATCAGCCAAGAGCAGTTAGCAGCTGTCCTCAACAATTCTAAAAACAGGTTGGCAAAATGCTCATTTTGTTATTGCTAGTCAATCCCAACTGCAGCACTGAAATTTGTGTGTAAACTATTACTGACATATCCCCCTGATTTTCATTGAATGAAAAAAAGGAAAACAAAGAAAAAGTTAGTTAGGTTAAGGTATGTTTAAGGTATGTTAAGGGAGACTTAACATACCTTAAACAGACTTAAAACATTTAAAATCATGAGAAAAGAGGATCCGCTAAAACTTTTCCACTCCATATATCACTCGATCATCCACAGCAATCCTTGGCTGCCAAATTAATAAACGGAAGCAAGGAAGAAAGGAAGCAAGCTTGCAATAATAATTGAATTATAAGCATAAACAGGTACCAGGTTGAGTACCTTTTTCCTCTAGTAGGAATAAGTGTTCGGTAGATCTTGATAAATCCTTAACTCTTTTGAAAAATGTAAGTAATGTGACACTTTTTATTAAAGGAATCCGCTTGTGAAATTATTACTTTCCTTGATCCCCATTTGACACATAATTTATCTTCACCATGACTTGGCATTTCATTCTATAGTATTTCCAGGACTTATTATGATTGGAAAAATGTCATTCAGCTATCAATGAACTTGGTACTATTTCAGCATTTTAAACTCAGTGCCTCAAAAAGCAACAAACAGTAAGCTTGGTTATCAAAGAAAAGAAGAAATATCCTAATTACAAAATTTAGATATAGTGAATTTATAATTTAATAAAATTATTATTATTATTTACTTTATTCATTGAGCATGAAACTCAGTCAATTGAACATTCAAAAATGCATCACAAATACCATTGACTGGTGCTAATGGTTGATACAGGTTGCTGCCAGTGTCCTAGATATCAACCAAGTACCTTCTTAAGATGTACGATGTTCCAAGTAGCACAGTTTTTTGCAGTTCCAGTGGTGTTATTGCAGGAAGCTGCAATTTGTTGATATATCTTTAAAAATTCTTGGACATGTTACCAAGTTAACTAACCATGTTAGCCAAATTATTTAATTTAATATGTTTTAATGATTTTTTAACTTTTGTATTTATTGTATCTTATTCTGGCTGTTCACTGCCCTGAGTCCTGTCTGGGAGTAGGGCAGTATATAAATTAAATAAATAAATAAATAAATAAATAAATAGATAGATGATAGACAGATAGATAGATAGATAGATAGATAGATAGATAGATAGATAGATAGATAGATAGATAGATAGATAAATGTGCCCTGATGACAATGGCCAGGTCTCAATATTTCATGATTTTTTTCAGTTCTTTTTTTTTGACTCTGGCATCTCCTGGTACTGTGATATCAATAAATTGTATGTTTCAGTTTTCGACAACTGTGTGTTGTGTTCCAAGTGACAATCCATCTGTATTCAAAAGTCCACAAGATCTTCACCTTCTCATTTTCTATAACTTTTTCCACTTTATGTTCCCATGACTTTTTGGATACAGGTGATACAGGTCGTATTTTTTACATAATGACCAGTGAATTATTTTAGGAACTTTGTTTGTTGTTGTTGTTGTTGTTGTTGTTGTTATTATTATTTAATTTGTAGTGAGATTCACAGCCTTTGAGGCTGGTTTATAGTTCAGCAGCTCAAGTCCTAACCAAGGACCTAGGAATTGGACCTACTGTTAAGGTATCATCGGAGGATGTAAGCTGTTCTGAGTAAGGTGGTTTTTTATAGCATCAAAATATTCAAGTCCGGTAAATTTAGAACTTCTAAATAGTGGGGTAGCCCTTTGGGTATTGCTCCAAGGGCTCCAATTACAATCGGGACAACACATGATTTCTTTTTCCACAATCGCTCAACTTTTATTTGCAAGTCCCAGTACTTTGTGATTTTTTCTTGCTGCTTATCTTCAATCCATGCGTCACCAGGTATTGCAATGTCAATGAGCCATACTTTTTTCTTTTCAACTATTGTTATGTCAGGTGTGTTGTGGACCAAGTGCCTGTCAGTCTGAATCCTAAAGTCCCACAAGATCTTGAGTTTCTCATTCACTAAAACTTTCTCAACCTGATGTTCCCAATGTTTTTTGCTGTATTATTATTATTATTATTATTATTATTATTATTATTATTATTATTATATAAAAATTGGATACATTGTCTCTAAAAGGGATAACAAATGTTTGGATCATAGATTCAGTTTCAATAGAAATCACAGCCTATTCATTAAGTCTGAAATCTAATATACATTTACTTTGGAGTAGGGCATGGAAATTACTTTTAAACAGATAAGTATAATTGTACTGTAAATCCAAATAAGATGTGAAGGCACTATGACAAATTATTTGCTAACACCATTTTGACACATAGATAGGTACATTTGGTATAGGAAAAGTTCAAAGTATAGGGTTAATTTTTAAGGAATTTCTTAAGAAAGAGAATTATTTACATTCTGTTTCCATTCAAGCAGGAAAACACATTACACTTGTGTCACTTAAAAAAAACATTTATACTGTCAAAAATGGCTGTACTATTATCTCATGCAGATGAGTTATTGATATGTTGCTGATGTTCCTTATATCATCAAAGTAGAACCAAATTGTTAGCTACAAATGACATTAATTGTAGTCTCCTTTTATTAGCAGCAGTTAAATTATCTCTTACACGATGATCTACTGTATATTGCATCTTTAGGTTCTATTGCATCTTTAGCTGCTGTAGATAATTTTAAATGAAAGGACTCTTGCTTTCTCGCGTTAGCGCTTTGTCTGCAGTAATTAGACACTATTAAAGTCACTAGTTTGATTTCTTTCAATTAGTTCGACTGGAATAGAGAGAGAAAAGTTAATTCTCTTGCTTCCTTATATTAAAGAAAATTGGTAAATAAATAAGTAAAGTTCATAAATAAAAATGCAGTTTATTAAAGACTCTTAGCAAGGCTAAGGAAGTTTACTGTTGCATCAGTAGTATTTATATATCACTATAAGAGGAATATGGTTTGTATTGTGAAATTTATTCAGAATAGAATTTACTGCCTTCACCGATTGTAAAAAGTACTACACATTTATCAGATTAATAAACTCAGAATATCTTTTAAGGACCATTTCTGAAGCCTGGCTCCACTTAAAAGTAATGAGATTTCTTATAACTGATTTTAGAGAAATCCAGAGCTGTCAACTAATAGCCATTAAGAAAAAGACAGTACTGTATATTTGATAACAGTACACTGGACACTGCAATTCAGTTCTGTGCTGCATTTTGTTTTTTAAAAAAATTGAGGCTAAAATTTAATCAATTCTGAAAGAGACAAGAGCCCACTACAAAATGATAGCTGACAATCACCAACTACTTCTGGGTGGCAATTATAAATAATTCTAATACTTTTATCATCTAAAGCAGGGGTGTCAAACTTGTGTCATCATGGCGTTGTGATGTGACATATCGGGACTTTTTTTCTCCCTCACTAAACAGGGCAGGGGCGGCGCTAGCATGAGACACATCCAGCCTGCGGGCTGCGATTTCAAGACCCTGATCTAAAGAGAACATCTACAATCTACCTGAGCCATTTAAGGGTGATCTGGATATTCTTACAGCTTTGGACATTTTAAATAAGAGTTAGTTTTTTGGTTCATTTAAAATGTTGCAGAAGCAAACTGAAGCATTACAAGCTCAGGATATTTACTATCACTTTTGTCATGGCTTCCCTCTTGGCTCTTTTCTAATATTATAATGTGATGTAGAGGAACATGAAGAAGGAATTCAACAGCTATTAGATAAATGCTAATCTTCCTCTGGAAAGAAGAAAAAATGAAAAACAAATTCAAGAAAGAAATGTCTTGCCTTTGGTATAAGAAGTAGGAGAAAGAATCTCTGTCAGATTTTCAAGATTTTTTTATTATATCCATTAATAATAAAACAGAGTTCCAATAGTTCCTGTGATGCCTATTTTCTTACCTAACCTAGCTTCGAAGAGTTGACATATGGTAAAAAACACTTAATCCTCAGTTCTAATTGTTGAGCAACTCCCTCCCATTTTAGCACACCTTTTAATTGATTTTCACTGACTTACCCCAAAAAAATCGCCCTCCAGTTTTACTTCACACATTATTCCATCAATTAACAGAACATTTTATAGAACTGTACCAGAAAAAAACCTGATAACTTCTTGAGTTGAGCCTCTTCTTCCCATTGCGTGCATTCTGTGCATCACTTGATTGCATAACTTAATTTCTGTTTTTATGTACACACGTGTATATGTGAAAACTTTGTTGATTCAAACATGCCATCTTTTCAAAGAAATGGATTCCATAATCCATTCCTGCAGAACAATTCATCTTTTTAAGAAGCTTTCCTGTGACTCTCTTTGACTTCAAATTAGCATATTCAATAAACAAAAATTAAAAATACCAATCAATGAAACTCAAACCCAATCTTGAACTTTTGAAATTCTCAGCTAAAATAAAAACAAATGTACCATAATACTCAGTCCAGGATTTCATCAGATACCTAAAGTGTGCATGTGCAGCTTTCCTTCAAGTAAGAGATAAGCACTAACTTGCTATTATTCAATTGTTGAACTGCAGCCAGAATCAGTCTGAATATAACCAACATATGATCTAAATCTCAGCAAACGAAAGCCTCATTTTTAGTTGATGTAACATTTCCTTGATAAAAGAAAACAACTGTATTATGTGGGAACATTTTCTCCCTTCCTGATTTGGTGAATACTGTAAAGAAGCCAAATCCTAGAAAAGAATGCATAGCCCTGTTATAGATTTACAGGCTTTCAGTGTACACTGAAATCAAGTAGGTTTAGTGGTTTATGCTCAAATTCTTGTCAAAGCTATATTCCTCCAGCTTGCATAAACTCATGCCAACTGTCTAAAAGTGTTTTCTTATACAAGATGAACACATTTGATCCACATGCAGTTGAAGGGGTCTTTTTTTAAAGAAACAACAAAGCTTGGTTCTCCTACTGTTATCAATACTAATAATGCTACCATGCTGAAGGGTAGATTTAATAAAATACAAAATCTTAATCATTTTGTAGATTTTCATTTGATTTTTAAATCGTTTTTCTAGAGGCACACCCAGGAAAGGTCTGAATTCATTCTAACCTTCTACTTTTGCTATTGAATATTGCAAGTACCACCTTCTGCCGCAGTTCTACTGCAGAAGGTTTAGTAAGGATGCTATTTTCATCACATAAAATAAGATCTGGGTAAAAAAAAAAAAGTTTCAGTAGTTACTGTTCTTTGCAGTGTATTAACACAGTTATTCATCATTGCAAGAAAGTATGCATGTTTCTATTCCAGATTTAGTAAATGTTCCACTTGTAAATAATTGAGGAGCAATTATAGGGTCATACAGATGCATTTTGTATTCGATAGTCATTTGTAACTTGAAGAAGAGATAACCCAGTCATTTGTATTCATATTAGACACTCATAAAAATTAAACTTTCCTAGCTGCAAAGTATATAATTTTTCTGTGTTCTTTTAACTTTTTTTTTAATGTAGTTTACAATATTCCAGCAAATGCTTAAAATCAGCAAATAAGTTTCTAGAGGGAGAAACTCTAGAAAACCCTTTAAGGTTCTCTAATGTGAGAACCTTAAAATAAACTAAGACCATAACAGGAGGAAAATTACTGAGGCTATTCTTATTTATTGCACATTACATTAATTCTTGACAAAGAAAACCTGATCAACAAGAAGCAATTCCACCCTGATAAAGCATCTATATCTATGGAATCATGATAGCTTATATTAGTAAATAATAGGTTGTATTTGAAAAAGAAAGAATCACAAAATAAGCAAGCAAACAAATATCCAAGTCAAATGCAAACACAAGCTTTATCTCTTTTTACTACAAGCTGTCAAGCTGTCGCTACAATACCTAGTTCCTGTATTTTCTTATATAATACCAGTAATACCCAAGGGTAATGAATTGCTTTTCAGCAGTAGCACAGCATATGCCTATATAGCAAAAATGATATTGCGGGATAACTAAACCAGTGTATTGATGCAATCTTAAGTATAGAACAAAAGAAGAAAGGAAAGAGAAAGATATTGCAGACCACTAAAAATTTGGATCCATATATTAGAGGAAACTGATTGGATTCCCAGACAAATCTAAAAAAAGAAGTTCAGTTGTATCAGAAAATAGCACTGTAAAAAAAATGAAACCCCAACAAATGAAATAGGATTATGCCACCTCAAGACAATGTCCATTTATATTCAATGCACAGGACCACAATCCCCCTTCTTTTACATCTGGTTGCTCTAACTTAATAAGAAACATCAATTTTAATCAAGTTTCTCCTCTAAAGGAACCTGAACAGAAGATTGCAAGAAATAGTCAAAAGAGGGGATTGTGCTACACCATTGAATGCTTTGATTAGATTTACATACCACCTTTCATTCAGGAAGTCAAGGCAGTATAGTCAATACTAGCTTCTTCTATTTTCACTCACACCAACAATTCTATGGTTAGGCTCAGCCGAAAGAAAAGAACTAGGACAAAGTGACTCTGTAAATGTCAGTGGGCAGGAACTAGAACCTGAGTTTTCCCCCTTCTAGTCCAATACTGCTCTACAGTAGCTCTCATTTATATTAGCCATTCAGTCATACATTCAAAGTTCTCATCACATAGCATCCCCTGACTTCCCAAGTTACCTAAAATAATTTATTTTACTAAACATTATTTTCAGCACCAGCTTTCATTCCTCCATTCTCTTTAATCCTATATTCAATGAAATAAAGCAGGGGTCAGATTTGTCAAGCGGTTTAGCCAAGGGAAAACAGTTGCAAACGTGACGAAGCTGTGACAGCATGAGTTGGACACCCCTGAAATACAGCATACTTGGATGCTGCACAGTAACATGGCGATGAAGTTGCTCTGCAAGACATCCGTGTCACCTTTCACATATGGACCAATAAGCACCAACAAGTTGGGTATCTACTCAGGTAAAATAATAAATTATATATGAAGAAGTCTACTTACTAAACTGGTAACTCTTGACTTACAACAGTTTGTTTAGTGACTATTCAAAGTTACAACGGCACTGAAAAATGTGGCTTGTGGCCATTTTTCACACTTATGACCGTTATGGTGTGATCACGTGATCAAATTCAGATGCTTGGAATCTGACTCATATTTATGACCATTGCAGTTTCCTGGGGTTATGTGATTCCCTTTCTGACAAGCAACCTCAATGGGAAGCCAGATTCACTTAACAGCAGTATTACTACTGCTGACCGTGTGACTACTGCTGTCACACGGTCACTCACGCCCTTGTCTCCTCTTGATTGGACTACAGTAATGCTCTCTACATGGGGCTCCCCTTGAAAAGCACCCGGAGGCTCCAGCTGGTCCAGAATGCGACTGGGCAGGTGGTTATGGGCACAACCCGTTGTGCCCATGTGACCCCCCCTTCTGCGTGAGCTGCACTGGCTCCCAGTGATCTTCCGGGTGCGATTCAAGGAGTTGGTTACCACCTTTAAAGCGCTCCATGGCATCGGACCGGGTTACCTTCGAGACCGTCTCCTGCCACCAGTAGCCTCCCACCGGCCAGTCCGCTCCCACAGAGAGGGTCTCCTCAGGGTGCCATCGGCCAAATTATGTCAGCTGGCGACACCCAGGGGGAGGGCCTTCTCTGTGGAAGCTTCTACTCTCTGGAATGAACTGTCCCCAGAATTACATAAGGTCACTGCCTCCGTGTATTCCTCTGTGCCCTTTTTGTTCCACCAGGCTGGGCTATCTATGTGAAGATTTTTAAATTGGTTTTAATCTGGGATTTTTAAATTTGGGGTTTTATATTGAGCCAAATTATTAAATATTTTTAATTTTTAAATTGTTGTTTGTCTTGTGCTTTAATTAGGCTGTGCACCGCCCCGGGTCCTTTGGGAGAGGGGCGGTATAGAAATATTATTATTATTATTATTATTATTATTATTATTATTATTACTACTACTACTACTAAGGAAACAACTGCAGTGATTCACTTAACAACTGTGGCAAGAGAGATCATAAAATGGGGCAAAATTCACTTAACAACATAAATATTGAGCTCATTTGTGGTTGTAAATTGAGGAGTACCTCTATAGAACATGGATTTTTGCAGAGAAGCAGGGTCATAAATGGGGCATCTGGAAATCAAGGTTATGACTGGTAGTTGGCAGGTTCCTTTTCCTCACTTTAGTAACATCTACATGGTGCTTTGATGGTCAACAGGACAATAAAAATGGCAATATTTATGTTTGCTATTGACATTCTTTAGCTGGAATGCAAGGGTGGGAGGAATGAAGAGTCGTCAATTCTAGATTTCTACTATAAAACTTTTCACGCCTGCATGCCTTTATTTTTGCTTCTTTGCTCTTTTAATCCAAAGGTTAGATTTTCCATGGTTCGATATAAATTAATCATACATATCCACTTATCTATTTTTAGGGTTTCAGAATAGCTTTGCTTGTTATTCTAAAGTGGGAAAGCAGAAAAAGATGTATGAATCTTGAATATTCTTCCTCCCAAACTTCCAATGAATATGCAATAGAATAGCTAAATAGAATAAAGTAGTTTAAAGGGGGAATCTCTCATATGATTGCAAGCTGTCTCCACCCAAACTAGTCAACATGTTACTGCAGTTAAGAGGTATGGATCCAGAGGTGGGTGAAATTTATACACAGAAAATCAGTAGTGATATTCACTAATCTTCGTTACTGATTCACAAATGTGAGCATGCGCCACATCTGTGCATGCGCAGAGCATCCGTAATTATGTGTGGGTGGGTGGGTGGGCGGAGCCTCCTGCCACCACCGCTACCAGTTCGCCTAAACAGGGTAGAACCGGTAGAATTCCACCACTGCATGGAATACAGTGGAATACAGTTCAAGCACAATGCATCAAGGAAAGTGAGAGTAAAGAAAAATAGCATTTTCACCTGGCCTTTACATGGATTGATATTATCGCAGGCATATCACTGAAAGCAGATGCATTGGGGAACAATCTGAAATGCTCCAATCATTCAGTAATGGTTTTATAAGCTATTATACTGAGACTTGACAAAGAGATAGTATTAATATTGAAAGTATTAATATAGAATATGGAGTTGTTTTGAATACACTGGTTGTGATCAGTTTGCTCTTCTGTTTCTCAATGAATATGAATATATACAAGGACACATACTTTTTAAGATAGTTTTATCTCTTTTATGCAAACATTTATGTTCTTTATTGATTGGTACTGGTGGGAAATGAAACACATGACATAAATACATTTCCACATTTAGGGCATCATTCATGTCCCGGGACCTGCCCCAATATAGAATTTATTTTAGTTTCACTAAAGAAATAACATTAGAGAAGAAACAGCTATATTTTTTAACTTTTATTTGCTAGCTTACATAGAGTTCAGATGAGAACTGAAATTGATGGTGCAACAATACTTGCATTTTCTCCTTACATTGTAATTTGTAAAAATGATTCAAAAATTAATAAAACAACACTATGGATTCATCTATGCTTTCAAATTATTTAATGATAAAATTCCACAACTACTGAGGTATTATTCTGTGCATGAATCACCTCCTTGGGTTATGAATATTAGATCTTTCTAATATTCTTTCTAACTTCAAAACATGTGTTTTGCAAAGTGTTTTAGCATGAAATTTTACATGTAATGTAATGCAAGAGAGTAATGTAATGTTAAAGCAAGATACTTCTATTGTCACAGCAAGAGAAGTGAAGTGTCTTTTTATATAAAGTCTTATATGTGTGTATTGGGACGATGTGTATATTGTCATATAAAGACATATAAATTTATAAAACCTGGACTGGTTTAATGCTCTCATGAAAATTAATATTCCCTGCCAAGGCCACCTTTACAATCTGACATGAGTACATTTGTTTGTTAGTTCAATTTATATGGCCACCCATGTCAGTAAAAGTCTAATCTGTAGTTATAGTGGAATCTGATTTACCACAATATGCTTTTTGCTAATTAAAGAAAACTAGACTGGTTATGGAAAGATATTGAACTGAATTTTACAATGAGAAGGGAAGAATAGCCATCCATTACTATTGTAACATAAGCATAGGAGTGATGGTAATAGACTATTCCTGGCTAACGTTCAGGAATTTCGTGACATGACTCCATATAATTTTGAGAAAATTGTCATTAAATAATGATCAATAATCATTGAATGTAGAATGCAAGTTTAAATAAATATTGAAGGAAATAACTAATATATTATTAGTTATCAATATATTATTTCAGAAATGTAGATCATGACATTTCTCATGTAAAATTTACAAACAATGAATTCTTCATGAATTTTAACATGGAAGCTGCCTTTACCTTATCCTTTTGCATGTGATACCAAAACAATAAAACTCTATAACTGCTACTAAAAAGAAATGACATTGATTCTGATAGGATTTACTCCTATTTTCAGTCACTATAAATAGAAATTATATGGTGCAGAAGAGGGAGATTATTGCTGTTTTAGTGTGCTCTTTCTGGGAAGAAAATATATTGCATTCCTACTTTCTGATTCTTTTCAAAGATCTTATTCATGTATAATGAAGATAGTTCATTTCAAAATGATTTCCATATTTTACAAAAATAAATATAATTAAATTGCTTTTGTTCTAAACATTAAAAATAAGAAGTAAAATTTAAAAAAAGATAGAAAGGGGGATAGAAAGATGTTAATTGCCTTATATAATCAAGCTGTTTGCTTAGAAAATCTCCCAGATAGACATCAAATTATTAAAAAAGAAACTCTATCACTTCAGAAACAAATGCAGTCCTGTACATTTTTAAAGCTAGATGTATCTTCTAGTAAAATATCCGAAAATGTTGGATTGGGAAAATCTTTAAAATCACCTGCATTAATCAAAGCAAATAAAGAGAGATTTCTAATCATCTGCATATTAAGTGAAAGTATTACATAACCTTGACTGAACTGATTGTGTACTTGAAAACAGTAATGGTTAGTAGAAAGAACTTGAAAAAAAAGTCATTTCCCCAACCTTGGAGGGGAATTAATTTTTTAAACTAGTTTTAACTACTTTAGCTACTTTTTATCTAGTTCCAAAAAGAAATAATATGTCATGCTTAATTTGAGCTCTTAGAACGTAATATATCTTTACCTCAACAGAAAATGTGAAACATGTTTAGCATTTAGACATGTATAGTCTGTAGGAATAATTTACCTAGCAATAGCAACAACAATAGTATTAGACTTTACAGTGCTTTTTACAGTCCTCTGTAAGTGGTTTATAAAGTCAGCCTAACAGAGAAACAATCTTTTGAATCTGCCCCATAAGTCACATAATGACCTCAGCATCTTATACATTCAATGTAGCTACTGTGAAATCTTCTAGGCGTGTGTGCATGCACATCAAACATTGGTGCTGGGGATCTAGAAGTATATTTTTACCAATGAGATGCATTGCCAGATGTATAGACTTATTTTTGATATGCAAAAAGGTGTAAATTAATTCCAGTACATTTTTTAGCCTCCTAAGAACGGTGGTGGTGGTGGGGAATGAATGACTCTTTTTACAACCCTGTAATCAGGGTCAGGTTGGGGTGACTGAATGAAGCTGAGCATTTACTGACTGGATATTTTCTTGATGCCTACATGGAGTTTGCAGCAGATATTTTATCTCTACGCCCTGGTAGAAAAATATGTGTCACTGCCTATGATTGAACTCTCAAACATTATGAGTAGGAGACAAGAGTTTTCACCTCTAGGCCACCACACTGCTCTGCAATGTGGAATGACTGTTTTGACACCTATATCCAGGTATCATGCATCTCAACATTGTCACTGCGTTTTTATATTTACCAGCAGAGCTAATATTTCTGGACTATCAGACTGACCGTAGTTATATTCCTTATCAGCACCTACAGCACCTACTACGCATGTCATTGCATTCTTTTGTACTTCTTCTAGAAACTTTCCTTTGTTCTCCAGCCAGCTAAGGTCAGGCTGGAGATTCTTTGCCAACATGTAATCTGTTTTAGATAGTGAGATGTTTTTATTTTCTTATAATAAATATGAGTTTAATTAGATGTTTCTTCGGTCTTATTGATCAAAGTATGCAACAGGATAAAAGCCACGATCCAACTCAAAATGAGGGCAATTACCCCACGCAAGGTAACGGGGCTGATTGCCGCTCTGACAATGGCAGCAGGAGGATGGTTGATTTATGGCTATTCCTGGTTTGTTACTTTTGATCATGACCGTCTAGGCTAATTAGACAGATAGTTGATTTAGTGACTGCGGAACACTAAACAATTAACTTCTAAGATGCCGAGAAAGAAGAAAAAAGGAAAAATGAAAGAAAAGGGCAAAATGAAGCCCTTCTTATCTTTTTCAGATAAGGATGAAATGGAAAGATCTTCCAGATTTCATCCTCTGGCATCTGCCACTCAGTTAGAAGCAGGAGAAGAACAAACGAAACTTAGAGTTCTCTCTACAAATGATTTGATCTCTTTCGATCCACTGGCACCAGTCATTCAGCTGGAAGAAAAAGAAACCGTGGGAGAAGCAGAAGACTCAGAGAAGATAGTCTTAATGAAGCTTCAGGAGGAAAATAACAGAAAAGCTGCTTCTGAAGGTGAAGTACTACGACCGAGGTCAGTAACTCAACCTTCTACTTATGCATGCTCTCAAACTTCTGATTTTGAAATGCTTGGGGCCAAGCCAAAATTTCCACAAATGGCAAAGCTTTTTTCCTCCCACGCAGAGGGAGAAACATTTTATTATTCCTCTCAAACCTTCAAAGTCTCTCCTCATGAGCAAGCTATAAGAAACTATCGTGACCAGATAGAAATTTTTGAACGTGAGCTATCCGAGGCAAAAATGGCTTTATCTAGGCTTGAGCCAGATAAGAGAGAATCCCACGTTCATGAAATCTCAAAAGCCGCCATTTTGCCTTCTTCTCTCTCAGAGCCAAAGACACACCCCCTGGTGGATACTGTGTCAGGCAAATCAGAACAGAGAGTTGTGTACACGTCACATGTGCCTAGTAAAGTTGTCTCTTCTCAGATTTCACATGATGTAGATAGAGAAGTAAAACTAACTGAATCAAGCCTGCAAACTGCAATGCCACAAGTGTCTCCACAGGCTCAATTTTCAGCACCCCCTGGTGGTGCTGGGGTCTTTTTAGATGGAACACAACACTTAATGCAGCAAAGGCAAATGACTGCATCTCCAGCAGGTCATTTTAATATTGCAGCTCAGATGCCACAAGTACAAGCTCATGCACACGTGTCTCCAGCTGTGCAACCAGGGCCAGCCCCTGGTCCACCTCCAGCACAACAAGTGCCTTTGCCCCCACAGCCAGCACCTCAAATGCCTATTCCTCAACAGGCATACTCTGTTGCTCCACTGGCTGGTGAGTCAAAATTAAAGATGTCAGGGCAGAATTACAAGGCCTGGGTCAGTGAGGTTGGACTTTTGCTACGCAGAGAAGGCACACATCATATGGTGTTTAACCCTCCTGCCCAGCCATGGACACCTGAAATAAGAGACTTAGAGACTAAAGCCTGCACAACATTACTGATGTCCATGGATACTGAACTGCAGGTTATTTTTCCGCCTGATGCAACAGCCCAACAAATTTGGGTCCAATTGGAAAATTGCTACAGGCCTGTCTCAATTGAGTCTTCATGTTTGCTCATGTCTGAATTCCATGGTTCGAAATTGAAACCTGGTGAACAAATTGGAGGACATTTGACCAAAGTGAAAGGTATGAGGAAAGAATTGAGAGAAAGGGGCTATCGTATTGAAGATATTCAAATGATCAGCATTATCATTAACTCTTTGAACTATGAATGGAAAGATGCCATTACAAAGATTAACCAAGTGCCTATTGCTCAACGCACAGTGGACAATGTGTGCAGACTCTTAATTGAAGAAGAATCACTGATGTTAGCCACACCACATTTGAGAGGACCACCCGCATCAAGAGCTCCAGCTAGGCATCCCTTCCGAGGAAGGACCTATGCTCCAAGGATGCCAAGATGCAACATCTGCAACCGTGTGGGACATGCAACCCGGGATTGTCCCCAACGAGTTCCAGCTCCCGTCACATACCAGCCCAGAGGAACAGACTCCAGAGGCAGAGGCAGAGGTGGTAGACAAGGTCGTCATGGTCCAAGGCGTGATTCGCAAGCTCCACTCGCCACATTGGCTTTAACCAATGATCCACAACCTCATCCAGAGTACGACAGACGGCTTTTGTGGACTTTGGACAGTGGTGCAGCTTTCCATGTTACTTATAGAAAAGAACTTTTCACAGAGATGCACGAGCCTGAACCTGAACTACGTGAACTTTATTCTTTTTCCAATCATCCTTGTCAGGTCAAAGGAAAAGGAACTGTTTATGTTGAAGAGCTCAATGCATTCATTCCTGATGTCTGCTACATACCGACAGCAACTTTTAGTTTGCTTAGTCAGGCTCACTTGTCTAGAGTTTTAAAGTTCCAGGTTCACCACCTTGAGAAAGCAAGTTACATAGTGAAAGATGGAGATATTGTTGCTGAAACCATGTTAATTGGTGGTGTTTATTACTTAAAACCAAAAGCTAAACCGCAAGCACAGGCAAGTATAAAAACTCCAAAAGAGGAGAGCACAGGCCCAGAGAGAGACGTCCCAGTGAGAGATCCTGTTGCCACTCCGAAGGCTCCTAAAGCCAACAAAAAGAAAATTGAGAAACAGGTTGCTCAGAGCAAGCCTGAGGTTCCTCATAGAACTGTTAATGTTGAAAATTCACTAACTGGTAAACCTTTTCATTCCAGGTGCATCCATAAGTGGCATAGAAGATTGGGACATGCCAGCTTCCGGGTTCTTAGAAAAATGCCGGAGTTCGCAAAAGGTTTGGATCTAAAGGGGTGTAAGGTGTTTCTGGATTGTGCTGTCTGCAAGAAAGCCAAATCCAAAGCAGCAGCCATTCCAAAACGCGCTACACGCCTGTCAACACGCATTTTTGATTTGGTACACACTGACATAGTTGGTCCATTTCCGCCAACAATTGGTGGTAGAAAATATTTTTTAACAATTGTTGATAATTATTCTAGATATGGATATGTATATCCTATGAGAGAAAAATCCGAGACTTTTCAGATCTTTAGAGACTTTGCAGCCCTCGTCTCTACCCAACATGGAGTAAACATCGCCAGAATCCAGAGTGATCGTGGTGCCGAGTTCATGTCTCAGCGTTTCCAGGACTGGATGCGTAAGAATGGAATTCTTCATCAGACTTCGGCTCCTTATACTCCCCCTCATAACGGAGTTGTAGAGAGAAGACAGGGGGTTCTGCAGACCATGATGCGTTGTCTTTTAGAAGATGCCAACCTCAGTAACCCATACTGGGGTGAAGCTCTTAAATATGCAAATTACATCATCAACCGTACTTGGAGCAGTGCAATAAGTCAAACTCCTTTCTTCATGATGTATGGCTACAAGCCAGATCTCAAGAACCTCCGTATTTTTGGTTCATACGCCATAGTGAACATTCCCTTAGATCAAAGAAGGAAAGGAGGTCCAGCAGCAAAGAGACTGAGATTTATGGGTTTTGATGACAATTCAAAATGGAGCAAATTTATTGACTCTAATCGTAGACTAGTGACTTCCCAATCTGCTGATTTTGAGGAAGATGCTGACTGGTCCAGGATTCATTCCAATGATCCTGGAGTTTATTTCCCTAAAGATGAAGTTACTGATGCCACGCAGCCTGATGACCAAGATTCACAGGCAAATGTTCCACCCACCAGTTCTTCCCAACATGATGTTCCGTCTTCGCAGGCCGCGGATGCTGATGCTAGCGACGATGATGAAGACGAGGACGAAACGGAAGAAGAATGGACGACTGTTCCGAGGCGTTCCAAGAGAGCCACAAAGGGAATTCCTCCACAGCGATATTCGTGGCAACTGACAAAAGCACCCTTGCCTTTGATTTGTAATGTTACACTTCCTCCCGATAACTTCACACAAATCAAACATCTTCCTGATTCAGAGCAAGAGAAGTGGTATGATGCAATGCAAGCTGAAATGGACAGTCTAAAGAAACTTAAGGTGTTTACACCTGCAAAACCTCCAGCAAAGAAAAAGGTCATTGGCACTCGATGGGTCTACAGAATCAAAAAGAAGCCAAACGGTGAGTCATTATACAAGGCCAGACTTGTAGCTCAGGGTTTCGCTCAACGTTATCCTGAGGACTACACAAATACCTACTCACCGACAGTCAGAACTGAAAGTGTAAAAATTGCTTTAGCCACTGCAACTATCCTTGGTTTAGAAGTTTTCCAGTTTGATGTTGACACCGCTTATCTACATGCTGACCTAGATGAAGAAATCTACGTGAGAGGTCCTCCAGGATTCCGACAGCAAGAAGGGGATACCTGGTTCCTGAACAAAAGTCTTTATGGTCTGAAACAGTCTGGTTTAATGTGGTACTTATGTCTTACTGACAAACTAAATTCAATGGGCTTTATTAAGTCCGAAACTGATGAGTGCGTGTTCACAAAAAGATCTAACAATGCATATGAGATAGTTCTTGTTTATGTTGATGACATCGTTTACATTGGTCCAAATAAGCAAATGAGTGAGATTATTGCCAAAGCTTTGCAGAAATACTTCACATTGAAAACTTTAGGTCATATTAGCACTTATTTAGGTGTTCACATTGAAAAAACACAGAAGGGGTTTAGTCTTTCACAAGAAGATAAAATTGAACAAGTGTTACATCATTGCAACATGAAGGATGCTAACACAACAAAGACACCCATGCAAACAGATTTTCACAACTTGACACATGAACCAAGTCCTGAGTTCGAGGATCAAACACTTTATCGTTCAGTTATTGGATCACTGTTATACATTAGTAGTTGGACAAGACCAGACATTGCACTCAGTGTTAATCTCTTATCTCGACACGTAGGTAAGGCAAAACAGTTTCATTGGTCATGTATTAAGAAATTATTGAAATACCTAAAGCACACTAAACACATGAAGTTATTGTTAGAACCAACACACACTGATTATGCAGAATTAAGTTGTTATGCAGATTCTGATTGGGCAAGTGATAAGAAATCACGTAAAAGTACTTCAGGTTATATGATGTTCTTAAATGGATGTCCTGTTTATTGGCAAGTGCGAAAACAGAATTTTGTTTCTTGTTCTTCTACTGAAGCTGAATATGCTTGTGTTTCAGATGCATGTAATTCTTTAACGTGGTTTGATGCTTTGGTCACAGATATCTGGACACATCCGATCCGACCAATCACAGTGATGGAAGACAATGAATCGGTGGTTTATATTTCTGAATCACATTTCACAGGTTCTAGGTCCAGACACATTGACATCCGTTATAGAAATATCAAACAATTAGTGAAACAAGGTTTTGTAAAATTGCAGTATGTATCTACACATGATCAGATTGCAGACATGCTCAACAAACCGCTTCCAGCAGCCCAACACGAGTATCTGCGTAAGAAGATGTGCCTTATCTGATGATATACCTGATGTTCGCTCAACTGGCAAAAGAAGGGGTGTCACTGCGTTTTTATATTTACCAGCAGAGCTAATATTTCTGGACTATCAGACTGACCGTAGTTATATTCCTTATCAGCACCTACAGCACCTACTACGCATGTCATTGCATTCTTTTGTACTTCTTCTAGAAACTTTCCTTTGTTCTCCAGCCAGCTAAGGTCAGGCTGGAGATTCTTTGCCAACATGTAATCTGTTTTAGATAGTGAGATGTTTTTATTTTCTTATAATAAATATGAGTTTAATTAGATGTTTCTTCGGTCTTATTGATCAAAGTATGCAACAGGATAAAAGCCACGATCCAACTCAAAATGAGGGCAATTACCCCACGCAAGGTAACGGGGCTGATTGCCGCTCTGACAAACATGTCCTTTCAAAATAACAAATGGTATTTAGAAAGGAACTTAGAAATAATATAAGGATTTGCATACTGGTCTATCAGCAAGAGATCTTCTTTGGGCTCAGACACTAAGAATAAGTCCTCTTAACAGTCCCCAAATTCCAGCTCTATAGCCATGACTGGAAAAAGGCAACACCAAATCATTTCCATGTTGTTGCCAAGAAAACTGCATGACTTTTTTTCCATTTAGTCACCAGAAGCCTAAGCTGATGGAATATTTATCTTACCTTATCAACATGTTTTACCTGGAGCACTCCAGTTATGGGAGAATTATACATTGTTCAGCAAAAGATAAACACAGGAAGGTCAAAGTTGAACAAATGGGACCAACACTTAGCATTGCCCAATTTCTTTCTATTTTTTAAAAAAATTAGATTCATATGCCGCTCTTCTCTGGAGACTCAGGACGGCTTACAATGCGTTAAGCAATAGCCTTCATACTTTTGTATATTTTATACAAAGTCAGCTTATTGTCCCCACAAACTGGGTCCTCAATTTACCTACCTTAGAAAGGATGGAAGGCTGAGTCAACCTTGCGCCTCAAACTTGCAATAATTGCAGACAGCTGAATGTTAATAACAGGCTATTTAGTCTGTTGAGCTATCCAGGCTCCTATTTTTAATGCTTCATATTGTGGACATGCATTTTTGAGACTATGCAAAACTTTCACAATAACCCTGTCAGTTGTTAGAATTCTGTCCTATAACTGAAACAAAATTATTTTGTCTTCCAGTATCTAGGAAATGGTTAGCACATGGAATTATCAAAAACATAGACCAATCTGTCTGAACTATTTATTCTAAGTTCAGCAGAGGACCTAGAGGCAATTAAAATCACAAATAGGATCAAGAGAATTACATTTTAATGGACAACTGTTTCCATATGTGTCAGAATAGGTTTTCCAGGTCACCTTTGTTGGGCAGGATAGCATATTTAATGGGAACCATTAAGAAAAGCAGAATGGAAGCCAGATAGATCTGAACCTTAGCACATTCTTCAGTGTTCATCTAAACATGTTTCACTGACATGAATGGAAGCTCTATAAAAACATGGAGGTGCGCTTGTAAACTCCTGTTCATTTCCTTAAGGCAAATGGAAGAAAATGCCACAAGGGATTGCATTTCATGCTAACTTCTGTGAAGCAACCCTGAAATTAGAGCTAAAGAATTATGATCCAGAACTTTTGTCATGCAACAGAGACAGAACATAATTTGAACTTCCTGCCATTGCTGATAATGAAACATTCATGTTTCCACATGTGAGGTCAAATGTACTGAGGGATTCCTGCCATACATTTTTATTATTCTTTTTAAAAGGATGGTATAATTTCAACAATTTGAAGGATTGCTTGTAGTAGAAGAGGTCATAATTTGTGTTTTACTTAGGCATCATATCCCTCAGTGCTTAAAAAAATGTACTTTAAATATACCTTAATTATTTTGATTGCTTTACTTAGCTACTAGATAGCTGGCTGATCTGCAATAGGCAAGAAATGCCCCTTGTAAATCAAGGGTCACCCTTCACTATAATCACAAATGACAGAATGAGTTTCATTAACAACATTGGCTTCTATAACTGATTTTTTCCTCTTTCTCTCTCTCTCCTCCCCCTCTCTGTGTCTGTAAGTAAGTCTCTGTGTTGATTTTTTTAAAGGGAATACTACTAAAATTTAGATCTGTTACCAGAATTCAGGTCAGGATTCAAATGCATTGATTGATAGAGCTTTATAAAGAAGTCAAGGTAAGATAGATTCTCTGATCTTCTGGCATTTAGCCAGTGCTATCAATCTTCTACTTCTGCAAATGGTAATATTAATCATGTACAATATATTTTTTCATCCAAGGCCCTTAAAGTACCTCCTAAAGCATTCAGACAATACAAAAATAATAGCATTTAGTATGGTAAAGTATATAAAAAAGAACCAAGCAAGATGAGAAATGCCAACTTTGATAACCTTGAAACTTAACTTTGGAGAAAGAATGGGGGGGGGGGCAGAATCATGCTTCTTCAAACTTTAAGAATCTAATCTCACATCTGAATATTAATGTGTAAATCTCTGAGTAAGTTACTGTACCAACCAGTTCATCACTAATTCATTAGGACTGGCATTTGATCTTATATAGCAGCTTAAAATGACTTTTGAAAAGTTAAATCAACTAAGAGTAAAGAATCTAAAGTGTCAGGCCCTGACAAGCACAAACAACGTCACTCTGGTTAGGCAAATGCAACCATCGATAATTCTTTGCAATCCCCCTATCAATTTTTGAGCTAATTTTTTTTCCATATCGTATCAGTGGAATAAGAGGAACATAAGAGATGATTGGCCCAAGAGAAGACATTTCTAGCACTTTGAATATGATACATCTTCACTAATAGCAATGGAATCCAACTATAGATTAGCCTGAATCTAAGCTTTTCGGTGAATCATGATGTAGTTCAGTACAGTATATCAGCAACCGATTAAAGTACCTAGAAGGTTGTGACAGTTCCATCCCTCAGTTAGGCAAGGATATAGAAAGGCTTGATGCCCAGCAGATATTGTCCATCCAGGATTTATAATGATCTACTGAGACACCAGCCAGCTTTCCATAAAAGAAAAAGAAAGAAATCACATAAAGTCTGCATGATTCAAACTTATTGTCATTTCACATCCTTACTTGTCTTGAGTCCTATGCCTTTGAACATATATTAACATTTCTCAGTCTTCTGCCTTTTAGATGCACTGGGTCAAAATTCACAAAATTTCAAGCTACACTGTTGCATGGGTATCAAATTGAAAAAAGACTACTGTAATATTTCTTGAAGTTTTCAAATAAATGTAGAAGAATCTCTACAATCTAGGACTCTCATGAATTGCTTTTCCTCTATTCAATTTTCCCAAACAAACCTTTTTTTTTCTGTCATTCTTTTTTCCACCTCCTGGTTCTTTTTGTAATAAATAAAACTGAAGTATTCCCAGTGAGTCAACTATACCAGAGCAAGACATGGTGGAGTCATGTTGTAACCATAGATTAAAAGCAGTGGTGGAATTCAATTTTTTTTACTACCTGTTCTGTGGGTGTGGCTTGGTGGGCGTGGCAGGGGAAGGATCCTGCAAAATCACCATTCCCACCCTACTCCAGGGGGAAGGATATTGCAAAATCTCCATTTTCTCCCCACTCCTGGGAAAAGGATATTGCAAAATTTTCATTCCCACTCCACTCTGGCGCCAGCCAGAGGTGGTATTTGCCGGTCCTCTGAACTACTCAAAATTTCCGCTACCGGTTCTCCAGAACCTATTAGAACCTGCTCAATTTCACACTGATTAAATTTATAATTTTACTTATAACTGCTGTAAAGAAGGTCAGAAGCTACTTCTTTGTACTGTTTTTTCTTTCTTTTCTGTTTTTCTTTTACCTTTTGAATGACTTTACTTGAGTGTCCTTCACTAAACCACCACTGAATTTCAAATAGTAAGCAAGAGGGCTAATCAGAGATAGATACTTATTTTTAAGGTCAAGTTCATTACTTTCAAGAGTTGAAAATTAATTAGTCTTTAGTTTTAAGAAGAAAAATAATGCCAAAGTTAGGATAGTCACAATTTGCAAATGATGCTGCTACCATTTTCTAATTGCCTGGGAATTAGAACAACCTAAGAAAATTAAATTAGGTTAAAGTACTCCCAGTTGTTTTCACTGGTCACTGCCCTGTTATTAGAAAAACAAGCTTTAAAATTGTTTGACAATTAGAAATCAATTAGAATGTTTTTTCTCTTAGAACAGAGAAAGTACATATATCGGTATGCATATGATATATATATATATATATATATATATATATATATATATATATATATATATATATATATATATATATATAATATAAACTGATATGAGCTTAGAAAACCAACATGATTTTAGTATTTCCACTTATTAATACTATGCAAATGGACATATTTCCCGTAGGAAAGAACAGTATATATCTGATCTTTAACTATTCATACTTAAATGCTTAATGAGCTTAATGGAAATTTTAATGAGTTTTCCATGACTCACTTAGATGGCTAATTAAATAAAATATAACTGATATAGTCACGGATGCTGTCTTTATGGCAAATGTGTTTTTGACGAAGGATTTGGTTTGCCTGATGTCTGTCATGGATAATGTCACATTATCTTGATCGGAATCATCAGCCTGCTTAAACTGAGTCTGAACAGATTTACCAAAGAAAATCTCTGATTATTGAAAACATACTTCATTTGTATTGTTGTCATATCTGCATATTGCAGCATATGGGTAAATCACATTCCTTAAATTAATATGCATTTACCTTGACTGACGTTTTTTTTAAAATGTTAACGAATATGTTTACAATTTAACTGCATAGGGGAAGAATTTATATTATGTGTTTTGAATGAGTCCATGGCTCCAAAAAGAAATAGCTAAAAGCACAGATTTTTACGAATCTGACTTTGTCGTTGTAATTACAAAACCAGCATTTGCAACATTAGTAATGGGATTTCTTTCCCTTGTGTAGGTATATATGATGTCTTGTTTTGCCATTTTCTTCCTTTCCTTCATAATCCTCCAGCACCCAAGGCTGATATAATCTAGAAATAATGTTATTAATGATCTATAAATAATGCAATTGCATTTTAATTGAAAACCAAATGGAATTTTATGCTGCCCACCCTTTTTCATGCTGGATGCATTATTTTTGAGAGTGAAAACCCCAGCAGACCTCTCAGCGGCAGTGTATCAATCATCCTGAAAAATGTATTCATCCCTGGTCTAGATTGATTGACATAACTCTCCAGTGCTTCAGATAGTAGTCCAGAATGAACCTGGGGCATTTGCATGAAAAGCATGTGTCCTACTATTGAGCTATAGCTTCTCTCTTGATGGTTCATAGAATATAGTCATTGTGTATATTGCAAGGATAAGATATTTCAAGAATTTACCAGCTATATTAAAATTTCCAAGGTGTTTATTTGAATTGCTGTGTCATGTTGGATGTCACCCGCAAACTTGAAGCAAATAGCTTTGAAGTGGCAACTCAATATTTCTTTTCTGATCCATTGAATAAGCTACAGTATAAGGATCTATATTTATGTTAGTTTAAGTGGAGATGAGGAAAATTTGAGAAATTCAGACTTAGGCAGAAAGGTTTAGACAGTTGTACAAATTTAACATAAAACATAAAATAGGACATTTTTGAAAATAAAGGTAGTATTATCTAATCCTGCACTCTTCCTAGATTTAAAATTACAGTACAATTTAAGGCCATTGCGTTAGCAGTGTTTTTGCCACATGAAGGTGTGTTGCAATGAATTGAGGGATGCATCATTGCACCTTGATTAAGATCTGGGTAGGGCTGTTTGCCTCAATGAGAAATTCTGGTACAATGACAGGAGTTTTGACACTTGTGTATTACATGCTTAAAGGCCCATTAACTAGTCAAATAATGTGGCTGTTCTGCTCCATTGTTTAAAAGCAAGGTGCCACATTGTTTTATAGTTCTTCTCTGAAGGAGTAAATGTGACTTTGATGGAGCAACATTCTTTGCAAACCTTAAACTAGTTTCAGCCTTGGCAGTCATTAATAAAGTGTTTATATTATAGTCAAAACCATTGATGTATACAAATCTTGAATCTCACTTTCAGGGAGGGAATACACACACACACACATACACACACACACACATGCATAATGGTGTGTGTGAGTGTATGTGTATTGTTATGTTGTTGCTGTTTAGAGCGGGAATTTCAAAATAGGGGTTGTTTCTGATTGGTTACTGGCCAGCAGCCCAACTGTATATAAAGAAGGCTGCTGCCAGCATTGAGCTGCTAAAGTCTCACCATACAACAAAGAGCTGTTGTCACTAGCCTGTCTGTGCTGCTTCGTTATTGCCCAGCCACTTCATTTGGCGACGAAGGTGGGATAGCACACAGAAGGCTCAAAAAGAGCTAACGATCAGAAACGGTGCCCACCGGGACCATAGACTTCAGCCATGGCAGCGTATGTGCCACCTACATCATTTGATTGAACGCGAGAAAAATGGGGGTCCTATATGACCCGATTCGAGTGCTCGCTCAAGGCGAGTGACATGCACGGGCTCTCAGCAAACCGTAAACGAGCCCTGTTCCTGAGCCATTGTGGACCGGATGTCTTTGAAATGGTTGAGTCACTGTACGAACCGACTCCAGTACAAACAGTACCGTGGGACACACTTCAAGCGACTCTCAGGGCGCACTACGTCCCTGCACCCTCTAAGTTTGTCCAGCGTTACCAACTAAGGCAAAGAATCCAGAAAGAGGGGGAACCAGTGACTGCCTATGTAGCAGTGCTCCGCAGGGCCGCGACCCACTGCTACTACTGCGACCTGGACGACGCGCTGTTAGAGTAGTTGATCTGCGGCGTTCGAAACACCCGGCTTCAGAGAAGATTGCTCGCAAAGCCAGGGCTGACTCTTGCCAGTGCCCTAGATGAGGCCAGGGCACACGAAGCATCGACAAAGGTGTTGGAGGCTCTACAGCGTCCTCAGCCTGAGAAAAGTGGGTCTAGAGCGGTCCCAGTTCACTGCGAGGAGACGAGAACAAGTTCGGAAGAAGAGTCGGACGAAGACGTCTTCCGAACAGATAAGAGGAAAGGCAAGCCAAGCCGCCATAAAGAGAGCCTGAGTCGCGGTGGCCAGCATGAAAGACAAGCCTGCAAATATCGCGAGGCCATTTGCAGACGCTGCGAGAAGAGAGGTCCCTTTGTCGTGAGTATGCCGGGTGCAACTTCCGCGTTCTTCTAAACCATGTGAGCCATTCAGCCAATCAGAACTGCCGTCACCTTCAAAACGACCTATCCAGAACAAGGGCGCCGAAAAATGCTGCGAAATTCAAACCTACAGCACGAGAGTCGGCCAAGCCAGCACTGCAACCGAAAAGAAAGTCTTCACCACCGTCAAAATCAACGGTCAACCCTGCAGCATGGAGATCGACACCGGATCTGCACTTTCCATCATGTCGTGGGCTACGCTACAGTCCCTGCTTCCGGGCTACCGAAAGAGCCAGCTATCAAAACAATGCGTCCGTCTACTAGACTACCAGGGGAACCGTGTTCCAGTCAAAGGCGTTGACACCTTCACCATTTCCTACAGCGATTCGAGGAAAAGCTTCCATTAACAATCATGAGAGATCCACTACCCAGCCTCTTAGGTCTACGCTGGTTCCAAGCCCTCGGCATGGGCTTCATGGGGATCCACAGCCTCAGTGGAGCATCGTTAAAGGAACGATTCCTGCACGAATTCCGGGACGTTTTTGAAGACAGCTTGGGCAAGTACGTGGGGACCCTGATTTCATTTAATTTGGACCCAGGGGTTGCCCCAATTAGACTTAAGGCAAGGAGAGTCCCTTTCTCACTGAAACCAAAGATCAACGCAGAGCTAGATAAACTGATTAGCCAGGGCATTTTAGTGTAAGTTGACCATGCGAAATGGGAGACCCCGATAGTGACCCCACTTAAGGCAGATGGGTCCATAAGAATTTGCGCTGACTACAAATGTTCCATCAACAAAGCGTTGCAGCAAAGTGCTTATCCTGTTCCCGTAGTTCATCACTTACTGCACTCCCTAGGTTCAGGGAAAATCTTTGCAAAATTAGATCTCGCGCAAGCTTATCAGCAGCTGCCAGTAGATGATGCTACGGCAGAAGCGTAAACGATAATGACTCATAGAGGGGCTTTTAAATGCACTTGGTTGCAATTCGGAGTCAGTATAGCCCTGGGCCTATTCCAAAGTACAATGGAGCACCTTCTACAAGGCCTCCCCGGAGTCATCCCGTATTTCGACGATGTCCTAATTAGTGGCCATAACTAACAGCAACTGGCAGACTTATTCACCGTCCTGGAAAAGCAATGTGCCATGCAGACGCCCTTAGCAGGTGCTCCCTGCCTGACATTTTAGACAACCCGACTCCCGAAGCCCCGATTCTTTTACTGGACGCTATGCTGCCAGGCCCCTTGTCTTCGGCTGAGGTGGCCAAAGCTTCCAAAAGAGACTCGACCATTCAGACTGTGATGGGCTGGGTCCTGTGAGGCTGGCCTACTCAAACTGACTCTACTGTATTTAAATCCTTTTGTACAAAGCGAACAAACTTTCTATGCCTAGGGGGTATTTACTGTGGGGAGATCGTGTTGTTGTCCCTGAAAGTTTACGGTACAGAGTTTTGGAAATGCTGCATGTGAGTCACCCGGACATGGTGAGAATGAAGAGTCTTGCCCGTAGTTACATGTGGTGGCCACAATTAGACCAAGACATTGCTGAGTGGGTGGGGAAGTGTAGGCCCTGCCAGGAGTCACCTCCAGATCCCCTGGTCGCCCCAGCAAGGGAATGGGAGAAACCCAGGGGCCCATGGGGGCAACTTCACATAGATTGCGCTGGGCCATTCCACGGCCAGTCATTCCTGATAGTGGTAGATGCATTTTCAAAATGGCTAGAAGTTTTTCTAATACACTCAACTACTTCAGAGACTGTGATTAGGGTCCTCCGCCGTCTTTTCGCAACGCATGGCCTGCCGGACACATTGGTCTCGGACAACGGGCCACAATTCACCTAAATCCAATTTGAAAGTTACCTCGCCGAGCTGGGCATTCGGCATGCCCTGTCAGCCCCTTTCCACCCGGCCTCTAATGGTCAGGCAGAACGATTTGTGAGAACCACTAAGGAAGCCTTGTCCAGGTTAGAGTCCGGGGATTGGCAGGCTAGGATTGACCAATTCTTGGCAGTACAACATGCCATTCCCTGCACAGCCACTGGCCACAGTCCGGCCAAACTCTTAATGGGCCGTAAACTAAGGTGTTGTTCTGGCCCCGTTCCCAGAAATAACCTCCCCTCAGACAATCAGAGTCTAATGAATTGGCAGGCAACCAAGTAGCTGATAACAAAGTTTGGCAGCAATCCGCAGCTGCTTGCCAACGTCTTTATTAATAGGTCAGTCACATATACACCACCAAAATGTTCAGAGCTGAGACGCAGGGCCGATTCAAAACCGGGATCCATGAATCTTTGTTTTGTTCGTCACAAAGAATCAGGCTGCAATCCCTCTCTTATATAGCCTGGGAGGCGTGGTCCACCAGGTAATCATGACCACGCCTTCTCCTCTGCTGGGCTCTCCTGTCTCTCTGACGCTGGCGAGGATCCAACCAAAACTCACTCCCCTCATCAATGTCCTCCTGTGGCTGCGGGGACGAGCTTGGCTCTGGGCCTATCTCCTGCTCTTCGGTGTCCTCCAGAGGCATTGCCAGAGAGGAGAGTCCTGGAGAAGGAGGCCTTGCCAACTCCTCTCCCTCACTCTCAGAGTCCTCCCCTGCTGATGATGCAGGCTCAGGCAACAGAGCCACAACACTATCCCCCACCACAGGGCCTTTCCCCCACCACTGATGGTCCGGATGCGGTCGGGATGGGAACTGAGCATGGAAAGCCCGTACCAAGTCAGGAGCATGAACGGAGGAAGCGTCCACCCAGGAGAAATCCTCAGGCCCGTACCTCTTCCAGGCAATCAGATACTGGAAACAGCCCTTCAGCCAACGGGAGTCCCGGATGCTGTCCACGGGTTTCTGGGCTGCGGCCACGGATTCCGCTGGCAGCACCGTCCGTGGAGGCAGGGAGACCTTCGGAGAGAAGTACTCCGGCTTGCGGGACAAGGCGTCCGCCCGCACGTTGTGGCCACTCGGGATGTAGGTCACGTGGAAGTTGAACCGGGCGAAAAACAACGACTACCGGATCTGCTGCTGGTTCCTGGCCATCGTGAGGTGCTCCAGGTTCCGATGGTCCGTCCGCACCTCCACCTGGTGTCGGGCCCCCTCGAGATGATGCCGCCAAGCCTCAAACACGGCCTTGATAGCCAGCAACTCTTTCTCCCAGATGGTGTAGTTGCGCTTGGAAGGATTGAGTTTCCGGGAGTAATAAGTGCAGGGAAAAAGAGTGCCGCCATCCTCCGGGACCTGTAACAGCACCGCCCCAATCGCCACATTGGACGCATCCATTTGGACCACAAACGGACGATGTGGATTGGGGTGCCTCAGGACAGGTTCCGTAACAAAGGCCTGCTTCAGAGGCCTGCTGCTGCGGGGACCCCATTGAAACGGAACCTTCTTCCGAAGGAGCTGGGTCATCGGCAAGGTCAGGGTGGCGAAGCCCGGGATGAAGGTTCGGTAGTAGTTGGCAAACCCCAACAGATGCTGGATGTCCTTCACCCGACGAGAGGGTTCCCAACTAAGCAAGGCCTCCACCTTACGCGGGTCCATCACGATGCCTTCCAGGGAAATGATGTGACCAAGGAACTCTATGGAAGTCTGGAAGAAGAGACATTTCTCCAACTTCGCATAGAGTTGGTGCTCCCGCAGACGCTGCAGAACCTGGTGGACGTGCTGGACGTGGTTTTCTGGGGACCGGGAGTAGATCAGGATATCATCGAGATAAATGACCACGAACCGATCCAACATGTCCCGGAACACGTCGTTCATCAGATGCTGGAAGACCGCAGGGGCGTTGGTCAACCCGAACGGCATGACAGTATACTCAAATTATCCGTATCGGGTGCCAAATGCCGTCTTCCACTCGTCCCCCTCTCGCATCCACACCAGGTTGTAGGCTCCCTGGAGGTCGAGCTTGGTGAAAATCGAGGCCTCCCGCAACCTCTCCATCAGCTCCGGGATGAGTGGCAGGGGGTAGTGATTCCGTACGGTGATGGCGTTTAACCACCAGTAGTCGCAACAAAGGCGTAGGTCCTCCATCTTCTTCTTCACAAAGAGGACTGGGGCCGAGAGAGGGGAGGATGAAGGTCGGATGAACCCTTGGGCCAAGTTTTTGTCCAGGAAGTCCCATAGGGCGGCCAATTCGGGCTCCGACATCGAGTACAGACGCCCCGTGGGCAGGGGCACGTTGGGCACCAGATCAACCGGGCAGTCATAGGGTCGATGCGGGGGTAAGCAGTCCGCCTCCTTTTCACTGAACACGTCAGCAAAGGACATCAGCTCAGGAGGCAAAGAGACGGCAGGGGTGGAGACGTCCTGGCCGGCACAGGTGTGGCAGATGTGGTCGACGCACTGCAGGCTCGGGAAGGAGATGGCGTTCCTCGACCAGGCCACCTGCGGATCGTGCGCCCGAAGCCAGGCCATCCCCAGGACCAGCGGGAAATGCAGGTCCGCCGTCACGTGAAAACGGATCGCCTCCTCATGGGCCCCAATGGCGAGGTGCAAGGGCTGAGTCGTGAACTTAATGGGCCCCGCAACAAGTTCCAGCCCATCGATCGTCTCGACTGTCAACGGAGGGTTCACTGGAACCAAGAGGACCGCAAAATGGGCCACAAAGGCCTGGTCCATAAAGTTCGTGGTGGCCCCCGAGTCCACCAGCGCATGTGCCGGAAGCCCCTCCGACCGGTCGGCCAACAACACCCGGGTGTCCAGGATTAGGTGTCGAGGGGGCCCAGAGTCCACCTCCGCTGAATCAGGCGGGGCAGTGATACGTACCCGGCCTAAGGTTTCCTTCAGGCCAGGTCTGCCCCATTTCCTGGCTGGTCTCGCCGAGATTCAGGAACAGGCGTGAGAGTCCCACTACGCTTCTTGGGGCATGAAGCGGCAAAGTGTCCAGCCTCCCCGCAATAGAGGCATAATCTCCCTTGGCGTCTCTGCATCTGCTCCGGGGCTGTCAGGCGAGGTCAGGCCACTCCCAGCTCCATGGGCTCCTCCGTGGGTGCCACAAAGCACGGGGTGACCCGGGATGCTGTTGGTGCAGGACGTGGGGGTTCTTGGATGAGCTGACGGGTCTTGCGCCGTTGGAAACGGGCATCAATGCGCAAGCACTGCATGACAAGGGCGTCGAGGGTCTGGGGCGCCTCCACATGAACCAGCTCATCCTGCAGGTCATCAGAGAGGCCATCCTGGAAAGCGTCCCTGAGCGCTGCATCATTCCAATCTGAGTCCTGGCCCAGAAGCCGAAATTCAGCCACATATTCCTGCAGGGGACGCTTCCCTTGACGAAGATCTTTGATGTGCCTGGCTGCTGTCTGGGTTTTCAGGGGGTCCTCATACATCACCCTCAGATGTTGCCAAAAGCCCTGATAGTCTGCCAACAAGGGGCTATTCTGCAGCAACAGAGGCGTGGCCCATCGGGTGGCATTGCCAGAGAGAAGGTTGATAACAAACGCCACCCGAGCCCGGTCATCTGGAAAATCCTCCAGCCTCATTCCCATAAACAGCTGGCATTGTTCCATGAAAGCCGGGAACATCTCCTGCTGCCCAGAGAATTTATCAGGCACACTGATAGGGCTTTTCCGAAGAGGAGGAGGGGGAGGAGGAACAGCTGCAGGCACATTTCCCCCAGCCAGTTGCGCAGTCAACTGGCCGACCTGCTGCTGCAGGAGCTGGTTGTCAGCTTGCAACTGTTGGATAATTTGCTGCAGCTGTGGATCCATCGTGGTAACGATGGGTTAACTTTTTTGTGTGATGAACAAGATGTTCTGGCCCCGTTCCCAGAAATAACCTCCCCTCAGACAATCAGAGTCTAATGAACTGGCAGGCAACCAAGTAGCTGATAACAAAGTTTGGCAGCAATCCGCAGCTGCTTGCCAACATCTTTATTAATAGGTCAGTCACATACACACCACCAAAATGTTCAGAGCTGAGACGCAGGGCCGATTCAAAACCGGGATCCATGAATCTTTGTTTTGTTCATCACAAAGATACAGGCTGCAATCCCTCTCTTATATAGCCTGGGAGGCGTGGTCCACCAGCTAATCACGACCACGCCTTTTCCTCTGCTGGGCTCTCCTGTCTCTCCGATGCTGGCGAGGATCCAACCAAAACTAACTCCCCTCATCAATGTCCTCCTGTGGCTGTGGGGACGAGCTTGGCTCTGGGCCTATCTCCTGCTCTTCGGTGTCCTCCGGAGGCATTGCCAGAGAGGAGAGTCCTGGAGAAGGAGGCCTTGCCAACTCCTCTCCCTCACTCTAAGAGTCCTCCCCTGCTGATGACGCAGGCTCAGGCAACGGAGCCACAACAGGTGTGTTCTGGATCTCTTGCATCTGAATTATTCGGCCGATAAATTTAAGGAAGAAGAGGGAGGCCTCAGGCAATTCCCAATTGGTACAACAGTCTATGCAAGGAACTATGGCACTGGTCCCTTGTGGGTAGAAGGTATTGTGACAGGGGTTTCTGGACCAAAATCTTACACAGTAGATATCGGTCAAGGGAGAATTTGGAGGCGTCACATCGACCAGCTAAGAAGGAGGCTAGTTAGCGAAGACTCAGATACCGAATACAAACCAGTCCCTAACTACCAAGGTCCTTCCAATACAGCTACCTCAAACCCGAGTGAGCCGGAATACTTATCTGACAAGCCAGAGTTCCAGCGCTACCCCAGCGAGCCAGGAGGTTCCATTGGCGGAGCCAGAAGAGACGGGAGGTCCCTCTGACCGGCTCAACGCCCCGCCTGCAATTGAACTGCGCAGGTTGACTCGGACTAAGTCATGCCCAGGTCACCTGTGCGACTACGTTTGTAAATATGTTAATGATTTTGGTAATGTGCATTCTGGGAGGGGAGGGGTATTATGTTGTTGCTGTTTAGAGTGGGAATTTCAAAATAGGGGTTGTTTCTGATTGGTTACTGGCCAGCAGCCCAACTGTATATAAAGAGGGCTGCTGCCAGCATTGAGCTGCTGAAGTCTCACCATACAATAAAGAGCTGTTGTCACTAGCCTGTCTATGCTGCTTAGTTATTGCCCAGCCACTTCATGTATGTATAAAGGTAATTTTAGTAGAAGACAGCAAATGGATCATAAACTTTGGTTCTCACTATTAAGCTACCATTAAATGTGTTTTTGAGAGAATGAACAGACATGATAAAATTTGAGAGTTAGTGATGCCCAACATCCTAAGCAGGAATGTCAAACTCTTGGCCTGTGGGCTGAATGCATCATGCTCTGGCCACACCACACCCCAAGTTTAGCAAAGGGAAAAATAATTGTGATACATCACATGAGGACAATGTGATGCAGCAAGCTTGACACTCCTGCCCTAAACTCTTATTAGAAATGGATAAGTGGTTTGATCAGCAAAAAGATATATTGGCAGCTCCATAAGACAATGATGCTGTGCTTGAGTATTATCAGAGATCTGATAGGAAAATAGATATCTGTTGTCTGGAAAAGGTTGGAGTTTAACTGTCACCATTCATTAAAATACTATGCAATACCAAAGTCACATAGATACCGATTTGTCTTTAAATATTTTTGCCAATTTTTCCGGAGGCATATGCCATCTATATTGATTCCCTTTATATGCAGTGGACCTTGTTAGTTTATAGTTCCTATCCCATAACTGTTGTCATCTATCAAGCTCAATTGAATATCCACAATTTTTTGCCCAAGCAATCGTTTTCTTTACTTGTTCTTCCTCTAATTTCATACTAAGCAGAAAGCTATAGATTTTTAAAAGTAAGTAAGTAAGTCTTTATATCCAAAAATATTTCTAAAATTAACCATATTTGGGTGTATCAATGCTTCCATTGTTCATAACCATATTGGAATTTTCACATAGTATTTATGTCTAACCTTCTCCCGCACTAATAACAATGCATTTCTTAGATAGTGTCTATGAAAATACATATGTATCTTACTTCTACCATACCATAAAAATGTATGCCATCCCAATTGCAAATTGTGTCCTTCCAAAGTTAGTAATCTTATATTTCTTAATTCAATCCATTCTTTCTTCCACGTCAATGCTGCTGCCTGGTAATATAATACCCAATTTGGCAGTCCAAATCCTCCTCTTATTCTTGCATCTTGTAGGATCTTTCTATTAATTTTTGCCTTTTTTCCCTGCCATATAAACTTCCACATTATCTTGTTTAGGTATTGAAAATAAGTCTTTTCAATTTTTATAGGAATTGTCTGGAATAAAAACAATAACCTCAGTAATATATTCATCTTGATTATTGCTATTTTCCTATAAATGGTAATTGCAAAGTTTTCCATTTTTCCAAGTCTTTCTCAATTTATCTTTTTAATTTATAATAATTATCCTCTTTTACTGTTACACATCTTGAAGTTAATTGTATTCCTAAGTATCTTACTTTTTTCACAATTTGTATATCCAATTTCTCCCTTAATTCTCTTTTTTGTTTTTCTGTAATATTTTTTACCAATATTTTTGTTTTTTCTTTATTTATTTTTAAACCTGCTACTTCTCCATATTCCTCTATTTTTTCTAATAATTTGGTCCTGTTTTTTTGGATTCCTCCAAAATAAATACTAAATCATCTGCAAAGGCTTGTAGTTTATATTCCTCTTTTTTAATTTTCATCCCTTTTATTTCTTCATTTCGTCTTATATTTCTATTTAGCACTTCTAGAGTCAATACAAATAACAATGGGGATAATATAGATAGATACCATGAAGAGAATCAAAGATTAGCTGATACTTTTCCTATAAGACATATTAGTTATGACTGTATATCATTTTTTGAAAAAATGTGTATATAAATAATTTTACAACAATGATTTATTAGATTCAGTGGGCTACTGTCTTTCCCACAATGGATAATTCTTGATTTTTTTTCAGCATTGTTCCAATTCAGTATTTTTCCCCAAATGTAATTATAAACAAAACACATCAGAAATATCTCTGAAAGATTATAAATGCTCATTATCCTGCTAACATTAATCTGTATAAATATGTACATAATTTTGTAAATATATACAAAAGGACAACTTTAGAGGCAGACTGTATCTAAATACAAATGTAAGTATCAAATGCTAATGTTCAAAATATTTAGTTTAGCATGCCATTTCAAGTGAAAATGAAGGTATTTTTATGTATACATCTCATATAATTTGTAATTATGTGCTCTACATGAGCTGTGACAAGTAAGCTATTTGAATGCAGATGATATTGTTCTTTGTATGAGATCAACTGCCATTGATTATTTCAATGACAGATAACAGTCATTAATTGATTTAGTATCCAAACCCTTTGTTCAGATCAAGATATTAATATTAAAATGCCAAAATAAATAATACAATATTTTTTTCAAGGGATTTGTGTTAAACCAGCAGAAAAATTACAATATTTTGATTGAGTACTGATGGATTGTCCTTGATATGGTGAATGAAGAACATTTATATGATATATAATCAGAAGCGTGTTTTATCTATAAAATATTATTTTCAGTGTTTCAGAAGTTAAAAGAGATGGCTCTGAGATGTTGGATAATCTTGAATAATGGTGATGCAAACCATGTGAATGAGAATTGCATTAGGAGCTATGAAAAAATGTGGGGTTTTTTTTTTGTTTTTTTTTGTTTTGTTTTTTTTTTTTGGCAGAAAGGAAAAATAGCTAGGTAAGCCCCAGAGCTCACTGTAACAACATTGCTAAAAAGGCATTAAGAGTTATCAACCTTATTTTACTAAGTTTTCTGTCTGGCAATGCTATACTTCTAACTAGGGCAGTGATGGCTAACCTTTTTGCCATTGTGTGCCAGGGAGGGGGGGGCAGGGGAGATTTGTGAGCGTGTGTGCTCACACCCATAATTCTATGTGCCCTGCGCATGCATATGCAACCTACTCCTTCCCCCCACTTCTGGCATGCAATGGCCCGTTTTTCTTTCTCACCTGGCTCCAGATCCTCTCTATGCATCTGGGGATGGTGAAAACAGCTTTCCCCATCCCCTTGGAGGCCCGAAACGGTCCATTTCTCAACTTCTGGTTGGACAGGAAGTGATGTTTTTTGCTGTTCCCAGGCTCCAGAGGTTCCTCGAGAGGCTGTTTTCACCCTCCCCAGATGCATAGAAAGGATCTGGAGCCAGGTGAGAAAGAAAAACGGACCTTCCCCAACCCCCCCAGGCTTTCCGGAAGCAGAAAACAGCCTGTTTCCCTACTTCTGGTGGGCCTAGAAGGCCTGAAAATTAGGTGGCCAGCATGTGCATGCGCGCTGCAGCTGAGCTGGTGTGCCAGGCAACATGGCTCTGTGTGCCACCTGTGGCACATGTGCCATAGGTTCACCATCATGGTACTAGGGCATACAAAACCTTTGCCAGACCTATCCTTGAATACTGCTCACCTGCCTGGAACCCATACTGTATTTTGGACATTAATACATTAGAGAGAGATCAGAGGTATTTTACAAGAAGAGTACTCAATTCCTCTGCTCACAATAAAATTCCTTATATCACTAGGCTTGAAATTTTAGGCCTGGATAACCTTGAACTATGCCATCTATGTTCAGACCTAAGCTTAGTGCACAATATTATCTACCTTAATGTCCTACCTGTTAATGACTTTTTTAACTTCAACCTCAATAACACAAGGGCTATCAATAGATTCAAATGCAATGTAAATCACTCTAATCTTGATTGTAGGAAATACAATTTCAGCAATAGAGTAGTAAATGCCTGGAACACTCTACCTGATCTTGTTGTTAGTTTCTCTAACCCCCATACATTTTACTCTAAACTGTTTACTGTGGACCTTACACATTTCTTAAGAGGTCTTTAAGGGGGCATGCATAAGCGCACCAGCCTACCTACTGTCCAGGGGCAGGTTATACTTACCTTTACTACTGGTTTGCAATGGGAGCGTGTGTGCCCTTGTGCACATGCACAGATCATCAATTATAACATCTGGCAGGTTGGCGGTTCTACTGTCCCCATTTATATGTAATCATTTTATGTGTTTATGGCTATGTTTTACCTATTTATATCCATTTATTTGTACCATTTTTTTCATGTGTCCATGTCTATGTCTATACTGATACTTATTACCTTGTACTTGTTGACAAACAATTAAATAAATAAATAAATGAAAAATAACTAGATATGATTGACTGTTTATTAGTCTTTCTAATCTTCCATGATGGCTGGAATTTTTCAAGTCCTGTTGCTATAAAACTGTTCAGCTGTAACAATTTCAGAAGTAGGACACATATTGGCGGTGTCATATAGAGACACTTAAAATGACCCTCTCACTAGGAGATGTATTCCTGACCCCTCACCCCATCCATAATGAATATAGCTAGATAAGTTGTTTGTAAAAAAAATGCAGAGAAGCAGAGATTTTTCTTCACAGTGGGATCTATTTTTGAAAGTTATATAGATAGTATGAATACAGTATGTACGTGAAGAACTTCTGGCAAATGATGGACTGCACCTGACAATGAAGAATGTCAACTTCTTCCTCCCCTGCCCCTCTTATTTTTAACAAAGCATTAGTGATGATAAAGCAAAGTGAAGAAATATATACAAATGAATTGTAGAATGCAGAATAGAAATAAAAAAACAGAAGAGAACATATATAAGAGACCATGCATCATGTTTCTTGGAAAATAAGATGAAAGAAATGTTGCCTAGGAAAGAGAATTTTATTTATCTTAGCTTCTCCTAGAAAGCATGGCCTTAATTAGAATAATTAATTTTGAATATCTATAAATCATCCCAGTTAATTAGCACAAAGCCATATGAGACAAAAATATTACAACTGGACAGGTTTTATGCATACTTGTTCAGAAATAATATATTTTCCATTAGGTTCAAGGGTCTTATTCTTAGATAAAAGAGACTTACAAGGGACGCTTATATAAGAATACATTGTGAATGTACTAATTGCTTATATTTTCCTGATATAGCACTAATGTAAACTGAGGAGAATATTGCAGAAGTTAACTTCTGTTTGTCATTTTTCAGAAGGTAACAGTGTTAGCCTTTTTTGCAGAATCAACAAAAACCCTTGTGGCACTTTAAACCATATCAAATCTATTATACTATAAGCTTTCACAGGCTGGAATCCTGATTCCATAATAAATGTACTTTTTTAAAGAGGCTGCCAGGCCCTTTGTTATATATTGTGCAACATTTATATTATATGATTATTTCTATATTAAATTGAAACCTCTTTTCATGGTTCAAAAAGGAGGGCTTGAAATGGGCACTTGGATTTATTTATTGTATATTGGTGTATCATTCTAACTTTGTAAAGATATAAAGGCATTTGGAATGCCTTTCTAATTTGAAGGAGACTTTATTGAGTAAATCAATAATAATGGAATACCCAGGCAGAAAAACAAAATACAATTTCAACAGCTTTTCTTGGTAGCCCTACAAAATAAAGTTCATGCAAAGCAATAGGATTCTATCTCAGCTTTTATTAGAATATTTCAAAGATGATTCAGGACCTTCCATCCAACACTGGAAGAAAACAAAGACAAATGAAAACTAATGACTTTGGAGGGAGGAGGAACAGAGGAAACAGATTACAGAATATAACTGCCGGCATATTCATAGACATAGACATCATATTCATCAGCCCTTATGACAGTAAATGTGAAAGAAACAATTGGATAAAGGAAGGAAAATAGCCTCAGGTGGGCGAAGGAACATGGGATGAAATAAACATTTGATTTTACGTAAAGTAAAGAAGGTCTGTTTGATATCACACACTGCTAATCTTTCTCCCTAATGCTAAATAAGTGAATTTGTGCAATTTGTGCAGTTGGCTTAATTTACTTCCACATTGTATGCTATTATAATGTTAACTACTGAATCTCACATTGTAGTAATTCTTCTTTTTATATGTAAATATTTACACATTTTTATTAAAATACCTAAGACATCAAGAAAATATCATTTAGATACAAATATAACATTATTAGACATGTCATGCACCTTTGAATTATTGTTTCAGAGATACTTCTTTACTTCTTTATTGTTTCAGAGATACTTCTTTACTTCTTTATTGTTTATTGTTTATTGTTTCAGAGATACTTCTTTACCTAAACAAAAACAAAATGACTGATGGGCAAAAAATTGGTGAGAGTGGGAGTGACCACCAATTTCTCCTTGATTTTCCCCTGAGTTTTCTTGTAGTAAATCTTCTGATGCAGGGAGCATCAGAAATCTTCCTTCCCTCCTTCCTTCCTTCCTCCCTCCCACCCCTCCCTCCCTCCCTCCACCATTTTGTCATTCTGTCATTATCTCCCTCCCTTCCTAAAATTCCTGCAGTCTTCCCCATTTTATTTAGTTGTGGGAAACTTGCAGGAAGAAAGTTAGTGCGGAAGCCAGCAGCAAGTTGCAAGTACAAGGCCAGCAGGTAGGTGGTTACTGTCAGGTGGATGAGAGAATGAGGTGATACATGACGGACTAATAGACTCAGCCTTCTATTTTTCTAGGGTCATTAAAATGAAGGCCCAGATTGTTGGGTTCAATATGCTGAGTCTGTAAACCACTGACAAGCACAAGGAAGCAATATATTGTAAAGCACTAGGGAGTAGTATATACGTCTAAGTATTATTGCTGTTGCTGTGTAGATTGGGTAGTGTGCTCAGGTGTGAAGATGGGTCAGGATGGGTGGATAAGGGTTCATGAAAGGTGCTGTATGGGACAAGCTGAGTGCCCGGGGTGTATCTGGCACAGATCAAGAAGGATGCATGGGATGTATGAGCTGTTATTGTGATCACTCCCTTGGATGCTTTCCCAGATTTCTCTCCAAATATCAGTTCAGAGGAAGATGAACCAGTTCCAGGCATATTTGGAGGGGAGTTGGTTAATGACACCAAGCAGCCTTCTGAGAAGGATTTATCTCAAGCACAGCTACAGCAGGACAGCCCTGAGACTTCAGATGGACAAAGCACACAGCCGCAGCCAGTCAGAGATAAGGAAGAGGAACTGACTTCTGCCCCTAATCCAAGGGCACATAGAATAGGATTATGTGCCCTTGGATTAGATTTCTGCCCCTAATCCAAGGGCACATAGGATAGGATTATTTGCGAGGAGAAAGCCTCACCTTTTTTGAAGGGCTGCACTAGAAGCTGGCTATTTAGCACAGTAGACAGATGAAAGCAATTCTAGGAACAATCTGTTCATTTCCTAGTTGTGAGTCTTCTGGTCATTGTGATTCTTGCCTTGCTTTGGATTGACATCTTGTGAACTCTGGACTTTTCTTGCCTTAACTTGGATCATGCCTTGTATACCCTCTTGTATTTTGGATTTAATTTTGCCTGGTGGGTTTACTTTGATTGGGAAACTTTCAAGTGCCTTGTGGACTTATTGGCTCTGTGGACTAGCATCGGTCTGCTTGTGGCTGGACTTAATTGGGACAATTCTGGGTTTTTGGTTAATAAAGCCACTAAATGACAGTGACGTGTGTGGGGGAGAGGGGGGAGAGGGAGAGGGAGAAGGAAAGGGAGCAGGACAGCACAGTTACGCAGAAGAGGTAGGGAGCCAGAGGGTGGTGTGGGTTAGGAAGGGTGCACGGGATGTGAAAGAAGTGCCAAATGGATTAGGAGAGGGGGTGTGGGAGTGCATAAGGCATGCCATCTGGGTTGTAGAGTTTTAATCCATTTGAGATTGCTGAATTCACAAATTTAATGTTTTGTCTCATGATGGTTTTCCATATACTGTATGTGATATAAGAAAAAATATATGCTCAAGTTTGATTCAGCTGAACATTTTTTAATCTGCCAAAAGCAGAAACTAGGGGCAAGATCTGAATCAAAACAGGAAAGGAAAGGGAAAGAAGGGAAGGGAAGGGAAGGGAAGGGAAGGGAAGGGAAGGGAAGGAAAGGAAAGGAAAGGAAAGGAAAGGAAAGGAAAGGAAAGGAAAGGAAAGGAAAGGAAAGGAAAGGAAAGGAAAGGAAAGGAAAGGAAAGGAAAGGAAAGTCACAGCTTTACTTTTGTGCTAACCTGCATCATTTTCATATCTAAGATTTCTAAGAAGTGAGATGTATCAACAAATGAATGGCCCCCCATTTGTTCTATAATTTTGGCTGTACACCCTTCTTTAGATTCGCATAAGCCTTAGGATGGCAATTGTTTCTCATATCCACATAAGAAGCCATGATTCTTAAATATCTCTTGACAGTGAAAGTAAAATAATTCCAAGCCAATTTTCTCCTTCATCACACATTTTCAGAAAGAAACAGCATGTGATGTATGTAGGACTGCTGTGACCAGGGAACAAGCAACTGATTATAACTTTGGCTCATCTGCTTCTCTTGTTCCACTTGGCAGAATAGATTAGCTTTTATTTCAAAGTGAGGGTATTGGATAACTCTCCAGGATTACTCTGCACTCTGTTTGTAATTATTCATAAGCACAAATTAAATATTATACTCTTCCACTCTTTCAGACTTGGGCAAGACAATAATAGCTTAGGTTCGCATTAAATTGGGCTTTCAGATTGGGCTTGAGATCAAGTATAGTCCTTGCATTAGTGCTCCTTAAACAAATGAAATATTATTCAAGAAATAAGCCACTTTATCATTTCCCACTATACTGTTGTTTGTGAATATCTTCCTTTCATCTCTGCATCCCCATTAAGCTGCAAGCCTTTGAAATGTATTTATTAAAAATGTGTCCGTGGCATGGTATTTAATGAATCTTAACTAAAAAAATAAGCTAATGGCTTTAAAGGTGTTTAAATGAATGAAACATCAGTAATAAAGGATGTTTTTATATTCTAAAATGTCTTGGGACCCTTAACCTTTATGCCTGAAACTGCTGCATAATATCCCTTCATGACTTTTTGCTTTGTTCCCACTATTGCCCATGGAAAGTTAATTCTAGACCTCTCTCTGTGGTGTCTGTCTCTCTATGTGTCTGTCTCTCTGTGTGTGTCTGTATCTCTGTCTCTGTCTGTCTCTGTCTCTGTCTCTGTCTCTGTCTCTGTCTCTGTCTCTCTTTGTGTGTGTCTCTCTCTGTTCCTCCCTCCCTCTTTCTCTTTCTGTTTTTCGCCCGCTCCCCCCCCTCTCATTTTGGGAGGAAATATTGTGTAAAAGAAAATGGATTAAGAATGTTCCCCAAGGTCCAAATCCTGTTTCAAGGTCTTAGTCCTGATCATCTCCCCCTATTATTTACCCTTTTAATTTATGCGAAGCAGTCGCATTGTTCAAATCTATTTTTTATTTCAATATTTATATCCCTTGGATACACGATAGGCTGTCAAAGCTGCTCCCAAGGCAATGTACTGATCAATAAGTCTTCCCCTGCAAAACAATAGAAGAGAAGAGAACTGAGGGTTAGATTAAAAAAAAACAATAATTCAAGATACTGATGAATATAGAAATGTTATAATGCAGACAGAATGGTGCAATGTTTACAACGCAACCAGCTTTTTAAAAATCAGATGTATAGCTTGCTTTTGTAAAAGAGGGGAATAAACAACAACAACATTATAATTTTATAATAAACTTCAATTAAATCAGAAACCAATGACAAAGTGAACTGTCAAAAGATCATTCTTCTGGCAATTAATTTCTCAGAAATGCTGAAATATATAAACAAATCTTGCCATGTAAAAAACAACAAAGTAAGGACAGGCACATTTCCAAAAGAAGACATCCTATGGTTAGAGGGCTGGGTCGGAGTACTGCCTTGTGTCCCTATTATTATATTCCTTTCAGATCTAAAATTTCTGGCAGACTAATATTAATGTCTTCACTACCGGGTCTTAAAACAAAATAAGTGCAACTATTTTGAGGCAAGTATACTATGCTAACAGTGACATTTGTTAATACATGTGGCAGATACATATACAAATATGACCTGTATCTATATACCTTGTTTCCCCAAAAATAAAATCCTGTCTTATATTTTTTTGAACCCTGAAATAAGCGCTTGGCATTATTTTTCAGGAGATCTTATTATTTTGGGGCATGTGGAGGAAACCAAAGGAAATGGCAGGGACCAGCTCCGCATGCATTTAAATATTTTTGGGGAGGGCTTATTTTCAGGGGGGTGGTATTTTAGTGCATGCACTCAAAAGCCTGATTGGGCTTATTATCAGGGGATGTCTTATTTTAGGGGAAACAGGGTAACAATAGCACTTAAACTTATATACTGCTTCATAGTGCTTTTACACTCCTCTCTAAGTGGTTTACAGAGTGGTCAGCATATTGCCCCCAACAATCTGGGTCCTCATTTTACCCACTTCTGAAGGATGGAAGGTTCAGTCAACCTTGAGCCAGTGAGATTTGAACTGCCAAACTGCAGCTAGCAGTCAGCTGAAGTAGCCTGCAGTATTGTACTCTAACTACTGGGCCACCTCAGCTCTTTATTGCAGCCTTTATTTATTTCAATAAAGATTCAGATTTTGATAGTATCTCTAGCATAAGACCTTGGCACATTCTGATCAGCTCTCAATAACTAAAATTAGTTATTGAACTAATTTGTTCAATTAGTTCAATAACTAATTGATAACTCTTGTTTCTAATTCATCAATTCTATCAGAAAACTGGGCTTAGAGTAAGATGTAATTGGGGAGGAGACCTTCTCAAGCCTCAGACTGCTAAGGGGGTGATAATTGCTGCATCCTAGCACTACCACTCTTTAATATATACATCAATTTTCTGATTAGAATTCTGCAAACAATGTTATCCATGTTCCTAAATTAACCAAAAGACAGGTTCCAATTTTACTCTATGCCAACAAGGCAGTTCTCCTTTCCTTGTCTTTTGTAGATACAAAGCAGGCACTGAGAACCCTAGCAATAGCATCCTACTTGACGAACAATTAATACTGAATCATGACAAATCTAAAGTTTTAATCTTTCTGAAACCAAAACCCAAAGCACAAATGGATAATTATTTCCCATGAACTGCAATAGGTTAAATCTTTAAATACTCAGGCATATTACCTTAGGTCTTGAGGAAATTAACAGCCCAAGTAAATTATGTCACTACTACTTCCCAAAAGAACACACAAGCAATAATTAAATTTCATAGGCAATAGGGTGTAAATTACATCCCAACAGCAGTTAAATTGTTTACAGTAAAAAGTTTCCCAGCTACTATATGGATACAACTTCACCATATAGAAAACTGAAGGCTTAAGAAGCCATTCAATAAAATTTTGTCAGGATCTTGTTTGGCACCCCAAAATGCACCCCCAGTGCATTATTGAAACTTGAAGTTAACATGCCAAATATTAAGATTCAAATCTGGACTATAATTCTAAATTCAGGTCTTAGAATGAAATTTGACCCCATAGGCATGATGCCTCTGCTGTTGTTAGACAACTACCAATCCCATTGGTACCAAACCTGCATAGCAGAAACTTGGAGTCTTAGTTACTCTCCTGAATATTTAGGCCAATTAACCTTGGAGAAGGCCAAATCAATAGTAAAGGAGAAAATCAGGGATATTTATCGTCAAAACAATATCACTAGTCCCCTTGAACTTTATCTCCAGTCATTAGATAGTTGCTAACCCTCTATTGTGGGGTACTTATACAGTCTAAGCACATACAGTTGGGCCATTTCTAGACCCTTATTTGATGCCCTCCCATCAGCTCTACTGGAGAGAAGATTTCATGGGTTTCCTTATTCAATGAATCTTTGCCTTTGGGAATCCAGGGAGATAAAAATTCTCGCCCATGTCCTCATCTGGTGCCCTTTCTATTATACCTTATTGCTCAATCATTTCCAAATATGAGGGCCATACAGGAAAAAATTATGTGTATTATTTTTAAAGGATGCTAACCATATACTCACATATCAAGTGATCAAATATTTTCCCCAAGTTATGCAACTGCGCACATTTTTAAATTAGATATGCAGTTTTAGTGCCTATTTTTTTCCTTCCCCAATAACTAATTGCTAAATTAAACTATTTCTTTTTTTATTGTACTATTTTATTGCAAAGGCTGGTCAAAGACCATAATAAAGATATTTGATTTGACATTTGTTAATATCCTGTTGTCAGTCTTTTGCTAATATAATAATCCAAACAAAAATTTGTCAGATGTTTCTGCATCACTATGGGTAGACTATTTCTGATCAACAAATAAATGTAATAGTACACCAGACAACACTGATAGTGATATTTCATGCTGTTGGGACAAATTGGCCACAAAGAAGTAACGATGGAGCAAGATGTATGCCTAAGGTTAGATACATATCTGCTGTTTCAGGACAACTGCATTCTTCTTCTCTCTCTAGTCTAACTCATCTTCCTAAGATTTTGTCTCATGACACATATCCAGTATCTATATAGACTAATCCAACTCAGTTGATAAAGAGAAATATAGCTACATGTTATCATCATACTAATGAGAGCTTGGTCATTATTGCAATGGCTTTGTATTAAAACTGACATATACAACAAAATCTGTGGCATGCATTAATACTAAACAATTTTATAATGCCTAAAAATCACAATTAGATATAACAAATACCAACATGTCAAAGTGGTGTGATCCTTGAACCCATATGCAGAGAAAACAGAACATATTTAGGAAACTAAAATATAGCCATTATTGTTGTTTCACAATCTTTTTGGGCTTCAGTTAAGATTTTCACATAACTACTAAGTGTGCTTGATCGCCTTATTTCAGTATATTTATTTTTACAACACATGCTGGAATGATCACATGTATTAGCTTACAACATTTTATCTTAAGGGTTAAACTCCACTGAAATGTCCTTTTACTGAATGCCAATAATTGAATTGGCATAACTATTTCTCTAAGATATCCTTTTTCCACACAGTTTTCAAAGAACTGGAAACAAATTGTTAGATTATTGTGTATCACTGCTCGGGCTGCATCTTACATCTTCAGTGTCAAGCTGTAATATTCTGGTGTCTTTATTGGTAAGGAAAAGTCATTAAAAAAGTCAAGATCACTTAACCCTGAAATTTCAGATAGCTCGATCGATTGTTACTCACACAGAATATATTATTACTTAACTCTTGGGAAGGAAAATTAAGTTTAAAAACCCACAATTTTAACTTCATACTAGGTTGTTTTTTTAATCTTCTGTAGACTGAATATAATGAAGCTATACATCAATGTCACATAATTAGAATAATACAATAAGAGTGAACTACCCACTTCCATATTAAAATATATGTCTTCTGCATAAAAAGAATGACAGAGTTGATCCAAAGCCAAGAACCATTTAGTGCTGAGATCTGTGTTGATAGAATGAGATGAGGATGGCAGATGTCAGGAATACAGGATCCTCTTTCAGCATCAGCTTTATTTCTACTTTAATGTTCAGACTACCTGATTCTATTCCAGATATTTCTCCAATGTCCAGCCTAGTTTTAGAACAAAGGAGAACAGTATCTATAGATCAAGAAAAGCCAAGTTGTAGCTTTGGATTGTAATGGACTAAACTTTCATGAGTCTTAAACAAATGGCCAATAGTCATGAATTATGAAAGTCACAATGTAAAATATCTGAAGGGTAATAAATAGCTAACTGATAGTGCAGGATTGAGATCATTTTATTGTCTCTCTGTGTGTGAGTGTGTTTGTCACACTTGAGGGTGACAAACATGCCAACACTTCTTCCTATAAATTAATTTAACATCTTATTTTTAAGATTTTTTTTTACTGGCAGCCATAACTAAGAGGAATATGCAGAAAATGTCTGTCAGGACTGGACCTTGTATGATGAGATAAGTCATGGAGTATAAAAAAGGCTAGTCAATCACAGAAACTGGTCCAAGTTTTAAGTGCTTCCAGATTCAATTCAAAATGCGAAATTAATTTGCAAAATCCATTTGATTTGTTAGAATAATCTTGCCCAATTCAGTGGTTTGAACAGACTGGAAAATCACATTACTTCAGTGCTGGTTGTTTAATCAGTAAAAAAAAAAAAAAAAAAAGATCATTTGTGAATGTGGAAAAGGCTGTCAAATGTCTTTTGGGGTTAATTTGGAAGTGTCTGATTCAGCTGGACTCTTTGAATTGTTGCAATGAATTGAATTAAAAATTTGAATTCAATTGCCAGTCAAACTGAAAATGCTAGAAGCTCACTATATTTAAGGATAGTTGGCACTAAGATCCAGTTACCACAGTGAGGCTACTCAGAAGAAAGAGCCTACTTCCATCCTGTTCAATATATCACCCACCTAAGTTGTTTCTTTATACAACTGACCACTTCTTTACCTTTTTGCCCTCTGGCTTTTCATTTGGTGGTGACACAATTCACATGGACTGGGTGCTTGAAACTTAGCTCAAGCTAAGGTGTTTATAAAATGAGTCTGTGGGTTCTTACAGAGGGAGCAATACAATAGGACATGAGCTATTTCAGTGGACCTTTGTGAACAAGGACACAGCCTCAGCTCATATGGAACAATTTTATAATGGCCCTTTGATTCTGATATCTGATCTCAAATTCTGATCTCTGTTATGCACAAATTGATTGATTGATTGATTGAAATTTATATGGGTGCCCAACTCAATCTCAGTCACTTTAGGCAATTTTCAAAGATAAAAATTTCATATGAAAATTATAAAAAGTGATAACCCCAGCCTCCTAGAGACAACAGGCAAAAAGTCACTTTATGGGCTTCATCCCACTCTGGGTTCCCCAGGCTCATTGGCAAAACCAGATCCTCGGGGTATTTGTACCTCCTTAGGAAAGGAAACATCCAGTATTCCTTGCCTTCTTGTTCTGATAGGTTGGGTATATGTGATTGGGAGAAGACTGAACTTATCAGATTGGTATGATATCAGTGGTGGGATTCAGCCGGTTCTGTCCGGATCGCATAAACCGGTAGCGGTGACTGCGGAAGACTCTGCCCGCCCACCCGGACATAATGCATGACTACTGCACATGCGCACACTCACATTTGTGAACCGGTAGGGAAGGTAAGTGAATCTCACTTTTGTATGATACAGTTTCTCTGAACATAGCTAGGTTTTGCTACATTGTAACATTAGGCAGACCTTCATCTCCCACTGATGGTTTCACCATCAATTGTAATATATTACTATGCTCTGTCCTGTTCTGTTCAGTTTTGTTCAGTCCTGTTTTATTTTATTTTAATGTTTAACATTTGTGCTTAACTATGCCAATAATAAAGATTGATTGATTGATTGATTGATTGATTGATTCACTCACTCACTCATTCATTGGTTAGTTCATGGATACTGATTTTGGGGCAGAGTGAAAGACAATGGGACCTGGTTTATCTTATCACAACTCTCTTGTCCAGTTTCAGGTCTGGGATGTGACCTGGTTTACTTCTTCCTCCAGTGACATGTTGTATATCAAGGCAGACCTGGCAACAAAGAGTATCAGAAAGCTGTAAAGCTTTGCTGATATCTCATGGTACTGGATTTTGCAACCCATATGTTATAATATATATACCAGGGACATGACAAATGACCACCAATTAAAGTATACCTAATGACTTTGTCTCTCTGATTTGTAATACAGTTAAGTGCTCTATTATAAAGGGGAAAAATGCATTGTCAAATGAATGCTGCAAATTTACCCAACCTCTCTCTCTCAAAATCATCATCATCATCATCATCATCATCATCATCATCATTCAACATCTGAACAAACACATAGGGATAGACCTCTGTATTAAGAATCCAGGCTTCAAAACTTTATTTTTTCCAAGTCCAACAGATATCTCTTGAATTCTAGATTTTTGTGGGTTTATTACTGAGGGCAAGTTTGATTTTAGTTTTGTTAATTTCAATAAGACTTCAATTTATACACAAAGATATTCTACTCTTGTTTCTTATTCTTGTTTGCAAAATTGTTAGCAGGCAATTCATTTTGCACTGCAGCTTTACACCCTTTCCCAAAACCCCAATTTTTTTTCTAACCTAATGAACTATATAGTATATTATTTCTATATGAGAACTAAGGGTTTCTCCCCAAAACAATGTATCTAAAAAATATGAGGATGTGTGTGTGTGTGTGTGTTTTCTGAGGTTTTTGTGGGTGTTTGTATGTAGGTCTTTGGTTATTCGGGTTTTCTCCTGCGTAAAGTTGGAAGTGTCTTGGAGACTCCGTCGAAACGTCGCCAAGACACTTCCAATTTTATGCGGGAGAAAACCTGAATAACCAAAGACCTACACACACACACACACACACACACACACACACACACACAAGGATTCAGGATTATTTACCTTTTTGTTCGTAGCCAACACCTCCAGCAATACAAACTCCTAGAAATCCCTATTAGATCGTAACAGATATTATGAACCTGTAGGCGTATCCTTTCTACCTCTAGGAACATTAATCTATAAAGGGTAGTTGAATAAATCCCTGAATAAATTCATTTTCTTTCTCCTCATGGTTAAATAGCAAGAGAAGAGTTCACTGGAGCATTTTTCTTTTCTTTGAACCAGTATGGCAGACCCCACAGTTTCAGGTTTTATAATGAGGCAAATTAGCAATTTACAATTTTTTGTGTGTGCTTGTCTGTGATGCTTTTTGATGATCTATAGGTAAATATTTATGGACAGCTTGCTCTAGATGGGGAAGCAGGGAGGATTCTTATCAGGCTTCTATGCTCATGCTAGGAAAATGGCATCTGGTTTATCATTATTGCTGGAGGACAGTTCTAATTACATGTATTGAAAATGCCAACATCTGACTGAAAGTACCATTAGGGTCATAATAACTAACAGTCACCAGCTATTTGAAAATTCCCTTTCCGTGAATGCATTACAAACTGTATTTTAAACTAGCAAACACCATGCATCATAATAGATTATGAGTAAAGAGTGGCATGTAGATTTTTTTCTCCTAACAATGAATTTGATTAGTTACCGTATTTGTTATCCTTTTCAAAAAAAAATAATCTATATTTTCACTTAGTGGGAAAATATAATATAGGTTTATATCCATCTGATGAACATTCATTTCATATCTATCACTTTGACCATGGGATAGTCCAGTCTAATAAAATTTAAGAAAAGGCTTTCAGTCTAGGTGTAGATCTAGAATTAGTCTAGGTCTGCCTGTCTACCTATCTTATCTCCTTCCTCTGCTTCTTATTGTCTTATTTAATTTCTCCAAATGTTAGCAGGCTTAATGCCTATCTGTGGTTGGAATTATTTAATATCCTGCTTTTATTTTTATTATTCTAATTAATATTTCTTATTTAAATTTCTTATTGTCTTATTAAGTTGTTGCTTATACTATTCATCAATTTAAATACTCAAAAAATATTTTCAATAGCATATTTGCAGAAATACTTCATCCAGTGAAGGAAGTCATTCTTCATTATTTATCATCTTTCCAGGGCAGATTTGATTCAACCTGTAAAGTTTGGCATATTTTCCTTACAGAGAAGTTTGCATTGAGCAATTTTTTTTTTCTTGAAGCAGTTTAAAATGAAGGAAGTATATTTAGAGCTCCCCAAGTACAAATGTGCTATGAAAACTCCCAAGGCACTTAGTGGTTTTTTTTTAAAATTTTTTAATTAAAAAAGCTGCCTATCATAAGAAATTACAGGTTTTATTTCTTACAAACATAAGTATGTTTGCTTATTAACATTTGCTTTGGTTTCAAATTATGAAATTATTTATACAAGCATCCTCTGATGACTCTGACATTTGTTCTGAAGAAATTCTGTCGACACTGAATAGTTTTCTTAGTTATCAGAAGTCAGAACTGCTTGGGACTGCAAGATCCACTTTAGTTACTACTTGTTCATTTGATAATTACCACTTCCTGTTTTCTGTTTTGCTTCTTCCTTATTTTTATTTTTTTAAAAAAATTCAATTGTTCGGTCTTCTATTTTTTTTTTCATTGTCAGCTGTTTTTATTTAAGGGTTAAGATCAGTAATAATTTTTGAATTTATATGTTACCCAACTCCTAGGGATCCTTGGTATTATTGGTGTAGTAGTGTTGAAATACTAGAGGGATGCAGTGGCTCAGTGGCTAAGATGCTGAGCTTGTCGATCAAAGGTCAGCAGTTCAGTGGTTCGAATCCCTATTGTCGCATAGTGGGGTGAGCTCCTGTTACCTGTCCCAGCTTCTGCCAACCTAGCAGTTCAAAAGCACATAAAAAAATGCAAGTAGAAAAATATGGACCATCTTTGGTGGGAAGGTAACAGCGTTTGGTATTTAATCATGCTGGCCACATGACCACTGAGATATCTTCGGACAGCCCTGGCTCTTCGGTTTAGAGTCGGGAATGACTAGCACATATGTGTGGGGGGAACCTTTACCTTTACATTTTGTGTTGAAATATTTCCCTGCTCCATGCCTAATTCACATTTTCCTGTGAGCAAGCACTGATTACTACTGCTATTTAAAAGAAAAACAATAATACAAGCACAAGTTGATACAGCCTAAATGAATATGAAGTTTGAAATAGCCCAATTTCTTTATCATATTGGATCATATGGTCAATTTACAATAAGAGTTTCTGACATAAAAGGACATAAAAATAGGCAATATAGATTTTAAAAAGCATATAAACAATGAAATATGGGAAAATGGCAAAAAAATCTAAAATACAATTAATAAACTTCAGTACACCATTAAGCATTTATTTAAAAAATGGTTTCTGAGTGAGGTTTTATGGCAGACTAAACATCCATGAAGGACCAGGGAGAGCTTTTGAGTGGAGATTGATGGCCAGATGGTGAATTCTGACTGGTACACTCTTTCTAGAGAAAAAGGGATCATGAGGTCTTCAAATAAGATTCTGAATAGGTACTCCTTGTGAGACCACAAGAACTGAAGTTCTACAGTAGACTCAGAAGTTGAATGCCTTGAGGTTAAGGACTTTAAACATGGTTGATAGCCATAATACAGCCTAAACAAACACAAGGTTTGAAATAGCACCACTATTGGATGTGGTCAATTAACAATAAGATTTTCTGAGCAGCAGGATAAAAGAAAGCAACACAGTGTTAAAACATTTTTTATGTTTAAAATGTTCTATGTTTATGGATTAAAGAAGGAGTGGGGGAAAAGGTTGAAATAATTTCAACAAAAAGCTTAATAAGAATTTGATGTAAGAAAGTTTAAAGCAGATAAAGAGGGCAATAATGTTGAAAGAGTAAACATGATGAAAATGCTTTGGAAAATCCTGCAATTAAACAAACAAACAAGACTTTTATTTCTTTAGCATTAACGAATGTAGATAACTGGTGGATTTTACAAAATAAAGATAAATGTAATATGAGTCAGACTGTGATGGTGACTTTAACTATGCATTTGAGATGATAAGAATACAAAAACAAAAAAGACAGGTAATCTGTCTTTTACCTTTCCTCTTGTAACTGAGTTCCTTACACTTTTAGATTAAAATAGAACGACACCTACCAGAAAAGTGGCAAAAAAGAAGGGTAGAAGGGATCATTAGAGCAACCTGAAGAAAGAAATTCAGAACTGCTTTAGAAAATGTTTGTAGAATTAGGCAAAAAGCTGCCTGAATCGCTCAATACTAAATTGACAGCTTTTGATGAGAGAATGGATGAAAGACTTGTAAAGTTAAAAGAGAAGGTGAAAAAAGAGGTTAAGAAGATGAAAAACTCTGTAAACAGGTGAGTCGAGATGTAAAGCAGATTAAAGACAAAGTGAAATTTTTTTGAAAGTAAGATCAAAGTTATAATTTAAGAGATAAAAATAGGTTTAGATAATCTGACATTATTGGAGTTGAGACAGATATAATTTTGCTTGATTTGGAGTGATACTAGTGGATTCTGATGAAGACGTTAGAGAAAAAGGAAATTAAAGCCTTATCCCATTTTTTTGAAGTATAAAACATATCCCATTGTACTCCAGAGCACCAACAACTGTATTAGATAAATACAATGAGCCTACAGCTACTCAGGAATGTAGGTACCAATAAGATAACTTTTCTATAGCAAGTATTTATAATGTATTTTACGTATAGGAGAAAGTGTAGTGCTAGCAGATGAATCAATTCAATGCCATAATCATTGACCAGTTTGATTATAATGGTAGGATTTTGTTTTTGTTTTTTCTAATTCAGTTAAACTATCCTAAGAATATTAACTACATTCATATATGAAATTAAAATCAGTGATTGAAATGGAATAAAAGGTAGGTATTCACATTTAAGAATATATGAATCAATGTCAATTTATATGCATTCCATCCATATTTATGGCATTACACTATATTATGAAACCTAAAACTGGTTAGAATAAAAAGCTTGCAGCTTTTTATTCTTTACATTCACTTGTCAGTTTCAGAAAACATAGGGGCATGGACAGAAATATAACCATAATAATGGATTAAGGTTAAGTACAAATAGAAAAGTTACTGAGCAAACTGCAGTTTTAATCTAAAGCAATATTGGATGGAAATAAAAATTCCAGAAGATGAACAGTCATACATAAATGCTGATTGCCATTGTACTCCAAACTACTCAGAAATGATTAATGTGGAAGGTCTTCTGGAAGGAGACATATGAATGCAAAAATAAAGATATTAACAATATACAGGGCTTGAATTATTTTACTTGTAATTCAGGAGATATAAGATCTTAATATTATATTCCTTTTCATTGGAATGATTCCCATATGCTTTTAAAATCAGTTGAAAATGATCAGATGTCTTTATAATCATTAGTCTTTTTAATAGTTCAGGACATATTATATATAATACTTAACATATCAAAATCATCATCATCATTATCATCATCATCATCATCAGAGTACCTTGTCCCATTTTGAGAAAAAAAGCAAAAAAGGTACCTCTTAATATAAAGTACAACTGTTACTCTTCTATAAGGCTGTAAAAGTGAAGTACCTTCAGTCATTTGAAACCTGATTTACGGAGTTGTTCTGCTTTCAGAAAACAGAGAAAGTAGTCAAATTGTGTTTTACAGACACTGTAAAAAGCATTTACTGTTATTGTTAATAGAGAGCTCATGAAAAAACTTTCAATTATTCTGCATACATTTTGCAATTTTTTTTAAAACATGCAAGCGGCACTGTATGTCACTTGAACTATTTAGCACTGTCTATCAATAAAGTTATTTTATTTTCTGAATGCCAGATTTATTTTTCATGAAATAGATGTTCACACTACCTAAGGTTGTTAATGGACATCTAAGGTCTTTAATAACGTGGTTCCAAAGAATAGCTTTTTTATAATCTTCTTTCTTTCTTTTCTTTTTCTTTTTCTTTTCTTTTTCTTTTCTTTTTCTTCCTTCCTTCCTTCCTTCCTTCCTTCCTTCCTTCCTTCCTTCCTTCCTTCCTTCCTTCCTTTCTTTCTTTCTTTCTTTCTTTCTTTCTTTCTTTCTTTCTTTCTTTCTTTTTTTTGGGTCTGGATTTGTTTAGCACTACCCTGTCACCATTTTCATTTTTTTTCATTTTTTTCATTTTTCTTTTTTTTTTAAGTAGCATTTTTTTTTCTGATGTTGATAAGTGTTAAGGCTTGAACCTTGAATGCTTTGAATTGAAGTTTGACTTCCAACTGCAGGGAAAACTGTCTATGTGAAATGCAAAAGGGATAAAGCTATATATTTCTCCCCTCTTGATAAATGAATTCCATGAAAAAAAAAGAAGTGAGGAAAATAAATCCATCTCCTCTTTCTCACTAAAAGCAGAGAATGGTCGATTTGTTAATCCAAGGACAACTATTAAATTATACATAAAGTCAGTCTTTAATACAATACTCCACGATATTGATGACTGGGCAATTATTTGGGTGAAACAGACAGTGGGCAAAAAACCCTTTCCCCATCAACTGTTTTCAGAACCACACAGGACCGCATAATGAATTTGCCACCTTTCAAGCTCAGGAAGCATTTGTGTCTCTCTGCCCTTAGATTTCTCACGCTGACCTTTTGTGTCACCAATCCTTAACTCAATCTTGTAGGTTCAGAAAAAGTCAGACATGGTGGCTCTCTGCCATGGGGAGAGTGACAAGCACTTTATCAGGGTTTAATTAGATTTTCTTCTTTACAACCAAGAACTCAATATCCCTTTCATAAAATACTCCCTTTGATAACATGAGTCTGCTGAGGCTCAAGAGAGCTCCAGAAGTGCAGCTCACCTCTTGTCTAGCGACATTAAGGCATCAAAGTCAAGCATCGGTAACACAGTGAGAGAAAAGTAGATTTGATGTGAACCAAGTCTATTTCATTTGTAACTAACAATTGGTATATAGATTTTGACAATTAAATCATCATTCCTTAGGCTGGCCGCATCACCGGATAAACCTTCTGCTCCATTAGTGTATCTCACCAGAACTGTGAAATGTTTTCAGGTAGTTACACAGAGAAAGATAAAGCTGACAAAAATAATGTTAGGATTATCTTTTATCGCAACTAGAGGGCTGTATCACTAGAATCAAAGGAAATCAGTAGCTTAGTAAAGCTGTGAGCTGAAAGGAAACATCTTGAGTAGCAAAAATAACTGTTAAGGAACAGATAGCTCTCTTCCATTACATAATTTACTTTTTTTATATGGTTTTCCACTCAAAAAGAAAAAACCATGGAGACAGGTTTCACGATTATGCTAAACATAAATATTTTTCAGATAAGGGTTTTATTTTCAAAATAAACTACAAAAAACATTGACATTTCTGTAGACCTCTGCAGTTGCAAAGCTTAACCCTGGAAAATAGGTATGTGTGAAATTATGGAGGCTTTCTTTTTCTTTCTCTTATCCTCTTGAATCCCCATCTTAGAAACTGAAGTCTTGCTCCCTACGCATCATTTCACTCTTTCTAGTTCTAAATATAACAATATTTCAGCATGTTAAATTCTTTTCAGATAAATTATTTTAATCAATAAAGAGGGATGTACTTCACTTCTAATGCTGATAATTTCTCTTTTGTTTTACGTTTCCTACATATAAAAAACACTGGTTAGAAAGCATATAAATGTTTCATAAATATGAAACATTGTTTCATTCCCATGACACTCATATCTCATGGAATTGAAAAAGTTGAGCAATAGTGACTTGTGAAGCATCCTATGACCATTTTCAGGTAGGAACTTTAGCACTTTAATCCTAATAGCTCAAAATATTTCTTTCCCAATGTATATGTCCTGTTAATTGGCCAAAAAAATCAGGAGGGAGGGAGGGAGGGAGGGAGTGGGGAAGGACAGAAGGAAGGAAGGACAAATACTCAAAGACTGAAGATTAAGTGTACTCAGTCTAGAGTCAATTATCAATATAATGAATGTCCTAGGAAACATTATAAGATCCAATATGGAAACCAGATATTGCAATACATTAATGATCTCCTTTTCATTAATTTAACAATAAATTACTGAAAAGATGATTCAGAGGGTAACTCGAGTTTTTCTTCTTTTGATGGCAGTTCCATGAAAGAAAAGCTATTCAGAGAAGATATAGTACAAAATAGATATTTAAGTCAAGGAATCTATTATAAAAACAGTTGGAGAGAAAAAAGAGGGAAATACGTTGATTTATTGCCCTTTGAAAATTATAAATAGTAAATTGCTTTTTAAAAAGTCATTATCCATACTTGATATTTGTCTTGCGTAATTTCTAGTATTAACCAGATAATTTTTCTAGGTTCTTTTTTCATGTTTTGTTTTAATGACTTCAATTCAACAGTTTCAAGAGACAATAATGTATCACCAAGTTTCTCTTAGCAAAAAACATAAGCATCTCTCAATGGTTAAAATACTTAAAAAGTGTGCTAAGTATCTATATACTTTTTTGATAGTCAAAATTGTCAACTTTGTATTAATTAACTCAAAACCAATTGGAAGCAACCTTCAGTCCAATAGAAAAGCAGTGTCTTTGTTTATATGTATTGAATGTATTAATGTTGCTTGGAGAGTCATGCTCAAAACACATTATCTTTGTTCTATTTAGTTCTACAAAAATGGATCACTATCACAATGTAGTCCATTATATATATTAAGTAGTATCTGATTTTATGGATCTGATGTCCCTCATTTTCAGGGGGGGGGGATATAAAACCATAAATAAAATGTATCTTCCTTTGTATTTGATATAAACCTGGATGCATGGGTTCTATCTTTACATTTTCCTGCATTCTAATGAAATTATATTTATTTTATTCTGTCTTAATTCATTTCACAAGAATCATCAGAATTCTGTTTCCCAAATGAATGAAATGGTGGAACAACCTAACCATTAAGGTTAAGCAACCTATTCTATTTCTTTTAGATTAAGATTGATATTTCCTATGGAAGTATGTTGGCAATAACCAAACATGTAATTAGTCAAAAAAAAAAAAAAAAGAAGAAGAAAAAGAATATATTCACTTTGATGCCTCCTTGATAGAGAGCCACAATGTACTCTGTGGGTGGTTTGCTGTTTCTTCTTCTCTTTTTAATTTTTATTTCACATAGAAAATTTAGAAGCATCCATTTTGTTGGAGTACTTTGCTTTTACTGTTACGTTTTACACAATTTTGATTTGGGGATTTTTTTTTAACCATCCAAATGGGGAAAAAATATTTTTCTTTGAAAACCCCAGATTTTCTGTTCATTAGGGTAAATTGAAATGCTTTATGTTTGTTTGTCATCAATGCACACAGTTGGGAACCCAGAGAAACACCATTATTTAAAAAAAAAATCCATGAATAATATTAACTATTAAAAAAAACAGCATGAACATCCTGAAAAAAGATCAATGAAAATCAGCATTAGCCATATGGTTTATTTTAAAAGCATTTCGTGTAAAAGCTTTCCAATGAGTGGTACAAGCTGCACATCCCAAAGGAGAAACTGAGCATTAGATCTAAATATTTCTGTGGTTGGTAAAGATAATTTTAATGAGTTTATCAGTGTTAGAACATCATGGTTAATTATAATTTAATCTAAATTTAGAAGATCAGATTGAGAAGGAAATTCAGGGCACCAATTATAAAATACAAGGCAGCATCAATTGAGATGAAAGCAATTACACACAGACACACAGACACACACACACACACACACACACACACAGAGAGAGAGAGAGAGAGAGAGAGAGAGAGAGGGAGAAAGAGAGATACATAGGCATGCATATATTTATATATATATATATATATATATATATATATATATATATATATATATACACACACACACACACACACACACACACACACACACACACACATATATACATAGACATACATACATACACACATACACACATATATACACACACATATATATATATACATACACACATATATACATATACATATATACACACCAGTGGTGGGTTGCTGCCAGTTCGCACCGGATCGCAAGAACCGGTAGTAAAAAAATTTAATAGTTCAGAGAACCAATAATAAGATTGGCTGGCCACACCCCCGAACTGGTTTCCGGCCAGTAGCTGGTTGCTTACCCCGCCCACTCCCAATCTATTGCTGCCAGCTGATGGCTAGAGGGAAAAAAACTGTTTAAACTCTTGCTGCGGGGCTTCAAAGAGCCGCCCTACAGTTGATCAGTGTTAAAAGAAAACGAATGAGTAGACCGGTGCAAAAATAGAAAAAAACAGCCCCTTTCAGCTTCAGCATAGGTTAATTACCACAAATTGATTAGATTGGTCTCCCAACCCTCAGCTGAATTGCTCTCAGCTGTTTTGTGCAGTAGTCTTTTGCTAATTGCAAACAGTGCTGGAGCAGGGGTTTTTTTTCCCCTAGCTATGCTGAAAAAACAAAACTGAAAGTAAAGCAGGGTCTTTGCTGCACCGTGACAAAATGAGGCAGAAAGAGATTGCTTTTTCTTTTTCCTCACCAAAAAAGGTAGGTACAAAACTGCAAACAATGGAAAATTTAGGGAAAAGAGGAGAGTTCAAGATTTTAAAACACAAAAGAAAAAAAGCTCTATTTAACTAGGGAATTGTAATAATTGAGATACTATTAATTGTATATTGTGTTGAAAGCAGAAATGGTTAAGTTGTGGTTTGGAGGAATATATAGGGAAAATTATTTGGTTTGTTATTATTGGTAAATATAATTAATTGATTTGTAAGAAATTGGATTGCATGGAAATAATCGGAATATTCATGTTCATATTGATTGATATACAAAAAGATAGTTATATCTTTATAAGAGATCATCTTATAAAGATATCATCCGTGGTTTTGGGGTGATTTGGGATTGGGGTGGATTTGGGATTGGATTTGGGATTGGGGTGAGATCATCCGTGGTTTTGGGGTGGATTTCCATCAGTACGCTGATGACACTCAGCTGTACATTTCCACCCCAGACCACCCCAACGATGCCATGGAGGTGATGTCCCAGTGCCTTGAGGCTGTGCGGGTCTGGATGGGGAGAAACAGGCTTCGACTCAACCCCTCCAAGACCGAGTGGCTGTGGCTACCGGCGTCCCGATATAGCCAACTGACTCCATCGTTGGTTATTGGGGGCGAATCATTGGCCCCCACGGAAAGGGTGCGCAACTTGGGCGTCCTCCTGGATCCACGGCTGTCTTTAGAGGATCATACGACAGCCGTGGCCAGGGGGGCTTTCTATCAGGTTCGCCTGATACGCCAGTTGCGGCCCTTTCTAGATCGGGACTCCCTACGCACAGTCACTCAGGCGCTCGTCACGTCTCGCCTGGACTACTGTAATGCTCTCTACATGGGGCTCCCCTTGGGATGCACCCGGAGGCTTCAGCTGGTGCAGAATGCGGCCGCGCGGGGGATTATGGGAGTGACAGGGCGCTCCCACGTGACACCTCTCCTGCGTGAGCTGCATTGGTTGCCGGTTGACTTCCGGGTGCGTTTCAAGGTGTTGGTAATCACCTTTAAAGCGCTCCATGGCTTAGGACCAGGGTATTTACGGGACCGCCTTCTGCCACCAATTGCCTCCCACCGACCGGTTCGCTCCCACAGAGAGGGCCTCCTCAGGGTGCCGTCAGCCAGACAATGCCGGCTGGCGACCCCCAGGGGGAGAGCGTTCTCTGTGGTAGCCCCCACCCTCTGGAACGATCTGCCTCCAGAACTGAGAACTATTGCTGACCTCCGGACTTTTCGTCGGGCTCTAAAGACGCACCTTTTCCAACTCGCCGGACTTGCCTGATCCCTTCTATTTTTAAATATTTTAACACATTTTTAAATTTTAAACTTTTTAGAGTTTTTAGCCGGTTTTATACCTTCAGCCTTAACTTATATTGATTTTAGGATGTTTTTAAATTGTTTATGTACTGGTTTTTAATTGGCTGTACACCGCCCTGGGTCCGCCAGGAGAAGGGCGGTATAGAAATTTAATAAATAAATAAATAAATAAATAAATAAATATAACTAATTGATTTATATTAAAATGTTGAATTTGTATTAAACAACTGTAATATTACATAATTAACCAATGTGAGGATGGATACAAAAATAGATGACAATGGGAAGGGGTATAATATAGAATAGAAGGGAAAAATTGAATTTGATTAAGATTAGAGATGAGGATGAAGGGTAATATTGTTTTTTTGAAAAAAAAAGATGAGGAATAAATATGGCAAAAAGGAAATATAGAAATTGTAAATTTAATTGAAATGACTAAACAAATTTGTGAACCGGCCAAATACTCTGTTCAAAGAAAATACATTGTATTTTTGTATGTGTGTTTCTCATTATTGCTATTTATTCATATTTGTTCTCTTTTATTCTTTAAAGTTTAACAATTCATTGTTTATCTTAATATCTTTATATTTGTTTGGGGTTGGCTTTCTTCCCTTTCATCTTTTTTATTGTACAGCAATCTTTCTCCTCAAACCTACAACCTCTCTTTTTTCTTTCCTTCTTACTTTCTCTTTCCACCCCCCCTCTTCTTCTCCTCCCTACTTCCTCTTCCTTTTTCCTTCTCCTCCTCTCTTCCTCCCTCTCTTACCCTCACTCCTACTCTAATTTCCCTTCCTTCATCCCTCTCTATTGCTGTATCCTTTTATGAATATGGACTACTCAGAGGGCTGAAAAAGTTATTTTTGATTGGTCCTCGCACTTTTGACCAATCCTCGAACTTACATCTGTCCTCACATTTTACATTTTTGCCCTATCTTGTCACCATGGTGAAGAGAAGCAGTTGTTAAATGAGTGACACGGTTGTTAAGAATGCTGCATGGGCATAAATGTGAGCATGGTCATAAGTGTGAAGACCAATCAAAAGTGCGAGGACCTGTCAGAAATGACTTTTTTCAGCCCTCTGAGTAGTCCCTATACACATAGCCATGGCCACCCGGTCACATGACCAGCTAGCCACGCCCACCCAGTCACATGACCTCCAAGCCACACCTACAAAATAAGCCACGCCCACAGAACCAGTAGTAAAAAAAATTAGAACCCACCCGATTGTCACACACACACACACACAGACATATATACACACGCACACATATACATATACGTACATAGACATACATACATACACACATATACATACACACACACTATACATGTGTGTGTGTGTTAAAATAGATGTTCTTAGTCTACTTATAATGTCTACATTTACATAAAACAACACTGCAAAATAATGATAATTTTGTTTGTTTTTCCTTCAGCTCCATTGGGAATAGCTTAATGGCTAGCTCTAACAGAACAGCTACTAGTATATTGACTAAAGTTTAGTAGGTTGCTTGTAATGTAAGACAATATGGAAAAATAAAAGAATGCAGCCAACAGATTTCATTTAGTTCATTTTTAAATCAGAATTTACTGTAGAATATAATTGCTTCAACAGCAGAAACAGCATAAAATAATCATAATAAAAACCAGAAAAATCATATGTACATATCAATATGTAACTTTGATCTGAGTTTATATTTCAGCTTTATTTTGTAGCCTTCCAGTGTTAACTATCTTTCAGTGCAATGTAGCAAGAAACTAGCACTTCCCCTTCCGGTTATATTGAATATATATATATTCAATATAAATAAAATACAAAAGGTCAACATTCAACTTCTTATATCAGGAAGAGACATTTTTACAATTTTTGAAGTAGGACAACATTTTATCTCAGTGACATGTGATCAGTTTTCCTGTTTTGTCACAGCAGTATTTTAATTTTACTCACAGTTTGCTCCTGGAGGTAGTACAGGAGGTTCTACACTTTCAGAAAAGGCTTGTAAATTTGTAATTGAGCCATAATTTATGAGCAAGAACCACAACAGAATTATGTTCACAGTATAAAGCAACATCATGCAGTGATTTCTTCATTGTGGAAGAAAAATGCATACTTTCCTTTGAGTCATTTTAACTGTGAAAACCCCAGAAACAGATGAAAGGTGAAGATATGAATATCAGAATGTGAAAATCAGGAAGGAGAGAACAAAGAGAAGAGGAAGCTTCTATTTATATAGAAAGAATATAGTATTTTACTTCAAATGTACAAAGGTTTTACAATCATAAATATTTAAAATTTGTATTCATTCTTATGTAAAAATAAAACATTATCTTATTATACATATACTTACTAAGTCAGAAGATGACCCTTAAAGATTTGCAGTAGATGTAATTTCAATTTGTGAAAAACACCAGACTTAAGAAGGCTGCAATATATTCATGAAATATTATACCATTTCTAAAATTCTGCATAAATGCACTATTATTGCATAACACAACAACAATAATAAAAAACTCTGCATTTAAGCATAATACCTAAATGTATGTATATATTCATTGCTTTAGTAAGTCTGGATAAAATATGCCTACCTTGGATATTAAAAGAACAAGAAAACAAAATTGATTGTTTGATTGATGTCTTGGAGAAATTCATTTAAATGCATGATTCAATACACTGATATAAATTACAAATTTGTTTACAAAACATAGTACTAGTGAAAAGCTATATGGGACACAACTGTTAGCGGGAACATTTTGCTAAATTTGGTATATTTTACTACTTGAGTCTCTGTGTTCAATATTGACTGGGAATGGTTAATATCAAGAGACGAATCTTTCAAGGAGACTCACTATCACCACTACAGTTTGTCATTCCATTGATTTCTCTGTCAGCAATACTGAACAAGTCGGGCCATAACTATCAAACATAAAAATAACTGCCAGACTATCTCATCTCCACTACATGGATGATCTGAAGCTGGATGGAAAAGCACTATCTGAAATTAAAGCATTGCTTAACATTGTCCAATTTTACGGCCAATGTACTGAAGTGGATTTTGAACTAGATTAATGTGTCACCCAAATCATCAACTGGGGGGGGGGGGGAACAGAAATAGTGGAAACTGAAGGAATTAAGATCCCCTATGGAAACAACAACAAAGATCCAGATGAAGAAAAATTACAGATATCTGGCATCCTTCAAGATCACAACATCAAGCATGCTAAAGTCAAGAAGAAGGCTAGTAGTGTGTACATCATGGCAGTGAAGATCTTAAAGTCCAAAGTCAGTAGAGGAAATACCATCAAGGCAATTAACAGCTGGGTAATTCAAGTCATTAGATACATAACTGGAATAGTGGACTGGACTCTGGAGTGCTCTGGAATTGTGCTCTGGAATTTTAGAATTCAATACAGACAAGCACATAACAACTTATTTAAGAACTTATTTAAGAACAACTTATTTAAGAACTGTAAATAAGAAAAATATGGTGGATGTGGTGGTACCTGAATAAGAAAAAGAACTGAAGAAAACAATAAAATAAAACACAAAGACCTGCAAATAGAAATAGGATGGTTGTGAGGAGAAAAAAAGAAAGATAGGGCCAAGTGCCTTGGATGTAATCCCAAAACAACTGAAGCACCATTTGAATACCATTGACAGTGACAAATCACTATTAGGCCATTGCAAAAAGCAGCTTTTCTTGGAACAGCTTGCATCCTCCAAAGATACACTTAACACTATCTGACAATAAGATCTGCCTCTCCCAAGTGCTTTGGAAGGATTTCATAGGTGGATAATGTCAATCCAGTCTAAACATCTGGCTGACTATGTGACCAACCATAATACCTCACCAACCCCAGGATAGAAATATAACAACTGGTATTTCCAGACAAACAAGGAGAGAATTACATATATACATTCTCATGATATATTCCTGCACTTCAAAGTTTACATCTTAAGCATTGTGTATTTCCTAGTTTTTGTAACAATTTATTTTTTTGTATAACTAGACCAATTCTTGCAGTTTCTTTTCCATTAATTTTATTATACTGTATTTATCTCACCTTCTAGAAAATAAATCTTTGAACTGGGATGAAATCACTTTCAGAGGGGAATTATACATAAGTAGTAAACAGCAGCATAAAAGCAAAAAAACCTGAAGTAATTTATGATAGTAGTGGACAGCAAATACTTTATTTTCCTAATACAGTATATTATCAACCAAATCTAGTCCCTCTGGTGGGTATACTGTAGTCAATCATATTCTCTGTTTAGTATTTAAAATTCTAGAACTAGCTTCTTCATAGTTTTTGAAATCTGATGTTGACATTTACTTTATGAATTTTATGAGCAAATAAAAATGAAAGAGTCTTCATTAATATTACAGTACCACCTTATAATTTTACAGTTTTATAGGCAAACCAATAAAATACAACATGGGATGGGATATTAACATACTATCAAATGAAGCTCTGTTTCCATCATCACCTTCTGCAGAACCTTCTTCTGAATGGAGGAGGTAGTAAAAGTCCCAGAGTGGCTAAGTGTTTGGACATATTTTAGGTTGATATGTAACTGTTTGTGAATTTATGAATTCAATTTGAATAAGCACGTCTAGTAATTTAAAAAAAAAAAATCTGTATTACTTCAATTTTAATCTCAATGTTGGAAATGACGGTCATTCTCCATTGAAAGTGGAGACAGCAGCCAGATGTGGGTTGTGCTCATTGGTCAGATGTGGGACTGAGCCTGTCCAATCATTCTTAAATCTCGCCCCTATTGCTAGGGGCTCCCAGCTTTTTGTTCAGTCGTCAGACTGGACAGTTGTGTGGAAAGTGTACTTTATCTGCTTACAGCGTTAGAGTTGTCCTTTTCTGCCTACTTTTCTTTGTTTTTGACTATTGGATTCCCTTTGACTATTCTACTGTCTTTCTGGACTTGGATTCTAGATTTTGTACCTTAGAAGTCCCTTCAGGCCTCTGAGGCCTGATTCTACTCTCAGCCCCTCACAAGAATCATCACTGAAACTGGTCAATGTGTTACTGTTTTTGTGGAGCCTTTCACTCCCAGGGAGGGGGGCAGGAGTAGCGATTTGGCCCACAGAGGCTGGGCACCAGAGCGTAGAGCCATTTGTGGAGCCTTGCACTTTCCACCATTGCTGTTGACTTCCACTTTGTGGATTCAAACTGCTCTGACTGAAGTGGAGCTTCGTGCTCCCTGGTGCTAGCCGCTTGTTGGCTGTTGACGAAAATCTGCTGATTGAACATTGCTTCAGCAGTGTTTGCTGCACAAACAACTTTGACGGCTCCTTTAAGGGCCGTTTCTAAGTGCTCTGGCCTTTAATTGCTTTCAGCTGTTTGGTACTGGTTTGGGGATAGCCCTAGCTTGGAGAGGAGCCTGCACTCCCACTATCAATTGATTCCTTGCTTTTGGCCATTTTCTGAGCAATTGTACTCAGCTGTTTGGCGCTGTTGCCTCATTTGAAGCGAAGCCTCACGATCCCACTGATAGTTGCGCTGGCCACCATTTTGAATACCAGTGCAAAGGCAATTTCTACTGCCTGAGGGCCAGCCTATTAGGCTGTGCCTGCCTGCCTTGTCATTTCCCTTGGACAGTATTGTTTATCAAGTTGCTCCTCTTTCTGTCCTCTCAATTCAATTTGCTGACGATATTATCATTTTAAGGTTTTGCCTCAGTTGTCCTCCACAGATTGTCCTCGGCCATTCTGATCAACCAATCTAAGTCTAGAGAGCTTTGAGCTTTACTGTTTCATCTACTTGGTTCAGCCACCCTAAGGCATATCATGCCTAAAGCTCTATCTAAGTTTCAAACATGGCCGAAAGGCCACAGTATGAGAGCAATCAGTGGCTTCAATCCGGGAGGACCATGATCAGGCACAAAAGGAATGTGCCCAAACTAAGCCTAGGTGCACAAGCGCAAAGCCTCCTTTGATGGCTCCCAGAGCTGTGATCAGTCAGGTTAGGACTGTAAAGAAGTCACATAAGAAGGCCAGTGACATTGACCTTTCACATTCCAAGGTCATCAGGGTGTCTTCTGATGAACCTATACACAAATCCCCTATAACACCAGATCAAATGTCCCTACGGGATTACCAGATGTCAGTTGATTCATCTGAAGTTTGGGGTTGTGCTCCTGCTGTGGGGACAGTCACTACTGTGGAGTCTAGCACTCTCGGTAATTAATGCACCTCCATCTTCTCTTCCTGTCCAAACCTCTATGGAGGTTGGGCCGGCTCAAGACCAAGTGCAAATCAGTTGGTGCCCAGAGGACATTCAACATATGATTGCTGTGGCAGTACAATGATCTTTGTCAGGTCATGGTTTCCCCACTAACAGACAGCCTTCTGGTCATTCAGTTCCTTCAGAACCTGCTGATTCTCCAGATAGGTTCAATATGGAAGATGCTATCTCGCTGGCAGGTTCAGATTCTCCAGAGGTTCCTGTGTCAATGATCACTTGGTTTCAGTAGAGTTGGAAACCCAGGAACCTGAATTGTCAGAGGATGAAGATTTACCTCCTGACCAACTTGCCTTCACGGGTCTGTTCCACAGGCCCTCTTTAAGTCACTTCTCTTTAAGGTGGTGAATACAGCCCAACTGGGGCCGGCTTCTCCACCAGAGCCTCCACCAACTGCGGGCTCTTTGAATCCGTTGTTTGCCAAACAACCGAAGGCGGTGACGGCCATTCCTACTCCTCCACTTTTCTTGGAGGTCATCCAGAAGCAGTGGTCTGTGCCCACTTCAGTTCCAGTGCCATCTTTCACGGACAAAAGGAATTTCATTGTATCTTCTGATCTGGATTCCTTACTTCACATACCCTTGATTGACTCTCCTGTGGTGGCTTTACTCTCATCTTCATCTATTCCGGGAGATCCAGAGGAAGGCTTTCAGCCTGAGGAGCGCAGATCTGAGCAGGTCCTTCAAAGGGACCACCTCAGAGTGGCATGGGCCATCAAATCGGTGACCACTGCATCTATCTTTAATCGGATGACACTCCTGTGGCTTCGTCAGCTACAGGATAAAATTTCCTCTGAAGACTCTAGGTTGAAACAGGACCTGAATAAGATTGTAGCGGCTGTGCAGTTTTCTGCAGATGCTACGTTACATGCTACTCAATTTGCAGCTAAGTCCCTGGCCTCTTCCATCGCAGCCCATCGCTTAGTGTGGCTCTGCCACTGGAACACCAACGCTAGACATAAATGGCATCTGGCATCGGTCCCTTTCTCAAGCACGAAGCTGTTGGGGATCACTTATACAAGTTCCTCCAGGAAACCAAAGATAAAGGGAAGTTCCTGCCTGCAGTTTTCCGTAGAGGGGAACCTCATTTCTCCCCTTATGTTCCTTGTCCTCATTTTCGATCATCAGAGGGGGGTTGGGTCCCTCCTGCAACACGGGTAACTTCTACCCGCAGGCTTTGAACCCTAGACAGTGGAAATTTCAGGAGACACTACCAAGGGGGAGGAATTTTGGTCCCCGATGGCCCTTTTGAGGGGAAAGGAGTTGTTCCATCCGATGCCATCACTAGTAGTACCGGGGAACCTCCCATTGGCAGAAGATTGGGCCTCTTCGCCAAGGCTTGGGAGGGTACTACTTCAGATTGCTGGGCCCGGACCTCCATTAAATCAGGACTGGCCATTGAATTTGTTTCCATCCCCCCTTTGTTTTTTATTCACTGTCCCCTGTCCCAGGTAGCCAAACATTGGAGTCGGCTTATTGAGTCGGCTATTAGCCACCTCCTAACCATTAAGGCTATTCAACGAGTGCCTAGTGATCAAGCGGGACAGGGGTTCTATTCTCGGGCCTTCTTAGTCCCTAAGTCATCAGGTGGGTGGAGACCTATTCTGGACCTTAAATGATTGAACCAATTTGTAATCTATTAAGGTTCAAAATGCAATCCTTGCGATCAATTCTGGATGGCATACTGAGGAGCGATCTCCTCTGTTCAACAGATCTTACGGAGGCTTATCTCCATATCCCCATTCACATTTCTCATAGGAAGTTCCTTCATTTTTATTATGGTGAGGTTCACTATCAGTACAGAGCCTTTCCCTTCAGGCTTTCCTCTGCTCCCCGTAGCTTCACCAAAATTTTGGCGGCTTTAGCTGCTTTCCTCAGGCTTCGAGCTGTTCATCTCCAATGTTACCTGGATGACATCCTCATTATGTCATCTTCTCATCAGCAGGTCATTTCTGATCTCTGTCTTACAATTCAGACACTAGACTTGCACAGCTTCTCTGTTAACATAGAGAAACCATCTGAAACCCTCGACTAGAATTCTTCATTTAGGAATTATAATTGATTCAGTTGAAGATAAGGTTTTCCTCTCCCCAGATCGCAACCCGGATTGAGATCTCTTGTGGCCAGGGTCATAAAAGATAGAAGGGCATCCCCCTTGCTACTCTCAAGACTGTTGGGCAAAATGGTCTTGGCCATTTCTATTGTTCCCTGGGCCAGGTTACAGCTTAGAGACCTTCAATAGGTTCTCTTGCCTTTACAGAAGGTGGGCAGGGGTTCCTCTTCGGCCAGAATTGCAGTTCCGAGGGAAGTGCTCATGTCCCTTCGCTGGTGGCGATCCCCTGCAATTTCCAAAGGCTGCCTGTTCCTGGAGACTCATTGGATGACCACCCATTGGGTGACCACCGATGCCAGCAAATTTGATTGGGAAGCTTGGTTGGTATTTGTAAATCGTATAAGGTAATCCTGTGATAGGTCAGACTCATTATGTGAAGAGTTAAACCTCTGGAGAAGGCTCTAATGCTGGCCAAGGTGGAACAAAAGTGAAGAAGAGGACAACAAGCAGGAAAATGGCTAGAGATAAAGTGATGTGGACATTGGAAGAGGCTGGGACAGATGACATGGAAAAGAAACATCTTTATGAACAATAAAATGCTGGTCTAGAAACTATGTGTTCTAATCTTGCTTTAGGCATGAAAATCTGGCTGGATCACTTTGGGACTTCCACTGTCTCTCAGCTTAACCCACCTTAAAGAATAGAATAGAATAGAATAGAATAGAATAGAATAGAATAGAATAGAATAGAATAGAATAGAATAGAATAGAATAGAATAGAATAGAATTCTTTATAGTGTGATTGGATGCACAAGGAATTTGTCTTTGGTGCATATGCTCTCAGTGTACATAAAAAGAAAGATACATTTGTCAAGAATCATAAAGCACAACACCTAATGATAGTCATAGGGTACAAATAAGCAATCAAATCATACTATAAATCAATCAATATAAATATAAATTGTAAGGATACAAGCAACAAAGTTACAGCCATGCAGTCATAAGTGGGAGGAAATGAGTGATAGGAATGATGAGGAGACTAATAGTAATGAAGTAAATAGTAATGCAGCCTTAGTGAATAGTTTGACAGTGTTGAGGGAATTATTTGTTTAGCAGAGTGATGGTGTTCAGGAAACGAGCTTGTTCTTATGCCTAGTTGTTTTACTGTGCACTGTTCTATAGCTTGTTTTGAGGGTAGGAGCTGAAACAATTTGTGTCCAGGATGCAAGAAGTCTGTAAATATTTTTACAGCCCTCTTTTTTGACTCATGCAGTATACAGGTTCTCAATGAAGGCAGATTGGTAGTAATTGTTTTTTCTGCAGTTCTAATTATCCTCTGAAGTCTGTGTCTGTCTTGTTGGACCAAACTGTCCAACAAGACAGCTCTGTTCTGTCTTGCAGAACCAAACTAGACAGTTATAGAGATGCAGATAACAGATTAAATAATCCCTCTGTAGAACTGTATCAGCAGCTCCTTGGGCAATTTGAGCTTTCTGAGTTGGCGCAGAAAGAACATTCTTTGTTGTGCTTTTTTGATGATGTTTTTGATGTTAGGTATCCATTTTAGGTCTTGAGTTATGATAGAACCTAGAAATTTGAAATTCTCTACTATTGATACTGTGTTGTCTAGTATTGTAAGAGGTGGTAGTAAGGGAGGGTTTCTTCTAAAGTTTACCACCATTTCTAAGTATGTTCATTTCCAGATTGTTCCAGTCACACCACAAGACTAGTTGTTTAACCTCCGGTCTGTATGTGGATTCATTGTTGTCTCTAATGAGACCAATCACTGTTGTATCATCTGCAAACTTCAATAGTTTAACAGTTGGATCGTTTGATATGCAGTCATTGGTGTATAGAGAGAAGCAAAGTGGAGAAAGCACACATCCTTGGGGGGGGGGCTGTGCTAATTGTACAGATATCTGATGTGATTCTGCTTAGCTTCACCTGATGCTTCCTGTCTGTTAGGAAGCTTATGATCCACTTACAAGTGTGTTCAGGTACCGCTAATTTAATTAGAAGAATGTCTGGTATGATGGTATTGAATTCTGAACTAAAGTCTACAAAGAGGACCCTTGCGTAGGTCTTTGGAGATTCAAGATGTTTTAGTATGTAGTGCAGAGCCATATTAACAGCATCATCTGTTGTTCTATTTGCTCAGTATGCAAATTGCAGGGGGTCTAACAGTGGATCGGTGATGGTTTTCAGGTGGGACATCACTAGCCTTTCAAAGGTTTTCATAACTACAGATGTTAGAGCAACTGGTCTGCAGTCATTCAGTTCCTTAATGGAGAGCTTCTTTGGCACTTGGATGATAGTCGAGCGTTTGAAGCAAGAAGGAAGATAGCACATCTCTAGTGATTTATTAAAGATTTGGGTGAAGATGGGGGCTAATTGGTCAGCACAGAATTTTAAGCAAGAAGGAGTTATCTTGTCTGGGCCTAGTGATTTTCCTGGCTTATGTCTGTGAAATAGATCTTGCACTTCCTTTTCTGTGTTGTTGTAGTTGTAGTTTGAAATAAATAGGGGGAGGAAGGAGTGTCAAGTATGTTTGCCACCTAGAGTTCCTTGTAAACTAATGAATGTGTATGAAAATCTAATAAATAATTGAATGTGTGACTTGAAAGCACATAACAATCCTTTTTTTTCACTAAAAAACTATTCTTAGAGAACATAAATAGAAAATATATTATCAGTATGCTTTTTTTTTCTTTTTCTTTTTCTTCTTTCTTTTTTCTTTTTAGATATTACAAACACACCTGTCTAACTCCTAGAAAAAAGAAGCATGTGAAAAAATGTAGAGTTGGGTTTATTTTAACATGACTATTATTATGTTCATAAAGGCTTTTATGATCTACATTTAAAGAACTTGAATGCAGTAATAGCCTCTGTAATGAAAAGCACAGTGAGCCACTCAAAGAAAATCGCTTTTTAATTTTAAAATGAAACAATAACCATAATAATTAAAGCTACAGTTCTTTAGTAGTCAACGGGCATGATTTTTAACTTATTTTTTTACCTTTAATTGTGTGTTTATTTAAGACACACTTAAGGCTTACAAAAACAAAACGCAAAAAAGAAGGAATAATTTCAAGACTTAAAAACAGAAGAACTTCTCAAGCATATATAAAAATATTTAAAGTACCACAGAAACTGTAATGGTGTGTGTGGATTACTTTGGGAGGCAGGAGAGAGAGCTACAGGTAGGACAACCAACATTTCAAAACTGTCTCAGCCCACAGAAAGGGAAATTATATAGGAAATGTAGTTGTTTTTTTAAAAATCCTCCCTAGTTTTTTAAAGTGCAAAAGGAAAAGAAAGGAGAAATATTTTCAATCTTTCAAGTTTCTGTTTATGCAATCATAACAGTTCAATAAAAGTTGATCTAGTACTTCTGGTTGTACTTCTTGTTTGGACCATCCTGAAACAACCGTATATACAAAAAACTAACAGTGGTAGACTATTAATTATAGTATTAGCTTTCCTAATACTATAAGAAACCTGTAGTCCTTGCCAAATAGAACCTGAACATTCCCTCAACCCAATTCACAATGTTCTCAAAGCTGGCTATGACTTCTTTTGGCCAATGGGAGTTAGTGCTTCCAAGTTTCAATACAAAGTGCCCAAAATGCCTTTTTCCTTTCTTCAGCTTTAAGATTCCACCATTATTCTTTCCTTCCACCTGTTTCCTTAGTATTTTTCATACACATATGCCTATCTCGTGCACTTGAATATGCACATACAAACACATAGGGCAAGACAAAGGGCAACAAAAATTCTATCTGGCCCAGTACTCTCTCACAAACCTTGCTTATTAATTCTTTCTGAAGCTCTTTAGGGCTCCTTGTTAATGTTATATCTTCAAAATAGTTTCTTTCTTTCTGATTTCTGAGGATTAAAAGAAAATTGAGCTGATCGCATCAAAGCTTCAAAGAGCAAACAGTTGAGAATTAATTAGTATTGCTTTGTGCATCTATAGAAATCCTTAGCAGGGCTCTTTGTTAATCTGTAGCCATTAGCTCTTGTACTTTTGAATTAGCCTTCTTCAAACTTTTGAGAAACTATCTTAGAAAGGGAAAAAAGAAGTGAAAAAAGTAGGCATCTAAAAGGATGTGAGAAAGTGGGATATTGCATACCAATTGAAAAACAAAAAGACAAGATGGACTAAGAAGAATAAATGGAAATAATATCAAACCAATATCACTAAACATAGCATGGCCCATGACAATGTACATTTTAGGATACTGACATCACTTGTCCTTTGTCCAGTGAAAATACCGAATTCAGGACTCTCACCTGGCTATTGAACTGCTTATTCTAGAGAGTAACAGAAGAAGATTGCTTATCCAGTTTGGGCAGAGAGTGGTCATAAACAAGATTTGGCCAAACTTTTGCAAAAAAAACCCTCTCTACAACATCCAGCAGCAATGACATCTGAAGTCAGCTCCATGTAACCTGGCTTGATGGAGTTCATCAGAGTTCAAAAGGATCTCAGGCAACTTCATTGCCAATTTTGTAAGTTAACAAGTATTTGACCCCAGTTTTCAACAAACTGGGAAACTTTCTATTTTTTTCATTGTTATTTTTGCAAATTAAGTATTTTTTTCCCAAAATCATTATTGCACATTCATAGTAATTTAGCTGGACAGTGTATACATTATTTCTTGCACAGAATTTATAAAATCAGCATAAAGTCCCATTAAACCTTGGGATTATAATAGAAATGTCCTTGCATACTTTCAATATGATAAAACCGTTTAATCTCAATGATCAGAAAGAGACTCACACATTGTATAAAATGATAATTTTTCTGTGTTTTAGTGCTCAAGAGTTTTGTAGATCTTTGCTGGCAGAAATATATAGAACTATAGTTTTTAAAATGATTCAATTTGAAGTATTTCTCAGTCTACAGTGGAAATATTTAAAATATTAATGAAATATAATATTTTATCCATAATAGAATTAATGGAAAACTCTTTTGGTAATTATTGATTACATTTTTAAATTAGACAACTCAGAATAGGAAAATTTATATGCTAATTGCATCTCAAGATTTGTCACATAGATTTTTACTGCTAGACATTACAGCTATGTTAGCACAGTTCACCAGAAACACATTTTGAACAAGAAAGTTAAATTAAATAGAATTTTACTACTGTATGGTTTTATAGAATTTCAATTTATTCCAGAAAAATTAACATGCATTTCACATGGAAAATATACCTTTATTCTCAAGGATAATTATTCTTAAAGTTCTTAGGACACCCTTCCCTAACATGGCATTTTCCTGATGTGTTATGGTTACCTCAGCAGAATTTTAGTCTTTGACTCTTGGGCTCCCAAACCAAAACAGACACATGATGATTCTTCTAATAATCTAATCAATATTTAGAATAAATAAATAATAGTTAATATAATAAATCTAATAAAGATTTTGCTATTACTCCAAGCTATAGATAGAAACTTGCCAAACTGAAGCACTCTATTATCTGCATCAGATACACTCTGAGAATTATTAGTTAGGCCTTGTCTTCACCTTTTTTTCTCTCACACAAAATATCTGGACTGAACTTCTTCTTGAATGCACCCCCATCCCTCCAGAGAATCCAAATTCTCTGCATCCATCACGCTGACTAAGAATTCAGAGAGAACATTCCCAACATTACAAAAAGTGATAGTTTGGGTTGGTATGCCTGGATTATACAAGTCCTGCTGCATGCTTATCTTGTAGATTGCTTCCAACAGAGATGTCTATATTCTTTGGAGTAAAAAGAAGAGTGTTGTCGTTAACACTTATTCACTAAATAACAAACAAGTTTAATCTTCTATCTGTCTGACAATCTATAAACTGGGAACTAAACTTACTTTTAAAACTGAAATGTTATTCAGTGTAAGTTGGTTAAAGTAAAATTGTAATTTTGTTGGTAAAATACATTGTATGTAAAATATAATAGAGATTCAGGAGTGAAAAAGAATTTTACCACTGTACATTTAATTCCTTGATTGACCATATTCAGAGTTTGATTGTCCTGTAGTGGCAGCTACTTATTGCAATGAACAATTGCAGAGTCCCTGTCTCAATAGAATAAAACTGCAAAATTTAAGAAATGTGAATATATTATTAAATTAGAATAATTGCAAATTAATGAGTTGCTATCACTATTGTTGTTAATATCTTGGCATATCTCTACAATTGCCCAATTGAATATGCTGTCACTACACTATACACACAGCAGCTTTATATAAATATGAAATTGATATATATTTGATCAAGGTTACAACAAGATATGTTGTTACTTCTAGAAATCCTTTTCTGGACTTTTTGCTTAAATCAGGACTGAAAAGTTTTATGCATTTGTACTTAGATAAGAGATTAAATATGGGAAGAAGACAGAGGTGGGTTTCAGCAGGTTCTGACCAGTTCTGGAGAACTGGTAGCAGAAATTTTAAGTAGTTTGGAGAACCAGTAGTAAAAATTCTGACTGGCCCTGCCCCCATCTATTCTCTGCCTCCCAAGTCCCAGCTGATCAGAGGAAATGGGGATTTTGCAGTAGCCTTCCCCTGGATTGGGGAGAGAATGGAGATTTACAATAGCTTTCCCCTGCCACACCCACCAAGCCACATCCACCAAGCCATGGCACGCCCACCAAGCCACACCCACAGAACCAGTAGTAAAAAAAATTGAAACCCACCACTCGAGGAAGAGATAATTGTTTGTAACCTTATAGAGGATGAACAACAAACACATTTATTTTTATCTGTAATGAAGGGAACTACTTCATACACAGCATTTCTTTTCTCTTCCTTTATTATATTTTTACTTTTCTCTTTCTTCTTTTCGAAGGCTGCTGACATGCCATTGTCCATTTCAATGGGTACCCTGACCTAGGCTTCCTAGCTAGGTTTTTGGTTTTTAGGAGATCAGTGATGGGGAGAGCTGCTCTTGCAAAGGAAGGGATGAATTGGCAGTAGAAGTTCGCAATGGCCCGTGGTGCAAATTGAAAACAAAATATGTGTATGTTTAACTTTCATCAGTTAACAAACTGAAAGTGCTCTTTGCAATAGCTGGTTCTTTAAAAATAAATTCCCTGTGCATCTCCAGACAAAACACAATTCCAAAAACCACAATTTATGCACAATTTTTAAGTTTCCAGAAAACAGTACCCTGTTTATTTTGAATTCAATTCCTTCCTAAACGTGCAAATGAAATTCCATTGCCTGTGATATTTTTGACATATTTCAGAAAACCGCTCAGGTATTGTTTGGCTGTCCAGTGGACCACAGTCTTGATTATTTTCCTTCAAATGTTTTTTTCTCTTTGGCATGCATTTAAAATGTGAGCTATGAATTGGTAAACTTTGTAAGGACTTTTTATTGCACAGGCCGTTAATCCTCTTTCTGAGACAACTCTGTCCAAATAACATTGCTTGACCTGTTGGTTTTTTTTTTTAAGACCATGCACACTTCTAGAAGAGTAAGCAAAGCATTAAAAAAATAATATGTCTGAGTTGTTTTTTAATCTCACTTTTTTTAGCTAAAGAGCTGGCAAAAGCAGATTTCAATTACTTAATCTTCCTTTTTTAAAAAAGAAAAACATCAAATTAACAATATCAAAAAACATAGGAAAAAAAACCATTGGAAATGTTAAAAGAAAAAGCCTTACAGGAGTGCAGAATAGACTATATTGTACATACCTGGGTTGTTCCAGGGAAAACATATGCTATACAAACTATAAAAAGGAGGCTAAGTTTTCAAAAGTCAGGATGAAATGATATAAATGTTTTACTCTTGTTATTAAAGTTCATGTGATGTTAATAGTACAAAAAGCAAATGCATTTTATAATAAGCACTTTATGAAATAGACTGTTAAAACATGTAAATAAATAGACAATTCTTAATTAAATTGCCTTACCTATTAATTATTTCCCTGCTGGTTAACAGATATACCACTTTGAGATAAATACATTAAGATCAGATGGTAAGAATAGAATAGAATAGAATAGAATAGAATAGAATAGAATAGAATAGAATAGAATAGAATAGAATAGAATAGAATAGCAGAGTTGGAAGGGACTTTGGAGGTCTTCTAGTCCAACCCCCTGCTTATGTTTTGTCACCCAACTATATTTTATGCATAAAGCTTATATTCAGATATTATGGTCAGATAATATTTTTAGTGGTGGCAGGGGAAATGCTTTCCAGTCAGTTTTGACACCTGACAATTGCCTGGATAAGTCATTGTAGTTTTCTTGGCAAGATTTTAGGTCTGCCATTACTAAGAGTTAGATAAAGGTCACCTATTTGGCTTTATGCCAATGTGAGATTAAAACTCATGATATCCCATTTTCTAGCCCGGTGCCTTAACCACTAGACCAAACTGGCAATCCCCATAAAAAGCTTATGGAAATGATAAGAGAGACCAGCTATGTAGGTCTGCTCACTAAATCTTTCTGGAACATTTAAGAAATGCAAACTGATTTAGAGTGTCATCTACATGAAAAAGTGGGTCATTTTAAAGGTTCTGCATTATACATTAGGTGTGTCAAATTTAGCAGTTGCTTATTGCAACTCTTTTCAGTCATTTTTTGATGCAAAAAGGGGGAAGGAAGGGAGGGAGGGAAGGAGGGAGAGAGAGAGAAAGAAAGAGAGAAAGAAAGAAAAGAAGGAAGGAAGGAAGGAAGGAAGGAAGGAAGGAAGGAAGGAAGGAAGGAAGGAAGGAAGAAAGAAAGAAAGAAAGAAAGAAAGAAAGAAAGAAAGAAAGAAAGAAAGAAAGAAAGAAAGAGAGAGAGAAATTAACAGTATTTTTCCATTGAAATCTGATGGCACAGATTTGGGTGGCTTCAAAGCCACTAAATGGAATTGTGGGCTGTTCAGGCTCATATTTCATGGGTTGCTTGATTGTCTAGTTAGTACATGTTGTTATCATCACCTATCCTTACCTTTTAACACAAGAGGCAATTCTGGAGAAAGATGAAAGCAATTCACATGAAAAAGCAGTGATTAACACAACATTTTATCATGTAATATTTTTTAATTACAGGTTCCTATACATGAGAAATATAAGTACCCAAAGGCCTTACTTTAATCCTGATACATTTGTTTCTTTGAAAGCTCACATAATTCATCAACTCATCATAGTAATATCTGAGAGAAACACTTCACTTAAAACTTGATTTATCACAAAGTGGTTATTCGTGCATAATTGTCCAAATAAATTCAACCTTTCGGTCAAAGTGATAATGATGAAAAGAGATTAAAGTGGTTGAAAATTTCTCTCATCTATCGTTTTTGATATGCATTGAGAATAATTCTTAGTGAAAATCTATATAATAAAAATGCCCAATCTTCAGTTTACTTAGCAAGTTAATTACTAGTTCCTGAACATGTTTTTCCAAGGAAAAAAGATAAGACAACATAATCTATTATAAAATTTGTTTCACCTTTACTATCGAGGTGTTACAAGATCTGTTGCCAACCTTTTCATTATTTTTCTTTCTAAAATAATTATTTTTGTTGGTAACATTTTTTGTTAAAAAAATGTCCCCTCCTTAAGGGAATTTGATTCTGTTAACTAGATATCACAGGGAAAAAAAACTATCATGTATTTAAACATTGGTTTTCTATGATATTTTCAAGTCTTTCACTTTGAAAAGCTTTTCATGCATAAAAAAAAAATTACCTGGAGAGTTTGCTAAAAAGGACTGCATGAAGACCAAATATGATTGATGGGAAGATAGAAAGATATATTATGAAAGTCTTCACTTCTGCATCTGGCTAATGCCAGATGGTTCTGCTTCATCAAAGAAGTGAATGTAAATGGCATTATAAATACTAGTTTATTAACAGGTATTTTCTGAGGGATGTTTTTCCTAGATTACTGGAGTGAAAAGAATGCCAGTACTTCAGATACAACTGGGTGGGAAGGGGGTGGCAGGCATTGAACACAAGTGTCCTGATTTACCTATCTACTTTATCTCTTACAACTCATTGGAGACTGTCTATTTTAATCCTTTTCTTCTACAGACAAACATGCCCTTGGTGTACTTGTTACAGATTCAGTGATGTTCTCTAATTGACAATTGAAGATCTCCACATGCTAGGTTTTCTGTCCCAATCCTCAAATCATATTTAAGACTCCTGTAAGCCATAATCAGGCCAAGGACATTAAGGTCTTACAGTTTGTGATATTTCTTTGATATTAAGCCTATCTATATGCAAAAACAATTGTTCAAAAACTTCAGAACAGTCATGCTGAGACATGACCTTTCCATTGGTGGTCTTTCCAGTTCTGAAGGAAAAAATGGTCAATTTGAAATTCAGCCAAATTCATATTTTACAAAATGATAAATTGACTCAATAATTTATAATCTTGTCTGAGACACTAAAATTTGTTCGCTAACAACATGAAATGAAAAGTCTGTAAGATGTTTCAAAGTATAGTTGAATCTTTCAACACAGACACAATGCACTTATGCACAAAGTTTTGAAATAAGTGTTTTATTATATGAGGTGGTAGGTTAATAAATAAATAAATAAAAATGTCTGGCAGTGTTAACAAGGTGATACATCTTTTTTTTATTTATGCACATAATTAGTTATTTACAAGTGTATTCCTTATCATTATATGATATAGTATAACATATTATTAAAAAGAAGTTGAAAAAGGTCATAGCTCAGAAGTAGAATGTACACCGAGACCTTTTTAACACAAATGTTTCAGAATGATGAGATAGTGGGCTGTAATAGATCTTCTCTCAGTATTGGTGAAGTTGCAATGTGAAAGTTATAATAGGGATAGAGTGAACATGGTTACAATGTAATAGAGAGGAAACACTAAACTATATGAAGGTGGGGTCAACAAGGTATAGCACCACTATCTAAATTGTGGAAATGAATTTGAAAAATCTATGTTTTATTACAAAAATTGGCTCCTGGATATACACTGAAAGGAACATACAGAAATTAGAGCTCAAAACCTTCGGACCAAAACAGTAACAGTGATGAACTGGTGGAGGATGAAAAGGAGGTGAATTTGGTGCCATATTTACCTTAAAATAGTTAACCAGTTTCTCCAAATTTGGGTGAAAATTGCTACTTCACCTCTATTTCAGTTTCTACTAGCATAACATTTTTATTTATATTCTTTGTTGTTGTTAGTTTCAAAGTCATGTCCAACCCATCACAACCCCATGGACAACTTTCCTCCAGGCCTTCCTGTCCTCTATCATCCCCCAGAGACCATTTAAGCTCATGCCGACTGCTTCAGTGACTCCATCCAGCTACCTCATTCTCTTTCGTCCCTTTCTTCTTTTGCCTTCAATTGTTCTCAGCATTAGGCTCTTCTCTAGTGAGTCCTTCCTTCTCATTAAGTGGCCAAAGTATTTCAGTTTCATCTCCAGGATTTGGCCTTCTAAAGAGCAGTCAGAGTTGATCTTCTCTATAACTGACTGGTTTGATCACCTTGCAATCCAAGGGACTCGCAGGAGTCTTCTTTAGCACCATAGTTTAAAGGCCTCAATTCTTTGACACTTAGCCTTCCTTTCATTCATGTTCTAGGAGGTTCTTTTTTAATGTTTTATTTGCAGTTTTTCTTTAACAAGCAACATTTTTTGTGGACAGTGTAATGACTAGGTTAACATATTTTTCATACAGTAGTCACAGTAATAATACAATTACATATACATAATTTTTATCTTCCAACTTCTAACTTTAATGTGCTCATTGTAATTATAATATGTTCATCTACGTATCAATCTATATTATACTATTTTCCCAATTTATACTAATTTCTTTATTTTTCCATTTATTGGAAAGATACCTAATTATCTTTAAACAATACTATTTATGATTTTTTATCACTTTCTCCAAAAGTGTATGTAAACATCAATAACATTTCTTTATACAATATACTTATTAATCCCTAATATTTTAATATTATAGATATCACTCAGTGTTCCACCACTTTTTCAATATCTCAATTTTCAATAAACACCAATAAAACCAGTTGTCTATAAGACTTAATCAGTCCCAAGATTATATCTCTAAGTCTCCTGAATTTATAGTCCTTGAAAACTATTTTACACTATATTTTTTTACATCCTTTAATCATAATTATACATTTAGATATACCTAGTCCTGGTCTTCCACCTCCTAATCTTAATATATTTATGTTTATAATAAATTCTATTATATGTCTATATATGTGCTACTATTTTCCCAACCTTAACTTCCAGATGGGAGCTCACAAAATTGCATTTATCTTAATGAGCTGATAAGAACAATTGCTTCGGTTAACTCTTTGTCAGACTCTTGCCTGGACTTTCTCTTGGTGAATGCAGTTAATTCCCAATGTGTAATTAATTAAAGAGGGTTTTTTCTTTGCAGGAAGTCTGTTTCTTGCTTCTGCAAAGGCCGAGTCAGAACATACCATCCCTCCAGGCCAGCTTAACCCTATAGGACCTCCCAACAAGCAATTTCCATCTGCATTTCACGGAACCCAGTGGAGCTCTGCTATTTTCCAGCTGTTCTCACTGCAACATCAACTGGAAGTACTTCCAGACATGTTCTAGGGCAGTGATGTGAACCTTTTAGGCCCATAGAGACCAAACTGGAAGGTGCATGCATGTGTGCCAGAGAGTCAGAAACCTGACTACCAGCTGGCTGAGCTGGGGCGATGGTGCACATGCCCACAGAGAGAGCTCTATGTGCCACCTCTGGTACGCATGCCATAGGTTCACCATCATGGTTCTAGAAGGTTCTGATGCTTTACTTTTAACTTTAGAAGAAGGCTACCAACAGAGACAGAAGTGGCAGAATTTTTAAAAAATTATACTTATTTTAATAGATTGATTCCTTATTGGCAACCCACAGTGTTCTGGGTTCTGAAAATTCTATATGTAAGATTTAATTTGGTAACAAATTCTTTCTCAGTGGGGTTGATCTCTTTTTCCTATCCTTTTCATTTCAACTACTCTTGGGATTATTCCGACAGTAAATATTTTGCTATTACCCAAATACACTTGGAAAACCCAAACATAAAATCATCTAACTCAGTACTTGCTATAAGACAGTAATTTCATTGCTCAAGCAAAAACTCAGCTGGAGTGACATTCAGTTTCAAAAGCAATGAATAATTTTGAAAACTTTGATATAAAGGTTGATATAAATGTGAAACAACCTATTACATAGAAAAACTAAAATAATTTTGCAATAACTGAAGAATGTTCACTCCAGAGTCAGTTCAATGATACCATGCAAACAGCAGATATCCTAGGCCACCCAAGAGATTGAAAAGTCAGTTGTGGTTCTTCTTGATTCCATGCACAGTGTAATTTTGGGTTGTCCCACCTAAAATTTTTGATTTTTTTTGTTTCTTCTTTCATCATATTGAGGGAACAACAACACTCTTAAGTTCTAAATCTACCACTCTGTATAGGCTGCTATATAAAATGGAAATTCAATATTTAAATCTATTCACATATATCTATTCACATCATCCTCTATAGCTTTTCTTTCACCATAGCATCAGACTAGAGATGGTATTCAGCCAGTTTGGACTGATTCAGGCAAACCGCTAGCAAAAATCGCAGGTGGGCCTGCCCACCCACTCCACCACTATGCCATCCTATTTAGGCATAGTGGTGGCCTTTTTTGAGGCCGTGTACATCAGAGGTGAGTTTCAGCAGGTTTTTAGAGAAGCGGTAGCAGAAATTTGGAGTAGTTCGGAGAACCGGTAGTAAAAATTCTGACTGGCCCCATCCCCATCTATTCTCTGCCTCCCAAGTCCCAGGTGATGGAGAGGAAATGGGGATTTTGCAGTATCCTTTCTCTGGATTGGGGAGGGAATGGAGATTTTACAGTAACCTTCCCCCTGTCACGCCCAACAAGCCACGCCCAACAAGTCACGCTCACAGAACCAGTAGTAAAAAAATTTGAAACCCACCACTGGTGCGCATGCACGGAAGGCCGTGCACATGCATGGAAGTGGTGTGTGAGAACCAAGTGAGAAGCGCACACGCACATTCGCATTTGCAAACCAGTAGGGAAAGTAAGTTAATACCACCCCTGCATGAGACCTGTGATACAGAACAAATCCAGTAAAAGTGAATCCTGCAACCCCTATAAAGCAAGCTCCCTGAAAGATTCCTTGCTAGAAGATCCTATGACAACTCTGCCAAGGAAAACCCCTTTGCAGGAATTCTCTTCAACAAAGAAATAGCAATGGGAGTTTACTACATGATGCTCAAAGAGTAGATGGTAGACATCTTTGTGTTTGGCACCAGGCAAGAAAATGTAAATTAACCATTTCTAAATTTGTCACACCCCAGGATATAATGCAATCGGCAAGTGTCCAGGCCACTCAAGAAATTGAAAAGTTGGTTGTGATTCTTCTTGATTCCATGCACAGGGTATTTTTCGGATATCCCATCTGACAATTTTGAATTCTTATATTTATCCTTTCATCATACTCAATAAATAACAACAATGTTCTAAATTCACCCAGAAGACAAGTTTGAAAAGGATAAACATTTCTTTAAAAAAAATCATTGAAGGACCATCTATTGTCATAGGAGTTAACAGAATTAGAATAGAATAACAAAGTTGGGAGAGACCTTAGAGATCTTCTAGTCCAACCCCCTACTTAGGCAGGAAACCCTACACCACTTCAGACAAATGGTTATATAATATCTCTTCTTAAAAACTTCCAGTGTTGGAACATTTACAACTCTGGAGGCAGGTTGATTAGTTGTTCTAACTGTCAGGAAATTTCTCCTTAGTTCTAAATTACTTCTCTTCTTGATTAGTTTTAACCCATTGCTTCTTGTCCTACCCTTAACATTAATGTTAATGTTAACACCAGAGTTAACATTAGCTTCTTTTCCTCCCATTATAAATTTGCACCCAACCCACTCTAAATTATCCTCAAACATTCCTCAGTTATCCAAAATTTGTAGAAGGGAAAGTAGGATTGAGAATAAAGTTGGATTTTTTTTAAGGGGGAGATTGTATCCACCAGCAGCATGGCATAGGATCAGGGTACTTTCGGGACCGCCTTCTGCCACCTATAGCCTCCCACCGGCCAGTTCGCTCCCACAGAGAAGGTCTCCTCAGGGTACTGTCGGCCAAATTATGTCAGCTGGCAACACCCAGGGGGAGCCTTCTCTGTGGGAGCTCCTGCCCTTTGGAACGAACTGCCCCCAGAAATATGCAAAATCTCTGATCTCCGGTTTTTCGTTGTGCCCTCAAGACAGTACTGTTCCGACAGGCAGGGCTGTCTATTTAAATGATTTTAAATTGGAGTTTTAATTTGGGGTTTTAATTCTGGCCAAACTGTCTAATGATTTTAATAATTTTAATTATGATGTCTGTATATTTGTGTTTTAAATTGGCTGTACACTGCCCCGAGTCCTTATGTAACGTAACATAACATAACATAACATAACATAACATAACATAACATAACATAACATAACATAACATAACATAACATAACATAACATAACATAACAACAATTTAACCAGCAGACAACACATTTAAGTACAACTCTGTATTCACACTTTAAATAACAAAGGTTTTCACTAAAACAATTCAGTATTTGGCTAGATTTTAGCAGAAGTAGTTCATAATATTTCTAAGTATTAAACTAGAAATGATTCTGTTATCTTTATTGCTAGCTCTTTACTTGACCTATGAATCTTATTTTAAAGATTCTTATTGTCCATCTAAATTATTCTTGCATATGTACATATTAAAACTACATTGATATTACCGAATGCAAACTGAAGAATGAAAATTTAATTAATGTACTCTTTTTAAAACAGAATACCTAAAAATTTAAAAGACTCTACTTTTAGCTCTTCACACCGAGTAGTTTTGAATATTAAATCATAATTTGGTAATAAGATTAGTTGTCTGTCACCTATTTCATCCTGATCTCTCAACTTGAAAAAATAAACTCAAATCTTCACTTAGAAAATGAAGATCAGAAAGCAGCTAGGGTACTTATTTCATTATTTCATTATTACATTATAATGAAATATAATGTAACACAATACCATTCTAAGAATTAGATTAAATGTATTAAAATTGTATTCCTGGATTTTATAAATTTATTACAATGTATATGTAATTTTAACTTGAATTATCTGTTTTATGAAATTATGAATCTGGAAAGTTGAATGGTGCAAAGTTTGATTCACTGGAGTGGCCTATAAAACTGCAAGCAAGCAAACAAATATTATAAAGATGAAAACATATGTGTGCAATTACTGGGAGAGATTACATTCAATTACAAATGGTGTGACATCAATATGCCAAGAACATCAGATCCGTTCATAAATAAATGCAATGGTGATTAAATGAACTGAGACTTAATTCTCAGATGACAAGATGCATCTAACTGCTTATTATATTTCAAGCTATATTTGACCTGACACTTGCTGAATTTAGGAATTAGCAGGTTCTCTTCTGTCTGCAAGAAATAGCTTGTTTCTATCGTTGTAAAGATTGGAAGGGCAATCTTATAGTTTTTAATGGGTGGTGGCACCAATTTAGAACTTCTTGCCATTAATATGGTTCATGTTACTCAAAAAATTAGAGCCATTTTTGGATATTATTGTACAATATCTTAACATTTGGGGATGGTTATTTTTATTTCTAATTTTAAGCTTTCACTATCCCTTATTTATATGAATTTGTGTGGAACTTTATAAAAGTTTTCAGTTGTAAGTTATCAGTAGATGCAAATAAATTTTATGATCTTTCACCTATTGACATTACCTCATATACGGGCCCTACATGGTATATGTAGTTTTAGTTTCAAACAAATATATCAATAAATAAAATTGTCACCATAGAGATTATAGTCTGATTATAAATTCACAACTGCTTCTATATTTATGCTAGCATTTAATGAGGCACATAAGATTTATGCTAAAACTTTTATGTGAAGAATATTAATATGCATTCATTGACTTGGAATCCCATGCGCTTATTTACTTCTTCCCAGTTCTTTTGATTTGTAACAGACGTATTCATTCTATTAATTATAGTCTTTATTAAAAAAAATTTAAAAAGAAGAAAAGAAGAAAGAAGGATATGATGCAGAAATATAGCATGATACAAAGGAACAGAAATTTAGCAAAATGAAATGATGAAAAGCATTTTGGCTTCTTTATGTAAGCACCATAAGAAACATTTTTTTCAGATTCTCCCCCCACCCCCACCCCCACCCCCAAATGCTTCATTCTATGGTTAATATTCTAGTCAGATACTATATCAAGTTTCTTTATTGGTTAAAGTAGTACAAAGTTGACCAAAAGAACATGAAAAAGGCTTCCAGTTGCAGTCTCTAAGCTAGCTACTATATCTTAGTTCTGCTATCTCTATGCCATTTACAATCCCAAATGCCATACAATACCAAAAAAATGACACACAAGTGGATTTAATATGTGAGAATAAATTAATGGGTAATAAGTTTTTCTTAGTCACAAATCAGCGAATATTGTGAATAAATATAAGTTTGGTCTAGTGGTTAAGGCACTAGGCAAGAAATAAGGGGACTGTGAGTTCTAGTCCCACTTTAAGCATGAAAGCCATCTGGATGATTTTGGGCCAGTCACACTCTCTCTCAGCCCAACTCACTTCACAGAGTTGTTGTGGGGAAAATAGGAAAAGAAAGGACTATTAGGAAGATTCACTACTTTCAGTTACTTATAAAAATAATAAAAGAGAGATTTTTTAAAAAATCTAAAAAGAGGGAGATTATTAACAAAGAAGCTATAGATTTACAACCAATAAAAGTAGAATTTTCCCTTGAGTCAAATGCAACAAATGAAGAGCAGTCCATGCAGTTTTCATGGCAATAGCACAGGTGCACAATGTTGTTCCTTTGTTTCCATTGTTTTTCTGCTTCTCAAACAAAAAGTCCTATTTCTTCATTATCTCCCACTTGGCTACTAGCCAGGCTGCTTCATTTTAACTTCCAGGCCCAGATTAAGGTCAGTTAGGTGTTGCCAAATGGTGAGATTCATAGTAGTAGTAGCAATAGCAGTAGCAGCTATAACTTGTGCAATTGGAAAGAGAACTATGAAACACCTTTAAAAAATATGTGTTTTTTAGTTCTTTTAAGACATCATCATAATTCATATCATAACAGATTTATCCGGTTAAATTTCTTTTCTTTTCTTTTCTTTTTTTTTTTTTTTTTTTGGTACAACAACTGACCTTTTCCAATCTCTTGGCCACTGTGCTCTCTTCTAGTTTTGCTGGCATTCTTATAAACAGGAAAAGTCTTCTAAACTATCTTGAATGTTGAATGTTGACATTTATACTATACTGAAATTCAGTATACTTGTCCCATTATTGATTAGTCAGTTTCTGTTCATTGGCAGGCTCTAGCCTACTAGTTGAAAGTTGGAACTTCTATCTCAAATACAGAGATGTACTGAAAGACTTTCCTTTTTGTTCCATGTTTTTTTTCTATCTGCACAACTATCTTCAGTGCTTCTTGTCTCTTCTAACAGCTCTCTGGAATTCTTTGTTTAGTTCCTTCTTCGTTTTGGCTTCTCTTCTTCACAATTTCCACCATTTATTCCAATATCCTGCTTTTTTTCTTTCGTTTCTTGATCTTTGGCAATCTCTTTTTAAATTCATTCTTAACAAATTTCTGATTTCATATAATAGTTCTTAACAAGTCCTTCATCTGCTTCATTTCTGTTCCCTAAGCAATACAGCCAGTGGTGGGATTCAAATAATTTAACAACCAATTCTCTGTCCTAATTACTAGCTGGGTAGGCATGGCTGGGTAAGCATGTAACTGGGTGAGTGTGGCCAACTCGAGATCACTCATCACACCGAGCCCCGCCTCTTGGCCACTCACCTCAAAGGCCTCAATAAGATAAATTTCCCTTTCTATTTATTTACTACTACTGAACATCCGATGTAAACATGACATATGTATACATACACATTACATAATATAGAGTGTGTAGAAGCACATAAAAAGATACATTTGGTACTAAATATACTGTATGTCCATGTACCCAGACATACACAGATAGAGACAGAACTCTTCTAAAACTATACACGTTTAACCTCACACACCCAGAGTCCACTTTCTGCCATACATTTAACTATAATTTCTGTACATTAGAACATTACACACATTTTCAGATTTACTTTCCTAGCCTGCACATGACTATTAGAGCTAGGATATATGATGGGCATTACCAGAGAACTCTGGGCAACGAAGTGGGTGTCAGTGGGCAACAAAAAGTGAACACACAGCCACCCTCCCACTCACCTTAATGAAGCCGATGTCCTCAGCATACTAACAGAAGCACTGGCAACACATATTGAGGCCATAGTTGCTGTCCATGCTGGTTGGAGGACACACACTGCGAGAGGAAGAGAGGCTGGATGAACCACACCCAGATGCTTCCCGGCTCCTGTCATCTCCTCATCCCAGAAGCACCAATCTAGCACTCCCAAGCAGCGGCAGATCAACTTGGCTCATCTTCCTTTCTGCCATCAGCTGCAGGAGGGCAGGTGGGGATCAGGGGACACAGCCAGCTGGGAAAGCCAAACCAGTGCCCAGCCCGAAGCTGCTGGTATGGGTGGGCAAGGCAGAACCTGCGGGATGTGCCTGGCTTTAAGTTCACAACACTTTCTTTCTAAAACTGCCCAAAAGAGGGAGGGGAGGAAGGTCCTCACCTGGCCCTTTGCCCCTGTACATGACAACAACTTACCAGGCAAGGGGCGAAGGCAGGCAAGCAGGGAAGGACCTAGATAGCAGCTGGGGCGAAGGCAAACAAGGAAAGAAGGAAGGAATGTTGAAAAACAGTCTGAAAAAAGGTCCAACAAAGGGCCATCAAATGGGCCAAAAATGGGCAGGAAAATGGGCTGAGAAAGGAACTGAAAAGGAGGCTGAAAAAGAACCAAAAAACGACCCAAAAAAGAGCCAAAAATGGGCCAAAAAACAAGCAAGGCAAGTGAGCGGCCAAAGCAGATGTGGCGAGAAAAGGAGTGGCTGTCAGAGTCAGGGCAGGTGGGGCAGAGCAGGGCGGGTGGGGCCAGCCAGTGATGGGATTAATCAGTTCACTGAACTGCGCAGAATTTTAATAACTGGTTCACCCAAACTGGTCCAAAAGAGCTGAATCCCACCTCTGCATATAGCCCAACTATGTTTTCCATACGATTTCCAACACTTGCATTTCACCCTTCAACCACAAATTACATAGTTTGCTTTGATGTCAGTTTGAGCTTCTGCATAAGATTCATTAGCATCCTCTTTGTTTGCATTAGTGATCGGAGCATAAATTTGTATAACCATTATATAAAATTGTTTCTGCAAATTCTAATTGCTATTAATCATTAAGTGCTCTACTCTACTCTACTCATTCTACTCAGTGCTGCCTATCTTTTCCCACTATGATAGCACTACTATTCTGTCTTTGTTTTTCCTGTCTTTCAGTGTAAATAGTATGATATTTTGACTAAATGCATTTAAATTTGTTGATGCTTAAGATATCAGTATCATTTTATTGTGTGATAATTTTACGGTCTTCGTGCTTCTTATATTCTTGTTCTTTCTTTGAAGCACCAGGTTTGTTTGTTTGTTTTTTGCTTACTTTGGATAGCAATATCAGCAACCATAGGATTTAATTTTACCATGTTATAAACAAGGGATGTCAAACTCATGTCGTCACGGTGGTGTCATGTGACATATTGGGACTTTTTTCCCTTTTGCTAAACCGGTCGTGGGTGTGGCCAGCACATGACGCATCTGGCCCATGGGCTGGGAGTTTGGCAGCCCTGTTATAAACATTATTAGTGCTCCAAAAGATCCTCAAAACTTCCTCAATAGCAAGTTGAGTGTAACTCAATCTGAAAAGCCTATCATATCCCATTCTAAAAGCATAGCAACATAGAAAACTGACATCAAACCTGACAGGGTGTTACTTGGACCCGTGACAAAAAGACCCAGTGGTAGCTTGCCCTTTGGGCTTTTTTATTATTATTTTTGGGTTTTTTTTATTTTTTGTGATTTTTGTTGGACGATAGACATGTGTTTAACCCAAGCATGTTTAACCTTAGTTATTGATGATTAACCCACTATCTTTGCTCGAAATCCTCTCTCCTGGATAATTCAAAGTTACTTTTCCATCATATGGAACTATAAATGAATATATATTAGATTTATTAGACTTTTAATTAAGAGATAGACACACTCACAAAAACTCAGACAAAGACTTAAAGGTTCATACATGCACATATGTAAGATAAATAAAGGCACTGTAATTAAACTCCCCTAGCACACACTTTTCATTATACAGGTCTTTGTATAATAATAATTTCACTTTAGTTATCGTATCGTATCGCTTGTGTGCCTCACAATTACTATCTCTTCCCATTTGTCTGACAAGGACAAATATGTCATAACTTGTATTCAAAACAAGTGATCATATAGCCTATTACCATAATCAAAAATATTACCTAAACCATGCTGAATGGCAATTTCAGGTAGGTTCACTTGCATTAGCTTATGTCACTAAGCAGTGAGCATATAATCGGTAAATGGAAATAGAGAATTTTTAGCATTTTTCCTTTGCTTGTGTTTTTATTGCCAATATAATGGACAAACAGTTCATTGCTTCTCTAGCTGCTGGCATATGGCATCCAGGAGGACAAGTCAGACCAGACAGCCCATCAGATTAACCATGTAATAGACCCAGAAGCAGCTTTAAAGCTGTTAAACAAAATTGCTTATGGAATCTGCCAAAGTACCAGATGCTGCTGTTGGAAGAAATATTTTCCAGTGCTTAGCATCTGGGATCTGAAATTGCTGGTAAAAAGGCAAGAAGTGCAGATCTGCCATTTCCTCTCTGGGTCTGTAGATAAACTTACTATTTTGTATATAATAATAATTAAAAAAAATAACTGATTATTAAATGCATTGAAATGTACTCTTCTACATTTCAATGCATTTATATATGCTGAACCATATATGTTATCAATCTAAATGATTTCTATTTACCTTTATAACATTGGGGTATATGAACAAATTAATGAAAAGATTGTCTTCACACACACAAAATAACAACATTAGATTAGATAGCTATGATTGAAAATAAATATTATAGTAGACAAGCCTGTTATTAATGCTGTAAATGAACTGATGAGAAGCAGCCTAAAAAGTCTGAACATAAAATAAAAACAGCTTGCAGCTGACAAAATAATACTTGCCTTCCAGATCTTACACATCACTAACAAAATTAAGTTCTGCACTGATAATCTTAACTTCACTGTTGGTTTGTTTTCAGTCAAAAAAATAAGTTTTGTTTACATTTGAAAATAGCAAGTTATAAATAAAAAATACATTTCTATCTCAAGTTCTTAGCAATTCATTTGCATCTCAAAAGCCTTGTGAAATGAAGTGGGGGGAGAGGTAGAAAGGAAAAAGATGGAAAAAAAGAAGGAACGGAGAAGGTAATGGTATGTCTTTATATGAAATTCAGGAAGCTATTTCCTGATGCAAATGTACAAGAGGTACATAGGAGGAATGGAAAGTGATGAGAGCTACAGGGAAAAGGCAAGATTCAGATTTTCCCTACTTGCTGATCTAACATTCTGTTTAGGATGAGAAAGAGGCTGTAGAGATTGATCTATAGGAACTCCATCACTCCATCCCTTTAATGTATCCAGTAGAAATAATCCATTTTGAATTAAATTAAAGGTGTGAGCCTTAATCTAGCCAGACACAGCTAGAATTTTTGAAAACATTCAATGTTGTGTTGCTTGATCAGGAAGAATTATGTTCAGTTCTGCCATCAGCCATGGAAGGTCATTGGTGACTTAAGGTATCAACTCAAACTGCTCACAAGATTGGTTGTTAGGAAAATTAGGAGGCAGTGCTAGGTGTATACCTTGAGGTCCAAGAGGAACATCAGGTTACACATCTACAAAACTGACAAGGGAAAAAGGAAGGAAGGAAGGAAGGGAGGGAGGGAGGAAGGAAGGAAGGAAGGAAGGAAGGTAGGTAGGTACGTCTATGGAGTATAATTATATTAAAATAATATGATAATCCTGTTCAATTTATATGAAATTATTTTCTTCTACCGCTACCACATATTAATTCATCCTAGCTCCATATATTTCTTTGATCTGATCCCATCTATTTTTAAAATTCTAGTCCCCTATATTCTCCTCAAAGTCCAAAGGAAGCTTATAACATTTCTCTTACAATCATGTTATTGTGGTGCTCCATCCCCCATCTATTCCCTGGATTTAAAAATATTGGAAGAGTGAAACCTGGAAGAACAGGTCTTCAATAGGAAACATCCCTTTCCTCACCCAAACAGTTTTCATCAGTAGAGGTCACTTGTGGAAGATCATGGCTAAACCTGATGCTGATAGTATTTGTCTTACTACAAATATACTTGATTTTTACCAACAGCAATTCTAGTTCAAGGGTACCACCTATTGGAGAAACACATTTTTTTTATTACTAATGCTGCTGTAACCTCATATTATAATATACCCCATATATTATAATACAGTATTTCCTTTAAGAATTAATTTCATTTGGGAATAAAATAACAGGAAGTTTTTAATGTACAAATAAATAGATGTAAGCAACTGTTTATTTCTTAAACAGGTAATTATACTTTGCCCTTTTTTTGGATATACAGAATATAGTCAATATTTTATTATTAAAAATTAAAGTATGTTATTAAACTCTTTCACAGGGTTCTAATAGTCAATGTACAGAAATTTCTACCTGATCAAATATTGTAGAGGTAAATGATCTATGGATATATGACTTTGGAAATACTGGTTTCTAAATTTGCTCTGCAATAAATTCAATAAATTCCAGGTTTGAGGTATTGTCTTCATTCAATAGTTGCAAGATGATCAAGAAGTAATGCCAGGTTTTTTTCTACCATAGGTAAGGAAACCAAATCAATGTATAACATTTTATGAGATAATTTATGACTTAGGACAGAAGTTAATAAAATAACATGAAATCAGAGAATGCAATAGATTGATAAATTAGGAGAGAGAGTGAGAGAAAGAGAGGGAGGGAGAGGGAGGGAAGGAGGGAGAGAGAGAGAATGCAGTAATAAACAAAGCATTTTTTTCCCTAGGATTGTTAAATAAGAAGCTGAATTTGACCAGTTTCTAGTGGAGATAAATCCAGAAATCTGCAGCCAACATCTAATACTAAATGGCTTTTCAAGATAGAGCAAGGAGCTTTTTTCACAGATATCCTGTGTAAGTGGAGAAAAGAAAGCGCTGCAATAAAAGAGTCAGTTTGGTGTAATGGTTAAGGCACTCAGGTGCCTGAGTTCTATTCTCAACTTAGGCACAAAACCAGCTGGGTGACCTTGCGCCAGTCACTTTTTCTCAGTTCTTAAAAATGAGGTATTCGCAAACCATTTCTGAAATCTTGGCAAGAAAAATACAGAGACCTTCCCAGGTATCGGCAGCAATCAGCCCTGACTCAAAAGCACCAGAAAGAAAGAAAAAAGAAAGAAAACAAATTTACTTTTTTTTTTTAAAAAAATATTCTAGATAACTGAATGGAAAAAAATTGCTTATGACTTTTTTTTTTTTTTAAAGAGAGGTCTGAACAAAAATCCAGAAGCTGGCAGCTATTTTAGTTTCCACATTTCCAGTTGACTCAACAGGGGTCAAAGTTAATTTTCCTTCAGTCCTTTGAAGAACAAAGATACTTTTCTGACCACTGCTAGAATTAGCTGTAATGTGCTACCTCTTTCTCCTTATTAGTTTCGAGTAAATGGAACTGTGTTAGAAGAACACCACAAATTATTCAATAAAGTCAATTCTATTGATGGCTTCAATGGATGTGTAGTGTATTCCTGGCAGGAAAATCAGCAAGCAGTTGCAGTAGCTTTATTTTCAAGGCATTCTTCACAACTGGATCACAGTTGTCCAAAGTGAGAAAACAACTTTAGTAGTGTAGCCTGTAGAAAACTAAATGTTAAAAGCAAGAAATTGAGTAAATATCCAGGGCTTGGTGAAGAAAACCAGCTGCCACAATCTTTAGGGCATTTAAAATATACTCTTCAGAGTTGTTTGTTTTCTTGAAATTAGCTTATGATGATGAAAGTTGATTAAAATGAAGAAAAATTATCCAAAATTTGTGGGATAAAAGGAACGTGAATTCAAATTGTAAATCAAAAGAGAAGAAATTAGATTGTTCATGCATTAGGAGCTAGATCCAAGTGGTCAACACTTTATTTTTTATGATAACACAATATGACAAACACAAAACACAACACACACACACACACACACACACACACTTTTTACAGCTATTTCGTGGTGGTCATCTTTTAATATTTACATTCTCCCCCAATTTTCTTTATACTATTCATTTTCTTCTTGTCCCTTTCTCTTTTAGATCAACACTTTGTAATAGGAAGTGGTCTTTTTTGCTGTCTTTGAGAAAGCAGTTATGTGACCCATCTGAACTGAATTTCCTTGGATCCTGCATTATTGGCAAATACCACCTATCTCTAGCTTTTCCTTCTTAGGGAATGATTACCTAGTTACAAGGTACAAGTATTCTAGAAGAACAAAATTATCAACATCCCTTTTGATCATGGGACTGAAATAGCACTGAGACCTTAGATGGTGTCCTTCCTTGGAACTTCAGTGAATGCACTTCTACTAACTTCAGTGGCATTTGATATCATCAATTGTCAATTTTGAATGTCCTGCAAAAATTGGGTCTGTCTTTTGAACCTCTTACGAAAATGTGGCCTTGCCTTGCCTTGCCTTGTCTCCTCTTGTCTCATTTTATTTTTTAAAAAATGCATCTCCTTGACCTAGAGGCTCACAGTAGGAGATAATAGTTTATAATTTGTATAGACCAGGGTTATGCAGAAAAATATATTTATATCTAAATATGATATATTCAAGTGACTAATGGACCCAATTGGATTCTAGAGGGAACTTGAGTTATTTTGGAAATTCTGCTACTTGTTCTGATTGAAGCCTTGGCAGCTGCATGGAAAAGCAAAGTGCAGTGGACAGAGCAATGCCAAGGTTGAACTCTAGCCTCAGAGCAGCATCTATAGAAGTGATGGGTGCTACCTCTTTCAAGATGATCTTGGAAGAGTTTGAGCCCATAGAACCTGAAGAAGTGGACAGCTAGTTTAGCCACTTGTATATTAGATCCTATTTGCAACTGGGCCTCATGAGCTTCATTTGTGTCAGCTGTGGGTGCCAATGCTTGTAGCCCCACTTGCCAAAGATTTGAGTTGTAAGAAAGAGATAAAAGCATGTTGATTTATAATCAAGCATTTATAAATATAACAGGCTTTAAAATTCAAGCTCAATTTAGAATGTATGGTCTTAAATAAATATGTATAAAAAGATCAAGAGCCTCCTCTGACATATCCCAAGATCTGGGCTCTTCACCAATGACTGAAGAACATTCATCTCCTTTTCCAAAGAAAATTTCAAATGATTATCTCTATAGACTGATAGAGAGCAACAGATGTCCATTATCCTATGGATCATCATTCATCTCTTTAAGCAGCACTCTTTACTTAGCTGTGAACTTTAATAGTGTACTTTAACAATGAGTCCTGTTCAAATCTATTTAGAAATAGGTCCCACTGTGGCTTCCAGAGGAAGTATGGTGAACTGAAGATGGCTCTGAAACAGTGAAACCAACAATTTCCACAAAGTTCAAGAGACCAGTGAATAGATCATTCATTGAAACTTCTCTAGATAAGAAAAGGAAAGGAGATTTCCCACATGTGCTCGGGATGGCTATACCTTGGGACAGTAGTTTTTGGGGATTTGAGCACCAACAGACAATGGGATTAGTTATCTTGCTTGCAATTACAGCAGCACTTTTTAAAGGATACTAAATTTGCTTTTTAATCACTTATGGAAATTGTTTGTTAATTACTTCTAAGCTATTAGAGATCTTTGCAATATAAATTTGAAAAACTGGGTTTTCCTTCAGTCCTGAATGAAAGAAAAATTTAATAATAAATTAAAGAATTTAAATAATCTGAAATAAACAGCAAAAAGCTCAATAAAAATTTGATCGTAGAAAGTTATAAAAAGACTAAGAGACCAGATAAATTTGTAATATTGAATATTTTACAATAGGATTTTGGAATTAATTATAAATATTTAATATGTGCTTTACAAAAATCTGCAGATAAATTGTTACATCAGCAACACTAAATGTTCCAATACATAATATATTTAAGTATTTTCCTTGTACTAGAGTGGTAAAAAAATGTTATTCTCTCACAAATGCCAATATACTGTGCCACTTAGTAAGTATGCATTTGTTGTCCAGATATTAAAGTAGTTGATGTAATTAATATCTAATTTGCAATTTACTTCATAAAAATAAATTTATTATTTAATTTTAATAAGCATACCATACATTAAATGGTTTAATCTTTAGATATGGGTGTAAACTCTGAAGGAAATTAGTTTTTAAGAAGTATTTAGAGCTAATAGCTTTTGAAGATCACTTGTAGCTTTTTTTTTCTCCATTCTCAAAGTACCTTTTTCATAACCCTCCCCCCACCTTAATTTCCTTTCCAATCGTTTTTCCTTTTCTTATTCATTCTGCTGAGAACAACTTTTTGTCAACTGCCATAAATAATTCTTTTATGGCCTCACAAGTTTCATGTCTTTATTATTTTTCCCTTCACCTCCTTCTGCTTCTTCCTTTAAAAAAAAACCAAGTAGTTTGGCTATCATACAAAAATAAAACCATGAAGAAGAAAAAGATGAGGAGAATATAGCAATGAAACCAAATGGTTAGTAAAACTTAATTTAGCCAACAACATGGGATCAATGGAAAACTTTTCTGCTACTGCCTTTCACAACTATCCAGAAGCATGTTTCGTTTCTTTTATTTTTAGCAAAGCCTGAAATTTATATTGATAATTTACATGAAGTGAAATCCAACAAGTTCCATTCTAGGTTATTTATAAATTATTCACAACTTTATTATTTCCTGTTTTAAATCAATTGGGAACTCTTAGTTGGACATATCTTGCTGAAAAGTGACAGAGCCCTTTACCTGAACAACCTCTTGGTCACTAGTTGGAATTCATAATGTGCATAAACTTCCCTTTTTGGTCTTAGCAAAACTTTATTTTTACATTTCACCAAGAAAATTTTTTATTTTGTGTTGTGAGGCAAAATTTGGGAGTTCTCAGAAGCTTCAATAGCCAATAAATTTTAATGTTTTTAATTAAAATTTTAATTCAACTTTCAATGAAAAAAAATATCCTCATTACACTAATAAGTTGGTGAAGAATGAAAAAAACAAAGGCCTTTTTACAGTATATTCATATAAAAAACCCAGCTGCATGAGAAAGGAAAATACTAGCAGGAAGCAAACAAAAGGTAAAATTATTCCCTCCCTCCCTCACCCTCTCCATCCTTCCCTCCTTCCCTTCCTTCCTTCCTTCCTCCCTCCCTTTCATTTATTTTGGTAGCCACCCACCTCAAATATATGACTCTGGATGGCTTGCAATATTAAAGTAGGGAAGACATATAAAAAAATTCTGCTGTAATTTTCTCCAAGTTATTAATTTTCATATCTTTGTGAAGAACAGGATAAAGGGGAAGCTTGAGATTGATATAATCATACTCTGGTCATTGCTATTTAATTCAAAATTCCAGATTAGATTAATTATATATCTTTTCTATTGATGTCCCTGCCCTCTGATATAATATCTCCCCTAAGATAAGTCCTATTTCTGCTCCCAGACCTGGAGATAACAGATCAGTGAAGTCTCCATCAAATTTTTATGGGTCTGCTTATTTTTAATCTGGGCTGCCATGTCTTATTTTATGTACTAATTTTTTATGAATTATTCATAAAAATAACCATATTTGATTATTGTAAACTGCCCAGAGGCTTCTGAAACGGACAGTCGTAATAAGTTAAATTCATTAATTATCCTAATATATCTAAGGTATTTTTTAACGCAAAGTATGTTTTTGTATTAATTTCGAAAGTCTTGGAAAGCGGATGAAGTGTCAGGCAACTAAATCAAAAGTGAGTCTTATCTTTGTCTTCTAACAGGGAAAAAAGGACAGGGAGCAATGGATTAGTAAATTTGATCTTGATATCAGATTCTGAAGTAGATCATAAAGAGTTGATTTGTAAGCACCCTGAGAGCAAAGTCAAAGTGGATTTGTCAAGAACAGTTTTTCATTAGTAAGCCAAAATATCTCATTTTAAAATCATGTAACTTCTTTTGTGGAAATATTGTAATATATCTCAAATTTAGCAAAATGTTTCACAAAATACAGTATCCCATGAATTTCTGATTAGAAAGAACTCAGAAATGAAAATCAAAGTGACCTTGCTTAAGTGCAATCTTTGGATTGCATTATTTTAAAAATATTAAAGTATTCCTCATTAACTTTGATAAGGAAGGAAGGAAGGAAGGAAGGAAGGAAGGAAGGAAGGAAGGAAGGAAGGAAGGAAGGAAGGAAGGAAGGAAGGAAGGGAGACTGATTTACTGAATCGGAGGCAATATGTACTTTGTCTAAGTATCCTTAAAAGTACAAATAATATTAATTTGCTTCCTTGTAAAAATACAAATAATATTAATTTGCTTCCATTTAAATTCAGGGACCAATAATTGATCTGATCTTTCCCTTTTCCTAATACATTTGTTTTATGTGATTCAATGAATATTCTAAATTAAAAGCATAAAGGAAATTAATTTACAATTTAGCAGACATCAGAGATTTAAAATCTATCTTCTCCTTAATTATTTTCCAGATATTCTTGTTGTAATTTTAACACTTTTTTCTCTTTTTCCCATGAAACATATAATAATACAACCATGAATATATTTCACAAACTAATTTAGTTTATAGGTTTATAATTTTTTGGGGAAAAAAATCTTCAAAATCTTGCTTTATATACTTTTGATAAAAACTAGGTTAATTAATAATGTATTTATATAGCCATCTGAAAAAATAGAATGGCTTTCACCTATAATATATAATAGAATAATATTTATTTTATTTGTGTCCCATCTTTATTATTTTTACAAAAGGCTCGAGGCGAATTTTTCTTCCTCTTATTTTCTCCATTACAACAACACTGGGGTTTTTTTTAATCCAATTTTATCTAATGAACTATAGATAAATTTACTAAAAATAATCAAGTTGGAAATCAGACTGATTTGTTTATGTGTATGTTTGTTTGTATCAGGGATTTAATATTGCCATAAATCGATCAAAGTTAAAAAGATGAAAAATCACAAATAGGAAAAAATAAGCACACTAAATAGGAAAACACAAAATAATAAAAGACTTAAAAAGGGAAGAAAAGTTAAAAGAAAAAGAAAAACTAAGTCTATTTTACATAGACTTCCATCAGAGACATACAGAAGATAAATGCAATAAAAGTAGCTCATCTTACTTTACAAAAAGTTTCAGATGAAACCAAAATATATATATATATCCTAAGGATAAAGGAAAAATGTTGTAAAAAGTGGAAAGAAGTTCTGCCAAATTGTCATTGTCGTTAGTTTGTCTTCTCAATCATTCCTTTTGTTTTTTAAAAGAGGAAAGATTTTGTTATATTTTTTACATTCCGTTCTAAAGATCCCTTTTCTAAAAGACAAGGGTTAAGAACCAGTACAGAAGAGCTACAAAAACTCACCATAATAAATGTGATAAGAATAAGAACTGAATAGAAACAAAACTCTACAAAATAGGCAGGTTCAATTTGCAAGTGGCATTTCAGATACAGTGAAAAGATCTCACATGTGCATTCTTCATAAAGACTGCTACTGACTGAGTTTGTCATCATTGTAAGGAGTGTTTAAAAATTATGTTTTCTGAACAGTACACCCAGAAATGGGCTCTTAATTTTGAACATCTCTTTCAGACTTTGACTATAAATCAAATATCAAAATAGAATAAATCTTGAACATCTTTACTTATTTTTAACACAATCTCAACATCAATGTCACATTGTTTATCAGAATTCTTAGGCTAAGTGACTTTTTCCCCCCTGAATCAATCATTCAGGCTTTTAACTCCACATTTTCTGTTCTAAACTTTGGTTTCATCTTTTTAACAAAATTTCATTGTACTGAATTCACTCACATAACTCAATCTTTCTAAAAGATTGTAAATTGTGAGAAAGAGCTACTAAAGAAATAAGCAATTCTGCATAACTTTCTCAAGAAACTTCTGCTAACTTCTCTGCTACATTTTCTTAAGTTCAAAGAATATAGCAAGTTCAAACAATATACCAGTAAAGGAGAATATTTGTAGCTCAGATTGAAATGAGGAGTCCTTGGCACGCTCTGAGCTTGCTTGTTTTCTTGCAAATGTTTCATGTAACATCATCAGTGCTAATAAGGAGTGCTGTTTGCTGTCAGTTTATATTCTGGTATCTTGTCTGTCTGTAGCAATACCAATAGCTCTTAGACTTATATACCACTTTGTAGTGCTTTATAGCCCTCTCTAAGTGGTTTACAGAGCCAGCATATTGCCCCCAACAATCTGGGTCTTTATTTTACCATTTTATGGAAGGCTGAATTCCTGGTAGTCAACAGAATTAGCTTGCAATACTGGATTCTAGCCACTGCACCACTATGGTTCACTAAATATATATTGAATATTTCATTCTACTTCAGTTCTGATCAACTATTTCCCTTTAGGTTCTTCTTTGTCTATTTTCTTAAATCTTAATTTATCATCCCAGAACTAATTCAAATAAAGAAATGTAGTTTTCTGTTTGAAATCATAAATTCAGCATGTTGCCATTAGTAACAGTTCTGTAGTCGAACCCATTACACAGGAAGATGTTGAGGTCTGCTTTATTGGTTGTTTTCAGTCAGGTGTTCAGGTAGACAATAGACAGCCATCAACTGAAGATGGCTAATTTGAATTCATGTATGAGGCATTGGCCTCTTGACCTCCAACTCTACCATTTTAATATTCAGAGGAATCCTATGCAATTTTACTTAGTTTTCCTGCTGAGTTCAAGGAACTTTAGTTTGGCTAGGATTGCAGCTTCATTATATCATAATATAATCCATGCTACAACGTACTTTATTCTTTATCTGCCAATCCTGTTAACTACTTATAATTCATTCTAACACAATCAGTTTCAAATAAATAAGGGACTAAGAACATTGCACCTGTTTCTTAAAATCATCCTAAAACCCTTGCAAGCTGTTTATGCCAGCTTGAAGAACTGATAATATATTTTATAATGAAAAAATTATATTGTACCAATCAATGCTGGAAGATTTAAAGTGCTGAACCACATACCAGCATGTCTACATTAAGTTGAAGTGATTCATAAAACACTAGATTGTCATTCTTGACTTTGCAAGTTAAAGTTATCTACCAATTCTTAAAAGCTTTAGATGTGTGAAATGAATAAAATTGTATGTAAGAGTAAAATCTTACTCTTAGGCATGATAGGAAGACAGGATTGAAAGGAAAGAATGCCCAAAAAAATGTATTTTTTAAAAAAAATCTAGGATCTTTACAGCTTTGTGAAAGATTCTTTTGCTTGTCTAATTTTTACTAATCAGAGGATCTTTTTCATTTTGTATTATAAACCCAAGGCTTTTAAGATTTAAACAAAAGGCCCAATATATCTGTTGGAGAGGGGGGGGGATTGTAATGATGTAAGTAGTTTGAATATTGACATCTGTTTAGGCATGTAATACACAGCATTTTAAAACTGATACAAAAAACAGAAACAGTGCAGTTCTGGCTTTGTGTACAGACCTTGGGTTGTAATATTGTTGGACTGTATCATTTTGTTTGATTTGTGTCAGTTTAGATTATTTTATTCTAGTTGTAAATAAAAATAAAAATAAAGTTAAATTGTAAATAAATGATATTAGGAAGCAAGCAGTGACCCCAGCCTGGGACATGGCTGTAAAAGGAAAAATAATTATATAGACATATTGCATATGTATGTATCACACTACATATTGCATATGTATACACTGTTCCATGCATAATACAGCTATTCAATCATCATTTGCTTGTCTTTCTCAATCTCTAAATAAAGAACTAGTTTTTTTTTTCTTATTAAAAATGGTGTAGATATACTTATTGGGAACTAAGACACAGAAATAAAGGGGATTCTGGAAAGAGATAGCAGGATTCCCTCAACTGCTCTTATCAGCACACCTAACAATAAACAGAAGGGCTGGCCAATTGTCTTGTATCAAACACTTGCATATGTCATTTCCATTTCTTTCATTTCATATTCATTACGTCCCAAAGGCCTTGCAGATTGCTCTAAACTTGTTCCTGTCAAATGAGAGATCCATAATGCCCTACTTTTTGGACATCTGACAGGCTCTATCTTGATGGGTATTTTTATGAGGTAACATTTGTAGTAATTTAAAACAACAAGAACTACACATTTATGTTGCTTTTGATACATATTTACCTTTGGACAAGAGTAAGGGGTGGCAGAGACAGCAGTACTTCACAGTATGCAATCATTCAGGATGAATTGTTTCCCACTTCCTTATTTCCATTATATAATCTCTGCATCTATCAATCAGGCTTTCCTGTACTTTTCTGTATGACAGTTTGGAACTAGATAGAAAATAGATGTTTCTTCCAAGCGGAAGTGGGATTTATTCCTGATTATGTATGTGTAAAATTGCAGCCTAGTCAATCTGAATATCTCCCTGCCTATCTACTTGTCTATCTATATGAGCACATATATAATTTGAAACTATCTGTAGTGCCTAATCAGTAATAACAAATGTGTTTGAAAAAAAACTCTGCGTGCCTATAATTTTGCTGGTGAATAGGCTGAAATGTTACAATGCTTATCAGGTAGTCAGGCATTAAAGTTATCTTTAACCCATCAAATGAATGTGTTTCCGTTAGAGCTTCCATCAAGCTCTTTAGTTCTTCCTGAAATACAAGGCTAGCCTTTGGTGTGAAAATTTCCTTTTTTCTTGTAATGTCCCCCAGGTAACAATTTCATGTAAAAGTTGCTAGGCGGTAGAGGTCACCACTCTAATTCCCCCCAGATCAATACAGAGCCCCCCCCCCCACCTCTACCTCTCTTTAAAAAAACTTCTTCAGTGACCAAAATGGATCGAGTCAGGCTGCAGCCATTTCTCTGTGCATCAGGCTGTGCAATTGATTTTAAGATAACAGACAAGGAAGAAAGGTTTGCCAGGCCTGACTGCCCTCTGTCACTGTGGGAAACTTGAAATAGTGTAATTCAGCATTTGTTTGTTTGTTTGTTTTTTAATACCTTACTTGTCATGTAGCATGAGGGTACTGTGGGAACCCATACGCTAGATCTTGAAGATGTTTAAATAAGACCTTAGTTTTAAAGATGGAATAACGTCTGGTAGGCAAGAAGTAGAAGTTATAAACTTAAATGAATGATGAATGTTAGTATCAAGATTGGTGTCAGGTACATTGATAGAAAGCAGAAGATTTAAAGTTACCCACCAACAAATAACTTCACACAAAATTGCACTTCATCCTGTCTGTTAGATTTATTTTGTTTCATTTTGAATTAAAATTGATAAAGTCATCCGGCATCATCTTTCTCTGTTCTTCTTTTTCTTGGGTGCTGTCTTGTTGAGCTGATTCTGCTGCTCTCACCTGAAATCTTTCTGCACATCCACAACAAATACCAACTATTCTTCCTGACAAACTCACCCAGGTATGGAAGTCTGGGCAATTCTGTTATGTCAAAGTGCCAGAGGGGAAGAAAGGACCCACAGAGATTGTTGAAAGAACAGCCTTTCTACCATTTGAGACCAGCTAATGAATGAATGGGACGTGGTCCACCGTCCCCTAGAGCCACAACGACTAGCCCATATGTGCGAGGGAACCTTTACCTTTACCTTACTGAATGTCCATCTTTGAGCTGCAAAATTCACACATCTTTAAAGGAAATGGTTTTCTGTGGTTAGTCTGTAAATTGGCTTTTTTGCTTTTCAAACGTAGGTTAGTCGTACTGTCATGTTGCAAATTTTAATCATCATCATCTTCATTTAATGATCCCATAATCCCTTGTGGGGTGAGTCTGGGCAACTGAATGGAGCAAGCAGAGTGTTTTAATGGCTGGATGCCCTTCCTGTTACCAATGCGGAGTTTTTTTCAGCAGATATATTCTCAGTGTGCCCAGAGAGAGAAATATCTGTCTCTACTTAGGAATGAACTCACAGCCTCCTGATTGTGAGACGAGAGCTCCATCTCTAGGCCACCACACTATTCCATGTTGCAAATTTTAATACACATGCATATTCTGTATTTAAGAATAAATATTTCACAGAGCCAAAATATTCCTAAATATGCACATAAATGGGTTATGCAGTCCAGATTCTTAAACACCCCTAGATATGCTGCTACTTTTAATAACATAAGGTTTGATAAAGCAAAGCAGAAAAGCAGCCAATAAACTAAAGCTTGTTTGAAGTAAAAAAAAAAAAAAGGTGCATTACAAAAGGAACAAGGATTCAGAAAAGCTATGGATTTATATTTAAGCATTTAAGGAGCAGACTAATATAAAGATCATGTAGTCAAAATACAAGGAATTGTATTTCTATTTGAATAATTAAATATATATTTTCATATTTTATTGAAATATGTCCTTTCCTTGTCCTTTTGGTGATGTGAGTGCTCATTTTTGGCAATCCACAACTAGCCAATTTAATTATACTGATGGCTTACCATGTGTTCACAACTGCTAAGTGGTAAGATTTAAGAGTTATCCATGCTACAACATGTAAATTAACCTTAACCTCTATTACCATTAATCTGTCAAGCAGGTTAACCGAAGAATGTACAGGATAAAATATTTAGGAACAATACAAAGGGCAAACTGGTGAGTGAGCTATGGGAAACGTGTACTGGATCTGCTTCTTGAACAAATTTAACAAATTATTTCCCAAAGCTGCAAGCAAACAGCATAAAAAAAATAGCAAAAATTAATTGGAGGGACTATTTTCAGTCAATAAAACGACAAAAAGAACTCATGTTCTTTGAGATACTCAGAACAGAAATCTCAGCTGTGATTCTGAATAGCCCATTCCTATAAGATACTGCTTTCTCTCCACTCTCACTGAAGGGTAGAAAATAGATTGTAAGATATATCCAATATACCAGCTTCCTTTTAAAAAAAAGAAAAGAAAAGAAGAAAGATTCAGAATTTTACTTAAATATAGGACTACTATTTTGAGTAAAATATCACATTTCCCAAGTGTAGCATTCACAAATACAAATACTTCACATTTCTACACCCCCTAATTTTGACGTAGCTCCCAATTAGGAAACCACATTTTAATGCCACTGATTCATTTTATAAACATCAATTAATTGCACACTCACTGAGAGGGAGAATGATGCAAAGACTGTAAAAGCGCTATGCAGATTAACAGGCCAATCCAATTAACCACTATGCTAATAAAATGATAATCAGTTCTGGGTGCAGAAGGATAATCATTTCAGTACGCTGATAATTACAACTTTTTATAGCTGATCAGTGTTACATCAGGTAGGGACAACTCGTGGACACGTTACATCCTCTTATTTCAGTACATTTCTCACTAGGTACATTTCAGTTCATTTCCCAATGAGAATCAGCAATTATTTGATTTCTCTGAGGATTTCAGGAGAGAGCTGCTTGGAACCAATTCAATGTTAAGGGTTGTCAGATCTACCATCACATCACTTCAACCCTGCTTCACTTCAATGGCATCCTGCCATAAAAGTGGGGAAGGAGAAGTAGGAGGATATAGGGAGCGAGGATTGACAGGATATCAGGAACCAGAGGTGCCAACCTGGAGCAGAGCCTGGTAGATCCAAGGATAGGAGCTTGAGAAAGGAGTGCAAACATCCACCAAAGGTGTGCCAAACTTTAGGACTGTTACCAAAACACCTAAATTAAATACCATTGGACATTCACAAAAGGACCAAGGAGGGAGGGGAAAGTACTGAGTTTACATGGGCATATTCAAATCTGGCTTTGCTTACACTGTAACCACTTGGCTTTAATAAAAGCATGTGTTTAGCTACAAATAGAATTGAGGGTCTTTCTTTCCTAAATGCCCAAACTGGGACAGGCCTGGCAGGGTGTTAAATCATCTGGAGTAGGAGAGCATCTTTAAGGATTATGCCCATGACTAGACTATGTATTTGACTTATAAGAGTATGTCTTCTGTTTTGCCATGACCCCATCCCTATATTCCTTGATTTTTCAAGAAGGACTTTTTCTATGTTATCACTACATCCTTGGATGTTCTTACTGTTCTGGGCATTTAGCTGGACCTACAGCTGTGCTACACAAGATTTAGCATGTTTCTTGGAAAGGCCAAGAAAAGATTAGCTTTCCTTTATGCCTGCTTATATTCTTCTCTGATTTTGTAAGGATTTGTCCTGCAGCGAGATATTTACCTCTCTGTTCAAGTAATATCTGGATCTATTCCTGTGACTATGCTGGAATGCTGCCCATTACAAGTAAGGAAAAGAAAGGGACTAATCATTACAGCCTATAAATATGAAGTGGATTGAATAGTCACACAGCAACCATCTGGATTCAGAAATGAATAATGCCAGGACTGTAATAGTTGGGTCTTGTTTTATGGATCTGTGTGCTCTGTCCATGATTTCTTCACCCTACTTTATAAAGCCAACACCTTTTTTCAAGTATTACATACGACCATTTTTATTTCTATATTATTTTATAATAAAAGTAGAAATATAGTTCTGAAGCAACCTTAAGCATAAACTTAAGGTTGCTTAGTAGGACCATATTATGTATTATATTTATTTATTTTGTTTTGTTTTGTTTTGTTTTGTTTTGTTTTGTTTTGTTTTGTTTTGTTTTGTTTTGTTTTGTTTGTCAAACATGTACAAGATAACAAGTACAAGTATAAGTATAAACATGGACATGAACACAGGAAATGAGTACAAATAAATGAGGACAGTATGACAGGGATGGTAGGCATGCTGGTGTGCTTATCCACATTCCCTTTATGGACCTCTTAGGAATGGGATGAGGTCCAAGGTAGACAGTTTAAGGTTGAAGCTGTGGAGGTTGGATGATGTAACAACAGAGTCAGGTAGAGCATTCCAGGCATTGACCATTCTGTTGCTGAAGTCATATTTTCTGCAATCGAGTTTGGAGCGGTTTCCCTTGAGTTTGTATCTATTGTTTGCCCAGGCATTATTGACGTTGAAGCTGAAGTAGTCATTGACAGGTAGGACATTGTAGCAGACAATTTTGTGTACTATGCTTAGGTCAGACCATAGTTCCAGGTTGTGCAAGCCCAAAATTTCGAGCCTACTGGCATAAGGGATTCTATTGTGAGCAGAGGAGTGGAGTGCTCTTCTCTGGACCCACTCAATTGTATTAATGTCCAATATACAGTGTGGATTCCAGTCAGACAAGCTGTATTCAAGAATTGGTCTGGCAAATTTTGTATGCCCTAGTTTGCAGTACAATATTACCGGAAAAGAAGATTCACAAAATTAGGTTAGCAACTCTTAATGCCTTTTTGGCAATTCTATTACAGTTAGGTCTGGGGCTTAGATCATTTGAGATGAGTACTCCTAGATCCTTGACAGAGTGAGGGTTGTCTACAAGGTCATATCCGCCAAGCTTGTATGTTTTCCTCAATTTCAATTCTACTTCATTCCTTCCTTGCTTTTATTGCCAGGTAAAATAATAATGGTCATTACTCTTTCCCACTACAAACATCATCATGTGATCACACGCAATATTTTTCTGACCTTGAAATTTCACAGAAGTTTACATAAGAATGCCAAAATTTCAGGAAATGTCAACATTCATGTCTGAAATCTCATGGCATTTGATGATCTATTGAGATTTTGTCATTTTATTTAATTTCTAACTTAATTTTGTGGATCCCAGAGTATAACTTAGAATCTTTATAACAACTTGATTAGTGCAAACCTATATGTACAAGTCCCTGAGATAAATCATTTATATTTTATACATATTCCGATTATATCCATTGAATCATTTTCTATTTTACTCAAATAACTTGAAAAGAAAGTACTCTAATTCAGGAATAGTGATCTCCAGATGTATTAGAATTCATGAATCTTAGAAAATATATTTACTACTTGATCATTATTAAAGTGCCACCCAGATATTTGGACAGCATCAATTATCATTAAATTATTACTTTAAAAAAATAAATACGTAAGCCAATTGAACTAGACAAACTCATACAACCCAGTATGCTTTGAGTCACATATTTAGAAAGTCCTAAAACAATGGTTTTAATGTAAGGAAAAAAAAATCTTGGAGATAACAAGACAAAAAAAAAATCCTTTCCTTACTACTTTTTCTAATGGCATTGGTAAATTTAACCCAGGATAAATCCTAGGTAGTGAATTTATGTATAATTATTCAGTAAGGCAATTAGTGGAACAGATTTTTCACCTCTGTGCTCCCTATAAATTATTTCTGTAAAAATTAAATCAAGCCATACTTTGTGTAAGTACACACAGTACATTTTATGGAATCTTACCAGGTTCAAGGGATATAAATAACACACAAATGTGTGCCCAAATAGCTTATCTATTTTACTGAGCTACTGGACACTATAATTATCCATATGCACAAGAAGGTTTTCTGATCAATACACAGTATTGCCTTCCAGCTTTTCCTTTTTTCCTATCCTCACCATTCTGAATTTTGTTCAGCATCTTTATCACTAGCAGAAGAATAGAACCATGAATCAAGAAAATCTGATCACCACTGACCATTTAAATCAAATTGTTCAGCAATTGGTTATACTGAGTCACTAGAATGAAAAACTGGATCAGTCAGGCGAAAAGTTATTATTTATAGCCTCATTTGTTTATTTGAGGTTATGCATACAAAAATTAGCAACCCCTAGCTGCAAAACTCAAGCACATTTCACAGCATAGCCAGAGAGAAGGTGCACTTAACCCATGAAGTGATGGATTTGTTATATTCCTGAAACAGGTATGTCATTATCTAGGTGGTGCAGTTAATGTTAGTTTATTTTTCCTGTGTTGAGCTAATTACCTTATGGTAATCTCAAATCTCTTATTTGAAATATGATTTTTTTCTGTATGTATCATATATACTATTCCTTTTATTGGTTGGAGGAGTAATAATTTTACCTTGACTTTTAGAATTATAAAAGTTGTTTTAATTGAAGTTAGTTAATTGCCTTAGAGATTTGACGTACTTAGTTCTTTGAGTTCATCTATTATTTGATTTTTTTCATGTTTCATATTTAAACTGAGATCCTTTTCTGGAAGAATCTTGATGGTGCAACTTTGACTTAGGATGTGATAAATGTGATACATTTCACCTATAATAATGTTTCCCACCACCTTAACAGGTTGGTGGACCTGCAACAGAAAGTATATAAAACTTCTCTTTCCAAAGATATATTTTGAGCATGAATGCAAAGATGCATGACACAATGTATTTTTATTTACATTAAAAGCATGTAACACTGTAGCTCCCTAGCCAGATAGATATTAAAAAACAAGTGAAGAACTAAACTTCCTATCCCATGGTAATGAACATTTTCCTACTCACCAGTTACTCAATAAGAATGGTAACCATAAGTGATTAATACAGGGAAAATACATTTTGATGACATTATCTTGCACTACCCTTTTTTTTTTAAAAAAAAAATCTTCATTGAACAGGGCTTTGGAGAAAGCAAGGAATAAAATGAAAAATACTCTTATGAGTTTTTTCCCCAAAAAATCAGGGAGAAAGGGTAGGATTTCATCCTAAATGAAATCAAAATAAGACAGCTAATTTTAAAATGGCAAGAATGGCTTCAAAATTATCCTTTTCAATTTAGTTCAACCTTACAAATAAAAGATTTATCCTTCATGAAATTGCATAATTGCCTTTTGAAACCTATTAACTTGGCAGCCCTCACTAAGTAGGTATCAGTAAACTGTATAATTTAACCATATTTGGTTTTATATGCACTTAAGTAACTTCCCACCATTCAGTATCATCAGAGTTTTCTAATGTCAAGAATGGGAGAAAAAGTAATTGTGTATTTTTAAATTTCAATCTGCTTAATTTTATTAATCTTCATCTTATTTGTCACATTCATTTAAATTAAAACTCTGGAAAGAATGTAACTTTTCTCCTTTATCTAGTGACACTGAGTTTTCTTGTGGCTGCAAAATCAATTCAACTTTTTGAGTTCTCTTATATATTCTCGTGTGTGTGTCTGTCTGTGTGTGTGTGTACTTTAGTTCCTAAATTAATACTATAGATACATCCAAATATCCTTCTTTTAACTAATGCCAGTATCTGCCGATGTCCTTTTCTTTAAGGAAAAAAGGAACGAGAAAGAGGTGAAAGTATAGGGTAAAAAGCTTTCTGAGTCATGATTTTCATCAAGAATTTATTAATTTTCCTTTACCATGGAGATGTCCAACCTTGTCAACTTTAAGACTTGTAGACTTCAACTCCCAGAATTCTTAAAGTTGCCAAGGTTAGATACTCCTGCTTTACCACATTTATGCCTTCTCTTCTCAATTGAGAAAAGTATTATTGCTGGCATAGCAATAACAGAGTTAACAAGAAGGTGCAGATTAAAGCTACATCACACTATTTTCACTACTCATTCCCTGAAAAGCTGATTGAAGTTTTCCTAACTGGTCCTCACTTCTTTAGATCTCAAAATACAAATGCAGACAAGTAGAAACATGGCCTTGAAGAAGGAATTCAATTGCCATTACAGTATATTAGCCCAGATAACAAAGAAGAGGTAAGGGAAATTTCAAAATTGCACTGTGTTGATTCTTTTTTAGTATAGAGGGAAAGGAGAAAATCTTTACCAGTCTTTTAGAAGTCTATTATTTCACCCTATAAAGATCCAGTAGTCCTTGCAGTGTCTGTTTCCTAGCAACATCTGCCCGAAGGTGTTGAGAAATCCCAAAGAAGTTGCCCAGAAGATGCCCAGAAAAGAGTAAAACTTTCAGCCCTGGATGAACTATAAATTCTCTAGAGACCAACTCTCCTTCACTCCTGTTCAACATAAAAAAAGAAAAAAGAAATAATTATGAAATACCTTAGACACTACCTTTTTCTACTGTAACTTTGGGACTGGATGAGTTCTGAAAACTTCCGGGCTTGACAATAGGGAGAGTTTAAATTAGCTATTCAACTATGGTACAATATAAACATTAAACCCTTTATAAAATTAGCCACAACAATCAGCATTTCTGTGTTGCATTTAAAAGTCTCTTGAAATCTTTGAAAGTAAACAAATAGCATGTCAGCATTTCCGGTGGATACTAATTTTGGAAGGATGCTAATAGTGTGCAGATGTATAACTATAAGAACATTTCCAAACTCAAAAGTTATTTAACCTAATTTTTTAAAGGCTATACTCTGGTTCCTTTTCCCACCTTTAATCTCTCTTACTCAGTTCAAATTAGGCTGCATCTCCTTTTGGGTATATCTAAGGCTATGCCACCTCAGATACTGGTTCTGAGGCCGCTTCTTGGGAAGCATCTTTGGCTCACCTTACCTTATTAGATAGATTTTAGCCTTTCTTAAGAAGAAAATTTAGCCTATTGCGATTTTCATTTGTGGGCATTAATTGTTTTCTAGATATTCTAAATTTATAGTAAATTTATGGTGTGCACTTGTCTGGTTGTTTGGAGGTAGGGAACCTGAAAAAAACTGAGTGGTTCCTTTGAAGAAAGTGCTCCTGGATTCAAAGATAGCACTTCTCCGTTGCATTTAAAAGTCTCTTGAAATCTTTGAAAGCGAAAGAATAGCATGTCAGCATTTCTGTAATATGCATTTGCTCTAATATCTGTAACATTAGTTGTGGCTGGAATGGGGAAAAGAGATAGGAAACTTTCTAAACAAGTTGAAGAAATTTTATTTGGATAATTATGTTAGTCTTTTCTTCCATTGCCAATCTAGTCTTTCAAAAACATGCAAATGCAAGTAGATAAATACAAGCATGTGGGAATGTAACACTGGGTCCATGTTTTGTTGCATGCTCTCTGTCTCTCTCTCTGCAGCAGGGGTGAAATCCAGCAGGTTCTGACAGGTTCTGGAGAATCGGAAGCAAAAATTTTGAATAGTTCGGAGAAGTGGCAAATACCACCTCTTGCTGGCCCCCGAGTGGGGTGGGAATGGAGATTTTGCAATATTCTTCTCCCAGGAATGGAGAGGAAATGGGGATTTTGCAGTATCCTTCCCCTGCCATGCCCACCAAGCCACACCAACCAAGCCACACCACGCCCACCAAGCCACACATAACTGCTCTGCAGTATACCAGCCACATGACCACAGAAATATCTCCTGATAATTCTGGGTCTTTGGTTTAAGAAATGAAGATGAACACCACCCCGTAAAGTCAGTCACAGCTAGTGGGGCAAAACCTGCAGAGATACCTTTCAGTTACCCTTCGGATCATTGGTGACACTGAATTCTCACCAATAGGCTCCACAAAGCTACAGTTTTAGTTTAGTTTAGTTTATTAAATTTGTATACCGCCCTTCTCCTAGTGGACTCAGGGTAGTGCACAGCCAGGAATAAAAAACACTTCAATACAAAATTTAAAATTTGTAAAAGAATTAAACAATTTTTGCCCAAAAAATTAAAAAAACCCATAGACAATTTAAAATTTAAAACCCACAGACAATTAAAAAGCTAAAAAGGATGGGGGAGGGGTTACGCCAGCCCAGCTTGACAAAATAAAAAAGTTTTTAGGGCACAGCGAAAAGCCCGGAGATCAGATATCATGCAGATCTCTGGGGGCAAATCGTTCCAGAAGGCTGGTGCTGCTACAGAGAAGGCTCTCCCCCGGGCGTCGCCCGCCGACATTGCCTGGCTGATGGCACCCTATGGAGTCCCTTTCTTTGGGAGCATACTGGCCGGTGGGAGCCTATCAGTGGCAGAAGGCGGTCTCGTAAGTACCCAGGCCCTATGCCATGGAGCACTTGGTGGTAACCAACACCTTGAAGCGCACCCAGAAGACCACCGGAAGCCAATGCAGCTCACGCAGGAGAGGTGTCACATGGGAGCGCCCCCTTGCTCCCATAATCCCCCACGCAGCTGCATTCTGCACCAGTTGGAGCCTCCGGGTGCTCCTCAAAGGGAGCCCCATGTAGAGAGCATTACAGTAGTCCAGGCAGGAAATGATGAGTGCCTGAGTGACTGTGCATAAGGAGTCCCAATCCAGATAGGGACGCAACTGGCATATCAGGCGAGCCTGATAAAAAGCCCCCCTGGCCACAGCCGTCATATGCTCCTCTAAAGACAGCCGTGCATCCAGGAGGACGCCCAAGTTGCAAGCCCTATCTGTGGGGGCCAATGACTCACCCCCAATAGCCAGTGATGGTGTCAACTGGCCATATCGAGACTCTGGAAACCACAGCCACTCGGTCTTGGAAGGGTTGAGTCGGAGCCTGTTGTTCCCCATCCAGATCCGCACGGCCTCCAGGCACTGGGACATCACTTCATGGGCATAATTGGGGTGGCCTGGGGTGGAGATGTACAGCTGAGTATCATCAGTTTTAGTAAAGGGACCAAAAAAAAAAAAAAAATAAGAAAGAAAAATCTAATCTGGCTTTTCATGATACACAGCATGAACTTTGTCATGCTGTGTATCATGCATGACTTTGGGTCTCAACATTTATATTTGCTTATGAACTTGCAATTTACAGGTGCCCATTGACTTTATTTTTCCTTAGTTACTGTTTGAAAAATGGCATTAATTAGGATGCAGGCCAAGTAAGAAGTTCCATTTCTTTATTGCTAATATTTAGGGGAGCTGATGAAATTTACATTGACTTTGGGTTAATATATTGTCTGTGTCTTTGCTTTCAATATTAATATTGCTGTCATATGTTAAAGACTTTGAAAATCTATTTCATTTGAATGGCATGCGGTATGCCATTTAATGCTGAATCAAGACAGTTAATTAAGTTCTTAACTTACTGTGGTCTACATACTCAAGACACTCTGCAAAGTGTTACATTGTTAACTAGATAAAGTTTAAACCATTTATTTAAGCAGTTTCTATTCAACTCTGGAGCCTGAATAGGTGGAATAAAAAAGATTTTTTTTCCAAAAAATAGTAACACAGCTCATATGATCAACTTGTGATTTTTAAATGTAGTAATTGATATGGGAATGGAAGGAATACAGCTGAAGTTGGAAATAAGAAGCTGATGAAATTAAATTGAATTGAATTTTTAATCCAGTTCTTATTTAAGGCCTCTGAAGATAGTCATTATTCTTGAAAATTCAACGTTTAGTTGAACATATGGCTGCAAGATATAGAATTATTCTGAAAAGCTAATTTTAAGCTTCTTTTTTTAAAAAAATATGCTTCTATCAACAGTCCCTGTTCACAGCTAGTTCATTGTCAGGTGTAATATATAGTGAAAACTAGAAGGAGGAATGGCCTAATTAGGTCCCCAAAGCTTGTATATAATACTTGCATCCTGTTAATCTAATAAAAGCTCTTAACTTCAAGCTTTTGTCATAGATTTATGTCTAATAGGTAAAGTTGAAGCTTCCAGGATAATGAATTATTAAACACCCACAGCTCATAAACTGAGCTTTCATGCAAAACTACTTACAATAAAAAATCCAGGTATTTCAAATTAAACTGCGTTTATTATATGATTGTATTGGCTATAACTTTAAAGTAAAAGTTGCATTCATCATTGAGGTATTTATGAAAAAGTTTCACTTTATCGATGTAGTTGCTAGTTGTCTATAACCTACCCAATGAAATATATTTCCTTTAAAATCGATTATCTGGAATAACCCTTCATTGGTTTCATGAATGTTAGCATCAGAACCAGTGGTGAAATCTAAAATTTGTTACTACCAGTTCTGTGGGTATGGTTTGGTGTGGGTGGTAATGTGACTGGTGGGCGTTACCAATTTTTTTTCTTTTAAAATCATTTTTTCTACAACCTCTTTGGTGAAGAGGTTGTAAAAAAATGCTTTCAAAAGGCTCTGATGATCCCAGCTGAGTTGCTCGGTAGAGGCTTTTTTTATTTTAAAAGACTCTGCCGATCAGGCAATTCAGCTTGGATCCTCAGAGGCTTTTAAAAGAAAAAAAAAAGCCTCTGCCGATCAGGCAACTCAGCTGGGATCATCAGCTGATGATCCCTTTGATGATCCCAGCTGAGCCGTGCAATCATCAGATTTTTTTTTTTTTACTTTTAAAAGCATTTTTTCAGCCGAAGAGGTTGTAGAAAAAATGCTTTTAAAAATTAAAAGAAAAAGCCTCTGATGATTGTGTGGCTCAGTTGGACATGGGGGAGGGGGAGGCATTTTGAACCACCCGCCTCCATCGCTACCGGATCAGGCGATCCGGTTCGAACTGGGAGTATTTCACACCTGGTCAGAACACATACAGTGTAATCAGTGGTGGAATTTAACAACCTGTTCTCTGCCTAATGATTTCTTCCAACAACCAGTTTGCCAAACTGCTCAGAAAGCTAACAACTGGTTCTCCCGAAGTGGCACGAACTGGCTGAAACCCACCACTGAGTGTAATCCTGCATAAGTTTCCTCAGTAGGAGTCATTGCAGTGCAAGGGTTATTCTCAACTAATTTTTGGCAATTTAGTCTTTGTCTCATCCTCTCTTTAACAGACACATTTACATGTTGCCCAAAGAAATCAACCTCTTTTCTTAATAATTAAATTAAAAATTTTCAACAAAATAAATTGAACTTGGATTAACAGTTGAAAGTATATAGTGGTAAAATAATAAAAATATGTAATCTTGCATATAATAAAATTTTTTGAGTAGGAAGAACTGTGCTAAAAGATAAATACTTTAAAAAAAAGTCCAGTCTGGAAAAGTTAACCATACAAGCATCTCCTGGACAGAACAGTCTTGCTGCCTTGAAGCAAAGGAAAATAAAGTTTCTCAGACTTTCTATTCAAGTGTATAATCCTAAGAACTCTTATAAGATCAATTTTATGGTGCAATATCCAATTTGGAGGTTACAGTGTATAAGAAAATGGGAATTTTGTTGGAAGAACAAAGAATATTTCTCCCTTCAGGCTGTTTACTAATCTGTGGTTCTGCCAAGGTTTAGCATGGATTGCTAGCAAGGATGCAGTAGGAATGAGGACAGGATCCCAAATACCTTCAATGAATTAAATCTTATGGGAAAACTGCATAAGTCAAATTAATTAATAACCTCTAACTTGCAGCCCTTAGAGCTTAAGTCATATTGGTCCTGAAATTGACAGCCTGTGTTCTTCTAGATTTTATAATACTATAATTAGTTGTATCCTTGTTAGTGTAGCCAATTATGAAGCATGCCAAGTTTTGTCATTCAGCATTATCTGTTTCTCCAAACTTCTTTAAATAAAGGTAGAATGTAAAACTATTGATATGATCCGATCCAAGTTAAAAATTCTCAGTTGAAGAGCAACTCGCAACTCTGAATACCTACTGCAGCTGTAGATCTTAAAGTGCTCTTAGACACATTTCATTTTGATGTAGCTGAATATAATAAAAGTTAATGGTATCATTAATCAATTTTCTCCTTCCTTGGCTGGTAAAGAAGTAACCAAAGTTCTTTAAGTTCAACCAAAGAAAGAAAAATGCAAGACTTTTGCTTGCCATCCCAAGAAGAAACTAGTGTGCAAGTATATCAGCATGAGGAATCAACTGGATAACTTTATTTGTGACCTATTTGGATTTAACAGTTTCCCCATATAGGTTGTCTCTGATACAATTTATAACGGAGACTGCCTATAATACTATACTATAAGAGAGGGTAAAAAGAAGTCTTCATGAGATTTACCCTATTTCACATGCTTTGTCATTGTGTGGAAAATTGTGTTTGTGTGTGTGTGTATGTTTTTTAGTCCAACTCCTATGACCAACCAGTTGTTTCTTTCACCATTTCATTTATGCTCTTTCACATCAGATGGATCTTGTCTCACTGCCAGGACCCTAGTTAACAAGATTTTACATTGCTTTTTCTAACCACTAAACACTGTTGTCCTTAATAGTTCTGGTTTTAAAACCAAAAATATTTTGAATCAGTTTAAAAAAAAATTCACACTCAAGATTCGAATTACAAGTATTTGAACCAATCATCCTCCCTCCCCCCAGAGAAAGAAAATTTAAAAAAATATTTAGAAATTAGATATTCAAGAAATGCTGGCATTCAACTTTTACCCTTATCTATGTAGTATTCAATAGTCACTCTGATATAAGTGCACTTGAAAAACTTATCTCTTAGAAACTTATTTTCATTTCTTTAGACATTCATTTGCAGACAATCTCTATGTTGAGTGTCCATGACACTAAAGTGAATGGGAGCAACTTCTGAATTAAAAGCTAATTTGTTTCACTAATTTGAGATATTGAAATAGGATTTCAGTAGTTGATAAATCTGAGTTTCAATTGTGTTTGAACGTAACCTCAATCACACAGGCTGGAGTCTTCAACACAAAGACATTAATTTCTTACATTACTTTAACTGAATATAATTTTGTGACATCTTAAATCCCTGTCCATTTATCTCCACCTCTATTGAACAATAGAATTTTCATGATAGTCTGGATAGGGGTCAAGTATAAGGCTGTTGGCTACATACAAAGTGTTGATTTCGAAAGTATTCATGCAGCCTGTTTTGACAATTTCTTGAGTCAAATCATTATCAAGTAAAAGTCCATACAAAGCAAAATAATGGATGTTTTTCTCAGCATGCCTAGCTTTTCCATTTAAATAATCAATGTATTCCTGCTGTGCCAAATGAAGCTAAGCATACACTTCTATATTTTACTATATCTTTAAAATGAAGGGAATCTGGAAGTGAGGCATAGCAGCCTAAACACATAAGTGAAGCTGATTTCTATGATGCTCAAAATGATTTAAAGAAAAACAAATTCAAACTTCCAAATACAGTAGACTCAAATGCTGCATTGTCCTTCAGACAAACGTGTAAATGCTTTAATGGAAACAGCTTGATTTTTTTTTTTACTCTAACGTGTGTGCACAAACACTGAGTTATTTGCTGTATTTAATAGCTTATAATGAGCTTTGAGGAAATGTGGCTACTGACTATTGACTTGCTCCAATGAAGGTTGATTGATGTTTAAGTTGGTTTAATGAAGAGGAGGAAAAAACAATTGGAGATTTTGCCATTCCTGTTGGTTTGAAGAAGAAAGAACAGTGATGTCTTAAATAATTCCAAGCTCAGCATGCAGATTATAAAGAGATATAACAACCATATTGTATTCTTCCAGCATATTTTCCAAAGAAAACTAACTGAAGGAGATCCTATTTGGAGAAAGTGGGTGCGTATTGTGGAAAGAGAAGAAGAATGTTTTTCAACTCTTCTCATTAATGGGGGTGGCGGGGGAGCGAAAAACATTTGGGAAATGTTAATGGAAGGATTGGGAATCATTTCACTTCGTTTAGTTAAAAGCTGTCCTCTGGATGCCCATTCCCACGATTACATGGTTTACAAATCTGTTGATTTTATACAACCACATTCCAGGACAAATAAGACAACCAGCAATATATTTAAAAAATAAACATTAAAACAAGTTAAATAGTAATGCAGGATCCAATCTGGGTCAGTCACTGGGACTACTGGGGTCACCTTTCGTCATTGTGACTAACCCAGATTGGATCCTGCAACATTATCCTGGGACACGTATATTTGCCTTCGTTTGTCTTAAGTAGTAATATTCACTGGATCCCTGTGATCCTAGAGACATAAGGTTATCACTAATCCACTAGTTCAGCAAAGCCATGATCTTTGCTTAGTAATTAAACAATGGCTGTGAATCTAGAAGAACACAAATCATGAACTTGGTCCTTGAAAATTTCAAGGACCAAGTCCATGAAGACTCACCTACATCTTCCCAAGATGGAAATGTATAGCTCAATTTCATTGACATATTCATTATATCTCACCCTCAATCCTTAAGGGAACACCCTTACAAGCAATTTCATGTAAGTATTAAAAAGCCACATCCAATAGCACTTCACTATACAGCAACCATGGCTATCTTTTCCCCACCATCTCAAAATTCCTATTTAGAAAAGAATATAATCACCACAAAAGAAAACACTTCTAATTATCAGAAGCAGAATATCAGGATGCCAAGTTCAATTGTATCAAAGACCACTGAGAGATCTGAAAGAACTGGGATTACCGGAGGAAGGTTACCCACCAGAGTAACTTTTTGAGCTTCAATTCTGCCTCAAACAGGTCCAGTTAATGTTTTCCGCAATATCCCTACTTTCTATTTATTTATTTATTTATTTATTTATTTGTTTGTTTGTTTGTTTGTTTGTTTGTTTGTTTAGATTTGTATACCGCCCTTCTCCTTGCGGACTCAGGGCGGTGAACAGCCAAATAAAAATAGTACACAAAAGTTAAACAATTTCTTTAAAAAGCATATAACTTTGGCTAAAAATTAAAACCATTAACCATTAAATATTTAAAATACCCAACCCAACTATACTTCATGTCATGGAAAACATGGCTTTTGTTTTGTTTATTTTACAAATGAAGGACCTGGCAGCCCTGGAGTTCTGAAGAGCAATGAAAAGATGCATAAAAAGCCTTCCTTCCACAACTATCATTATTTCAAAAAATATAATTTAAAAAAAACTAAAGTGAATTTGAAAGAAATTCTAAGGACAACAAGGAAGCAAAACAAGCCTTTTTTTACAAGGATCAGAAATAGCCAAAAATTGAAAACATATTTGGGAACAAGGATAGAAAAACATATGGGAAGAAGGTCACATGATTATGACATTAGCGGCTTTTGTTAACTTGAAATACTCTTTAATAATTTTGCAAATAATATATATTAAGATCTCCCAAACCTTGCATATCATAAAACAGTGACTATCAAAGCTCAAATCTTATTAATATTCCTTTATTTCAATTTGATGGCTTTACATATTCTTCACAAGAGAAGTTTTGTAATCCGCATGGTCAGAAATAAGGACCCCTTCTTGAATCATTAAAGTTATCCCCACTTGCTTCCTGTACATGCAGCAACCCTAGCCTGGTGAAATATAGGATTGCATTATTGATTCAAAAGAGAGGCTCCAACACATTGTGAAATGCCTCTTCAAAGAATTTGCACAACCCTATTGAACACTATTTTAATTTTCTCTTCCCAACACTTTACTGTAGAAAGCTTAAATCTTATAATCCTGTGATCATTATTTTTCAAAAGAAACAACACTCCAGAGAATGTTGTTATCAGAAAACAGCTAGGAAAAATGAAGTATCACTTCTGTGAGTGTCACAGAATCAGGGCTTACAAATCTACTTGCTCCTTTCCATAAATATATGCTGATCAAAACATATCTAAAATCTTTAAAACCAACATGTATAGTTGAAATTGATTAGTGGCGAGACACTATGTAAAATCTATACTTAGTGAACTGAAACAGCCTGTCTCAAATGCCTGGTTCAAAAAGAAGCTTTGATTTTATTGATTTTTTTTTTAAAAAAACAAAACAGTCCAGGATTGATGTTCTGATATGATGATTGACACTTTTATTTGAAATACTCCATTGTACATAAGAAAGGACTGGTAGCATAATAGTAACATCACTGAGCATGATTGTCTATTTTTAAATGTTTGTATAGGAACACAGAGAAGTAAAGAACAGTAATTCACTAACAATGAAATCCTTACCATTAAAAATGTCTTTTATGTGTTTTAGTTTCTGTAGGAGGCATCAAAATCAGTAACATGGTGAATGGAACATCTCAGTGCAAGGCAGTGCACTTATAAAGAGTGCAATGCACTCTTTATAAGTGCACTGATGTCACATATATGATCAAAAAGAACATCTGTCAACTTGCCAATTTTGACCTGACTCCAGCTCCCAGGTTGGTGCCGCTTTGATGCAAGAAAAAGCAAAGGTAGCATTTTTGAAATTGTCATGGTGAAAAAAAAGGTGAATTTGAAAGAAATTCTAATGACAACGAGGAAGCAAAACAAGCCTGTTTTACAAGGATCGAGAATAGTCAAAAATAGAAAACATATTTGGGAATAAGGGTAGAAAAACATAAGGGAAGGATGTCACATGATTATGACATTAACTGTTTTTGTTAACTTGAAACACACTTTTTAATAACTTTGCAAATAACACATCAAGATCTCCCAGACCTTGCATTTCATAAAACATAAAATTTCATTTTTGAAATTGTCATGGTGAAACCAATCATTGCAAAAACCAAGAAATTGGAGAGAATACAAACAATTTTTTAATTAATCCTATTCATTGGTTTCTTGTACTCAAAAGGTCCATATGGTTGCATAGGTCTTATATAGAATGTTGATTAAAGGAAAACCGATTATGTATATACACCAGCAGAAGATCCCAAACAAAAAGAATTGCTTTATAGCAAAGGATCTGGTTAAAATTATCATACTTTGCACACTTTATACAATATCTTAGCTCTCTGGATAAATCTATAGTACTGGGAAAGTGGAAGGAAAGAGAAGAGGATGACCAATATCTAGGTGAATGGACTTAATTATATCAGTGACGGCTGGGCATGGGCACCACTTTCTACTTCACGGACGTAATCAAATACAACTAATGTATATCATCAAATATAACTCACTCTGTATATTTTAAAATGACAATTCTCTATATGAAAGTGAACTGTTAGATAGAGGTAGACACTAATGCTAGTTTTCAAGAGTTTGGACCATTCAACTTACTGAAGTCTTGAGTACAGACTTCTGAAAAATAAAGTTACTATTACATGTATACATGTTTTAATGTGTGATTTTACCAATAATATTCCTTTAATATAGTTTTGTAGATACTTTTTCTTAAGGGATACTTTTGTGTTAAGGGATACTTAAAAAGAAGGCTATTTTTGAGATGGAAATTGGGTCAAAAGAAGATTTGGGTGCATGAGTTATCTTTAATTTCTGTGTGTGTGTGTGTGTGTGTGTGTGTGTGTGTGAGAGAGAGAGAGAGAGAGAGAGAGAGAGAGAGAATGTGTGCATGTAAAAGTATTTACTCCAGGATTGATTGATTGATCTTTCCTTCTTTCCTTCTTTCCTTCTTTCTCACTTCCAGCATTTTTAAAAAGAAAGTGAGACTTTCTTGAGTTACTGCCTGCCATACATCCATGATTAACTTTCAGAAGTACATATATATAAAAGTAGCAGGCAAGTAGATCAGACTACATTTTTAAGCAATTGAAAAAGAAATCAGAAATATTCTAATCATTTATCTATTGGTTATGCACACCTAATATGCACTTTTGAAACAAAACTGGAGACTAAGCAAATCGCTGGATATCCAACCAAGATGCCAATATGTTTCTTGAATTATTTAAAATGCTGGATGTAATCTACAGTGTAAAACTCAATAGTTTGATAGTATGGGTTTTTTTGGAATCACCTATTTCAACTAAACCTGTCCTATATGAACATCACAGGCAATAAGAAAATCTTGTAATTTCCCCTTTCTGGATAATTAAAGATATGATGATTAAGAGATGTTTTCTGTCAAGGTCTCCTCGCTTTGGGATAATCTTTTTGAGAGGTAAGATTCACTTCAACTCTTTTGACCTTCAAGTAGCAAGATAAAGTAGAACTCTTTTTGGATGACTTTTATAATTAGGAACTTTTATAATTAGGAAGAAAATGCCACAGGGATGCTATATGCCATTTTGCTTTGGAGGGTTCATTGCTATTGATTTTATTATTATGGCATTTATGGTTGTATATTTGAATGTGTTATCTTTTTCTACCACCAAATGTCATGGTGACTGTGGCAGAGTAAGAATGAAATAAATAAATATTCATAGTGAATATGTATGTGAATTATGTAAATAGTTACTGAAGACCAGCACATTTCAATTTCTCTGATTTTTTTTTTTTTTTGAGACAAAGCTTGCAATGCAAAAATGCATCTGCTTGCTGAGATATCATTTAGCGTTTCCAAGACAAGGATTGCTTGAACAGATGCTTATCAATATTCTGACCTGCACTTGTATTGCAACTAAATCCAAATGTCTCCATAATCTTATTTCTTTCTTTTTCATTTCTTTTTCATTTTTCATTTTATTTTTAACATTTTGTTAATTCCTCTGTCTATCTAAAATACATAAATCTCTCCTTTTTTTTTTTTGGACAAGTTATGACTGTCTAACCCATTTTCATGGAGGGTTCCAAAGAAAGCTGATTAAGTGACTTCTCTTACTGTAACAAGAAATGGCAAGAATAACCCACAGTAACTGAAAGAAGTGTAAATCCATTCAAGATAATGAAGAATAATATAATAGTTACCATCAATTTATATGAACGGATGCTTACTGTTTAAATCAGGGTTGCACAGTCTGAGGCCCTAAGGCCTCAGGCTAAGTTCAAATGAGGTTTCTATAGACTTTTAGTGAGACCCACAAACACCTTCAAAAGTTATTACACAATTGTAATTGTAATGTGGTAGAGAAAATAGCAATAGAAAATGGAAAATAACCCTATGAACTACATTTAATTCTAATTAAACATAAATAAGCTCTATTCCAATGTAATTTATAAAAAATCAGCTGCCTTTATTTCATGTCATCTCTTGTCATCTCATGTCATCTATCTTATTCTATTCTGTTCTGTTCTGTTCCAATTGATAGTGATTATAAATTATGGCTTTAACAATTAGTTTCTGAATGAGATGGATAGTGTTCATCTTTCTTCTCCTTTAGAATACAAGTTTTGTCATTATCTGCTTGTTTGTTTTCCTATTCATTTCTTAGAAATTGCCTGGACAAGTCCCTTTATTTTTCTTGGAAAGATTTGTCAGAAGTGGTTTGCTATTGCCACCTGCCTAGAGCTGAAAGAAAGTGACTGTCGCAGGGAACCCAAGTGGTTTTATGACTAATAGGGAACTAGAACTCAGCAGCTTTCAGTTTCTAGCTTGATTCTTTAACCACTACACCTAATTATCTCTCTATTGATAGGGTAATCATATTTAATTATATTTGCCATTTGAATACATTAACAAAACATTTATTTATCCGAATAAATCACCCTTCTGTAAAAACAAGCATAAGAATGATAGGGTAGGACAAGAAGCAATGGATGGAAAACTAATCAAGGAGAGAAGCAACCTAGAACTAAGGAGATTTTTCTTAACAGTTAGAACAATTAATCAGTGGAACAATTTGCTTCCAGAAGTTGTAAATGCTCCAGCACTGGAAGTTTTTAAGAAGAGATTTGTCTCTTCTTAAGAAGAGATTTGTCTGAAATGGTGTAGGGCTTCCTGTCTAAGCAGGGGGTTGGATTTGAAGACCTTTAAGTTCCCTTCCAACTCTATCATTCTATTCTATCCTATTTTATACACTAAGGTTTTTAAATGAAGGAAATTCAGCACTATACCCAGAACTATGATAATAGAACAATAATTGCTTTAGTTTACATATTTGTTTATGAAGAATGGATTAGGATGCAACAGATAAATAAATGTTAAACAATACTCGAAGTATTATTTGTTCCTTCTTTATAAATAAAGCCTGCCTCACCTCCATCAATGTTTCTAGTAGCAGAGGGTCCCCTTTGCAAGAATTAAGAAACAAGCCAAAGATAATGTCACGCTAAACCACCCAGAGTCACCTTGCAAGGCAGATAAGCAGCATAAAAAATAAGTAAAAATAAGGCCCAGCTGAACAAATACAGTAACTGAAACACTGTTTGATTTCTGTGAATAAATTGACCAGAAATGAAGTCAATTTAAGTAATTTCTGTCCAGATTTAAGTTCCTTTCTCTATTTGAGGCACAATAATGTACCTGAGGGGTCAATTATTCTGCTTCTCTATCTCAAAATATGTGCTAATTATGTTTCTTTGCACCTTCCTATCAGGAGGGAGGGAGGGAGGGAGGAAGGAAGGAAGGAAGGAAGGAAGGAAGGAAGGAAGGAAGGAAGGAAGGAAGGAAGCCATTTCATGTTTCAACAGTGAATGTGTAAGAAAAAAGTTTAGCCGTTCATGTTTCCATTGTTGAATTTGTAAAAACAATGGTGTTGGAAGGCAACAACCAATGTGAGAGAAAGAGAATGACAGAGCAGAGAGAAGGAGACCATCTTGCCCAGAGCACAGTAACTAGGTGAAGCCACAATTTGACTGCAATGAAAAGAAGCAGAGCAGGCAACTGGAGAACACTTCTTGTGGTGACACAAATAAAAAAAAATACTTCTTCTGTTTAGTATGTAGCAGAAGATGTTGAACAGAAGTAGCTTTAGTGTCTTGGAGAACAGACACAAAAGCCCAAATTATGTCCTCCCAGGAAATAATAGTCTGTGGACTATTGTGGACTTAGTATGACTTAGATCATAGTGAGCTGACTGTGAGAATTAACCTATTGTATCCAGAAAGTATAAGAACAAAGTGATCGTACAATTATAAATTATAACCTGTTTTAAGATTTTCTTTTACTTTAAAATTTAACTCATATGAATACTTTCACATATTTCATTCAATTTGAATGTGAGAGTAACTCAGAATAAAATTTTCTTCCATACTCATTTGTCAGAACTCATCACAATGTCAAAGTCCAAAAGCATTCTGATTTTAAACATTTGTGCTAGAGTTAATTTGCATTATGTCTTCTACTATCTCCATAAAATATTTTATAACCCTCTCACACATATCAGTAATTCTAAATATAATGTACTTCCCTTTCACACATACAAATAACAAACCCTAACAGAGTTAAGCAACAGCAATGTTTTTCAAAAGTGGCAATCCAAAAAAAGCAAAATAAAACAAAAAAAAAATCATCCTGTTCCCATCAGGACCTACAATCCTACAAAGAGCTGCAATTAATCAAACAAGAGAAAAGAAGATAAACAAGTTCTCAAAAACATAATGGGCTTTTGCTGCCCCCTTAAGACAAGTAAATATAAATAATTGTAAGCACACTATAAGTGCCTGATCACGTTTTCTCTAAAAGGCTTTCTTCAACTGAACTGTCACAGGATGATCATAATAATGGATTTGTTTAGAAGAACTTTGAATAACAATAAATCTTGATTTTTCATGGCATCTCTTATAATATCAATGAAACAAGCAGAGATTGCTCAGTCAATTCATGTTAGAGCTTTTAGAAAAACAAACTTATACTCTCGAAGCAAAATAAATGATAGATGATGGAAATAGATAAAGAGATCGACAGACAAATAGATTGAGAGTAGATTGAGAATTTCCAATCAGAGTAATTAGTAGTAAGACAAAAACCTGAGTGTCCTCCTTCCCATTGCATTGTATTGGGATTGCATAAAGATTTAGTCGTCTGTGAAATAATTGAAAAAGCATACGAGGGATGAGTTATTATCATCACTTTCTGTTCTATTCACCTTTGAAAGGAGACCTGATTAATGGATGGTCATTGACTTCACTCTTTAAATCACATTTAAGTTTTTTGATATTAGGATATTAATACTCAAACTCCCCTTTGCAACTTTCAGCATTCTATTGATCCACTGCATCATTGTTTGTTGTTGCTATTTTAAGTTGCCAATTTTCAGTGGCAGCACTGAGTACTGTTTGAATATGTGATTCCTTCTGGCAATGAAATATGTGTCGTAGAGGATCAGAATCATTGGCACTTTGTATGAATTATGTCATAAGTTGTCTTACACCTCTTCACTTGATAGCTCAGGAAAATGGCTAAAGTGGCAGTTGAAAACATATTTGAGCCATTATGAGCACTGCTATAATTTAGAAAAATGTTAGGCTTGCTTCACATTTGTTCTGAATTTTTTAAACCAGGAGGCACTTGTCCTGACAGATACCCTGTTTTATACACTTTTCTCATGTTTGTGTGTATGTGTGTGTGTGTGTGTGTAATTTATATTTCACTGATAAAGAAATAAAGGGAGACTAGTATAGATCTATTTCTATAGCCATACCCTTACTTGGATTCAAACTTGGGCTGCCTGCGTGTTAGGTAGTTGTATTAACCTCTGAGCCACAAGCTGTCCTCCCTTCATCAGATTGAGCCAGGGGAGAGATTAAGTGTTTTTCTATCGAGACACCTGATCTACCCCAGCATGTGGGAGGGAGCATACAACTGCCTAACATGCAGGCAGCCCAAGTTCGAATCCAAATAAGGGTATGGCTAGCTGATGAGAGTTAAATAGCTTGAAATAGATCTATAGAAATAGACTAGTATAGATCTATACTAGTCTCCTTTTATTTCTTTATCAGTCATGAATGTGACTGCTTGAGGGCTCCTGGATTGGAGCTGAAAGGCAAAAGGGATGCAGTATTCTCCCTCCCACATGCTGAGTTAGACCAGGTGTCTTGAAAGAAACACACACACATATACTAATATACCTGGAACTTGTATTTTTAGAACAGTTTGTAATACACACACACACACACACATATACATATACATATACATATACATACACACACACACACACACACACACACACACACACATATATACAGAGAGAGAGAGAGAGAGAGAGAGAGAGAGAGAGAGAGAGAGAGAGAGAGAGAGAGAGAGAGAGATTGTATATATAATATAGATATATTTCTTTCCTTTCCTTTTCATAGGCTTTATGTGTATTTCTGTTTAGCCTTTATGTGTACTTCCCTTTAGTCAGGTTCTTGGCTAAACCTGGCATGTGATTGGATGGAGGTGTCTTCTCCTCCACCCAATCAGAACAAAGCCAAGCTCCCACCCAATCAGTTGACACCCCCACTGGCAGTTAAAAGGAAGAAACACTGTGATCACATGTTGCTCCTAGAAGCACGAAGCCGAAAACACCAGCCTGAAGGTGACGAATAAAACTTTGTCGAAATGTCACCAAGACACTTCCAATTTTACACAGGAGAAATCCCAGATAACCAAAGACCTACATACAAACACCCACAAAAACCTCAGAAAACAAACAAACATATTTATATATGATATCATTTCATTTATATTCTGCCTTTTGGTTTATAGTACTACTCAAGGGAGCTTACATCAATAAATCAAAATACTTTTATACATACGTACATACAAATATAACTGTAATCCTAATGCAAAAATAGCCCTAATGCTATTTCCTTAGGGATAAGTTACATAGTATGCAAAAAAGAACTACGAAGTACTAAAAGAAAGAAATGAAAAGCAGAAAATAAAGAGAAAAAATGGAATTAAATTGAGTTTATAGCAATGCTGTGTATTGTATATTCTCATGTCTTTCTATGTAAACCAACCTTGCTTCAATCATGTTTTGTATCTTTTCATATTTGTTTGTTTTTGAACTTCTCACCCCTCTTTTTCTGAAGACTCCAGCTCCTTCTTACTATGACTTGCTTATTCTTCTCCTTCCTCTTAACCTAATCACTCTTGCTTTATGTATTTTTGTTTGGCAATTCCGTCTTCATCCATCCTCTTTATATGACACAATGACCTCTTTATCAAACCACCTCAGTGTACTTCCTTCATACTAGTCACTCACTTTAGTATTCAGTTGGCATTCATTCTCAGCTCCTATATTGTACATTTTACCCTATTGAAAAAACACAACAATACACTGACAAATAAAACTCACAGCTTTATTCTAAAAAAAGTTTGTTCTGCCCTATAGTTCTAATATTTACTGACATATCCTGTACCCAACATTACTTTTTTATACCACAAGTTACCAATAACAATGTTGTATTAGTTCTTGATATTTAGAACAGAAAAGCAACTTATAAAACTGTAATTTGTAATTTGTGCCAAGTGAGCTGCTATTAACTCTTCCCGTGTTTTCTGTCATATACCAATGTACCAAAAGTCAGGTCCCATAGGTAACATATTGTATAAATCACTTTAAATGTTTGAATTGATTGCCATTTTCTTTTATACACTTCCTAAATTATTCCATGCATTACCTTTGAAAATTCCTAATACAATGGCATTTTTATTGGGAAAACAAAAACAAAAACAAAATACAAGGTAATTGACTTATGGGGGTTGAGTGTTGGTACACCCTGTATATCTGTTATTGGCTTGTTACTTAAATGCTTTTATTAATAGCAGACATAAAATCAGCATTTTATTTGTATTATTTGATCTTCAAGTCTATTTTTGTTCTTCAAGTATAGTATTGTCAAGAAATCATCATAACACAAGCAGGTTGTCACATTATAAGACAATTTGTGGATGGCAGAAGCTGTTGTTTTAGGGCATTTCCATATCAGCTGTTCCCACTGCCCAATTCCTTGAAAAACATTTATAGATGAACCAATGGGACATTTACTTCAGTTAATTCAGGAACAGAGTTAGCAATGCTACTCTGGGCTTTTGAAGACCTTTCAATAAAGTGAAGTGAAGTGAAAAGTGAAGTGAAAGTGAACAAAGTTAAACTTAAAGTGTAATTCTACCACCTCTATTCAAAAATGGTATAAAAGAAAATCACCCAAAGGCTTTACATGCCATTAGTATTCAGCTGAAGAGACAAAGGGGTCTTTTTTGAAATATAACTCTTACTCACTTTTGTTTGGCTACTGAGAGGGAGTTCCAAAATTATCAAGTTAGCATTCATACTGAAAGATCTGGCAATTCGCTAATTTTAAGGATAGGTAAATTCTGCTAAGTTTTATTAGCTGGTTCTCTTTTTTCCTCTGCCTTAGTTTCCTTCCTCAGTTTCTTCTAATTTCCTTTTATTCTAACCATTTAAACATAATTTTATTCTAATTTTACATCAGTTCATACGTCATTGATTTCTTTAAAAAAAAAGAATATGTATTTATCAATCCATTAATATTCATGTATAGAATAATAGTTTAATATATAAACTGTGGAAATGTCAGTCCTCTGTAACCATGTTTATTTGCTTGCAGACATTTCATTAATCATTTAGGTAATGTCATCATTGCTAATGTGTATAGGGTTTGCTCTCTATTTAGATACATTGCCTTGCCCTGCTATTGGTGGATATATGGTTTCCTCCTAGATAGTTCCTTGATTAGAGTATTTTTTCCTACTTGATCATTTGTCTGGTATTTATCCCTGCTCCTCCAGAGTGAAGGCTGTGTTCTGGTCTTTTCTGTTTTCTTCTTAGCCTCTATTGTTTCTTTTGAATGGTATGTATATGTGGTTTATCTCTATGTGTCTATTGATAGCTGATTTGTCTGAATGCCAAGCTTCTAGGAATTACCTGGCATTTTTTGGACTTTGCTTGGTCTAGAATATTTCCAGTTTCCAAGATGAAGCAGTGGTTTCAACCATGATTGAGTCTGTCAACCAAACAATTAAACTCAGAGAACACCAAGAACATCACTGTTCAACCTACAGCTATCAATATTCTCTTCTAGTAGAATATACAATGCAACCTCTTTATAAGTAAACATTTTTCTGGTAACATATTTGGATGTTATTTTCAGTGACATACCAATTTTCCACTAATTTTCACATTACAAACAAGTACTTTTTTCATCCCAGAATTTAGGAGATGAAATTATTGAACTATAACTTGTACATCAAATTTTCATTGAAATATAAGTCAGACTAATTTCTGATTCATCTCTTTTAAGGCAAAAAATATGAGCTTTCAATAAAATACTTCCAAGGACACAGCCATAACCTGTAATGATGTGCATACAGATCCCTGAAGGACAAATATAATCTTCTGGGAAATGAGAGAGTTAAATTAGAAAATGGTATTGTGGAAAGATGAAAACTTCCCCTCTCAACACTGTTTGCTTGCTCTCCATGAAGATTTACACCTTTTATGGTCATTTTGGATGCTGGGATAGGCAGGAAATCTTGCTTTACTTTTAATTATGGATTTACCAGCATATAGTGCCCTCATTTTAAATAATTGTCATGTGTGCTGCAAAAAGATCATTCTACTTATGCTGTTGTTTTCATGGCAATGCCATGGATTGTCAGTAATATACAACTGAATCAGATTATATGAGTTTAAAGGAGACCACTAATCCTTTTCTTAACCTTCAGTAAGGTATATTTTAGGCAACATGTATATTATGATATCTCACCATAAGCTTAAGCAAGGTGAAGAGAGAGATATTTTTCCCCTCACACACACTCTAACAGTTTTTTTTTTCAATCAAGTGGATTTTTTTTCCTTTTGTCCCTTGGAGATAAAATATAGCAAATTTATGGAAAGAGTAACAACATTAGAAAAGTACTCAACCTGAGATCAGAATCAGGTCTACTGTTTAGGAATACAATGTATCCTCCAGCTTATTTTATATCATTGGCTTGAAAGCCTTAGGCTATTTTTTTCCACATGTCATCTCCATTCTTGCCCTTCATTCTAAGCTTCTATTTCCCCTTATCCTGTCATTTGCAGTATTTCTCTCTTTTAAGCCATGCAATAGGTCCTCAGCCAAATGTGATTCTCTGCTTATTTTTTATGAAGGAAAAATAAATCAGTCACAAGCAATACACATATAGAGGGCCACATATATTTTATGCTATCCATTTGTTTAGGTTTTTTTTTTTTCATGTTGCCAGTTCTGTTTTCAATATTATTTTGCCCCACTTGTTTTGCATTTTCTCATTAAGCAACAGATCTATTCATTATACTAGCCATCAGTATAAAAACAAAAGGCAAAAGTTGGTCATACAGTAGTTGGGTTTTTAATCTGTCTTTGCTGAATAATTGTAGCTTTGCAGCTTTGTGGGAGTGTACCTATGCTAAATTTCTCACATAAAGTGAGAAAAGGTTTTCCTCGCACATATGTGCTAGTCGTTCCTGACTCTAGGGGATGATGCTCATCTCCGTTTCAAGTCAAAAAGCCAGTGCTGTCTGAAGATGTCTCCGTGATCATGTGGCTGGCATGACTATATGCCAAATGCACACGGAACGCTGTTACCTTCACACCAAAGGTGGTCCCTATTTTTCTACTTGCATTTTTTTATGTGCTTTCAAACTGCTAGATTGACAGAAGCTGGGATAAGTAACGGGAGCTCACCTTGTTACACAGCACTAGGGATTTGAACTGTTGACCTTTCGATTGAAAAGGTCAGCATCTTAGCCACTGAGCCATTGAGTCCCTTAAATTTCTCACTTATTAAGTGGCAAATAGAAAGTTTCATTCATTTGAAGGCCTACACTAGATTTTGGGCAGCATCTTGAGGACAACATTGATCTTTAAAAGTTAGGAACACTGGGGAACATTTTGGTATAAGAACAGGAATTTCAAGAGGTGGAATGGGGGTTGCTTTGCAATTTGCTAACCAAGAAAACTCAGATCAAAATATGCTGTAGATAAATCAAAACAATAAATCTTAAAGCAAAACAATCAGCCTTCCCAGATAAACCAGACAAGTAACTAGACTAGATGAATCAATTTAACTTTATGCAAGATTATATTATGAATTTTGCAAGTTTGAAGTTACAGATTTTAACTATGTGATCCATTAGGGGCGCTCCTTCCTAAGTTTCTTTCCATTACCATTAAACCACTGGGGGACTCTTACCTCTCTTGTTAATTGTTTCCTAGGCAGTATCTCCTCCCTTCTTTCTCCAAATCTCCCCTCCCTGTCCATACATCCCATTATATGAACAGACCAAAAGCCCCATGAAATGGACATTCAAATAAGTTGGAAATAACATTCATATAGATTTTAAAGCTCTTTTTGAAGCCCCCTTTCAATCACCATTGTTGAAAACTGTTTGCAGTTCCAGTGTTGGTGTAAAACATATTAGTAGCTGTGTAGGCCATAAGGAAAAAAAAACAACAAAACAAAACCAAAATCCACAGAAGTAACCCCTTTATTAAATTTTCTGAAAACATTGCATAGGATTTCAGAGCTTTAAAATCTATATGAATGTTACTTCCAACTTATTTGAATGTCCATTTCATGGGGCTTTTGGTCTGTTCATGTAATGGGATGTATGGACTTTATTTCAATATTTTGTATTGTAAAATATTATACAATATTTTATAGTTAAATGGCAGAAAAGTAAAGGGAAGGGAAAGTAAGAAAAAATGTGTACTATAAATATATAAATATTTTAAATAATAAAATAAAATAATAAAATAAAATAATAAGTGATAGATTCCCAAGATAAAAACGGTTAAGGAACAGCCAAACTGTTTTTGTTTTTTTGAGAAAATGTGAAGCTTCCAAGCCTTCTTTATTTTACAATTGGCAATTGATTTCCTTTTTTTATGTGTCCAGAATTTTACCTGGTAATCATTAGACGCCTGCTAGGAATTTAGGTTCTCAACGTCTGAAAGCAAATGTGGAAGATAATAATCAAACAGTGACTTCATTTTTTTATTATTATTCCCTTCTCTGGTTCTGAATGAAATATCATCAAGCTTAAGTCAGTTTATATTTGTAACAATCAATAGAAGAACAAATTTCACTGCCTTCAAGAAATACATTGTTCAGATTTCAAAGCATATATTTTAGTCTCAATGTGGTTATACTTTTTTTTCTCTCATTAGCATGTTTTAATTTTCTTTCCTAGGTGAAAACTCAAAAGAATAATTTCTTAAAGCTTATTTTTCTTTAATTTCTGCTTTTGTATGCCATCAGGTTGTTAAACATTTTCCTCATATTTCAGTCTGAATCCTCATTTGAAATAAAGACATAATCAAAGCTCTGCATGTTTTTATAAGATGCATTTGACAACCTCGTTTATTTTCTGCATGTTCCTGATGTGTATTACTTGGTGGTATTAATTTGCAGAATTTTCTCTTTCTATAAATGTTGACACAAGGAGATTGGAAACCTGTTTTAATCAACCTTTTCGTTGTTTCTCAGTTTTTCAGTTATTGAAACAGCCATGAAAGAAATGAATTATATTTTGGTTATTTGATATTGCACTAGTCCTCTCCTACACATAATCTATTCCCATTATCAATATCAGCATCATCAATATCAACATCACCTTCTACCAGTAACTGAAACCATATGAGATATATACAAATGATAATATACCTGTCATACTTCTCTTTTGGCACCCTTTTGTTTCTTTAAACCCTCCCCCCCCCAAAAAAACAATCTTATTCAAGTTTTACCTGACATTCTAATACAAAGCATCATATTTTTCTCTACTTTACCTAACATACACAGATAATTCACACTGTACTTAATTCAGTAAATTAAATATGATTATATCAGTGTGATTTTGTGATGATACCAACTTAATGGTGTGACATTTTAAAGACGTTGAAAGTTTCATATCTTCATTCACATGACTTCTTGCTTCATTAATTACTGGAGTGCAGGAACTGATGATACTGTCCTTTCATTCCCAGCCTAGAACAAATTTACCCTTTTCCTGTGTTTTCCAAATCTTAGCCATCCTAAGCACTTTAGAGCAAATGGTTTGTGGCACTTCAGTATGTTCTAATAGTAGCTCCAGCTGTGAATTGGTGTGGTACTTAGCATACCCACTCCCCCCAACAGCTGATCTCTACCCCATGCAGCCCTTTCAACCCTGGATAGACTACTGCGATAAAACATAATATGCAGATCAAGTAAATATAACAACATCTTGGAGCCACTGTCAAAAGTACCATGCCAACATGTTCTACAACACTCCATTGCCTGGGAAAAATTTCAATCTTCACAGCCTTCTGGATAATCAGCAAGTTTGGGACCATCTGAATCTCTAGAGCAAAGACAGTTGGATAAGACAAGTCTAATGAGAGACACATCAATGAGTCCAAGGATAGCCCAGTGAGTCAATGAACTATCCTAAACCAAAGAAGCCAGGAGTCAAATCAATCCTTGCATATTCCAATGGGATGAAGTATCCACAGTACGGTAAAGCTTCCCTTCCCTTCATTTTGAAAACATGTTTGTTTTAAAACAAAGCTTCAGAACACTGTTACTTTGTTTCTGTGAAGCTAAACTCTCAATTCTTTCTTGCAACAAAGATTTCTGTTCTTCAACTGGAAGGTAGAAATGGAAAAAACTACCTGTTCTGTTGTATCAGGACAAAGATGTTCCCCCGAGTAGTTAAAATAATAAAAAGAAAACAAGGATACTTTTGTATTAAGAGACACAATGCAGGAAAGGATGGTGGTGCCAGGATCCAAGTGGGAAAGTAAAGGAATATTAGAAATGGTGGAGTGGGAACTATCCTTAAATGGTAAAGCCAGACATCGGTAGTCTGATACATATAGCAGCCAGACAGCAAAGCCCTCCTTCCTTGCATGGATGACAGAACAAAGAAACAACCAGTCACCAGCCATGTGGTGGTTGCAGCCATAAACCAAAGCTCCCATTTGCTCCTATTGCCTACCCTCTCAATCTGAACTATAATTTGACTGCTTTTTCAGCATGGCAGCTAAAAAACCCAGGCTGCACTGCCAAATTTCCCTTAGGTTGCATCCTCTTTCCCTCAAGAACATCATCTTCTCCAAAGCTACTCCTACTTACCGTTTAGCTATTTCCTCATCATTGTGGACCCTGCAATAGCAACAACAAAGGATTGTCCGAACTCTTTTACAGATATTAATCCTCTAATAACATTTAAATTTGCAATGCTTTCCTGACAAAGCTCAATATTAAAAAAATATAACAACTTTTCAGCTAGAGCCCAAAATTTAGATATATTTTCTATCCCAGATTTATACTGTGTTAACCATGAGCCCTTGAAATAATCCTAAAGATTTATATCAAGTTTAGAAATAATAAATTAGGCACTATGTACAAGGCTCAATAAGACTTAATGTTTTTCCTTCTACAACATTTAGTAGTGATTTGAAATCTACAACATGAATTGTGGGTAATAGTTTTCTTTAAGAAAACAGAAAAGCAGAATATCAATGTTGTCCATTAAAAAGAAAGATGAAGTAATGTATAATGTACAATAAGTAAAATGCAGACTGGTGAAGTAAAGAGTGGAAATTAATCTATTATTGTTAATTTTTCTCATGCAATTATTCAACCTTTCAGCTTTTCTATAGACATGGATGGATTCTACATTTTCTTTGATATATACTTTACTTATTTGCTATTCATTACTGAATGGAGGCTAATTGATATTGATTTCTCTGCCTTGCTTATTATCTGGTCTAGGAAGGAAGTGGGTTTGAAGATAGTGTATTTTAAAGAGAGGTGTGGGGCTAAAGGCAAAATCAATATACCTAGGAAAAACTGAAGAAGTGGTTATATCTTGTGGCTTATTGTTCGAAGAGAGATGCACTTTAGGGACATATATAAAAAGTCTCTTCAAATGAAATTTGAAAAACTCCAGTTTGGGCAGAAGTAGCGTAATGCAAAACCATTTCCAAAACCTAAAAAATCCATTGGTTTGTAGAATATATATTTGTGTTATTTCTAAAATGTACAGGAGAATGAAAAAGAAAGTAAAAAGAAAACAGAATCATTGGTCTATCTATTTGGTAAAAATCTATTAATAAGACAGTGTAATACACTTTATATGCATTATTTCAGGTATGAGAATTATAATATTAATGATGGTCAAGGTATTCAAGGGTTAGAATCATTTAGTTGGAGGGGCTATTTAGGCCACTGATTCAAATTCATGGCTTAATACCAATATCTAAATTAAATCTCTAAATATAATTATGGAATGGAATAATAGTGTTAAAGGCTTTTGGTGCTATGCTATGAGCTACTTCAGTGAAACAGTAATACATTGAATCCAAGAAATAGTTTTTAGAATGACTTAAAAGTGGGCCCTTCTGTCTTAAATAAGATATTTAATTAACTAAATTAGATATTCAATTAACAAATGGCAAAAAGTATATGCTAGTTTATATTCATATAACTTTAGTATTACTAGAATTTAAATTTTATAGAGGGCAATCAAATAATTTTAAAATCCAATTTACTATAAATAAATTCTTCAGTTAGTTTCAGTTAGTTACTCCCCAACTCAACCCAACATTTTTTCTTCAATTCATTTTCACTAGTTAACTTCCCACCAAAATCTGAATCCTGAATCAATTACTGATTTCTAGTCATTGAAATAGCTTTTTTTTGGGGGGGGGGGTATACTCCATTTTAGCAGCCTGATCCCAAATTTACCTCCTTTATAATATGCCAACATATTTAGAACATGGGGTGGCAGGGGGGGGGCGTGATGGTAAAGTTAAACAGTATATATCACAAAAGGAATGATGAATAATATTTAAAGGAAATTTTGCCATGAGGTCCTTGTGTTGAGGTAGTAACAAAAATGGAAATACTTTCACATGTTCTCAGAAAAGAAAATATACATGTGTATTCTCTGAAAAATCGAAATTCAAAAGATTAAAAAGGAGTAAGGGGGGAATTGTAACAAAGACTCAATAGCCTGATCATGTTGTTACATTATATCTAAGGATATACAACTTCTGTAAAAGGACAAGAACTCTCAGGAATTCCACCCACTCACTGGTATAGGTATGTGGACAATACTTGGGTCAAGGTCAAAACATAGGAATCGGAAGCATTCACCAAACATATTAATTCTGTGGACAGATACATCAAGTTCACACAGGAAGATGTTAAGGAAAATAGTTTAGCCTTTCTGTACTTTGTGGTACACATTAAGGAAGACAGAAGCCTTAACATTGAAGTTTACTGAACTGAAGAAGTAAACACTATGTAAAATGATTTACATAGCGAAGAAGAAAACTTTATAAATAGCTGTTTGTATCACTTAAGATCAGTTTTGTGCTCAGATAATATTCTGCATTCCACAGGTCTTAGTGAAGATCAAATTGGCTAGTGTGTGAATTACCTTAATCTAAAAAAAAGTAGAACAAGATTTGGAATGACCAGGAAGGATTTATACGACAGTCCCTTTTGTGACAGACACAAAGGCAGTATTTTTCTGAAATAAATTTTGCCATTCAATAAGCATATGACCAAAATCAAAAGACAATGTCCACTTAATATATAAGCCTACTCTATTAGTAACTTCAGGGGAAAAAATGCTAGAAGTATAAGGGACAGAGAATAAGTCATGTATATTTATGTAACATAGGTATCTCAGTACCAAGATAAATGATTGTGTAGGACTTCTTAGATGTTGGAGAAACAGTAGAAAACAGTCACAATAATAAACTGACTGGGTTCGTATAGAATTACCTTGCCAGTATGTTTGAGAATAGCATTTTTGTTTAGAACAAAAATCGCATTTTTGTTTAGAACAGAAATGTAGAAAAATCAATACTCACATCAGCCATATTCTACCATCCTACCATGAATTCATTCACTCAGACAACCAGGACTAAGATATCACACATAAAATTAGCAACATCCTTGCCTCTTAAATACAGAATATATAAATTATCACCAAGACAATGGGATTTCCTGAAAAAGGATTTCCTGAAAAAGATATGAAACAAATTCAGTATTATAGATTTCTCATAGTTACCTTCTTCTGAATCACTTAAGATTGAGAGTATCTTGGCGACACACAAGGACAAAGCCAAAGACACCAGCCTGAAGATAACGAGTAGGACCTCATTGAAACATCGCCAAGATACTCTCAATCTTACACGGGAAAAGACCCGAATACGCCAAGCATACCTGTACCAGTGAAAATCTACGAAAACTATTATATATATGTGTATGTATGTATATATATATATATATATATATATATATATATATATATATATATATATATATATATATAAATTCTGAGGTTTTTGCAGGTGTTTGTATGTAGGTCTTTGGTTATTCAGGTTTTCTCCTGTGTAAAATTGGAAGTTTGTTGGCGATGTTTCAACGAAGTCTCATTCAAAAGAAAGAAACAGCTGCGATCTCACATTCTCCTGGAAGCACAAAGCCGAGAACACCAGCCTGATGATGACGAATGAGACTTCGTCGAAACGTCGCCAACACACTTCCAATTTTACGTGGGAGAAAACCCGAATAACCAAAGACATAGCAATGCATAAAGAATCTAAAGATTAGAAATAATTTTCATAGTATTTCTACTCTTACATTTGCTTTATTTTCCTATAAATTCATTGTTTTTTGCTGTTCTGTGTAGAAATAATGAATATTCTTTTCAATCACATGGATTACATTAACATTATCTAAGCTTGCACCCACTCTTTCCATTGCTTTATCTTTAGCAAGTTAATTCCATCAAGCTTTCCCTACTTGCATTATGTTTCTGTATCTAATTCCCTCTTGTTTATCAACACTTTAGTACAGATAAGCACAGAAAAAGAAAGAAAAAGAAAGAAAGAAAAAGCCTGCATATACAGTTTATTCATCCCTAAATAGACAACCGCTTTTATTTTCTCAGATGTTTTCTAAGTCTGTAGTGGATCCAACATGGAATTAGATGGATCTGTTTTGAACTTCTTCTAATATCTGGCTCTGAAGATGAGATTTTAAAACCAACAGTTTCATGAGATCTTTGGGGACATTTTCAGATAATTCTTATGGTAAATTCTAAAAAGTTAAACCTTTATAAATGAAGGAGTTCCTGCTTACCTATTAAACTGGTATTCATAGCAGGAGAAATGGAATGAATGGAATTTGGAGTAATATTCAAAAATATTTACTCTTTTAAAAATCTTTTGGGATATGTATAAAGCATGACACTACAATAAGCCTATATTTATTTATTTAACTCTTAGTTGTGTATTTTTTTCTTTTCCAGAAATAATGAAAAAAAGATACAGCTATTGCTCAAAATGCCAATACAATAATAGCTTTCTTCTTTCACTTCCTCTGTATTTCCCCTTTTCTCTATCTTATACATGCACATACGCATGCACACACATTTTGATTGTCAGAACCTAATGAGAAAGAAAATATATCCATAGTCTTTAAAGGTTCCAAATCACATTAAGCCTGATGTAAATTAGCTTAAAATAGGATTGGCTCTTTAATGGTAACCATTATGCTAATGAGAAAAGACATAAAACAAAGTGAAAATAGGCAGCTCTTCTTCTAACAGTTAAGAAGTAAAAATACAAATTATTAAATTAATGGAAAGCCATGGAAGTTGTTAAATAAGGCCTAATGTTTGCAATTATTTTATTTTTTTTAACTATTCATATATACTTACACATTTTTTTAATCTCAAATGGGAATTCTTTGATAGTCAGAAAAATTATTGAGTAATTTTAAAGACTTGTTTTAATGGGAAGATCAATTTAAATATTTTACTTCCTACCAATAGCCCTATTTTGAAAGGGCTAAGTTCCTATTAAGAAAATGGTTTGCTTTGTGTCGTTTCCTGCACTTCCTGCAAGTCCAAGTACAGGTGAGAAAAAAATTGCCTGTTTTGGAGAGAGCCATTGTCTCTGAAATAAACAATTCTAAGGTTGATGGACTAGGTCTGCTTCTGCTGAATTAGATAGATCAAAGCAATTCATTATATTGTTTCTTGCTTGAATTTGAGCATGAGATTATATATAACTGAGAATGATTATGCCAGGGATTTCAAATGTCAAGACCTGAAAATGAAATAGCTAAGTTTGCTGTAAACATCAAATTATTGCTAAGGGGATTGCAACAGGTCTTTCTTTAGATATGTGCATTCAAACACTTCAGAAACTGTTGATCAAAAATTTGATTATGGTTTTGTTATTATGTATTATACCATGCTGTACTAAAATATAATTTACTACAATATAGGAGTGAAACATAGATGTTTACCTGGAGACTTAAATAACTTGGCAAATACATAATGCTTTTCAAACTATCAACCAACTTTCAATTAATTTGTCATCACCAAGACAACCGTATCTGGACTGCAAACATTTGATTGACCACTACTGAGTATGCTACCATTTAGAGTCACCAGATTTGTGTATCCCTAAAGTAGTCATAAACATCATCGAGTAAACTATATATAAATAAAACAGCAGGATACACTTCAAATCAAGACATTTTAGCAGTCGTATGAAAATAAGAAGGACCCAGCTTGGTTTCATTCTGTTACATATGATCAGGCTAAGTAGTGGGTTTCAATTTAGTTTGCTACTGGTTCACTGACATGGATAGAAGCTTCTGCGTATGCACAGAAGCATCTGGGTGGGTGGGTGGAGCCTCCTGCCGCTGCTACTGGTTTGTCTGATCCGGGGCAAACCGGTAGCAACCCACCACTGATCAGACTGCTAAGAAGGAAAAACATATCTAGAAGAACGCAAAAAGGAAGTAATGGTATTAAAATAAATTAAATAGTTGCATTTAAATGATGATGGCCATTATTATTTTCATATATCGGTAGTAGGTTTAGAGACACATAGTATGAATGGTTGCTTTGATGCTAAACATTTAAATTGTCCAACTTTAAAAGTCTTGTGAAAGAAAAGAAAAGCTGGTGGCAGGAATTGTTCCCTCTCGATAACTGATTATAACACAGTGCTATTGACCTAATGCTATGGTCCTAAGCTCTTATTTTCTGGTAGATCAGATCCTGAGATTGAATGTTTAGTGTGTATTTTTTTTTTTATATATTTGAAGAGACTATTTGCAAAGAAATACTTTGCTCAGAGTGATTGAAAATGGTATAGGCTGTTTACCAAAGGCCGAGAGGTAATTGCAGAATCAATACTTAAAGGTGTGCTGATTAATATTTTATATGGCAAAAGAGATGACAAGTGAATCTCTCTGTTAAATGTTATAACACAACAGAGGATGCACTGGCTAGTTCAAATAAAGGCTTAACAGTACAGTATTACAAATGCTTACTTAGAATTAATCTACTCATTTTGTCAAGCATGCAGTATTCTTAATCAACTGAATATGTAATTGCCCATATTATGACAAGCTCATTTGTATTTCCTATTTTTGAAATTACAATTAAAACAGAAAATAAGAGATAGATGTAAAAGGTGCATAGTCATACAAGTGGCAAACACATTTGATAATATTGGATAAAACCAAGACATATTTTCCCATTATCAGAGAAATAAACCATCAGATTCAGAAGAAGAGTGGATAATAAAGGAAGAATTCAGTCTTGTTCTCAGGTGACAAATCATATCTAATATATATTCATAAACCATAATGCAGAGCAGAGAAAAAAATTCTTTAATCTGTCCCAGCGATCCCAATAGCAAGAAAGCTCTTGATTGATCTAGGAGGTTATTGCAAATTGGCAGAATAGTCAGCTCTCTCCAACACATTTGCTGATAACATCATTTAGTACCCACTCAAAATAAGATCTGAGATGATTACAGACAAATTAACATTGGATAATGCTAGTTTGTCAATTAAAATCAATGATGATATTAAATGTACTTCAGAGCTTCAAAAAAGTATAACAGTTTGGAAGAAATTATGGTCTTCTAGATAGTTTGGACTACAACTTCCATTCTCTCTGACCAGTTTGGCAACAGGGCACATCCATGCTGCAACCTTAAGCTTCTCCAGTCTGGTACAACTACTAACTGGACTTTAACTGCCTTAAGGAAATTTTATTTAGCTGGGAATGTTTTAGAGGACACAGGTGTTCAGTCCAGATTGCAGTCTACCACATATTCTCACTGAAAAATTTCCATGCGGCTGTACCTGGTAAACAATTGCCAATTATTTCCATGGACGAATCTACTGAACCTTTTTGGGGGGGGGGGTAGGTGGCAGGGGCAGGCAGGATGGTGTTTACAAAATTAAACATCAAAATGAACATTGATGCAGGTGCAACCACGACCATGCCACTGTAACACTATTCGTAATGATAACTGCAAAAGAGATGAGGGAACCAAACCTGAGATAATTAAAGAAGACATTTTTTTCTAAATGGTGTGTAGGGCAGTGCATTCATTTAGGTTGTTAACAGGATGTTCTTGTCACTGAAATGTGCAGGAGCTTCTCTAGGACAAAGTAAAAATGTAGTGACAAATCAGAGGTGAAATACATGGGTAGATATCACGTATATCGTGGGCTGGGGGGAAGTAGAAAGTGATAACATTATCCATGCCTTCTAGAATCAGCTAATGTCATCTACTTATTATGGGGCAATCTGAAAATGGCATGCCCTGAGATGCATGGGGACTGCAAAAAGCTAAGTCTAAGTGCTAAGCATGTCTGTTCCTGCCCTCTTTCGAGTACAAATAATATGCATTGTTTCATAATAAGCAATATTTGATCATCTTTCTTCTCATCATCAGTTGAATTGTCCTTGCTTGCCCACTTGTTGAGTGTACTCTCAATTAACATAATAACTACCAAATGTATCAACCTCTCTATTGCTTCCCTTTCTCTGCCTTTCAACTAAAGACCTGAAACAGCCAGTTTGAATTATGCCTCTTCACTTTTGGATTGAAAGTTTCCCTTATTTCAGCTCCCCTCCTCATCCCCCTCATCCTCCTCCTTTATGAAATAATAGTGGGGCAAAAAATCCAAGATAAGGCTTGTCACTCAATTTGTGGGGAAGGAGGGAAATGGGGAGAGTGACTGCAGGGAAATGATGAAAGAGAAATAATTGCTAAATTGAAGAAGAGCCATTTGACATTTAAACAGTGCTTCTGATTTAAATATAAGGAAGTCACCCTATCAGGATATGTCCATAGAGTTCAAGTGAGCCTAGAGCATTCAGAAATGAATGTTATTAGATAAGAGTAACCCTGTGTGAAGTTTAGATCACCATTGTTTCAACCCTGTCATATGCATAATGAAACGGGCAAACCACTGCACTAAAATGCTGGCAAAGATTAAATACATTTGAGTGACTCTTTATCGCTTTTGCCTTTTACTGAAAAAAAAAAGTCCCCAGGTTATGCAGCTCAAGCAACAAAATTCAAAAGCTGAAAATAGGATTGGGACAAACTTATTACTCAGAATGCTCCAAAGCCATGTTTCACGTTGTGCACTCTTTAACAGGATACCTCTGACATTCAAAAAAATTGCCATTGTTTTCTTCTTTTTGTCATTTAATCTGCTTAAATCTGTGCTTCAGTCTGACTTTATGGCTAAACATATTATTTCATTTTAACTAGCCTTAGAAACCGTAATATGTTTCTATTTTTATTTGTTTGTTTATTAGGAACAGTTTATCATTCAGTAGCCCTAGTGCACACTAAGCCCTTCTCCAGGAATAGCTAAAAGCTGTTTAACTCCAGCCATAGCTAAAAGTTTCAGAAAAGGCTGTTTGAAGAACAGACAGGCTTGTTTTGAGTTATGCAGCTTTCCTGATACTGGATATAGACCTTTGTACTATTGTTTTCCAGGAGTCTGTAAAGTGATGTCAGGTTTTGTTTAAAGGACTTCATGAAGCCCATTTTTTTTCTTTCTGTTTCTACCAATTCTAACAACAATTCCAAGAGTTGTGCATGAACATCACAACACATATCATAAGCAGCTTGTTGCAATTCCTTTCCAGAATATTTTTATTGTCGAATGTTATTATTATTATTTTTTTGAGTAAATTCCTTTCTAAAACTTGATCAGGCAAAAGGAAAAAAAAGTTATTATGCAAACTGAATAAGGAGTAGGCTTTTGAGCTGGTCTGAGGAAAGAAGCTGCTTTTTTTTTAATCAATCTCTCTCATTAGTCTGGCCTTTTCAATGGCTAATTGAATAAACATGATCAAATCCATGAATTTAAGGAATTGGTAAACTACTTGGATGAGAAGTAAAATAGTTACACATCCCAAATTAACAGACCTGCTTTCCAAAATCTAATTCTCCAGCAGATCAGAGAAAGGCTTGGGAGGAAGATATATAAACGCAGGATATCCTAGAAAAAACAGGACAAATATTTTCTTGGCTTACCCTGGTTTCTATGTGATGTAAATGAAAACTGTTCTCAGTTGTCTGTAGTCAGAATGATTCCTGATTAAATTAACCCTGTTTACTTCTTGGCATGATTTTCTACCAGTGTTGTGGTCCACCAGCAGCCTGTGGAACTGACAGCAGGGTCGGACAGTAAGGAGGCTGGGGAAGAACATGAGCCAGTCCTGGAGTCTGGGGATAGCTTGAACAAGGGCTCTGAATTGGAGGCAGACAAAGGACCATCTGGGAGATATATGTTGTCTCCGGAGCCTTCAGAGTCAGACCTCAGCAAGGCAGAGGAATAGGGGGAGCCTGTTCCCAGTGCACGCATGCGCAGAGCTGCCAGAAGGCAAGAACAGTTAAAACAAAAGGGACAACTAGAGAGTGGGGCTTGGAGATGATTGGCCCCTCCCATAAGACTTAAAAGAGGAGCAAAGGCACATGGGCCTTTGCAGGAAGCAACATTGTTAATTCTATGCAGTTTAAAGTCTGAAGCTCTGTTTGATTCTGGACTCCGTGTGGCTTTGCCAATTAGATCTTTGGCAGCATGTCAAAGGTGGGTGATTATCAGCCTTATCCCGAAAGACTCTTTACAGCTATTTGGGACTCATCTGTGAATGATCAGAATTCACAGCTGTTAAGATAAAACAGGTTTTTGGGACTACTCATGTGTTATACTGACTCAGGAAGCCTAGGCCAGAACACACAGCTTTTCCAATGCCGTGCTTGAACAAGAGATTTTTCAGCCATTCCATATTACTTACACCAAATAATGTCTATTATAGAACAGTAGGTTAAGTGTATTCCCAAATTCACTCACACATTTTGCTTTGAGCAGACTCAAACACAAACAATGTATGTATGTTGGAGGTAGTGTTTCAGTAATGGATTTTGATCTAGTGCTAATCATGTAGTTTTGAAAGAGCTGTAGCCATTGACCAGAGTTTGTTAGCAAGCTTAACAGTTTGATAACAAAGAATAGTTGTGTTCAGGGCTCTATGTGTTGCTTCAGTTTTACCTACCACAATACAACATGCACTTTACTGGATCAGTAAAGAATACACTGCTCTGTTTGTTGTGTGCCAGGTAGTAATTTTACAAAATAGTCTTTTACAATTTCCCAGACTATTCCTGTGGAAAACCTGCTATTGCTGTCTTGAAGAAATTCATTTGTGTGGAAAGCAGACTGACAGCAGACAAATATCAGTATGATATACTAGCAAACTTTCAAATAATTCTTACCTGCTTATTATTTCATTGAAAACTCTGTTGAGGATGCAGATGTTATGAATGGAGGCACATTTTTCAAATGACAATCTCTCTTCACATTTTCCTTGCATGATACCGGGTTGAATCAATTTTGTTGGCCAGCCCAGTGCCAGAGGAGTTAATTACTGTTTTCTCATATACTTTTATCAGAGAAGAAAAAAATGGATTATAGAAAAAGTTGGTAGAATCTTGAAACTATCGATAAACTTCATTGGCAATGCAAGCAGACATTAGTAATAAACCGGACTGGAAATTGGAATGTTGCACACTTCTTTTTCTATTCCTTTCTTTCTTTCATGTTTCTAAAAAGCCAGAAGTTAAATGCCAGTCATGTTGATTGATTGTGTGTAGGTCAGTAACAGTAACAGAGTTGGAAGGGACCTTGGAGGTCATCTAGCCCAACCCCCTACTCATGCAGGAGACCTATACTAGGGATTCAAACCACCATTGCCGACCTTTCTGATCAACAAGCATCTTAGCCCCTGAGCCACCTATAGCCAGGTCCATATGTAGTTTGCATAGATAAATGCAGCCATAATGAGATCCAAGTATTTTATATTTATTTTGTCTCCTGAGAATCTTGTCAATGCAAATGTAATGCAAGTCTTTATCAGGGAAAAGGGGCACATTTAGAAAAAAAAAATATTGGGATTACCTGTAACTTGCCCTATCACTGATTATCTTAGATCTTCGATAAGGTTCAAGATTTATTCAATATCCTCTAGATATCAGATTTCAACCTATTGACTTTGTTATATTAATACAGTTTAATTTCTAGATGTTTATCGAAACAAAAGGAATATAGAATGTGGATTACTGCTTTCACTGCAGCATGAAAGTTATTTTAGTATTTTAATAAAATCAACTTTATACGTTCATCTCTTTGCAGAAACTTTTTTTTTCTACAAGAAGTTTTACAAAGGAAACTTTCTCAGTTATTTCAATTATAGAACTACCAGGCGTTCACACAAAAGAAGGATCTGCCAGTTATCTTTTTAAAAACTTTGCCCCATGGGATGCATACAAATGGAAAGGAAATATTGTCATTCTACCTGCTTGTCTAAATCAGCTTATATGCTTATTATTGATCTTTTTATGGAAAGTATATGTGGCAGAAAGTGGTTGTCAATACATTTTACACAAGGTTATATTTTTGAAGTAAAAATATTGGTTTTTACCTATAATTTTCAGTACTTAATTGAGGCAACTATATGCATTTTTTTTTCAATTCCATTAGAATTAAAGATAAATGACAATCAGTAAGATTTACTGATGAATAATATACCTTTTTCTCCTAATTATCTAATAATCACTTATTTTATCATATAAGTTTGTACTGTTATTTATTTGTTGGGTTACCTGCAATCTCAGAAATATATTAAATATTATTCTAGCTATGCATATATACAAACAGTCTTATTTTAACTACATAAATCAGTAGAAATGGTTTCAGCCATAGAATTTTATGAATAGCCTTTCAGAAATGAATAAATGATTAGAATGCAAAAAAAAAATCTATTGAAAATAAGAGTTTGTTTCCTCTAAGGAGGCAGATATCTAAACCGTTTTAAAACTGTTCTTTATTGCAGAGTAATCATTACTATATTCATATTCTCAACCACACAGTCATAAATGCATGGATGAACATGGATGATCTACTCAATTGTTATTATATACACAACAATGTGAAATTACAGCTGCCAGTTCTTTAGTTGATTTTGGCCTTCATTCACATCAAGTTCTTCCCAAGAACCTAGGACACCAGCATATATGTTCAGATCCAAGCAGTGTAGCCTTTTCTTATTGACAGATGGAAATTTTGGCAATGTGCAGATTTTTTTTCATTACTGGCCAAGATTTTTTGGTGTAGCACCCAGTGTGCTGATAACAACTGGGGCCATCATGGCTGGTTTATGCCATAATGTTTCCATTTTGATTTTCACCTCTTGATATTTCATGATTTTCTTCAATTCTATTATGTGATCTTCTTGCATGAACTGAGTATATGATTGACTGTTCCTTCTGCTTCTTCACACATTTTACATGTTGAATCATTTGATGAGTTTTCAGTTCTGGCCTTGATTGCTTAAGTTTGAATGACTTGCTCTTATGCAGCCAAAAGCAAACCTTCAATTATTATTATTTTTTTATATTCTAGTCCATTGCCGGGTTTTATCTATACCTACTTTCCTCTTTTGTAGACATTGGCCATGTAATTATTATTATTTCATTGTCGTTACCCAGAAGATAAGCAAGAATTTGTTGCAAGCCAATTCTTTATCTGTTTTTCTCTTGGGACAGCTAACCACAAGTGTGTGCATCTAGTATCTTAAAACACCAGTCCCCTGCAGCATCAATCTAACAAAACTCTTAGTGAAACTGAAACCTATGACATGAAAATGATAGTTATTATTTTCAGTGAATGGATCGGGGCACAATTCTGATTCCATTCCATTGGCGCAAACATATCTATCATTCTAAGTATACTTAAAATTCATGATTTCCTGTGCATATTCTCTGCTTAAACATAGCTGCATTAGACATTCTCAGGAGACAATAGAGGTTATGAATAAGAGGTCTTGCCTGTGCTGTTACATTTAAGTACTCATGAAGTCATTTCATACAGAATCATTTTAAAACAGTATACTACTTTTCAGTCTGCATATGGACAAGATGTATCCAATTATTAGAAAATGCTTCCAAAAAGATGTTTTCATCCTGTAACCCTTTCAGGCAACTTTAAACCTGAAACAAATTTGCACCTGTTGAAGTGTGCCAAAGGATTGTAAAATGAAGATAATGGCCTACACTTGACTGCCGGTGCATGGCTTGCTCTACTAGAATTGCAAATGATCTAGTGTACATGTTGGCAGTTAAGATACTCTTGATATTACTGTGTTAAAAGAATGTGAATATATAGCAGGTCATGACTTGCTACTGCCAATCAAAGTTATTTGTGGTTACCACTGGGGCAGCTTAGGTATGCATGATTGCTCTAATAAGACAAGATTCTGAATGCAAAGTAAAGGAAGAAAAAAGATAAATAAGCAATCGATGATAAATGCTGTTTGAGGACTATTAAATGAGTAGTTGTTAAACTACTCTGGAAGAATTTTCATTGCTTTCTCTATTAGTACTTGTTAGCATATATGGATGTTGATAAGTGAAATAGCTGAATTTCTAAAATGTATGTGTCTGTCACCAATTTAGTAGCAAATAAAACCTTATCTTTTTATTTCCTAGCTAACTTTCTGAACCAGTGAATCACGATGCTGAGATATAATTTTCAAGGGTACTATACTAAGCAGAGGCCTGGAGCAAATCTTCATTTAATATTTCCTTTAGAACAGGGGTGGGGAACTGTGGTCCTCTTATGATCTGTGAACTTCAATTCCCAGAATTCCTGAGCCAGGAATTCTAACCCCTGCTTTAGAACCTGACACAAATGATCATATTACTATACAATAGCAATATAACTACTATGTGATATAAAGAAGGATTATAATTCAGTTATAGGACTCAGGTTTTTTTCTCACCGAATAGCAATAGGAAGTAGGTGTTGTGACCCAGGCCCAAGACCCAGGCCCAAGTGACCCAGGCGGTTGACTCAGCCTTCCATCCTTTCTAAGATAGGTAAATTGAGGACCCAATTTGTGGGGGCAATAAGCTGACTTTGTATAAAATATACAGAAGTATGAAGGCTATTGCTTAACGCATTGTAAGCTGCCCTGAGTCTCTCTCCGGAAAAGGGCGGCATATAAATCTATTTTTTTAAAAAAAGGAGGTAGTAATTGATACAAACAGTTCCAAAACAAAAGACTTTATTAGAACATCTGAGAATTAACTCATTCTCAGCATAGTCCAAACTAAATTAAAACAAACTCTTCATAACACAAATTCTTCAGTCTAATCACCAACCTTAGTATAATTAGGCAAACTGCCAAAGGCTTATCTTGGCAAAAGTTCAAAAGCAGAAGATGCCAAGAGATAAGTGCAGCAATACTATCAATGTTGTTTTCTGACAAAGAGCCCAAGAGCTGTTGCTGGTCTTTTAAGCCTTATGGGAGGGGCCAATCATCTCTTGGCCCTACTTCAGAATCATCCTCTTTGCTTTAGCTGCTCTTGCCTTCTGGCAGCTATTCTCATACATGCACTAGGAACAGGCTCCTCCTGTTCCTCTGCCTCTCTACTGTCAGCCTCTGGTGGCTCCGATGGCCCTGGCCCCATATCTACCTCCGATGCAGAGCCCTCATCCACGCCTTCCCAGCCTTCAGGACTGGCCCATGTTCTTCTTCAGCCCCATCGCTGTCTGAGTCTCCTGCCAGCTCTGCAGGCTGCTGGGGAACCACAACAGTAGGTAACAGGAAAGTTCTGAACCTGAAATATAAGAAAATACAGATATTTAACAAAATAATATTAAGTAAAACGGACTAAAACTTTGTTCATGTAGCTTCCCATTGTATTATCATGAGTTAGATTTTTTGTTGTTGTTGTTTCCTTTCAAGACATGATATGGGTCACAGAAGCTTTTGTAGCAAAATTTCAAGCTAACTTATTGTGATGGTGTGCCCAGGCTGAAGTACTAGTAACTTTATTTTACACCTATAACTAAGTGTATTACAAGAAACATAGTCTACCACAGGATGTCAACTCATGTCAAGGTAGTGTCATGTGATGTATTGGGACCCCCCCCCTTTTGCTAAACCATTCATGGGCATGGCCAGCACATGACGCATCCAGCCCGTGGACTAAGAGTTTGACAGCTCTGGTCTACAATATAAAACATAGAAAAATAACTAAAATGTACAACTGAAATTAACATTTAGTCCAACTCAACATGCATACTTGCATTAGAATGACCATCTTTCCATGATCTTTCTCTTTCCCTCTCCCTCTTCTTCTCTTTCCCTTCTCTCTGTATGTATATCTGTGTATCTGTTGGTCTATCATTGCAGGTGTGGCATAACTAGTATTTTTATTTTTATTTTATTTTATTTATATAGCTGCCCATCTCATGCATGTGACTCTGGGCAGCACGCAGACAATAAATCTTTTTCTGTATGGAAATCTCATAGTCCCAGGTGCTTGTATATGGTGCTATGAGGAATTGATTCTTTGATCCACTCATACAGGTTTGATATTTTGTGCTGAATGCAAACTATTTTGTAGGTAACTGTTTCCCCCAGGAACCAGGTTCAAATCAGTATTTAGAATTTATTAGTTGTCTTCAGGCCAATCTTCAGTCTTCCTCAGACTGCCGTGAGACAAGCTTCTAGCAGAATATGTAAGACCCTATTTAACATTTGTTTTGTTTTTTTCAAACTCAGAAACAGAGCAGAATATGCCTATCCTTTATGTTGCTTGATTCATTCAATGAATGAATGGTTGAATATTTGACTTTCAACAATGCCATTATTAAAGTTAGGGCTAGAGCTTCAGCAATTTTTGTATAAATCAAAATGATTTCACCTGATATCTGGGCTATGTTTAAACATGGGCTTACTGTATTCCAAATAGAATTGGAGCAAGTTAATCCAGAATAGTGCTAAATCTACAACATTTTGAACAGATCTGTTCAAAACTTAAAAACAAATGAACAGAGTAAGCTTAACAGGGCCTGGACCTTTTGGTCTAGCCATTTACCAAAATTTGCATCTTTCTTGGCCCATCCTGTGTCAAAGAGAGTAAATTGTGCCTATTTCTCCTGCCATTTATTCTATGATAGGAAACAAATGAAACCAATAGAATCTATCATTCACTTAACTTACTGCTTATTAGAAATGTAAAGGCAGCACCACACTTCAGCCTTATAACGGAGGGTGTAAAAAGCATTTTAATGAAGCCTTGAAGACAGACAGACAGACAGACAGACAACCAATGAAGTTGCGAACCATCTGTTAAAAAAAGGTGCATATGTTTTTCTGTTGCTATGTTTTTATTGTTTCTTTAAAATTTTGCATCCATTTTGTCATACAGTTCTTTATTTATTCTGTCTCTATGTTGTATCTAAGCAGGATTTTATATGCACCCTAACAGAAGGTATTGGTTTTCCTTTAAACATCCCTCCCACATTCTTAATATCAGACTTTATCTTCCCAGCAATTTGTAAATTCATCAACCATAGTATGTTCTGGTCTTTGCTGAATAATTCTCACGATGTCTTTAATTTATTCATTGAATCTGAGTGGATCATGTCTGCATAATTACATTTTTTCTTACTATAATTATCTCTAACATAGAAGGTATTTGATGGAGAGACCAACAATGAAATTGTTGGCTCCTTATTTTCCTTTTAGAAGTCTATAAACTTTGTCTAATAAGATGTGGTTTAAAATTTTTATCCTCCTTTGTGACTCTGTGCCGTTAATATTTGTGAAACTCATTAGCCAGGCAGGCTTTCTGCAGTACAGGCAATTTTCAACTTACTACTACAATTGGCCTGGAATCTCAGTTGTTGAACAAAGCAGTCATCAAGCAAGATGCTGGATGACTGCTTCACTCAACAACTGCAATCCTAGTTCTTCCAGTTGTGGTCATTAAGTGAAGTACTGCACATCAGAGATTGCAAATAAGGTTTATGAAATCATAGGCCACTTGGAAATGTGTCCTAAATGTGAACAGGTTGTCAAGCACCCTGTTATGTTGGGGGGGGGGCACTCAGAAGACCACCCAAAATGTGGTCTTCTGACTGCCCCCCCCCAACATAACACTTTAAAAAAGGATTTCTGTGTGGATCGTCTGTGAATGCTCATTAAACAACTAGTTGTAAATTGATGACTACCTATATTGCCATTCTACTACTCAAGAATTTTATCTACCATATTATTTGTAACCAGCAACTTGCTTTTATGATTGGAATTGATTTATGATTTACAATTTGGAAGAGCAAGATCACCTCTTGTCTTTTGAAACTTTTATTAACTTTGACCAGAAATTTTGTTTTGTGACAAAGTTCCTTGGCATCTATCAGTCTTCCTGTCACACTTGTTGCTGTTCTTGTTTTGTTGTTGAAATTCAAAAAGTCACTAATATGTTTCTATAGGTTTCATAAATGTTCTTAAAAACAGAAATAATGACATAATGAAAATTCGTTCTGAGATGGTAATAGTTGGAACTAACTTAGACCTAAAGACTAAATTAGACCCCTGTAGGGAGGAATATCGATTTTAGCTTTTTAAAAATATATTAGTTTTTAAAAGTATATTATAAAGCTACAAATTGCATTATAAACAGGTACTTAGATTATTCTGCAAAATAAACTCTAGGTGATTGAGAAGTTGATGACACTTCAAAATTTTTAATGCAAGGGAAACACATTTGTACTTATATCACCTGTAAGTAATTGTCAAGAGTATGATATCTTTCAATTTCAAAGCGTGATTTTGCTGTTGCAGCCATTGTTGCTTTTCAGCTTGCCACAATAATAGGGGTGAGGGAAAGCCATCTTTGGACTGCCAGTTCTAGGCAGCAGCAAGAAATCATCCCATGGGAACCAAGATCATCTAAGCAGATGTTCAACAAAGACTTGGACAGTTCCCATAACAAAACCTGTGTCAGTGTTCCGAGTAATACACCCATTGAAAGCAGAACTCCAAGGCAGGTAGTTTCCTCAAAGAACATGTTTATTGAATACATCATATCAGCACAGAAAACCAACTCTAAAGGTCCCCATGGTTTTCACCTAATTAAAAGAGTAAAATTTCCCCCTTTCCCAGTGTCATCAGTTACATTGTCCAAAAAATAATGCTGCTCTCCTCCTTCACTAGCCACCTGTTATGATGATCTTGGTTTCCACAGGAAAACTTTTTACTTTGACTGTTAGCTGGCCCTCTACTTCCCCTCTTCCTTCCCTCTCTCAGGCTTCGTGGCAACTATGAGGCAGCATAAGATGGCTTCAGCCAGGTTCACTTCAGGTTGACAATGTGGCCATCTAATTGGACAATGTGACCTGCGCTAAAAGGGGAAGGGAGATTTGATTCTTTAATTATGTGAAAACTATGGGAATTAGGTAGAGTTGGTTTTGCTTTCAATTTTTGCCGATATAATGTACTCAATAAAATTTTTCATTCAGAGATTGGAATGTTTTGACAGTGCTTGATTGGTTGGGTTTGTCAGTAGGAACCTTGACATTATCTCAATTTGGATTTCAGAATCTGTAGAATGCTAGAACAGTTGTTCCAAGGTCAGTAACCAAACCAAAGTTACTAAGGGATACCGTAGAATGCTTGAGCTTATCTCTTTTTACCTCTTGGTTATAGCATTATATCTGCTTTCTTCTACCTTGTTCTAAATTATGTTTCTTCTTTTAGTGATCAGTTAGCTGATTTGATCTGATACAGGCAATGTGGCTAATCAGACCATTTTTTCAGAAATTATGCCCTTAGAAAATGTTGAAACAGTATTTAAAACATCTTGCAGATGGTCACCTATCTATCTTCTAAAACACTGAATAGCAGTTTTTTTTTTAAGTTGATTCAGTAGCTTCAGAAACCTACATTTCCCTAATTGGTAGTTATTTGACTTTACTCCAAACATTATGTTTTAGACAAATCTACATATGAAGGAATTGAATACAAATGTTCAAACTAGTTGAAGATAACCAATATAATTCAACACAACTGAATATTTTTTACTATATTATATTTAATACATTATACGTATTAAATCACCAAACACAAAGTCAGTTTACAGGTCTGAAGCCAACATTGTTGGGAGCAATGAAGAAACTAAAATGAATTAGTATTTTCAGTACTGACCTGAAATATTACCATCTGTGCACATACAATAAGTTATCTATAAGTCATCCTGATGGCCAATTCAGTTCTTTAATTTTTTTTAATTGTCTTGTGGGTGGATCCTGTAAATGACCCCATCCTATCACTTTCTATCTTTCCAAACTAAATGTCATCTTCATGCTTTGTCCCCAGAGCCATTGGATGGAAGAGAAGCAATATTTTTAATTCTGATAGTTAGCAGGAAAAAAAAGCTACTAATGGAACATAAACTGAGTTTCTTATATTGATTTGAAACTACCAACTATATATTTGGCTTTAGGCATCTAGTTTGTTTTGTGAAAAATAAAAGCATTAGAAATATCTTAACCTGAGGAAGAAAATATTTACATGACATTTCCATCAATAGGTGAAAAAGACCCACTGGTGAATAAGGGCAACTAATTACGAGTCACTCTGTATATTCAGAACAGACAGAGGTACATCATCTTTATTTCACTGACTAAGTAGTACCAAGAGTAATTTCCCCATTTGTAAGTGAAAGAAAAACGGGTTTTTTTTCATTTAGAGCATCTTCAGCATTTGGTGCAACATCATTTAACAGATCACTTACAATGATCACTTGAACACCAAAAGGCTTATCCCATGAAAAGAACTACGGCTCCTTGACTAATGTGTGTATTGGGAAAGAAGAGCATAGGCTGATGGGTATAAAACAACCAGGGATAGGTATGGCAGACATAAATGGGATGAAACAGATTACATCCTAAACCCATGATAAATTATGCTCCCGGTAGTGTTATAAAAGATACTAGATAAAGTTCAGATGGAATTGATATAGATAGATATAGGAGTTGAAATAGATAAAGTTCAATGGAGTTGGCTCATTTTTTTTCTAGTTCTAGAGAATTAGTGCTAATTGCTATTAAGGTTGACTTAATCATGTACCATGATTGGAATATATCAATTTATTTATTTAGGTTCAATTTATTTTGAGATTTAAAAATAAATCTAACTTAATTCAAAAAAATCAACCAACCTGGGAATCTGCATTGATTTGAACTAAATCTCCAAATCAGATTTTATCTGACTCAATTTAAATAGGCCTAAATCTTTAAAATATAGTTGTGTGTGAACATAAAGAATCCAGAACAGTCTCAATCAACAGACATACAATATGTTAAATTTAATAGAGCAAATTAATAACTTAATTTAATAAGTAACTTGACTTATCTGCAAATGGAAACTTATCCTATAACCACCAATCTGTGGGCAACAGTTTTCCAAAATGTTTTGAACAACCCTATTTTTAGAAATGGACTATTCCAGTTGTGAATAGCTTTTATTTCCCCACCAATAAGAGTGTATGCAGCATCATGCTTACATCAGTTATTTGGTGTTTTCTGTAGTGGCATTTGAATTTGAGTTTCGGTCATTTTGACCACAGATCTTGTTAACGTATTTTTTTTAATATAATGTTGGGGCCATGTTTTCTGCCAAAAAGAGTACAATTTGGTGATCCAAACTTTGAAGAAACTGTTCTAAAATGGTATGGAGAAGCAGAGAGGGATCTGAGTGAAGTGGAATCGGATTGTATTAAAAATTTTATAATGGACAATGAGGAACACGCCCCCACCACCAATTCTGTCATCAGCAATGATGAAGCTCCCAATGAATTTGTTGACCAGATACAATCTACATTGTGGAATAATTTAAATGGCAAGAACAAATTCAAATTTTGAATTTTGCACCTTTTGCAAGCAATAGATCCAGAACTGCTAGTCACAATATTGTTGTGCAATTACCTGGACTACGGCCAGCAGCTAGAAATCTCAGAAATCCACCTAGATATTTAGAAATTATTACTTTCTAAAGAAATTATTAGCACCATCATTCAGTGGACCAATATAAAAATTAGAGACGGAAGATTGAAGTTCAAGGACGGACAAACAAAAAGTGACATGTACAATGTGGATTTGATAGAGATCAATACATTTTTTAGTTTACTGCTCAATACATCAATTTTAGATCCAACCATGAAAACATCAAATGTCTTTTTGATACTGAGGTCATTATGACCTCATGTCTGTAATACCGTAGCCGAAATAGTACGTCTGTGGTTAACAGCTAAAATTACAAAATAACAGTTAAAATACAATGGCACAAACAAATGAAAAACCATATTAAAATAGCACATTCAAACAGAAATAGGGGAACTGGTGAATTGTAGAACTGCTAAATTTTGAGATAGATATTTAGTAGTCTGGGACAATGTATTTTTCTGGTTGATGATATGCATGTTTTTGTATTTATGACCACAGGCTGTAAGATGGTTCACAAGGGCAGCTGATTACCAGGTTAGGTAGAAGAGGAACCACATTCCTCAGATACTCACTATTCCTGATAAGCAACTTGTAACTTGGGTGAATGTACAAGGAGGAAAACAAGAACAGAAAAGTCTCCATGCTGGTGTTTATTTTGTATACACACACACACACACAAATACATACAGTACATACATACATACATACATACATACACACACACACACACACACACACACACACACACACACATAGAGAAAGACTTTGCACTCACTCTTTGTCCTAAACATTAAGCATTTATTTTTTTATTTTTTGGTATAGTTAGTTTTAAAATTGTCATAAAAAGGATAAATTTCATGGCATTTTCAGTTTTCATTACAATCTTGAGACTGTTAGGAAAATGGATTAATTTTGCTGCTTTTTCTGTCCTCATTACAGCCTGTTATGAGAATGGATTAATTTTATGACATTTTCTTTTCTCAAAGAACTATAATCTTTGTTATGGGAATGAGAATATTCAGAGAAAATGAGAACACATCAAGCATTAAAGAGCTGTGAGAATTCATGACAAAGACTGAAACAACAATAGGAAATGGCACCCAATCCATTTTTCTGACACGCCATAAGACAGGAAAAGGAAACTATAATATACTATATTTCCTTCATGTTTTTGAGTAAATTAGAACTGGAGGTGTGGGATTCCTCATTATAACAACACGGATGTTAGATATATATATATATTACTGTGTTTAGCACAGTACATATAATGTGACTAGCATACATACACAAATGACCATTAAACTGTTCCTTTTGGGGATAAGCCAGGCTATGCAAAATGAAGAAAAAGAAAAGAATAAGACATAGCCAAAGACATTAAAGGCACGAAAAAAAAAATACAACATTATTCATAATACAACTCTCAAACTTTCCATATTTGCATTTTGTTTTCAGCACATCCATATCCAATAGTCATACATTGCTCCCATTCTTTAAACTTGTCATATCTCTCTGAGGATCTCATCAGTTCCATCTAACCATGATTTTTTTCAAGTTCCTCCTTCCTCTCAACCCACTCACTCCTTTCCCACATGATTGCTTGGTGATTCACCAAGCAAACATGGTGTATTCCTCATTTATTCTAAATGACCTAAACTTCTCATTTTATATTCTCCTTATGGATCACTTACTTATGTATTCAGTCCACATTCATTCATCCCCCATAACTTCCTGAGCTTATCTCTCCTTGTTTTGCCACACACACTTCTTAAGTAAATTATTCTCACTGCATTCAATTTATTTTTAAGTTTCTCCAGACATAGCTAACTCTTACCCTTAGGCAAAAGCACACTCTTATAAACGGTAATTTTTGCTTCTGTTGACATTTTCACAACAGTTCATGTTCTACCCATTACCTTTTTACCAATATTTGTGTATCTAAATTTTATTCGTCCCTTTCCTGCTTGAGGTAAACATTCCACCAAGGCTCACAAGTTAAAATTGTTTTCACCTAGAAATAATTGATGAAATATTGGTCTTATGATAGTTCACTCTGTTTTCCCTGTGGAACAGGGTCAGGTTTATCTTTGTTAAGTTCCAGATCATATTAAGTTTCAGATCCAAATTCCTCAAAGAATTATGCAATCTATCTAATATTTGAGAAATCATTTCATTTTTTTCAGTTTCATTTATTTGCACACAATAAATGCACTTGTAACATCACTACAATAATTTCTCATATATTAAAGAGCCAAGGATGTGTTACACATATCTCTCTTACTCCCTTTCCAATACTGAGGATTTGCTAAGCATTCAATTCTTACATGATTTATGTACTACATACAGGTAGTCCTTGACTTACAACAGTTTATTTGGTGACTGTTCAAAATTACAATGGCACTGAAAAAGTGATCCCCATAATCATGTGATCAAAATTCAGATGCTTGGCATTTGGTTCATATCTATGATTGTTGCTGTGTCCCAAGGTCATGTGGTCAACTTTTGTGACCTTCTGACCAGCAAAGTCAATGGGGAAACCAGATTCGCTTAACAACCAAGTTACTAACTTATCAACTGCAATGATTTAACAATTGTGGCAAGAAAGGACACCAAATGGCACACTTAACAAATAACTCACTTAACAACAACAAAAATTTGGGGCTCAATTGTGGTCATAAGTTGAGGACTACCTGTATCCCATAGCATTTAGCTACAAATTTTCCAGTCCATATTGCACACATGTTCCATCATACAAACCTATCAATAAATCTTCCATAAATTTTCTTTTCCACATGTAAATATTTCCCAAAGATTTGCTAAAGACGAAAAATCAGCTGTTACAGCCACTGTCTCTTATAAAGTGTTCCTTCTATCTCTCTCTTTCTCTCTGTGTGTCCCTCTGTGTCTCTCGCTCACTCGCTCTTGCTCTCTCTTGCTCTCATTGTCACCTTTCATATCATTTTAATTGTGAGGGCTGTAGCTGCCAAGGTTTGAAGCAAGGAGCTATAAATCACACTGGATGATTATAAAAATGAGGCATAAGAGCATCCTTTTTCATACTTTCCATTAGCACAACTTCTATGGCACTTTGTTGCATAATCCGTTTCATTTAGTTCCAAATAGTGTCTGCATCCCTTTCTTTACATCCATTTCAAATTCATTTTCTTGGAAGATTAATCTTTTTATTAATCAATTCTTTTTCATACTTTCTCTTCCTACAGGTAGGCTAATCCCATTCTAGTTTTACATTGTTCTTTCATTCCATGTCCCTGTTTTTTTTTTTTCTCCCAATATCTGATCATTCCCACATCCAGGACTCTTCATTACTCTTGTATTTTCCAATAATTTTCTAAACTGCTCATCATAGACAAGCAAATCATCAAAGTAATTTGAATCATTCATTTTCTATGTATATGCATGAATAGACCACAGCTTAAATCATGCTGAAGCAAAAAAATGTCTTCTTTCCTAAGCAGATACTCAGAAAACATTCATTTGGAGACCACAGAATATCCCAATCATGTTTTCTGTACTTCCCTTTCCAGTTTTCATTCATCCATTCAGGTCACTTAACACAATATTTATCCTTGTCTGGATTGTATGAATTCAGAAGATTGCAGAATGTTTCTGATATCCTGAAAGTTTATATCCTGAAACTCATCAGGATATAAAATATAAATTAGATAGATAGATGATAGATAGATAGATAGATAGATAGATAGATAGATAGATAGATAGATAGATAGGCAGGCAGGCAGGCAGGCAGGCAGGCAGGCAGGCAGGCAGGCAGGCAGACAGACAGACAGACAGACAGACAATATACATATACATATACATATACGTATACGTATACGTATACGTATACGTATACGTATACGTATACGTATACGTATACGTATACGTATACATATACATATACATACCGTGTTTCCCTGAAAATAAGACCCTGCCTTTTTGTCATGCACTCAATAGCCTGATTGGGCTTATTATCAGGGGATGTTTGATTTTGGGGAAAACAGGGTACACATACAGACACACACACGTGTATAGTGCTTATGTTTGGAATGTTTCAAACTTTTTTGGTCTCCCTCTGAAGCAATTCAAAGATACACAAACCCTGTTAATGCTTCAGATAAACTTAAAGAATGATTCAACCAAGTCTTTATCTAATCTAATGGAATCATTTGTCTGAAACTTTGCAAAGGTCTAATAAACAATGTTAATATAATGCTGAATGGTTTTTCCTAATTTAGCAAACTGTATGGCTAGATAGTACATCACACGCTACATTATAAGAAATGGATATAGTTTAACATGAAAATGATGAAGTATACTCATAACAGAAAGAAAGGGATCTATTTATTCCTTAATTTAAATTTAATTTAAATTAGAACCGACCATAACACTAAATCATTTTGCATAATTTCTCTGTTCCCATTTTTAAAAAAAAATATTATTGTATAAAACATAACTGCCACATAGGCAATTATGAATTCATTTGAATATATATAATCACAGGTTAAACATGTACAAGAGCCAAATTTCAAAGACATCTTCTTGATGTATGGGTAAACTGAAATTATTAATTTCTTGTCTATAAGCTTGAAATGTTATATATAAAAACATAACTGAGAACTGGTAGTGCATGAATACAAAACGAGCTACAATTTCTCTGCCTGCAGGTTTTTGTTGCTTGTTTTACTTTTCACAATTAAAGGAAATCCTTTCAATAGCCTCTTAGAACACTTACTCTTTGGACTAACCCCATTTTCCCTAGCAGTGAATCTTTACAAACGGCGATTATATCCACCATTGCATCAGCCATAGCTAAACAGTAACTTTCCAAGGAAAGTAATGCTGGAACAAATCAGAAGTGGGTTGCAGCAGGTTCTGACTAGTTCTGGAGAACCGGTAATGGAAATTCTGACTGGCCCATCACCATCTCTGGCTCCCAAGTCCTAGCTGATTGGGAGGAAATGGGGATTTTGCAGTATCCTTCCCATGCCACGCCCACCAAGCCACGTCCACAAGTCATGCCACATCTACCAAGCCACACCCACAGAACCACTAGTAAAAAAAAAATGAAACCCACCACTGCAACAAATGTGTAGTTACATATTATTAGCAACGGTTTTCAAATCACTGATAACCAACAGTTTGGGGCCATGTGTAGCCAGAACAAGCATCTTAGAATTCTCTGCTTTTAATACAAACTGTTTTTAATCAACAGTCTTTGTACATATTTCTCCTAACTATTCAGATATTGTTCACCTTTGGATATTTGCATGTGGCTGACCACAATAAAGCCTTTCAACAGTTAGAAGCTGATCCCTAATCCCTAATCATACTGCATAGCTATCTAGGGACACTTCCCTATTAACAGTTGAGGCCAGAAATTTTCAAACTATTTTTGACAATGCCCTCTGAAATAAGTGTTATATTGTTATCTCTGGATGCAGACCATACAAAGAGCTTTTAAAATCTACTCCCAGACAAATATATGCATGCCAATTATGCATGGATATTTTATTATTTTATTTTATTTATTTGTTTATTTTCTAAGGCTTCCCAACTCAACCAAGTGACTCTGAGCAGCTTACAATTTTAAAATGATAAAACAGTTAAAAATAGCAAAATTGTAAAAAGGTCCACAAAATAAATAAACACAAAAGCATGAAGATTAATTAACTAACAGTAAAGTAGGGCCCTTAACACATTCTGAGCTCCATGACTGAGTTCATAACCATGTTTTTAAAGTTTTGCAAAAGGCCAACAGGGTTGGCGGTATTCTAATCTCCAAGGAAAGAATATTCCATAAAGAATAGCAGAAAAAAACTCATCTTCTAGTTCCTGCCAGTCACATTCTTTGGCTGATGGGCTTTCTCTCCCTTCCTCCCTCCCTCCCTCCGTCACTCACTCACTCTCGCTCTCTCTCCCCCCTCTCTCACTCACCCTCTCTCTCTCTCTCTCTCCCTCACCTCCTCTCTCTCACTCACTCTCCCTCCCTCCTTTCCTCCCTCCCTCCTCTCTCATTAGATTGAAAACTAATTCTAACACACCATAATCCTTGACTATTATTAAACTCTAGGGTGGATTATTGCAGGAAATCCACTGCTAATGGGGGAAATTATCTTATAAAGCAATAATGCCAAGCATTTCTTTTGACCAATCAGTATCATTGATACTGATTACAGAGTGGCTGTTCATTAGTGGCTGCTTTCCTGGAACCTGATCAATTAAGAACAGCCTTGAGTTAAAACAAAGCAAACATTTCCACTCCTTTTGAAAACCGAATAGGGTCATACTTTCAGTATTTTTTTAGTGTTTAACAATCAGAATAATCTAAGCATTCCATCTTTTAAAAAGTGGGCCAAAATTAAGTTCAGTTTGAGTTTGTTTATTAGCATTACATGATTCTATTTCTAAAGGAGTCAGGTCAACTGTTGTAGATCTAAATTTGAAAGCCTACTGAATAGCTTCACTTTTTGAGTTTGCATCAAATAAATCTACATGTTATCAAATTGAGAATTAATGTCTGCTTCGGTACAGATACTTTTAGTGTCCTGTTGTGCTTAGAATTTTCTGCTAACACCTTCTGATATCGGACAATTTTCTTTTCGTAATGGTCTTCTGACTTGAGAAAAATCCATTTAATTGGTTCCTTAAAAAGTGTTTGGGTGAATCTCACACCTTTGCTTGCCAAGGTCTGCTTTCCAAATAATTATAAATAAGGAAACCTCTCCCAGCTACTCAAAATAATCCCAAATTGTACAGATAATATACAAGTTTTCCTTTGAAATTATAATCACAATGTCACCTTTCCTATGTTTTTTTTTCTAAATTGATTACACAGTAAAGTTGTAATCTTTTAATAGATATCCTATTCTTTTAAATATCTTTCCTTTTTCCTTTAAAATGTAAATAAGGAAAGAAAAGGTGGTACAAACACTCAAGTGTTTCGCATATACTCACAAAATGGACATTTTAGAATTGCAGAAATGTAGTCTCTAACAATTCTGCTATATACAGTATTTGTTCCCCGAATTATAAAGGAAATAAGCACCTATTATAACTCACTTAATACTTTTTGACTCAAACCCAGACATTATAGGAATCTGATCATAAGCAAATAATAAAACTTTAAGAAAAGTTAAAACTTTTCTATTGTTTTTTACTGCTTTATTTGTACACCACTGTTACTCATAAACCTCCACTAGTATTATAGTGTGGTGGTGCAGTGGTTAGAAGGCAGTATTGTGGGCTAATTCTGTTGACCGTCGGGAGTTCAGTCCTAACCAGCTCAAGGTTGACTCAGCCTTCCATCCTTCTGAGATCAGTAAAATGAGAACCCTGATTGTTGGGGACAATATACTGACTAGGTAAACCACTTAAAGAGGGCTGTAGAACACTGTGAAGCAGTATATAAGTCTAAGTGCTATTGCTACTGTATCTGGCAAATAATATTTGTAGTGAATGATATTTATATATGCCGATTACTACAGAAAATAGCAGACCATAGGATTTTTATCCTAACATGTTTGAAGACAACATATTGACTATTAAGTTTACATTTTGTCATAACTAAGATGCTTATAAGCATTCTCAATCTGTTTTTTTTAATCACTGTTGTAGAATATATAATGCTCTGATATTCAGTAAGACTGTGTTAAAGGATGAAGAAACATATCAGAGCTTAGCCTTTCTCCAAAGATATTTGCAAAACTATAATTCACAATTCCCCACAAATCTAGGCATTAATATCCAGCACTGACGTGAAACTATTTTATTTATAATCATCATAATTTTAGGAAATGTAATCTCCAATCACTTACTTTATTCTGAATAATTGATTGAATTTTTGCTATTATCTTATTTTCATAATGCATATTTAATCTCCAGCATGCTATGCTATTTCTAAAGATGAATAGTGTGATTCTGTATTATATTTCACTCCCTTCAGTAGCTTAATGAGTTTAACCCTATTATAATTTTTGTCGGCATTTCTAAATGACACCACAATAATTTACCTTTGCAAGGCAACTCAATATGCTGCCTTCGTGCAGCTGGGAAGCCAGTGGCAGTTTAGGCTGATCCTTGTTGTTTGCCAATAGTAAAGAAAGAACAGATGGTGAGTCAGCCTCTATTCAACTTGATTGCATTATGAAAGCATTTTTCATTATACATATACATATACATATACATATACATATACATATACATATACATATACATATACATATACATATACATATAGTATTTTGTGCTGATGTGCTGCAATCCTACTCTGCGAACAACTTCACAACTACTATACTGGTCTGTAATGTTGGCTTCTTACTAAAGACACAAATTGGCTTCCCTAATTAGCCATCAAATCAAATTATTTATTTATATTCCTAAATATTTGTACCATCATTTATTGGTGCAATATTTGTGTACCAATGAAACATCAGTAGAAGATTTAAAATATAGGAAAAATTCTCAAACCTGAAACATAATGAAAACAGGGTATAACCTGGCTTTTGCAAGCCATGGTTATTGTAATGGTATATTAATGATTTATAACAGTAATTCTTATAACAGTAACAGAGTTGGAAGGGACCTTGGAGGTCATCTAGTCCAACCTCCTGCTCACTCAGGAGACCTGTACTAGGGATTTGAATGGCCGAACCGCCAACCTTTCTGATTGACAAGCTCAATGTCTTAACCACTGAGCCATCTAGTCATGCCAGCCTTCCCAGGTAGATCAGTCAGGAAATGCAACCAGATCAGCTAATTCTATTTTAAGAGTTTATTAATAGAATCTTGCAAGTCTGAAAGTCGCTTTTACAGCTGGAGAACTGTGGTGGGGCGAGGTGAATATATCTGTTGACCCACTTTCTCTACTCATTATGCAGCTGAAGGCTCTTATCTGACTATTCATTAAGCAGTATTTCTTCCCCATCTCCATTGCGCTATTGCTAGAAACTTGTCAAGTTTTGTAGTGGTTGTCCAAGTTAGATTCTGCAGAAGGAAGGTTATAATTTGTTGATCAGAGAGACAACTAAAAATTTTGATAATCAGATTTATGAGTGTACCATAATAGGGATGGATGATTTTGGCCCTGTCAATTTGTGTATACAAATCCCAAATCCACTGCTCGAGTTAATTAATGCTAATTAAGTAAGTTAATATGCCAGGTCAGAATCAATTTGCCTTTTTAGATATGAAGGAAATCTATCTAATAGGGTAAAGTGAACCAAAGACTCATCTCAAAGCATGTGTTTCAGCCAAAATTTGAGATGGGAAGATTTCAGGCAGTTCCTGGGGAAATGAAGTAGATACCAGCCAAATAAGGGCATTTGAGGTTGAATGAAGTACACAAAGTATGTCTTTCAGAAACCTAGCAGTCTTAATCATTAGGTTTCTCCCCCCTCCCCCAATATTGACATAGGAATGATGCCTTTAAAATTCTTTTTTGATGGCTAAAGATGGTTAAATTTGTTCTCATCTGGTGCTCAAAACTGTGGAAAACCACTGTCCTGCAGTCTGTCATGGAGAACAGTGTCCTGGCCCCATTGGAGCCCGATTCAGAGGAGGAGGAGTTAGAACTGGAAACATCTGACAGGGATGACAAATCTGCCTTTGCATTTTTGGAATGGCCAGAGGCTGGGACAAAGCTGTGCCAGGCCTCTCAGTCATTGGGAGAGGTGGTCAACCACACAGAGAGCTGCCTGCTTGCACAGACACAGGGGACAATCAGCTGCTAACAGACAGTGGTGCTGATAGGCAGCAGATCTCCTCTGATAAGGAACAGCTGCCTAGTCCACTGTTCCAAGGGCAAGGAGAGCTGAGTGTAGGCAAGCCCAGAGAAGGGCTGCAAGGCCACTCCGGAGGAGGTCACTCCCACCTCTCCTCACTAGGAACACTTGGAGTGCAGTAACTTAAGGAGAAGCCATGGATGTTGTGGCCCACCAGCAGCCTGTATGGATTGTGGCTGATCCCAACGACAAGGAGGCTGCTGTGGTGTCGCGCCAGCAGCCTGTAGAGCCGGCGCTCAAGTCGGACAGAGAGGAGGCTGAAGAAGATGTGGTTCCAGAGGCAGAGACTCAGCCAGGGCCTTCAGAACCTCCAGAGTCTCCTTCAAGTGAAGAGAGTGAAGTGGAGAGTCAAGTGAAGTGATGCTCATTGCTCGAGCATACAGGGCTGCCAAAAGGCAGGAGTGGCAACTCGGGAGGAGGTCTCCTCGAGAGTAAGGCTTGAGGTTAATTGGCCACTCCCTTAGCCTATTTAAGTTCACACACAGATAGCAAATGTTGCTGGAAACAACGTTTGGTCCTACGCAGAGCATTTTGAGAGTGAGTTTTTTGTTACAACTTGGTTTCTGGGCTGATTGTCAACCCTTGTCAGACTTTGTTTAATCTCTGTAATTCATAACAGGCTGATAAGGACATTTGTGGTTAAAGCCTGCATTTTGAAAGGGGTCTGTTGGTATTAAACGGAGTTTTTGGAGTTGTGTGCATGCTACACTTCTTGGGACCCGTAGCTGGGGCAGAACAATGGGGAGTTAGTCTTTGCCAGGAACAATTGTTGGCTTACACTCCTCTGGCCTCGTCTCTCTTGGAAGATTGTTCTTCACCTTTTGTCTATGACATGGCTCTTTTCTTGTGGACTGCTTTTGGCCTTTGCTTCACTGTGTCTTTGGAACTACTTGCAAGTCTTGCCTTGGAGCTTTTCTTTGCCCTGAAGGCTGCCATTGTCTTGTGTCTGGACTCTTGTGGATTGGACTTGAAACCCTGGACCTTGCCCTGTGAGCCTACTACTAGTCCGTAGGCTTTATTTGTAATATATGGGGTTGTTGTTTAGGGAACTGAGGGTGGCTGCCTTTGAGCTAGTCTTACCAGTCATTGGAGGCCTGTTTGCAGGAACATTTGTTGAAATAAATAGCAATAGCACTTAGACTTATATACCACTTCATAGTGCTTTCACACAGCCTCTCAAAGCAGTTTACAGAGTCAGCATATTGCCTCCAACAATCTAGGTCCTCATTTTACCCACTTTGGAAGGATGGAAGACTGAGTCAACCTTGAGCCGGTAAGAATTGAACTGCCGAACTGCAGGCAGGTGGTAGTCAGGAGAAGTAACCTGTAGTACTGCATTCTAACTGCATTGTCCACCACCACGGCTCTTGAAATAAAGGATTCTCTAGAGGCCTACCATGCCTTGACCACTTGGGTCATAACAAACAGCTTCTGAATCACATGGTGCAATCTCCTATTATCTTCTTATCTGGAGAGGTTTCAAGCAGCTGCTCTACTTACTTGTCCCCTGGTCTTTGCTATGATCATTTGTTCTGCTTTTACAGAGCCATCTTCAATTTGTGATGTCTTCCCTGGAAGCCCAACAGTAGGATAATTTCTGATGCTGCTGCCTTGTACTATTTAACTTTTAATATTAGTTTCCACCTTGACAGTGATTTTTTACCATTAAGTAGGTTCCTTCTTTTTTTCAGCTCCATAGAATGACATCAGCTTCCCCAAATTCAGACTTACCCTTTATCTGTTAGATACTTTTGGCCACTATTGCCAGGAAATTGTCAGTTGCTGCAGTCCAATTTCTTGAATCGTAGTAGATCAATTATCTGAAACGGTTTATTGGCATAACTACTGATATTCACTTTTTTTATGATTTTTGTAAAAATTTCTGATTTAATTCAGTGTTGTTTAATAGCCTGCTATTTCTTTAATAAACATTCCAAACTTGGTTTGATAAGGACTGTAGTCATAGCAAAGTTATTATAATTTTAGCCTATAGAAATACCAATTCTGTAAAGATTGTTCCACTCACGGCATTTTTCATTTACTAAAAAAAGGAATATAAAGACTTCTAAGGGAGAATAGACAAAACTATTCATTTGTGAAATGGACATGGCTCTCCCAAGCAGTAATAAATAAGGATGATCATCAGTTCAGGCATTTTGTTTCTTGCTCTTCAATATATCTAGCTCCAGTGCCAGTGATTTAATCTTTCCAGAGCACAGAAGAATATATCTGGGCAAGTTTTACCATGCATTTTTTTCACTAGTGATTGTCTCCCCCACTTTATCTAATCCCTGTCCCATTTATAACCACCCCCATCTCACAATCAGAAATCCTTAAACTAATTCCTCAATTTGTCCCCAGATAAATATATTATTTATGCCAGAATTATGAAAATAAATCCTGATTGATGCTTTCAATATTTTCCACCCTCCCCCAGTTTACTAGCATTAATATTCTTTACTATCACCCAAACAGTGACTTAATTCTATTACTGATATATAAGGAAAATGGCAGTATTATTATATACTGATATATAAGAAAAATGGCAATTATTGCAAATAATTAGCAAACTGTCCATTTTTTTTTACCATAAATCTTTCAACTGGATGTGTTCAGAAAATAATTTGGATCTCCCAAAATATTTGATCAAGTACAAATATGCAATTTTGCACCTTTTAGCTAAGAAACTAGTATTTAGCAATGAGTTTTACCCTTCTGGCTCAAGATTAATTTAGTCCTTTCAGAGCTATTGTCATTAATTTTACAGGACATGTTGAAATCAAAATGGTGGAATACTACTACTGAGTGGAACTACTTTGGTAAATAACCTGATCTTTTGCTACAGTTAGAGTGAGAAAAGGTTAAGGGGATCATTAGACAGTGATTAAAGGTACCGAACTTCAGAGTAAGGGAACACAAACCCACAAGAATCTATTACCCTCTCAGAGATATACAGAAGTTTTTTCCAGCAAAATATTTATACATTTTCTCCTACATTAAATAGTTAGAAGGCTAACAGGCTTTCTCCAAAGCCCATTTCAATGGCCTATCCTTAGCAGTCTTGGAGAAATACATATAAAATACCATTATCCAGTAGTTATCTCCAAGTGGATCAGGAAAAAGTAAGCATATATCTGTACATTATAAATTTTACTTATAAAAGAGATACAGAGAGAGAGAGAGAGAGAGAGAGAGAGAGAGAGAGAGAGAGAGAGAGAGAGAGAGAGATATTTGAAACAAAAAACCCCGTAGTAGTCAAAAACTTCAACTTATTTAAGTATGAACAATATACAAATATTAATAAACAGGATAAGAAGGATTTAAGCCTGATGTACATAGATAATGACAACTTAATTTAATTGTTAAGTTTTATTTTTATTGTTAGTTTTAGTTTTATAACTATTATTTATAGTTTTTATGTTATTATTTTATTTTGTATATTTGTTTTGTCTGAATTCTGATCTATGACCATGATAAAGTTATGTCGTGGTTGTTTGTCTTCATTCCTAAAAAATCTCTTTCAAATCTTTACCATAATAATTCCTAGTTTGTTCTTCAATCCCACATGGTATGGATTTCAGCTTTCAATAATGAAGAAAACAATCTTTCAAAATGATGGTCACTATTCCTGTGTACCAATCAGATCATCCTAAAGTGAATGTGACTTTACATTCAATTTAGGAAACCACGATACAAATCATAAGCATGCTTGAGCGGGCTGTAGTTGGAGCTTGACAGGAGAATAATTTCACAGGATCGTTCTTTAATATTCCCTCATCAGCAAAGTCTTGAGAGAGCAGTTGTCTTTCTGCAATCTCTCTTTCTCTTACTCACCTATGAACTGCTGATCAGTGTTGTCAGTACCAATCATCTTAATAGGGAAGGAAAAAAACACAATGTAGGAGCTTACTTTATTACTCCAAAGATGTCTTTGGAATGTCTAGAGTTAAAAAAAAAATCATTCTCCGGAACAATACAACATGCTATGCTGAAATTCAAGCGTACAGTATTGATGATTACGATCACTTAACAAAGGGTTGACTTCTCAGGCTGCTTAAATCCATATTCAATCAGAATTTTAATTGGTCCATCGAAAAAGTTTATTCTAACAAGATTTAAAGGAAGTTTGGCAGTTTAAAAAGTGAAATAACTGAAATGGTATAGTTTCTTTTTATCCCCCCCCCCACACTTCTTTTCCTCTATTCTGTCAAACGTAAATCGCATAAGTTTCAGATTTCAAGGTAAGTTTAGAGAAGCAAAGTTTCCCATCACTTCCTCAGTTCTAGAGCTTTCTGTGATTCCTAGAATTTTTTCCCATTAAATTAAAGGCATCTCATAACATATTAGATATAAAGTTTTGTATTTAAATTTACCAAATATACCAAATAAATTTATATTTACCAAGAGCCTGGTAGCTCAGCAGGATAAAAAGCATTGTGATTAACACCAGCTGTCTGCAATTACTGCAAGTTCGAATCTCACCAGGCTCAAGGTTGACTCAGCCTTCCATCCTTTCTAAGGTAGGTAAATTGAGGACCCAGTTTGTGGGGGCAATAAGCTGACTTTGTATAAATCTACAAAAGTATGAAGGCTATTGCTTAACACATTGTAAGCCGCCCTGAGTCTCCGGAGAAGGACAGCATATAAATCAATTATTTAAAAAAAAAAGTTTTATTGGCTAAATGAGTACGAAATTGTCTGATAAACTTCCTAAATTTAATATATTTTAAAGCACGAGCACAATTTTGATACAATTCCTCCTTCCAATTTCAAAAACTTATTAACAACATGCCCATTGTTTGAGAGGTTTTCTTTTTTAATAAGAGTATCTGCAAGGATAAGGGAAACTATATTTGCTTTAATCTTAATGGCTGATGCAGCCTTCAACAAATTAATTTATTTACATTAATATTCAGATTGGTTGCATCCATTTTTATGATTGGCTTTGGGCTGGTGAACCTGTAGCTCTCCAAATCTTGCTGAAATATAAATCGTAATTGAATGCATTGCTTAAGATTCTTGGATATTGTACCACTGGCAGGTATTTATTTGGTATAAACATCCTCTCTGTCTGTCTCTTGTGTGTGTGTGTCTGTATGCACATGTGTGCATACACCCAAGAATATAAATCAATAATTTCCATATTAGGAAGGAACCGGATCATTCAAAATGCTTCAAGACTTATTTTAAAGTCTCTTTTCAGTTCAGCTCAGTCTGACTCCTTGAGTTCATGGATATCCATGCCTTTTTTTCTAGCAATAGTGTGAAAGTGGTTAACAATTGATTTCTTACACATTTTTTAAAAAATTATTTTCAACATTTCAATCTAGCCAACAGCCTTTGTATTTCTAGCTTGGTTCCTTTGCAGTGGTGGGATTCAGCCGGTTCGCACCACTTTGGGAGAACCAGTTGTTAACTTTCTGAGCAGTTTGGCAAACTGGTTTTTGGAAGAAATCACTAGGGCAGAGAACTGGTTGTTAAATGACTTGAATCCCACCACTGCTCCTTTGCTTATGCTGTCTAGGCTAGCTTTGTTAGTTTCTAAGCTCAGATAAAGCTAGCCAGATACTGCCATCTGAGTTTAATATAAATGTTTTAAAAAATAATGTCTGAATGCAAGTTACAGATCAACCTTCATTATTGTTACTTTTGAATATAGACTTACCATATCTGGGGTGCAAAACTTTGATAACTTTAAACAATTGTGCAAATGTCTAAAATCAGTGTAAAATCAGAAAGCTGTTTTAAGAATGGTCTCAGACAAAGGTTTTGTAAAGGAAGCCTGTGATTTCCACCTGAACGAAACCAGCAGTGATTGCAGAGGCTGGACTATTTTGGAATAGCAATTTGCTCCCAAGTACAGCATTAGTTTCAAATAGATTGAGTCTCCCAATTCACTTTGTATTTCTTTGTCCTTGAAAAATTGAAGGAAGTTCTATGAACTCGTGCTAAGCTGCAACAATATTGAATAGGAATTAGAGACACTTTACCTCACTTTCTCGCTTTTTTTCTCAGAAGAAGACTTATCTAAAGGAAGGACAAAAAGGGCATGGGTGATTGTACTGGAAAGACAAAGTAACTTTTGATAAATTCTGACTTTGATTCATAAAAGAATAGTTGGATGCAAGCTGATCCATTTATTTATTTAAAAAACCTTCTGTTTATTCTTGATGTTTTTAAAATGTACTCCTTTTTAAAGATTAAATTGTTTCTTAGAGCATCTCAGATTATTTGGCTCTGAAATCCTGTTTGCCAGGCCTGGAGAGGATGGAAGTTAGGGAGTGTCCACAGGATACAGTAAAAAAAGTCAGGATTCCCTTTTTAATATATATCATATGTCATGTATGTATGTATGTATGTATGTATGTATGTATGTATGTATATATATGCAATTGAGGTTAAAATTTCAAAATAAAAAGTTCTTATAGATGATTAGGCCATCTGATCTGATATAGTTTATTAATTTTCTTTTTATATCCTAACTAATAATTTTGAATGCACTTTTGCCAATACATGGTATCTCAGATGCTTCTTGGACAGGAACTAAAAGTCAGAATGACTTTTGAAGTCACTTGTAAGCTGACTAAGAGCAGGAAATGTCATTTTATAACTCCCTCTACAATTGAGCTAGAGATATTCTGACAGAAAATAGCAAACTGGAGTTCAAAGTGAAAGTAAAGAATGGGGATATACATGCAGAAACAAAAGGTGAAAATGTCTAGATGTTGAACCTTTGACTCTCAACACATCTAACATTCAAGAGAACTATTCTTTTACTGATACAATAGCAAAATAATAATAATTCAGCACTGGAATGCTGGGGTATTTGTTACAATAGGAGATGAAGAAATGAGTAGAAGGTCAGGCTGTACCAGACAATGAACAAGAAATACATTTCAGTGTCCTTGTGAAAACCAAAAAGATTCAGATTTATTTTTGTCTTAAAAATAAGAAATACATATCACATTGCAATGTCCATTACTAACAATCTCTCAGAGATTCATTTTAAATTGATAAACAAAGCAAAATTGTACATAAATGTTTGTTCACCTAAAATATTTTCATTGCCTTTTAAATGCTTGGTCAAACTATTAGAGTCAGCCCCATTGTCTCACATCTAATTTGAAGAAACATTTCTGTACTTGAAAGATAGCATTTGCATCATGTAATGAAAGAAATATGATGAGAATTATTTCTCTTCACCGAATATGTAAGTAAATTGAGCTTGAAAATTCCCATAAATAGGATATGTGGACATTAGACCTTCCCACAGGAGACTTAACTCAAATATCAATCTTTTTGTCCTTAGTAAAAATGCAATCATTTTTATTTTAATAAGTGTGGTTTGCACATTTTAGCACAAACTAAAAATCCTTTTCCCTTCAGATTTTAGGCATTTTTTTAACTTACTGGTCTGTGAATTAGATTCTAAAATGCAAAATAGTTATATTTACACATATGAAAATAAGTTAGATAAAAATAATGAATTAAAACATAAAATTAAAGTAAATACTTTTTTTCTTTAAAGCTTTTATTTATTTTGCATGTTACTGAGAAAGAGTACTTATCACACTATATTTGGGTTTGTTTGTTTGTTTTAAAGCAATGGTTTAGGTTAGATTGAAAAACCATAGTGGACATTACAACTAAACTACACATTCCATTTTAATTCCATGAAGACTCTAATATTTTATTCTTCTTCAAACAAAATAAGAAAGCATGCAGAGAATGACTTCTGCAATAATTTCTAAACCATGTGTGCAGGAAGGTAGAAGATAGTTTAAATTTAAGGAGTGGGCCAGGCGTGGATTCTACTTCCCTTTACTACCGGTTCGCAGCGGGGCCGTGTGCATGCTCAGAAGCATTTTGCATGTGCAGAAGCATTTTGATGATATTGGGGTCAGTGGGCGGAGCCTCCCACGAGTTTTACTACCAGTTCTATAGAACTGGTACAAACCGGGGGCAACCCACCACTGGAGTGGGCATTCCATACTGGAATCTTCTGTAGGGATATTTTAAGAATTTTTTTAATGGATTTTTTTCCCGCTTTAGCTCTTACATCAGTGTTTCTCAGATGTGTCATCTTTAACATGTGATGACTTCAATTCTGGCTGGGGAATTCTGGGACTTAAAGTCCACACATCTTAACATTGCCAAGTTTGAGAAGCGCTGCTCTGTCTCAACTGTTGTGTTTCAAAATAGAATCAAAAAGAATATTGATGATGCAGGCATAGAAATGATTTTATTTTAGGAAGGCATGCATACATACCCACTTTGCTTCCATGCTTGTTTATTAAACTATTTTGCTGAAACAAATTGAGTTGAGAGCATTTTCACAATGATTTACTTTCTCAGGCCTTTGAAGATACTACTACAGTAAAAGACAATGGAGTTATTTAAGGAGAAATTTCCTGAAACAGGATTAATTCAGCTCATTATGCGCAAGTGGCATTATAAGATAACTAATTGGATTGTTTCATACACAAAAGAAAGAAAGAAAGAAAGAATGAAAGAAAGAACCAGCCCTCTCAGACAGTGTCCAGTTACAGACTCAACTTACAGATAAGAAATCATAGACAACGCAACTAGTAATAAACAAGTAATTCCTGTTGAATTTGTAATATTTTTGTGGTAGTATCTGACTGGAAAACAAAATATCTTATAAAAAGTAAAGAATCATGTACCCAACTAATCCAAACCTTTTTTGTAAATATAGGTACTTGGAATGCTAATGACAAGTCATATAGGCATATATTGACTTTATTTAGAATTATGCAAATAGCCAGTTATCCTGCAACAGAACAATTGTGTGGAACAAAGAAAAGTATATAATCAGGAGCCTTTTATCATTTTGTTGATTTTTTTGCCCCATTTGATTTATTTATTTATTTTTGTCCTCTCCTGCAGGTATTTCTTGTCTAGTGTATAATATATTTGACCTTTTAAGAAGTGGGATAAAATAAAGAAAACAGTGAATTAAACATTTAGCTGAATTGTAAGAGAATTTAAAGAAACAGATTTACTGAATACCAAGCTCTTTATACTGAAACCGTTCTATCCAGTACTGGAAACTCTACCTTAGAAAAGATATAATTGCTCTCAAAGGAAATCCTCCTAAAGCAAAACAAACAAATATAAAATTCAAAATATAATATTATGAAGTAGGGGAAAAAAGCTGTCCCAGTGGAAATGAGAAGATGCTCTCAATGAATTTTCTCTTAAAATTATAAATCAAATCAAAATGAACATGTTATTATTTATATGCTTAAAATCTCGTGGAGAAAAATATCAGAAAATTCAGTGAAGATTAAAGTGCTCTCTAGTAAATCAGATAATTTTTTGTCACTAAGACAAAAAAAATAATACTTTTCCTGCATATGTATATTCTGGATAAATTTACTATGTTTTATAGGCTATATCAGGAGTCTGCAAAACAGCATGGTGGCCTAGTGGTGAAGATACTCATTTCCCACTCAGAAGGTTGAGAGCACAACCCTAGGTAGAGGCAGATATTTCTCTCCTGGAACAGATGTTTCTTTCCTGGGGTATGAAGGATGTTTCTTTCCTGAGGTATGAAGCATTCGACCAGTAAATGCTCAGCTTCATCCAGTCACCCCGACTCTACCCTGAATTAAGGGATTACAGGGTTGTAAAAGGAAGTTAAAAGAGAGTTTATCAGGGGTTCCAAACTTAATTAATTAATTAAATTTTATGAGTCACTTGGGTGCAATGGAAGTACAAGAAAGATTTATGCTTAAAAGTATTGCTGAGGTATAGAGAAAGAAGGAGTGGCCTAGAAAGACAGAAGGAATAATTGCTAATAAGGTAACGTATAGAAGGGCCGTGAGCCAGGCCAAGAATGGTGCACAAGCAAACATCTTTTAGAAGCTTCTCTCTAGTTCACACAAAGAGCAAGGGAGGAAGGCATAAAAGCACATTATACTTGCAAGATTCTGCTACTTAAGCTTTACAACAGAAGTACCGTATTTTCTGGCGTATAAGACGACTGGGCGTATAAGACGACCCCTGACTTTTCCTGTAAAAATATAGGGTTTGGGCTATACTTGCTGTATAAGACGACCCCTCTTCCAACACACACCAAATAAAAATTAAAAAACATCAACTGGCTCACCCACAATGTAAAAGCAGCTGTGCTAGACCCAAAATGGCCCCTGCAACAAGCAGGAACCTCACACAGGCACAAAAAGCCCAAAAAAACAACTTTCACACTTTACACACACAAAATTCCACATATAGCTTTGTGAGATTTTGTGCGTTTGTGTAGTTAGAGTGAAACTCTACAGAAACACACTAAATCTCAGAAAGCTGCACAAATTTTATTATTTTATTTTATTTTATTTTATTTTATTATTTAATTATTATTTTTATTTTTATATGAAAGTTAAATTTAAAACTTCCTAGCCTAAAACTTAGACCTAGCCTTTAAATGGCTAGGTCTAAAAAAGAACAACTAAAAAACCCCCAATTAACTATTTTTTTTAAAGCTCCCAAAGGGGAAAAAAAACTTACCCAATAGAATAAGGGTCTCCAACCTTGGCAGCTTTAAGACTTGTAGACTTCAACTCCCAGAATTCCTCAGCCAGCTTTGCTTTGCTGGCTGAGTAATTCTGGGAGTTGAAGTCCACAACTCCCTGCCTGCTTGATTGCAGGCAGGGAGATTTAGTTGCTTACTGATGCAATGGATTGCAGGCAAGGCAAGGCAAGCGTTGCAGTTAGCAGCTAAGGTAAGCAAGCTGGAGTGGGGGGGGGGGGGGATTTTTGCTACGTATCAATTAGCAGGCAAAAATTAGCAGCTGGGGTGGCCAGCATTGTATAAAAGGAAAGTTTTTCCCTTTTAAACAGGGCTTGGCCATCCAAGCTCTGGCGATCAGGCAACTCAGCTGGGATGGCCAGCCTTGTGTAAAAGGAAAGTTTTTCCCTTTTACACGGGGCTTGCGTGTAACTCAGCTGATTAGCAGCAACTCAGCAGGCAATTCAGCTTGGCTCCTTAGAGCCATTTAAGGCTCGTCAAAGCCTTTCGGACTGGTCTGCCTGGTTACAGGAGACTGACACCTGGCGTATAACACGACCCCCGACTTTTGAGAAGATTTTGTGTGTTAGAAAGTCGTCTTAAACGCCGGAAAATACGGTAGTACTGATATACTTGACATTGGTTTCCTAGACTCTTCTGCTTGAAAGAACTGACTGAGACCCCATAAAGGAAAAAGTACCAAGTTTAGAGACTCAGAGGATGGGGAACTCATCATCTGGACTATGTCTAAAAGATTGATAACCTAAAAATAGCCAGGACAAAAACAACTGGGAACTAGCTGGAAATTAGGATAGGACATTATTTATTGAATTTTTAGGACAGATTGTCTTCTAATCACCTTGAAGCTTGCCAGAATTACTAACCTGTGTAAACATGGAGGACTGATTATGTATCTTGTGGATTTCCTGCAGCTCCAGGAGATTTCTAGTGATCCACAGGAAAGATTCTCTCTTAAATTTACAGTTAGTGGGACTACTGGACAAAATTGTCTCTGAGTGTTGTTATGCTGATCTAGGGCACATTATGGTTTATGAAAGAACTTTAGACAACAGAACCTTTATGAATTAAATATTTTCTACTATTTAAACTTTTGTTAAGGCTCATTTGTTGTTGCAGATGTTATCACTGCTGTTATTTTGTACTATTTTAAGTGTCCCCTATAGAGATACTTTAACAGTATTCACATTTTTAAAAAAATATATTTTGCTGAATTTAACCACAGCAAGTCTTTGTCATTTCTATATTATGTTGCTTACCCCAAGAAAAGAATAACACAATGAAGCCTTCATGTACATAATGTCAGTAACAGTAACATTCTGAAAATGACTGAGGAGAATAAAGCAGAAAATAAAACCAAAATAGTTGTAGACTTAAAAATATATTTAAATCCTGTAAATAAAGTGCATTGCTGAAATCCCAAGACATAGTGATTTATCGTGATTCTCCACATATTTATTTTCTGTCAGTTTATTCCATAAAATGCTGGCATATATTTGCGCTTCAATATTATAAGCCTTCAAGGTGCTCTTACTGTAAATTAGAATACTCAGGTTTATTTGGCATGCAGCTCTATACCTGTTGACTTAAACATAAATCCAACTCAGTACTCTAAGATGTACTCTCAATTAAGGCTGTATTGGTTCAGAGACTTAGTGATTGTGTGCAATTCTACTGAATGCCCAGGTACCCAAAGGTATGACATATTCCTTTTTACAGGGCCAAGAAAGTGCTTATTAACATAAGTAAATATCAGTTGAGACTTTCCTATGGGAAAGTTGTGACTGATTTGGGTAGGTTAGGGATTATACATGCACTGGGATTCTCTCTGCAGGCATAACACTTGAACCAAATTAATATTTTGCATGCCTTCTAATCAAAGCATTATGGAACTATCACCCTCATGATCTAACTTAGACAGAATAATGAGTTTTGTTCTTATGTATACAACATTCTCTGTTGCCTGAATGTCCTGGGTCTTGTTGAGTTTGTAAGTGATTATTGGATATAATCTACCATGAAAATGAAGAGTATCTCATCATAGCTAAGATTGTTTTTTGAGATGAAAGGAAACATCATCGTCATTTCTTGAAGTATAGCAAAGAAAATATCTTCCTTCAAGATAAACAGACAGCTTTCAATTAAAATGATCGCTTTTCTTAAGCAAGATTTACCACCAGCAAGTACTCTGGTATTTCTATCTGTCATGGTAGTGATAGTTTATGATGCAGTACCATAGTTTATATCTGATGTCATTACCGTATCTCAAGAGGACAGCTGATGTGAAACAAGTAGAAAGCCAGAAACCCACATTTCCTGCTGAGAAAATGAACTCGTTCTGAGTACAAAAATCTCTGGAGGGAAAAATAAGTAAGTAAGTAATCTTTTTGTGTTGAAATGTTTATGTGTTAGAGTTCTTATCCCTATAGACAGATCAGTGAATGCCATTTTCTACACAGTTCTGTTTCAGTGCCGAAATCCCAATATTTGTAATGACCTCAGTATTTTTTTGCTACAAAGCCAAATTCTAATAAAACAAAAAGGAGATAATCTCTAGAGGAAATTTTAATAATAATAATAATAATAATAATAATAATAATAATAATAATAATAATAATAATAATAATAATAAAACCACTGTCCTTCAATATATATTTCTCTTTTGAAAAAAAAATCCATGCCTTATCCATAAGTTTCAAGCAATACTTTAGAATATCAGAAAATAAGAGAAAGCCATTGTTTTACAAAAGACTGGTAATACAAAAAGTCATCTGATAATGCTGATAACAATCTTTATTGTATAATCTTTAATATAGTAAGAAATGCTGGCTTTAATTTTATTTTATGCATTTTTTTTACAAATTTATTGCTCTCTGCTCCATATACTTTTTGGAGAAAAGCAGGTTTAAATGTAAATAAATGTTAAGTGTCCAGAGTTCAGAAGGACTTTTTTTTCCTCATTCATTTGAAACTTATTTTTCCAAAACAATTCATACTGCACAAAATCTATTCTGGTAATTTTATTTATTAGCGTAGTTGCTAAGCAGGGTGGGGGTGGGGGGGACCCTGCAGAGTGCTATTGGAATAGTTCCATATTTTGTGAAAAACAAATAAAAATAATCTTCTGAGAATACAATAGAAAATAAGGTACAATGAAATATCATAAACACATAGTGTAATACTTTGCACACAAATAAAAAAAATGCTACATGTCAATTGGGCTACAAATAGCAAAAAGTATCACAATTCACAAAACACATTTTACAAATAGAAAAATTCAAACATTATGATTTGCTGGAAATATTCCCTTTCTGTTTCTATTGTGTTAGAGAAGGTGATTGAAAATCTTATCTCATCTATTGTTTAGATGAGAAGGGTTTTTTTCCCCTGAATGTGGCAAAAAAGAAAAGGAAACTGAAAATGCATGTATGTACAGTGTGTATATATATATGTAATGCACTATTACAATTTCACATTCATCTTTTGTTTCCGTGACATGTTTCAGTTGTCCGTGACAACTGAAATTTCTTTCAACATAATATCTTCTAAATCTGTGGATTACAATTGTAGACTTTTTATCATGTTGGCCAAGGTAGATTAGAATTTGGGAGAATCTTAGATTCAAATTATTTTGAGGATAAAGTTCAGAAAAATTGACGTACAACTAAATACTTTATTCTGTGTGATTGGGCATTCTAATTCAAATAACATTTGTCTATTGCAGTATGTTTTTTCTGATTTTATTTCTGAATCATCATTCAATCCTGAATAAGTGAACTTTTTAAAAAAAATATCCATTGATGCCACAATCTATTTAATTTTTTAAAAAAGTTAAGGAGGGTTGTGTTTTGGAAATGTGAGAGAAAAAATATTTTCATCAGTCCAGATATAACAGTCTCTACATAGATAGGGATTCCATGAGCATATTGAAGAATAATGTCGACAAAGTCAGGAGTGCACTGTATAATTAACATAATTTTGTAATTTAATTTAAATCCCTGATTTAGCTTTCAATCCTTAAACAGAGTCCAGAAAAGTACTCATTTGAATTAGATTGGTCTTCATCAATCTTGAATTTCCTCCCCTCCACTTTACATTCTTGAAAGAAAAGGAAAATATTGGAATGGAATGTTTTGAATGTGTCATTGATGTTTTACGGCTATTTCTATTGGCATGTGAAAAATAGACGTTTTTCATCAAATAATCATTAAGGATTCAAAACAGTATTTTAATCAATTTAAGGCTGCTTCTGCATGCCTTAATGTTGACAATTGAACTTAGTACAAGGTTGAGCCACAGCTAAATCTCTACTTAAAGATATAGCAATGTGTAATATACATTTATTTTATTTATTTACATAAAGATTTACAGGCTGGCTCCATCAAGACAGTCATAATGCAGTTGACAATGAACAAAAACATTAAAACAGAATCTAACTCACAGAGCCCACATAATTATACAGTGCACTGTCAGTACACTGACTTTGTCAATGTTAATATTATTAACACCAAAATAAGCTGCCCAAATAGTAACATTTCTGAAACCTTCTTAGAGCCCTGTGAGTTGGAGCATTCCTAAACTTAGGTGGTAGGATATTCCTTGACAAGGGCTGCCACAGGGAAGCTGCATCATCAATCCTTGCATCCTCATTCAAATCCACCTCATATTTTGATCAAAGGAAATTAAGATTTATGCAGTCATGTCAATTATTACATACAGTGTTTTTATGACCTACATCTTACTGACTGGCTTCTTGAGTTTAATTTTCCTTTGGGTTACTGAAAATCTTGGCATAGACTTTTAAAAAACAGAGATTTTTTTTTTACCAGCTTCATTCCAATTTAAAAATAGCATGAGAGCATGCTATCAAAACTTGCAAGCCTTCTCAATTTGGATTTATCCATCAGATCATTGTGTAAAGAACAGCAAGCAAAGGCCAAAAAAAAAAGCTTTCTCAATCTGAAACAGCCCAGAATTCCTAACTAGTAAAAACAAAATGTAATCTAACACCTCCAGAAGGAAAGAGGTTCTGAAAGGGAGCCCTATACATCAATTTTAACAACTAACGGTGTGTGAATTCTATAGTTTTCAAAGCACAATGCACAGTTGCTTTGAAATTAGGTGAAGAATTTCATTCTACTTCCTTTTTCCTTTACCAATGTATTTATTAATAAAGCTACAAAGCCCATAGCATACATTGAGCGTTTCACTCTCTGATTATTGCAATCATCCTCCTGACCTATTCCAGATTTTTTTTTATTTCTCTTCCTCTGTCCTTCCCCTCTCTCATTTTTCAATTTCAGTGCTGCCCTTTGTAGACATCTCAAAAATAGGGCAGCAAAGATCAAGGTATTTCCTTGTTGAAGAAACAGGAAAGAGCTTTCTTTGTGCATGTGGTTATGGCTACTTCTACATCTTATGAAAATAAGTAGGAGGGAAGTGGACTATTTTGTGCTGATAGCTCTGGAGGAACAAAGGAGAAAATACAACTGGCAAGGAGCAGGAAAATCTATCACAATTATTTTGAGAGTGAATTGACATAATATTCCAAAATAGATTTCATGATGGCACTTACACATATAGGGTGCACATAGAGTGCAAAAAGTGCGGCCCAAGCGGGAACTTAACATGTAAGAAAAGATTTTGTCATGGAGTGATAATATAAAACTTAATATACTGAGGAAAGCTATGCACGAAAATCTATATATTGCAGAAATTTACAAAGGTCTGCACATAATGTAAAGGTATAAATGATAATTGAATCCAATTATGTTATTTTTAGCCTCTGAAACTTTGACAGAATGGAATAATGCCTAAAACCCTGCAATGCTCACATCGCTAATCCATATAACCTACTTCTACGTAATCTTCAGCAGCCTCTAAGTCAACTGTGACATTGCCCTCGGCATAGTTCTTTGGGATATATTGATGACAGATACTTTTATCTCCATCCATTATGAACAGAATGTTAGCAGAAGCAAACAACATGCTCCTTGAAGCATGAATTCCATCTTCCTACTAATGACTTCGTACTAAATGTGGCATGGGTTGCAGGCCTGGTTTCTGTGGCATTCCTAAACAAAGTGCTTAATAACTAGGCTCATTAATGCTAATAGTAAATCAGTGAGATTAAATATTTCTATAAATCATTTTATTAATAAAACAGGAGGGCTCATTAAAGAATTATTGGGCTGTTAAGCCACAATATTTCAGCTTTTCATAAACATTTCAATTAGTCCGAGTTGACAATGCAAGATGGAAGGCAAAAATTGCCAGATCCCTATAGACTAAGAAGCTATGTGTGGAATCAGCATCTTGTCATAATAATGGCATATATAATTTTTCTAAAGTTGCTTTTTATTATATTTTTGTCCATAACATGCTAGCTGTCTGTGAGGGAAAAAAAACTGAGTGAGGGTGTATATGTGTAAATTATCTCTGTTCAATGACCTTCTAAAGACCTGGGGGTTACTATACTAAGTCATTTTACAGCTATCCTTCAAATGTTGGTTGTCAGCAGCTTAAAATGAGTGCATACTTTACCACACAAAGAATAATGATGCTTTGAGCTTGGGAGAACAAAGAATAAAGTGCCCTTCCTAGGAAAGCTTAGCGTGTATAAGTCACAAAAAAATGATAAGTTACATCTGAGAAGGTTGGTGAGAAATGCAAAGCTAGAAATTATTTATTTATTTATTTATTTATTTATTTATTTATTTATTTGTTCAATTTATATATGCCACCCTTCTCCGGAGACTCAGGACGGTTTACAATGCATTAAGCAATAGCCTTCATACTTTTGTATGTACCTGCTTAGTAGGGCTTTTTGGCCCCCCTGAGCGGTGTTCTATTTTTTACAAAGTCAGTTTATTGCCCCACAAACCAGGTCCTCATTTTACCTACGTCGAAAGGATGGAAGGCTGAGTCAACATTGAGCCTGGTGAGAACTGAACTCACAGTAATTGCAGGCAGCTGGCAGCTAAGTACTACTTTAACAACAGTAGTTTAGTCCACTGCGCACCAGGCTCTTATCTGGTGGCACAGTGGACTATGACATGATAATTATTACTAGGACATCACATATACATTGCTTTCCCCTCCCCTCCCACATGCTTGCACTTATTTCAGAATCCCCAGCCCCTCCTTTAAACATATTGTTAAGAAAGATATTTTGATGGATGAATAATATCACAAGCAGAAGAAATGAGGAAACTGCTGGAGGATTTTAATTTGCCTTCAAGGCTCCCTCCATGCTCCATTTCTGAGAATTAGTTATTTGAAAAGAAACGAGTGTTAACTTTGAACAGATGGAAAAGAGCTGCATGTCAGGATAAGGGAAAACGAACTTTGAAAGACCCATTTTCTATTACAATTTTTCCTAGATGTATGTATGTATGTATGTATGTATGTATGTATGTGTGTGTGTGTGTGTGTGTATGTATGTATGTATATATATATATATATATATATATATATATATATATATATATATATATATATATATATATATATATATATATATATTAAATACAATTCTGAGGGCAGAAGATAGAAGTGACAGGTACAAGTTCGTTCTGCCCAGAGTCTCTCACAACAAATGACACCAGCAGTTGTCACTCTCATCATTAAATTAAAGGTTACACTATTTAAAAGTGATTTCTTATAACAAAGAACAGAGTCGATCACCTTGCATATATCTACTCAAAGAATCCAAAACATTATTTTAATTTAAGAGTGAAATACTTTAAAGCAGCACGTGAAATGTTCATAATACAAACATATATGAAGAGGAAGAAATAGCTATATTAAAAAATAAAGTAATAAAATGTAAAGGTATGGGATTAAACAAGGAAACATAACTAAATGTAGTTTACACCAACAACATTTATTCTCCATGCCTTTCTATCACTACAAATAAGCTTGATTTCACAAATGAAGGCAAATATACATGTCCCAGGATATTGTTGCAGGATCCATTCTGGGTTAGTTGCCAGGGCTAGAGGTTTAGTTCTCTATTAGAATACATAGTATAGAATGTGTGGTACCAAAACTTTTCTGTATCAGAATAAACATTCTCTCTAGCAGGATGGTATAGAGCTGTGATGGCGAACCTATGAAACACGTGCTCAAAGTGGTATGCAGAGCCATGTCGCCTGGCACGTCAGCCATCACCCCAGCCCAGCTCCACAACGCATATGGAAAACCTGCCAGCCAGCTGGTTTTTGAGTCTCTGCTGCATATGTGTGGGGGGTGGGCTGCATTTGCAGGGGGCATTTGCACTGCATTTTGGGAGTTTACGGATACGCGCCCCCACCCTGCACCATGTTTTGGGCATAGAAGGCCTCCACCAACCTGGAAGCCAAAACGGGGCGCAGGAGGCCCTTGGGCGCATGTGCGGGAGTGCATGCATGGGGATGTATGTGCATGTGCAGGGGTGGGGCGCATGCATGGGGGGCACTCGCATTGCATTTGGGGGATCTGGGCAGACACTTGTGTATTTGCATGCGCACTTGTGCGCTTTGGGCTCTTGGCACCAAAAAGGTTAACCATCACTGGTATAGAGCATTTGGTACCATAACTTTTCTCTACCAGAATACAGATTCTAGAAGAGAAATGTTTCCAGAGGATGGGTTTCAGAGTCCTAAAGAAAGGAGGCCTTCCAGTGACTGACCCAGATTGGATTCTGCAAGCTAGACTTCCACCATGACCATAAACCACTTCCAGCAATGCCTTTTGTTCTTTGAATTTCTTACCTTTACCGTTTTGGGAATCTCATCCATTCTATACAGTCACCTTTTTCTTGAATTTCCCCATCTAATCTTCATATATTTATTTTGAAATTCAGTCTCCATTCATTCTCTCTAAATAATCCATATCAACTCAACATATCTCCTAACCAATCTATATTTATATACATAATCCTCAATTTACAATTGAACCCAGACTATTGGCAGTTGAAAGTCGAATTACCATGTGATCAGACTCAATTTTGCAACTGTTTTGGTAATGGTTATTAAATGAATCACACAAATCCAAATCCATCTTATCCAGAAAATGGCAAAAAGCATTGCAAAATCAATGTAAACATGAGCCAATTGCCTAGATCCAAAATAAAATCACATAACTATGTGCAACAGTAGTAATGTCAAGGATGTGTCATAAGTAACTTTTTTCAAGTCTGTCGTAACTTCAAACAGTTGTTAAGCCATACATTGAGAACTATCTGTATACAATGTACATCCATTCATTATCCTTCATTTTTGATATTATTTCATTTACAATACAACCTCTTAAGTAATGATTCCACTGCATTTAGCTAATTATTGTATTTCTTTTGCCATATTCAGGTTTCTCTCGTATTTAACAAAGAAGAACACTTTTATTCAGTCATTTTATAAGCGCTGCGGTGGCGCAGTGGTTAGAATGCAGTACTGCAGGCTACTTCTGCTGCCTGCCGGCTGCCTGCAATTTGGCAGTTCTGACCTCACCAGGCTCAAAGTTGACGCAGAGTTCCATTCTTTCAAGGCCGGTAAAATGTGGAGCCAGATTGTTAGGGGCAATATGCTGACTCTGTAAACTGCTTAGAGGGGGCTGTAAAGCACTATGAAATGGTGTATAAGTCTAAGTGCTATTGCTATTTTCATTTTATTTGATAGACTTCTATTCCATGCAGAAAGTCACATACTGTAAAACCCACCAACGTTATAACAGCATTTTTACAGCTTAAAAATTCTCGATCTTTTTTCACATTTTGAGTAAACATTCCATCTAGGTGCACAAAGTCACCTCACAATCTCTCTTTCTTGCCATCCTCCTTTTCAGGTCAGCCCATAGCAGAAGCTTGTTTGGGCAAAATGAATTGTTGCTTTTCTATTCGCATTGATTCCCAGGTTAAATGATGTCTGAGCTGCTAGCTGTCAAATCATTTTCTATTTCATTATACTATTATACTATTTCAACTTACGATTGCAATTGAGTCCAACATTTCTGTTGCTAAATGAGACGTTTGTAAAGTGAGTTTTGCTCCATTTTATGACCTTTCTTGTCACAGTGGTTAAGTGAATCACTGCAGTTATTAAGTTAGTAATATGGCTGTTAAGTGAATCTGGCCTCCCCATAGACTTTGCTTGTCAGAAGGTCACAAAAAGTGATCACATGACCATGGGATATTGCAATCATTATAAATAGGAGTCAGTTGCCAAGCATTGGAATTTTGATCACATGACTATGGCAATACTACAACAGTTGTCATAAGAGTCATAAGTCACTTTTTTCAGTGATGTTGTAACTTTGAATGGTCACTAACTTAACTGTTTTAAGTTAAGGACTATCTGTATTTCCTCCTTTCTCACACTTCACCCATACCATTGCCTCTTAGAAATTTGGTGTACAGTGTTTCTCCTGCACACTAATTCCTGGAGCTCATTGAAGGACAATAATTGAAAGAAGAGTCATTGCAAGAGCAACTGGGGAACCAGGGAACATATACCAGGGAACTTACGAGACCGTCTTTTGCTACCAATAGCCTCCCACTGACCAGTTTGTTCTCACAGGGAGGGACTACTCAGGGTACTGTCAGTCAAATTGTGACAACTGGCGACTCCCAGGGGGAGGGCCTTCTCTGTAAAGGCTCCAAGCCTTTGGAATGAACTGTCCCCTGATATTCGAAACATCCCTAATCTCCGTGCTTTCCGCTGTGCCCTCAAGACCCTGATGTTCAATTAGGCGGGGCTAAACATGTTAACTGGTAATGATTAAAATATTATCTAATTCTGGGTTTTATTTAATTTGGGCTAAACTATGTTATAATTTTAATTATCAATTTTATGATGTTTATGTATCTTTTATTTTTTCTTGACTGTACACCGCCTTGAGTCCTGCAGGAGAAAGGCGGTATAGAAATATAATAAATAAATAAATAAATAAATAAATAAATAAATAAATAAATAAATAAATAAACATGTCCCTATCTATACGATATTGCCAACTCCAGTTTAAAAAGTAACGTATTTCATATGACAATATAGTGAAATCTTTTCAATAAGTTTTTTTTTTTTGAAGATAATTTTTTAATACATGATCAGCTATTTTTGTAAGGTACTGGAACTCACTGCAGCACTGTTCTCCATTCTCAAACTATGAGTGAAAATGGCTGATAGCAAGTGCGTATAAAAATGGAAATGACTAGAAATGATGCATATCTTTTTTTCCATAAAATATGAAAGTCCCAGAGGAAAAAAGGAAAGAACTGAAATCTAAAAACAAACAAACGTTACAAACTCAAACTCCCAAGAAGCCTTTTCAAAGGTTGATTTCCATCACACTTTGTCTAGATTGTTATTTTTTCCTGTGGACCAAAAAGCAAAATGCTGAACATTGGCCAGGCTCAATTTGAGATATGTGTCTGCATTATTATTGATGCATTGCTAATGTAACTGGCAACATTCTATTTTATTCTTTGATTTGGCCTTTGCTTCTCTTTCTGCCAATTTGGGATAAAGTACTGTAGATGCTGTTTTCTTGGCAGAACAGAAAAAATCTAGTTTACCATCTTGGGACAAGAATAGATTGTGTGTGTTTCCTTTTCCTTTCAGCTGGACCTAAATAGATAGTACAATTACATCAAAGCCAAAGGCACTTTATGTCTTCCTTACCCTCCTGTTCTTTGTAAATCCTAGTTCCATCCTTTTGGAGATGGTAGCCCTGTACAGATACTCAGCTGTTCAGGAATACAATTGAAGTAGAGTTGGGCAAGGATGTTAAATCAACAGAATTATTTAACATTCACTTCATAATATTTATTCATTTATAATTCCTCCTCTTTATGTCCCATCCATTTATGCTTAATTCAGATATGCTTTTTTAATCTACAAAAGAAATGGATTAGTGATAAGACCTAATTGAGCTAGCTAAGAATTCTATTTTGAAGGGGATTCTTAAACTGTGAAGATATCAATGATCAGTCAGAGGTAAAATAGTAACAATCTGTGTATGAATAGATGAAAGAAGGTAATAGAGAGCCGAGGTGGCGCAGTGGTTAGAGCTGTAGGCAGCTAATAGAGCCAAAGGCAGCTACTTCACCTGACTGCTAGTTCAGCAAATCAGCAGATCAAATCTCACCGGCTCAAGGTTGACTCAGCCTTCCATCCTTTTATTCACCCTGAGGTGAATAAAATGAGGACTCAGATTGTTGGGGGCAATATGCTATTTAGTATACTGTCTTTGGTGTAAGCTGCCCAGAGTCCTCGGAGAGTGGGCGGCATAGAAATATTAATAATATTAATAATAATAATAATAATAATAATAATAATAATAATAATAATAATAATAATAATAACAACAACAACAACAACAACAACAACAATAACAACAACAACCACCACCACCAAAATATTTTCAGTTAGGTGTTTGATTGAACAATAGACATTTGATAGAAATTCATTTATATTAACATTAAATTTACAAAATTACCACTGGTTAATATTTAATGGTTAACAATTATATCTTGTTTTTTGTCTTTTTAAGGGGGTTGCACACAGTGTTTCAAAAAGGTATTTCATAAAGTATGTTGTATAAGACTGTTTTTCCTTGAAGTTTTAAAACAGCCATATCCTTGTTGCAGATACAAAGTAGACATCTGCTAGCATTGAACCACTTGCAAATTCAAGCATTTAAATCCCCAGATAGATCCAGAAGGTCTTTGAAACAGTCACACCAAGGCTTCCAGAAAACAGTTTCATCAACATGTCAAGAAAGGCTGCAATGTAATTCGTAACTGCCTTGTGTGGGCAACCAGGTTTCTCTTTCTTTCTTGGAAAAGAAAGAGAAAAAGTCCACAAGTAATTTTAACAGCTAGAAGAACAAAAGGACCAAACATCGTTTTAGGTCAAAGTTCCTTAAGAAAAACATAGCAGGCCAGACTGTCTAGTGTTTGGTTTCCTATAGAAGAAAAGGAACAAAAGTCTCAATGAATTACTATGTCTCAAGAATATGTTTTCTGAAGAGAAAAAATGTTTCCTAGACCTCAAATAGTTGATGTGATGATTCAGGAGACTTACAGTCAGAAAGAGAAAGTAGCCAAAGGGATCAATGAAAACAAATCTCAAAGAGATTCCTGAAAATTAAAATTAGTTGACTAGATAATACAAAATCATATTATAGATAATACAAAATCATATTATAGAAGTCACAAAAGTGCCAAGAAGGAAAACATAAAATATTAGGAGAGTTACATATACTTTCTCCATTGTGAGGTGGAGACAGCAGCCAGGAGTGGGTTCAGCTCGTGCCAATCAGATAAGGACTGAGCCTGTCAAAGCTAAATCCCGCCCCTTAGCACGGGGCTTCCCAGCTTTGCTCAGTCCTTCAAACTGGACTGTTGTGTGGAAAATTTCTCCTTCACCCTTTTTTCCTATGATCTTCAAAATTTTTGGATTTTTCGGCTTTTGACCTTTGGACCGTTCTCTTTGACCATTCTGTGGCTCTCTGGACATCTGATTGATTTCTGAGTGAGGAGGTTTGCCCCTTACAGGATTCTCCCCCTTTAAGTTTTAAAAATTTTATCCCTCCACTGGCCATTTAGTGGAGGTGGTGGAGCGTAGCGCTCCCGTGGGGAGCTAGAGCCGCTTAAATTAGCCTAATTAAGGCTCCTGGCATTTAAAGCGAACTTGTTTAATTCAGCGGAGCTGTTGCGCTCCCGTTTCACTCACAGACGCCTCCATTTCAAAGTTCGTTTATTCTGAGGGAGAAATACCGTTCTTCCCCTTTAAATTACTATTTGAGGCCGTTAACTGCCTCAGCTGTTTGTCGGACCTCACTTAAATAGCGGGTCCTTTACTGCCTTCCTTTCTAATTTCGGCAGAAAGCCTCTTGTAGCTAAGGCTTGCTGTTTTATTTAATTGAGGCGAGTCCTATTGGCACTGTGGAGATAATTACACTCTCTCCGGCTATAATCTCCATTAAATTGTGAGCTTAAGTTGGGGGGGGGAATAATTCCTATCCCCCTCAGTTTAAAAAAAAAAATCGCTGCTGCCTTTGCCTGCCTCAGCGACTCCTTGGACCTAGCATAATTGGCAGGTCCTTTGCTGGGCTCTTACTACATTTCAAGGTTTGCCCCTTTGAACTGAAATTAACTGTGGAGCTCTCGCGCTTCCCTTGATTGTGGGCGTGGCCGCCATTTTGTGGCGAATTTTTCACATAACGACCTTGATTTTTTTCTGTGTCCCTTTGTAATTAGGACATAACGCCTCAACTTCCTTATTAAAATCTTACAAATTTCCTAGAGAAATTAATACCTTGCTGGACTGTTGCCATAATCGGAATTTCAAGGGCAACAAATTTATTACAATTATCAGAAGCAATTTAGACGGCCATTTTGGTACTTCAAGTGAGAGTGATTTATACTCATTGTCCTACTTTAGCCATGCCTAAAGCAACAGGCAAGAGCAAACATGGCCGCAAGGCCTCTGTACAGCAGCAGTCCTTGTCTGCTCAAATAGAGTCGGGGGTCTCCTCTATAGCTGAACTTTCAGGTCCAGAAGTCTCTGAGCCCAATAATGCCATGACTCTTCACAAAGGTGCTCATCTGTCTTCCTCCCGTGCTAACCTGCGCAGGGATAATTTTTTAAAGAAGCGGGGATCTAAAACTAACGTCCTCCAGATTTCATCGTCTAGGTCTGACCCTATGGTCTTGGAAGTGGATCCTCTGCAATCACCACTTACCCCTGACCAAATTTCCCTTCAAGATTGTCCCTTGGACATTCATACTGATGATCTCTGGGGTCCAGGCATTAGAGTGGATTCACTTACTTCAGATCCTAATCCACAAACTACAACTAATCAACCTCCTCCACTTGCAGATTCTGCTCCAGTTAACTCTCTTCCGAGGGTCGAGCCAATGTCTGATCAATTTCACACTGTCCTTCGACCAGAGGACATTCAAAAGATGATCACAGCAGCTGTGCAACAGTCCTTAGCTGCCCATAAATTGTCTCATTCTGACCAAGCATCTGCTATATCGGTTGTATCCCACTTATCGCCGTCTTCAGAAGGCGAAGGTGAAGACGACTTGTTATCTATAGCTGCTTCTCATTCTCCAACTCCTTCTGGCGTGAGTCGTCCTTCTCTCTATGCTGATCCTGATTCTCAGGAACCACAACTATCGGAAGACGAGGATCTGCCTCCGGAACAGCCTCCTTTTACTGGTCTGTTTCCTCAAAACCTGTTTAAATCCCTTTTATTTAAGGCGATTAATGCAGCTCAGTTGAGTAATTCTTCCCATCCTAAACCTACTCCACCTGAGGGTACGCTAAATCCCTTATTTGCAGAGCCTCCTAAATCAGTAACGTCAATACCTACACCACCTCTCTTTCTAGACGTTATCAGGAAACAATGGGTTTCTCCAACTTCGGCACCTGTACCATCTACCACAGATCGGAAGAATTTCTCCGTTTCATCTGATTTATCCACCTTACTTCAGATTCCCACAGTGGACGCTCCGGTTGCTGCATTACTTTCTCATTCTACAGCTCCAGGTGATCCTGAGGAGAATCTTCGTCCTGAGGAACGACGATCAGAGCAAGTCCTCCAGCGAGCTCATTTGGCGGCTTCATGGGCCATTCGTTCTGCTTCCACCGCATCGTTCTTTAATCGTTCTACACTTCTTTGGTTACGTCAACTTCAGGACAAGCTTTCTACGTCTGATCCTAAACTTCGTCAAGACATCAACAAGATAGTTGCAGCGGTTCAATTCTCTGCGGATGCAACGTTGAATTCTGTTCGCTTCGCTTCCAAATCCTTAGCCTCAACTGTAGCTGCACGTCGACTGATTTGGCTGCGTCATTGGCCTTCTGACACCCGGCATAAATGGCGTTTGGCATCTGTTCCCTTTTTGGGGGAAAAGTTGTTTGGGGAACCTCTAGAAGCTTTCCTAATAGAGACCAAGGACAAAAGAAAAGTTTTACCCACCTTTTTTCGTAGGGGAGATTCCAGATACTCACCTTACCCACCTCGTAACCAGTTCCGTCCTTCGGATGGGGGTCCCGGATCTTCTAGGGGTATGAGTCAGTTTAATTCCAGGCAACGAGGTTTTCAGGATAAACAGGGAAGGGGTAGACCTTTCATGTCAAAACGGCCCTTTCGAGGGGGAGGGGGTCGTTCATTCCGTCGCCGTCGCTAGTGATGTTCTGGATCCTCCCGTGGGCGGCAGATTGGGCCTCTTCGCCACCACGTGGGAACACACTACTTCTGATTGTTGGGTCCTGGCCTCCATTAGATCTGGTTTGGCCATCGAATTTGTCTCCACCCCTCCTTCTTCCTTCATCCGTTGTCCCAGGTCGAGTAGCTCCGAGTGTAGATCCCTCATGAAATCGGCTATTGACCATCTCCTGAATATTAGGGCCATTCAACCGGTGCCTCATGAGGAGTGGGGCCAAGGGTTCTATTCTCGGGTCTTTCTCGTTCCTAAATCCTCAGGTGGGTGGAGACCCATTCTGGACCTTAAGCGTTTGAACCAATTCGTGGTGTACAGACGTTTCAAAATGCAATCTTTACGATCCATTTTAGATGGCATTCGGAGGGGCGATCTCCTCTGTTCCATTGATTTAACTGAAGCTTACCTGCATATCCCTATACGAATTGCCCATAGAAAGTTCCTTCGCTTCTGTTACGAAGGGAAACATTTTCAGTATAGAGCTCTCCCCTTTGGGCTTTCATCAGCCCCACGTACCTTCACTAAGATATTGGCGGCTCTAGCAGCTTCACTTAGACTCCAATCTATACGTCTCCAGTGTTATCTGGATGACATCCTGATTATGTCATCTTCCTCCCTTCAAGCCCGGTCGGACCTGGGTCTTACCATTCAGACACTGTCGACCCATGGGTTTTACATTAATATTGAAAAGAGCCATCTGACCCCTTCCACTAGGATTGTTCACTTAGGAGCAATCATAGATTCTGCTGAAGGCAAAGTTTATTTATCAAAAGAACGTCAAAAAGGTTTGTCATCTATGGTGACTACTATCATATGGGATAAGAGGTCTTCCCCCTTAGTCCTTTCTAAATTGTTAGGCAAGATGGTTTCGGCTATAGATATTATCCCCTGGGCTAGATTCCACTTGAGGGAGCTTCAGTGGTTTCTTTTACCTTTACAGAAGTCGGGGAAGGGCACCTCTCCGACCAGAATCTCCATACCCAGGGAGGTGCTTGCATCCCTTCGATGGTGGCGCTCCAAGGCCATTTCCAAAGGGTGTTTTTTCCTGGACAGAGACTGGATAATTGTCACCACCGACGCCAGCAAGCTCGGATGGGGCGCACATTGCAAGACTCAAGTGGCTCAAGGCAGGTGGTCCCCCAAAGAAGCGTCACGGAGCATAAATTGGCTGGAACTCCGTGCGGTTGTTCTTGCTCTTCGAACGTTCCATCATCTAGTGGCGGGTGCTCATGTATTGATCTTAACCGACAACGTCTCCACAAAGGCTCATATAAATCGCCAAGGGGGCACCAGATCTCGGTTGCTGATGTCGGAAGCCAAACAACTTTGTCTTTGGGCGGAACGTCATTTACTCTCCCTCAAAGCAGAACATATTTCGGGAGAGTCGAACATTCAAGCGGACTGGCTGAGTCGTCAGTTGCTGGATCAATCAGAATGGCATCTCCATCCACGGATATTTCAGGCAATCATGATTCACTTCGGAAGACCGGTGGTAGACCTTTTCGCATCCACAGAAAACGCTCAGCTACCCAGATTTTTTTCCCGGTACCGTGTTCCTCAGGCAGAAGCAGTAGATGCTCTACGTTCTCCATGGCCTCCAGGCCTCCTGTTTGCCTTTCCTCCGATCCCCCTCCTCCCGAGAGTCCTCAGGAAGGTGGTTTGGGAAAAAGCGGAGATAATTTTGATAGCTCCGCACTGGCCTCGGAGATCATGGTTCTCCGACCTTGTGAACCTGTCAGTGGCTCCTCAGTGGACGCTTCCTTGTCCGACCGATTGCCTCAGCCAGGGACAAATACTACACCCAGACCCCCAGTGGCTACAGCTGACCGCTTGGCGGTTGAGCGGAGCGAGCTCCAGCGCAGCGAGGTCCCACTTGATGTAATTAGTATAATCCAGGCCTCTCGTCGTCCTTCCACTAATAGAATCTATTCGGCCACATGGAAGGCGTTCTGTGACTGGTGCTCTTCTCAGGACATTGTTCCGCTTAAAGCTTCTGTGACGCACGTTCTCAGGTTCCTGAGGGCAGGTTTACTTAAAGGACTTGCACCGAATACTTTAAGGCGACAGGTAGCTGCAATCTCGTCATTGTTATCCCTCAACTCCCTTCATCCTCTATCACAACATCCACTTGTTAAGCGTTTTCTTCGAGGGGCATCCAACCTATGTCCACCTCCTTTACACAGATATCCCACTTGGGACCTGACTATTGTGTTAAACTCACTCACGGGTCCTCCATATGAACCTTTACAAACGGCCAGTCTTCGACTGCTGTCATGCAAAGTATCCTTTCTAGTAGCAATTACCTCTGCTCGCCGCATTTCAGAGCTTGCGGCTTTGTCAATGAGGAGCGATTTATGTATTTTTCATGAGGACCGAGTAATTCTAAGGTTAGATCCCACATTCATACCAAAAGTCAATTCAACATTCCATCGTTTACAGGAGTTGATTCTACCAAACTTCTGTCCGCATCCTTCGCACCCTTTGGAACTGAAATGGCATACGTTAGACGTTCACAGGGCCCTTCGTATTTATCTAGCACGTACAGCGGACTTTCGACGATCCGAATCCCTCTTTGTGTCATTTCTTCCTGCATCCTTGGGATCCAAAGTATCCTCGTCAACGATAGGTCGTTGGATCAGGTACACAATAGCTACTGCATATGAACTTCAATCTTTGATTCCACCTTCGGCGAAAACGGCTCATTCGACAAGAAGCGCTTCAACCTCGGCAGCCTGGACAACTCAAGCTTCTCTACTTGAAATTTGCAGGGCCGCTACTTGGACTACGCCATCACCATTCATTCATCATTACAAAATCGACCAATTTGCGTCAGCTGAAGCTTCGTTTGGACGCAGAGTGCTTCAGAAGGTTATGGGTGATGGAGAGTCATTGGTCCAGACTGTCCCACCCTGAATTTGGGACGTTAATCTTAGGTATGTCCCACTCCTGGCTGCTGTCTCCACCTCACAATGGAGAAGGGGCGTTGGTCCTACCTGACACGCACCTTCTCGTTGGGTGGAGACAGCAGCCAGTCCCTCCCTTACAGTCTGGACGATTTTAATTCTTGTTTGTAATTTCTTCCACACTTAGCCTGTCTTCATCCTTCACAAAGCTGGGAAGCCCCGTGCTAAGGGGCGGGATTTAGCTTTGACAGGCTCAGTCCTTATCTGATTGGCACGAGCTGAACCCACTCCTGGCTGCTGTCTCCACCCAACGAGAAGGTGCGTGTCAGGTAGGACCAACGCCCCTTCTCATCCAACTACTCTCTGTTGGAGACAATAAACTTCGGAATTGAGATAGTTTTCCTATAAAAACTGTGTACTGGTCACTTTATAGGCCAGTGATGGTGAACCTTTTCAGCAACAAGTGCCCAAACCAGAATGTGCATACATGTGCGCATGCCGGAGCACCGGAAATCCAAAGACCAGCTGACTGATGTGCGCATGCCTATTTTTGGGGCATTTTTGGGCCGTTTTCAGGGCCATTTCTCAGGCCATTTTTCAGACCTTTTTCTGAGCTATCTTAAGGCCATTTTCTGGGTTGTTTTCAGGCCATTTTTCAGGCTGTTTTCCAACATTCCAGCGCCCATGAAGACCAGCTGGACAGCGCACATGTGCACGCTCGAAACCAGAAGAGCAGCTGGCGATGGCATGCGTGCCCACAGAGAGGGCTCTGCATGCCACCACTGGCACACGTGCCATAGGTTCACCATCACGGTTATAGGCAATAAATGAAGGTTAGTTCATTCAATATGGAGATGACATGACACTTACATATATCAGGGATTGTCTGGGAGTATCTTTCTTTTTTAAAAAAGCACATAATTTTCTTCAGAAGAATTATTGGAAGAAACATATGAATAATTATAGTCTGGTTCTTCTGCAACTGAAGGCAACTTCCTTTCTTTTTAGAAGTTTTTGGACCCTACTTATTTTTTTCTGGAAAACAATGTTATCCAAGCTGTCAGTGTAACACCAATGAAAAATACAAAACACAACTATGTGAAAAAAGAGAACCAACTTCCTGAAGTTCTCAATAACATAAGCTGCTTCATGTGAAATGCTCCCAACATTGGTGTGAACTTAGAAATGACACTTTGAATTATCGGGGTCCCTATGTAAATGCAAGAGCAGACATTTGAGACAGGGCAAATGGTAAGATTACAAATGTTCTCTTCCAAAGTCTTTCAGGACCTTCTTATTGGCTTTCTGCCTTGAAGAGGGCAGGCGGGAGGAAGCAGTTTTTCTTTCTTTGAGAGTTGTATTTCAGAATGAATTATTTATGTTTACTTAATAATATAATCCGCAACATAACAACACAGATACATTAATTTCTTTGCAGTGCAACATTGTGTTCTATTCTGGCTATGTTTTCTGTATTCCCCAGAGCCTAGAGGGGAACAACTGAAATAGTTGTTTTTTGTGTGTGAAAAAATTTTCATGGAATTGTGTTAGGCAGTAACAAGCATATTAGTTTCTCACAAAGTAGAAGGTGTGAAATCTCTGTTCTAATGAAACACGCCTGGAGCTTTTGTCTTACTAATGTCCTTTCAAACTTTCACTGATTGTGTTAGTTGATACACATGCATGGCATCATTTCCCTCTTTTTTCCTGCAGAAGGGGACATTATAAGAGAGGATGCAAGTACATCGGTGGCTTTGTTTTGTTTTTGCATTAGGTAATTTCTTAGAACAATAGTGTCTAATAGCAGCTCAGCCAAAGATGCCTCCTGCCAACTTTACACTGGGGAAATAATAGGAACTTGGTAGAAAGCCTAATTAAACTGTGTGTTAATGTGACACAGACATGATGTTAAGGGATTTATTATTCAGTGAAGTAATTTCTTTTCAATGCATAAATGCTTTGGCACAATCCGTGTGGGAATATTTTTAAATAAATAATTCCTTTCAGACAAAAAAAAATGTGCTAAGAAAATGCTATCACCATGGGCATGGGTGCAGGCTGCTATTCCCACGATCAGGTAGGCCAGTCTCAAGTTTATTACCAAAAGCTGCTATCAGAAAGAGCAGAAGTTCAAGATACAAGTATGGGGAAAGAGTTGCCAAGATAAATTCAGAGAACAGTATTCTGTTTACATGCAACACTGTGGGAACAGGTAAAAAGTTAGGAAAAATAGCACGGTTTGACAAGAGGTAGCCCTGAAAAGAAATTATTGTTTATACTTTATCAAAATATTTTTTTAGTACTTGTTTGTAGCTCTGTAAGCATTCCACTATTTTTTTTTTCATAAAACGATGCCATATATTGCTCTTGGCTCCATACAGTAAAAATAACCCTATATTGGGAATGTCTGAAGAAAAGCAGTTGATTCTGGTTTCAAGATCTCATCTGAACTAGGTTGTACTTGATAAAATAGTTGCTTAAATGGCAATCAGAAGCATATTTTGCCTATTGGATGGTAATGTTATCCTTTACACTTGTAGAGAAGGCCAAGAATAGGCCTATGCAGAACTTCTACTATCTTGAAGAATCTTTTTTGAAAACATTTTAAAAAATGAAGTAGTTTAGAAGAAAGTCAATAAGAGAGAGGAATATTGTATAATAAATAAAATAAATCTTGTATTGTATGTGGTTTTATCATGGCTGTACACCGCCACGAGTCCTTCGGGAGAAGGGTGGTATAAAAATTTAATAAACATAATAAACATAAACATATCTTTCCTCTACTACTTTTGTTGAATGACTTGAAACCTATAAACAGGCAGAAATTACATTATTCATTAATAATCTGAAATTGGATTCCTAAGAATAGGAATTCATACCACAATAATAACAATAACAATAATTACAGCTTTCTGCTATAACACTAGCAGAACTGCAATAAACTGCACTACTTGGAACATCATACATTTTAAGAAGATACTTGGTTGATACCTAGGATGCTGGCAGCAACACATATCAAACATCAGCGCCAGTCAGTTATATTTGGGGTACATTTCTAAATGTTCAGTTGACTGAGTTTCATGTTTAATGAATAAAATATATAATAATAATTAATAATAATAATTAATAATAAGGACTGTGTGACATCTATTCAAAATGACATCCATTTGATCCGTTCTTCTTGATCTTCCAGGGGTTGAGTTGATAGAAAATTAAAATCCAAAACAATTTGAGATGACATGGCTTCCTACATAGAGCTAGAAGTTCTTGCTCTGTTAAAGCCTGTGAACTTCTAGCAATTATACTATGGAGATGAAATTATTTAGAGCTCTCAGTCTGCCAACCACCCAGTCTCTTAGGAGTTGTGCAGTATATAGCTCTAAATAAATAAAGAAGTCTTGTAAACTAAAATCACTTACTTCAGTTTTATTTACAAGATTGGAAATAGCCTATGAATTTATTATTAAGCTCGATTGATTGATGTCCAAATCAATTGATCAAAGGTAATTTTCAACATTACCAGCATCAAGCTGATTTATCAATCCTTCATATTATCTTAATAGAAAGAAAAAAATATCTTGACAAATTATACACCTTGCCTAGATTCAAACTACCTAGAATAAACTTAAGTATAACATTATTTAGCTTCTGAAGTATAGTATTTCAAAATATATTCAATGTAACATTATACAATAATATTATAAAATATTTAAAATAGTAAAGTTGCATAAATCTTTGAGGGGGGGGGTCCTTTATCAAGCCAAGCATCTCCTTGAAGCTCCAGCAATCCAAACATTTCACATCAAATAATAAAGAGATGGCACTGATTCACTTTCTTTATCTCAGCTGACACTGAGACAGGCAAGAGAGGCTTCTATTATATGCAGAAGTCTCTGCCAGTTGTTGCAAGTTCCAGCCAAGGCAAGCAAAGCTATGAAATATGACTCCCTTAAGGCACACCGTGTTTCCTTTTTTATCACTGATTGCTTCCTGGAAACAATGCTGTGTTTTCAGAAATGCCTGAATACCTTGACCCACTCTGTTCCATTTCTTTTCTTACATCTTGAATCACCATTCTTTGGGGATAGAGGAGAAAATTATCCCATTATGCATGTACTTCTCTTGCCAGACAGCAAAATTCAAACATTTCCAGTGTGTGTCCTTTCATGGAATCAAGAGCTTTACGAGAGGGCTAGAGATAGGACTTGTCACATATTAATGGAGCAATTTCCTCACCCCTCCTTCTCTGAGAAAAAAAGAGGTAGAAGTTGCCAGACAGCAGCTAGAAAACAAATGGGCCACAGTTTCTCCTCAAACAGCCTCTGTTATACAGCTGGACTCTTTAGGAATCAATAGGGAAGTAGCGGTAAACATAAAAATTAAGAAAACGTCTGCTTAAAGAGCAGAAACTTTTATTTTTGAAGAAACAGGAATTTCTAAAAGGAATTTACATTAGAGTTTTAATAATTGTTCAATGTTGCTGCTAAATATAACCCTACACAATTCTACGTATAAATTTGGTGCTTAAAGGCAACCTAGAATTATATATACTTGAATATAAACTGCATGTTCCAAACATTTGTTTTCTTTTTAATATATTAGGAAGAAAAATCTCCTGGTCATTTATCTGTTTATAGCAGATAAAGGGCATCTTGAGATCTACTCCAAGCATTACACTGTCTGATCCATTTTCTTTCTTTTCTTCTTTTCTTCTTTCTTTCTTCCTCCCTCCCTGCCTCCCTCCCTCCCTCTCTCTCTCTCTGTCTCTCTCTCTCTCTCTGTCTTTCTTTCTTTCTTTCTTTCTTTCTTTCTTTCTTTCTTTCTTTCTTCTTTCTTTCTTTCTTTCTTTCTTTCTTGTGAAGCTCAGATCTTTAGTAATCTGAACAATGTTATTCCTCTTTTTCAATATTGCATAGTTGTATATAATTTTTAAATACTAGTATTTAAAGTTTAAAATCAATGTTTATATTTTCTATATTCCTTCTATTTTTGTTATAATTTTTTCTTTATCTCTTGTGAGATTGATCTGGTGGTTTTTGGGTTATCTGTCACCATTGTTGGGAGAGAATACCAAGTGAGATTCTGCCTGAAAGAGCAAACAATATCAAAAACCACTGTGCTATTGACCCAAAGCAGGGGGCATAGCTGGCCAACATATTTCAGGTAGAGGGAATTTGAGACCCAGCCTTTCAAATTACACCCTCAACTTTCAGACACCAAAAATGTCAACAGCCATTTCCTCAATGAAATAACTACTAATCGGAAGAAAGTGATTAGTAATTAGTAATTCTAAATCTTCTGCCCAAACTATCATTTCAGTATCATAATCTTTCTTGCTGTTAATTCCATCTTTATAAAATATCTCATGAGCTTGATACAGCTTCTTTCCTCTTATTTAACATAACTGTTTCCAATATGATTTAACAATGCCCCGGACTAAGTTTGCTCTGTCAATTACAGAGAATAGAGATCTACTAAGATAATAAAAGTGCAACTACACTGCCTGCTTTAATTGTTCCATTATAATTTGAAGTTCGGAAAAACCCCAGGGATCTCAGTACATAAAATGATTTTCAATGACTCAGGTGTGCAATTTATTGTTGGAATTTTATCTATATTTTTAAGATTTCAAGAATACTGGCATCATGTCTGTACCTTGAAGTTGAGGAACATTTTCAAATATACCCTGAGTTTCAAATATTGCTCTGTTTTGTGAACTAGGAGAACCAAAGAGAAAGATGTGGGATCAGAATATTTTAAACATAGCAGTAATATGTCGACATTTATTTATAAATAATTCTCATCAATTTCTCATCTAATCTTCCTTAAATACTATCAAATAATATTTTGGGGATTTATGCTAATTAATTGTGATTTTTTTTTTGCTTTATTTGCTGCTTTACAACTGAATAAAGATTTCTGAACATTTATTTCAAGAACTTGTATTTTACATGAAGTGAGATGACTCATTTGTTGGATTATATCTGGAAAATGTAACCATGAAAGCTAAAGCAAGAACAAATTATACTGAATTTGAACACAAAAAAATATTTACAAATAATATTTTTCTGCTTGCAGCTACTTTATTAGCACTCCTTCCTGGGCTTCGAATATTTGAGATGACATGAAATACATGTGTATATGGATTCTGAAAAAAAAAAAAACCTCTCAGAATTTAATATATTCATCCTACTGCATCCACCTGTGTCTCTCTTTTGTAATGAAAGTCAACAAATATTTTCTTGTTTAGTATCTTTTAAAAAAAGAAACCACTTTCAATTATCACCAATTTCACAGGGAAAATATTAATACAGTTTAAACGAAGCTAACACTGATTAATTGAAATCCTTACTAAATCATCTATGGGACTATAGAACATTGAATAAACTGGAAATACTTGTTAATTACTCAGTAGTCTTGGTAGCTAGTAGCAACCACTCTTGGTTTTGTAAAACAAGAGATCAAGGGGAAAATATTAGTCCTATGCGAAATTGATGCCATAGGTGCAAAATCAGAAATATATTTCTGATTTTTGAAATATATGGGTCTATCTTTTGATTGATTTCAGGACATTCATGTTCTCATCCTGCTCTCCATTTTGACACTGGAATTCTGTTTCACAGTTCTATGGGCTCTTGGAGACTTGGAGCCATCATCTCGGCTAGCATATTTATTTCAAAATTTGTAAATCAGATGTGTGTATCAGATGTGAATTAGTGATCCCAGTGTTGCTTCTTGCAGGAGAGAGGGAGGTGGTTTTTGTGTCTGTGAGTGTTTTGAGAGAAAATGAATATGAATATATAAATTTAGCAGGTCAAAGAAAAGGATACATCATTGTCTTGGATGAAGCTTGTACGATTTTCTAATTGTAGGAGGTTTTTCAGTTTCAGTTTCAGTTTTATTGCATTTATATACTGCCCTTCTTCCCGAGGGGACTCAGGGCGGTTTACAGCCATATTAAAACAATCACGTATAAAAATTAAAACTAATAAAATAATTAAACTATTTGGCCGTAAAATTTAAAACCCCTAAAACCCCCTATTAAAATTAACACAAATTTAAGTCAGACCGGCCTGATGAAATAGTAGGGTCTTCAGGGCTCGTCGGAAGGCACGGAGGTCAGGAATCTTTCTTATATCCAGGGGTAGTTCATTCCATAGGGCTGGGGCTCCCCCAGAGAATGCTCTCCCCCTGGGGGCCGCCCATCTGCATTGTCTGGCAGATGGCACTCTGAGGAGGCCCTCTCTGTGAGAGCGTATCAGGCGGTGGGAGGTATTCATTGGCAGAAGGCGGTCCTGTAAATATCCCGGTCCTAAGCCATGGAGCACTTTGAAGATGGTAACTAACATCTTGAAACGCACCCGGAAGCCAGTGCAGCTCGCGCAAGAGGGGAGTTACCCAGGAGCGACGAGTCGCTCCCATAACCACTTGCGCGGCCGCATTCTGGACCAGCTGAAGTCTCCGGGTGCTCCTCAAGGGGAGCCCCATGTAGAGAGCATTACAGTAGTCCAAACGGGAAGTGACGAGAGCGTGAGTGACTGTGCGTAGGGCATCCCGATCCAGAAAGGGACGCAACTGGGCAATCAGGAGGACCTGATAAAAAGCCCCCTGGCCACGGCCGTCATATGATCATCTAAAGACAGCTGTGCATCCAGGAGGACGCCCAAGTTGTGAGCCCTCTCTGAGAGGGGCAAGATCTCATCCCAATAGCCAGTGATGGCACCAACTGGCTATATCAGGGCGCCGGCAGCCACAGCCACTCAGATGAAACAACATTCGGACACAGATTTGTTAATCTGGCCCTTAAAGTGTTGTCTGATATAGGTAATCCTCAATTTAAAGCCATTCATTTAGTGATGGTTCAAAGTTATGGCAGTATTGAAAGAAGTGACTCATGACTTCTCACTTATGACCATCTCTGCAGGTCCACAAATATGTGGTCAAATTTTGAGTGCTTGGAACCAATATATATTTAAAATGCTTCTAGTATCTGAAGGGGCCGGGGGGAGGGTTGTCATCTGGTTACCTTTTTGTGTCCTTCCTTGACAGGGAAAGACTATGGAGAAGCCAGATTCATTTAGCAACCTTGAGATTCACTTAAGAACAATGGTGATTTACTTAATTATCATGGCAAAAATGCCAAAAAAAAATCAGATGCAATTCACTTAAAAACTATCTCAATAATGAAAGTCCTGGTTCCAATTCTGGTTGTAAGTTGAGGACTACCTCTATTATATTTAAATTACCGTGGTGATATAAATTGGAACTGTATCTCCAGTCTAATTGTCTTTAAAGTTCCAATTGTAAATGAAAGAATTTTTTTAACAAATATTCTTTTAAAGGAGACTAATCTTAAACACATTTACGTCATAGTAGAACTCATTTTCAAAAATTAGGCTGATTCTGAGAAAGTTTATTGAAAATTCCACTTTTAATGTACACTTATAATTAATTAGTTATAGAGAGATGTGTGTGACATTGATTCAGAGACAGTATGCTCATTCCCCCTTCTCAAAATTATGTCCTCATTGATGCAATATGTTTTCCCTTGTGAGACAGAAAGAAAACTGGCAATATGCCAATAAATGACTGTTTAGCATCACATTATTAGTTCTACAATGATTAATTAAAATTATTTTAATGAGAAAATTTCCTGGGATGGAACTTGTAATTTGCTAGAAAATGTTGCTTGAAAGACAATTCAATAGGCTGTCAAAAGAAGTCACCTTTAACTGTAAGTAGACCTGATAATGATTTGATTTAATTACACAAAACAAACTGGAAAAAAATAATGACAATAATTACTGTATCAGAGTGAACATTTGTCAACTAATTTATTTGTGTTACTATGATCTACATTTTTGACAGAACATGTGCAACTCATATTTGTATGTACACATATGTGTTTTCACAAATACAAACACAGAAAGTTGTGCCTACAAAATTGAAAGTTTTAGATGGATAACAGTTAGGCTAACATAATTGTTTTTGATCAAGTAATACAAGCAATATAAGATACAATTTTTATGTATGTAGATGGACAGAAGGAGATATAGCAGAGGTGGGCTACTCTCAGGAAAGGGAGTTTGGCTTTGTTAGGTCAATTCCCATTTATAGACACCCTGCTCTCTGTCCATGGTTATGAGGTTACCAGATTCTCATGACCTTATTGTAAAAGGGCAAACCATGCCCTGTATTACCAAAATCTAATTGGGGGCAAAAGAAAGTTTTCCCTCTTGGAAATGTGCCCATTGGATTATATCTGAGAGACTCAGTTCACATCAAGGGACCTTGTTCTATACATAACTAGCTATGACTAACTGGCAAAATTGGGCTCTAGGAGCAATATGGCAATGCTGTTCATAAATTATGCTCTCATGCTGGAGCTCTTGCACCTTATTGAGAGTTGGTGGTGGAGTTCCAAAGGCTGATTTTTTTTTCAGTGACTTCAACCTGCCTTCCCTAGAAGAAGTATTAGAGATAGTGAAGGAATTAATAATAACTCCAGATAATATTACCTTGGCTCATGTAGTCAGTTGGACATCAACACCCATTGTGTGATAGACAATTGGGTTAACATGCTCATGCACTATTTACATTACATTGAGATTTGAGCCAATGGAACCTTTCTATCTGAGCCAATTTTCTTTGCAGAAAAACATTTTTTAATAGCTCTCTGGATCGTAAGGAAAGATTATAACTCTTTTCTCATTTACCATTTTCCCACGATTTTTCACCTCCTTTTTATTTCTTTATGACTCCAAATGATGTGCTGAAGAATATAAGAAAAGCTACACATTCCTTTATCACATATGCTTGGTTTTCATGTTTCTCTAAATTTTCTGTCTTCTTTTCTTGCCTTCTTTCCTTTCCATTAGCTTTCCTGCATGCATCATATAGAGTTATATCTCTTTAAGTTCTAACATGTTCTTTGGACATATATTAGATTATACAGAATATTCTATATAAATATGTACGATGGGATGGACAACATAGATAACTCATATGGGCTAAGACTTTTTATTTGTCCTATTCTTTTTAAATTATAATCTCAGTTCAACAGACCAAAATTTTACGCTTCCTTTTCATTTTTTTAAAACATATGATAAACATCTAAAATTTTTACTAGTTTTAGTGGGATGATGATGATGATGATACTATGTCATTTATGTAATTCAAATATTATTTGGATGCTTAAACTGAAGACTAGTATTTTTAGGATAATGAGCTTCTTTTTTTTAATTCATTAGGTCCAAAAGGAAAATAAGGACGAGAAGAAATAGAAGGTGAAAATGGTGGGTGAAAATTATGTGTTGATTGAATGCAGATGAGAAATGTCACGATTCACATTTGTTTTTCTAATGTGGATCATTTCCTGATGTGGCGCCAGCAATATTCTTGTTCTCATATGGCTGAATTTATAAATCTAATTTAGAAGTGGACCCTGTTGGTCTTCTATTCTCTATGTTTTCATAAAACTGTCATCCATCTGGACTGACTCTTGGTGGCATTTATATTGCTATAAAGAAAGAATCAGCAGGGTTTATTCTTTAAATTAGTTTTGTCATCTAAACTTATAATTCTGATATGATTAACTCAGCCAAAGATGTTTAATTTTATCAATCTGTCCAATTCTCTCATTTGAGGTTTAGCCAGAGCAGTTAAATTTGGCAGAGAGATTAGCCCAATGATACTTGAAATGGATTGTATTTCCTTTATTCAAGAGAATTTAAAACAGAAACATTTGGCGCATCAAAGAAAGCACACCCACACAAACTGAAAAAGAAAATTTCTCTTATTATGAAAATAGAGAATGTGTTTTTTTAAGCAACTATGCAGAATCCCTGGGGAAATTACACTTCACACAATATGTGCCAGATTCAGTAGACTGACATTTCCACACACATACACAAAAGTTTTATTAAATAATTTGAGTTTAAAAGACTATTATTAATATAGTCTGGGCAGATCAAATGTGTTTCAGGGCTGTAAGAACAAAAATGTCTGCAGCAAGCAGTTCAATTGTTTTCAATCTAAGTGGCTAAACTCCAGAGAATTGTACATTCTTATTAAAAATGTATATCTTCCTTTCTAATTTGAAGAATGTGATGTAGCAATTTTTTTTCCATCAGCCATTTTTTTCACAAGAGATTTCATTGTATTCTTATAGTTCAAGGTTTGACTGCATGTGTTTAGATGACAGGAAGGGTAGAATGGACATTACCATTTTCAGTTGTAGATGAACATGAGAGGTTTCTGGAATTCTTTCCAACCTTTAAAAATATACCTTCTTGAGATTACATGATTGGAAAAAAGAGTTGGAAAGGTCTAGAATAAAATGAAACAGAAGATTTTCAAGCCACTGCCTGGCTGCCTTTCCACAGAGATACATTGATTATTATTATTTTTGGATTATTTTTTCTCCCTAGCCAAATTTAGACCATTTTTTGAGCTCAATCTTTCTTTCACTGTCTTTTCCTCCCACACAAAATTTGGTCATATTCTCATTTGTTTTGCAGCATTATCTGGATGACAGACAGACTGAAAGTGTCTCTAGCCCTTTTTTATATTACTTTCCAACTTTCCATTGAAAAATAATAAATAGAAATAGAAACCTAGGAAATCTGGGATGTGACTGTTAGAAAGTTTCTTCCTCTGGGTTTTTCTACTACTTTCAGTGTGAGCACTATTGTATATTCTGTTGAGCCTACAATTTCCCGTCAGAGCCACTGAGGTTGGCAGACACAGTTAATTTATATTTAAAATCCGTTTGGGTAACATCTTATGAAAGTCTTTGAGATTGCAACAAGGGCCCCATCCAGTCACTGAGCCTGCATTTCTGAGATGAATATTGAGTATGGAGTGCTCTGAATCATGTAAAGAGAATAAGGAAGATGACTGTGATGGAAATATGCAAGAACTATGTTATTTATTATTAAATTTATTTGTTGCCCATCTCTGAGTTCTGACCTTTACCTAGGCAAAAGGGACTGGAACATTTTTTAAGTTCAGAGCAACCAGATAACTTCCAAATTGACTCAGGTAGATATAACCTGGGTATAAGAAAAGGGAGGAGCTACAGCACATCCAGATTGTGTTCTTATAGCCAATGTCAACAAAGATAGTTTTCTGCGGAGTTGATTTCCTGGTCTATTAGAAACATTGGAAGGCAAGCACAAGATAAAGGGATGTGGAGCCAGCTGGAATGGTTCCAGTCACCTATTGGCATGTTTGAAAGTCCACAGGAAGGAACATATAAAACAAAACCTTCAGGTATTCATATAGTGTCACCATGATTCCTGCTTATTCTAATACTAATTTATGCTGGAGGTAAATGTAATTTATATAAAGCAGTTTGAGTGCCTGGAGAAGAGCTTCAATTTTGTGAATATTTTAATAGTTTGGCTGGTTACACTTAGAAGGAAATGTTAGGTTTCAAAACTGGTTCTAAATGATAGATTTTGCAACCAAGAGAGAGTTATTTTAATCAAGTGAACATTTATCATTTTAAAGGAACATTAAAATCCTTTGGGAAAGGAAGGTTTTAAATCATTTGAGGTGTTTGCTACAGTTTTGTCCCTAAAACTTGAAAAGCTATGCATTGTGAATCAAAATTTAAATAGAGGGTCACACAGAGACCTGGATTTCAGTGCTCACTATAGCAATACTATAGTAATATCTTCCAGGTGAATACATTTTGTGAATTGATTTTTTTTAAAAAAATGCTGGGCTGCTAAGGCAACTAAAAGAATTGTACTTAGATTATTATGCTATTATGCTGGTTCCATTAAGGCTATAGCAGGCTGAATGAAGTAAAAAAAACCTTAACCTTTTTTGAAAAAAAGCTCTGACATTTGGCCTTCACGTATGCCCTTTCATGTCATACTGCCCACATCTCCTTTAATTATTATATTTTAGCCAACATAATTTGTTGCGATTTGGATTTTCAATACCTGTTACAAACATATACTCTGACATTTATAGACTCCTTTAAAAAGAAAAATAAGAAAAAATATGCTTAATTTTTACTTAAGGCTTTTCATGTTCAGCACCCTTTTTAAAGTAATTACTGGAAAGCTATTAACAAGACTAAGAGCCAAAGTAGTGCCTTATTGAGTACAATATGTCATCAGGCTAGTTAAGGCAATGGTTTAAGTTTGGGGAGATACAGATTTGTATTCAGATATAACCATGAAAGCTCTCTTGGCAACTTTTGCTCATCTCAATCCCCCTTAATGCATGTTTTTTGTGGAGAAAGAGTTGCTATACAATATATTCCAGGCTGAGGTCCTGAAGAAAGATAGAATGTGAATCAAATAAACAAATTTGTTGCATAAGTGAGAACTTGCTGATTCTTAAGCTATAATATATTGAAGCAACCTGACAGGCTTGCATTTATTCACCTTTAACATGTTGTGTTTTGCATTAAGAAAACTCTAAATAATCCAAGCCTTGCTCCCCACACAAAAATTGCACAGATAAAGATTGCACATGATTAGCAGCAGGTTTCTAAAGAAACAAATGTGGGTTTTTTTGGGGTTTTTTTTTTTTTTTTTTTGCCTCTTAGTATCTGTTTTTGAGTTTCTGCCTTTACTGACAGGTCTGAGTACAATATGTCATCAGGGTAGTTATTATCAGTCCTAGGAAAGTGGTTGTTGAAGCAGTGCTTTTAGGAGTGCAGAGATGAAAATAATGAGGGCATAAAAGCTTCAGCTACTACTGCACTACTTACAGGAACAAATTCAGTGCTGGTACTACATGATTGACCTTTCCTGATAATGAAGCCTGGTCCAAGCAAAGAACTCAGATTTCCTGAACCTGTTTTTGCAATATGCTTTATTCCAGAAGTAGAAATATAGAAGACCAATTTCCTGAATATTGAGGCTACCAGATCTGGGTTTCAAAAAATCTGGATGAAAACTCGATGAGAGCAAAGGTGGTGGTGGTGGTGGTACTACTACTACTACTATTATTATTATTATTATTATTATTATTATTATTATTATTCACCAAACATGAAACTCAGTCAACTGAGCATTCAAAAATGTATCACAAATACCATTGACTTGCGCTAATGGTTGATACGGGTTGCTGCCAGTGTCCTAGGTATCAACCAAGTACCCTCTTAAGATTTACGATGTTCTGAGTAGCACATTTTTTTGCAGTTCCATTGGTGTTATTGCAGGAAGTTGCAATTTGTTGATGTATCTTATAAAATTCTTGGACATGCAAGTGCCCCGATAAGAATGGGTATCACTGTTACATGTTTCATCCACAATCACGTAGTTTCAATGACCAGGTTGCAATATTTTGAGATTTTTTTCCAGTTCTTTTTCTTCGACTCTGGTATCTCCTGGTACAGCGATATCAATAAATTGTACATTTCGGTTTTTGACAACTGTAATATCTGACGTATATGTATTTCCATATTTTAAACAAATTAAATCCTGTACATCTGAAAATAGATTTATTAGCATTTCAATGGAAACAGTGAAATTGCTTCTATATGTAGAAAGGAGTACAAACAAACACATCCTTTCCAACGTTTACATTCTATAGTTCTGTGATTCTAACTCTTAAAAAAAAAAGAGTGCTACATTCTGTAACTTACTCCATTTTTAGAACTCTATTCCAAATACCTCTTGGTTGGAAATTCAAATTTAGGAAATCCAGTGATAATGTAAATATCTGTAGATTGGAAAACTAACAACTTCAATCATAGTGTCTAATTTATTGTGTGCCACTTGAATCAAATCTTTCTAGGGACATTTGAGTCAGCCAAATCCTTAATCACATGAAAGATATTAGCTTTCTAAAACAAAACCAGATTCTCTCTGAAGCAATCAAGCTGAAACTGAATATTCCTGAAGCTTTATGAATATTGGGATACTTTGAAAGGATGCAAATATGTTGACAGTATGTTTTGAGTGGTATGTTATTTTGTCTTCTTTTGTTTTTGCAAATATGGAAATGCCATGAAAGGCAGTTACTGAAGATTAATAATGCTTTTTGCATTATTGTCTGTTCTCTGCTTTTTTAATATTTTGTCTCATCTGAACAAGAATCATCTGAGTACTAATTGGCTGTGATAGTTAGCTACAAAATTACCAAGTAGGTTGTGGAGCCTCCTAGGGGTGGAGAATATGGCAACCAAAGTCATGATAGAGTTAGAGTCATATTAAGCAAAGGCAATAATGTGAGTGTACTGTATAAAAAATGTAGGATAACTTTAAGAACCCAGTAACTTTAGTAACCCAGTGAACAGAAAGCAAAAGATTGAAACTGAAGGGTAACCAAAGACACAAATACAATCCTTTTCCCTCTTTTACTTTAGCGTCCAGAAACAGTCTATTCTGTAGTCTAGATAAAGTAACTTCAAAGGTACAAGCATAAAACAGAAAGGCAATATAGGAGTATCTGAGATTTTGCATAACTTTGAAAACTGAGGGGAAATGTTTTCAAAATATAAAATAAAAAAAATTAGGTATTCTTCATCCAGGAATTATCATTACATATCCATTCCATCTACTATGTCTCAAACTATCTTAAACATACTGTTTAATTTTTTTCCCTTCTTTTACATAAGAATCATATATGGAGCATCACTGGAATAATTAGGTAACTGTGGTCGTGATACCATTTATTCATTGAAATGGCTTGATTTTAACCAATCAATATATAGATGGAACATTGTACTTACTATAATTTTTTTGAATAAATACTGTTTAATATATTTCAAGCTTAAACACCATAAACACACAAATAAATAGTAATCTGTCTAGAAATTCCTAGATTTTGCACTGCTGACAGAGAAAACAGTTTTCACAGATGTGGAACTGGAATCATCAGTAGGCTCAAATTAAAAAGAGTTTGTCTGATTCATTTAATTATAAAATAGATTGGAATTTTTTTTTGTTTTTGTTTTTTAAATTGTAGGCAGAATTGCATGGGATCTATTTGATGGCCAAAAGCCAACTAATTTTCATATGAATTCTCCAATCCCTAAGAATGCTCCTGGAGGGATAAGTTTTAGTCTTGGATATAATCAAAATCTATTCTAATTAGCTTGCTTTGGTTTGGGATTCAGGATTTAGACAGATGTCTATGTCTATCAGTTGAAATAACTAGAATGCAATCCAGATCCATTTTCCAGTTTGGGGATTTCAAAATAAAAATAAAAGCCTGAACCTGATAATGTCCCAATCCTTTTCATTAACAGTAGAAAATTATTCATCGCACAATATTCACTCAAAAGAGAACGAGACAGAGAAAGATAGATAAATTTCATAAATTAACATAATAGGCTTCTATATATGGGGGTGTATTAAGCATTTGCTGCATGGAAAAAACTATCACAATGAACTGCAGAGAATATTCTCAATGGCTATTGAGAAGGACAGCTAAGTGACATGTCAGAAAAAATAATGAAGATAAAATAGAAACAGGGGAGACTTTGAGAACAAATGATCATCTGCCTTCTCTTGAAGAGAAGAAATTAGAATCTCTGATGTATGAAAAATTAACAATAAAGAAGAATGACCACTCATCTATAGCTCATTTTTAAAATTAACACAAGATTTATGATGAACACCAACCCTGCGATGTGACCCCTGGAAATACCTACAGCTGTTGCTGCAATCAAGAACATGTTCACTATTTGCTAGATGTTTTCAGGTATAAAATAAAAAAGAGATAAATCATAGTTATTGCTACAAAATAGGGTTTTAGAGCTCTGAGACCTGGGGCATTGGTAAACTCACATACAAAGGTTTCCACTGAGCTGCGACAAAATTGCAGATCAGTGCTTGCTGCATTGCTCTATCTTGGAGCCATCATTTCCAGATTATTAACCTAATCATTTAAAAAGAACTTTTCACAGCATTAATCCCATTTAAATTTAAAGATGGAACCATTCAGTAGAGGAGAAGCTCTATTAGTTGCACAATGTGAAACAAATGGGAACATGGAATGCAGCTGAGCTAAAATCCTGAAGAAAAGTGAAACATTGCTTAGGCATTACTTAGCTCCTAAATATCAAATTAAGATGCAGTTTACTTAGCAGGTTGCTTTGGTGTTGTTTCTGGGCTAAAATATAAGAAAAAGTACATGTCATGCTACCATAGATCATTTAGAGAAGAGTGTGTCAACAGTCAAATACTGAACAATTTCTGCAATAATATACAATGGATACAGTCAATGTGAAATACAGATAGTCCTTGACTTATGACCACAACTGAGCCCAATATTTCTGTTGTTAAGTGCGACATTTGTTAAATGAGTTTTGCCCCATTTTATGAGCTTTCTTGCCACAATTGCTATGTGAATCACTGCAGTTGTTAAGTTAGGAACACGGTTGTTAAGTGAATATGTCTTCCTCATTGATTTTGCTTGTGAGAATGTCGCAAAATGTAACCATTGGTAACAGGACACTGCAACTGTCATAATTACCATATGAATCAGTTGCCAAGCATCTGAATTTTGATCACATGATTTTGGGAATACTGCAACAGTCATAAGTGTGAGAACAGTCATAAGACACTTTTTCAGTGCCGTTGTAACTTTGAATGGTCACTAAATCAACTGTTGTGAGTTGAGAGCTACCTATATCTGGTAATATGATTTGTAACATGGAAAAGAATGGATCAGGGGCATTAAGCGGTGATCCAAAAATAAAGTCTGGGCATACTAGCAAATCATGGAAAAAAATCAATATAGTAAACTGAAGACATTAAATATTTTCTGTCCTCATCAGAACTTCTTTTGTGACAAAATGTGGTTTTAAATATCTAAATTATGTTTGAGAGACAGGGGTAAATCTTGATATCTATATCATATTATCTGAATTCTGCCACTCTTTTTCTTCACTTGCATTGTTCTTCCCACTACTGTAAACATCTCTAGAACCTAACTATGCATTTCCCTAGCCTTTACATTTTCAACACAATGTATGTGTATTATTTTTTAGTCCTGTTGGTAAGACAATTGAATAATTCTACACAAAAAGCAAATATATGACAGCTAAAAGATAATTATCACAAATCTGTAATTAGAATGTGTGTATATATACCTCCTAAGCCGACACCTCTATATATACATACTGTATGATAGCTGGACTTCTTTAAAAAAGAAGCAGTACTTAAGATGTTCCTTCTTTCAGGGAAAACAAAAATTGATTTCTGTTTTATTTCGATGCAACAATTTTCTACTTTTCTAGCCTTTTTCAGAGACAGAGATTTCTGTTGCATCACATTAAGCAGATCCCCCGACAAAAGAAAGTGTCTGCTGTTGCCATGAAAGATTTCTTGCCATTTTAAAAGTGCTAAATCCTTCCTCCATTCCTCCATCCAATGCTTCACCAATATTATCAATTTGAAGGGACAGTCAGGCTGACAATCTATAGAAAGAAGAATTAACTTTTGCTGGACAGCACTTCAGATCAAAACCTCTGAATGATGAAGCTGCCACTATTTCAGACAGGTAGCTAGTATTAAATCACTGCAAGTCACTTCAGGTAAGTAGATAAGTTTTAGAAATTGATGGGATTTCTAGATTCTTCCTTGAGAGAACATTGAAATAAAATACAAAACAATAACATTGTAACGAGAATTATAATAAAAAATACTTCTGTGCCATTTACTGAGTGTTGAGAGGTTATTTGTATACTTCATATTTTAACGTAACATTTGACCACATGAAAGCTGTTAACAAAATATATGGTTTGTCTTTCTCCTGTATATTTTTAACTTTTCCTCTATTACAGATATTGAATCTGTGGCTGAACAAAAAAATAAAATGGATGCATTTTCAAATTGCAATAAGCCATAATATGGATAGTTTGGTTAGGGTTTAGTATGTTGGGTGAAACTTGTGGTTTGAACATCCCTGTTTATGAAGTATCACGTTGTCTGAACCCAGCCAACTGTGACTTTTTCAGCAAATGATGATGTTGTGTGATATGTGAATTTAAAAACTATTCTCATAAACCTTTATGCAGCATCCCATACCAGTGGTTTTTCCAATGGGCTACTTGCATATTCAGGAAACATAGATTCATATCTCAATTGGCTGCATTTGTTATAAAGGATAAGTTGCTAAGAACTTCTTGTTTTCTATATTGTTCCAGATAATTAGAGTTGCCCAAGTGACTGATTCAATACTCAGTCTCAGATATTACACTAAAAATTATGTAGTCTGTATGTTATGCCTACGTATATAATGATGTTGGTTCAACAAAATGAGCTTCAGCTAGCCAAGGCCATTATTATTTGTCTTTTCACACGGTCATATCCAAATACCTGAATAATGCAGTTAACTGAGAAACCTTTATTAGAATCCTTGTTATCAGAAAGTATCAGTTTATTCCCACACCAAAAAGTTATTTTTCTTATTCTATCTACATAAAGTAGTTGACAAGGTGTTCTGAAATCAGGAAGTGGTACATTTGCCAGGCCTGTCAACACCTGTAATGAAATCTGTCCTGGGAAAGTCTTAAAAGTGCTAAATGCCAAGTTAAATCTTTCTACTTTCTAATTAAATCAAGACAATGTTATTCAATTTGGTTGCTGAGAATACTGAGTACATGTCTGATTTTCCAGTTGGCTTAGTCATTCCAAAGCTGGAGACATTTTTCCATTCAAACATTCTTAGCCTGTTAAAGATTATCTCGCAGTCTTTCAGTCTTTGATCCTTATCCACGCCTTGCTATTTTGGAGAGCTCTGACCTGACACTGAAAATTTTTCTCTTCTCTCATAATTGTTTTTAGAAGAGAAAGGAAGGTTGAGAATATAGTTTGACTATGTCATTCTTTGTCATTATCTATCTCTTTTTATGTATGTATGTGTGGGGATTCTTTTTTTTTTTTTTTTTTTTTTTTTGCTTCTGCTTCTGCTTCATCTTTGTTTTCCAAACTTCCACACATTGAAGTTTCACTTAACCTTTCCTTTGGGTTTGTAATCTCATCTCTCTCCCTTCCCTTCTCCAGCTTCCCCTTTTCCTACCCAACCTCCCGCCCTTTCCCCCACCCCCGTCCCTGGGACAAATGTTTAAAAAATATTCTTCCTTTATTTATGTCATCAGGCAAGGATATTTTTATCTTCAAAGGTGAGATTTAATTGAGAGTTTTTTATTTCTTTTTATTGAACTGTTTTTATTCACTTTAGTTTCCTTTCTGTTTTTAATTGCTCTGTACATTTTTATAATACTTCTTTCCTCATCTGTATTTTTATTATTACCTGGAATGCCATTTTGGCCCAAAGGCAGAGCATAAAACCAGAATATAAACAAACAAATATTTTTTTCCATGAATGTTATTGAAATACTATATTGTGTAAACTAATATTCCTAAATTATCATGCAACACTATATGTTTGATAAATGTTTTCTGTTTCTACCATATCAACAGCAGCCTGGCTTCAACCTCAAGACAGCTAGACACTGAGGGGAGAAGTCTATCCCAGAATTATTACCATTTACCCTGCCATGTTCTCATCAGAAGAGACTCTTATCTCCTAAACACATAAAAGTCAGTAACAATTGCATGGTAGCAATTGCAGAAGGACTCCACGGAGAGTGTAAACTTCTGTGCCAGAATAGATACATTTTCAAAGAATCCACGTGACTACTGAAGTTCCTTGGGCTCAATTTTTGACCTGAAGACTTTGCATTTTTACCTACTCAGCATAATGGAACAGAACCAAAGGAACCATCTTCTGTTTGACCTGAAGCTCTTTCTATTTGACCTGAGAGTGATCCATATTCATCAGGCTCTTCACTGTCACCTTCTAAAATATTTATCAGGCTTTACCATTTCCCATAAGCTTCCAGCTCCTCACCATGTAGTTCTTCATGTGACATAATAACATAATGACACTCATTTGTAGACATTTCCAGGCTGAATGGAATCCAGTTTGCTCACTGCATGATCTGCCCCAGCTACCCCAAAGAACGCAGCACACACAAAGTCTGTACAAACCTTAGTTTACTAAATTAAACAGGTTTTCTTTTCAAACAAAGGCTGTCAATTAACTTTCTTAACAGCCTACAAGAATCCAAAGAATAAATAATCTTAATCTTTCTATGGTTGGCAGAGAGCCCAGATGCAATTTGCAGGGATCAAGGCATGAAGGAGAGTGAACAAAGTTGTCTCTGCAAATTGCTTCAGTCGGCATTCCTCCTTAAATAGGCTAAAGGAGTGGCCAATTAGCCACAAGACTTACCCTAGAGGAGACATCCTCCTGAGGAACCACTCCTGCCTTTTGGCAGCCCTGTGCGCCCAGGCATCGAAAAGAGGCTCCTCCTTTTTGTCCTCTTCACTTAAGGGAGCTTCTGGAGGTTCTGAAGGCCCTGGCTGAATCCCCATCTCTGGCACCACCAGTTCAGCCTCAGTGTCCAAACTGAGTGCCACCTGCACAGGCTGCTGGCACAGCACCCCACCAGCCTCCTTGCTGTCTAAATCAGCCACCAATCACACAGGCCATGTACGGGCCACAACACTGCATTACTAATATTCCTGCATGCTGATCTATGATTGTAATAAAGACTTGATTGATTTGATTGATGATTGATATTCCTAAGTTTGTAAAATCTTTGCCTAACATTTCTGCAATCATCTGAATAATCTTTGAATCACACTTTGGAACTTTACATTGAGCAACATATTAAAATGGATACAAAATGGTTGAGGAAGTTGGCATTGGAGCTTTTATCTGATGCCCATTCATTTTACATGTTATATCTGAATGTATGGTCCCACATTTAATGTGTTCCATTACATTTAACATTTTTAGAGAGAACAGACACTTTGGTATAGTGGTTAAAGGTATTATGCTAGAAAGTGGAAGAGTATGAGTTCTAGTTCTGCCTTAGGATAAAGTTAGCTGGATGATTTTGACCAGTTACTCCCTCTCAGCCAAGGATGAAATCTACTTACCTTCCTTACTGGTTCATAAGTGCACGTGCTGCGTGTGTCATGTGTATGCACAGATCTTCTGTGCATGCGCAGGTTTTGTGCATGTGCAGAAGGTAAAAAACACATTACTTCCTGGTTAAAACGATCCGGCCTGATCCGGGAGCATTTCACCCTGCTCTCAGCCCTAGGAAGAAAGCAATGGCAAAACAGTTCAAAAATGTTGCCAAGATAACTGTACCTATCTGTTCATTTAAGAAATAATTTAAAACTACTATTATGTTTAAAAACATAGCATTACTTTTAAAACTCTTTAAAAGTGCTTGATTTCTTTTTTTTTTAAATGAAAGAGTCATAGTACTTGTGAATATTAAAAATTCAATAGCACACTAGGCTAAACTTTAGATTTTTAGCATTAATCAGAGACAATCACTGGGCATCAGTATTTCTTATTTTTATTCTAATGTTTTATATCTATATGAAAACAAAATATATAATGAAGTGCCTACTTAAACCCTTATTAACTATAATCAATATGAGATGAAATCAAGGCGAGACAAAGTGTTTGTCCATTGCAACTGTCTATATTATTAAATCAAGAGGGGGAAACAAAAATGTTGAAAAACATTTTGGGAGTGGGAAATCATGTTCCAATGGATCCTTTTCTGGAGAATCAGAGTTGCTGCCGATGTATGTCTAAGAGCTGACAACACTTCCCATTTTTTCATATCAGAGAAAATATCAACAGCCTTCCTCTTTTTTTTTTTTTAATGTTATTACAGGAAATGTAAAAGTACTAAAACTTTCAGACAGATTCTTGTTTTAGTATTTGCCACAAAACCGATCTTCAAATGCTGAAGTACTAGTAGGATAATGAGGAACCTCAACATTTAGCTTCCAATGCAATCTTATTCTTTTCATATTATGAAGCACTTATGGAAGTGCTATAAAGGTTAAGACAAGCAGCAATACTCCTGTTGCTCTCCAGCTGTCAGTTATCAAAGAATCATTGGAGTTATGAATTAATAAATACTTGGTATATATCTACTATTGCCATGATTTGGAAAGGTAAAGCAGAGTTCACAGCATGCGTTAATTTGTGCTCAAACTCAACTATATATTTAATTGTTTTCAGAAGTTTCCTAGCAACAGGTAAAATTTGTACTGGATCTATCACAATGGATAGTATTTGTATATAGTATATTGGATATATAATATACCATTTTATATTTTTTAGATGTATTCAGCCTATTCTATTTCTACCACAGGAGTCTGCCAAAATCTCAGCTAGACAAGTTTACAAGAGATGAAAGCCGTTGGAGATTTTCTACATGTTAAATAAAACAAGATGGTTAACTGAGGGATTTGAAGATTAGTTTTAACTTTAGGATAATCTGTTGGCTCTGTGTGTGTGTGTGTGTGTGTGCGCGCGCACACACACACACACCCTCCCACACACCCTCCCACACACACACACACACACACACACACACACACATGCATTTGTGGGTATACAGATGTTGGGTTGATTCAATTATTAGATAATTAGATTTCCACATCAGAGATATTTGTTTATGTAATATAGTATTTTTTAAAATACAGATAGGAAAGTTTATAACTATTTGTAGACCCCTTATGTAAGGGGAGGGGAATATATTAGATTTTTTTATGTATCTTTCAGCATTTAGCCATATTTTTTTTCTTATATTTAATGTTACATTTATTTGCTACTTAGGTTTGCTTGGGGTTTTTTTGCACACATTTTTTTTCTTTTTATTGTTAGTGTTGAATGTTGGTTAGTCTGTTTTTTCCCCTTTGTTTTGTATTTTGTTTTTGGTGATAAAAGAATTAAAAAAACACATTATTTTTTTTAAAAAAAGAAGTAGGCTGACTCTCTGATAAACAGCTAAACAGTATGTTTGCAAACTCAGTAACACATCAATAATTTGGAGTGACATTGATATATAATTATAGCATATTGAATTACAGCATATTGAATTATAGCATATTGAATGGTTACAAAGATGGCTCATCACATTTATGATGTGCATCGAACATTTTAAGAATGAATGGTATACTGGCAGTGCCACTATATATTACTAATACTTCATACTATAAAGAATGCTAGGTCTGTTCACAGATATGCTACATCACATTAGCATCATGTAAGGGAATGTAATAATAAATCAGTTCTAGCATCTTCATGTCTTAAATCAGAGATGTCAAACAAATAGATTTTGAGCTACCTTTAGTCCCCCAAAGACCTATTATAGTCTTGAGAAGTTCCTTCAAAACTACTGAAGTTAACCATACATAAATAATTAATTAAAAGTGGGGCTGGCTATATTATGGACTGTTCCTTAACTAAAAGCCAAATATGGCTGTCAGGACCAGCAAAAATATCCTTATATTAGGGAATTTAAAAAATTATAGCAAAGATTGTAGGTTAGCATTTCCCAACCTGAGTACAACTCAGTTATGTGAACCTCCACTCTCAGAACCAACAACTATTGGGAACATATGAAGCATATACAGTACATCCAAAGAACTTCAAGTAGGGAAGGCCATTATAGATGGTCCATGTGACTTTGAACAGTATGAAATTAGGCTGCCAAGTATTTGCATACATTTGTCTATATGTAGAAGACGTTTATCCCTAAAAAAGTAGTCCCTTCTAAAGAGGGGTGAAATGTAAAAATGTTTGCTACTGGTTCTGTGGGCGTGGCTTGATAGGTGTGGCTTGGTGGTCATGTGACTGGGTGGACAAGGCCAACTTGACGTCACTCACTGTTAGAGTCAAGAGCTGCACATTTTGAAGCATATTCTGCCCTTCTGAATGCTTTGAGTTTCCCTCCACCACCCAAGCGAAAATCGGAGCCTTCTCTTGCAGAAGCAGAATCCAGGCACAGAAATGGAAAAACAGGAGGTGGGTAGGGAGGAGAAGGTGTAAGAAGAAGGTTCCTTAGATCACTGATGCTCCCAACAATGAGTTTGGCGGAGATCTAAGGAAATGTCTTCCAGCTCTTCAAGCTCAACTTTAAGAATGCTGAGAAGCTGAAAGCAGAAGTAGTGGCAGTGGGGGTGACGGGCGTGTGTGTGTATCCCCCTTCCCACGGGCTTAGAGGCAGACACCATCCCTCTGAGGAAAAGAGGAGGTGGCGAAGCCCTTACTGTCACCTGGGAGAGGAGGACCATGGAGGGACACACACACACACACACGTCACCCTTGCTGCTGCTACTTTTGCTGTCGGCTTCTCGGTGCTCTTAAAGTTGATCTTGAAGAGTTAGAAGATGTTTCCTTAGATCGCTGATGCTCTGAATAATGAGTTTGGCAGTGTGGAAGGCAGGCAAGCATGGCAGGGCTGCAGGCCATGGACCACTTCGGGGACCTGGCCAGCCAGCAATTGCTACAAGTTCTCCCAAACCGGTACAAACTGGTAGCATTTCACCCCTGCTTCTATACTTTATGGAGTTGGAAATGATAAATAATATTGTCTTTCTCTTCCTCTTTTGATTTCTTTGTTTCCAACACAACATAATTGTATCATTGCAACTGCTGTATATTTTTGGCATGTAAAGCATTTCAGAATATTATGCACAGTATAACATATTGGAAATTGCATATTTACAACTGATACATTTAGAAACAATTAAAGAAAAATATCAAACATTAGAAATTTATTGTCTCTAGCTTCAAGTCTGATTTTTTATGCAAGAAGAACAAAATCAAATTAATGAACAAGGATTAAATTAGTATGTATTTCCATAGTCTCACAAAGTAAATGATAAACTCTGAACAACAAAGAATCTTGTTAGCATTTATTGAACTTGGAAGGTCATCAGTTCCAATGAAAATGTTAAAACATTCAGAAATTTGAAAGATATGTTGACAGTGGGTGTGGGAAGCTGTAAGCATATGATTTTTGCTTTGCTTTACAGTATATTGATGCATGGTGGTAACAATAATCAACCTATTGCAAGATATATAGTCATTTAGTGGATTCATAACTCTTTTTAAAAAGAAAATCACTTCAATCAAAGACCCATCATGAATTACTGTACTGCCTGGAGGAGATGAAAAAAAAAAGTTAATTGTTGAAATAATTGTGTTTTGTTTTCAGTGAAAATTATTAGCCAAACAATGTCTATTTGCTGATCTACTACAATTTCATGAACATCTGCTAAACCTGTTTCTTAACTAGCAAGTGGTTATTTCAGAAGAGGGGCAAGGAGAAGAGATTACCCAGCTGTCAAATATGCAATCCCATTTTTTATCCAGTTTGAAAGTTGACCTTTTATGAGAGCCAGTTTGTTCTAGAAGTTACAGCATCAGGCTAGAAACCAGGAGACAGTCAGCTGAAGTCTTGTCTTAGCAATGAAAGCTAGACAGGTGAGTTTGGACTAGTCCAGGAGTCAGCAACCCATGGCTCCGGGTCAGCATGTGACTCTTTCATCCCTTTGCTATGGCTCCCTGTTGCTGGTCAGCTCCACAACTGATAGGGCTTTTGGTTAGGACAAGTAGATGAAAAACTATGCCGTGCTAGGAGGAGACTCTTTGATGGGAGTCAGCTTCCAGTCAGCAGAGGAAAAAGGACACCACGCTAGGAGGAGACTTCCAGTTAGGACCTTTGTGGCTCTTTGAGTATTTAAGGTTGCCGACCCCTGCTCTAGTCCAATTCAGGTGTTGTTGAAAATAAGAGGAGGAAGGTGTGTTTGGATATATAAACTGCTTTGAGTTACTTGTAAAAGTAATAAAGGTGGGATACAAATAATCACATAAATAAAATCAAATAAAAAATAAAATGATGCAAGCCTAAATTGATTTTCAGCTTTGTTTATAAATAATTTGATTGTTTTCTTCTAAGATTTAGTGTTCCTATTTTCCTTTCCCCTCAAACTGCTCTTCCAGTTGTATAAAATGGGAGGGGAAATGTTACAGAAATTCTAACGTTGACCAACCATCTTGACAATTGGAAGCTTCTTAGATTTTCTAAATAACTTTTGCATTTTCTGCAAAAAATACTTTATATTTTTTGTCTTGCTCCCTGAAACAGACAAGCAAAAGATGTTTTGTCCCTCCCTCCCTTCCAAATCATCATTAGTAGTAATCAAGTCTGACCAAATTATTTTGGCATCTGGCACGTCTTCCTGGAGAAAAGAAAAACAATGCCCTGAAATCTTAAGAGTGACAAGAAATTATAGCAATAAAAATATAAGAAGGAGGAACCTGCTGTTGTCATTTCATGATACTTCAAACCAGCTGTTTGAGGCAGATAGCTTCTCTTGAGAAACAATATTATTGCCAATGTGGTAAATGTTATCAGGAGTATGTAATACAGAGATACACTTATATGTGAACACATAAAAACTGCTTCTATTAATTTTAATATTAATTTTCAAAATTTTCAAAGTTTTCCAGTAAGAGAAGTATTGGAATGTAAATAAAGCTGTAAACAATGTGTAGGTGTTACCTAAATGTAATAAAATTTTCTAAGACATCTCTGGAAAATCTCTGAAATAACAGGTTGATATGAATTGTATTGGGGAATAGGAGAATTCCTCCCCGTCTTTAAAACCATGAAACATTTCTTTAAACTTAGAAATGAGCTTCAAGAATTTTTTAAAAATATATCTTAGTGTCATCTAGCTTGTCATCTGTGCTTGCTTCCTGGGAATTTGCTACAAGCTTTATATCTCATTAAGCAATTCATGATTCAAAATCATTAGGATTATAGAATTAATGAAGGGTTTGTTTTGTCTCAAGCTGTCTATTAAAACCAACCAGCAAATTCTTAATGTGCTGTAACTTCCAATTACTATTTTAAGGTCACACTACAAAGTAAAAGAAGAAGAACTGGTGCGTGCAATTCTTAGACATTTTTACAATCAGTTTGGTTATTCAAGAATCCCTATTACCTTTGCATTTTTTTTCCTTTATGATTTAATTGGGAAAAAGAAGGAAAAGAAACCCAAATCCTGAAATCAAAGCTATGTATCCCAAATTAACCAATTTGAATATTTCTGCTTATATTGAGTTTGAAAGTATTTTTCTCCTTTAAATCATAAATCTGTTCCCTGGGAACTGGAAAAAAAACAAAAAAATGATGAGTAAAAGCTTTGAGGAAGTTCAGTTGAACAGTTATGGGAAAAAGGGGAGAAAAAGTATGTTTTTTATAGTTCAGAAATGTTTCAGATACATGAACTGAAGTTTTAAAGCTAATTAGACTGTCATAGTTAATCTTATTAAGATGTTTTTAAGAGATTAACATGATTAAATGGTTCTATGGGAATGAGCAGTGAATACACTCTGAAAGGGCATGCTCATAAGTTTTAATGTAGAAAATACAGTTGCATACACAAGAAATGATTATTTAGTCACTTTGGTCCAGTCTATCTTTTTCCCAAGTAGATTTATTTCATATTTTATTTGGTTGCTTTTTTTTTAATGAATTGCAATTAATCTCTTGAATTCTCACTTACAGCCTGAAGCAATATAATCCAGTGGTCATGTTACAACATAACAATCACCCTTGATTTATCATGACAAGAATAAATTTATCTCACACACACACAACTCATATTTCTTTCCCTCTCCCTCCAGTCTGTGGATATAGCCATAAGGATTTCATTTAAAATTAGTCATCATTTCTAATGTAATTGGAATAAGACAAACTATAATGAATATTAAATGAAATTGAAACAAGACAACTTCAACTCCTAGTTTAGCTATCATGCACTAATGTAAGGATAAACACCCATTATGATTCAAGGTGTATATCAAAACAGTAATTAATCAAAAGCAAAAGGTTCCTTGTGTTTCTAATTACCCATATATAAATATTCATATTGTAGTTCCCTCAATGCATATAATGGGTCATTCTATAAACAGGAGATCTTGAAAGGTTTCAGTCTCAAGTAAAATTGGGCTTATCTGGGAATGGAAGATGAAGCGTGAAATTTCTAATTTTAAACCTATGACTAGAACTTTACAGTCTTTTTATGTAAGTGTAGCAAAATGTGCACTGAATGATAATTTCAGCACAAATATAAATGACGTTATTACAAAGCCAGAATTCCCAAACATTATGAACAAAAGTAACCTACAGCAAAAACATAAAGGAGGCATTATCATTTAGCAGGATTTGTATTTTTATTTCTTTTTTTTTTTTAGGAATTTCTTTTGCTGTCAACATATTACTATAAAATATCAACAACGAAGTGTGGAAGTGATACATAGGTAAAGATATAATCCTGGACAAAACATTATAATGTGTTAATCTTTACATTAAGTATACAGATTACATTTTATTGATTTCTATAATCGGGTCATCCACATCCATAGAAGTTATTCAGATGTTTAATTTTTCTGTTTTCATCTTTTGGAAGATAAGGTATCTTGTTCTAACTGATCAGCTCCTCTTCATTTTGTAGCTGTTAAAGATACATGGAAAGGTGATCTTCAAACCATATAAGATTTGTTCCTTGAATATTCAGATACATATTATATATCAATCTTTTATCAAAGATGCTCAATGTTTGTACATTTCTATAGAACTTCTTTGGATTCATAGTTCTTCACTATGAAATAGAAAAAGAAAAAAAAACTTTTTAATGTGTAACTTTTTAATGGACCCTTAACAATTAGTATTTAAATAATGATAACAGGTAAAATCTTTAGAAAACAAAATGGCTGCTGTCTGCCATTCTTCCAAGTTGTTGTTGTTGTTAGTTGTGAAGCAATGTCCAACCTATCGCAATCCCATGGACAAAGTTCCTCCAGGACTTCCTGTCCTCTACCATCCTCTGGAGTCCATTTAAGCTCATGCCTACTGCTTCAGTGACTCCATCCATTAACCTCATTCTCTGTATTCCCCTTTTTCTTTTGCCTTCAATTGTTCCTGGCATTAGGCTCTTCTACAGTGAGTCCTTCCTTCTCATTAGGTAGCCAAAGTATTTGAGTTTCATCTTCAGAACCTGGCCTTCTAAAGAACAGTCAGGGTTGATCTCCTCTAAGACTGACTGGTTTGATTACCTTGCAGTCCAAGGGACTCACAGGAGTTTTCTCCAGCACCATATATTCAAAGGCCTCAATTCTCAATTCAATTCTCAATTCAATTTGTAAAATTCTCAATTTTTGTAAAATTTGTAAAAATTCTCAATTCATGTAGCTTTCTTTAAATTTAATAATGAACAGCACAAAAGTTAACATCACAAACTACATTAAACTTTAGTTTACATTGTTAACATCGTTAAAATTAAACATAAAGTGAAGCTGCACTCCCTAGCAAAGTGATCTGGCCATGAGTTCTATTGAACAAAGATGTAATTAGATTTCTTCTAATGCTATGTAATGTATCTTTTTTTCCAATATTTCTTGAGTTTTAGAAGTAGAATTCTTCTCACGGGACATGAAAACACAGTTTGTTAAAAAAATAAGAACAGGAACGCTTGGAAAACATTTGGGAACTGAATTCCTGACTTCAGATTTTGTTTTTAAACCAGATTGTTCTCATATTATTTTAGTTAAGTATATATGGAAAAATAACAGCTCAGAATTGTATTCTGAAGTTAAGTTCAATAATTATCTCCTAAAGATAAGCTACATGTCTTTATATATTTTTAGATATTATTGCAATTTAACATGCTTTCTCTTGCAAAGGAAACTTTCTGAAGAAAATTTATTTTATGTGCTCCTACTTCAAAAGTAGTTAATAAAATATAATAACTATGCAGTGATAGAGTCATTCGAGAATAAAATATATGCATTACTTTTGTTGATATCCATTACCCTAAATATTTCTGTTAGTAATTCAAAGGTATTAAGATACTTTTTAATATCTTAATTAAAAAGTTAAAATATACAACCCTTTGTTCTCATTTCATCACTGCTTGATTCCTGTTTATAATTGGTCATTTTAATTCTCAATGAGCTATGAAGAAAAACTATAATGTCTGTGATTACATTAAGGGATATGCGTTTAGCTATAGGATTTTTCTGTTCCGTAGAAAAATCCATTTTCTTAAAAACAAACAAAAAAGAACATACATAAAATTCATCTGTTGATACATTATAGGCAATTGCTATGTACTCCATTGTATTTACAACTTGCTAAGACTTTATTCTAAAATAATGGCATCATTTCTTAATGTAGATTTGAAGAAAAAGTTATACATTGCCTGTTATACCCAGCATATAACTTTTATATTCTGTTGTTGCTCTCTAGCCCCATCTAGTGGCCAGAGAGACAAATACCAAGTATATTCTTTGAAACTGATCCCACCCATTACCCATCAACCTATACCTGTGATGGCGAAACTATGGCACGGGTGCCACAGGTGGCACGCAGAGCCATATTGGTGGGCACGCAAGTGTTGGCCTAGCTCAGCTCCAGCGTGCATGTGTGCACCAGCCAACTGATTTTCAGGCTTTCCAGTCCCACCGGAAGTCAGGAAACTGGCTGTTTGTGGCCTCCAGAAGGCCTCCAGGGTGAATGGGAAAGGCTGTTTTTGTCCTCCCCAGACTCTTAGAAAGCCTCTGGAGCCTGGGGAGGGAAAAATGGGCCTACCGGGCCCACTGTGCCATTGTGTGCCAAAAGCAGGGGGAAGTGTGGGGGGGTCATGTGCGCAAGCGCGGGAGGGCAGGGCGCATTGAATTATGGATGTGGGCACACACAGTCGCGACCCTTCACGCTCTCCCCCCCCCCCGCTTTTGGCCTGCGACGGCAAAAACGTTAGCCATCACTGGCCTATACTCTCAGAACAAGTGCATGCTGGGAAGCCGGACTCCCTTTTCTTTAGCATTTGGAGAAAGCAGAAGCACAAAGAAGAATCCCTCTTAATCTGTGACACATGGTCATCCAAGGACAAACCCACATCCCACACACAGAGCATCACTGATGAGATTTAAATTGCTTGTATTTATTAATTGTTTTGTTCAGCAGAAACTTAGTACTGTCTATCTTGTATTTCATTCTCATTGTATGTATCCCTATTTTTTCCAATTTCACCATATCCTGTTCTTTCAATAAAGTATTCAGATTTATGCATATGATCTGTTTTATTGGAGGCTAGGCGGGTTTAGCTGCATGTCAAGCTGCACACAAACTAACATGAATGAGGACAGAACATTGCCAACATTTTAATGCTATGATTATTAGGGAGCTATTGTGGCTATTAGTCAGTCTGTAATGAACTATAATTGGGCTAGAAGGTAGGGATGTGGGTGTGTTATATTTATTTTATTTATTTATCAAATTTCTATATCACTCACCTCATCTAAGTGACCCTTATAAAAACGTCATAAAATAATTTTAAATCTTGACTAAACGCACTGTTAAAAACAGAGTTAAAAACAGGGATACAATGTAGAAATCAAAAGTAAGATCATCCATGGTTTTAGGGTGAAGTATCATCAGTATGCTGATGATACTCAGCTGTACATCTCCACCCCAGACCACCCCAACAATGCCCTCGAAGTGGTGTCCCGGTGCCTGGAGGCCGTACGGATCTGGATGGGGAGGAACAGACTCAGGCTCAACCCTTCCAAGACCGAGTGGCTGTGGTTTCCGACATCCCAATATAATCAGTTGACGCCATCTCTGACTATTGGGGCGAGTCATTGTCCCCCACAGATAGGGCTCGCAACTTGGGTGTCCTCCTGGACTTGCGGCTGTCTTTAGAAGGGCATATGACAGCCTTGGCCGGGAGGAGTTTTTATCAGGTTCGCCTGATTCGCCTGATTCGCCAGTCGCCTTTCTGGATCGGGATTCGTTATGCATGGTCACTCATGCCCTCATCACCTCATGCCTGGACTACTGTAATGCTCTCTACATGGGGCTCCCCTTGAGGAACACCCAGAGGCTCCAACTGGTCCAGAATGCGGCCGCGCGGGTGGTGATGGGAGCGACGTGGTGCTCCCATGTGACTCCACTCCTGCGCGAGCTGCACTGGCTCCCAGTGGTCTTCCGGGTGCGCTTCAAGGTTCTGGTTACTATCTTCAAAGCGCTCCATGGCTTGGGACCAGGGTATTTTTGGGACCACCTTCTGCCACCAATAGCCTCTCACCGACCAGTCCGTTCCCACAGAGAGGGGCTCCTCAGGGTGCCATCAGTCAAACAGTGTCGACTGGCGGCCCCCAGGGGGAGAGCCTTCTCTGTGGGGGCACCGGCCATCTGGAACGAGCTCCCCCCTGAGATAAGGGGGATACAGGATTTGGATTTGGATTTGGATTTATTGGATTTATATACCGCCCTACTCCTGAAGGACTCAGGGTGGTGAACAGCCAACAATAAAAATACATATATACAAAATTTAAAACCCAACTAAAATCAAATTAAATGAATTTGGCCCGGACAGAATTAAAACACCCCACATAATTTAAAACAGATTAAAATTTAACACTAAAAAGAGAGGTTAGGCCCGGCCTGCCTGGTGAAATAAAAAGGTCTTAAAAGCATGGCAGAAGGTGCGCAGATCCGAGATCCTCCATATCTCCAGGGGGGAACTCGTTCCAGATAGTAGGTGCCCCCACAGAGAAAGCTCTCCCCCTGGGGGCCGCCAGTCAACACTGTTTGGCTGACGGCACCCGGAGGAGCCCCTCTCTATGAGAGCGTACCGGCCGGTGGGAGGCTATTGGTGGTAGTAGGTGGTCCTGCAAGTACCCAGGTCTTAAGCCATGGAGCACTTTGAAGGTGGTAACCAAAACCTTGAAGCGCACTTAGAAGACCACCAGGAGCCAGTGCAGCTCGCGCAGGACAGCTGGGAACGCCCATCATCACATGGGAACGCCATGTCGCTCCCATCACCACCCACGCGGCCACACTCTGCGCCAGTTGGAGCCTCTGGGTGCTCCTTAAGGGGAGCCCCATGTAGAGAGTGTTACAGTAGTCCAGACAGGAAGTGACGAGGGCGTGAGTGACCATGAGTAAAGTGTCCCGATCCAGAAAGAGACGTAACTGGTGGATCAGGCAAACCTGATAGAAAATCCTCCCGGCCACGGCCGTCAGGTGCCCTTCTAAGGACAGCTATGAGTCCAGGAGGACGCCCAAGTTCCAAACCCTACATACCTACATACAGGACCTACATACCTTCCTCCGGGCCCTGAAAATGTTCCTATTTTATCAGCTGGCCTGGCTTAAACCTCCCTTTATAAATGGGTTTTATATTGGGTTTTAAATGTTTTTAAAATTGGATTTTAATTATCTCAGCCTAATTGTATAATTTATTTTAAATTTTTAATTTTTGAATTATATTGTATTTTTAATTGGCTGTTCACCACCCTGAGTCCCTTGGGGAGTAGGGCGGTATATAAATCTGAATAAACTTAAACTTAAACTTAAATAGTCAAAGTTAAGAAATTAACGAAGCTAAAATTAACAAGATGGAGGGAATGCCGTCAAGTTCCAGATGTATCCCTAGTTGCATAGTAGTCAGTCTCCATGTTAAATGGCAGAGCCAGGTCTTAAGACTCTTTTGGGAGGCCAGAGAAAGTGGGGGCTTACCTCACTCTGGGAGCAAGGTGTTCTAAAGGGCAGAACAATGGCAAAGAAAGCCTTCATCTTAGATCCCACCAATCAAAATTCTTTAATCATCAGGATCTGCTGCTTGCCTTGACTACTTGGCTTGGTGGATTAGTTTGATATAATTAGGATGAGACAGTTTTTCAGGTAATCAGTTTCTCGGGTAATCTGGCCCAATGCCATAAATAGCTTGAAAGGTGATAATCAAACACCTGGAGTTGGACCTGTAAGCAAAGTGATGCAGAATGCAGTAGTGTAAGAAGTTCTGTCTCTAGGGTGGCACATACAACACCTCTGCATAGCAGAGGGATATCTTGAACGGCTCATGCCACTGTGTTCTGTACCACTTGCAGCTTCAAGATACTCTTCAAAAAATAGCCTAACAGAGAGCGTATGTGTGGATATTCATCCCACAGTTGGGCAGTTAATATATTGAAAAACACAACACAACAGTATGTATGTATATATGTATGCATGCATGCATGCATGTATTATGTAAATAAAAACCAGATAGTACTTAAGTCTTGAATGTATATTTCTTTACTGAATGCTTATTTAGCTAGTAATAAAATGTAAAAACTAGCTAGATACTAGCTCAATAAATGTTCAATGTATTTTATTCTTAGTCCCAAGTAATGTTTGCAAATTAAAAGCCACATTCAAACATTGATATTTGCAAAGCTAAATACTCGTAAACTTAGCAAAATGGAAGATTTTGTCATAAAAGGACTGTTTTAGACGTTGCTTATATTCCAGAACAGAAAAATTGTAATGAGGAACGATTTTATCTACCATTTTCATATTTATATTTAAAAAATAGTTTTAACTTCACCTATCAAGGCATCTTGTTCTTTGGGAACTATTCCCATGTGGTACCTTGATTTGATCTATCCAAGACACAAATCACGTGAATAACATAAGAGAAAAGAAAACTCACCCAGCCTTTTGAGTGAACTGCTTTGAGACAGGCAATAAAATTTTCATTGGAGCTTTTAGCAGTGGATGAATGACTGCCCGTCACATAAACTAAAAGATGCCTGCATTTTCTTGAAAAACAAATGGACAAAGTGATCATCCATCAGCACGCAATTTCAAAGAAGTTCATGGATACAAAAGTAACTGAGTAGCAGATTGAATTTCCAAATACATGTTTCACTTCAGTAACAGGCTAAAGTTTATTAGTGTCTTGACATGCTGCATAGGACAATTGGGCATTTTTCCACATTTGGTGGATGTATACTGATGGAGTTGTAGCTGCTGTATACCTATTAATTAACAGTGGCCTTGGAGAAGCACTTGCATATTTAATTTTCCCTTAACAACAAGCACAGCTGAAACAAGGAGACAAAGCCTCCTACAGTGGAACAAATAAGCATGAGATTTCCTTCAAATAAGAAAAAAAATAATAAAAAAAGCTGCTGGTGGGGTGTTTCAGGCATGTATTTTACAGCAACCAGTGAACATTTCACCAAGAGCATGATGCTATGTGTGAGCCAAAGCAGCTGGCTTTCAGCATCAGATCTATTGAACTTTAGGAGACTTGCTCAATATTCTAAAGTTAATAGGGACATGAAAGGAACCCCCAACTGGGCTTCCCCCAGGGAAACAGTGATGTTACTGGATAATCCTTTCAACCTGGAAGCTCCTCACTGCTGCTGAAATGAATACAACAACACAAATATTGTGAAGTACTGACAATTTCTGTAGCAAATGAAACTCAATTAATAATGTCAGAGCGATGTCTACATTTTTTGAGAATTATGGAATTCAGCAATTCGAAAACATGGGACCATGCAGGGACCAATATTTGAAACAATAGAATGAATATTTAAAAATAATTTGGAATAAAAGTCAGTAAATCATGTACAAGAAGATCTACACAATAGACCTATTATGTTGCTGCAGAGTCCTACATTTAGCCTGTTGCATTTTCATTCATTAAAGTGCATATTTTCATGTTAATTGAAAGTTGAGTGATCCTCACATTGATTTCTAGTTTTCAGTAATCCATGGAAATGGGGAAGGGTTAATTTATTTTCACCCATTCCTAACTACCCCTGATCACCAGAAAAGTCTCGATGTGATGTGCTTGAAAAACACATTAATTGTAAGAGCTGTTTTCAGCAATGCATGTCATTTAGAATTTCCCAGGCTGATGGGTCATCACTACAAAATGTCATGCCTAGTTACCTCTGTCCGATACTATTATGTGACATGGCTGATGATACTACTTCAGCCCAAAGAAAGTGAAAAACAAGTGGATTAAATTTTCAGAAGTCTGTAGTTAACAGTTTCAGAAAAACAAATTACTCCTAAATACTATCCTTGCTTATAAAGAGGAAAATACATGCTGTGCAGAGAACAAGATGTTAGCAATATTTATTTCCAAGACCACTGAAAGCAGCATGTCCTGCTGTGTTTGTCAGGTGTAAGTTAACCATAGAAAAGAGCTATAGAAAGAAATCACCATTAGGATATTAGCGGAGGAATGGCTACAAGCATGTGGAAATTAAGGATACTTGGCAATTGTTTTCTTCCCACTTGCCAGTAGATAGAGATGAGTTATCCATCATGTTAAGTAAGCTGCAGAGTAACATATTGGCCAAATTGGACCCCCCGATGTGATGTAACTATCTGAAAGTTTCCAGTTGTAGAGAGTTGATTCATTCTGCTCCTCTCATTCTACTTTTAGGCCAGACACTGATTTTTTCTTCACCCAAGACAAAGGTGTTTTGGTTTACTTAGTCTGTGAAGCAAGATAGCTCTTCCAATTCAGAAGGATTTAGCAGGTTGTCACAACTGTTGTTGTCATTTAACATTTTTCAAACTTTGGTAGACCAGAAGATGCAAATTAGAGCCACGGAAATCTCAGAATGTTTCAGCAAAGCTCCTCCCACACAGTCAATACTAGGAAGGCAAATGCCCACAGAAAATATACATTTTGGTGAACTTCTGCCAATACCATTTCCTGATAATGCAACATTGATTAAAACTATTTTCTCACTAGAGATTTATAGCATTTGTAGTATCATCAAATTATCACTCCACTCACATAACAGTAAAGAAGAAGTGAAATGTTATATTGCCACAACAATGGTTGGATCATGCTAAAAGACCTATACATCATTAGTGTGGAAACAATCTTAGTAACTCATTCCAGAGAATCATACATTTGAAAAGGTCGACTCAGCCTTCCATCCTTTATAAGGTGGGTAAATTGAGGACCCAGTTTGTTGGGGGCAATAAGCTGACTTTGTATAAATATAAATATACAAAAGTATGAAGGCTATTGCTTAACGCATTGTAAGCCACCCTGAGTCTCCGGAGAAGGGCTTCATATAAATCAAATTAAAAAAAAAAAAGAAAAGAATCCAAAGCTTAAATACAATTTCCTAAGGATTCAGAAAAAACACTGTTCCCAGCATCCTTTATAAGTAGCCTTCAAGGTCTGCTCCAAACCCTTTAATATAGGAATCTGACTATTTCTTCATTATCTTCAAATGGCTAATAAAAATTGAAAGCAAGTATTGTTCAAATAAGAATAAAACTTCTCATGAAACCAACACAAATGTTGGACCAAACAATGAGTTCTTAAGTTGTCCCCTGAAAATGCAAAATGGAGAATAGCAAGGCTAGGGTTGCAACAATCATATTTTTTATGGAAAATGTTTCTAAAACAATATATTTCAATCATATTATTCATCTACTTCTAGCCATGATTCTTAAATTTTAGAATATATTAAATTTGATATGATCAGTATATGCTGGTATAGTGTTTTGTTGCTACTTTTTCAAACAGTGGGTTTAAGCATAATGAAATCAATTTTCAATAAAAATCCTTTGCCATATTTGTAGTCAGACTTCTTTTCCTATTCTGTTTAATCTGAAGGTGATGATAAAAGTTTTCAGTATACTTTAGGACTACCATGGGAAAAACAGACAATTGTGCCATTTCTTTCAGTACTGTAAATCTTCCAGCTTCAAAGCTGAGTTAAAATGAATAGAAAAATAAATGGAAGAAGTCTAAATAAATAAATAAAAATGGTCAAGTTTTTAAGGCACCAGGCTAGAAACCAGAGCCTATGTGGTCTAGTTTCGTTTTAGGCATGAAGGTCTCTTGGGTGACTTTGAGCCAGTCACTCTCTCTCAGCCCAATCCACCTCACAGGGTTACTGTGGGAAAAATAGGAAGAGGAAGGAATATTAGGCACATTTGCTGCCTTGACGTATTTGTAAAAATAATAAAGGTGGGTTTAAAATCTAAAAATCTAAATCCAAATTTAAAAAATCTTATTCATTCAACATAAAAAAATTAACAAAACAGAATTGTCTTGATGTAGGACTGATGTAGTCTCATTGTTCACCATATACTGTATGAATGTTGGAGAATTGAACTATATTTTCTTTAACATGCCAGGCTGGCAAATAAGAAGGTGTCTTCTGAATTGGATCCCTCAAGAACGGCTATGATTTGCCTCAAGAATGTGTGATTTGCAGTATTTGTGCAAGCCTAGATGTAAAATTAGTGGCAAGTCAGTGGGAGTGTATTAAAAATTATTTCTAAACAAGCACAAATGGACATATAACTAACTTTGAAGCAATTCTGTTTTGTACAACAGTTGTATTGACATGAATTGTTAAACTTTAAAGGTTTTTCCAGTTAACTGACATAGCCTACCTGTTCTGATGCTTGAAGTCTCTTATGAACAAATCAGAAAAACAAATAAACAAATCCGATCTTGTTTCCAGTTGTAGATTTATAAATTAGTATTCCCTGTCCTTGGTAGAATTCAGTTGAAATAAACCAATAAAGTTATTGTATCTATTTCTGTAATTGTAGCCTTCTGGGTAATTAATTTATTTATTTATTTATTTATTTATTTATTTATTTATTTATTTATTTATTTATTTAAATTTATATACCGCCCTTCTCCCCTGAGGGACTCAGGGCGGTGAACAGCCGAAATTTAAAATAGCATACAATATAAAAGTTAAAATAACTAAAAATAAATTAAATTAATCGGCCTCCCAATTTAAAATCCCAGGGCTATACAAATTAAAAACTAACCCATAGAAAACCCATTTAGGCTAGGCCAGCTTGCTGAAATAAAAACTTCTTCAGGGCCTTTCGGAAAGTGCGGAGATCCAGGATTAGTCGTATTCTGGGAGGTAGCTCATTCCAGAGGGCAGGTGCTCCCACAGAGAAGGCTTTCCCCCTGGGGGCCGCCAGCCGACATTGCTTGACCGACGGCACCCTGAGAAGGCCCTCTCTGTGAGAGTGAATTGGCTGGTGGCAGGTAATCAGTAGCAGAAGGCGGTCTCGTAAATACCCTGGCCCTAAGCCATGGAGATAATTGCCTATCTGTTGGCTTTCTGCCCATTTCTTTACCTATAAACGGGTAAACCTAAATTGTACAGCCATGCCCTCATATTGTGTTCTGGATTACTGTGATACATATTCTGTTTAACCATAGCAAAAAGTTATCCTAAACAGAGTCAATGTTTATGGTGCCAGAAAGAATTATAGAAAAACTGATCACAAGATTTCCACAGTAGCTTTAGATTGGTTTCTGAAAGTTGAATTCTCATTGCTATTGATTCTTCTTATACTCTATCTTAAATAATAGAGAAATCCTATTTTAAAAAGCCTAAAAGTAGTGTAAATTTAGCTTTCAAATTGGTTTTATTTAATGCTGTATTTATGTTTTCCTTCTTTAAGAAAAAGAGAAATTTTAAGAATAAAATTTACCACTCACTGTAAATTTTGTTTTCTCACTCCTAGCAAGTTGCCACATTGAAGGTTAGTCATTCTAAAAATTCAGTCAGGTTTATTGTTGCTGGCTGGAAAACATGATTGTAAAAAGCATCTAATTCTAACACCTTCCCAGCATCTGCACAAAGATAATAGGGTTATGTATATAATTCATGAACAAGTGAATGAAATGGACAAGATGAAAAATGCACTGAGATCTAATTCCAAGTGAGTAAGCGTATGAGTGAAGGCATGGAACATTAGACTAATTTTAAGTGGAAATATAAAATGGAACATTCTAAAAAATACAAGTTTGGTTAGATTATACAGATAAAGCAAAGAACAGCTATGAAAATTGTTAAGAGACTAAACAAATTCCCCATGAGGAAAAAATTATAGCACCTAGGACTTAATTTAAAGCAAAGATAGCTAAGTGGTAACGTGGTAAAATATATTAAATTATGCGATACAACAAAAAGATGGATAGAAAGAAGTTTTTCATGCTTCACCACTGTGAAAATGGTGTATGATAATACTGCTTTCTTTAAAAAATATCCTCTTTACCCTAACTGAAAATAACAGGAAGACATTGAATAACCATTTACTGTTAAATATTCTAAGTAAATATTTAAATTCAGGAGCTTAAGTAGATGGCATCTATGGATGCCAAGGTAAATTCCCTGTTTCCCTTCCCTCACGCCAAACAAACTAATGGATTGCAATGATTTATTTATTAGGAGTGATTAAGTCATTGTTGACTCTTAGCAACCACACAGGTGTTCTCTAGGTCAATGATCCCAAGCAGTTTCTCCCCATCTTCCAATGGCATACCCATCATCACTGTAATCAAGTCTATCCAATTGCTGTTGGTTATTCTCTTCTCTTTCTTTCCATCTTTTCTAGCATGATAGACTTCTCCAAAGAGCTAGGTTATCACATAATCTGTCCAAATAATTTGACCCTGATCATTTGTACTTCAAGTGAGAAATCTGACTTATTTGATTGATTATCTATTTCTTTGTTTTCTTGGCTATTAATGGTATTTTCACTTCATAGCTATTTCATGAAGTGCTAGTCTACTGCATATATCTTAATTGGTGTTTTTCTTTTACTATTGATAGTTGATTCTGTAAGGCAAGAGCTATCCATTATTTTAATATCTTCATTATACATTCTAAGGCTGGTTGCTATACTTGTCATTTGTTTGCTAATTTTTGTATTTATTCTTAATCCCATATTTTCACTGTTCACTGATCTTCATAGAAGAGCCGCGATGGTGCAGTGGTTAGAATGCAGTTAGATTACTTCTGCTGACTTCCAGCTGACTGCAATTTGGTAGAACGAATCCCACCAGCCTCAAGGTTGACTCAGCCTTCCATCCTTCTGAGGTGGGTAAAATGAGGACCCAAATTGTTGGAGGCAATATGCTGATTCTGTAAACTGCTTAGAGAGGGCTGTAAAAGCACACTCACTTTTGGCATACAACCACAAAAAGGTTAGCCATCACTGCTATATAGCGATATATGTGGAGGGTTTTTTTTTTATTGTTGTTGTTGTTTTTGTTTTAAAAAGATTGTCTGTCCAGCTCTCAGTGTTTAAATGGCAATCAGAATTGAAATCTTTGCATTTTCAAACAAGGAGCCTGGTGGAGCAGTGGACTAAAGTGCTGTTAAATAGCACTTAGCTGCCAACTGCCTGCAATTACTGCAAGTTCGAATCTCACCAGGCTCGAGGTTGACTCAGTCTTCCATCGTTCGGAGGTAGGTAAAATGAGGACCCGGATTGTGGGGGCAATAAGCTGACTTTGTATAAAAAAGAACACAGCTTGTGGGGGAGGGCAAAAGCCCTATTAAGCAGGTATATACAAAAGTATGAAGGCTATTGCTTAACGCATTGTAAGCCGCCCTGAGTCTCCGGAGAAGGGCGGCATATAAATCACACCAATAAAATAAAAAATCTCTTTCCTTCAATACATATCTAATACCTTTTTCATTTATTTTCTCTCTTTTACTCCTTAGTTCTTGTCTATATACTGAACATACAGCATACTATACTATCATTGTATAGAACACACATACTTCAAGAATATGCAAATAATAATAATCCACCTCCCCAAGGCTCCGATTAGTCAAAATATTTGCAGTAAAAAATTAATGTTCAGACATCCTGCGCAGTACATTTGGGAGAAATGAATTTGTTAGAGAAGATTTCAGATAATGTAAATTGCTTCTAATTCTCAGTGTAAATAATAGGACTTAAAAGCAAGATTGGGCCAAAGCATTATTGCTATCTCCTTTCATTTCATATAGGAAGCAGATGTTTATCAGTCTGTAATGTGGATGACAGAATAGCATTCTCTATCACATATAGGAACAGCAAACAACTTTAGATGCCACAAAGATCACATTTCAAAAACATTTATTTTTTTCCCCCAACATCTCCTGGTCTACCCTTTCGTGAGTCCCTCACAGATCTCTCCCTTCCCAGGCAGCTGTTTGTGTTGCCTAATGGAAGATCAGAAATATAAAGGTATATGTTTTACTTTGGTCATGTTTTTGAATTTTTTTTAAAAAAAATTTTTGTCTGTCACATTCTAAAAATCAGTGCAGCCAGATCCTATTCTGGGAGGAACCTCAGGAGTTTTAAGAGATTGAATGTATGTACTTGCAGAATCTAATGTTCCCATTTCCACTTTTCCCCCCACCCTATATGTAGGTGGATCCCGCTGCAGGCATACTTTAAACATATAAATATATGTCATTTCAAGAAAGGAAACATGATGAAGTTTCGCTTTCACTTTTATTTACAGCCAGAGGTTTTGTGGATTAAAGCAGCACACAGGAAACATTGCTTTGGGAAGGTTTATTTCTGAAAGCTTTATTCTTTCCTGCTGTTCTCTTCGCTGTGTTATTTTAGATGGTCTCATTGTGTCCATATATGGAATATGTTACAAAGATTTTGGAAATGGTTATATAGTTTTATTTTGGGCATGTATTACAATTAGGAGCACTGTTAAATAAGAACACTGACTAATAAAGATATACAGTAGTTGCAGTCGTCACTGAAAACTAATGAGCTTCAATATAAATTTAATGAAGGAAACCAGCTAACAAAAGTGCCAATTTGAATATATTAAGAAAACTTATAGGGAAAAAGCCTGCTCAATTAGCTTTTCTTTTCCTTCTTTTCAAAGTAGCCACTTTGCCCTTAACCATAAAATAGTTTTCATGAGAATACAGGTGAGCATTTTCATGACTTTAAACAAGGTAGATGACACCGATGTGTACTCTGTCTGCTGGCACTTGTCACTTGTATTAAGTTCAAGGCGAAATAATTGTGTCCTGCTCAACCTCTGTGTTTGAAGAAACACAAGAGAAATCACAAAGGTATACAGAACAAGTATGAGGTGATTCTTGTGAGATTAGTTGTCTAATCAGCTTAAAATGACACCAGGCCTGTATTATGCTGCAGCTGTGAGGACAGCAGTTAGATACACTACCCAGCAGATTAAGTGATTTTCTCTTCCTGGCTTGGCAAGGTTTTATTTTCCATTTAATCCATCAGAGTTTAATTTGCAATTTATTTTTAGGTAAGGAGCCAATTCTCACTACACATTGCCCTTCCTTAATGAGTTGTATTTGTTTAATGGAATAATGAGGTGATGACAAAGTTTAGAGAATCTTGATGATCTCTTGATGTGTCTGATTTCTACCATGTATCATATCTGTACATTTTCCTTTCTTGATGAGAATTGCCAATTATGAAACATTGTATGCAGCATTTAAGGTAAAGCTAGAACTTTTTTTTTACTTCAATTACTCAATAATCACACTTAAACATTTATATTCCATTGCTCACATTTTAATTTATTTATTCAAAATGTTTCTCAATATATGTATGGAGACCGTATCTTAACTGCTCAGAATAGATGTCAGATGGTTTCAAGGCACTGGTCTGAACAACTATCTAACACAAGTTAAAGGTAGTGGATGAAGTGATTCCTTGGATTGTCCTCTGACAATGCAACTGTTAATTTTTCTGCTTCCTGATTGACATGGCACAGTCATTATTATTATGGTCCACAAAATCAAGCTGGATTCATCCTAGACCTAGGCTGTATTCACTCAAGCTTCCTGCCTCATATTTCAATACTTGCAACATTATGGATATCATGGACCATTATAGGCAGCAGCGTGAGAGAGAGAGATCATTGCTCAGAAATCACTGTACCCAGTGCTAGAAGGTTTCAATAGTTCAGGCCTCTAGCTACTTAATGAAAACAACTTAGATACATTTGGTAAAATATTACTCACAGCTGTTAGAATCCACTAGGATCCCATCATCACCCAATTTGGACCTTGTTCTATGCTGTAGAAGATGGTACAACAGTCCAAATTCCTCAGACTAATATATCACTTCTAGGATTCTCATATATGGACTAGCCAAATTATTATCAACATCATACATTTCTGAAATGAAGAATTACTATATATTAAGGCAAAAAAATAATTTCTATTAAAAAAGCACGTCAGATTTCAGTTTCACCATGATGGTGTTGTTGATTTTTTTCCTCTCCTTTAATGACACTGTGAGATATTTCAGAAGTCCCATATGTGTCAGACAGCTTTGGTGAGTTAGATTATTTTTTAATGTATCATTGATAAAAGTCATGCTTAGACTTTCTTTCAGAACTGCTGGACAACCTGTCACTGTCAGTTCCTAGAACTTTTCTTGGAGCAATCATTCTTTCTCCTCTCACCCCCTTTCATATTTTTAGACCAAAAATTGTAGTTTGCTATGGATGTCAAACTTGATTCATCTATAAAATCATAGCCTAGAAATAAGTACTTTTCCTCAAGCTTCAGATGGACCTGCACAGAATAAGAGTGAGACCTAAATAAAGATGACAATCATTTATACAATGGACAGGACCTATGACAACTCATTCAACAAAGTGCTGAAAGTATTTTCTTTGAACTTCCTTTCTTAGTACCATTGCAGTTTTATAGAAGAATGTTCTTAATGGCTAACACTATTGACATCTATTGACCAGACATTTTTAAAATACAAATAGTAACTTACAACCATTCATTTAATGACTGTATGTACCATATTTTTCAGAGTATAAAATGCCTTTTCCTCCCCCCGCAAAAGAGGGTGAAAATTTAGGTGTGTCTTATACACCAAATGTAGCCCCGCCCACCCACTGGCCCCCACCCTTTGGCCTCTGCCTCCCAGCAGTTACCTCCTTGCAGCAAGCAGCAAGAAGAAACAGCTCGCTTCAGTTTCAGCACAGCCTAATTAGCACAAGTTGATTGGATCGGCCTCCCGACTCTCAGTTGTTTTGCATGGGCCTCTGCTGCTTGCTGCAGGGAGGTAAATTGCTGGAGCAGACTTTTTTTCCTTGTGCTAATCAAAACAAAACAAAAATGAAAGTAAAGCAGGGTGTTTGCTGTTTGCTGCAACGAGACAAAATTGCTCAGAGGCAGAGGCAAATTTCTTTTGTTTTCCTTACCAAAAAGGGTAGGTGTGTCTTATAGTCCAGTGAGTCTTATACTATGAAAAATATGGTAAGTATAATGGCACTGAGAAAAGTGACTTATGTCAGGTTTTCATACTTATAATCATTGCAGCAGTCCCATGGTCATGTGATCACTATTTGTAACCTTCCCAGCCAGGTAACCTTCCCAGACAAGTAAAGTCAATGGGGGAGCCAGATTTGATTAATGATCACATGATTCATTTATCAGCTAGAGTGATTCACTTAACAACCGTGGCAAAAAGGTCATAAAATGGAGTACAACTGTCTTGCTTAGCAATTTTGGACTCAGTTGTGATTGTAAACAAATCACAAATCTACAGGTATCAATATATAATTAATTATTTTTATAATAAAATGTTCTCGATTGCTGGGTATCATTATTTGTATTCTCATTGTTAGAGGCACAGATCAAAAAAGAAAAGAATCTATTAAAAGCCAGATGGAATATCAAAAATCAACAACAACAGGGACTGACTCATTTATCTTAATCCACACATATCAATTTGGTGTATTTTTCTCCAACATGTGTAATCTAGGGGTTACATTTCTTGGTTTACTTTGTTCATTACATAAATTTATATGGCTGGCAATAGCCACTTGGCTGAAAATCACTGGGTATCACTCAGCATATTGCTAATGCCAAACTGACAAATGACCCCACTCAGTGGTTTCATTTAGATGTCAAACAGAAGAAGTGATAATGACAACGCCATGGCACCCCACAAAGGAGGAGCCCAAAGGAGTAACTCTACCCTTGTCAACACCAAATGGAACCAGCTATTAAGGAAGTAAGGACAATAACTTCACTATCCTAGAAGTATTTTCAATGGAATACATTTTCTATCTGACATCTCCTCTGGCAGGCCCTGCTCTGCAATTTGTTCTGAAAGTTGGGGAGTTGTTTGGAGAAAATTTGGAGAGATCTGGAGGTACAGAAGATAAGAAAAATAATTTTCTTCTTTACTGTTTAATTGGCAGGTTTATTACAATTACAAAAGTAACACCACTAATGTCTCACATTCAAGATTTTACATCACATTGAAGAACAAGAATGGTGATACATTCATGTACACTGATTAACATTTTCTTTTTTAATATAGATTTGCATAAATATTTCATTAATTAATAGATTGTATATTATGAGTGGGGCAATCTGTTTAGATAATTTTGCTTTGTAAGAAACACAGAGACCATTATTACTTACTATTTATCTTCTTTTACATATCAGACTTCAGCATGTACAACCACATATAAATACATAATCTGAGAGTATGTGAAGTATAAAATGTTTTTCAATATTTACATGATTGCCAGTGAAGTACAGAAATAGTTTTACATATAAAAGGAAGATGGATGAAAGCCTGCCTCCTCATTTCATTAGCTGTTACAAATTAGTGTATTATGTTAGCTTACCTTCTCAGTCTCCATAAACTAATTTAAACTATGTCTCCTGTCCTACTTTTAGAATTATCCTTACAATTTCTTAAAGCAACAAAAACATTTTCAGGACACATCTCATAATTCCACTCAGAAATATATCTGATACACAGGAATATACTGGATGTAATTGTACATTAGTATTGTGACAGACAGTATCCACAATACAGACAACTCAACAACCAATCCCTTAGTAACTGTTCAAAGATATGATGGAGCCCCCCCCCCCCAAAAAAAGGTACTGATGGTCTGATTTCCAATGTGCTGCACACCCACTCCAGAATCACACTGACCAACTGTGCTTGGCAATCAGCCAGTGGTGGGATTCAGCCAGTTCTCACCACTTCGGGAGAACTGGTTGTTAACTTTCTGAGTAGTTTGGCAAACTGGTTGTTGGAAGAAATCATTAGGGCAGAGAACTGGTTGTTAAATTATTTGAACCACTGCAACCAGCTCCCATTTATGTCCATTTTATAGCATTCCACAGTTATGTGACCATGATTTTTGGTGTTTTTTTCCAATTTCTAGAATTACATCCAATTTCTGGCAACTTAATGGCCATTCAGTATAACATCCCAAAGGTGCTTTTTCAAGAGACAACTGGACTTTGTTTTTCTTTGAAGACATTTCTTTTCTGACCTAGGCTTCCTGAGACATTAAAAAGTACACAACTGTGAATTATTATTCATTCACAGCCCATAATAAGTCACAAAAAGTTGGTAAAGAGTCCGTCAGAAGTCTGTCACAATCCTTCGGGATAAGGCTGATAAGCACCCACCTTTATCTCCCTTGACACACTGCGAAAGACCTGATTGGCAATTAGCTTTGCAAGGCCACATGGAGCTTCAGAATTTAAACCAACCAGCATGAACAAAGTTGTTTCCTGCAAAGGCTCGCATGCCTTTGCTCCTCCTTTATGTCTTATGCGAGGGGCCAATCATCTCCAAGTCATCCCTTTTCTTTTAACTGTTCTTGTCTTTTGGCAGCTCTGTGCATGGTCGCACTGGGAACAGGCTCCCCCTGTTCCTCTGCCTCGCTGATGTCCGACTCTGGAGTCTCCAGAGGCAGCACTTAACTCCCAGATGGTCCTGGCCCCCTCTCTGCCTCCGACACAGAGCTCTCGTCCAAGCCTTCCCAGACTCTAGGACTGGCCCATGTTCCTCCCCACCTCCTCACTGTCTGACTCTGCTGCCAACTTCGCAGGTCACTGGCGGACCACAATTTCACTTCTCATTCAAGAATCTTTTTCAGCTCTGACTGGCTGGTGGGAATGGAAGGATTTATATTCCTTGCAGACAGCTTCTCTTTTGCATTCTTTTAGAGAGTTATTGAGGCCACTTGGAGATTTGTCTGTGTCCTCAGGTCACCTGAGTAGAGCAACTGACTGTGGAGCCTTCTTGGAACTGCTGAAAGGACTGTGTTGTACAGCTAGGTTTTCTGCAGGATGTTTTCTGCCCTATGTCCCTTCACTGTTGAACACAGGTGCAGGATTCTTGACCTGGATGATCAAGAATCTCCATAGACGTGCGGTATAACAGATTTGTTTAATTAGTGCAAGTGTTAATTAAATGATCAAAGTGTTTGATTAACAACCACCACAAAGAAGGTTGAAAAAACTGACATGGTCATATAGTGGCCCGCTTAATGACTTCCATGACTTACAACCGTAGTTCTGGACTCAATTATGGCAATAAGTCAAGAATTTCACAAAATGTTGAATAAATCAGGAATGGATGTGCATACAGATTCTAGATATTCTATACCCTATTCAAATATAGTGCCCAGAACATCTACAATGTGGATATCTTACCCCTCACTAGTACACTCAAATGTTTTTAAGGTAAAGGTTCCTCTCATGCATATGTGCTAGTCATTCCCGACTCTAGGGGGCAGTGCTAATCTCTGTTTCAAAGCCAAAGAGCCAGCGCTGTCTGAAGACGTATACATGGTCATGTGGCCGGCATGACTAAATGCCAAAGGTGCACGGAATGCTGTTACCTTCCCACCAAAGGTGGTCCTATTTTTCTACTTGCATTTTTTACATGCTTTCGAACTGCTAGGTGAACAGAAGCTGGGACAAGTAATGCGAGCTCACTCCATTACACAGCACTAGGGATTCGAACCGCTGAACTGCCAACCTTTCAATCAACAAGCTCAGCATATTAGCCACAGCCACTGAGCTACTGCATCCCTCAAATGTTGTTAGTGTCCTGTAAATATCACATGCTTAACATAATTGCCTTCTGGGAGGAAGCTGATATGCCTCCTGGGAGGAAGCTGATAGTTTTGGGTTCATAGGCTTCTTCTCTGTATAATGGCTATTATACAGAGAAGAAGCCTATGTATATTCCTGGCTAATTTAAACTTTTACCAACAGTTTAATGCAAGAGATTGTGCCAAGTTAATAATACTAAGAGCTTATTAATGAAAATTTCCTCATCAGAATGATTCCTCCCACAATCTCTGTGATGAGCCTAAGTTAAGGAGGAATTGCTACGTCATCTGCTCACATAGGGGTTGCCACAAATCTTCTATAGCCCACCAGTTCTCCTCCATCCCTCGGAATGTTCATTCTGGTCAGGAGATGATTAATCAGAAATAAATTAGATGTTTTCTGTACTTAGATTCTACTATTTAAAAAGGAAAAGAAGACAGGTGAGCAGGCAATATACACAGAGAAAACTATAGAATAACCCAAGCTCTATGCCTTGTTAAGATGTTTGGCAGCAAGGAGTGAATGGCATGAAAGGTGAAATGAACCTACTAACTTATTAAGGTCAAAGGAGGGAGGTTGTTAGTTCACAGCTTGTGCTTGGTAAGGAAGCATTGTGCCCTTAAGAAAGCAACTTAAAAGCTTGCTTAAGCAATCTCTGTTCCAGGAGTTAATTGAAAAAATGGGTCAAACACAGGACAGCCTGCAAGAAGCTGATATAATTTCTGTAATGTTAGTGAGGTGCAGGAGGGTTATCTGGACTACTTACATCTTCAGCAATAACATCTGCATAGAAGGTGAGTTAGGAATAAATTGCTGCTCATTCTTTTTCTATATGTAGATGCATCGTGAAAAGGGTTTTACTACACTGCTGCATTTGAAGCACTGAGATAACCAAACAGAACAATCTTGTAGATGAACAAAACCATCATGGTGTGGTTGGGTGATTCTATTTCTTCTGCTTCTCTAAGGGTTAGTCAAGGATTTCAGGTAGATGGGAAACAAATGAGGAATAACCTTTTCTGTATTCACAACAATGGTAAACTGTAACCATGAATTTTTCTGCTGAAGCCTGGATGTTGCAGGGAGAAAGTCGTTGGGAAGGCAGCAGGAAGCTACAAGTCCAAGGCCAGTAGGCAGTGTCTGCTGCTGGGTGGGAAAGGAGCACCAGTTTGAAATATTGGATGGGTTGGAAAGAGTATGCTTGTGTGTGCCAGAGATGATGCATCGATCAGGGAGGGTGCATCTGTGGGCAGATTAGGTCAGGAAAGGTGCCACGTATTGTGTAGGTCAGGAAAGGTGCCTACAAAGGTATTGTGTAGGTCAGGTAGGGTATCTGGAGAGATGATAGCAATAGCACTTAGACTTATATACCGCTTCATAATGCTTTTACAGCCCTCTCAAAGCGGTTTACAGAGTCAGCACATTGCCCCCAACAATCTGAGTCTTCGTTTTACCCACCTCAGAAGGATGGAAGGTTGAGTCAACCTTGAGCCAATAGATTTGAACTGCCGAATTTCAGCTAGCAGTCACCTGAAGTAGCCTGCAGTGCTGCACTCTAACCACTGCGCCACCTTGGCTCATGCCACCCCCCATGGTTCATTTGATCTGCCTGGTCCCGCTTCTGTATTCCCAACACACCTAGGCACACTGCCCAGTGTAGCACTCTCCAGGCCCCTTTCCCAATCCATGCCCTCCACATGCCATCCCTGACACAGCACCTAAGTCACGCCTGCAACCACCATGCATTAACATGCACCATCACTCTGTGTGCCCTATCCAATCCATGTGGCACATCTTGAACAACAGGAACACATCTTGACCTATCTTCCCTCTAGGTACCCTACCTGGCCTATTTTTGTTTTCTTTCATTATCTGTTCAAAGAGCAGTATATTTTTAGGAGAGTGATCACTTTTTGTGTACAAGCATAAAGACAAAGGGGATTAAAAATGTATTGCATATACATTGCCTGAAGGATTTCTTAATGAGTCTTGATGACATATGCTCAGGCTTATGTTTCCTCTTCACCTTATGAGATACTCAACCAATCAGGGCGTTCTTGATTTAGATAACCATGAATATGTAAACATAAGCACAGTGCAAGGCCATCAGGTTGCTTCTGAATGAGGTGTCTATGGAGATTCTTAGTCATCCAGATCATGATTGTCCCAAAGATGCTTTCTCAACAGGAAACTGGACTTTCTTTGTTTTTTCCTTGAAGACATTTCACTTCTCGTCCAATAAGCTTCTTCATTTCTGACTGAAGGGAATGGAAGAATTTATATTCTTTGCAGTCCTTGGGTTGATAGCACTTTTTCTGAGAGTCATTAAGGCTACTTGGAAATTTATATGTTGCCCTCAGGGGAACCCGAATATTGCAACTGGGTGTGGACTCTTTTTAGAACTGCTGAAAAGACTGTGTTGTAAACAGGAGATCGGTGGTGTCATATCTCTCTCCCTCTGTTGAGAGAAGGCTGCTCAATTTTAATGTAGATAGCCTCTTTGACCATCCCACTTTCAAAATAGCAGTCCTCTCTGTCCAAACTAGCCTTTGCCTTTCAAATGCAGTTGAATTGCTGAATCTTATCCTGATGGGTTTGTTCTTCTATGTTATACCATGTGTTTGTGAAATGGTTGTTTTGTTATTCCAATGTACAGATCTACACATGTCCCATTGCATTGTACTGCATATATCACATCTGAATGAGGTGTTCTTCAAGCAATGAATCCTATCTTTTAAAAATAATATTTATCTAACACACTAGCAAAAAAGAGGTTCCTTAGGCTAACCCTTGCTTGATTTGTGCAGTAAGTATTGATAATTAGCTGTATGTTTAATATCTGAATAATTAATTGATCATTAATTTCCAGAGGCTTAGAAAGAAAAAGCAAACATGTAAAAAGTCCAGTAGGATCTATTACCAGATTCAGAAGTAGAGCAAATGTTCAAGGATAAAAGATATCCTTTGCATATAAAGACGCACATTACATCTTTGGTTTAAAAAGAAGAGCAAAAGTATTACTTCCACCTTGAAATTTCAGCCAATCATAGAATGCTCTGAAATGTAACTTATAGTTGTTAAAACTCCCTTTCCCTGCACTAATTTCCATACTGCAGGTATTCGCTTATTTAATTTCTGTTGTTATATGCCAAGTCATTTCATATCCATGATTAATGTTCCTAGGCAGATGTGAGATTGTCATAGTCCACACTGTTTCTTTCTTCTGTAACAGAAGTCAGATATATATTTAATAAAACAGTATCGTGAATAAAAAATAAGAGCAAAAACAGTTGAGTATTAGAGAACATTCAGTCCTAGGCTGCTGCAGATTTGCCTTGTTACTGAATGTTCTGTTCATATGTGTTTATAAAACCAGTAGATGTAAGAATTCATACTTGGTACATTTTACACTGCTTACACTATGATTATACAATATGAAATGGGAAAATAGCATCACCTAAATATTAAAGGTAAACAACGGACAGTGATACATCACTTACTCAACCTGAATGTTATACTTGAACTGGTTTAGAGATAGGCAGGTAGCCTTTTGATATCACAGTATGACTTCTTGTGAAAATTCATAGTGCTGTTGTAAAGAATGAGAATAAGGGCTAAGTTCTCTTTTTTATAAAACTGGATGGGTTTTTTTTAGAAAGAAAAGAGAAAATGTCCCTATTATGAAATTAAATAGGCTGAGAAACCAATTAGAATAATAGTAAGGTCCAAATTCATAAATATATAATAGATACTATCATTAATGTTGATTCATGATATGGAAAACCTAATAAATCACCAGGATGAAGATTATTCTACAAGGACCTCAGATTTGACATAGATTTATAATGCCTAAATCACTGGCTTATGAAAACAATCAGAATTCTCAGATAAACAGATGTCTTGTTCTATGATCTGTTACCCTAAAATTGAAAAACTTCTGCCCTATTCAGGCACTGAAAAACAGCATTCACCATCTCTGCCAAGATTGCTCAAATTACTTTGGCTGCTCTTATCAGCTGCTTGGTCACTATGACTGTCTGCAGGGAGAGGCCCCATGCATACTGAGAACAGAAGTGGGTTTTTCATTTGCAGTTGTCCTTGGTACACCATGAGTGAGAGAAATAGATAGAACTCTTATGAGTTCAGCCCTCATGAAAAGAGCTTGACTTTTTCTCCCCCATTAGTGTTCTATACGAAACCAAAGATACTGACTCATATTCAAAGGAATATGAAAATTAAGTTATGCATTCTAATTGATGTACCAGTTTATAATCCACTAGGATCAGAGCTCTACAAGAAAAAAAAGAAATCAGAAGTTTAGCTACCTTATCAGAACTCTGTGTCTTGCAAAGTTCTGACAACCAGATTATCTTCTACAATAAGGATTACTACAGATTACCCCAGAATTAATTTCTGGGGTGTTTTACAGCCATTATTTCATCACTTTTCAACAAAAGAAAATGTACTGTTGAACGGGAATGCATATACAGTGTTATGTGGGCCATTGTTACTGTTTTCATTCACAAATGCACAAATATCGGAATTAAAATTACAAGGAAAAAAAAGTATAGTTATTAAAGTTCTAACATTAAAACAATGTTGGTAGTAGTAATTTTAAAAATTTTATTTTAAAAAAGAAAGATTTTTTTTAAAAGGAAAAGACTTGAGAATTAGAACAACCAATGTGGATGGAACAAGGGTATCTTTTGTGTGTGTATATGTGTGTCTCAAAACAATCCATATGTAACTGCAATCATGAAGGCCCATCCATTTTTTATATATGTCATGAATCAGTGTAATTAAAAAGGGGCTGGACTGCAGTCTGGATTTTTCTGACTCCCTCTCCCACCAATTGTCAATTGTGTAAGGTAGTTGAAACAGGAAGCAGGCCCATGTGAAACAATTCCAGTTGTAAATCTGTTGAATCTGTTATTGTAAATTTTAACAGATTCTTGCAAATCTAAATATACATTTCTACCTTGTTACCACTTCAGAAACTAGAGAGGATCCTTTAGTAGAAATTTGCCATGTTTGCCTACATTCTTTCTACTCCTTATTTGACCATTCCCTTCGCTGTGGCTCTTTCCCCTGTCTCTAAAAGTCAGTGCATGGGATTTGGATGGTTTATATATTTAATAAATTATGACTGGTTACACAGTGAGGGAGATTCAGATTGAATTTGGCATTTTCATCTACCTCTTGAATTCTTCCCAAAGACCTGGGAAGGGCAGGTGTTATTTTTCATAAAATTAAAAGTATTGTTGCAGGATGTAAGCCAGGGATGTCAAACTGGTGGCCTATGGGCCAGATGCATCACATGCAGGCCATACTCACCCCAGCTCCACAAATAGGAAATGTCATGAAATGTCATGTGATAGCTAGTTTGATGTAAGCAGTTCCAAGTAAAGCTGCCTTTTGCAATTGACTGATGGGTGATTTTGTTAATGCCAATTGTGTTCAAGTGATATTCTAGATGTTTTGGAATGGCATGCAAGGTACCTATTACTATTACTACTATAATAGTAGTACTAGTAGTACTATATATAGTAGTATTACTACTATATATTCACTATTAACCTTCTTCTTGACTTCAGTGTGCTTGATGTTGTCAGCCTGAAGGATGCCCAGGCATTTGGAGTTATTTTCTTTATATAGACTCTTGATTTTTTTCATTGTGAGCTAGCCCTTCAAGTAACATGTAATAACAAAGTCAAGTACAAGAGTATTTCTATAGAAGGCAATATATGTAACTCTGTCACTGGGTTTTTGTATTTACCAGCTGAGCTTTTATTTCTGGACTTACAGACTCACTGTAGCTTGCCAAAACTCTTATCTCTAATCTACTGCGCATGTATACATTCCTTTCTTCTTCTCTGGAAACTTTTCTTTGTTCGGCTGCCAAGAGGTAGCCGGGGCACTTTGCCAAGATGTAACTAATTTAGATTAGTAAGATGTTTTACTTTCTTTATAACAAATAAATATGAGTTTAATTAGAAAATTCATTTCGGTTTATTTTCTTGCAAAGTATATACAAGGAAGATGCCACGATCCGACTCTAATTGAGGGCAATTACCCCAGGCAAGGTAATGGGGCTGATTGCTGCTCTGGCAAACTCAGTGTTGAACTGCAGAGTCCTTGGTGCTTTCTGATGATGTTACTTAGTCTGTTTGCAAAACATCTGTTTGCATGTGGTTTTTTCATTATCAGACTAGGTAACATCCTCAATGCTAGTAAGTAGCATGTTTGTTCCTACTTTATATGCAGTAGCTTGTCAGTGGTGGTGGGGTTGTGGTTTTCTCTTTAGCAGTTCCTTGATTGGTGGGGTTCTGGGGAAGAAATGGCAAATAAAAATGACTCCAGTAAAAGTAGAGCCAATGACTGAAGTGGAATGAAGAGACATTGGGTAGACCAGATTTTTGTAATTCCTCTCTGGACAAGGAGAGGACCAGCTATTGGTCATAACTGCTCCATTTAGTTACTCCTTTGAGGAGATCATAAGACAGCAATTTCTGGCAGAAGGAAGAGCACGAGGAGACCAGGAAATAGCTATTTTGCTCAACCGTTAGGCAACACTTTTAATGACACTGGATTTAAATACTTCCTTTTCTAAACACTTTCAGAAATTGCTTGTTTACTGTTTTCAGCTATTAGAAACTTTTGAATTGGCAGGTTTTACAGCACTGGGTAAGTTTTCTTCAACCCTTAGTGGAAGAAGTTTAAATACTATTTTAAGCAGTAAAGAAAAATTATTTTGGAATAAAGAATAAAGGAGTGATTAGAACTTTGATTTTGGAAAGTTACAAACAATAGTTCCTTGATTAGGGTATTTTTTTTTAACAGAGATGCCTCCCAAGGCAGCATTTCTTCTTTCATAGGAAGGCTATGACCTTCTGTTTGATTTGTGCATAATCCTTCTCCTAAGAAAGCAAAGGATTGAAGTAGCTACAGGCATTTAGAAAACAAACAGACCAAACCCCATAAGATTGCTGTGTTCTTTTCACTATTTATGTCTATATGCTTCAAATACAACTCTGAACTATAATAAACAGACTGAAAGGTCTTATTTGATAAGTAGAAATCTCTCTCCTTTCTGGGCAAAACAGAAAAGCCGTTATACAACCGCACCTTCAGCAAATTGTGATGACACCAAAGTGATATGTACACAGAGAATTGTTGTTACATAATTGTGACTTATGTTCTTGCATTCAAAATGTCTAATGCAAGTGAGTTGTCACATTTGCATCATGACTCCGTGACAAGCATTCTCTCTTCTTCCACTTTGGCTACTCCTCCAGAAGCCCATGCCTTTACATTTTCACTCTCAGATTCACTCTTGGCTGGAAGTTCCAGGAATTTTAAGAGAAAGGGAGAATTATGGATTGAAAAGTAGAACATAAGCCTTGAATAATAGGTTGGAAGGGACTTCAGAGTTCTTTTAATCCAATTCTGTGCACAAGGCAGGAGAGCTTATACCATTCTGGTCACCTTTACGTTTATTATATTATAAGCAGTTGTTTTTACTTAATTTGTATATTCTCCATTTCTGTTGGTTGCCTGGAAAACTTTTGGCTGAGGTTTATGATAGCCAGCACTGTTAATGTTTCCTAGTTTGGATAATGAAACATCTGTAAGAAAACAACCAAGATTAGAGAAGACCAAAGACCTCTCATTTCAACTCTGAGCTACAAATATTCTCCTTTATTAGTGTGACAGCTAATACATAGTTTATAAAAGGGGATTTCCCCCCCTTTCTCTTATTTTTCTATCATCTTTTTCTTAATAATGCTTATTTTAACATAATGACTGCCCATTATATGTCTTGCACTATGCTGATGTATATTTAGATTCTGACAAACATGATGAATATTAGCTTTATGGGATAACTTGACAAATTACATGGCTGGAATCTGGAGTCATTTTACAGAATTCTGTCATGGTAGTCAAAATATTGTTTAAAAGAAAGGAAACATAACAAAAGCAACACTTTCTATTGTTAACAGCATAATATAATGTAGTAAATTAACTTTGCTATATTCTAGTGTCAGAGGAAGACAAGTATATGAATACACATAGGCATGGCTTTAGGATTTTGAGTTTCAATTGGCCTTTCTGAAATTGTCCTGGTGACTCTGGTGTCTAAAAAGGATTTAGGTGAGGTTTGTGCCATTATGGCTGGGTATAAATGCATTGCCTTATGGACCAGATTTAATTAAGGGACTTGAAGCTGAAGAACAACATACTAAACTGTCATGAGATTTTTTTGTGTTTAGATGAGTTGTGTAAACCTCAAGATAGTCTTTTCTATGAACCCAATCAATTACAGTAGTCAAATGGTAGTCAAACAAAAAATGGTTTGTCATCTTGTGTAAAGACACATCAAAAGTTTTGCTTATTCTACACTTAAATCATACTATATCTGAACACCTTGAATGAATGATCTCTGAACAAAATGACTTTGGTTATATAATCCAGACAAGGTCTGAAAAGATTCCTTTCTACAGACCCCAAGCCCTAATGAAAGCTTTTTATAATTAGCCACTGAGGTCCAAAGGCTCTGATTATGTGATTCAGGTAAACCCCAAAAGATTAATTTCCTGGGATTCCAAAACTTGTATTCTGCAGAATCTATGGTGCCTCTGAATACTCATCAGTGACTTTGCTTATAGTTGCTATTCCCATATTATTCTGTGATTATGACTAAGCTCCTTAATTAGAAAACAGCCATTCCAATTACTATTCTAATGCTCTTAGTATCAGTGTAAAAGAGGCAAAAATCCCTATTTCTTTAAGCCTGCCTCTCTCTCTCTCTCTCTCTCTCTCTCTCTCTCTCTCTCTCTCTCTCTCTCTCTCTCTCTCTCTCTCTCTATATATATATATATATATATATATATATATATATATATATATATATATATATATATATATATATATATATATATATATGCTATAAACAGCCATTTTTTATTTTGCCCACAAATGACAAATAAACTAGCATTTGTAAAAAAAAATTAACTCATGTTAAAAAATCATGTTTTAACTGAATCCTCATCAAGTGCTATATATTATATATATTCTCTTTTATATTTATATATACTGCTTTATATTTATATGTGTGTATCTGTATGTGTGTATGTGTGTGTGTATGAGTAGCTATAGATATATACATTTAAATATATATTCTCCTTTACCCATCTTTTTTCCTTTCTTTTTCTTGTTTACATTCTCCTTAGTTTGTAGTATTATTATTATTATTATTATTATTATTATTATTATTATTATTATTATTATTATTTTGTAATTTTAAACTTCAGTAAAACCTGTTTTTTTTTAAAGGTCCTAAAACCACAAGTCTCTTTCCTTTGGGTTTCTCTTTAAATTGCTATGGGCTTTATATAATCTGCCTGTGAATGGATCATCAAAAAGAAAAATAGTAGTAATCAACAGGTAGCTGTCCTGTTCAAAGCCTGTTGGTGATTTTAGCTTTATAATTAGTGGACACAGTATAGTCAGAAGGGAGCCTAATGTCACAGCTTCTTTGCTTCTGACATAAATCCAGGATGAGGTGAGCATTTGAAGACTGACACTTCTTATTAGGTATTATATAGGAAAGGCACACACGGAATGACCTGCAGAGGGAAATTACTAGGCACAGAGCTAGTTAGGATACTCTTGTATAGATGCCAAGTTTGCTTGACTGTCATTCAGTCAAACAATTTAATTCTCAGATTATTATTTTTTTAAAAAAAGGAACTCAAGAAAGACCTTTTATTTAAAATCCTTCAACAAACCCAACATGTCAATAATATTTATTGTACCTGTCGTTTGCACAAACAGAAAGCACAAAGACTGCTAAAACCCTCTAGCTGACTTCACACTGTCAGGTGTAGTAGCTCTATTATCTTTAGTATTGATTTAATGAGCCTGACAACTTTTGGATTCATAGTGGCTGAGAGAAGGCTGTTTCAGAGACATGGTGACCGTGGTACAAAAGGGCCTCCCAGATGATACCAAAGAATGGACTCTTGTAGCAACAAAAATCTAGCAAATGTACTAAAGCATGATTTAAGTCTCACTTAAGTATAGTACACAAAATTGTCTGCTACAACATCCTATCTGTCAATGACTACTTCAGCTTTAACCACAATAATACCCAGGCAAACAATAGATACAAACTCAAGGGAAACCACTCCAAACTCGATTGTAGAAAATATGACTTCAGCAACAGAGTAGTCAATATCTGGAATGCTCTACCCAACTCTGTTGTTACATCCTCAAATCCACATAGTTTCAACCTTAAACTGTCTACCATGGACCTCACCCCATTCCTAAGAGGTCCGCAAGGGTGCATGCATAAGCGCACAAGTGTGCCTACCATCCAGTCTTAATGTCCCCATTTATTTGTACTCATTACCTGTGTTTATGTCCATGTTTACACTTGTACCTGTTATCTTGTACATGTTTGACAAACTAAATAAAATAAATAAAATAAATGATTGTACATTGAGTGTGCTGAGGGACCATTCCTCTATTTCTCTCCATGGATATGTTGCAAGACTCTATCTTTCCATGGGGCCACATAAAATCAGTTTTACAAAAATGTGTGATAGTGGGGGAGGGTAATGCATGGTATGACAACTCTCTTTAAAAATCATGAATGAAAGTAAGTCCAATATTGCATTCACTTTGGGAGAGGTGTCTGAATCCTTATGCTACCAGATCCAATCTATCATTTATAATACTGATGTTTTGCCTATCAATAATTACTTGTCTCCCATAACGTGATCTTTTATTATTCTGTTAGTGGGATTTATCTCAGTTAAACAGCCAGAAACTTCTCTGAAGCTTCTTTTAATCTTCCTGGATCAGATAAACCGTTTCTTTTTCCTTTGTTTCTGCCTCATGCTAAGTATAGCTGTAACTATTAAGTTCTTAGTATTCTACTTTAAATCCTATAATTGCCCTGTGCCTTGGCTTCACTGCCTTTTTGAAAACTATCACTCTGGCTGCTACAAATCTCTTTGTTCTCTCTTTTTTCCTTACTTTTTAAAAATTTAAGCCATATCAGCTATTGATATGTGTTTAATATCATTTAACTAGTGTTTCCATTCCTCCGAAACAAAGCTGCATGTTAATTAATCACACTGTCTAATAATCACATTTTCCATTTTTATGTGAATTTCCCCATATATACAAGAACCTTCAAGTACTAAAATATTTATCTTCAGTGGGTATTTAGCTGCACATACTGAATATATCTGCATGACTAAGCATACATGATTATATTGAGCATATATTTTACATTCCAAATTCTCCAATTCAGACTTCTGTTGGAAACTCTGGAGAGGTACAATAGACCAGGTAAGTAATAGACCTAACCAAAATAACTTAGGCAATGTTTGGTGAAGTAATTTACACTATAGGGTAACATGATTTGCTTCACTGAAAAGACAACCTGAATTGATTCATTGGATGGCCTTGAGAAATTATGGGTCACTGCTATAAAAGAAGACTCTTCTCAGCTTTCTCCCCCATGCTGTTCAAAATGCTTCAAGGCTACAGTTTTGGAACTGCCCAGAATATATAGAGAAACCATCCAACCTAGAAGGCCTTGGCTGCAAGAGTTTTTTTTCAAGGTACCTAGACCAGACAGGTGATAAATTTCTCTGCAGCACTCACCAAAGCTTTCATGAGCTGTTTGGAGGAGGTTGTTTCCAAGCTAGGCTATTCAGTATTCACTGAAATTGCCCAGCTTGCAAGACCTTCAAGGCACACTGTGGATCATGCCCCAGTAGAGCAAGGTGAAACAATGTAATTACTTCACTTCTCCTTAAAAGCAATGGCAAAATTTATAGCATATACTAATCAATGAAACAAAGTATTTTAAATTGTAGGACGTTTATACATTCTGTTTATTTACTTACGGTTTGTTTTCAATCCATTCTGTCCTTTACTTTCTTCTTAGTTATTTATTTTATTCTTTAAATCACTTTTTAAAAAAATAAACCTAAAAGGGAAAAGAAAAAGAACAAGAGAACCACATTTCTTTAGGAAGCAATTTCAAGAGGATACTTCCTTCAAAATGTTATCAAAACAAAGCATCCTTTTCAACTTTCACACCGTAGATGATTCTCAGCTGGAATGATCAATGGTTGTGTCTGAAATAAGATAGTTTCCTATATCATGATAATTTTTGTTGAAACAAACATTTTCTTATTCATGATTTTCTTCTCTACTAGATATAAAATATCAGCTAGAAAAAAATATGGTGAAGTACTGCACAGACTGATATCATGGATTTCTTTGGTCATATTTTATAAAATGCATTGAGAGGAGAAAGAATACATCTGCAGTAGCTGTGCAGTCTCTGTGATATATAGTTAAATTCTAATTTACAGTCCTTGGGATTCCATGGAGGTCCTTCTGTTAGAGCAGATATTAGGAGGGTAATTCAACCGAGCCCACTCCAGGCTGAATGTTACTCCTTTGTTTTTTCCACAATTTATATGAATAGAGTGTTCCTGCTTAATACTGCAAAATGATTGGGGTGCCATCAATTTCTTTCAAATTGCTACCATTATGCACACAATGCTTAATGCTGAATTTGGACACATGCGTCCCCACACCCCCTCTCAAGCATAGTTCACATTATTTGTTACATGCTGTGTTTCACATGATAACAGCCAATATCTTTATCAGCAGTGGTCTGAACATTTCATAGGCTGGAAATAGATTTTTTTTATAGTAAAATGGAATAGTTACTCTCTCTCTCTCTCTGCCACTCTATATTCTGGATTATTGTTTTAAAATGAGAAAAATACATTGAAGGCTTTTCATTCTTTGTGAGCCTTTGTTTAAACTTTCCTGGGGTTCCCTTCTCTGATTCCTCATTGACAAGCCTGCCCATCTTGTTTCTATAGCAGGTTATGATCAATCAATAAACTGACTTCTGCCATCTGTCCTCCAGAAAGACATGGCAGAATCATACAGAAAGAGACCAGGGAGGATTAGAGTCTTTGCCTGTCTATTTGTACAGTCACTTTGGTATTAATTGTTGGTGTTGTTTTTCACAGCAGGTATACCTGTAGGAAAGCTGGCACTCTGACTAAATCCCCTTCATCTGGCACATGCCAATTTGCCAATTGATGACTCTCTCAACTCTGCAAGCAAGGATGCGCCTTGAAAGCTCTTGGCTGTCACTCAGATCCCCTAGTGCTCAGTAGCTCCTGTTCTTTTATGCACCTGGATTTCTTGTTAAATGACAGACCTCAACAAATGCTATTGTTTTGCACTTACACAGTAATAGGCAAAGACATCTGGCAATAAAATGTTCAAACAATGCCTCACGAGCAGCATTTGTTAGTCCTTTTTTAAAAAGGAATCAAATTACCCTGGATTCATTGTTATTACTTTTCAGATGCGAGATTTTTCCAATGTGCAGCCTATTCAACAGGTATCTGAATAAAGCTGTAAATAATTAACTTGCCTTCAAAAAGTGACTTATCCCTAGACCTGTATTGATCACAATACACATTAGGTTCAAGACTGATGTAATGCTTTAACCAGTCTCTCAAGGTTTTTGTTTAATTTTCTATATAGGTTGCTTCTATCAAGCAAGACGGCTCTGGTGGAAACATTTCATCTTTATAAGGTTTAGACTCAGTTAGGGAAAAAAATTGCTAGTTGCATACCATGAAGAGGAACAGGCAGGTTAGAAAAAACAGTACTACTGTTATCAAAGTAAGGATTTCTTCAACAGCTAAAAATTAAAAATAATAATTTAAAAATAATGCTGAGAGAGATAATCATGGATAATCAGGACAAGAAACAATGGAAACTAATCAAGGAGAGAAGCACTAAGAAGAACTAATCAAGGAGAGAAGCACTAAGAAGAACTAAGGAGAAAGTGCCTGACAAATAGAACAATTAATGAGTAGAACAACTTGCCTCCAGAAGTCGTGGGTGCTTTAACACTGAAGATTTTTAAGAAGAGATTGGACAACCATTTGTCTGAAATGGTACAAGTTTCCTGCTTGAAAGAGCTTTGGACTAGAAGACTTTCAAGGTCCTTTCCAACTCTGTTATTATTCTGTTATTCCGTTCTCTGAAAGTCCTTCTTAAAAAAAAAAAAAGTAACATGCTTGTAAGAGCTCCATCAAACTCAGCTTAAGCCCAGATAGGAAGTCCCAGTCTGCAAGATAACTTAACTTTTCTAGAGATATTTCTTTTTTGTTTATAAACCATTATTATTTTAACATTGAAAAGCTTCCTCGACCAGTGATTCAGATCACATCAAAGAAGCAGATAAACCAGCATGGATAAGACTGCTAATTCTTAGTTACATCATAAATATAATTTCCCCTCTATTATTTGCACTCTGTAACACATAGCAGCAATCATAACTTACAGGTGAATTTATAGATTTCTTGTAGGTGAACGAGTTCAGGTTGATTTATTCTTAGCCGATAGTCATTTTCTGAATTTTAAAAAATGGCAAATTTTTAAAATATGACAAATGCTGAGAACAATAACATTGTAGTATCATGTGATGACCTGGGGCTGGGCACGGAAGCCACACAGCTGGAACAAAGACTTAACTCTCCTTTATTGCTCCAACTTTCCCCCAAAAGTCCCACCATTCACTGCAAGTCAAGGAGCAAAGCTCTAAACACGCACTTCCAATAGTTCCTGGTTGATATTAGTCTATAGGAGCAGTAGAGTTCTGAGAGCAGCCACAGTTCAGTGAATTTGGTTCCAGGAAGTCCTCATCACAGGAAGAGTTCACTGACACTGCAACACAACCCAGAGCAGAACTGTGTCACTGCGAACTTGCACATAGCCAGGCCATGCAACCAAGGCAAGCAAAGTAAGCAAGGCAAGGCACAGCAAAGTATCCAGACATCGGTAACAGCACATGAGATTGGAAAAAGGCAATACTTGTTCCTGACAAGTCCCCCTCCCAATGGCATCTCTTTAAATCTCATCCCCAAGGTGAGCCTTGTGAAGATCAGTGGGGTGCCCTCCTCCTGAATCATTGGGTTGCCCTGCAGTGAACCCACCTGTCCATTCTCCATGCTGTGAAATCAGGGGAGGAGTAATTGCTCGTTGCCTGAGCTCCATCGCTCTGCTGCTCTGTTGCCTGCCCTCCTCCCCCCTTGCTTAATTGTCCTGCACCATCTCTCCTTCACTGGCAACCCTGCCTCGTCCTCCTCCTCTGGTCATTCCTCCATCGGCCCTAGCTCCATCTTGTCCTCCTTCTCAGACCCAGGCTTCGATGGGTCCATGACATATCAGTTCTCCTCAATGACCTGAATTACCCCAACTTTCTTTTGAAATTTAGTACTTTATAATTATAAGTTCTGTTTTTTCCTCTCTGGAACAAATTATTATCTGGAAATTATTCTCTTTACCATCTGAACATGGTAAATTATTCTCTTTACCATCGCCTCCCTTCCTTATCAAATAATGAAACTTTATCTCCTGTAAGCTCCATGTTAATTGCACATTGCAGATGATCTCCACATATCCATTATCAGTTGGTAAGAAGGAGCGCAAATGTTTCTGTTGTGGTGTCATTTCACTGTACACATTTCATGAACACCAGCACATACCTCTGATAAACTTTGAGACCTAGCATTACTTCTGTCGTCTCACTTTGACAAATAATATCTTCTGTCTGCCAGAGGGTTGCTTAAGTTGACCTTCAAGAAATGCCATCCTTTGGAGAAGATATTAAAAATTGTACACTATTTGCCAATATTAGAAGGCAAGAAAGATTTTGTAATATTTTGAATCATAAAATATGTTGAAAACAAGCTTTGTCTCCCCTGAAGCAAAAATAATAATCAGAGTGCCTTGGAAATCATAAGAAAACTTGATCCAAGGATACCTAAAATTCTTGAGTGAATGTGAACAGTCTCACTACAACATAGAATGAACCTGTTATTAAAATCATAAAATATGAAAAACTTAAATGCTAACACTGCCAAATGGGAAAAATTGAACCTTTAATGTATAACAAAAAAATATTTCCATTTGGTATTTTAAGCATTATTTTACATGTATGTAATCAATAAAAATTTGATAGAAATGTGATATTTTTGGTATATTTTTATTTAAGAATAGTTAAATGAATAAGAAATATTAGCATGCTACGGAAACTAGTGAGTGACATTAAATGGTTGACATAATAATCATATAAGATTTCTAATGGGATACTGACCAACAAAAGTTTTTCTTGTAGTTTCACCTTTTTTTGAATAGTGTTGGGATATGTAAATCTGTAAATCTCAGACATCAAGGACATACATATAAAAACAGGGCTTTCAACTGGGGTGCAGGTACAAAATAGGCTTCTAGACAAGGTCATATGGTTTGTAAATGTTTGCCAAATAAGTTTCAATTCAATTCAATTCAATTCAATTCAATTCAATTTATTGCATTTATATAACGCCCTTCTCCCGGAGGGAACTCAGGGAGGTTTACAGCCATATTAAAACACATATAAAAATTAAAACTAATAAGATAATTAAACTATTTGGCTGTAAAATTTAAAACCCCTACTAAAACCCCTATTAAAATTAACACAAATTTAAGACAGACCGGCTTGGTGAAATAGGGTCTTCAGGGCTCGTCGGAAGGCACAGAGGTCAGGAATCTTTCTTATATCCGGGTGTAGTTCATTCCATAGGGCTGGGGCTCCCACAGAGAATGCTCTCTCCCTGGAGGCTGCCCGTCGGCATTGTCTGACAGACGGCACCCTAAGGAGGCCCTCTCTGTGAGAGCGTATTGGGCGGTGGGAGGTATTCATTGGCAGAAGGCGGTCCTGTAAATATCCCGATCCTAAGCCATAGAGCGCTTTGAAGATGGTGACTAACATCTTGAAACGCACCCAGAAGACCACCGGAAGCCAGTGCAGCTCGCACAAATTTGGTTTCAGTGTTCCACAAATGATAGTTTCTTGACTCTTATCCAAGTAGAAATATTGAACCAAACCAATTTCACTACTCAGCATGATTTAAATTTGATGAAATAGATTTAACTTATTTTTTAAAAAAATCAAAAAGACATCTTTTTCAATTCAATAATTCAATTCAGAAGCTAAATTTAATTTCAGGTTTAGCACAATATGGCTCGGTATCAACTCCATACTTTCCAAACTCTTTTGAAAATAAGTTCATGTAAAACAGGGGTGTCAAACTCACATTGTTATGGTGTCACGTGATGCATCACAACTTTTTCCCCCTTTGCTAAACCAGGCATAGGCATGGTCAGAGTGTGACACATCTGGCCTGCGGGCCATGAGTTTGACGGTCCTGATGTAGAATGTATTGCTACACTATAAATGTTATATGGTTGTCCAATGTTCCTTCCCAAGGAAAATAATTGATAAAAATAGACAGTGCTAATCAAACTTTAGCATTGACCTCTTAAGTGTAGGACTATATTCAAGAATTGTACATTTAATTTTTGAGAGCAAGAACTAGACGTTCTTCCAGTCTTACAGTGGACTATCGATTGATTAACAAGGTTCCTACCTCTGCCTCTAGCTTCATATAATTCATCTACATTCAGTCTCTTACTGTTCTCAATCAGTTATTTACAATTTACCTCTCTGGCACTGGTTCAAAACAAACCATAACCTCTCTGGCACTGGTTCAAAACAAGAAATAGAATTGATATGGGGAAAAAATGGGGGGGGGGAATCTTATAGTACCATATTGCCAATGTTGTAGGAAATAATTGGTTATCTTTGCTAATTGATATTAGCAATTTTTCTGGGTAGAATTACTAGATTAGTAGATCAGAGGAACACTATAGAGTATGTAGAATACTTAGATTTCATCAAAGCCTTTTACAAAGCTTCTCATGATAGTTTTCTTAATAAAATGGATTAATGTTGGCTGGATGATATCACTCTTAGATTAATAAACAGTCTGTGGAATGGTGACACCTCAAAGTGTAGTCATTAATACTTAAAATTCAGTTTGGGGAAATATTTTGTAGTGTGCTTTACGTAGTATTGCTGTTTAACATTTTTATCAATGAGTTAGAAAAGGGATTTGAGGGGACACTTTTTAAGTTTGCATATGATAAAAATCTGTGAGGAGAGTCTGATACTTTGGAAGAAGAAAGATTCAAAACAGGTCTAGATAGGCTTGAAAGTTGGGTTAAATAAATAGGATGGAATTTAATAGGCAACATAACTCCTGGTTTGGAAACAACACATATGAAAGAGTTCTGAATGTTCTTATCAATCAAAAATGAGCTGACAGTATTACATCAGATGCTTCAAAAGTGTGGATAAGAGAAAAGATGGTGACAGTAACATCTCCTGTGCTGAGCCCTGTATTGATTGCTGACTTTGTGGAACACTAATACCAAACAATTTAGCATTACTTTCTTGCAAACATGAAAAACAAAAAGAGATTAAGAAGAATAAGAGATTAAAAAATAGCTCAGGTGCTAAAAGATATCCTTGAAACCAGAAAGGCTTCCAGGGTAAGATTAGTAAAAACATCTCTACCTTCAAAAATTCAAGAAGATTGGATTTCTTTGAAATGATTAGCAAATATATTGCTTCAAAATGTGATTTGCCCCTAGATAGTGAAACAATCTAATGATTCTACTTTAAATCCAAGTACATTTCAGCCAGAAGCCATGCAAATAGGTCAACCTAGGAGAAATTATTGAAGAGTTGTGTAAAGAAAAAAAATCCTGTTACAGGATTTTGGCAATAAAAAGAAATTTAAAAAATAGAAAGATAGTAGTAGCTATAGCATCTTGAAGTCTATCAGATGTAGCTGCTGAAAAGGCAAATGCTATGTTGAGTAAGTTATTAGAAGCAAAGTGTTCAAGTCCCAGAAATAAATTATTGAATTCTGCTGGTTAGATCCTATCTGGAGTAACTGTGACCAGTTGTAGGCAATGCAGTTCAAAAAAAGACAGCATTCAGTTTACTAAAAAAGATGACTTAGATGAGACATGAGAATAATCTTCAAATTGCTGAAGGACTGGCACACAGGAAAACGGAGATTGATTAGTTGGGTTGGGTTGATTGATTGAGTATGTGCCATTACAAAAGAGTGGGCATTCTTTATTGGCCCAGATGGCAGGAAGAGAACTAAGAAGTCTTAAAAGTACTATATAGTGAAGAAAGTTTAGATTAGACATGAGGAAGAATTTCCTGACTGTATAACCCATCAGTCAATGTAACAGACTGCCACATGAAGTGATGACTTCTCTTCACTTCAGAGTCTTCAGAGGCTGGATAGTTATCAGTCAGAAGTTTTATTGAATCTTGCATCAAGTAGGGCATCAAATACATGACCTTTAGGGTCACTTCTAACACTACGATTCTAAGAAAAGCTAGCAGTATTAATAAATCTACAGGGATTAAATTGAAGTTTCCCTTTCAATATACTGCTCTAGTTTTGAGCAGTATAAATTACAAGGATTCTATGAATACATTTTTAAACATTTCTGTTCAGAGGGTCTTAAGATAAACATTGTTTTTTTTAAAAAAATGGAACAACCCTGAGTGATTGACATGGCAAGTTTATAAATCAATATAAATAAATACAATTTTAAAAGTATAATTGCTCATGAAAATGAGTATCACTTGACAAACAGAATTGCATTGGCACTTCAATGATTTTGCTCATGTATGTAATTTAATCTGGATACCATTTATGTATTATAATTTTATTTATTTAATTTGTATCCAACCTGTCTTCTTTTTATAAATGACTCAAGATGGCCCACATATCTTCCTTCTCCTATTTTCTACACATCAACAATCATGGAAATGAGATGGGCTGAAAGAGAGTGACTGTGTGATGTTATTGATTACTTCAGGTCATGCTACTGTAGAACTGGCAATGTATCATGCCTAAAAGAAGAGGTGACTAATAACAAAATCTGCTTTTCCTAGTTTTTGCTATGAACCTAACTCTTCTTTGTTTTTTTAATGTTTTAAAATGTTTTAACAAAACCTAGAGCCCTTATCTGACAGTTGCATCAAATCTTCAGGTTGGTAAATTGAATTCATTGAGACATATTCATTATTCTTCATAGCATTATAATGTTTCAAAATAAGTTCTGTAAATACATTTCCCTTATAGCAGCCTGGCACAAAATAGCCCAGTTCACTCCTAATGCAGGCATACAAAGGCTGAAAGTGAAATCTTGGAATTATCAGGACCAATTTTTCTACTTTTCATTTGCAGCTATGGAAACAGCTATCAAGATTTAATTTTAATATGTTGCCATTTTTTCCCATTTAGATCCAATAAATAGCTGCAGGATATTCAGATAGCTTCTACCAACTGAAACTTGCATAATGTTCCAGGGCAATTTACCTGTTATTTTCAGAAAACCAGATTAGCTGCATGTCTGATTGAAAGATGTTCATTTTAAGGATATAGGCAAATGTTATTTATTAGGAAAGAAAATAATTGCGAAGAAAAGTGTGACTCGCACTTCACACATGCAGATGCAGAAAGCCTGCATGTAATTCTTCTACTGTCAGATTTAAGAAAACTTTGACTAATTACATTGTCCAAAAATAATCCTACTAAAGGACCAGAGTTTGTAGAAAATGTGGATTCAGCAATGTATGTTTTTTTTTTATCCAATACCTAACAAGAGATATTATTAGTTCTGAATTAATGTGTGGTTTAAAAGCCTTCCCTTATCAGGAAATTGCAAGAAATCATATCTGACATTCAGTCTTTCTTTTCTTGCTGGTTTCTTTGATTTCTTACCCAGTGTGAGTTCTTTAGGAATATATTCTTATATGCAGTTTTATACAGTATCTTTTATTTTTTATGTTTGGAGGAGGGGAAGAGAAGAGACTGGTCCTAATTCAAAAACCACCCAGGAGTGTGGGAAGTCCAATGTACATATTTAGCAATTCCATAACCACCACCCCCAAACTATGAACACTTCCAAAATTACAGAAAATTGAGGGTGTATAACTCATTAAGAGTTTTACATGTGACATAGAGTTAGATCCCAGCTTTTAATTGGACATTTTGATTGAACTGAGATAAACATGAACTTTTCTTTATGAGATGCTTTACATGTGAATTTTGTCAGGCTGAAACTCTGTTCAGTTGCATCACTTTTTTTTTGTTTCATTTCTTTTTTCAACATCTTTCAACATTGAAGAATGTGAGGAAACTGTTTGCACTGGAACAAATGTTTGCTAAAGTTCAAACTATCGTCTCAAGACATACTGTTTGACAATCTAAAATTCAACAATGAAAGATTTGCAAAGCAAAAAAATAAGAATAAAATGGAAAGAGACCATATCATTGCAAAGCAGCTATGAATATTGAACTCAGGCTTTTACTGTTTCTTCCTGAGTGCCAATGTCATCAATAACTCTAATGTATGTCTGGTGTAGATTACCTATGTAGAAAAAAATGGCATTCCAACGAGGCAGATTCATCACCTGACCAGAGAAAATTTCTCCAAAAATAATTTTCACTTTCACATCCCATTGTGAGGGAGGGAGGGAGGGAGAAAGGAAGGAAGGAAGGAAGGAAGGAAGGAAGGAAGGAAGGAAGGAAGGAAGGAAGGAAGGAAGGAAGGAAGGAAGGAAGTCAACTGGTACAGCGTCGTATTGTTTTTTTATGTAAAAGCATTTTTTCTAATCATCTCTTCAATAGCTGTTTTTCTTGCATTTCCATTAAATCATGAAGGAGCTTCTGCCATTTGGGCCTTTTCAAAATGTGAAGTGGCATAACTAGGAAAAAGGTATGTAAACTAAAAAGCTTCCCCCAAATGTATCAGAATACAGTAGAAAGTCTAATTTTTTGCTTTTCTTTTCTTTTCTTTTTTTACAAACAAAGAAAACCAAAACATTTAAAGTAAGATTTCAGCACAGTATTTTTTCTATGGAAGGAAATTACTAGATGCCTTTGGACATTTCAATTCCAGGATCTCAGTCCACCAATATCTCAGAGCTTGACCCCTTCTTCTAGTGGAAAAAAGCTCTGACATTCAGCCACCAACTAAATAAAGACTCCCAGAGATCAGAAACAAACAAACAAACAAACAAAGTTGCCTTATGCTGCAGTCAAGACAAATAACAAATAAAAAAATATTTATCCTAATTGGTTAGGCCATTTGAAAAGAAATCGCTCATTGTAGAGGAAAGGACTGCTATTTTTTGACCTTCTCCCCCCAAAATAGAGAAACTACCCTTTTTCTACCCACACTGGAATCATTTTTTTAAAAATCTAAAATCTATTATTAATATCAGGCCAAAATGTATAGTCTGTAGAATCAAGAAGTACATCTTTTCATTTAAGAACAATTTGTAAATACAAGCAATGAGAGTCTTTAAAAAGTTTAGCCCATCTGTACAGCAGAATGGCAATATCCCAAAGGGATTCATATATTTTGAGTAGTTTGAGACTATAAACATATACACATTCATTTGAGAATCTGTATAATTTGATTGCAATATTAGTCAGTATCTTATCAGAGTTTACCTCTCTCTGGCCTCCACTATTAATGTATTTCCTGGATAAAGGCCTCTGCACTCTGAAAATGTTCATCCAGAGTTCAGCTCAGTTCATTTAACAGATTCAGTTTAGAATATGTATTGTAGTAAAACTTTCAATTGTATTTTATTTTATAAGGCTATTTTTCAAATATACTACATAAATCTCAAACATCAGCAGGCATGCTTAAGAGTGCCAGTGCTCATTTTTTAATCAATGGAGGGAAGTAGTTTTCAGGTTAGGAAAAAAAATATATTAACATTGTGCATTAATCAAGCAGTTCCTGACCAATAGATCACAAATACAAGACCACTCAAGTTGTGCTGAAATGGAAAATATTGAATGTTTTTCAAAATATACCCTACCCACTGCTACATTAATGAAAGCCAATCTTAATAAAATTAAACATGATGAAAAGAAACCATACTTAAAGCAATTCTTCAGGAAAATAGAAGATATTCTTTAGTGAATTATTGCTTAGCTTGAATCTTTCAAGTTTCAATCTTTCCAGTTTCAGCAGATGTTAAATCCTTTTTACGAGTTTCTTGCTACAGAAAGTTTAAAGTGAATAGGTTCTACTTCTCGGTGATATAAGAATTAACAAGGATTTCACACTCTCCATCTCCAGAAAAATAATTAAATTGCATTGATTGATCATTGGTTGGTTGGTTGATTTGTTGGTTGATAGATTGATTGATTATGGGCTATGTCAATTCTTATCAATCCCATAAAAAGATTTTTTGCAGGTCAGTCTTCCAATGGTGGACCCATCACTGTTATCACTGAGTCCATCCACCTTGCTGCTGGTTGTCTTCTCTTTCCGCTTTCCAAGCATTACAGGCTTATATAAAAATATATAAAAAGTGTGATAATTTGAGCCTGGTTTTTAGTTTTGAATAACAACTCTTGATTGATTAGTTTGATATCCATTTGTTTGTTTTCTAGGCTATCCATGATGTTTTTAGGAAACTATTCCAATCCCAAAGTTAAATAGCTTTCATGGAATGTCAAAGAGAGATAATTGTCTACACAAATCTGATCTTTGTAGATATAAGTCCATTTGAATATTCAGCGCCTTGATGGCTATTCTACCAGGCAAGACTATTATGTTATATGTCTTCACTACAGATTCTTTACCGTTAATAATTGATGCCAAAAAGTAGCAGCTTTCACCACTTCAATATCTTTATTGTCAATTCTAAGGCTGATGTAGCAGCTCTCATAACACATATCCACATTCAAAACATTCTGCCTTTTTTCTCCATGAAACTTCTGGCCAATCCAAATCTGACTCTCCTTTGGTCAACCATCTCCTTGAAGACTCTTACATTTTTGCATTCTTTAGATGCTTCCCCACAGCTGAGACTAAGAACTGCACATCTTGAGATCCCCCCCCACCTCAAATTCCTGAAACCAAGAATTCAGAGGGCAATTAACAACCTAGCTGAAAATCCAGGGAAGACTGCTATCACAAAACATCATTAATAATGAAGCACATATATAGACGTATTATACATCAGATTTTATCTGTATTTCAGTAAGTGATGTGTTTAAGATCACAAGAAACCTTTGACTGGATGAAATAAGGGGTGTAACTGCAACCCTACTTTTTGGTTGCTCAAGTCATCTGCATTCTGGTTTATAATTTCTGGTGAGAAAATGATGAGCAGCTGTGCTTGGGCAGTGATTTTTGTTTAATTAAAGGAGACTGTGACTGTGTTGTTAGTCCCCTCCTCACCAGAAGCTTTTCATGAACCCAGATAATTATTTTAATAATGAGCTTATCACAGATCTCAGCTTTGGAGAGATGAAGCCTGAGCAGACACTACCTAAAAAATATCAATCAACTTGGATAATTGTATCGGAGATGTGGAACACATAATCCATCAGAATTTATCAGACTTCATATCCCATCCTCTCTCAACTGAGTATAATGATTAGTACTGAACAAAGTTAGAGTTCAATAACTGGAGGGTAAATACATTGCCTTTTCCTCTGCTAAATCTTTTTCAATTTGGTTTCCAGCCTATATTTTGTACAAAAGCTGCTTTGATCACTCTTTCTGCTAACCTCTGTTGTCAAGAAAGAGAAGGTACAATCCAGTCAGACTGACTATCAATAATGTCTAATATTAAGGGATAATGGATAAAGCAGTCCATTTGTTCCACTCGTATCTGGGCAGATGATTTCAAAGTGAAATTGCAGGCAGGCTATTTATCTGTCTAATATCAGTTGTGGTGAGGTATTCCACAGGGCTCCTTTCTATTTTCAATGATGCTTAATATATATACCAAAACTGCTTTTTCCTAAAATCACTTGGAGCGTGAGAGTAAGAAGCTATCAATAAAGTGATAACATCAGGATGCCATTGGTATGTTGATAAAATTCAGTTCTAGCTCTCCTTTTTATCATAGTTAAGTGAGCCAGTAAATACTGTGCACTGAAATGAGTTTGAAAGCTCTTTGGCACAGTTTTTAAGCAGTAACTTCCCAAATAACATGAACCCACTCACTCAGATAAAGCAGAGATCTTTTTTGCCACTATCAAACTACTAGCCAGTATGGCACAGTGGTTAGGTTATCTGACTAGGCCAGGTGATGGTGTACATCAGTCAGCATATCTATTCTACACCCTTAAGCTGCCCCCATCCTGTACACATGCCAGCTTGATTCTAACATGGTTGAAGAAAATCCTACCTGGACTGAGATCCTTTGGCAATAGTAAGATATAGAGTAGTAGTGTCAAACTCCCGGTCCACAGGCCAGATGCATCATGCGCTGGCCATGCCCACACCTGGTTTAGCAAAGGGAGGGAAAGTTGCAACACATCACGTGACAAAGCCGTGACAATGCGAGTTTGACATCCCTGATATAGAACTTTACAGCAAGCTACTGCATCTTTCCATTGGTCAGTTTCCCTGCTGCCCTGATCTCCCACTTTTTCATTCAAAAAGGGAATTGGCTGTGGGTGCCCCGCTTGGCATTACATACTTTTATACTTGTGTATATGTTATACGTTATTACATTATACAGTATTGTACATTACTGTACATATGCTGTTAAATGTAATACTCACACAAAATTAAAGCATGAAAATGCTTAAATACATGCAAGGTTGACATCCTAAATATTTACAAAAAAACATTTACAGTCCTCTGCAATGCCTTCCTGAGCTACTTTTACCAAGACAATCAACATAGTAACAGCATAGTAGCTATATTAGCTTTGTAAATGCAACATTGATTGTCTGAAACCTAGTATTTTTTTAAATCATTTTTTCCACAGGTTAGCTGCTTTTCCATAAACTTTATGTCCAGTAGTTTTTTCATTTTTGACTTACCTGAGGTAGACAGGTTTACCCTCTGACTTTAAATAGTTCTATCTTATTTCAAATGACTAAAAAAGCAATAAAATGCTGCACCAATTGATTTGCATTTTTAAAAAATTCCTTCCTTCCTTCCTTCCTTCCTTCCTTCCTTCCTTCCTTCCTTCCTTCCTTCCTTCCTTCCTTCCACTATAACCATTGGCCTACTGTAGAATCTAATGAAGAAATCATAACAGAATAATAGAATAACAAAGTTGTAAAGGACCTTGAAGGTCTTCTAATCCAAAGCCCTGCTCGGGCAGGAAACCCAATACTAATTTAGATAAATGTTGTTCAATCTCTTCTTTAAAACTTCCAGTTTTGGAGCACACACCATTTCTGGAGGCAAGTTGTTCCACTGATTAATTGTTCTGTCAGAAAACTTCTCCTTAGTTCCAGGTTGAGTCTTTGAGTCCTTGATTAGTTTCCATCCATTGCTTCTTGTCCTGCCTTCCCATGATATCCCATGATATGATGATCTCCAGCAGTTCTTAAGTAAAAGTGGAAAACCTCTCTCTGCAGCTCTGCAGAACTGCTGTCAAGCAGTGTTAACGCCAGTCTCGTAGTCTGGAGGAACAGAAGATGGCAACTAAAGTTTCTGTGTCTAGGCTACTTAAATGTTGCCTTTAATCCACCGATCTGATAGCTATCCCAGTATCTGACCTATTGTAAGGTATCTATCTAGATTTCTAACAATGCTTTCCCTCCATTGTGGGATACTTTTTCATTGAAAGACAGAATACATTACAAATGTCCAGGTTTCCATGTACTTTCTTTCAACATCTCATCCTTCTTCTGGATTTTTGATAAGAATATTTTTGATTAGTATCAGAACTGATCTGTTACCATCAGCTAGACTGGTATCATCTAATTGTAGATGATTGGCCTGAAAACTGAATGGCTACTTTTCTGCCTCTACGCTATTGTTAAGATAAACTCAGTTTGCGCTTAAAAGCAATTATTGCCCTTAGACAGCTGTTTGAAACATCAAGCTTATTGAGGATCTACACCTTTTCCTTGTTGCTGCTGCAATCTTGGTGCAGCCTCATTAATAAATGTTTGTCTCTTACTTCCAATTTTTAGTTTGTGTTGATCTCTCAAAGGTCTATCGTGGCCAGCTCTTTGTCACTTGCTGTGGCAATTTCTTTTGCAAGGAAAAAAAAAGTCAATACTAAACAAACAGTGGAGTAGCACTTAAAGCCACCACCTGCTGTCGGCTGACAAATACCCTGAAGCAAAGGAACACAAGTGACAATGTAAATGATAAAATAAAAGATGGTCTCCCAGTAGCAACACTTGCTGCATGCATTTTTGTAGCAGTAACATTCACAGGAACAAGACTGCAGGACAGTATTGATAAATGAGCATTCACAGCATCTGTGTGTACTTTTTGGGTTTAAACTGTTGTCTTTCTGTTGTGCTCATAATCTCTTTCTTTTGTGTTACAAGGGGAGGAAAACAAAAGGGACAAAATTAAGCCTTATGATAGAGGGCTTAATAGTGGATCTTATTCATGTGCCTTTTGTGCAAGCTTTTAATCTAAACAAATTGATTGGCTTTTTGTTTTAATCATTTCATAAGCCATAGCTTGACAATACCTGAAGGATATAATTTCTGCACCAAGAGAATAGAATTTCACTTTGATTAATCAATTATTTTGCCCTGTAATGCTATTGTCTTTCTAGCCATGACGGCTTGAAGCTCGGTGGGTAATAGCAAATGTTATTCAAACAGCACAGCCCAAATACTGTACAACATCCACTTTAGTGCTCAGTCTTGAATAACAAACATTTCCTGGACTTTAATGACATGAGGTGCCCATTTATTTTTCTCCCACATAAAAACTACATGTGGAGGTTTAAAGTACAGCCTGCCACTGAGGTGAATTATGGTTTTGGAATGAGGGCAATGTTGGACTGCAAATACAATGCAGCCAGCGAGATTTAGTTCACTTGCAACCTTTACACCCACCTAAATCTATTCTAACATCCCAGACATTAATAATTTTGTTTGAGAATCAGAAGTTCCTCTACTTCAATTTGCCACCAATAATTTCAGAGTGTGACTGCATTTTCACAAAAATAGCAAGGAGGTGATTATACAGTATATATACACACATACACACAGAGAGACATTCATACATATGCCAGAAAGAAAAGTGAGCCCTGAAGGCAGGTTTCAGGAGTACATTTCTTCTTAATCTTTAGTCCCTTCAAATAATATCCTACCATATGATTGCCTTTTTTTCTTTTACCTTTTTCACATAACCGTTCAAAGATTTAATTTTGAAGCCTCATTTGTAAATCCAATATGTGAAAATTATCCAGGTCACTCTTTTAGTTTGTTATTTGTATACCTCTTCTGATTATTAAGGCATCATCCTCTTTTTAAAATTTATCCAATGTAGTACATTTTTCCATAATATTTTTGCAGTCTATCACTTTTAAATCCACTTTCAGCTCCGTCTCAAATCTTGTCAGGTAAAACTTCCATAACATGTTTTGAATACAGTCTATTTATAGAATCAGGTGGCCTTAAAATTAACTTTTGGATCCATTGTTCAAAAATATCATTCAATATTTTGATTTTAAAATATTTTGCTTTGAATTAGTAAGCAGATCTACTTGTTTTTCTTTAATTGTGATCTACACTTCCTAGTGGTTCTTTCTAGTGTCCAATATTCAAAATCTCATCCTATCATTTTCTTTTCAGAAGAATTCAAAATGTAAACATTTTTACATGGGATGAATTCTTACAATCAATTCCAAAATATTCCTTCAAATCTATCTGGGCCCTTAGTCCATTTCAATTTTTCCAAACTTAAAGTTCTAATTACCCTTTTCTTCTTTATTCCAAAAATAACTTTAAATCTTTAAATTTGTATTTAGAAGTTTTTCACTAAGGATTGAAGTCAATTCACCTGGTGCTGTGAAACTGTCAGTCAAAAAGTTCCTAATAGTTGAAAGTAATTTCCAAAAGTGATTAGAAAAAGAAGTAGCTGAACCTAATGAAGATGTAAATAATGGTTTGAGCCAGATGGTCATTCCCTTTTTTCCCAGAGCTCTAAACCCACCCAGACACTATTTTCTAATAGTCTCCTTATAAGGAACAACTGTCTGGAGTATTTAAGGGTGATCTCAGATATTCTCCTTCTCTGGAGAGAATGTATAAAGAGCTTGTCAGCTCTTCATTCTGCCACAGTTGTGAAGCCATCTTCAGCTTGGCATTTCTTCAATGGAAATTGCCATTAATTTCTCTGGTAATATATTGCATTTTCAGAGAAATCTGAATCCAGTTGAATGCTAACCAGTCAAACTACAAGTCTGGCTGAAGTCACAGCATGGAGATTGTTCTCAGAATATATTAAATATTCCAAATTTTCTCAGGGACAACCCACATTGTTTAATTCCTGGTGTATGGCTCATTGTAGCTATCTTTGTTATTCTTGTTCAGGGTTGCCTATGCTTTATACAAAAATAGCATTTAGCAATAGCTAAATTAGCTTACCATTACTATAGTGCTTCATAGCATTCTCTGAGTAGTTTACACTGTAAGCATTATTTGCTTATTGGTCCCAACAATCTGGGTCCTCATTTGTACTGATCTTGAAAGAATAGAAAGCTGAGTCAAACTTCAGCTACTCCAGGATCAAATTCTAACTGTGGACAGAGTTTGCCTGCCATAACCCCTGGGCACCACCAGGGCTTCTTATACACAAAATAAGTCTAGGAAAAGGCACTTGAAACCCTGTGGTTTTTTATATATTTCTAAAAACAAGATTTGTGACAGCTGTAACTTGACATAAAACATGCCTTTTTTAATATAATGCACACTTTCAAATGCATTTCATTTCATTTTGAAATTACACTGAACAATTCAGTTTTTTAAATATTTTTTTAAAAAACTATAATGCCTCGAAGATTCATTCAAACTATAGATCTTGTAAATTAAGAATGAAATCCACTAAGAATAGTATACTGATCCATAACTGTAAATAATTGGTCCTTCCCATTTCACACCCAATAAAGAGAATGTGAGATCATATTAAAGTGCCAAACTATCTCATCTGAAATTAAAATGACCTTTTCTTATTCTACTTGGATCCTCATACACTGCCAGATCAGAGTGGTATATTGTCTTTGCTGTTTCTTTTCATCCTGGAGCACTCATCTAGCAAGTTTACTGGGAATGCCAATTTTATTTGGCATAATAAGTAATAAAACAAGAGGGTTTCCATTGTACCTGCCTGAGATGAACTGACATTTGGCAGTAAGCAACCTTTCTAAAGTTCAGGAACTGCATTAAAAAGAGGATTATAAAGGGCATCATTACAATTTAGCAAGAGGAAACTGTTATTCCACTTTTCAATCACTGAGCTCCTTGGCATGGCAATGAGAAATAATAGACGCAAATTAGTATTATTGAATGCTCCTAAATATCCATTTAGCAGCCTAAAAATTGATCTGGATGCTTAATTTTAAAACAATGCAAAAAAAAAGCCATCTATTTGTTTGACAATCAGTTTTTCCTCAACATGTCATTTAAGAAAGGTTTTATCAGTGTGGAATTATAGTCTTACAACATCCTCCTTATTAGCCTGTTTGCAGCTCTATTAACATTTACTCCACTTTTTTCCAATGCAGTAGGCACATGCAATATATTTATACTAACTTACAAGTTATGGCCAAACAAAAAAAACAAGACTTCTGCTTTCACATAATTTTAATTAGTCTGCAGAGACTACTACTACAGTACCTTGGCATGTATAATGCCAATGCGATATTTCAAAATGTATTCTGCTATCTCTATTGTCATAAATCACACTAGACAGATGATAGAGATAGATAGATAGATAGATAGATAGATAGATAGATAGATAGATAGATAGGTAGGTAGGTAGGTAGGTAGGTAGGTAGGTAGGTAGGTAGGTAGGTAGATAGATAGATAGATAGATAGATAGATAGATAGATAGATAGATAGATAGATAGATTGATTTCTGGTTTCAGAACTAGTTAGGAAAAGCCTATAAGTTATGGAAATAATGATTCTCTAAATTAGACTTTATATGTTTTTAAATTAAAAATGTTTCACAACTGCATTTATTTACTTTGTTTTATACAGGGGTGAAATTCAATTTTTTCCCTACCCTGATGTTGAGAAAGATGGAAGGCAAAAGGAGAAGGAAAGGGCAAGAATGTGATGGTTAGATAGTATATTGTCGCATGATCTATTTACAATTGTAAAATCTACCCCCCCCTTTTTTTTATGTGTATTTAATTTGGTCTCCGACCGCAATAAAAGCTATCTATCTATCTAGTATCATTGATCTGGTAAATATGAAATTGGGTAAACTCTGGGAGGCAGTGGAGGATAAGGGAGCCTGGCATACTGTGTAAAGAGTTGGACCCAACTTAGAGACTAAACAACAACAAACTTAGAATTGTTTGTCTTTTCTGCATCTTATAATATGACTGTTATTTCAATAAATAATTAGCCAGGAATGTGAGTATCTTCATTTACACTTGAAACATATTTATCTAGAAACTAGAGTAATGACTGCTGGGAGGCCTGTTTTCTATTGATTTTCTTTTTAACAGCATAATTTTCTTGGGCAAATTTTTAGACCATCACATTGAGACCTATTTAGAACATGTTGTTCTCTAAACATTTAATTTAATCTGTGTACCTACTTTATGCAACAGGAACTTTACAATGAAATGGAAAAGTTAGATGGAATATGGACGACCATAACATAACATTACAAAACCATAACATTACTTTTTCATTCATGGTAAAAATTCATTTGAATCACATTCAGAACACACCAGTTTGGTCTCATAGCTTGGTTTAAATTGGATTTCAGTGACTCTCAAGATGGGGGAAAAAAGAAACTAATGGTCAGTTTGGCTGAAGAAAAATAGAAATTTGAAACATTCAAATGATTACTTTTCTTTACTACCTGAGATAAATGAATATAGCTGAAGCATATGTCAAATGGTAAACTTTGGAGGTGTATGGCTACTTTCTCAGTTTGGTAGCACTAGACAATAATGGAGACATATATTTATTCTTCAAGAAGGAAATAAAGTTATACCCAGTTTATCCCCTACATCTTCAATGCAGTTTTGGTGTTCTGAATTAATTGATATGTCTATGTACCAAGTAAATTAAAGACTACAGTCATGTAGTATTAGATAGCAACTAGATATTAGCCCACCCAGGGTCATTGAATACAAGATGGGTGGCAAATAAATTTCATTAATAAAATAAAACACTAAGGCAGTGTGACTGTCTGTCAGATCAGACAGGTCAGTCAGATCTCATACCTGTACTTTATTGAAAAAAAAATGGTGCAACCTTTCTAGTATTAGTGCATTGTAACAACTTTCAGTTTGAAGTAACTTTTAAAAATCAAATTATGGGGCAAATTACATTAAGTCAGGATACGTCTTGATTTTTCTTCTTTGAAGAGATCTTAAGAGCCTTGGTGGTGCAGCAGACTAAAGTGCTGTTAACTAGCACCAGCTGCCTGCAATTACTGCAAGTTCAAATCTCACCAGGCTCAAGGTTGACTCAGCCTTCCATCCTTTCAAGGTAGGTAAAATGAGGACCCGGAGTGTGGGGGCAATAAGCTGACTTTGTATAAAAAAGAACACCGCTTGGGTGGGGGGGGGGGGTTGAAAGCCCTACTAAGCAAGTATATACAAAAGTATAAAGGCTATTGCTTAATGCATTGTAAGCCACCCTGAGTCTCTGGAGAAGGGTGCCATATAAATAAATGAATGAATGAATGAATGAATGAATGAATGAATGAATGAATGAATGAATGAATAAATAAATGTCTGAGAGTAGTTATACTGTCCTGAAATGCTACAAATCCTACTGCCTATGGGTCATGGGTCTTTTCTTTAGCACTCATCCCAATCATTAATGTACTGTTCCTGACATATTTCCTCTTTATTAGTTATTCATTCTGAAAATATTTTCACCCTTATACAATTCTGACTTCTGAAAATTTGATTGTGATGTCATAATCCATACCTTACCCACCCCACCCCAAAAAAATACTGAAGATAGGAATGATGACCAAGTGCACTGATGATGAAATGCACTTCTTCCTTCAGTATCTGGGAACAGAGATTGAAATGGTTACATGAAGAGAAGAAACAATGATAGGTATAATTTGTTTAGAAGGTACATTAATAACAATTAATGTAATTAATGTAAAGTAATCATTTTATTAGTACAACCCATACTAATGATAATAGTTTATCTTTTCTTACCCAATTAATATTTTCAGAAAAAGAAGATAGGGAAGTAAAAAGAAAATATGTATTATATATGTAAAGGGTAAATGTAAAGGTTCCCTTCACACATATATGCTAGTTGTTCCCGACTCTAGGGGGTGATGCTCATCTCCATTTAAAAGCCGAAGAGCCAGCGCTGTCCGAAGTTGTCTCCATGGTCATGTGGCCATGTGGCCAGCATGACTAAATGCCAAAGGCGCATGGAACGCTGTTACCTTCTCACCAAAGGTGGTCCCTATTTTTCTATTTGCATTTTTAATGTGCTTTTGAACTGCTAGATTGGCAGAAACTGGGACACGTAACAGGAGCTCACCCATTACACGGCACTAGGGATTCGAATTGCTGAACTGCTGACCTTTCAATCGACAAGCTCAGTATCTTAGCCACTGAGCCACTGCGTCCCTTATATATTATACATGAGAAAACATTTAATCATAAATGAAGGCAAATTATATATATCATAATAATGTGGCACGATCCAAACTGGGTTGGTCACCAGGACCAGAGGTTTTCTCTTCCAAACTTTTGGAAGCTCATCTTCAGAGAACCTCTCTCTGACAGAGTGTGAGCCAGAAAGACATTCCCTGAGGATGGGCTCTAGCAAATGTCCGAAAGCTCAGAAAACAAAATCTCTGGTCCCGTTGACTGACGCAGATTGGAACTGCAAAAAAATTAATATTCCAAATTTTCTATAGTATTTTCTGTTACCAGACAATGAATAAATGTTATTGAAAGGAACAAAAAACTCCAAAGTAAAATAACTGCATCCACAAATGGACAACTTCACTAGAGAACTACCCAAGAGAACCTTCATTATGGGATCCTAATAGTACCAGCTAGTCACAGTCACGCTCAAAAACCAATAAATCTGCAATGGTCGACAGATAGAAACAGAATTATAAGCTTCTGGATGAAATGGAAAATGTTTTATTAAAAATCTGCAATCTTTCACAAGGGTTTGCTTGCTTTAATAAATGAAAGTAAAAGGTTCATTCCATTCAGAAGTAATGTACTCTGAAATTGAAATGAATCTTCCTTCTTGCCGTCTCAAAGACTTGACATTTCTATTGTTACCCTGGAGCCTAAGAAATAGACAGCGGTAAAGATAGATAAATAATTAAAAAAAACTTGTCAGAATTTGCACTAAAACAGGCTCTTAAGATTTAGAGTAATTAAATTTTAGACATGTTAGCTAGAGAAGTTCTGTCACTTATTTCAGTATCAATATTTGTCAGCTTCTTTCCAAGTTATAATATCATCAAAATCGGTCCAGTTTTAAATATAGATTTTCAGTATGGCACATAGCTTCAAGCTATTATAATTCAGTAAGAATTAGTGACAGCCATGTTGTTAAAGTATCTAAAATGACTCCTTTACCAAAACTCCTTAGATTATTTTAAAAACGCAGTTGCCTTTTATGGGTTGGTGGATCACATATACACTTGTCGGTCCAATTAGGATGATGAGGCAGGTTTCCATAGCAAATGAATGTAGTGCAATATCAGCCAAGCTTTCACTGGACTCTTTATGATGGTGCAAATTAAAAAATGAAATCAATAAAAAAGTTTGTTAACACATTTATGGAACTATTTGAAGATCTCTGTTAGAAATATCAGCATAGAATGGCCACACTGTATTGATATAACAAGAGATAAGGGTAAGTAATATTTTATTTCCCAATTTGACTGGGTAATTTAAATTGTCAGGTAAGATTAATAAGTATGACTCAACTTATTCTTAAATAATATTTTTCCATTTTCAGTGAGCTTGTAATTATTTATAATGCACTTAAAGACACAAACAGAACAATTGTTAATACACAATTATGCAATTCCAATCCCATTTTTAAAATTTGTTTTGGTGCAGATTTTTTTTTACATCAACAAAAAAATTAAAAAAGAACTGTGGAAAAACCCTGATTTAACTTAATTTAATTTCAACTGAGTTAAAACTATGTAAGTTAATATGACTTGTTATGCATTTTTAATAATACCTCTTCTCTTGGATATCAAAAGTTACAATAGATTAGCAACTTTCATAAAGGCTTTGTGCATAGTATCTGAAGTGGTAGAAGATGTCACCTCACCTTTTCTCATCTATAATTAGCCAGTACTCCATCTGGCTTGGGCCTACCATACATATGAGATGGAAGCCTATTTTTGCTCCCTTTCCCCTTTTTACAAACAAACAAATAAACAAAAATTACATATCCCTCACCTTCCTTCACTGATGACAACTGACTTTTAAAAAAACTCTATTCGGGAAAAGGGAGTAATGGCTGGAACATTGCAATAAATACCACTTTGGGGTGCGGGCAGTGGTGGGTTCCTCCCGATTCGGACCGTTTGGCTCAGCCGGTAGCAGTGATGATATGATGTCACCGAATTGGTAGTCTTTGTTTGGGAGTTGGTCCCTCCTGCCTGCCCCCGGCATTATTCTTACTTTTTATTTCGCCCTGCCCCCAATTTTCGCTGCCTCCCAAATGTCAGTTGATTGGCTAGAAGGAAAAAAAACTGTTTAAACTCTTACTGCGGGGCTTCAAAGAGCCACCCTACAGCTGATCAGTGTTAAAAGGCAGTGTGGTGGTAGACCAGTGCACTGGAAAATCAAATAGGTAGACCGGTGCCTCCAAAAAACAAATGAGTAGACCGGAACGCTCCAAGAACAAATGGGTAGACCAGTACAGCTCTGCAAGCAGTTAAAAGACTGGTAGGCCAGTACATCTGCTAAATCCTAAAGAATTGACACATGACCATCAAATCATGCCCATAAAATAAGCCACGCCCACAGAACTGGTAGTAAAAAAATTTAGAACCCACCCCTGGGTGGGGGGAATCCAAAGGAACCCTGCCATATCATTATTACAGATTACAAGATATTATGGTCTTGAGAGCTTGCAAAGATAAATAAATCACATGAAATAATATTTTAATTTTAATTTTAATTTTCAAAATTTTAAAAGCTGTCCAACTCGGGAATGACTCTGGACAGCATACAATAATAACAATAATACTATAAATGCAATTTTTTAAAAAAACACAAACAAATCCAAATACTGGAAGGATGGAAACCATTAAAATGGCATATAAATTAAATAAACAAACAAACAACTACCAGTAAAATGCACAGGAACCACAGCTATAATCCAAAGCCTAGTGAAAAAGTCTGGTTTTCAGAGTTCTTTAAGGACAGCCTAGATGTATCTTGACTCAGAGTTCTTTAAGGACAGCCTAGAAGAGAGCCTAGATGTATCTTGGAGAGGGTTGGTGATCCAGATGCTGCAATGTGTTACACAAGAACAGCAATAGCAATAGCACTTATATACCACTTCATAGTGCTTTACAGCCCACCCTAAACAGTTTACAGAGTCAGTATATTTTCCCAACAATATGGATTCTCATTTTACTGACCTTGGAAGGATGGAAGGCTGAGTCAACCCTGAACAGGACAGGATCAGGGGCCACACTGGCTCACGTGGGAAGACGCTGAGCCTGTGCTCCGCTGCAGTTGGCAGCTCAGTGGTTTGATTCCTGTGAGCAAATAAATCGCGTAGGGACAGGAAAGGAGCCTCTCCCAACTGCCTACTGGCATTCAGGCATCAGAGGTTAAGATAACACCACCCAAAAAATTCCTTTCACGGAGGCAGCCAGACACTTTGATGATCCTTGGCTAACATGTGCCATACACTTTTTTTTTTAAAGGGACAGTATTAACCTTCTGGCATTGAGCAGTGAGTTAGCCCGCAATACTGCATTTTAACTACTATGCCACCAAGGCTCATGAAAAGAAACTCATAAGTCGCAAACAGAAGACAGTGTTAACTTTTTATTATTACTTTTAAAACTTTCATGATGCTACAGCAGAAGTGGAAATAGGGGGAGGCCCTGATCAAACCTCAACACATATTTTAATTCCCTCTATTATTTTCCTCTCAATTATAACTGTTCTTTTTATCTAAAGTATTATTTCTTTTGGGAACAAAAATTTTGTTTAAAAAAAAAAAGAGTAACACATGAATGCCTAATTTGACAATTTCAGAGAAGGCCTTTGTGTCCTGCTGCAATGGAAGTTACTTCTTCAACAATCTGACCTGCACTATGACCACCATTTTTTTAGCATAAAGAGGAAGCTCGTACAATATCAGAAGGGCAAAACTTTTTTATTTTTACTTTTGGTTTCTTTATAAATAGAAAGGAGAGGAAGTGAAATGTTGTGTGACTGAATTTCACCAGGAGTGCAATGCTTTCCCACCCATCAAGCAAAATAACCCTTGGCCCATAAGCAATGTACTCTGTCATCACCTTGAAAAATACAGGAAACCCTTGCTTACTGACCACTCATTCAATGATCATTTTAAACTTATTATGGTGCTGAAAAAGGAGACTTAAAAGCAATTCTCACATTTGCAGCCATCTCAAGATCCGTGAAGTCATATGACTCTCATTCAAGTGCTTGGCAGCCAGTGCACATTTAGAATGGTTGCAGCATGCCACGGTCACATGAATGAATTTATGGTTTCCAACAAGCAAAATCAGTGGGGAAAGCAGCAGGAAGTCAAAAATCACATTCACCTGATGTCACACTTCATACACAATGATTTGCTTAATGACTGCAGCCAGAACTGACAAACTGACATTGAGATTGGGTGTAATCATATGACTTTTCACTTTACAACTGCATCACTTAGTAACTGGTGCTAAATTGCTGGTCCCAATTGCAGGTTTTTTTTTTTTAACCGAAGAAATTGACATGATATTGTTCTCTGCAAGACTTCGTTAAGTCTTAATTGTTTGGAGTAGCCAGCATAAAACTCTTACCAGGTTGTTCCTCAGGGAGACAACCAGTGGTGCTAAATTGGGACAGATAGAAATCTTCCTAATGCCCCCCCTAATCATGGCATATTTTCTAGAGCTATGATAGCATCTATTAACGCTATCACAATGAGTACATTACAGATTTTCTGCTCCTTCTGCTAGCTAGAGATTTGGTGTGGCTTTTATTCTTTTTCATTACTTTGAGAGCATTGCAGTTTTGGCTACTAATTTTGCCTACTGGGTAGGATATTTCCAGGTGCTGCTAGTCACAGCTTCTCACTGTCAGTTATGCCATTCCCTTGCAGCATAAATCATGGATGTAGCATGCTTGTTATTGATTGTTCCCTTCCACTTTATCCTGCGCTCCTTCCCCCTCCCCATCTGCAACCTGTCAGTTTGGAATATTTTGGCTATAGCTTAATACTTTTTTCATGTTTAGATATTGCTTGACAGACAGGCCACATGCTCACAACATTTCCATGCATTGTCTTTAGGTAACTTGAAAAATGATGATATCTTTGATCGTGTGCACCACCTACACTCACTCTGTTCTGGTCTATCACCATTAAGGAGACTGATTGGTTGTAGTTGATCCCACAAGTTAAGAAATGCTCTGTGGAAAGAGAAAGAAAACCAGAAAATCCACCAACTTTCCTCATAATAAAAGTGTTATGACAGCACCAGTTGCCAGCTTTGTTCTTAAGGCAAAAAGGGTTTGACATTAGAGCAGCACACTTGATACTAATGTACTTTTCTGCCAATTTAAGGCCTTCTAACCTAGCCATCTGAATACCCAGGGAAGTCAAGCTTGTTTTGGCTTTTGCAGAATTTGTTATCTGTTCCATAAATCATTCTTCCTTTGAAGATCCCTCTTCCTCACCACACGATACCTGCCATTGCAGTTTTCATGTGATATTTTTCAAAAGCATACAAAGTAATGCAGGCAAATACTTACTTGGGGTATGAGTATGTGTATGTGGGAAAGGGAGAGGAGACGGAGAGGGAGAAAGGGCAAAAGAGAAAGAGACAGAGAGGGAAAGGAAGAGGGAGAGAGGGAGAAAGAGACAGAGGCAGAGAGGAAAAGGAAGAGGGAGAGGGAGAGAGGGAGAGGGATAAAATCACCTACTTAAACTACAAAAAAAATGGGTGGCCAGGTTTTAGAACTTTAAACCAAATGTTCCTGGAGTGGTTTTTCTTCATTTTTATGAATAGACAGCATGTAGTTACATAATAAATATTTTATTAATAACATGGTAGGATCTTAGATAGCAGTTTTATCCCCACTGAATTCCAAAGAGCAATCTGATTCCCATAATTCCCACTGGAATAGTCAAATATTTAAAAAAGTTGGTTGTGAATTGATTTTGGATACAATCATATATCTACATAGCATTTTTTCCCTTACTGAATAAATAGCAGATTTTAAATTTCAAATGAGGCTGATAAACAGTGATTTTGTACTTTCCAGATTTATGATGCAAGCTAGAACCTGTCTTTCTTCATCCTCTTTTATTTTCCTCCCTTTTTCTTCCTTTTTCACTCAGATCCCTATTCTGATGTTTATTTAGTTTACTGAAGTTTAATGCCATTCAGCTCAGGTGATGAAGAGTGCAAGGAATCGAAATCAGGAGCAAGATATCTTGAATTATGAACATTGCTTCAATATATATCTCCAGAGAAGATTTTGCTATTCTGAAGAGATGCCCTTCTGTTTCACAAACCACATCTGGCAATTTAACCCTTACTTGCATTGCTTATTGAAGTTACCATTCTTAAACTGAAGAAATGTTGAAAATCATGTTCCTAAATTTAGGAACGCATATGTAACTTTTTTTTAAAAAAAGTCAAGCTTTATTTAAAATATTACATCCATAGTCCTAATTAAGCTTAATTTGCATGCAATGTGTGGATTTATCTAAGAATGAATGTATCCTTGTTTAGATATAACACATATTTCTATCCATTTTACCCTGAAGGATAGCATGGAGAATTTTAGAGGCATGAGCTAGCATGCTAATTTTAAGAAGAAGAAAGATCCAGTGAATGAATGCACGGTATAAAAATAATCTCAAAGAGAAAGAACTTCAAATACTACTTAGGAATAACCCTTTCCTCTCAGGCTGAAGGAATTCAATTGTTCCACATCCTCTTTAGGGATTCAAAACAATCTATTTCACTCTTTATTTCCTCTTCTTCTTCCTTTCTCTCTCTCTTCCACCCCTTAATTCCTTACCTTTATAAGTTCCCTCTTCTCAGAATGTTCTTAGCTTTGCTCTTATTTAATTAAGGGCTGCTGCAAGTATAACATTTTTGTGTGTGTAAGTATGTATGCATTTATGTATTAATCATGTTCCAGAGAAAAATATATTTATACCTCTTAAGAAGATCTCCCTTAAAATCAGCATTAGCTGTATATATTTAAGTAGGTACACTTTGGAGAGTGAAACAAAGGTTTAAAAATAATAAGCAACATTGAGAATAATAGGACATATTTTATTAAATGATTACAGACAGTGGAAGAACAATTCAATGAATGTTTGTTCCTTGTTAATTTCCTGCCTGTTGATTCATAAATTCATTCCAACGTTTCCTACATTAAATTGCACTTTAATCTAAGGGAAACTTTATATTTATATATGATGATTAATTTGATTTTTTTAAAAAAAATATATGTAGTGCATACTTTTTAAAATGCATGTTATTTCAACATGTTGGAATAGCAAAATCTAACTTAAATGTACCCCAAAACATGTTTGAGCCAATATGTTATAACACTGAGAGACCAGTAAAATCTGATAGATAGATAGGTTCCAGTCCATCCATTATTCTGAGAGGTACACAACTCATCAGATTCTCCTGAAAATGGCAAAGATTTCAGCCAGCAAACATCCCTAAAGTCCTTCCTAGATTAAGAATAACAGAGTGAGCTGGCTATTCCTGAGCCTTAAATGTGCAGTTCAGAAATCATTACTGGGTTGTGTCTATTGTGAAATAATATGCCACTCTGTCAACTTTTGCTACTGGCACTTCTACTGTTCCAGAACATTAATAGATCATATGGAATGCTGCCAAACCTCCTCAACCATGCTTTTTTTGGTGACCTGATATACTTCTTTGCTTTTATGAAGAATCAGGCAAAAGATAAATAGCGATACCAGATCCTCTTCAACCTCCAATTATATTGATTGCTAATTATTTTAAGTTGATATAACTACTCACCTTAAACTTCAGAATATAGCTATATTGGTCATGTCCTCCTTTTTCCATATGTGGCCCTTTTGCCAGAGTTGTCCCTGGGGAAGAGAGGGGAACTTGTCCTGGCAGCTACAACATTGCAGCACATGTAAAGAAGGGTAGGGCTTCTATCACATAGTTGTTAACATCATCTTGACTTTTTTTGACACCCTCCCTGAAGACACTTCAGGTTCTAGCCTGTATTTTCCTCCTATTTTTAAGTTCGACTTCTGTAATATGGGACTCCAACAGTTTTACAATATATCCTGGGTCTTTCTTTATTTTTGTGTTTTGTTTAGAAAAGATTGGGGCTCTGAAAGTAAACCGAAGAGGGAGGGCGCAAGAAGAAAAATATCTTGTTCAAGAGTGTAAGATTTATCTCAACAAAGACTGTTCTGTTGTTGTTATTATTGTTGTTAGTGTCATTTTAAAACTAGACCCTGATATGAATTTAATATTTTCACTATAAGAATCCACTGAAATTATACTGACAAATCTGATCAACAGAATTGCATCAATGAGACAGATGTTCAGAAACATCCATATTATTATATTACTATTATGTGATTTCTATACATTAATTATATAATATGTTTTATATTGGCCCAAAACAATTCCTCTTCAACCAATGCAGCCCAGGTACAGTATGTCAAAAGGTTGGACATCCATGGTCTCTGAGTTTCAGAGATTTTCAGAAGAGATGGAGAGGTAGCACCACTATTCTAACAGAATCCCGTTTTATCAGAGTTGTTGCAAAAATCAAATCCAGAAAGCACACACAGATAACTGATTCAGCAGGATTCATTAACTTCTCTTTATATACATAATAACACATAAAATACCAACATCAGCTCCCACTGGTCCTGGATGAAACATCATACCTGGACCCGTATCAGTCGGGTTTCAGGCCTGGGTACAGCACGGAGACAGCATTGGTCGCACTGGTGGATGATCTCTGGAGAGCTCGGGACAGGGGACACTCCTGTGTCCTGGTCCTATTAGACCTTTCGGCAGCTTTTGATACCATCGAACATGGTATCTTACTGCGGTGCCTTGAGGGGTTGGGAGTGGGAGGCACCATTCTTCAGTGGTTTACCTCCTATCTCTCGGGGCATGCGCAAGTGGTGTTGGCAGGGGGACAGAGGTCGGCCTCGAGGTCCCTCACATGTGGGGTGCCTCAGGGGTCGGTCCTCTCACCCCTCTTGTTCAATATCTACATGAAGCCGCTGGGGGAGATCATCTGTGATTTTGGGGTGAGGTATCATCAGTACGCTGATGATACCCAACTTTTTATATGCACCCAGAACCAGCCCAGTGATGTCCTCAATGTGATGTCCCGGTGCCTGGAAGCGGTGCGGCTCTGGAGGGGGAGGAACAGGCTTCAGCTCAACCCCACCAAGGCTGAGTGGCTGTGAGTACCGGCATCTTGGTTCCAAGGAAATACTCCATCATTGGTCATGGGGAGTGAGATGTTGCCCCCTGTTAAAAGGGCGTGCAATTTAGGTGTCCTCCTGGATTCACGGTTGACTTTGGAAGATCATGTTGTGACCGTGACCAGGAGGGCATTTGCACAGATTCGTCTGATGCGCCAATTGTGCTCCTAACTGGACCATGATGACCTCCGTACAATCACTCATGCACTTGTGACTTCCCGGATCGACTACTGCAATACTCTCTACATGGGGCTGCCCTTGAAGACTACTTGGAGGCTCCAGCTGGTGCAAAATGCAGCAGCCCAGGTTATGATGGGAGTGTCCCAACACTCCCATATTACACCCCTCCTGTATGACCTGCATTAGCTACCAGTTGTCCTCTGGGTGAGATTCAAGGTGCTGGTTATCACCTATAAAGCCCTACATGGCTTAGGCCCAGGGTACCTGACTGACCATCTGCGGCCAGCAACAACTCCCCATCGCCCTGTGCGTTCCCACAGGGAGAGCCTTCTTGGAGTGCCATCGACCAGGCAGTGTCGACTGGCGACTCCTAGGGAACGGGCTTTCTCTGTGGCCACACCCTCTTTATGGAATCAACTCCCCTTGGAGCTCCGGGTGGCCCCATGACCTTAAAACATGGTTATTTCACCAGGCTGGATGGGACTGAAGGGGTTTTTAAGGGGAATTTTAATAGTTTTAACATTTAAATATTGATTCTTGCTTGTAAAAATTTATTCCTGTGAGTCGCCCTGAGTCCTTGTCGGAGAGAGGGCGGCATATAAACTTAATTAATAAATAAATCAGATTCTCCCAACATGGTAGAGAGTTACAAGCAAACACAGGCAGAGGAGAGAACAATTTTCACTTTTGAGTTGTAGACAGTCTAGTTTCAGTTCAGCAGTCTAGTTTCAGTTTGAATTCTCAGCACAGCACTCAGAGCTACAGAGCCACGCCCAGGCTCCTTCCTCTCTCAGCTCCTATTGGCTGACCCAGTTGCTATGCCTATTCATTGGCTGACCTTGTTACCATGTCTCCATTCCAGTTCATGAATATTCTGACATGTTTTTCCTAAATATTTGATATATCCTTAGCTCAGGCAAATAATGGAAACTTTTTTTTTTAGAAAAAGCAGCCATTCTGCCTATTTCCTTGATAATATAGCAACTGCAATCAGTCCTAGAACACACCTGAAACAGTGCCTGGATCTTTTCCAGACAAGAAAAGAACTAATTTGTTCCAATTGATTTAGAGAGCATGTCCTTAATAAAATCTCATGGATTACAACCAACCTACTGTAAACCTCCCTCTGCTCATGACAAACATTGTAAATTATGCCAAGGATACATTTAATATATTCTGTTAATTCTGCCTTTTTGCCATTGGTTCTAAATCAAACCTCTTAAGATTTAAGATAAGACTCAGAATACATTTATTAAGCCTTTTAATTGTTGTAAATACTTCTAATCGTTTAAACTATTTGTTGATTTCTAATACTTTTATGTGTTACTTTAATAGTGGTTTAAAATGTACTTTTCCCTTAATTGTACTTTTATGAACCACCAAGGGAATGGGCTTCATAAAAATATACTAAATAAATAAAATAAATGAAGCTTACCATGAATGAAGTATACAACTGCATTGTAGTGAACATAGGACATGAACTCCAGGAACCTATTCTGCAAGCATACAACTTGCACAATATTCTGGTGACCTTACTGAAAAGGATCCAAGGCCTAGATCAGGGATGTCCAACCTTGGCAACTTTAAAACCTGTGGACTTCAACTCCCAGTATTCCCTAGCCAGCCATGCTGGAATTGAAGTCCAGAAGTCTTAAAATTGCAAGGTTGGATACACCCAGGCTTGGGAACCAATCAGTGTTCTCAGCAATCCATGGAAGTCCTAATTGGCCTTCCAGGCCCAGATAGTTTCTTAACAAAGCTATCCTACGAAGCAATGGTGGGTTTCTACCAGTTCACCCCCAGTTCAGGCAAATTAGTAGTGGTGGCAGTGGGAGGCCACGTCCACCCGCCTGGACATCATCATGGATGCTCTGCACATGTGCAGAAGCAGCATGCATGTGCAGAAGTGAGCAAAGTGAGCACATGCACACTCACAGTCTCGAACCGGTAACTAAGGTAAGTGAAAACCACTAGTGCTATGAAGTCTATGTGAAGTTTGTATGGTGTCTGTGAGGATAAAGAAAAATGTGAGTTTCATTTTCTTCAATAAGGCACATATACACACTTATAACTGAAGCTGCTCCTGGTTTATACTCTAATCAGCCTGACCCTAAGTCAGTTTAAGAAAATGCTGTCCAGACTGAGATAGTAAGGTAGCAGCTTGCAAGTTTGTTCTGTTCCCCGTCCTCACACAGACAAATGCAATATCAAACACCCCTGCCAATAATTTATTGTATAAACAAACCAGACCAGAGTTCTGGCATTTAACTGTAAAACGCCTGCCAAGTCCAATTAGTACTTCCAAAAGCAGGAGGGCCTTATCTGCAGTCCATTTCCAAAGGGACAAATTATCCACAAGAGTTTAGTCCAAAAGATATCTGAGCCGAAGTGCAGGATTCACGATGTGACTCTTTAGAGTTTAAACTTTTGTCCGTCACAAAGCCTGCTGAGCAATCACGCCCCCTTTTATCCCTTGTAGGCATGGCTCAGTGACTCAGCTCAATCCCTGGCCCTCCCACGCCTCTTCCTTTGCTGCACATGCTTCTCCCTCCGGTGCTGCCTGGGATCAAGCCAGGATTCATCATTATCACTTTCTATCAATGAGTGTTCCAAAATGCCTTCCTCCTGGCCTTCAGATGGAACCTGAGGCATTGCCAGAGAGGAGGGTCCTGGAGAGGGAGGCCTTGTCAGTTCCTCCCCCTCATCTTCTGAGTCTTCTTCCTCCATGAGGACAGGCTCGGGAGTCAGAGTCACAACAAAGTTATTCAGTTGTGCAAGCAGTCTTTCAATTGAACAATTCTTTTGCTGCTATATCCTTTAAGATTTTGATTTCAGAAAAACAGTTACCAATCCTTTTCTTCTTTAGATGCATCTCCCTGAACAAATTAAGTTCTTCTGTCAGTACACACAGAGAGTAAGTTAATGTATATATTCAAAGGAAAAAAGCATCAAACCTTTTTCAAGCAGCATTCTTATCGTTTCTATACCATAATTCTTTTTATAAGATTAAAGAAACAGCATAGTTATAAATATTCTTTTCTTAGCATAGAAAGATTGCTAGAATGGAACCTGGCAGAAACTTTTTTAGTTATTAAAATTAATTGATTCTTGTCATTAATATTTATTTTCTCTCTCTTTTTTTAATAGCTAGATTTTCCCCTGGGCTCCCCTGTATGAAATGTATTTGAGCAGAGCCATTTGTTGATGGTGTTTAATTTGGATAACTACACTGAAATGAGATTGACTTGAAAAGCTAACTGACCCTTTCAATGCTGTGGTTCTAGAAACATGGTAATTCTACTAAGTCAGGATTGCAAAAGTCAAAACAATCACTCGATGATAGCAGACGAAAACCTTAAACCTTAAAATGTGGCATTTTTAAGAAACTGCCGTTAAATAAAGATTTGACTCTTCTCCATCTGTATTTAAAATGTTATTTATTCCAGTTTCAGAACCTCGCCAATGTTTCCTAAAGGCTAAAATGCCTGTCAGCTGCAGGAAATCAGGAACCAGGATTTAGCTCAAAAGCATTATAAGTTTATTTCATGAAACCTATACACAAGAATCTGATCTACTAACAATCAAGGCAAATTGGCACAGATAAGTTTCAATGGATTTCGGGGTGAGGGACTGGACTTTGACCTCCTATGGGGGATACAATGCCAAGCTGATGATGCAATTGACCTTGCCCTCAGGTTCAGCTGGGTCATCTCCTATATTGCCCATAATAGAGGCAGAAGTCTTTCATTTATAAAGCAAAATGTTTGTTGAAAGGCATGCTTTTGTTTCTGCTAGGAGAATCTTTGATAAGATACACAACACTTGACTTTTCCCAGGCTTTATATTCTAAGCAACAATCTGATTTATGTACAAGTATATAGTAGTGGCCAAAATTGTGGAAACCTTTTGGGAAAAGTGTATTTTTGAGGTCTGATGGCTAATAATACCACTTTTTTTGGGGGGGGGGAGTACCACCATAAAATTATATATCAATGGAAAGAAAATTTAATCAAGAACATAATGCTTTTCAACTATTGTTTGAGAGATAAAAGTGGCTTTTTTCTTAGAATTCTTGTTTACTTAATAATACTATTTTACATCGCTTTCTGGGCGACCAGTCAACTCTTTGCACCAGTGGTGAAATCTAAAATTTGTTACTACTGGTTCTGTGGGTGTGGCTTGGAGGGGGGGGTGTAATGAGACTGGGTGGGCATGGCCAATTTTTTTTTTTTACTTTTAAAACCATTTTTTTCTACAACCTCTTCACTGAAGACCATTTTTTTACAATGAGACTGTAATGAGACCCATGCCCACCCAGTCTCATTACAGTCTCATTGTAAAAAAATGCTTTCAAATGGCTCTGACAACCCCAGCTGAGTTGCATGATCGGCAGAAGCCTTTTTTCTTTTAAAAGCCTCTGAAGAGGTTGTAGAAAAAATGCTTTTAAAAGCTTTTGACGATCCCAGCTGAGCCACACGATCATCAATGCCTTTTTTTTTACTTTTAAAAGCATTTTTCGGCCAAAGAGGTTGTAGAAAAAATGCTTTTAAAAATTTTAAAAAAAGCCTCTGATGATTGCGCGGCTCAGTTGGGCATGGGGGGGGGGCGGACATTTTTGCTACCGGTTCTCCAAACCACTTGCCTCCATCGCTACTGGATTGGATGATCCGGTCCAAACCAGGAACATTTCACCCCTCCTTTGCACCATTATTTTAATTTTTAATTTTACAAGTTCACTAAATGAAAGAACACAAAACCAACTTGATAGCGATCATATAACATACTGATAAATGTCTTTCTCTCAGCTTCAATACATGACATCAATAACTGACTCCTACTGTAATCTGATTGGCTCATCACCAAAACAAGATGACACCTGATTGGCTCTCTAAACACTCATGCTCATTGGTTACAATCAGATGAAGGAAAGCTACCTGATATCAATCTAAGCAAGTTGTGCTTCCTTTCTCTGGTTATTTGGCTATAACTTTTCATAGAATACAGATAATTGAACAAACTTTGTTGCATTACATTCTTGATTAAATTATCTTTCTATTGATATATAATTTTATGGTACTACTCCAAAAAAAGTGGTGTTATTAGACATCAAACCTCAAAAATACACTTTTCCTAAAAGGCTCCCACAATTTTAGCCACTACTGTAGGTATGAGTCACAAACTAATTTTGGGCCCAGCGTGTGCTTTGTTCATCTGAGATGACTGAGAATTATGTTCCTCATTTAAAATGAGTTATTATCTCAAGACTAAAACTATGATAGCATTGTATTCTCCATAAATATTGTAGGAGATTTGCATTTTTTACTTTAGATTTATGATTAAAGCTAAATATTTCACCTATGTACAGGATTTATTGCAACAATGGCTGAATTTAACGTACTGACAAAATTCTTTCTTATTTGTTCTGATTAAAATATAAATTTTAAATAATTATGAACTTCTCTGTATAACAAATTGAAATATTCCAGCCAATTAGAGACTCACACAGAGAACATATTTAGATTATTGTTTTAATCAAATGTAACTGTATTTTTCTTGCACTTTATTTTTCTGGAAATACACTGCCTGGTTCTAAGAAGCACAGATAATAAACAACAAGTTGGATTATATTCAAAGGGTGGCTACAAAGATTGTGAGAGATTTAGAAACCATACCCTATTAGGAATAGTTAAGGATTTCTTGTATACTTAGCTTACCAAAACAGATGAGTGAGGACAATATGATAGTAATCTTCAAACATTTCAATGTTTTATCACATAGAAGAAGGAAAAAGTTAGTTTCTTTTTTTAAAAATAAACTTTATTGGTTTTCAAACCTAAAATATATAAATTTTTTCCATGCTGTTTACATTGGAGGAGCAGCGTTTATACATATTTACAATAATCACGTAGGTATCACTAATTACAATTACTTATCCTATCATCACCTTTTAGTTCTGTTTTTCACTTTCTTATTTATCCATTTGTACCATCTTTCCCAGACAGAATAGAAAATTGAATTATCCTCATCGTTAATTTCATATGTTAATTTACACATTTCTGCGCAATCCAGTATTTTATTAATTATAAGATCTTCAGGTGGCAGGTCCTTCTCTTTCCACTATTGCGCAAATGCCAACCTGGCTGCTGTTATAATGTGTGTTAATAAATATCTCTTATCCTTTCCGAGCACCCTCATTCCCATTCCCAGGAGAAATAATTCTGGTTTCATAACAATATCTTCTTCTATTATTTCCTGTGTCCAATTCCAAATTTTTATCCAATATTTTTTAGCTCGAGGGCAGGTCCACCACAAATGAAAGAAGGTGCCTTGTCCAAAACCACATTTCCAACAGTTTGGTTGTATATTTGGGTATATTTTCGCTAATCTAGCGGGGGCTAGATTAGTTTCTACTACGCTACTCAGTGGATATAAAGAAAATCCACTGGCTTAAGGTACAAAGAAATAAATTCAGTCTAAATGTCAGGATTGAATTACATGATTGCTAATGCATCTTCCAAAGCATTACTATGATTACAAACTTTTAAAAGTTTGAATTTCTAATAATTAGTTTTTAGGTATGTGGGATTTTTAACCTTGACTGGTTTCTAAACATTTTTTTGTGTACCTACCTGAAACTGGTGAGTTTGCTGTCTTTAGACTTTACTCTTTAGCTTTCCAAATGTTTTGCTATTTCTGCTGGTTTAATAATATATCTCTTTTTTTCCTCTACAGCCTTTAATAATGTTGACTGTTAAAACTCTGAAAACAATTCAGAGTTGAAAAGGAGAGCTGAAAATATATGTATAAACAAATAAATCAATGCAATACCCACCTGTTTGCTAGAATTGCAGTTCAGTCAAATTATACTTCCTGTTTTAAGAGGAGACTACTAGATAATTTCCCAAGAGGAGAAAAACTGTTCCTAATATATAAAAATAATGTCTACAAAGAGTAGAGTGTTAATCCAATAATTAAACAGGAAAGACAGGTTCTTTGATATTTTACCAATTGGTAAATTAGAATAAAAAGAGGTAGAGGCAAACAAAGGATTTTCAGCAAATCAAATATCCATCTTTTGAATTTATGAAAAATCAAGGGTATCACAATATGATTTCCAGTCTTTTTATGGCGGTCAAAGTAAATTTCTGGGAATTTGCTTTTGGAAAATGGATAAGCGATAAATTATCTTAATTCTTCTTTCATTTAGCAGAACAACTATACATATACATGACTAAGAACAGAAGTGCATTTTAAGCATGAACTATTATCATAACATTTTGAGAAGGGCAATCTGAGACTTTTCTTTGATTCTGTGGTGTGGTTTTTGGAATCATCCAGGACAGATTAAAAAGAACTATACTAGACATAGATTTAAACAGCTTGTTTCAATATTTTTACATTTGAAAACACTTGGAGTAATGTTCAGGTCTCAGAAAATTTCTGCTTGAAAACTGAAGAAAAGTACTGAGCATATTTTTATTCAATAGAATATTCTTTGGTGAAATACATCTACAGAGTATTCTATTCTCTGTAGAAGAGAATACAATTCAATTCTAACTGCACAAACCACATTTTACAATGTTACTACAGCAAAATGTAGGCTGTTAGTGGTGCATACAAATTCCCATTACTTTGAGCACTATATGCAAAATACTAAGATTTTTTTTTTTGTCACAATCAATCATGGAGCTCCGGTTAAGAAATATTTTTTAAAAAATTGAACAGCAGATTCTATCATCAGTCAAATCTGAATTTTAAAAAATGATTCATTATATTACTGAGGTGTGAATTTAAAAATTTAAACTCTACTTCTGTGAAAATCTTCTCTTAAACATTCTATCTCCTTTTTTCTTTATAAACAAAATCTGCCACATGTCTTCAATTTGGTCATATCCTGATTAGTAGAGAAAGCACTAAGTGCATCATAAGGCTCATAAGGCTGCAGATGGATTAACAGAATTCGGGGGGAAATGATTTAGAGTAAGGGGCATGAATTAAATTAATTATCACTGAGGAGCTGTGACTGGCTATTACCTATATTTTTATTTTTATCTGTGGTGTCCTTGGTGGAGAACTCTGCACTCCAAGGACTCCACTGTTCAACCCTGAGTTATATATATTGTCATCTATTTGTTTGTCTGTCTGTCTGTCTGAAACCCACCTCCAAAACGATTAAAGATTTTTAAAAGCAGGAAAATATTGCAAAAAAAGAGCAGTGTTCCCAGATGTGTATAAAAGGAATAAAAAATAATAATCTTCCAAGTTTCCACCACAAAAACTCTTTGTTGTCTGCCATATTATTAGATCCTGTTTGGATTTAGGATTTAAGGTTACAACCCTCCTCCTGCTCTCCCCACCCCCCAAAAAAACCCACTAGAGAATAATGAGGATGTTTTCTGTAGGCTTTAGACTTTGCTGTCCAAATATCAAGGGAATCTACGGGGAATCACTTGGGTAAATACACTGTCTTAATAGAATGTGAAGCCATTCTCTATAGCTTTTTGTAATCCCACAGAAGCATGGACTATCCTTCTGGCAAACATGGTTATACCTTACATCAGGAACTTTCTGTAAACAGGACAAGATCACACAAAAGAAAATACATTTTGAAAAAGAATTGCATACTGAGAAATGGAGGTTAGATAAGGGTCATAATTTGTTGCAAGCAAAATGGCAAAGAAAATACCATTGCAGATTCTGTGCAATGGATGATACAAATACTGTGTTTTAGAAAAGAGGACTATTTTTCTTAATAACAAGGTGTTGACCATTATTCTTAAGGCTGTTCATTTGGGAATAAATTCCACTGAACACAGAATTTACTTTTATGTAGATATGTAGAATTGAATGGGAAATATCCTTAGCTCAATTACTAAACATCTTAGTTAGGACCAACATACAGAATATTTAGTTAGGACCAGCATACAGAATGTAACTATTGTCATATCAAAGTTAAAGCAAAAGGAAAATAAAATAAAAATTGTAAGAGCAGGCCTAAGATTTACAGTTATAATTGTCTAAAATATGTAAATCAGCTAGCATTAAATGATAACAAAGAGCAGATAGTATTGCAGAGGATTAAGACTTTTCTTGCTATGGAATCTTGCTATGCAAAATGTACAAATTACAATTTGAGATGACCTATGTAATCTCAAATTCACTTCTTTCTGTTATTCTGTAAATGAATATTCAAATTCTGAAGAATCCCCTATTATTGCTTTCCCTCATTTCCAGTACCTATCAAAGGCCTTCTGCTTCTGGAGAAAAGTCAAGGTGTAAATCTAATGCAAGATGGCCGAATTAAAAAAACACATAAACCATTCATTGTGTTACATTACTTTATCCCCCCCCCCTCTTTAAGCACAAGGGTGTGATTTGCATAAGGACACAGGGGGAAAGGTAGCTTTTCCTCTAGCAAGGGAAGAAGGGGACAAGTCTCTTCTGTGGATGTGAGATTCTTAAATATTCACATGGTGTCAAAAGAGTTTATCAGTTTTGTTTTTTAATGCCCAAGGCTTGGGGGATCAATAGGCACCTCTGAAGTATATTTATGCACATCTGGTCTATGCTGACACACAGCATATCTCCAAGGTTTTAGGCAGGAATCTTTCCAACATTACATGGAGACTGAACGCTGGAGACTGAACGTAACGTATTTTGTATTAAAAAGAGTTTGCCTGGTGGCTTCATACTCATGTTGAATTCAGAGTTTTGTTACTTGATCTGCTGATGTTAAAGTTTTTAAGATTAACCTACAAATTGTGTTTAATTCTTTACTCTTTGGCTTATATTTCTGTCTGTTACATTTCAACATCTCATCATAATATTGCTCAAGGCAATAATATTTTATTTCTCTCAGATCAGCCTTGAACATTCTTAAGAATTTCAAGGTGTGATATTTATTTATAAATCGTATTTATCACCCATCACTCAGAATGTGATTTTTTTTAAAAAAAATTAAAGTATAGACATTACACAGTTTGTTTTGCTAAATCCTATTTCTATAAAAAAAATTATTTAAAGAGTATTCTTGTCAATAGGTTACCTTGCTATATCTAAAAGTCTGCCCTGAATAAACTAAGATGTACGTACTCCAATAGTTTTGGAGATGAGTTTCCAGGACTGCACTATGTTTCATCGGCATTCCTATGTATACATACATCTCTGCTTTGATTAGGCAGGCAATAAATATGCTATTACAGAGGTCATTCTATTCAGTCACTCCCTCCTGTGTTAAGCATAGTTTGAAGGTAAGCCACAGGAAAAAAAAAGCTTTCTGTTTTGAAAAGTTAAGCTGAACTTTCTAAATAAGATTAATGCCCATGGTCTACACAAATTATTCCTGTGTCAGTCAGGGGCTGCCTTTTCCCCATGTACAAAAAACAGTATTACTCCTGGCAAGTGTACAAACAGGCTTTGAAATGTATGAAGGCAGGGACTGCTGTCTGAATTTTGAATTCAAATTACAGCCTGCATTAATTACAAGTAGTAAAAGTTTTCTTTGATTAAGATTAATGATGCTGGCTCTCAGAGCTGATAGTGGGACAATGGTATTTGCATTGTAAAACATGTATCAGCATATATTATAAACAGCACTTTACAAGAGTGATATGCACTCGCCAACTTGGGTAAAGGCTCAATAGTGCAAGCCATGTCCTTAAAATTCCAATTCATTGCCAAAAATAAGATACGATTTCATATCATGTTCACTGAAATTTTATTTCTTTTTAAGAAAATCATTTGGCTTCTTTCCACAAAATCTTATTTAAGAATCCTATAAATAATAAACAGTTGAAATCAGATTAATTTTGACCTGATTAGGAAAATGTACCCATAATGATACCATCTGACTGTGTGTCTGGAATTACAATTAAAACTATAAAGTCTTCAATGTAATATAGTATCATCAACAGTTTTCCACAGAATAGCATCATTATTTGCTAACTTAATTATTACTTCATTCTAAGAATAAAAGATATATTATTTGATTAAGTTTGCAGTAAAAAAGGTGGACAGCCTCTACAGATTTATCCATTTACCTGGGGGTAGTTTTTGGAAATGAAGGAATTTAGTTCTAAATATCCAAGCATAATATTGCACTGATAGATAGACTTTTTTTTTTGAAAAGGGAATCAATAAATTAATTAAATAAATGAAATAGAATAGCAATATTCTATTATACACATTGTATAATATTATACAATATTATACACACCGAATAATGAGTAAATCCTATTTAATTTAGCCTGTGTGTCTGTCTGTCTGTCTATCTGTTTAGGTTATAATAGTATACAGATAAATAAATAAACATGTTACCAGAACTTTTTATTCTCACATATTTTTTACATAACCAGAAACATGTAAATATCTGAGATGGAATTAGATTTATCTATTTGTTTATGAATAGCAGTATTTACAATGCTGTGAAATATCCTGACACTAAAATATTTTAAAACAAAATTACACCACCAACAAGCTTATTTAAGCAGCAAGGATCAGTCATCGTAAAGTCCAGCCTTAATTTTATGCCAATTTTCCAGGAACTATTCAATTGTTTTATGGCCTATTTACATTATATATATTATGTATGGGAAGTTCATTTATTACATGCATTCTTTCTAAAGGAAGCATGAAACCCCATTATCTCAGCTATCAAGTTATGGACACAAAGAAGAAAAGCAGAACAAATTGATTTTTTTTTTTTTGCATCTATTATTCAAACGATTATATAAATATACCGTGTGTGTGTGTATATGTGTGTGTATATATATTTAATTAAAATTAACTTAACATCACAAGGATCTGTACTGGAAATGAACAGGATTGTTCACTACATCATAAAAATGTAATACAAATGGTAATTTATTCTCTCAAATGCCTAACCAGCGGGGGATAGGAGAGAGATGGTTCCACCAGATACAACAAAAGAAAAAAATTACTATGGGTTGACCAGTGTTGATGGATACTTAATTTTAACAGGAAATTATAAAAGAGAGTCAAGGGAGACACTCCTGAGTTGGATAAGGTATTATGCAGAAACTGGGGGGAAAGCTTCATCATTTTCTATTAACTGAGTTCTGTCCCATTAAGGCATAAAATGCATTCTTTTGAATTTGTAGCTCTGGACAAAGCCCTAGTAGGCTTCCAAATTAGGAGTTTTCCCTAAGTTAGATGTTTGATTGAGTTGGTTGTCTTATATCTTAATCATTCACTCTGTTGGAGGAATGAAATTTTGTATCTGCTCAAAGGAAAATGAAATCACTCTCTCTCTCTCTCTGTGTGTGTAAAACTAAATGTGGAAAAATTACGCTTCATCAGAAAATGTTTTTTATCTCGACAGGTGCCCAATACTTGTTTAATATCCTTCATTACTTTTATTCCTTACTTGTGTCTACTTTTTTAATCCCCATTTATCAAGGTGTTCTTTTTTTCTTTTTACCATGGGAGATTCAAAAAAGATAGTATGATTTTGCTATTCATAATTATTGTGAACTTCCAAAGGCTGTTTAATATTTTTATTCCCCTTGGAAGTACAACATTTATTTTTCTCTGCCCCTCCATATCATTCCCATTTGTCTTTTTTGTACCACAAAGCAATGCAGCAACTGGTAAACACAATAGTCTATCAATCCTCTACTGCCAATCTATTCATCCCATAAACACTTCTTCAGTCAACTCTCTGCCAGCAATCCATCTTGTCTTTTCTCCTGATTTACCAATCAGTTCTCTGGTCCCTGAACTATTCCTTGCTTCAATCCATCTCCTGAATCCTGGAACCCTAGATAAATCCTTTCTACCCACTGACCCCTAATCAATTTTCCAGTCCATTGTTTACATCGCCTCTAGGACATCCTCTATCTACTTCAGTCAGTCCCAGATGTCAGTTTATTGTTTTTTTGAAATATATATTTCAAAAATATATGTTTCAAATAACTGCAACAGTTAAATCCAGTTGAATACTTATTCATAGAAAGAAGAACTACGATATAGTAACAAATTTTGTTTCAGGTTGGAATTTCGCAGAAGAATGAATTATGTGACCTGGGTCTAAATAAATAAAAAGAGGCATTCAATAAATTCTCACTTAGTTTGACATTTAGCTATTACATCTTTAGGTTCAAAGTACATTAAGATAGGGCTGAAGAATCAATGGCCACAAAAACATCTGATGATTAGTTGAATGATTAGGACATGTTATCATAGACAGCAGCAAGAAATAGCTACCAGATAATTTTTATACCTAGACCTTAATCACCCTTTTAGAATGATTTGTAGAATTTTGTCATAATTCACCATATATTGGAAGAAGCAATAAATAAATAAATATAAGAAATATTGGAATATTTAAATTCCATGAAGTCTTTTTGTAAATGCTACTACTAAGGAAGATTTGGATTAACATTTGTAATTGTAAATTAACTATCCTAGCAGATTAGGGTTATAGTCCTACATCAGAAGAATGCTTTTGTGATGCATCAATCAGTCTAAATCTAGTCAACCCTTTGAATTTTGAGCAATGATATAGATTTCAGAGGCCATGCCTGGGCTCAGCAGCTTATCTAACAAGCAAAAGTTTAAATCCAACATTAAAAAATTGGGGAAAAGATGGTGATATGGGGAAAAAATGGATGAAAGTAGAGATACTGACTTTGGATCAATTGATAGATGATAAGATGATAATTTTAACATATTCTGTGCTAAGAGCAAATATCATCTATAAAATATAACTCAGTGGCAATATGTACAGCTACAGAATGTGTTAACAAAGTTGTTTGGACAAGCAACTTTTTCAATTTCTCAGAAACTCAAGATACTAAAACTGGTAAAATATTATAAAACTCAAAATGTATTATACATTTCTATAGATTTGTTATCAATAAACCAATTTGATATGCAAATAGAAGAGATGAGTTGAATAAAGAAGTAGAGGTTCATATATTGCCTAGAAGGGGATGTGATGGCTCAGTGGCTAAGATACTGAGCTTGTCAATCAGAAATGTTGGCAGTTTGGTGGTTCGAATCCCTAGTGCTGTGTAACGGAGTGAGGTCTCATTACTTGCCCAAGCTTCTGCCAACCTACAGTTCGAAAGCACATAAAAATGCAAATAGAAAAATAGTGACTACTTTGGTGGGAAGGTAACAGTGCTCCATGCGCTTTTGGTGTTTAGTCATGCCAGCCACATGACCATGGAATCATCATCAGATAGTGCTGGCTCTTCGGCTTAGAAACAGAGATGAGCACTGTCCCCTAGAGTCGGGAACAACTAGCACATATCTGCGAGAGAAACCTTTACCCTATATTGCCTAGCCAGTGGGACAGTGTCTTAACTTCTATCCTACAGTGTCAATAGACATTAAATCACAAATTATACAACAAAAATATTTAGAATTTACAAGTATTTCTTTTTTATATATAATTTTTTAAAAATTTTATTTTATAAACAAACAAACATACAATACATAATCAATCATTCAGTGTATCATATACATTAGGTGTTTCTTTTGTGTCTTCTTCTTCTTACTCCTCCAATCTTCATCATTACTTGATTTTTCCCATTTCTTTATTATGACATTCTCCCCATACTTAATTTATTATAATATTTTCTTATTTACTATCAATACTTTTATCTAACCAATTGTAAAACTGTCTCCATACCTTGTAATATTCAGAATCCTTTTTCTTTAATTGTCAGTCTAGTCATTTCTGTACAATCTAATATTTTTTAATTACTTCGTCTTCTGAAGGGATTTTTCTCTACTTTCCAACTTTGCGCAAATACTATCCTTACTGCAGTTATTACATGTATAATCAAATATACCTTTTCTTTGCTAATTTTTTTTGGAAAGTTACCCAAAAGGAACAACGTAGGTTTTAAATCCATATGTTGTTCAAGCATTTCTTCTAACCACATTTTAATTCTAATCCAATAATTTCTTGCTTCTGGACATGTCCAACACATATGAGAGTACAATCCTGGCATCTGATGGCATTTCCAACGTTTAGCTGATTTATCTTTAAACATTTTTGCCAATTTTTCAGGTGGCATATGCCATCTATAAAACATTTTATACTGATTTTTATATGCAGTAGACATTGTTCATTTATATTTTCTTTCCCATAGCTGCTGCCATTTATCTAATTCAATTGAATATCCAAAAATTTTTGCCCAAGCTAATTGTTTCCTTTACTTGCTCTTCTTCCAATTCAATACTAAGTAAGAAGTTGTATATTTTTTTATTATTTTATCCTCTGTTCCTGTGAATATCCTATCCAGATCTGTCATTTCTAAGTAAAAACCATATGATTTCACATCTTTTTCATATCTTGTTTGTATTTGCATGTGGGTATACCAATCCATCTCAATCCCTTACAAGTATTTATTTACACATTGTCTAGAACAGCATTTTTGAGATGTAATAATTGCTCCTGGAAGCACGAAGCCAGAACACCAGCCTGAAGATGACGAATGAGACTTCGTCGAAACGTCGCCAAGATACTTCCAATTCTATGCGGGAGAAGACCCAAATAACCAAAGACCTACATACAAACACCCGCGAAAACCTCAGAAAACAAATATATATATATATATATATATATATATATATATATATATATATATATATATATATATATATATATATATACACACACACACATACATACATACGTACATACATACATACATACATACATACATACATACAGTGTATAATGTTACTACTTCTGAAAAACCTTGCAAAAAAAAAACCCAAAACCCTGCAGGGACTAGTATAGTCACCAGAAGTAATCACTGACTTGAAGGCATGCACACAATTATGTCTAATATAATTGATACTTATAGAATGTATGTAACTCAGTCTTGAACCATGGAGTCCTTGGTGCTTTCTGAATTTGGCAGAACTCATAATTAATCCATCTGAAAAATCAGGCCCATCTAAACTTAGAGGTTTCCTAGAACACTCGCTCTTCTGTTCTCCCAGCCTTTTAATGTACATTTAATAAGTGAACATTTTTGTTAAAGTCACTAACCAGCCTTTATTTAATAAAATTAAAGTACTCTCGGCTATCTTCCTCAGATCTATCTAGTACTGTTGTCTCTGGGGTTGAGTCTGACATGAATGTTCCTAATGTATCAAATTATGAATTTACCAAATTTACTTCATTGATGAAAATAAAATGTTTGTAACCACATGTAAAAGTTCAAGAACCCACAGATCACATATTAACTTCCACTTCTTTGTTCTTCGCTCTGGTGAGGCAAATAGCTATCACATGACTACAAAAAAATCACAATATTACACATTCTTTCACTGTGAAAGAATGCTGCATTTCCTTACAGTTGAGCATAGTAACGATTTCACAAAGTTTATTCTTACAATAATATCTCTTTATTTATAACTGAATTACTCCTGCTCCTACCTACTTTGGTATCAAAGTTGGAACATTCTTCTCCTGGGTATCAAAAAAGTAAAGAATTGAAAAAAATGGAATGGTTGCAAATTATGAGCAAAACCACATGACAAAAGTAATTGTTCAGATCCCTGAGTTGAAAAACCTGTCGAAGCATGGTTAATAATGACTCCATGAGTTATTTCTCTTCATACCTAGAACAAAAATATAAAGAAATATGGCTTTCTGCTGGGAGAAAACTGACTAGTAAAAATGTTCTTGTTTTCCCTTCTGAACTCCTCTCAGGGTTGGCTTCAGCAGCCCTTTAATAACTTGTATTTGATTCATTATGAAAAGATTTAGCACAAGTTTGTGTTTTTTTGAGTTTCCTTTAAATTCCAGTAGACAAAACCAAAAGGGACTATACTTTTATAACAGTTGTTCTGCTCTCTTCTTCCAACTTGTAAATTTGAAACAAGATGGTAAGAGGGGCTCTTGCTAATAAGATAACTGTTTTGCTATTAAAATCTCATAAGAGGCCGTCTCGTCCTAATAGTTGAGGAAATTGAAAATATTTTAATAGCCATCAGGGACAGACAACTTCTTGTTAGTCAAAACAGTTTCTAAAATAATATTATTTCAGTCTTTAATGATTGCAAATTATGCCACTATGGCCAGATTTTAAAAAGTTTGCCCTATTTGGGTTTTTTGGGGGGTGGTGAGGGACAACTATTTTGAATGCAAAATTGTTGTAATGCAACAGTGGTGTAAAATTTTCATTTTCACACAGCTTCAAAACAAGACTACTTTAAAAGCTGCTTCAGGTCTCACTGTGATTCTCTTACTTTTGATATTTGGCTTCAGTCTATCAGAATTCCTCTCAGCCTTCTCCTTTGCAGCTGCATAACAGTTAAGTGTTGTCCAAACTATGTGAATTGGATACATACTGTGGACAGTCCTAAAGCCATTCATCCTGAAATTTTGGGGCCGCTTGTGAAAAATAAATGTTTCTTTTCATACAGTGCAGTCCTGAGGTGGCATAATGCTACCAGAATTGCTTTGTCAAGATGAGTCAGGTGGACTTTTTGCTTTAGCAAATATTGTTTTACTTCCACAGCCAGAATCACTTCACTAATGCAAATCTATAGCACTTTGCAGAGGCTTACTAAGCCTTGTCAAAGTTCAACATGTGACTTTTGCATTGCACATTTCTAAGGGAAAATGTTCCTAACTGAACAGCTACATTGATTTGCTTAACAACTGTGGTAAGAACTGTGTAAAGAACTGTGTAAAATGGGGCAAAATTCACTTAATCAATGTCTCAGTTAACAACAGAAATTTTGGGTTCAATGGCGGTCATAAATCGAAGACTACCTTTATTGATTTAGCTGTCCTTTGATTGTGAGACCATCTCTGTCAACATTCATCCCAAAATATTTTTACTACAGGTAAAAAATTAAAGAAAGACAATCTGATATAGCATTACAACGATGAAACTTCCAAGGAACACACAGAGAGTTGATAACTCTTGAATAAAGACATTGAATAAAACAAATTTCATATACTATGTCACAATGAAATAGTATCCTTTCTTCTGATACTTACCTCTGATTATTTTCTTTTGGATTTTATCTTTGGAAGAGATGTAACCGCATGAATTGCTACTATTGCACAGAAGTGCACCACATCCTTATTTCTTATCTTTTGTGGAAATGGAGATATCTTCTAGGCATTGATGTACACTGTGTTCTTCTTATTCACAACATGTGGCATTAGAGATACAGTTTAGGGAGCACGCTAACTTTCATTTCTCAGCTGATGATGGCACAAATGTTAATTTCAGTTCATAGCTATTAAAAGTCCAGGAACATATAACTTAAATTTCTTTGGATAAATCCATACTGGCTGAAAATCATATATTTTCCAACAACAGGAACTACATATAAGAATATGTACAAATGGTGCTACAGCTGGTGCATTGTACCTTAGCATAATCTATACAATGATAATTAACATTTGCATTCATCACAATAACGTGTGTCAGCTGATTTTTACAGTACTAAAAGAAAAATCTTAGAGGGACTTAAAAGGATTTAAGAGAGACTAGAGAGTACTTAGCGAGAAATCTTAGAGGGAACATACAGCATGTAGAGGGGAAATATTTCCAGTAATACAAACATTAATTCCAGAAAAATCAGACAAAATTGAACAGAATTATCTAACTCTGAACTATATATTTAAAAATTGGGTCAACATAGTCTCTGAAAAAATAACAACCCTGAAACATAATGTCTTCTGCCATATGGCAGTACCCGCACATAGTTTTATGTGCGGGTACTTTATGCTTTCTGAGGGGATTGTAAAATTTATTTTATTATTTTCTTTAGACTGCACTTCTGTTTCAGATAACATCTGTTTTAAGAAATTCTGGAAATTCTAGGCATTGATGTTTCCACTCCTGCTGTCTTTGTATTCATTTATATATTAATATATCTATTAATTTGATAGACAAAAGAAACAATATGTGATACATAAAGTAATGAAACCATTAGTAAATGGAAAGTATTTTCATAGTTTTCGGGTTTTAATAAACATTGATGACACTGCATAAAATATTAGCTTTTTTCCATGTTTAAGTCGGCCATAAATAACCCTTTAGAATATTTCAGAGTATATAAAATAATTGATGCAATTAAGATGATATAAATATGTACTGTTTTCTAAAACAAGATATGAGTGGGAGAAATTGTCAAGTAAATGTCCATGTAGTTTTCCTAGCAGTCAGAATTAGTTTGCATCCCAAATTAGCATCCCATCTAAGCCAGTGGGTTGCCCCTGGTTCAAACTGGTTCTATAGAACTGGTAATAAAACCGGAAGGAGGCTCCGCCCACCAACCCTGATGTCATCAGAATGGTTCTGCAAATCCACATAAGAGCGTGAGCATGAGCATGAGCATAAGCATGAGCGAGCAAAGCAAAAGAGCACACGCGGCTCCGTTGCAAACCAATAGTAAATGTAAGTAGAACCCACCCTTGATCTGAACATTAACTAGATCAGAAATAGTTTAGCTTTAGGAAGGAAGGAAGGAAGGAAGGAAGGAAGGAAGGAAGGAAGGAAGGAAGGAAGGAAGGAAGGAAGGAAGGAAGGAAGGAAGGATCTTTCCATTTTCAAACCGAATGTGAGATTGAAGTGCTACCTTGTTTGCTTTTTCCTTTCAAAACTAGTCTAACGTGTTGTTCAAATTGATCCAAAAAACTTCATATAAAGATTCTGTTAATATAGTACATATTTTTATCCAAAATGCTTTTTTACCTCAAATTTATTCTCATCCACATATCTAGATGTAGTACAGTTCTACTCTAACTTCTTCTATATTTGCATTTTTAACCATTCTTTTTATCTCTCGTCACTTTCCCTTTTCCCTCAGGATATTAGTGTACATATTTAGCTTACCTCTGATCAGCACCATTGAACATCATGCACAAGGACATGGGAACTTTGAAATATGCAACCAATAGGTCACCTGGGAATATAATCTCTCCATCACTTTCATTTTATGCTGATCAGACTTACAGTCTGAAAGTCACATTCAGAACATTATTTATTATGTCTTTCCTTTGTGTATTATTAAATTCAAAGGTGACTTCAAAGGCTTTTAACCTGCTATATTGTCTATTCAGGATTCTTCTGGAAAGGAACTGGAAATAGAGATTCTTAGAAAAATGTTCCACCGCATATAGCTACATATATCTTCAGAAGTAATGATCTACTATTAGACAGGACATTTTTTACATCCTCTTTTCACATCATTAAATTAGCATTAGTGCCTATTGACATTTCTGTGCTAAGAAAATGTTCCTTTTTCCTACACCAGGAATTAAAAATCTAATTTACTAAAACAAACAAGCAAGCAAAACAAGACAGTGGCACTTTAAAGACTTTTAATGTATTGTGTCATGAGTCTTATGGACAAATATCCAAGCGAAAAAGTCACATGTCATGAATTGTGAAAATATTAGAAAAACATAAATACAAATAGGTCTAAGAAGAAAGGTATAATTTTTAAATAGATAAAAGCTATATGTCTTAATAGCAGAAATATCGCAGATGGAACAGTCAATTGCTATCAACAAAAGTAACAAACTGCATTCTACAAGCCCAAAGGCGTAGATAGGATATCATACTTATTAAAATAACCCTGTGAAGAGATATACATCAAGATCATCTTGATTCAAGCAAGAACTGGACCAGGAGAGATAGGGCAGCATACATATTGTAGTCCCCCACAAATTTCTTAATGCCTGAACTAGAGGTGATACTAAAATGGGCAACATAAGTTATGGCAACGATGCTCAAGTGATATGTAGAAATAACAACACACAATAGTAGGCTTGCAATAGTTGTGCTTCTTCTATTCTTCTCTTATTGTCTCAGTAATCCATTAGCCTAGCAGAAGGTAAAAGATTCTTGTTCGCAAGAATTTTTTTTTATATTGAGCTGTAGAGGAAAATATGCATCACTTCAAATACATGTGTGAATTACAAGATTAAAAATATCTATACGTGGTAAAAATGGACTGAGGCAAAAACTCCATGAACAGGAGTTTCGAGGAAAATAAATATTGCAGGGCTTTATTTGTGCTTTGTTGGTCTCAATCATTAACATTTATTGGTCTCTCAATCATTAACATTTATGATTAGTTATCCAGCTGATTGAACTAATTGATTTAATTCTGAATATTCCCACTTTGTTTTCAGTATGTATGTGTGTGTGTGTGTGTGTGTGTGTGTGTGTGTGTGTGTGTGTGTATGTATATATATATATATATATATATATATATATATATATATATATATATATATATATATATATATATGTTCTAAAGTACGATGGTATTATACAAAGGTAGATCTACTAGAGTTGCTTGAAAAATATCAAGACTTTCCAGACCACAATTGCTATTCAGCCTATCTTTTCTGCTTTTTTAATAAAATGTCATGGGATTGCAATTCTATTTTAATTGTAATCGAACTAACATTCTGAACAGCTTTAATGCCTAATAAAATTCATTTGCATGTAAGTATGCTATTCAGATCATACTTTATTAAGTATTATCTGTTTGATTAATTGATTGTTAATTATTAATTATTGAATTAATTAAATATGCACTTAATCACAAAACATATGACAAAACACTGCAGTTGCAAGCAAAACCTCAAGAGTAAAATGTCTTACTTTTCAGGGGTAGCATAAAACAACCTTTTTCCACTTCTTAAAAATAAACTAACTTTAATCTAAATGAGATTAATATTTGATTTTTGCTAGTCTTATATCTTGATATAGAACTGAAATCTAAGGCAAAACTCTGATAAAACTTGCAGACTAGCTGATATAGTGAATTTGCTTTGGCCCAAGGCAATTGAAATTAAATGCCCTGAACATTTGATTAACCTAAAACCATTCCAAGGTATCCTCAGGCAGATATCTTTTCATGCAAGAGGAAACCATGAGTCAATTAAGGAGCAGAAGTACTTTGAATACAATGTAAGTAGAAGATGAACAAGTTAGATTGCTTGTTCATCTAGACCAAATTTGGTTACCGCCTTAGTGGTTCTTTTTGTATGCATGTATGTATGTATGCATGCATGTATGTTTTTTAAAAAAAAATTCTAATCAGCTGCTACTTAATCCTATTTTCTAATGGAAGTTTGCTTTTTTAAAAAACAAGTTTTGTTGGGTTTTTTTCTTCTCTCCCACCTTCACCCACATCATTTTTTTTTATGAACAGTTGGTCATTTCTCATCTTATACAATTAGTCAAATTCAAATACATTTTACTCAATTACAATTTTTGCCAATATCATCTTCCCCCGCTTTCCTTTTTTTGAACATACCTCAGTATTTCTATACTTGCATACATAAACACCTTCTTCCCTAAATTCTAACTATATTATTTGTACCTATTTATCTTCTTTTATTCTTAAACAATTCATTCTTTATCTTAATAGATTTATATTTGTTTGTTCAGAGCTGCCTTTCTTCCACTTCATCTTTTTTATTGTACAGCAATCTTTCTTCTCAAACCTCTCCCTCTTCTCCTTCCAACTTTCTTTCCCCACCTTCTTCTTCTCTTCTCTACTTCCCCTTCCCTTCTCCTTCTCCTCCTTTCTTCACCCCTGACTTACCTTCTCTCCTACTCTGATTTCCCTTCCCTTCCTTCCTTCCTACTCTTCCATCCCACTCTCTCCTTCCTCCTCCCTTCCAATTCTTTCCTTCATCTCTCTCTATTGCTGTATTCTTTTAAAATTTAATATTTTCCATTGTGGAGTCCAGGCAACCCCAATCTCTTGTCTTTTTAATTATTAACAATATATTTCATCTTGTTCTCTTTTTTCATTCAAATCTTTAGTCAAACAATTTTCTAATCCCTTATCTTTTTTACTTTTACCAATATATTTTTTCTGCTTTACGTCTTGCAAGTATAACATTTAAATCATTTTTATCATTTCAATTTCATTCAGTTTTACATTCAATTTCAATCATTAAGTATATTTCTCAAAACATCTTAACAATATATTTCCACTTATTCAAATATATATTTATAAAGCGCATCTTAATCATTTCTCATTGTACCCAATCCGATTAGTTCTTAAAATATTCTTAATTTGTCTTTTCTTTTTTGAAGAAATGTGTGCCTTGTCACTGAACTATAGGTTTTCCATTAAACTAGACATGTCTTACCAGCAAAAATCAGAATGATTCTAAAGTGATTATGGTCATAATGCCTCTCAGTAACCACATAGATGAATTTTCTTCAGGACAATCTGTCCCCAGTCTGATTCTTCCCATAGTTCATCCATCACCTATTTCAGTGATGGCTAACCTTTTAACCTGTCACGTGCCAAAAGCGGGGAGAGCACTAAGGGGGTTGCGTGAATGCGTGCCCATATTCATAATTCAATGCGCCCTGCCCCATGTTTGTGCATGTGACCCCTCCATGCTCCTCCTGCTTTTGGCAAACGATGGCACAGTGGGCTCAGTAGGCCCATTTTTCAGCCTCCCCAGGCTCCAGAGACTTTCTTGGAGCCTGGAGAGGATGAAAACGGCCTTCCCCATGACACTGGAAGCCAGAAACAGCCTATTTCCTGACTGGCCAGCATGTGCAAGAATGCTGGAGCTGAGCTAGGGCAACACTCGCATGCCCACCGCTATGGCTCCATGTGCCACCTTTGGCACGCGCGCCATAGGTTCGCCATCACGGACCTATTTTATGGCATCCATCCATCTTGTTGCCTCTTTCTCCTTCCTTCCACCTTTTCCAGCATTATATACTGCTTCAGAGAAGATAGTTGACATAATTTTATCCTCTAGTATTAGATGTTCCTAGAAGTACAGAATATTTTGTAAGGTATTTTGGATGTTGACATCTATACTATACAGAATTCTTCTTCCATCTTCATTTGATATTTTTAATTAGTTTGTATCTGTTCATTGACATCCATAGCTTATCAGTTCAGAATTGGAACATAATTCAGAATTCAGAGATCTTTAATAACCTTGTTTTTCCATATCTGTTTCCATCCAATTTTATAGATGGAGTAATACTATCTCTTGTCTCTTCTAACGGTGAATTGAATTTTTTTTTATTAAATTCTTTACTAAAATCTTTGGTTTTTTCTTGAATTGGCTTGTCTTCTCTAAGGCAATTTCCACTGCTGCTCTAACATCCAGTTTGCTTTCTTCTGTTTCTTGATCTTTGGCAGTCTTTTGTCACATATATCCTTACCAATTTCTTTGAAAATATTAGATATACTGTATTGTCAAGATTATATTATGGAAACTAGTTGACTTTCTTCTTCAGCTTTAATTCAGAATCTATACATGAGAAGTTTATGAGCTGTTCAACAATCAGCCTCTGGTGATTGTGAAAACCATAACAAACTATCTTATACTGGATACAAGACTGAGTGGCTGTGGTTCCCAGCATCCTGATATAGTCAGATGACTCCACCTCTGACTATTGGGGGTGAGTCTTTGGCCCCCTCAGAGAGGGCTCGCTATCTGGGAGTCCTCCTGGATACGCAGCTGTCCTTGGAGGATCATATGATGGCTGTGGCCAAGGGGACCTTTTGTCAGGTTTGCCTGATACGCCAGTTGCAGCCCTTTCTTGATGGGGATTCCTTGTGCACAGTCACTCATGCCCTCGTCACCTCGTGCCTGGACTACTGCAACGCTCTCTACATGGGGCTCCCCTTGAGGAGCACCCGGAGGCTCCAAATGATCCAGAATGCGGCCACGTGGGTAGTTATGGGAGCTGCTTGGCGCTCCCATACAACACCCCTCCTGCGTGAGCTGCACTGGCTCCCAGTGGTCTTTCGGGTGCGCTTCAAGGTGTTGTTATCACCTTTAAAGCGCTCCATGGCATAGGACCTAGTTATCTTTGAGACTGCCTGATGCACTAATGACCTCCCACCAACCCGTGTGCTCCCACAGAGAGGGCCTCCTCGGGGTACCATCAGCCAAACAATGTAGGCTGGTGACCCCCAGGGGGAGGGCCTTCTCTGTGGGGCCACCTACCCTCTGGAACCAACTGCCCCCAGAGATAAGGAGAATCCAAGACCTCGGTACCTTCCGCCGTGCCCTTAAAACTCTCTTTTTTCAGCAAGCTGGGCTGGCTTAACACTTTGAAATGTTTTAATTGGTTTGATATTGTTTTTTAATTCCGGGGCCAAATTTATATATATCTTTTTAATCGTATTTTAATGTTTGTACTCTATGTTTTTATTTGGCTGTACACCGCCCTGAGTCCCCAGGGAGAAGGGTGGTATATAAATATAAATATAAATAGATAGATAGATAGATAGATAGATAGATAGATAGATAGATAGATAGATAGATAGATACTACCTTATACTGGAAATATTGTTAGTTCTGATTTTGGAGCATCAGAACATCAAAGGTTTAAAATGCTCAAATCTTGGCAATTTTGTAGATAAATAAATGGCAAGTGTGCTAACTTCTTGAATTTTCATTTGAATATTCTTTTTTTTTTATTGAAAAAGTTTTACAATAAAAAATTTTTCCCCCTTTTTTCACCCCTACCCCCTCCCCCACCCTCTCATGCCCCCCAACCTCCCCCCAACCCCACCCCCTCCCTCTCCCACCCACCCCTGACTTCCGCTACACATTCTTAAGAAAGAAAAACAACAAGAATTTATAACAACAAAGAAAACAAATACTATTATATATTCAGTTCTAAGTTAAGAGGAAGAGGAAAGAAAGAAAGAAATTAAAAAAAATAAAAAAATAAAAAAATAAAATAAAATAAAATAAAGTAGTACAAAGAAAGACCCATAAACATAAATATTTGTCTAAGCTTAACAGTATTGTAATAAAAAAAAACACCAGAAAAAATAACCATTATAATATTTAACACAATTTAAAAACAGAGAAAAATAAAAATGAAAGAAACATTACTAACATTACTAATCATATACCATACTCAATCACTCCAAAATTATATAACTTACTTGTTCATATTAAATAATGCCACATATTTTAATCCAAACTACTCCCCCTAATTCAAAAGCCCAGAAATCCCCCCTTCAAAGAGAAAAAAAAAATAAAGTATACAATATAATATAATTATGCATATATTGTTATAATTTTCCATAACTCGAATTACAATCTTCTCTTCTTCCTGATTGAAGTTAGGTCTTCTTTCTTCACCTGTATCCAATTCCAATACTCTTCATCTTCTATCTGCCCCCATCAGTAAAACAAAACATTCCCCATGAACCCCCCGTGTGACTTTATATAGATAACATCCAACCAAGAAGATAATCACTCCTCTAGGTAGAATCATTCAAACAAACGTGTTCTATTTCAACGAGAAAAAACCCAATGCAGCTCCTTAGAAACAAAAAAATCAAGAAAAAAGAAAAAAAATCCTATAGACTGCATTCCCAGATGTTCTTATAAAAACTATTTCAAATCCTGCCACCCTTTGTCATTCACTCTTGGTTGTAAGACATTTTCATTTCCATTCTTTGCTCTTGGATGATAAATTCCAAAAAAAAACTATGATAGGGTAATCACAAAACGCTACTACTATATAGATAGCATCCAACCACGAAGATATTCATTCCTCTAGGTAGAAACATTCAAACTAGCGTATTCTATTACAACAAAAAGAAACCCAATGCAGCTCTGCCAAACCTTAATGACAGAAAGAATCAAAAAAAGAAGAAAATCCTAGCAACTGCATGCCCAAATGTTCTCATAAAGTTGTTTCAAAACCTGCCACCCTTTCACTCCTTCTGGTTGTTAGATATTCTCCTTTCCATTCTTTCCTCCTGGATGATAAGTTCCAAAAAAAAAACTATGGTAGGATAATCACAGAACGCTGCTACCATTGCAGCCCTCTGTTAAGCTTGCTCAAGATGTTAAATCCAATTCAAAAATAAGAAAAAGAAACTCCAAATCAGGATGAAGACTTTATAATCCTTAAATCCAAATCCATATAAACTTTAGGAAGTTTATAACCAATTTTCACAATTATCCAAGCTTTCTGATAACAGCTGCATCTGATGAAGGACTCTACGACACTCGTTAGTTACCTCTCGAATTTCCTCGTTAAAATCTGGTTCCTGCTGCTCGATATCACCATCCTTTTCTTGCGGAGCGTTGGACCTCTGCTGCTGATCATCTTGAATTATAGTATTTTTTAAATCTTGCTCCAGCAGTACAAGGTCCGGTGCTCCTAGTCTAGGTTCACTGGTGTGGTCCATAATAAGATCCTCAGAGAAACCAGATTGCACTCCTTGTGCTTTTAACATTCTTTGATTCATTCTTTGAGTCTCATCCTTCTGTTTACCTTTTACAAACTCTCTTTCTTGTTTCTTATTCTTGAGGTCTTCCGAAGCTCCCTTAAAAATATTTTTATAAAAATGTTCCGCTTTCTCAATAGTATTCAAACAATATCTCACGCCATAATATCTAAAAATTATGCCAACTGGTAAATCCCATCTAAATGGGATATTACTTTCCTTCAATTCTTTAGTTAAGAAAGCAAATTCTTTCCTTTTCTTTAGAACCTTCGGTGGTAACTCTTTAAAGATATTAATTTGTTCACCTTCTACTTGCGCTCTGGCAGAATAGGACCTTTGTAAGATGTCATCTCTCAACCTTTTATCAGTAAAGTAAACAACAACATCTCTGGATAAATTCCTTTGTTTAGCTACTCGTGAGTTGACTCTGTAAACTTTCTCTATACAACCAAGAATTATCTCATCCTCAAGCTCTAGTAGTTCAGCAAAAACCTTTGCAATAGTTGCTTTTAAATCTCTCTGGTTTTCTTTAATACCTCTTACTCTGATTGCTGAGGCCATAGTTTTAATTTGAAGCATGATAATATCATTCTGTATAGTCTGATTACAAATCTCAGCTTTCACAAACCTTTCTTATATTTCTTGAATCTGGGAGCCAAATTTACTGCTAATTTCAGTTACTTTCTCCTCCATTTCAATCACCACATTTGAAAGATCTGAAATTACTTTAACAATAGTTTGACTTAATTGGTCATGCTTTCCAGCAGTCAAATCCACAAGATTCTTCTGTGAGTTTTTAATTTTGTCAACTACACTCGATAAAGAAGTTGTTATAAGTTCTTTTAAGTCCCCTTCTGCCAATCCAGACAATTGCACCATCTCAGCTTTGCTCTTCAGCTGGCTCAAGGGGGAGCCCCCCCTTCCTTTAGTCATCTTTATTTTACTTTAAATGGCTTTACTATGCTTTACTTCACTTTGCCATACTTTACTTTAATCCTTGTTCTAAAGAAAAATATCCAGAAAAAAGAAAAAAAAATTTTTTTTCTTCTTACTTTAAGTGACTCTCCCATAGCAAAGTATTCATTTCAAAGCCTCCATTTTCAATCACTCTGGCATTTTTTTCAATTAAGATCAGTCGCCATCTTAAAAAAACTTTTTTAGAAACTTTCACTTCTCTTCCTCTCCTTCCCCCCTCCTCTCATTCCTCTTCAATAAAAAATTAGTAAAAAAAAAAAAATCCATACTTGCTTCATCTTTGCTTCTTTCTTTTTCAGCTTGCTCCATAGACGCTGTGGTGTTGCTTCCTGCGTCTGGCTCCGCTAGTTAACTAACTAGTGGAGGACAGTCTCGTCGCGGAGCCTCTCTGGAGGTATAGAGGGGGCCATCCTTCTGAGCCCTCCCCAGGACAAACGAGACGATCCTGGGGCGACTCAGGGGGCCCAGCCTCACCCCCAGAAGCTCTGCCTGCTCCTCCCGCTGAGGAGCAGGTTGTTCGAGCCGCCTGCCAGCTGTGAGGCGGCTCTATACGCAGCGAGACGCCGGCGGGCATGAAGGAGCCCGCCGACGACGAGGAAGGCGCCACCGGAAGTCTCTTCATTTGAATATTCTTATAAGAAATGTCCTTAATTCCATAATTTTAAATTTTAAAGTTGGATTATTTACTTGATCAAATTACATCATATGAGCAACTTTTAAAACAGAATGTGACACTGTGCAAAGTATTTAGAAAAAGCTTCTTGCAAATTACGTTAATATAAGCAGAACTTTCTCTTCAAATTGTTAAAACAATAATTTTTGCAGCTACTTTAAAAATCTATCTGGGTTTTGAATTATTGGCAAGGGTACATTTGCATGAAACACTTAGTCTAAACACTTGGGCTTAGACATCCCAAATTATTTCAAGGATATATAATCAAATTACCTGGAAAGAAGATGGTTTCTGGCCTACCCCCCTTGCTCCAGCTGATAAATCCCCAAACAACAAATGGTAGTTTGATCTGATGTAGCACCAATATGGTAAGGTTGTAGAAAAGCTAATAGTTAGGGATCCTTGGTGCTATTTGAGCTTGTTTTTTTCTTGAAGGCATTTCATTTCCCGAACCAGGTAATATCATCAGTCCTGATGGTGTTACCTAGTTTGGGTAGTTGAAATGACTACAAGAAGACAACCAAGCTCAGATAGCACCAAGGACCCCTCATTTCAACCCCAAGCTACAAATATTTTCCTTTAAAGCTAATCCTCTTTCATTTTTTTTTTTTTAATCTTTGCATGCTTGGGAGCATCATAAATCTGACCCAGATATGGCAACCAATTCTTGTTGTGGTGTCTATTGGCTCTTAGTTTTATCTTGGGAAACCAAAAAGTAGAGTTAATTTTCCTATCTATATTAGAGCAGCACGGAGATTTAGCTCGGGTAACCTGATTACACCATGTATTCTGATTAAGACTTCCCATTATGATCAGAAATTTGGGTCCATAAGAACTTCAGACCTCATTTTAAGTCTAATTTTAATATGACTTAACCTGTTATACCGATTTATCTATCTGATGTGGATAAAAAGAATAGCCTTGCTTGAAGGACAGAAGGGAAAACCTTCTATCCAGATTACAGTCTGATAAATGAAACTTGAGAACAGCCAAGAAAGTCACTTATGAAAGCACCTTAGTGAGGGCACTATTAACTCTCACTATGTTAAAAGAGGAGGAAAAGGTAGCACATTCTATTGCAAGGTTCTGTTACTACAGCTATTCTAATAAATGTACCTTTAAATCTGCATGTCTATGGAGATTCTCAGTCATCCAGGTCATGGTTGTCCCAAAGGTACTTTTTTAGATCGGCATAGTGTCCATTTCTTAGTCTGGTCTATCTGTTGGTGCTGTCGTACATCACTATATGACAGAAAGATAGTGTTGATCAACTCTTTGAAAATAGTTCTGTGGAGTCTCACAAGTTTCCATTATTTTTCATAGCACTGTGAGGATAATTTCATAAGACTTGGAAATTTGGTCAGTTCATTACTCAATTTTATTTTTATTTTGTCAGACAATGAAAAGAGGGCGATGAAATCTTTCAGATGAAAAGATATTTCAAATGAATACCCGCATTCATCAGTTAAAAATATATTTCTTGCTTCCATTTCTGGATTGCAACCATGCCCAAAATGCCAAAAAGATTATCAATGAAATATCTTCACTGACCATGCTAGTAATCAGTTTGAGTTAGTTCTGCCAGAGCAAGCATCTGCTTCATACTTCATGTATTATGGCATATGTGAAGATCTATGGAATAGAACTATTTGGTTCTAAATGTGATTTATTCCCATTTATTCTGACATTACACCAAATCCTTTAGATAACCTTCTTTGTAACCAGTTCAGATATTTTGCAGAAGCAAAATAAAAAAAAAATACTGTAAAATTGAAGAGCTTCAGTTCTGCTACCTACAGATAAAATGTAAACTTAATGTAATAAAGGATGTTCTAAAAATGCAATGTGCATGCTTTCTTAACATCTTTATAGTTTTTTTCTGCTATAAATTCACAATTATTACCAATTGGCTGTAGAAAACCAAAATATGAATTTTAGACAGCTGATATTTCAGGAACGTTCCATTTTATAGAAGTCATTTTAACCAGAGAAATTTCCAAGAGTGAATATTTCTTAATCAATATACTGCAGTTCAAAAGAGTATTTTATACTCTTGTCAGAAATCATTTGGTGCATGACCAGTATCCAGTTAGATGATTTTCATTTCTCTTTTTATGATTGCCTTAGACATAGCTGTAATAATCACAGATCTACAGCTAGTATTTTCTTCTTTCCTCTAATAACTCCTTAAAGTTACTTTACTTGTACCTTGGAACATTTAAATTCAAGTGGCAATGACTGAGGGTAGAAAATGTATGCCCAAGAAATTCTACTGCTAGAAATAATTCATGTGAATATTTAGTTGAGTGTGGAATCTGCTTATAACTCCAATACATTATAGTTTCTGTAGGTTTAATCCTTTGTATAATTATGTTGTTCAAGGGACTATTCATACTTCATTAATTTTTCTATTTCTCTTTAACAGATAGTGGGGAGAAATAAATAAACAAATAAACAAAAGATTTAACGTGTTCCCAGGTAGGACAAGAGGTTTAAACACTTGTTAGTTTCCCACAAACATTTACTCCACATACTTGTTTTTTGTTTGTTTGGGGATAGAATCAATAATTCTGAAGAAAAATCAGGGGAAAGTGTTTAATTTTTAATTGCATGCATTTCAAGTTTTTTTAAAAAATACAAAACAAACCTGTTAACTCTTTAGTTGTATAAGCTTGAGTTTCTCTAGTTTCATCCCTTTGAATAGAATCGTAAAGAAAGCTATAATTATGGAAAGTCATAGGTCTTTTCACAGCGCAAGGTTTCATGGTAGGAAAGGAACCTATGAAGTGATAATAGGAAAAGAAATGGAAGCTCTCTCCGCTATATTACAGTATCAATATATGATAAAAAGCAACATTTAAAAAGATGCAAATAAATGACAAAGCACCTCGGAAATAATTTTAAATAAAAGTTTGTTTCATATAGGCAAAGAAGCTTTAGGAAAATTGGATTGCAGCATGATATTATCAAACCAGTTTCTCGATGAACAATTATAAACATAAGTAAATAATTACTATATGTATCTATCTAGTAAAAGGTTGCCTTTTTTAAAAAGCAACCTCCCTACATTTTTATATTGTCACCAAGCTTATACACTTTGATTTTTAGCAAGATTTCATCTTGGGAAAAATACAGTTTCTTTTCACATGAAGCTGTGTGCTATTCAGCTGTTCTGAACTGTCTCCAAAATACTGTAGCACAACTGTCTTTAAAATAATAACAAACCTCTTTATATTACTTGTTTATTCCCATTTGGGTGCCTGAAGCTGCTAGTGCATTGATTGTGTCACCATTTTCAAATGCCAGGAGTTGGATTGCTTTATCTCGGTCCTTGAGACAGAGAGAGCTGTATAATATTCATTATAATTGCCCTTTATTTCATACTTTAGTCTAAATGTTCTAATAATCAGATTCTAGCAAAAATGTCAGTTCAAAGTGGGTGTTAAACAAAATGAGGTCTATTTTTTTTAAAAAAAAAAAAATCCTAATGCATTTTGATGTGCACTCCAAAGGAGGAGAGGGAGGGAAAGTCTTTTAAAGTTACCAGTTCCAGTACTCAGAATTATTAAGTGTCATCATTTGCCGGGCTGGAAAAAAGAATTATGTTGCTAATGATAAAAGAGCTGGCCCTCTCTCTTCTCTTTTCCTGCAGGTTGCCATTTTCCACTTTTCCTGCTGAATATATAAGGGATGCGGTGGCTCAGTAGCTAAGATGCTGAGCTTGTCGATCAGAAAGGTCAGCAGTTCAGCAGTTCGAATCCCTAGTGCAGGACCTCAACACAATGGGTTGAGCTCCTGTTACTTGTCCCAGCTTCTGCCAGCCTAGCAGTTCGAAAGCACATAAAAAATGCAAGTAGAAAAATAGGGACCACCTTTGGTGGGAAGGTAACACTGTTCCATGTGCCTTTGGCATTTAGTCATGCTGGTCACATGACCATGGAGATGTCTTTGGACAGCACTGGTTCTTCAGCTTTGAAATGGAGATAAGCACTGCCCCCTAGAGTCGAAAATGACTAGCACATATGTGCAATTGGAACCTTTATAGTAGCAGTCAAGCAGATCCAGAGTGATTTTGTTGTCCAGAGCCATATTCTGGGAAGGAGATCCTACCTCAGATATGGCACTGAGTACCAAAATGGTTATAGAAATCTTAGGAATACCAATACTATTATTCCAAAAAGAGATGCCAACTCATGAAAAATAGTCACAAAAGCAAGCTCTGTCTAACCTTTAATAACAATTCTGAACCTGATGTGACTTCATTGAGATACATAAGAAAAATTCAGTCAGTTTGAATATTTCAGTGACTACATTGGCTTTACATCCAATGAATATGTAAAGAACTCCAAATGTAAGGGTAGGCCAATATCAACAACTTTTTGAAGAATTTTTGACAAAGTCATTGAAAAATGCATAGCTAAAGTGAAAAGACCCATTAAAATGTATCATAGGCAAGGACACATCAAAATGACTTAAAATCAGTGGTGGAATTCAATTTTTTTTACTACTGGTTCTGTGGGCTTGGCTTGATGAACATGATGTGACTTAGTAGGTGTGGCTTGGTGGGCATGGCAGTAGGAGGATACTGCAAAATCTCCATTCCCACATCACTCCAGAGGAAGAATACTACAAAATCCCCATTGCCTCTCCACTCTGGGTTCAGCTCAGTTCTCCAAACTACTCAAAATTTCCACTACCGGTTCTCCAGAACCTGTAAGAACCTGCTGAATAGCACCCCTGCTTAAAATCATTTTGAAAGTTGTGTGTGTGTGTGTGTGCGTTTGTGTGAACCTGTTGTGAACCAGTAGTAAAGGTAAGTAAAACCCACCTCTGATAGATAGACAGACAGACAGACAGACAGACAGACAGATAGATAGATATATTCTTGCACTTTTTACTGCCAATTTTGTAATCAACAGAACTATCTGTACCAAAGTATATTCATTGCAAAGAAAAAAAATATGGACACTTTCATAGAGAAGTTTTTATATGAAATCCTCTTCAATCTCTTTAGTAAAAAGATAATTGTACATTGCTTTGTGCATCTAAAGTTAATCCTTTTTGAGATAACAAAGATATAAATAGCTTGACTTATTTTGGTACACAAGTAAGGAAGTCTTCTGAAAAAACTTTTTTTTATTATAGTATCTTTAATGAGCTTTTATCTTTTATTGAATTTCAAGGAAGACCTTGAATCTGTTTTGTTCTGCATTCAAAGAAGTAATCTAACATACATTAGGAACAGCACAACATGTCAGAAAAGAGATGTGTATTAATAAACTGGAAATTTATTTACCATTTCTGTTTGTTTCTTGTTATTTGTATTAGTGTACTGGTTGGGCAAATAACATTCAGAATGTGCATGCATATATATAAGCAATAAAGAGTAAAATCTGTTCTTTAACCATTTTATGAAAAAGATCAAAAGACATTTAAATTGTACCTGTACTTTTTGTTTTAACATCTGAGGTCTTCTGTTCTTTCATTGGTGATGTCTTTCTTGCATACTTTTCAAGGCAGAACTTTTTGAAATAGAATCCAAGATGAAATGGATTGAGATAATGATTTAGATTGTTAGAATCGCTGAAGATATATTGGGCCTGACTGAAACAACTGAGCCTCATTTTAAAAAAATTACCTGAAATCTGGTCCCGTTTTTAAAAATATATACCACATGCCACTGGGATATAATAAACAAATGTTGGAATACTTTACCCTGGATTATAAGGAACTGTGAAGCATATTTCAGCAAGTATTTTCAGTGCAACCTGATCCAGGTCCTGTTGTACCTAAAGAGCATTTTCATATAAAACTCGGTCTGCCAACAATATGTAAAAAAAAAAATCCCAGTTTGAATCCATATTTTATTCAAAATAATTCAATGTGGGTAGATTGCTTCTTTTTGTGCAAAAGCATATTGAATGTCCAAGGATTTCATTCAACAAGAAGTGCTTGCAGAAAAGTCTGGTATGGCAACGAAAAAAATTTGGCTGAGAAATTCTATGAACTTTAAGCATCCCACCACTGACTAGCTCGCAGTCAGTGGTGGGATTCAAATAATTTAACAGGTTCTGTGGGCGTGGCTAGGTGGACATGGCTAGGTGGTTATGTGACTGGGTGTGCATGGCCAATTCAATGTCAGTCACATCAACGGGTGCCTTGCCTAGCCCCACTTCTCCTAGCCATTCCTTGTCACACCCAGCCTCAACATTTCTATAGTTCTGTAAAAATGTTGTTCACCTTTTTTTGACTTTATTATCTGCATCTACATTCTAAAGATATACTTTCATGGACCACAGAAAGGAGGAAATGGCTCACATGCTTTTCCCAAGAATGTGATAGGCAACAGGCTTTTAAGGGGCTGCCACAAAAAAAAGGGGGGGCAATGTATTTTCCAAAGAAGCAGAAGGCAAAACAAGAAACAATGGATGGAAACTGAACAAAGAAAGAAGCAACCTAAAACTAAGGAGAAACTTCCTGACAGTGGAACTGCTTGTCTCCAGAAGTTCTGGGTGCTCAATCACTGGACATTTTTAAGAAAAGATTTACTGATATCTACTCAGATTTTGGCATCCTCAGTTTTCCTGACTGAGCAGGGGGTTGAACTAAAAAAAACTCCAAAGTCCCTTTCAAGTCTGTTATGCTGCTATTCCTGAGCTAAATAGCTAAGACCCTCATTGGGACCCTATCTCTTTTGCTCCCTCTAGACTAATGAGTTAAAGAGCTGCCTCTAGACATTCATTTTAATAATTTTTTTAGAAACCTGCAGTTGAAAGTCCTTCATATCTCCTTACCTTGAAGACTCTATTTCATTTGGAATTTAATCCCAAACTCTTGATACTTCTCCCAAATTCACCCCCAAGAAGCCACATCTCTCTCTCTCTCTCTCTCTCTCTCTCTCTCTCTCTCTCTCTCTCTCTCTCTCTCTCTCTCTCTCTCTCTCACACACACACACACACACACACACACACACACACACACACACACACAATTTAAGCAAATTCCCTTGTTTTGGAGATGTTAGAATATGCACACCACGGTGGTTCAGCAGTATTGGCCCCAGTGCAGGATCTCCCTCAAGGGCCACCTACCCACCTGCTTGCTGGGCCAGCCCAGAAGCAGTGTGTCCCTTATCATGGCTGGATGCAGGACCCAAAGTGAGGGGAAGGCAAGGAGATGCCCCTCGCCCAGGTGTCCCGTGGAAGCTGAGCATGCCAGGCTCAAAAGGTGAGTGAGGTCACCGTGTCCCACCGACACGGCTCTTTGGCCAAGTGCAGCCGGTCTTCCTCACCAACCTCCAGTGTCAGCCTTCCCTTCTAGATCTTCCATGCACCTGAATACCATGCCCTTCAGATCCCAACGGGACCAGCGCTAATGGCGGGTGGCCATTAGGTGGGAGATGCCAAAACTTGGGCCAAAACTGCTGTTCTTCTGTGATGTACGCATATAGCCCCAGGACATCTGCCCACTCTCCCCAAGTGCTGCCACCACCATCCACTGGCCCCATTGGGATCTGAAGGGCAGGGCACTCGGGCTGGCAGAGGTGCATGGAAAGTCTGCAGTTCTTCGAGGCCTTTAGCACAGATCAGATTGTCCAAGGCTTTGCTCTCCAGGAAGGGCTCCATCATGGAGAGCTATTCTCGAGGCTTCTAGGGCCTCAAGAAGCAGTTGGAGGCTGAGGGGAAGGAACGGATTGAGGTGGAGAGAAGTAGGAGGCGGAGGGTGAGAGAAACAGGAGGCTTTGGAGATGAGTACCATTCCCAGACTCACTTCTTCAAGGGGGTGCCCAGCCATGCTTACTTCTGCCTTAAGGCTTCTGCTGCTGGAGCAGGTGGGAGCTGGTCAAGGCAGGTGGGTGAGTCTAGTCTAGGTGAACAAGGAGGACCAGAGATCGATGAAGGAAGGCAGAGAATGGGCCACCCCCTCCATGTGGTAGGCCACGGCAGAAGGCAGGCAAGCTGGCTGGCCCATGTGGGAGGCAGCTAAGCTGGGATTCAGGGCTTGCTTGCAGGCTTACCCAGGCAGATCATGGCCGCTATTCTGGGCTGTGGGGAGAGTGCTGCATGGGATACAGCCATGGCAGTAAAGGCAGGCAAGCTGACTGATCTGTCCCCCCCCTTCAGAGACCCACAAAAACACAGCCAGCCGAGGGTTAAGACTCACTTGGCACACTCCGCAGTTCTTATCTCAACCTTGGCAGCGATATGCACACCGTCTGCCAAGGACTTTATTGGTTTACACAAACAAGAAAATCACCTACGTAGCTTTGCCGTTCATCCAGCTTCCAAGACTACGAGGTTGCTCCGTTTGTTTAGCTTTGTTCGTCACGAACTTCGTGACCCATTGTACTGTCTTAAATAGATATGCTTCTGGGTGTGGTCCAGTGAGTCATGGATCCTATGACTCCAATCCAATGACTCAGGATTTCCTCATACGCCGCAGCTGCAGTACCCTTTTCTCTCGCCTTCTTTGGCGTGCGTCCAGGAATGACGTCTCTCCCTCACTCTCATCTGAGACACCTGTTTCCCCACTACTTGGCTCTCTTTCAGCTGGCACCTGAGCCGGTGCCAGAGGGGGAGGGCTGGGAGATCTGGCTGGCTCCTCTTCCTCCTGCTCAGAGTTGCCTTCCTCCAAAGGGATAGGCTCAAAGGACGGGGCCACAACACTATCCCCCACCGCAGGGCCCTTCCCCCGGGTCTGACGGTCGGGATGGGGTCGGGACGGGAACTGTTCGTGGAAAGTCCGCACCAGGTCAGGGGCCTGAACGGCAGATGCGTCCACCCAGGTGAAATCCTCGGCCCCGTACCCTTTCCAAGCGATGAGGTATTGGAAGCGCCCCTTCAGCCAACGGGAGTCCCGAATACTGTCCACCTCATACGTCGAGGCGTCGTCCTCGTCGGCTGCGGCTGGGGGGGCAGGCGGCGGCGGGCGGCGGAGACGGCTAGTGGGAGTCTCAGGGACCAGGAGGGACCGATGAAAAACGGGGTGGAGCCGCATGGAGCGGGGTAGAGTCAACCGATAGGCCACCGGGTTGATGACCGCCTCGATGGGGAAGGGACCGATAAAGCGGTGGGCCAGTTTCCTCACCGGCTGGTCCGTGGGGAGGTGTTTCGTGGACAGCCACACCCGATCTCCAACTTCCAGCGGTGGCGTCGCCCGGCGGCCGCGATCGGCGAACCGTTTATAGTCCTCTTTCGCCCGGATCAGCTGCCGCCGCACCAGTTGCTGCACCGCCTGCAGCTCCGAGAGGAAGTCCCGGGTCTCAGGAACAGGGGAGTCCATGATGGTCAACGGAAAAAACCGTGGATGGTACCCGACGTTGGCATGGAACGGTGTCATCTGGGTGGAGGTATGTTGGGAGTTGTTAAAAGCGAACTCCGCCAGGGGAAGGTACTCGGCCCAGTTGTCCTGCTGCTGGTTGACAAAACAGCGGAGGTACTGCTCCAGTATGCCAATGACCTTCTCCGTGCCCCCGTCAGTCTCCGGGTGGTGTGACGACGACAGGCACACCTGCACCTCCAGCGCAGCCATCAGGCTTTTCCAGAAGCGGGCCGTGAACTGGGCCCCGCGATCCGAAACCACCCGGTCCGGCAGGCCGTGGAGGCGGAAGATGTGTTGCAGGAACAGGCGAGCCGTGGTACGAGCCGAGGGCAGGCCGCGGCACGGGATGAAATGTGCCATCTTCGTGAGCGCATCCACCACCACGAGGACGGTCGTGAACGTAGCGGACAGGGGCAGGTCAGTCAGGAAGTCCATGGAGATGGCTCCCCACGGTCTCTCCGGTGTCGGCAGCGGCTGGAGGAGTCCAGGAGGGGGGCCGGACGCGGCTTTGGCCTGTCGGCATGGCACACAGGACGTCACGTAGGCGTGCACGTCGTGCCGTACCCGAGGCCACCAAAAAGTCCGCGTCACTAGGTTCAAGGTCTTAAAGAAGCCGAAGTGCCCCGCCGCGGGGTTGTCATGGCACTGGTTCATGACGAGGGCTCGGAGCGGACTTGTGGGCACGTACAGCCGACCCCGGTGCCTGAGCAAGCCCTCCTCCACGGTCCATGGGGACGCGGGGCCGACGTCCGCTCTCCGCTGCTGCGACCAGTCGTCCCGTCGCTGCGCTTCCAGCACCTGAGTCCGCAGGTCCACCGGTTCCTGGACCGCGGCCAAGGAGTCCGCTGGCAGCACCGTCCGGGGGGAAAGGGAGTCCTTTGGGCAAAAGTATTCCGGCTTACGGGATAGCGCGTCCGCCCTCTGGTTGAGGTGGCTCGGAATGTATGTGACGTGGAAGTTGAACCGGGCGAAAAACAACGACCACCGGATCTGCCGCTGGTTCAAATTCCTGGCCGTGGTGAGGTGCTCCAGGTTCCGATGGTCCGTCCGCACCTCCACCTGGTGTCGGGCCCCCTCGAGGTGATGTCGCCAAGCCTCGAACGCGGCCTTGATAGCCAGCAACTCCTTTTCCCAGATGGTGTAGTTGCGCTCGGAAGGAGTGAGTTTCCGGGAGTAGTAAGCGCAGGGAAAAAGAGTGCCACCATCCACCGGAGCCTGTAGCAGCACCGCTCCAATTGCCACATTGGACGCGTCTGTCTCAACCACGAACGGACGGTGTGGATCGGGGTGCCTCAGGACCGGCTCCGTGACAAAGGCCTGCTTGAGAACCTCGAAGGCCTGCTGCTGCGGGGGCCCCCACTGGAACGGAACCTTCTTCCGAAGGAGCTGGGTCAACGGCACGGTCAGGGTGGCAAAGCCCGGGATGAAGGTCCGGTAGTAGTTGGCGAATCCCAACAGACGCTGGACGTCCTTCACCCGACGCGGGGGTTCCCAACTGCGCAAGGCCGCCACCTTGTGTGGGTCCATCGCGATGCCCTCGGGGGTGATGATGTGCCCGAGGAACTCTATGGAAGTCTGGAAGAAGTAACATTTCTCCAACTTCGCATAGAGCTGGTGCTCCCGCAGGCGCTGCAGGACCTGGCAGACATGCTGGAGGTGACTCTCCGGGGTCCGGGAATAGATCAAAATATCATCCAGGTAGATCACCACGAACCGATCCAGCATGTCCCGGAACACGTCGTTCATCAAGTGCTGGAAGACCGCGGGGGCGTTGGTCAACCCGAACGGCATGACGGTATATTCAAAGTGTCCGTATCGGGTGCCAAATGCCGTCTTCCACTCGTCCCCCTCTCGCATCCGCACCAGGTTGTAGGCTCCCCGGAGGTCGAGCTTGGTGAAAATCGAGGCCTCCCGCAACCTCTCCATCAGCTCCGGGATCAGCGGCAGGGGATAGCGATTTCGTACCGTGATGGCATTCAAGCGCCGGTAGTCGCAACACAGGCGCAAGTCCCCCGTCTTCTTTTTCACGAAGAGGACTGGGGCCGAGAGCGGGGAGGTCGAAGGCCGGATGAACCCACGGGCCAGGTTCTTGTCCAGAAAGTCCCGTAAGGCGGCCAGCTCGGGCTCCGACATGGAGTACAGGCGTCCCGAGGGCAGGGGCGCGTTGGGCATCAAGTCCACCGCGCAGTCGTAGGGTCGGTGCGGGGGCAAGCGATCCGCCTCCTTCTCGCTGAACACGTCGGCGAAGGATGTCAGCTCCGGAGGCAAGGAGACGTTCGGGGCAGAGACGTCCTGGCCGGCACAGGTGTGGCGAAGGTGGTCGACACACTGCAGGCTGGGGAACGAGATGGCATTTCTCGACCACGCCACCTGAGGGTCGTGCGCCCGAAGCCAGGCCATCCCCAGGACCAAGGGGAAGTGCAGGTCCGCCGTCACATAAAACTGGATCGCCTCCTCATGGTTCCCAATGGCAAGGCGCAAGGGCTGAGTAGCAAAGTTGATGGGCCCCGCCACAAGTTCCCGCCCATCAATAGTTTCGACCCTCAACGGAGGGTCCACTGGAACCAAGGGAACCTTGTAATGGGCCACAAAGGCCTGGTCCATAAAGTTCGTGGTGGCCCCCGAGTCCACCAGCGCGTGCGCCTGGAGCCCCTCTGACCGGTTAGCCAACAACACCCGGGTGTTCAAAATCAGGTGCCGAGGGGGCTCACAGTCCACAGCCGCCGCCTCCGGCGGGGCATGGTCACCTGCCTGACCCAGAGTTTCCCCTAGGCCAGGCCTGACCCGTTTCCCGGCTGGTCACGCCGAGGCTCCGGAACAGGCTTGAGCGATCCACTCCGCTTCCGGGGACACGAGGCGGCGAAATGTCCAGCCTCGCCGCAATAGAGGCACAACCCCCCTTGGCGTCTCCGCATCCGCTCCTGGGCCGTCAGTTGAGGTCTGGCTGCTCCGAGCTCCATGGGCTCCTCAGCCGTCGCCACCAAACGCGGTACGGTCCGGGGCGCTGTTGGTACGAAACGCGGGGGTGCCGGCACTGTCGGTGGTTCCGGAAGAGCCCTACGGGGCCGTCGCCGTTGTAGGCGGGCATCGATGCGCAGGCATTGGGTCACCAGCGTGTCCAGGGTCTGTGGCGCCTCCACCCGAACCAGCTCGTCCTGCATCTCATCGCAGAGGCCGTCCTGGAAGGCATCCATCAGCGCCGCCTCATTCCAGGCCGAATCCTGGCCTAGCAAGCGGAACTCCGCAATATAGTCCTGCAGGGGGCGCTTGCCTTGGCGGAGGTCTTTGATGCGCCTCGCTGCCGTCTGCACCCGGAGGGGGTCCTCAAACATGGTGCGCAGGTGTTGCAAAAAGCCCTGATAGTCCAGAAGCAAGGGGCTGTCTTGCAGCAACAGGGGCGTGGCCCATCGGGCGGCAGTGCCAGAGAGGGAGCTGATAATAAAAGCCACCCGAACCCGGTCATCCGGAAAATCCTCCGGCCGCATTGCCATGTACAGCTGGCACTGTCCCAAGAAGGCCGGGAACATTTCCTGCTGTCCAGAAAACTTATCTGGCATGTTCACTGGGCATCTTGGACGGGGAAGGGGAACAGGTGGAGCTGCTACAGGAGCATTTCCCAAAGCAAGTTGTGCAGTTAGCTGTGCTACTTGCTGTTGCAGAAGTTGATTGGCCTCCAGCATCTGCTGTACCTGCTGCTGCAGCTGTTGGTCCATCGTGGGTTAACGATGGAGTTTTGGGTGACGAACAAGATGATCTGTCCCCCCCCTTCAGAGACCCACAAAAACACAGCCAGCCGAGGGTTAAGACTCACTTGGCACACTCCGCAGTTCTTATCTCAACCTTGGCAGCGATATGCACACCGTCTGCCAAGGACTTTATTGGTTTACACAAACAAGAAAATCACCTACGTAGCTTTGCCGTTCATCCAGCTTCCAAGACTACGAGGTTGCTCCGTTTGTTTAGCTTTGTTCGTCACGAACTTCGTGACCCATTGTACTGTCTTAAATAGATATGCTTCTGGGTGTGGTCCAGTGAGTCATGGATCCTATGACTCCAATCCAATGACTCAGGATTTCCTCATACGCCGCAGCTGCAGTACCCTTTTCTCTCGCCTTCTTTGGCGTGCGTCCAGGAATGACGTCTCTCCCTCACTCTCATCTGAGACACCTGTTTCCCCACTACTTGGCTCTCTTTCAGCTGGCACCTGAGCCGGTGCCAGAGGGGGAGGGCTGGGAGATCTGGCTGGCTCCTCTTCCTCCTGCTCAGAGTTGCCTTCCTCCAAAGGGATAGGCTCAAAGGACGGGGCCACAACACTGACTGGCCCACAGAGACCATGTGGTCGAGGCAAGTAAGAGGCAGCAGCGGCTATGCTGGGCAGGGTGGAGCCAGCACAGAAAAAGAGAAGGGAAAAAGAGAAAAGGAAAATAGATTAGGTGGGAATATAAATCAAAATAAGCAAGTAATGGACTTAAAAGCTAAAGGAAGGAAACAGGGGAAATGATATAATAATTAGAAAAAGAAGAAAAGAAAAAGAAGAAAATAGGGAATGGAATAAAAGGAGGGGAGTTGTAAGAAGAGGTTGGCTAGATGGACCAGGAGAAAATGATTAAAAGGAGTATAAGATATAAGTATGATAATGGCATTATGATTAATATTGGTGATTGTAATATTTGAATAACTTGAAATATATTCTTTAATATATTTAAAAGAGGTTAAGATAAAATTGTGAATATAAGGATTTATCAAGAAAAGGAGGAAATGATGATATAAATTGTGAAATATAAAATAATTTATGTGGAAGGGTTATTTTTACTTTAAAAAGTTGATGTGGAAAACAAAAGAGCCTTAGTGGCGCAGTAGACTAAAGTGCTGTTAAGTAGCACCAGCTGCCTGCAATTACTACAAGTTTGAATCTCACCAGGCTCAAGGTTAATTCAGCCTTCCATCCTTTCAAAATAGGTAAAATGAGGACCTGGATTGTGGGGGTAATAAGCTGACTTTATATAAAAAAGACCATTACTTGGGGGGGGGCGAAAGCCCTACTAAGCAGGTATATACAAAAGTATGAAGGCTATTGCTTAACTCATTGTAAGCCGCCGTCAGTCTCCAGAAAAGGGCGGCATATAATCTAACCAATAAATAAATAAACAATAAATAAATAAAACTGAAGAAACATTGTTAAAAGAGTAAAATATTGGTAATTGTAATATTTGAATAAATTGAAATATATTCTTTAGTATGAATGATAAATATAGAAAAATAATGGTTGTGAAATATAAAATGATATATTTAAAAGAGGTTAAAATAAAACTGAAGAAAAGGAAATTTAAATGAAATGGAAATGGAAGATAGGTTTAATTTAATGTAAAATGAGAATTTGAAATTATTTAAGGGATTTAATTAGAAGATGAAATGGAAAATAATAATAATAATGAAAATGATGCGGAAAATAAAACTGAAGAAATATATTGTTAAAAGGGAAAAATGATTAATAAGGAAATAAAATATGCTAATCTGGACCACTTTTAGAAAACAATGGATATCTAGAAATAAGTGTGAAATATGAAAATGATGTGTGTAAATTAAAGGGTTTCAATAGAATAAAGAATTATTGAAAAATATATGTGAAAGGGAGAAATAAAAGAATGAAATTAAATTGAATGAAGATTAAGTTTAGGAGATTAGGGATGGTAATTTTGATTATATATTAAATATAAAATAGAGATGAAAAGGGGGAAATGTAATGGCAGCAACTGAATTATCAAAATTAAATTTGGGGAAAATAAGCTGTATGACTTTTGACTTGGTCAATACTCTATTCAAAAAAAATGTATTGTATGTTTGTCTTTAAAAAATAAAAAAAAGAATTTACAAAAAAAAAAGAATTTTAATAAACGGTTTCCCGAACCGGTTGAATCCCACACTGGTCACAATGCTTAAAGGCTTTGTTAAGTATCTTAACTCTTCAGAAGGAAATGTTGATATAGAATTTTCATTCATTTGAGAACGGTTGCCCTTTAATTAATTGACACCTGAAGGTCTTTCTATCTTCTTGATGTTTTTGACACATTTTAAACTGAAAAACAGAATGCTCTAAAGATTAGTGGTATTTACTTTCAGCTCCACTGTGCTATTGCTCGAAGGCATAACTTTGCATCTGTTGTTTACTTGAGGCAATGTGTTTTAAAAGCTTCCTTATTCATTCAGTACATTTGGTAGAACATTGGCCAGGACAAAATGCTTGTTGTCAGGCTGATGCTGCACTTCCATGGCTCAATAAATCTGTCATCATCTTTTGATATGTTGCACTATCTTCCCCCTCTTTACGTTTAGCCTTTTGCTGCCATCTCTTTAACATTTATGTATTTGTGTCTGGAAGAGAATGTGCTGTTTATCTGTCTGTAATCCATAATATTCGGTAGGCCACAGAGCACAAGGAAAACTGCATTTTATTCCAAACACCGCCATTTATATTTTGGTCTCAGGGAACTTTCACAGTGTCATCATTTTTACTCCCCAAATGCTCAGAAGCAGTTGATCCGAAATCCATGATGATAATTATTGTGACTGACTTAAAATGAAAAGGACAAAGAAAACAGGTGAGGGAAATCTCTGGCCCACCTGTAGATCCAGAATTATCAAAAATCCAGAATTATCACTCCATGCAAATGGGGAAGGAAAGAAATAGTGCAATACTACTTTACATGTCAGCTTCCATCCTGAAGAGAAGGAGAAACAAATAAAAGAAGAATCAATTGAACATGCTATCTTAACTTTTAAGAGCTATATAGACCTTTGAACAATAAAGGCTATTACAGGCTGAAAAGGTGAATTTTATATACTTTATCTACTGATTGATAAAAACTCAACAGGTGACCTATTTTGTAACCTAGCAACAAGGGTTCACAGCAGTATGGTATTCTTTAGAAGTTTAATGTGGATAAAGTACATTGTAACTGAAGTTAAATTAGCCTTTAAAAGTTACGTATTATGGATGCTTTAATCATGTGTCTTTTGTTCTAATACCAAATAAAGTAATTTCTTATTTGGTTTCACTGTGGAATTGCTCATTCTAAGTTGGTTGTTTTTATAACATTTCAGTGGAATCCACCTTCTATAATCTAAAACAAGATTTAATTATTTTTATGTTTTCCTACCTTGCAATAGAAAGAAAATGCTTTCCTGAATTTTGAAGAAATTGCAGAATTGCAGTTTCTCATGTTCAGTTTTAAAGGATGCATTACAAGTGAACATATATATTTTGAACTTCATTTGACCATTCAAAATTCAGATCCCCAAATTATCAGAACAAACTCATAATTAACTAAAAATCTGCTTACTCTTGAGTCATAGTAATGGGAACATCTATGGGGGAAAAATATGAAAAATTGGAGGATTGTTCAAATTTGATAACCTAAAATCATATAAGCTTAAGAAAGCTACTCCACCTGGTGCTCACCTCTGGTGTTCTGAGATTACAATTTCCACAATTCTGGTAATGCTGATTTATGAGATTCTTTCACAGACAGAATTTCCATGGCTTAGAACTACATTGGAGATTAAAAATAAGGACTTGGAGAGAGGAAGTATTTTTTCTCATCTTTATCTTCCAACGCAGTGCTTGGTTTATTTTTATTCATATAATTCTGATAAGGAAAAATTAAGAGAAATAATTCATTCAGATCACTATAGTAAGAAGTTGTAAGATAACATGGTAGTTGAATTCAGGGGAAATTCTTGGGTCTGTTCCCTCTTCCTTTTTGGCATTCTAGAGTTTGCAGCCATTCCTCCTAGTGCCATAGACACTAGCATGGCAATAAAATTTCTATCTGCTTATCACAGATCTCCCACACCCTGATTTTCTCCTCACCTGTTAAGAGTATCATTTATAGAGACAATTACATTTTATTTGCTCTCACAATCCCCTTTCAAATTGCCCCCCCCCCCCCCGTGACCTTTCTTATCCTTTTTAGGATAAAAGCTTTGCAAAGTTTTAGATTCTTGATTGTTTCATTCTCCTTGCTGTGCAGTCTCAAACAGTTTTTGATCTAGTGGTAGATTTAACAAATCTGAATACAAAAAACCTCCTTTCATAGTCTCCCAAAAAACGTTCCAAGTAATGTTCAGAGATAAAATAAGAATCAGTGCTGTAAATATTCATAAATATTCCAGGTGGGATATGTTTATAGAATCTAAAACTTTATGCAATTGCATTCTTCAGATAATAGAGTTTGCCATTAAAAAAATGTGTCAAGCTATAAATTAGCTAGATATAAGCTGAATATAACAGAACCAAATTGAGCTACATTTGTCCATTGACAAATTCAATATTATTTCAACATCATAATATTCTTAGAAGAATAGCAATAGCAATAGCACTTAGACTTATATACTTATATACTTTTTCACAGTGCTTTTACAGCCTTCTTGAAACGGTTTACAGAATCAGCCTTTTGCCCCCAGCAATCTGTGTCCTCATTTTACGGACCTTGGAAGGATGGAAGGCTGAGTCAACCCTGAACCTGGTGAGATTTGATCTGCCAAATTGCAGGCAGCCAGCAGTTGGCAGAAGTAGCCTGCAGTACTGCACTCTAACCACTGCACCACCGCAGCTCTTATGCCTTTCTGAAGGCTGATTAAAGATGGTCACTGTGCACACATAGAAGATTAAACTTCTGGTTCCACCCAGATTGGATCCTGCAACATTATCTTGGGACACATATATTTGGCTTGATTTGTGCTGATCAAACAGATTAATAAAAAAAAAAAGTATGTAGAAAAAAAGTAAGCAAGTCTTGTACCTAAATTAGAAATATATTTCCTTTACTTATCAGTCAAATTTATTAGGAAACTTTTTCATTTTATTTCTACTTGCCAAGTCACCTCACATCCTCTAGTCATTTGGGATTAAGAAAAAAATTGTGATGTTCACTTTTAGAGCCAGTTTATCTCACTGTTGGAATGCTTTCAGGAAAAAGAAAATATTTGTCTTATTTAATGGTTAATAGCCTTACACTTCCAAGTTGTAATTTTAACCATTTCAGTGGGCGATGCACCTGGCAAATAAATAACTCAAACAACTAGCAGGAATAGAAGAATAATGCATGCAACCCCAAATCTAACAGTACATATTGGAAACTTCCAAAAAAAAAAAATAGCCATGAGCAAATGGATATATTTTTCCCAAGTAGAAGCAATAAGAATTTGGCAGGGCATTTGCCAGCAGAATAGCTTTCCCTTTACTGCTTGCTAGTCTTATTGTATTGTACATGAGGAAGGTTAATGAGTCAACCTAATTCTTCATGCAGAGAAACTTTACAGTTTTTCCTTTGGTTAAGAGCTAATGGGCCATCTGGGAGCTGCTAAATGAATGATCTGCATATTGGATAACTCTGCTGACCCAGGCACTGGGATACAGTATTTGGTAAGAAGGCAAGATGCAATGGATAAGCAGCTTTTCCATCTACACAAAAGGAAAGTGACTAAGGTGACAGTCAGTGAACAGACTTTAAAGTTAGAGGACATTCCTTTCAACCCCCTCCACTTTTAGAAAAAAAATATATACTTATACTAATGTTATATAGAGACAGTTTAGAAATCAGGGCCAAAGTAGATATAGCCTTCACATTTGACCCAGATAGCAGAAAGAGGAGATGAATATGAATAGGGTCAGAATAGCAAAGACAATGGGTTTTAATCCTTTCCTTACACTGTAGTCCAAGGAAATATTGCACTATTTCCTCTTCTAAATTTGCTACCACTTGCAAAATATTTTTTTTGTCCAAGTTGGTTTATTAATATAAAAGAATATTTTAAATTCCTTTCTGTGCTCTTTTGATCCTATATATTTTGTTGTTGTTGCAAAGTCATGTTGCGAAGTCATGTCCGACCCATGTCTGACCCATCACAACCCCATGGACGACATTCCTCCAGGCCTTCCTGTCCACTACCATCCTCTGGAGTCCATTTAAGCTCAAGCCTTCTGCTTCAGTGACTCCATCTAGCCACCTCATTCTCTGTCGTCTCCTTCTTCTTTTGCTCTCAATTTTTCCCGGAATCAGGCTCTTCTCTAGTGAGTCCTTCCTTCTCATCAGGTGGCCAAAGTATTTGAGTTCAACAGATTGTACAATATGTTTGTACAATCTACAAACAGATTGTATCAAACACATTGTATCAACTTAATACATAGGAACTTGTTAGGGGAACTTGTCAGGGGGTTTACTTCAGCTTAAAGTAAGGTTGTATTTAAGGGTCTAAATCTTAGCTTTCAATTAACAAACTTTACTAAATGTCAGTTCAAATTCCTACTAAATAAATGATATTACTGCTTTAAGAATGGGTGAACTGTATATTATTGATCTGGGAAACTCTTCTGCAAATCTTAATTGTTTATATTAGGACCTGTTGGAAGAACTACATAAATATTTGAATTTAGGTGAATATCAGTGATCCAAAGGCAAAATTCATAATATCAGAAAAGTAAAAGCTAAGATAAATTGGAGAGCAGAAAAAAGGGAAAGCTAAATTGAACACATAGCTTTATTTCTATGACAATCCACTACAAAGCACCATAAAAATAAGAGCTTTCTCTGCACATGTTTTAGAGAACGCAAACTCTTGTGCTGATAATTGCTTTTCTAACATTGTAGCAATAACTGACTCTTCAAAATGCTTTTGATCTGAAGAAAAATTTTTATGTTACTAAAAAGATTGGAGGAGCTGTCCTTACCTAGAGGACCATGCAACAGCATTTGAGAAGTAGCAGCATCTGTGGGTCTGCAGATTCGTCAGCACGAATCCTTGTGAGATGATACATAATTATCTGTAGTAACTCAAAGAATAAAAAATGTTTCACCATCTTTGGCTATCCTTCCCGTGATGCCATATGTGATGTTCTGTCACATTCACTTTGTCATCTATTTTGATTCTGCAAAATTATTTAGTTCCTTCATTTTTATTGTCAATTTTACACTACTTAACATTTAGCTACTTCGACAGGTCAGATTTTTTTCTGCACGAACACACTGTATAATATGTTCCTCCAAATTTATTAATTCACTTTTACCATTTCCTGCCAAATTTTCTAACAAAAATGGAAGAAAATCTGTAATTTGAACTAAGAAGTCAGTTTGGAATCCAAAATGCTTTCTAAATTTTGTTGGACAATCATAAAATATTTTTCCTGCTACACTTGAAGAAAAAAATCAGGATTTTACAGCTGTTTGGAGAAGGAAGCTTTTCTGACATTTATCTAGAAGCTTCATTTGGTCAAGATACACGGGCTATTAATAGGAATTATGTCTGAGTCATCTTTGGTCAGAAGAAGTCTTTGGTAAACTACCCTCTAACTTTACTCCTGCACCATCTAGGGTGGTTACAGGTGCTTTTTAAGATATTATTCTATTAAATGCTGATGCTCATCTTCCTTGCTTGCCAATTGCCTATTTTTTCTTTTCCAAGCCAAGCAGTGTTCAACAATTGAAGACAGACATGGTAATTATCAGTTTGATGGCCAGCAGGATAGTACCAACTATTTCAAGGGAGGGATTTTTAAAATATATTTTTAAAAAATCAGTCCCAATGGGCTGTTAGCAATTTATGGATCTTATCTCTTCCTCTACAGTACATATCAAGTGTTGATTTTAGGCTTTCTTTTATATTGAGAAAATATTTACTCATATTTTATCATTAACCTTGTACATCTTTAGTATCCAGGGCTGTCTAGATTAGAGTCAGCAATCAATTATCCTAAATCCCTTTCCTGTAGCCCCCAAAATCTCTTCTGACCATGAAAGATAAAAACTGATGGCAATTCCCTGCTATTGTGAAGCAAGAAATCCACACAAAAAAACTTAAATGCTGAAATACGCTTACTAAAAAAAACCTAAATTTTATCCAAAACTAAAATCTCAGCCCTGCCTCCATGCATAATAGTCATTTTCTATCATAGTCCTACCCTCATAAATGTTAAAAAGAGACCATGGCCATTTAAAGGTGTCTAACCTTGATTTAAATGGCAACTTTATAAAGTAGTAGCAGCATTTGAGAATATGATTTAATGATTTTATTGTCTGGGTTTCCATACTGAACCTATCGTATAGCTAAAGAGTACAAGATAACAATATTGGCTTTTAGAATATAGGTAAAATGCTGGTAGAATATAGGCAGAATGGACAAAACTCAGCAGCACTCTTTTGTGTGGCTGTTGATAAAAATAGGACCGTTAACACGATTGCCAATATCCAATGACAAATATGGCACAATAAGAAGAAGAAGGAGGTAGAATGCACCCCATAACCTACTGGCTGGCTCACATTTAACGAAGTCACATATCTCAGATGAAGAGCAAGATGTCTTTTAATAAATAAACAAATATATGTAATTGCTTGCTAAGTAAGAGAACAGAAGTACATAACTGTGTCTGATTTTTCCATCTCATAATGGCACTTTAACTTAACTATCCCCTGATAATATAGTCCTGCATTCCACTGTCCACTAAATATTGATGAGCAAGGAAGTCTTCAAATTAATGACACAGAACAATCTTTCACTTTTATACATATCCAAATATATAAATGCATAACAGATTAACAACCTTTACACTCCAGGATTGTGTAAAAAGTTCATATGGATTTCCTTCCTCAATATGTTATTATACCATTGTCAATTATGGAAGATTTACACTTTCCTGTGAAGCATCTGGCACCAGCCATCACTTGAGATGGGATTTTAGTCTGAAAGAAAGTTCTGTCTGATGCGTTTAGCCAAGCCACGTGCTTTGGTCTGTCTGGAGATTTATCCACCTGATTCTTCACAATACTCACAGCTGAACACACACAGCTTGCATTCATTTCAGACTAAAAATGCTCACCTAAAATAACTGCTGATGGTCTTCACCATATGTTTGTGATGCTCAGCAATAACTCTTCAGATTCCCAAATCCAAATATTTAAAATGAAAAAAATTCAGTGTATTTTTTTTTCAGCACAATGATTTTAATGGAAAGGGAGAATTAGAAAGAAGCAGCAATGATATGTTTTGCCTGATTAAAACACCAAATCAGTGAACAAAGAGTGAAACATTTCACAAATGAACAAGGTTTTAACATATACTAGAATTATGATTAAGTTACAACTGCATTCATTGTTTGACTTTTTTTTCCTTGACCTACTAGTGGTAGAATGAACCAGTTTACATGCTTTTTTTTGGGGGGGGGGGGGGTAAAAAAATAATATCCAAAGCTAAAGTAGATGAAAATCAATTGAAAACGTTATAACTGGTAATGGCTTTCTAAACTGTTATTACTTTTTTTAAGGCTGCCTTGCCTTTAACGAAAGATATGTCTGCAAAAAAATGAATTCTGAGTTCATGCCAGGATTTATTTAGATTAGCATTTCATTAGAAATATTAGTTTAGATTTAGTTATATCTCGTTTCGGATCTGTCTAGCAGTCATTTTTTTTTATTTCTCCCTTTTCTGTATTTTGCATATTGTTCTTTAAAAGAAATAATGTGATAGGTTTGGAATATGTTACACAGACATCTTTTCGATGTTGAGGTATTTTAAATACATAACAATGTTGTCCTTTTAATTTATTATAACCAGTTGTGCCACAAATAAACATACAATTATGTTTTTATCTCTGATCTATTCCAATCAGGAATAATCACCTCTCCAGTTTGCAGTACATGTCCAAGAAAGTAAATGATGGATTGAGGCTTGTATCACTCAGAAGACAACACCTGAATGGATTGCAGCTGGATTGTGCTTGCTAGGAATTGCATTGTGCAAATATTCTCCATGTGAGCTTGGCAAGCTTTCCTCATTACCAACCTATGTTTGGTTCATTTGGTTTGACATATTTCACAATTAAGAAAACTTAATTGGGATCTATTTAAACCCAACTATGTAAAGTACCTGCCTTGCCATCCACTAAAGAAAACAGAAGGCCACATTTAAACTTTAAGCAGCATGTCTGGAGCTCCATTTGCAATATTAGGCACGCTCAAGACAAACATAAGTAAGGTTCTACGTTTAGGCAAGAAAAACAAAATGTCCAGGTACCGTATTTGTGGTACGTTGTTCAATAGTAGTAACTGTGAAAGGGATCTTGGAGACCTAGTGGACAACCATTTAAATATGAGCCAGCAGTGTGCAGCAGCTGCCAAAAAAGCCAACACAGTTCTAGGCTGCATAAACAGAGGGATAGAATCAAGCTCATGTGAAATGTTAATACCACTTTCATAATGCCTTGGTAAGGCCACACTTGGAATATAGCATTCAGTTTTGGTCGCCATGATGTAAAAAAGATGTGAAGACTCTAGAAAGAGTGCAGAGAAGAACAATAAAGATGATTAGGGGACTGGAGGCTAAAACATATGAAGAACAGTTGCAGGAACTGAGTATATCTAGTTTAATGAAAAGAAGGACTAGGGGAGATATGATAGCAGTGTTCCAATATCTCAAGGGCTGCCACAAAGAAGAGGGAACCAAGCTATTCTCCAAAGCACCTGAGGGCAGGACAAGCAATGGATGGAAACTGATCAAGGAGAGAAGCAACCTAGAACTAAGGACAAATTTCCTGACAGTTAGAACAATAAATCAGTGGAACAACTTGCCTCCAGAAGTTGTGAATGCTCCAACACTGGAAGTTTTTAAGAAGAGATTGGATAACCATTTGTCTGAAGTGGTATAGGGCTTTCTGCCTAAGCAGGGGTTGTACTAGAAGATCTCCAAAGTCCCTTCCAACTCTATTCTATTCTATTCTAAATTGGAACAGGACAAAACCCAATTATAAGGTATGTTAAGTGTTATATTATGACTGGTAATTGGATAGGGCTTCTGAAGATTTTACCCCCAAATAAATCAGCTATAGATCAGTTACTCTCCCAGCAATAGGCATTGGCATTTGTTTAATATTCTGACAACATTTTTTAAGAATTCTGTTGTGTAAGAGTAGCTTGAAAGTGCATTTTCCTGAAGGGTTTTTTTTCCAGTTTCCTATTTTCTTACAAAGGACAAATATTGTCATAGTTTCCCTTAGCAGCATGAATTACTGTTCTAAAGCAAAGCCTGGAGTCCTTCATGATTTGAGAGCTTTCTGGTACAACTATTCTTTAGGACAGTCTTAAGGCTTGAAAAAAAAGTTTTACAGGCTTTAGCTGATTTCCCTGTGGAGCTTTTATGCAAGATTCAGGCTGCACTTGGCCTAGCTACAGCAATCTAGCAGGAAGAATTCTTTATATAGGTGCAAAATATAATGGCTTGGAGTAGTAAAAGGAAATGAATAAATGCTAAAATAAAATGTAAGTATTCCACATAGTTGAAAACCAAAATCTACTTTGGAGTTTAAATGCTACAAGCAAAATGATGCTTTGTTGTTACTGTTCAAGGTATCTCTGATTAACTAGCAATGGAAAGCAAAACATATCAAAACACTTAGATTAGTGGAGACAGCTCTGCTATGTTATCTAGCTCATTAAAGCATCTACGTTCGGGGTGATTAGATATAAGATTTCGTTTGAAGAAGCAAGACCTCATGCTAATTCAAATTAATATCACTGAAACCTGGGGACTGGCATTTTGTCTCACAAGTCATTATTTTAGGATCTGCTACTAGCATTACTGTATCTTCTAGTCAAAATGCAATATTTGCTTGAATTGCTTGACCTGGACATAGTTTTATGTTCATTAATTACACCTTGATTAGACGACTCTTCATCAGGCTGTCCTAAAAGCCAATTGGAAATTTCAATTAAAGTAGAATTTTGTGGCTACAATTCTCAATGGGATGATGCGACCTTTTTATTGCATTAGTTTTGCAGCTGCCATTCATTTCTGAATTCATTTCAAAGGGTTCACTATTACCTATAAATGTAGACTCTTATCCAAACAAATGTAGCATCTTTAAAAATGCGTGTAATGAGGAACCTCATGATCTGTCCCCCCCTTCAGAAACCCACAAAAACACAGCCAGTCGAGGGTTAAGAAGCACTTGGCACACTCCACAATTCTTATCTCAAACTTGGCAGCGATATGCACACCGTCTGCCAAGGACTTTAATAGTACACCGAAAGAAAAGCACCACAAATATTCAGCAAAGTCTCTGATCAGCTTCAGCTTGTAAACTCCAATGCCTAACCAATAGTATAATTTGTTCATCACAGAGATCATTACCCCCCTCTGTCTGTTATATAGTCTCTCTGGGTGTGGTCCAGTGACTCATTGATCCTGTGACTCCAATCCAGTGACTCAGGTCTATTCCCTCATACGTCTCCGCAGCTGCAGTAATCGTTTCTCTCGCCTTCTTTGGCGTGCGTCCAGGAATGACGTCTCTCCCTCACTCTCATCTGAGACACCTGTTTCCCCACTACTTGGCTCTCTTTCAGCTGGCACCTGAGACGGTGCCAGAGGGGGGGGGCTGGGAGATCTGGCTGGCTCCTCTTCCTCCTGCTCAGAGCTTCCTTCCTCCAATGGGATAGGCTCAGAGGACGGGGCCACAACACCTCACAGGAGGGAGTAAAAACCAAACTGGCAGGTGTCACATAGGTGTCAAAACCCCAACATCACATTGTCGTCATGTGATGTATTGTGATTTTTTTCTCCTTTGCTATACTGGGAGTGGGGGTGGCCAACATGTTATGCATCTGGCCCACGGGCCGTGAGTTTGACAGTCCTGGGCTAGGACAATATTAGAAGCTTCACAAGCATATGGGAAGTTTATGATTTCCTTGGGGGGGGGGGTCTGACTCTTTTTGAATTGGTAGATTAAAAACCTACCAAGATTGTTTTACAGATTACGTGTACTCTGTAAATTGTATGTCTGTGGGCTTCCTGCCTCAAAATGGCATAAAGCAAACATTTTGAAGTTAGAAGAGTTTTTATTGTGTCATTATGGCACAACAATAATTATAGCTACTTGATTCTTTTTTTTTAACCAAGCCCTGTGGGCAACTCCTGGAATTAACTGTGTGTAATTCCTTAATTATTTCCATAACAAATAATACATGGGAAGATTTGCATCCATTGAAACATGCCCACCAATGCACAAAGGTGGTATTTTCTGCATCTGAAGTGTATGATTGTACATATATCAAAGTCTGTATCTGGACAGGTGCATGCCTGCTCACATTTTTTTCTTTTCATTGCTTTGATTTGTTTGCCAAGCAGGCCTTCAATAACTTTGAAGGTGTTGTGTTTGCAGAGGAATTTGGGAAGCATTTTCTTTCCTCCCAAAGGTAAAGCTCACAAATGCATCAGTCACTCCTGTCTCTTTCTGACAGTTCAAGTCACTGAAGGCAGTTGGTAAACTTTAATCGCTGTCACAACTGTAAAGTTTACACAGGGGAGGAAAACACATATCAATTACAGAACCTGAACATGAGAACAACTGTGCCTATGTGTAAATAAAAAGGACTTCATGGAAAAGAAAATGCTGTCATTTCTCTTTTATGTAAGTTAAAAACATAAACTTCCTGTGCAGCCCAAGAAGGCTAAAAAGTTAAAGGTGCATTTGGAATACTGAAAAACAAAGGTATAATTATGTTTAAGGGTGAATAAATCAAAGACTAAAATAAAAGAGTCCCTGAGCTGCAAGCAAGCTCCTTCATACTTATTACATGAAACAAAAATAACTACAATAGTTTCAGCAACAGCCCTGAGTCCTGTTGTACCAGGAGTGTATGCCAAAAATAGATAGTCATGAAAGTTACCCCAACTGCCCAACTAAAGCAAGTAAGCAAGCATTTATATTGGCCAGCAGCAATACAGGAAGATGCTGGGGATAGATGATCACTGTAGTGATAAAGGCATCCTTTCATACTACCCCAAAGAAGGCAGTGGCAAACCACTCCTGCAGTATTTCCCAACCTTGGAAATTTTAGGCTATATGGACTTCAACTTCCAGAATTGTCCACCCAGCATACTAGCTGAGGAATTCTAGGACTTCCATACAACTTAAAGCTGCCAAGATTGGGAGACACTGAAATCTGGCATTTTACCCACAAAAGCATTTGAATAAATAATACATAGAGCCAGTTTTGTCTAGTGATTAAGACATCAGGCTAGCAAGCATCATGAGTCCTGCTTTAGCTATGAAAGCCAGCTGGGTGACTTTGAGTTAGTGACTTTGAGCCAATCCACCTCACAGGGTTTGGGGGAAAATAGGAGGAAGAAGGTAAGTTAGATATGTTCACTTCCTTGGGTTATTTGTAAAAGTAATAAAAGTGAGATACAAATAAATAAACATATAAAATTATTGTCAATAGAGTGCTGGATGATGGGTCTTTCAGATCACACACCATTCAATATGTTACTAAGGAACAGTTAATGATTTTTTTGAAACACCAATGGTATTTATAATGTGGCTCAATTAAAGTCTTTAGGACATCTAGTTGCTGAAGCTGCAATACAGAAAAAGTAAATCTGAAGCTGCAAAGACAGAAATAAATTAGGAACATTGAATATAAGAAAAATGAATATGGGAAAGATCAGTACACTGACATATGAACAGACTGAGACATCAGTAAATTGAAATGGTCTGTAATTGGACACTTCAGTCTGAATATCAGACTGCTTACTGATGTGGACATAATAAAAGAAGAAACTGTTTTTCTTATAGTTAGGAAGGATATAGCAAGAAAAATGCTTGGTTACTTGGTTGGCAATCAATGGCCAAATAATATCATTTAAATCTTATGGACTATTTTTTCATATGGAGTATTATCCATATTTATGTTCCAACCATTAATGCAGAAGGTGAATGTTTAATGGATTTTATCACCACTTTCAATTTGAAATCAACTGAAGATTCAAGGAAATATGTCATTTTTGTGCTTGGATACTAGAATGCCAAAGCTAGAAATTTTAAGAAAGAAAATGTAGTTGGATTGTGTACCCCAGGAAACTAAAGTGGAGCAGAAAGACTTAACTGTTTCTGCCAATTCAGTGATTTGGTCATTGCTAACCCAGTCTTCCAACAATCAAACTGACTCCTACATGCATGGGCATTGCCAGATGGAATACACAGAAATCAAATTGATTATAAATGGGTAGATACCGGTGGAAGAGCTCAAGTAGAACATCAAGGACTGTGCGCTCTTCGTATACAAGCTAAGGCAAATCAAACACTTTTCATAAGATAATCTTGACAATATCCCTAAAATTTAATAGAAAATGCCAAAAAGAAAAGTCAAAGACAAGAAAGACAAAGATTTTAAAATCTTATGAAATTTAAAATTTTCATGTAGCTGTTAGAAAAGACAAGGACTGATATTACAAGCAGAGATAGGAATATATCTTGGATGTTGGATATTAATTTGGATATTCCCAGTAGAGATAGCACCATCCTAGATACTTTAAAAGATTTTTATTTGGTTATTTCTTTAAAATATCTGTGTGGCTGCCCATCTTGCTAATAATGTTCTTTGGTAACTAAAAATGAAAATGATCTGCTAATATAAGTCAAAAGAGCATAGTGAAAAAATGGGATGAAAATTAAACATAAAGAAGACCAAACTAATGATGACAGCTACAAGATTTTCATTTCAACAATGAAAATATTGAAGTGGCAGATATTCTGCCTTTTAGGATCATCAGTCATAAGGGAATCAGCAAACAAAAAGTAGGCTGCAGGTTAGGACTTGAAATGTTTGGAAATAATTTTCAGGCGCCAAGATCTATCTATACCTACAAAGAATCAGAACTGTGCAAGCAACTGTTTTTCCTATGACACTTCCAAAATGTGTCATAGGAAAAGAAACAGGATAGAAAGAGTATTGATGCTTTTTATATTTGGGGTTAGAGAATACAATGAACAGCCAAGAAGGCATATGAATTATCAAATAAATCACCTTATTTCTCCTGAGACAGAAATAAACTGCTCAAATATTCTTCAGACATATTATGCAAAGACCTAACTCTCTAGAGAGGTCCATAATATTGGGAATTTTTTTTTAAAAAAAAGAAGGACTAGCAGCAAAATGGATGAACTCAATTAAACCAGTGATGGGTGCACTATTAAAGAGTTGAAATACCAGCTCAGGACAGATTTTCCTTGAGAAACTCTGTCTGTGTGGTCATTAAGATACCAATATTGACATGATGGTGAATAAACCTCTGACAAAAGTCATGTTTTGGTTAAGTGTTGCCAGAAGTTTCCATCCACATTAGGAAAAGAACAAATGCTTTTACTAATTGTTGTTGTAAATTAGATTTGCCCTCAAACGAAGCTTGGTATCTTAATGAAAATGTGGATGATTCAAAACACAAACAAAACTCCAGCTTTTTAGATTCCCACTTTTCTTGGGTGTAAACTAGAGTTTTCTTTTCTGAAAATGATGAAAGCTCTGTTATGCCCCAGTTAGCAGCTGGCATCCAGATCTATTGTAAATCTATTTTACATATGCTTCTTTCTTGGCTACCCCACAAAAACATCTCTGAAATAGAGAAAAGCCCTCCTTTTTTCACCCAGAGAAAAAATAAGCTAGGTAAGCCCAACCTTATTATAATGCCAACCATCTGTTGATCACAATGTTTTAATATACATTGGATCAGAGATTTATCTTTGGATAATAATATAGGTCACTACTCTGACAAGCCACTGAAGGGTTTTCAGGCTAGAGATACTTGCAATAGTATTCTTTCCTTCACCTTTTTCTAGGTGAAGTCTAGCTTTGAAGTCTATTTATTATTCAGAGTTTAGGCTTTGCATGAAAGTCCTCACATTACTAAGTAATGTAAGACTGCAAAGTCCACCAAATAGACTTTTACAGTCTCATGTATAAGCCTCAAATGGCCACAGATAACAGATTCTATTACTAGGCTTTGGAATTTACTTGAAATATATTTTGCTCGGTACAGCTACGTGTTTTCAAAGTTCATAGGCCATATTATACATAATGAAATAGCACAATAGAAATCAACCTTCTGTAATAATTCAGAGGTCCTCTATAAGTATGGTGCCTTGGGGAAAGAGCTTTCTGTGTTTCCTACTTTCTCCAAAATATTGTGAATAACTCCCATCCTTCCAGCTGAGAAATTAAATTGTTTACAGTTCTTTAAGGTAATTGTGATCATTGGGTAGTTTTAAAATTAAGCATATGTGCCTGCATTTTTATTATATGCAATCAAATTGGGGAGGAGAAATAAACATGAATTATCTTAAAATATTCATTAATATGAATTTATGGCATTATCTCATCAGGGCATTACAAACCAGAAGCTCCTAGCTGTTTTCCTCCATCAAATCAAGGGAGTTTTAATTATGTCATTCCAGTAGCAAATATTGCACCCATCCATCACAATCTATTGAATATTTTTCAGCCAATGTTTCATAGAAGCCAATATCTCCATTTAACGATAATACAGAATTACAAACTGGATTATACATATTATATGCATATTGGGACAATCTGTTACTAACAATTAGATGATTATCTAGTAATTTTAAATATGTCACCTGACTCCCTTCACTGTGTGCTATTTTGGAACATGTTCTATATTCTGAAAGCACATACATATTTAGATAATTGTTCAGATCAGGAAATCCAGTAAAGTGATAGTAGTCATTAGAAGTCTTAGAAAGATATTTGTCAGCAGCATTGGTCAATTACTTGGATACTCTACAATATTGAATAAGAAAATGAGGAACTGGATATTAATAAAGTCTTATTTATCACTTTCTATTTTTTTTATTAATTTTGAGCATTTTGTTGCAACTGCAACTAATAGAAACATGCTCCCTAACCACTCAATGCTTCATTCAGATATAGATCATATGTAAATGTTTGGCTTTTCCATTTTTCTGTGGTAATATTGATGCTTACTTTTAGCAACTGTTCATGTAAAGATTCCAGTAAGTTTAAGAGATGTTTAGACTAGTTAATATGATGTTTTCCTTAAGGTGATACTTAGGGGCTACAGCAGAGGTAGAAAAAGTGGAATTCGAAATTCTTATGCAGTCTCAAAACCTGTTTTTGGAACACCCAGAGCCTACCTACTACCCATCAGACCATAACCTTCAAAATTACTTGGCACATTCTGCCTCAGCTCCATCCAAGCCAATTATTTAATTCAGGAATTTTCATATTTCCAATAGATCAAATGAAACCTCATTCTGCTTTAATTTGAAAGAACCATGTATACATTTGAGACAGACTTTTTCCTCCCGCCGAGATAAGCATATTTGGAGTGGTCATGAAGATCAACCTAGACAGGAGAGGCATGCTACAACATTCCCAAGAAACTACTAGTTCTGTTTGAATATCTCTGGCAAAAAAACCCAGCCACTCAATTAGACAATTGGTCTCATCTTCAAGAATTATATTCTAATGTTTAATCTGCTGCAGAAGGGAAAAAAAAACATTCTTTTTTTCTCTCTAGTACTGAGAATCATGATCACATTGGGAATCAATTATTTCCCATCCATCACTGCCTGAGCACCAGGGTAGTGGCAAGACAGAGTTTCCTAGGAGAATGTTGAAAGCAGTTATTACCTATCCCTCTCCTTATGGAAAAAGAATCTACTTTCTATTACCCTCAAACAGGCAGATAGTAATTTCCCCCCCCAAACTGGATTTTTTTGAACATACCATCATGGCAGAAGAAGTATACCAATACAGTGAAAAAAGGGTTACATTTTCTCCATCCTCTTATATTATCTAGTATTATGTGAAATGTGAGAAAGAGTGAGAGTGAGTGATTGACGGATTTCACTGCCACAGTGAATAGCCACCAAATGGCCACCAATTTGAATACATTAAAAACACTTTAGATAAATTCTTAAATAATATTAAAATGAGTTACTATGAAAGAGTTAGGAGAATTAGTTGCTACTGAACAAACTATAATATACTGAGATAGATAGATAGATAGATAGATAGATAGATAGATAGATAGATAGATAGATAGATAGATAGATAGATAGATAGATAAATAGCTAGATAGATAGATAGATAGATAGATAGATAGATAGATAGATAGATAGATAGATAGATAGATAAATAGATAGATAGATAGATAGATAGATAGATAGATAGATAGATAGATAGATAGATAGATAGATAGATAGATAGATAGATAGATAGATAGATGATAAACAGACAGACAGATATAGGTATTTTCAGGATAGTCATCAGTATAAATTAATTCATATCCTCAGAGATATTAGTCTTTTATGTTTCTTGCATTATATCAACAGTGGAAAAGAGATGTCATTCCATTTCTATTTGTTGAAATTAAAGAAAATATTAAGTCCCTGATTAGGAGATGAGAGAGAAATTTCAACTGGCATTTTCACTCTGATGTTACTATAATGTCTTGAGGCATTTTGCAATGATATATAATAAAAGGCTTTCAAAGCCATTTTAGAGTTGTCTCCTGATTCCCCAAATCATTTTCCTCATATCTCAGGTCGTCTAAAATAGTCATATTTTTCAGAGATTAACTAGAATTGCAAAAGAAGCAAAGACTTTAATAAACTGCAACCACATAGCCTTTTCTTGTCAATTTTGATGCTTACATCCTGGCACACTAAAAACTAAATAAATAATAATTTAACAGTATATTTATTGATATCCATGGACATTGCATTTCATTTTATACACAAATTTGTTAATTATCTGTACTTCAATATATCATACATTTTGTTTGTATAGATTATTTCTATATTTGTATATTGTATTTCTGTCACATTTATTCTGAACATCATTTTGCAGCCCATAACCAGTGGTGGTTCAGGTGAACTGGTAGCGGTGGCGGCAGCGGGAGACTCCGCCCACCTGTGAGCACGCGCACACCCACAAGTGAATTGGTAGCAATGGGATTTGCAACCCACTATTGCCCATAATATATATGGTTACATCATACATACCTCTTTTTTGGCATTGTCTCTAACTACATAAATTGTTGTTAGAGAAAACAGTATCTACAAAAAATAGCAATGATCAAAAAGTACACATATATTGAATATTGTTAGCAAAATGTTACCTGCAAACAATTGATTCCCTATTTACAAAATGAAGGAATATATAATTTCAAGTACAAAGCTTTACACATACATTTTACTGAAATGAACAGGATTTAAAAGGAAAATTATTTCATTTGGCTCTTCTGCAATTTAAGGATCAACAGCTCTAATTTTGATGCAGATGTATTAAATATTATCACATCATCATTAGACAATGCATATTTTTAAACAACAATAATATGTAGTCATAGGAACCATTCCAATCTTTGAGCCCAATCACTGATATTGCAATGATGGCCTATATTTGTCTCTATCTGAATTTTGAGGATAGAAGTGGACATTGGAATTCAATTCATATTTGTAATATTGGGACATACAATATTGCTGAAAATGTTGAGATCAATCAGCTATTCATGACCAGAACTTCATATTCAGATGTCCATGTCTAAGGATAAAGCTTGTATGCAAATCTTATCTCAAGGGTGAGATCAAGAGAACTGCTTTGCTCCTGTGCAGCTACTGAACAAATGAGAAACACTGGCACTAAACTATTAATCACTGCTTGAGTTGAAGAAACAGAGGTCAGCATTACCATGTTATTCTTTTCAGGACAAAAACAAATGTCATGCCGATGTCGGAGCCTGAATCTGCAGAGGAAGATTTGCTGGAACTGGAGCCAATGGAGATCGAGCGGGTGGCTTCGTTGGCTTTTGAGGAATATGGGGAGGAGCAGGCCAAATCAGGCCAGGGCCTTTCAGGATTGAGACACCTTGTAGGCAGGATTAAGAGGGGCAGGATGACCCAAGAGAGACTAAGCAGTGAACATGAGAGACAGAGTTCAGGCGATGAGCAAGGACTATCCCCTCCTGATCCTTGAGCACAGAGAATGGAAAAAAAGCGGGAACAGCACAGACTGACTCGACTACTCAGGAGGAGACAACCCTGCTCCTCTCCACAGGCACATCTGGGGACTGAAACTTGAGGAGACTCTGTGGGGAGGGGCATTTGTTGGAACAAATGCTGAATTCATGGAGTGCTATGTGCTGTTGCTGATGTTGGACATTTCCTGGGCTTATTGCCTTGTTTCTTTACTTCGTGGATTAATTGCCTTGTTCCTTTGCTTCCTGGACTTATTCCCTTGGCCTGCTGGATTTCTTGTTTTGCAACCATTGTGCTCACAGCATTCTGCTGGACTGCTTGCAGCCCAAGGCTGCTGGAGATGTGTGTGCATGTGTGTGTGTGTGTGTGTGTGTGTGTGTGTGTGTGTGTGTGTGTGTGAGAGAGAGAGAGAGAGAGAGAGAGAGAGAGAGAGAGAGAGAGAGATCACTTTGCTCTGGGACTTGCCAGAAACATGGGAGCATTTGGGGGAATTTTTGGAGCAATAAAAAGGAGGTTTGAACTGTCAGCTAACTGTATTGCCTCTGTGCCATGCCCTGGGTCATCACAACAAATTGGGTAAATTTTCTTAGATATAGTGTCTTTGGATAAGCTATGAATGTTGTGATGTGATGCTCAGAATATAAAAATGGAAACATAAATGCCCTTTTAATTGAGATGGTGTATTTCAAAGATACAGAAAGAAAGAAATGGAAGAAATAATGAAATGTTAATACAGTTTTGTAGTTTTTTTTAATTACAGAAAATGTTTGAACATGGGAAATTGATACATCACATAAATAAGTTAATATTTATATAAATCAGAATGCCCTCTGGTAGGGTTTTTTTTTTTTCAGAGTAAAGCTAAATATTCCAACCTGATTTTACTAGGTAAAATTCTCCTTGGATTCCTCTTCTTTTATTTTTTAAAGGTACTTTATATTCTTTGCCTTCACCTAGTGGCTATGTAACAATTCAATTACTGAAGTCCCTCATCCAGAAAGTGCACTTGATTTCCTATAATTTGTATTCTGTTTGATTTTATTTTAGCTTATGTAACAAATACCACTTGGAATTGACTGAGTTAAAACTCAGGAAAAAAAAGAGGCAGGATAAGTGTGCCAGCTGCAAAAGGAGAAAAAGGAAGTTAATAAAATACAAATAGAAATGGAAAATAAAATTAGATGTGATGTTTTTGACCATCAGGATATTTTTATGCAAAGATTGGATTTTTTTTCAGAAAAACCCCACAGAAAACAAAAGACAAGGTCAGCTAAAGAAAAGTGAAATAAGACACCTAGGAAGAGAGTCACATGGAGGACATGACTATAAAGAACAGAAGGAATGTGAGTATTTAAGTCAGATAATATAGGAAAGAGCACTCGAAAAAAATCAGACAATGAAATAGCAATTAGCAGATCAAAAGGGTAAGAAGCATATTTTAAAAGAAAAAGGTGATAATGTAAGCAGCATGAAAGGAAGCTGCAACAATGAAGTGAGAAAATCAGGCAGCAAACTGGAAAAATTCCTGTGTGGATTCCTTTTACTCAGGGGGGAAAAAAAGAACTGAGAACAAGGAAAGAAAATGGATGGTCTGTTTGCATATATATTTTTTCACAACAGGTTTATTGTGTCACCCTTGAAATCTGTAATGAAATTTGTTTGTGTAAGGAGAAAGACTTACACAAGAAGGAGGGGGGCTCTTCTCCATCATATACTGAGGAGATTTATTTGGTATTATATGAAATGATTTTGAAGCATAATGTAGGTGTGGGGAGTGGAGGTATGGTCTTGCTTCTGTTGCTGGTTTGGCAAAGAACACCTGAAGCAGATGACAAGCTAGCCAGTCATAAACAATGGGGAATGTTTTTATAAAACTCCTTTAAATAGCTTTCTTATTGTGGAGAAGACTTTAGCTTCTTTCCTTGTTATCCCAGCAGGTATTCTGTGTTATATAACTATTTTTGTCATGTCTGGTAGGCACCTAAGAATAGTGAAACAATCAAGGACCCATGGGCTACTTGTAGCAATGGAAGAGAGTAAACAGTCAAAATATTGTTTCAGAGTGTTCAAAGTAACAAAAGACCAGAAATTCAGGCATGGAATCATGTACATACATTGATTGCATTAAAATTGTAGGAGGGCAAGGGTACAATAAACTTTTTCAACAAAGACTATTAAACAAATTAACAGTGTTGGAAGGGACCTTGTAGGTCATCTAGTCCTTTCTATTATTTCTATTATTCTATTCTACTATTTCTATTAATTTTCCCCCTCCCATCATCTCCCTCACCAGCTCAACTAATATATATTACATTTTATCAGAATGACAAGTGACCCAACAATAAGAGTAAGGAGCTCTTCCTGTAAATATTATGCTTCTGCTTATTTCAGCCTTTTACTATTTGACTTGGCATCAATGGTGTTCTGGTGGTTCAGACAAGAATGTGAAGAAGTTGGTCATCTTAGGAAAATTGATCTTTTCTATTCCCTATGGATCTCTGTGGACTTATTAGCTTCCAACTTCAGTATCTTCAAATAAACAGTATAGTATTTTTTTAAAAAAAACCCTTTAAAAACAAGAAAGACCTAGAGACTTGATTGAATTTGAAAATCTTACAATAGTTTGGAGATTTGCTTGGCCTTTTTTCATTCCTTCACTTCCAATAACTATACATCAATGGCTCCACCTCAGAGAAGAAAGTGTCAGGTAGTGTACATCAGGACTCTAGGCCCTATTAACTTCTGGCTGTGTTTTATATATATTCTGATATATAAGTAGTTGTTCTTTCTGGGAATTCCAAAGTTTAACAGAAAAGGAATGTTATGCCTTAAATAAATCAGACAAATGAATCCAAATATCACAAGAGAATATCATTATCAATGATTAAGCTTGCCAACTGGGCCAGTGGTGAAATCTAAAATTTGTTACTACCAGTTCTGTGGGTGTGGCTTGGTGGGGGGAGGGGGTAATGTGACTGGGTGGGTGTGGCCAATTTTTTTTTTACTTTTAAAACCATTTTTTCTACAACTTCTTCAGCGAAGAGATTGTAAAAAAATGCTTTCAAAAGGCTCTGATGATCCCAGCTGAGTTGCATGATCGGCAGAGGCTTTTTTTCTTTTAAATACCTCTGACGATCAGGCGACTCAGCTTGGATCATCAGAGGCATTTAAAAGAAAAAAAAGGCTTTTTTTTTCTTTTAAATGCCTCTGACAATACAAGCTGAATTGCCTGAGCAGCAGAGACTTTTTTTCTTTTAAATGCCTCTGATGATCCAAGCTGTGTTGCCTGATCAACAGAGGCTCTTTTTCTTTTAAAAGTCTCTGATGATCCAAACTGAGTTGTCTGATCATCAGAGGCATTTAAAAGAAAAAAAGCCTCTGCAGATCAGGCAACTCAGCTGAGATCATCAGAGGCTTTTAAAAGAAACCTCTTCAGAGGTTGTAGAAAAAATGCTTTTAAAAGTAAAAAAAAAACCCTCTGATGATTATGTGGCTCAGCTGGGCATGGGGGGGGAGGCAGGGATTTTTGCTACCAGTTCTCCGAACCACCCGCCTCCATCACTACCGGATTGGGCGATCCAGTCCGAACTGAGAGCATTTCACCCCTTACAAGCACATAGACATTTTTTCAAAAAGTCTAAACTCCAGTAGAATTTTACTAATCTTCCGTTGGGGAGGGGAATAAATTTTGTTGGGACTGGCAAGGAAGACTGAGGGAAGCTAGAAGGAGTGTTAGGAAGCAATATCCGTTTAGAACTTCAAATGTGTCCATCAGCCTAAACAGATTGACTGCTGCCCTGTGCTATCTTAATCATATTTTGCCAAGGGCTATCTTCAAAACATAGATCTTATCTAAAATTCCTATTGCACTTCTTGAATCCTTCTGGCTGAAAATTGGAATTAGATACTTGGAATAGTAACGGGAAGGGGGCAAAAGCCATTCCTTCTCAGGTTGCTGAGTCTTTTCTTTAGTAATTTTATTTTGCTGGGAAGGAAATGTTGCAGTTTTGATCTTGCACGCTGCTGCTGAAGAGCTGTTCTGCATATATTTATCTTGAAAGAAGCATGTCATTCAATTCCCTGGGCCTTCATAAAAGAACACTATTATCTCTGCTGACTATAAAACATTGGCCTCCATAGAAGTAACTGTTGGGTTCCTCTCAAAAGATTAGTTTTGCATGGCCCATAGATAAGATATGAGGAGTTGTGCAACGATAGTCTTCCATTTCCTTTTTGTTATTTTATCTAACACCCTCAAGCCGAGTTCTGCATTTTGAAGATAATCATCTTAACAATGAGATACAATGTGTCTCCTTGAGTAAAATGAAAAAGGAAGAGCTGAGATGATAGCTTTTGAAATGTTTACTTGATAAAACTTATTTTGTGTCTTATGAAGGAGGAAAAAGGGCAAGAGGGAAGACCCAGCCGAGAGTGACTCAGAAGCTTATAGCACACTGAAAAAAATTACAACTCTGTTGAATTCTGGAGTAGTTAGTCCTTTGATGAGTCCAGGGGAAACTGTATGTGAATCATTCTGATAGTGAGTTCCCTGTTGAAAATAAAATAGTCAGGAAAAATATCAACAAATTGCAGAATAGAGTGGAAAATGAGACTTACATTCCTCTTTTTGACAGCAGCTGCAAAAGCTATTCAGTTGAGTTAGATCTAAACAGAAGGAAAAGTCCCAGATACTAAAAAAAATAAGTGGGATTAGTTTGCCTAGCTATATTGAAAACAGAAATGTGCCCTCAGAAAAGGTCACTTCTCCTCTGAATTTCTTTGCAGTTTGTAGTTACAAATTGTCTGAAGGGATGTCTGAGGGTGGAGGAGGTTACACAAAGTGGAAACGCGTAATGTTGACCTTTTGTAGGCCTTGAAAATGGTTTTTTTTACATTTGATCTTAGCCAGCTATAGAAAAATATTTTTTAATTTTTCACCCCAGGCAAGGTTGTCACATGCACCTGCTTAGGGAAACACTGTGAGTTAATTGTACTCAGAAATTACATTTTTCATAGATGTGTTGTTTTGTATGGTAACATTTTTAATTCTTTTTTCCCCATTTTGAAGATATGGATATTTTCCTGCTTATCTATCTGGTACTTTGCCAAATCTACAGGATTTCTTAAAGATAATATTTTAATTGACATCCAATACCAAAGAAGTAGTGCAAGATCAGAAGATGTAGAGATAGCTGGCCCATTGAATTAACAAGAATCAGACAGGACTGAATGGATAACATCATCATCATCATCACAGCCAGTACACTATCATTTTTTTTTCATCCCCCTAGGATGCAATTTATCCTGCTAGAGCATGGGTTTCAAACTCACTGTGTCATACTGCCATCCCATGATGTATCATAACAGTTTTTTTCCTTCGCATAACTGGGGTGGGCGTGGCCTCTGTGTGATGCATGTGGCCCGCGAGTTTCCAGTTTGACACCTTTGTGCTAGAGTAGTGGCAACTTTAAACATTGTGAACGTCAACTCTCAGAATTATCCTGCTACGGTTGAGAAACCCTGTCCTAGAGATTTAAATTCATTCAATTTGTTTGTGTCTTTCCTTGTTAATATATTTCTCTTTTCACTTTCTGTACAGCATTTTTTTCCTCCCCAGATCTTTTTTTCTAGTAGCTACATTGGCTTCTGTCCTTGATTGTCATCTCATTGGAATTGTTTGCAAATGTGTTCATTTTAAAATGGCCTTCCTAAAGAACTGCCGGCTATCTTGATCTCCTTTCTCCATTAGCTGCTTCTCCAATAGAATCCTGCTTATTATTGCTCTGATTACAGTCATGCTTCTGAACAGCAAAGCATGTTTAATGTCACTTCCCATAAAAATAATTAACTTCAGTGTAATACAGTCACTTTCCCCCAAAGTTTCTGTTGATCCAGGCTTCTCTAATGTTTAGTATCAAGTCAAGGATAACTGGTCCTCTAATGTGTTTCTCCACACTCTATAAGTTATAAGCAAATTATAAGCAAGAAAGTTATAAGCAAGACAAATCAGACATTTCCTGAAGGAATCATGTATAATTTTATCTTTGCTCTAACCAGATTAAGGGAAAACCAGAATTTTAAATTTGAACGAACAAATTTGAAAGTGACATGAGGTCTCAGAACATCCATAATAAAATAATATAAACTGATATATTCTCTCTACTTACTGCATATAGAAAAGTGGGTGCATTGGATTTTTCTCTCATCCTGAGAGGAAGTGTGCTCTATTTTTCTTCCAACAGCTATATTGCTTTAGGAAAGGAAAGGAAAGAAATAAATCAGGTAAGCTAGTAAACTCCTTCCAGGCTATTTAAGCTCAGTGGAGAAGTTTGTGCCTAAATTTAACAAAATCTCCCTCTTAGACTGCCTCGCTAGTAATAGAAAATGCTAGGTTACAGTATCTTTTCTGATTCTGATCCAACATAGATTTTGAAGAGCCCATTTCAGCATTAAAAAATAAAATCATTTAACTTTTTTTTAAAATGTAGCAATTTAAAACAATTATATTATTCTTTTTTTTAAAAAAACATCCAAACAGAACTTATTTTCTTTTATTTAAAGAAGAATGGTAAATACAAATATTAATCCCAGAATTATTATTTTTTAAACAAATTATCTAAGGTACATTAGATGTAAAATAAGAATGACACAGAAATACCAAAATGTAGAGAACAAAATGTCTACTGATCCTTAATATAATATCTTATGCTATCTTTCAAAGACACTTTGAATATGTCTATATTTTTTTTAAAAGGACAAAAGGTATCAAAGCAACAGTATGGAGCTTTTTTGTTTCCTAATAAAAGATAGTAGGAAAATATTCCTGCTAGGTATTCACCACAGGGATTTTTCTTCCGCAAATTGAAATAGGGATTTAATTTTAAATAAATGGAATAATTTTCTTCCCATACTTATATACATGTAGAGATATGCTCTCATTTTTCTCAGCTTGTTTGATTCGGGTCTTGATTCAGTTTCTCAGTGAAACTGATTGAAATCTGAAAACTGCATTGTGACCACATCAATATTGTTGCATTAATAGAAAAAGTGTATTTCATTCCATCAGTTGTAACAGGGAAAGTTAATAAAATTTCACAAAGGCTAATTAGCGAGTGCTGTAGTAACTCTCACACAAGAATAATATTTCCTACTTTTTTTTTAAAAAAAGTGAACAGTTGGCATATTTTATATCTAAAAATATTTGAATGTTATGAATGTCAATTAGAGGAATGAAATTCAGTTACATAACTGAACAACCTGAGGATATCCAAAAATATTTAACAGAACAAATGTTTCTTTCCAACTAAATTTAAATCTTAAATAGGATATTCACATGCATAAAACTGATTTATATTTGATGTAGTGATTTGGAGTATTGCAGTTTAAGAAGTACTGATCAAAACTCTTGAAGCAAATGTATTTAGGTATTCCAGATTTTAAACGCAATTACAAGCCATGCCTTACAATTTTTGATGTATGGAAAGAGGACATGAATAATAACTCTTCTGTTTTTAGTCCAATCAAAGCCAGTATCCATAATGGGTGGAGCTCATTGCTTTGAGTCTAAAGGTCAAAGAAGAATAATGTCCAATAAGTATTATGGCAAAGATCAATAATGCTAGGTAACTATTAATATTCAAGCAATCCAAGGTTGCACAGATCAAAGGAAGGACAAGATATTTATGAAGTATGGCAAGGAAAGGGCTATAGGAGTATGTTGTGGCTTGCATATATTTAGAGTTAAGGGTGGTTTAGTAAGTGATGAAAATGGGGAATATGAGACAAATGTGGATAATGAAGAGAAAAGCTATTTTATAATTTCTGTTTTAGAAAACAATAAAACTTGTGTCTTGAAAAAAAAATAAGGAAAAAAAGTCTTCTTGGACCATAATGTGATAGGGATCAAACTAGATACAGATAGTCAAAGACTTACAAAGGCAATTGGGACTGCAATTTCCATCAATAGAGTAGAGTAGAGTAGAGTAGAGTAGAGTAGAGTAGAGTAGAGTAGAGTAGAGTAGAGTAGAGTAGAATAGAATAGAATAGAATAGAATAGAATAGAATAGAATAGAATAGAATAGAATAGAATAGAATAGAATAGAATAGAATAGAATTTTTTACTGGGCAAGTGTGATTGGACACACAAGGAATTTGTCTTGGTGCATATGCTCTGTGTGTACATAAAAGAAAAGATATGTTCATCAAGAATCATAAGGTACAACACTTAATGATAGACATAGGGAACAAATAAGCAATCAGGAAACAAAACAATATAAATTGTAAGGATACAAGCAACAAAATTGCAGTCATACAGTCATAAGTGGAAGGAGATGGGTGATGGGAACGGTCAGAAGATTAATAGTAGTGCAGACTTAGTAAATAGTTTGACAGTGTTGAGGGAATTATTTGTTTAGCAGAGTGATAGCATTCGGGAAAAGACTGTTCTTGTGTGCAGTGCTCTATAGCATCGTTTTGAGGGTAGGAGTTGAAATAGTTTATGTCCAGGATGTGAGGGTTCTGTAAATATTCACAGCCCCCTTTTTGATTCATGCAGTATACAGGTCCTCAATGGAAGGCAGGTTGGTAGCAACTGTTTTTTCTGCAGTTCTAATCATCTTCTGAAGTCTGTGTCTTTCTTGTTGGGTTGCAGAACCAAACCAGACAGTTATTGTGGTACAGATGACAAACTCAATAATTCCTCTGTAGAACTGTATCAGCAGCTCCTTGGACAGTTTGAGCTTTCTTAGTTGGCACAGAAAGAACATTCTTTGTTGTGCTTTTTTGATGATGTTTTTGATGTTAGCTGTCCATTTTAGATATGGTAGAATATAGAAATTTGAAGGTCTCTACTGCTGATACAGTGTTGTCTAGTATTGTGAGAAGTGGAAGTATGGAAGAGTTTCTCCTAAAGTCTACCACCATTTCTACGAGTGTGTTCAGTTCCAGATTGTTCCGGTAACATCAAGAGGCTAGTTGTTCAACCTTCTGTCTGTTTGCAGATTTATCATTGTCTCGAATGAGACTGATCACTGTTGTGTCATCTGCGAACTTCAGTAGTTTAACAGATGGATCATTAGAGATGCAGTCATTGGTATACAGAGAGAAGAGAAGTGGGGAGAGCACACAGCCTTGGGGAAACCCTGTGCTAATTGTACAGGTATCTGATGCAATTCTGCTTAGCTTCACCTGCTGCTTCCTGTTTGTTAGGAAGCTTGTGATCCACTTGCAACTGTGTTCAGGTACATAAGCAATGTAACCATAAAATATGAGCACATTATTTAGTCACAAAAATTCCTACAATGCTGGTTGCTATCTCTAACTGAATTTCACATTTGTTAGGCAATGCAACTTCCTGTGAGTTTCCTACTACCAAAAGCAGTTGCCGAGAGCATGGCATGACTCAAGGAGTGTGCACAAGAGTGTGTGAGATGTACAAGCACAAAAAGGTTAAGGAGAGTACACTGGTGAGGGACACTTAGCCAAGTAACTTACAACCTTCTCTACCAGGTGTCCCATTGACTTTAGAGGAAGTTGGCAGCAAAGGCTACAAATGGCAACCATATAATCATTGGTAGCTTAGCAACCAGTCATAAGTGCAAAGAGATAGTCAAGCACTAAATTGCAATCACATGATTGTAGGGGTGTTAAGATAGCTATAATTCTGAGGACTGGTCATAACCACCATTCATTCACCACTGTTGCAACTTGAAAAATGGACATAAGCTGGACACTACCTATTCTATATAAGACATCTCTTATTAGGTACTTATGAAGTATGCCCCCAAACTATTTGGTTTTATTGGTTAATATTGACTTTAAAAGAACAGAAAATTACAATTAGCTCAAGTGTTAAATAGCATTGATCACTGATTTCATACCTGTCTCATAAAATTGTTAGTTAGAAAGTTATTGAAGTGGTCAATATACTTCAATCACCTTATCAATGAATCAAGTTGCTGATTCTATTTCAAGAATACAATTAGGTCCTGCCTGATCCAGAGAAAGAACATCAAAGATTGTTAGTTATAGGTTTCAAAAGACTAAAGAATTTTGAACAATACAGTTCTCTAGGATTTCCCTGAAGTTCTGTTATGCCAAGAAATAAAGTAACCAATTAAAACCCTTACAGTGGCTCTTATTTTCCCAAAACTATAGCAACATGGACAGGGACAATAATAGTTCATAACATCACTTTTTCTGACTAGCACTTTAATTTCTACAAGATAAGTAGTTTTTATTTCTATTATCTAGCTGAAAAATCCTTCTGACTCAATCAAAGGAAGTTTGCAGGTACTTCTCTTAATCTAACAATGAATGAATGTGCACTGGAAAAGAGTCTTAGCCATTTTTCTCTGGAACAAAATGAATGTATATGCAAGTCCTGAGTCACAGTCTCTGTATGATATCAAGTACAGCATAAAACAAAGATAAACCTTCCTCCCAAACACACACAGGTCAGCATGCTGGCTTAGTGAAAATCAAAGAAAATCACCAGCCAGGTTTGAGACTCGAGCACCAGTGGTGGATTGCCCCCGCTTCTCACAGGTTCTATAGAACCGGTAGTAAAACAGACAGGAGGCTCTGCCCACTGGCCCTGATGTCATCAAAATGCTTCTGCACATGAGCAAAGCAAGTGCACGCATGCAGCCCCATTGAAAACTGGTAGTAAAGGTAAGTAGAACCCACCCCTGTCGAGTGGTGTGACACTGCAATGGGGTGAGCTTCCATCCTCACTCCAGCTCCTAACCTATAGTTCAAAAGCGTGCAAATGCAAGTAAATAAATAGGTACCACTTCAGTGTTTCATCTCACCAGCAAGTAGGAGCACACTATGACTGAGAATTCAATATGTTTTTGCTGGGTATGAAAGTAATTTCAAAGATCGTGTCAGCCCTTTTTCTTTGGAACTTCAGGGCTGCCACATTTAGCGGGCAGATTGTTGGACAGAAAAAAGAAACAAGCATAGCCATGTCCCATCAGGAAAATAAAGTATACCATAGTGACTCATAACTATCTCTAGCATTAGTTTCTGAATTATTTTTTAAGTTCTTACATTTTAAGTAACTGGGCAGCACTTTTTGGCTTGAAAGACATTTCAGAAATCATTTCATAAATAAATAATACCATCCTTTATTCATTAGCATGGAGAATTTCCTGTCCTTAAGCTGTAGTATTACAGTGTTGCTGCTAAATACTTAGTTTTCTGAACTGAACTAATAAAGAAACTGTCCTGTTTTATAATTGTTTAATGTGAAGCTTTTTAGGTTAACATCATGATTATATCAGATTAGGATAAGTATCAGAAAATGCACATGGACCAGGAATTCTGTTATAATTTTATTAACATTTCACACATAAATTATTTGAATCATACATAACCTTGCCTAGATCAAGGCAAGGTTGATTCAAGTCAGAAGGCTCTTAGTCACTGCAATTAACTTGTCCCACTTATTTCCCTCGGTCTAACCTAATCATGGCTAAATTTGAATCTACTCCAAGGTTTTCAGTGAAGACAAATCAAAAATTAATTTGGTTGACCACATGGTAAATCTTGATTGATAAACCTGTCCTAATCTGATTTTATCAAATGAAATAATAGCTTTTTTAAAAACTTGATCAAAGTGATATCACTGTTAAAAATAAGTGTTTCTTTAGTTCTTTGCTTGAAAATACTTTGTGAAAGCTGGAGCTAAGCAGTTTTTCTTTTTTTGTGATCTTAGCACAGATTTGACTAAAACTGGTTTGACATCAGTGGTACAGTATGGGATATTCAGTGGATATGGCAGCTGCTCTGCATAAGTCTTTGGTATTATAACTTTCTACAGCACCATAATCCATAAAAGCTGATCCCAAACCTTAGCACCTGATGGTGTACACTACACCAGTAGATAATCCCATTGTAAACAGTGACTCACTCTTGTATATAAAACAGGATTAGCATTTCATATTTCCAAGGTAAGCCTTTTTTACTCTGCCTGGCAAAGAGAAGGCTTATGGATTGGGAGGTCACTTCCCTCATGAATTCCAATAGTTACAAAATATCAGACATCATTTCGTTTTTCTGTCAAGAGTATCTGGTATGCAGGATGGTGGGCAATTTAAAGCAGAAACTCAAATTTGTTTATAAACAGCTTTTTGCTATAATGAGAACTGTATATCTAGCCAGGTGATGACAGTATTCCAAACTGAGGACCTCAGTGCCCATCTATATTTGGCATATTTAATTAATGTCACCATTTTTGCAGCATTGATAGACTTAGTGGAGCATCCAGAATTGTCAAAAATAACAATTACAAAAAATTCAACTAAAAACAAAAGGAAAAAAAAACACCACCCCAAACCTACATAAACATCCATCCCAGCCCAAGGGAACATCCAAGTTACCAACTAACTATCTTTGGGAAAGGGCAAGCCTATCTAAGATATATAGGAACTTATAGGAATTTAGTCCTGGGGAATTTATTTTGTTTATTTAGCCCCTTCCAGACCCTGGAACAGTAATACACCAGACTATTGCCAGCATACTTAAATCAAAGATGACCTCCCACAGCAAGATCTTATAGATATTAGCATGGAGAACTGTGTCCTATCGCATATTGGAACTGCCATGGCCTAAAATGCAGCCATCCCCCATGACTGGAACCACCCATTCAATTAGGAACACTGAAGCATAGGACCCTAACTTCCAAACCTTGAGGCAACCCAGCAAGATACTGTGGATGATGGTATTAAAGGTTGCTGAGCAGTCTAATAAGACTAAGAGAAAATATATTCTCCCATCAAGGACCTAACAAAGACTTGGTTGCTAACCAAGTACCAATGCCATTTTCATGCCATGACCAGGTCTGAATCCTCATTATAAGGGTTCCAAATAATCCATTTCCTCTTCTGATAGCTGAGGCACGATAACCTTCTCAACAACTTTCTCCAAAAAGGGGAGGTTGTCTTCAAGAGAAGGCTCATAAGTGCCTTCTTTAAGACTGGCAGTGTTATAGCCTTCCTCAGAGAAGCATTGATAATTGTCCATCATACGCTGCCTGCTTGCTCAAAGATGTTCAGCAGCCCATACCATAAAGAATTCTACCAACTTTCAATAAAAGCAAAAAAAAACCCCAAAACAAAATCCCACCCAAAACGAGGTAATAATACAAGGTCTAACATCATTTTCACAGTCTACTCAGCTGGCATCCAACACAGAGTGGATATGAGTGCTGCAAGAGGAAGCAAAACTCACATAAACATCCAACAAGCCTGTACATATCTCCTTTAGTTAGTAGTAGTAGACTTTTAAAAGATGTAATATAAAAACTAGGAACATTTAAATATTCCACTGGATTCTGTGGAGAAGTTACATTAAAATTAAGTGCATGTTAAACAAGAATGGCATGTTCTCCTTTCCAATTTACAACCACTATGAGACTAAGCTATGAATTTCGCTGATAAACATGCTGAATTGGAATTACACTAAGACTGCTTTCTATATATACTAACTTAATTAATTTAAATCATTGTAAAAACATTTGTCATGATCTACGTCATAATGATTTCAGTGGGAACTGTAATTTAGGGCAAATCTAAATCTATTTTGTATGAACAAGACACAATTTTCAGCAAGTCATTAGGGATAGAATCTGAAGGCTTTAAATCTTTTAACTCTGCAACATGTCTTAAACTGCTTTAACAACAGCCACAAACAACTCAATAACTTTAGTGCATAAGGAAAAAAGGATACACTGTATAAAAACTATACAAATATAATTTGTAAATAAATAAAACCAAGCTGATTTAATCCTGTAGTTAACCAACAGGGGGAAAAAAGACTTATTCCCACATCAAAATAGAGAGTTATATATTTAGCTCAATCCTATTCTAGAGTCTGCTGAGCTATACTGTTAAAAAATAATTAAGAATCATTCCTTGATGCCCAGTGTGTCTCTTCATGTTATAATGATGTTGTCTGAAAAATTTCATGCTGGAAAGAGCAAGTTCCATAAAAGCCAATTCTAGGATAATTGTTACAACTAATGGATTGCAATCTGTAGCAAAAAAGCATCAACAAAAAAGCAGTGTAATATGTACTCTGACATTTTTATTTTGTTTTATTTTCCAAAAAGAATGTGTTAGCATAGTAAATCAAATAAGATGAAATAATCAAAGAAAAGATGAGTCGACTAATGGTATGTGAGGATAAGCAATAATATTTTTTCCATGTTACTTTCTTCCAAAATGAAATTGTCTTCCTAGTAATGAATTCAGCCTTTCATTACTGCCAATCATTTAGGTGTCCAGCTATTAATTTTGGGTTTTATTATTTATATAGAAAATTGAAATCAAAGGAAATAATTAGCCTTTCAAATTAAAAGGAATTCAAGTATGGCATAAGTCTTGGCTCAAATCAGAAAGCATAATCAGCAGAATATCTTTCAACATCACTTTTTGGGATGGAAAAAAGATTTGGTTAGTACTATCTTTTGTACCCTGATAGTTCCTTCATAAATATTATAAAAACATAAAGACCAATGTGACAAGCTGTAAAAATATTTTTCATTGATGCTTTCAATTTAGATAAAATAAAAGGGAGATGGTAGTTTTTAGTTTCACACAACATTGTGTGTCTAAGATACTGGTATAATGGATTTCTAAATTATTAAAATGGGTTATTCATTGATGGTGTAAAATTAGGGTTAGTAACAGACAAAACAGTCTTGTGTATATTTAATCAGAAGTGAGGTCCATTGTGTTCCTAGATTTTTAGATGTTGTTGTGCCCATATTATATCAAATTTCTCTCCCATTACCCTTCTGCATTCTAAAACATTTATTTCTGACTTTCAAAAACACCAACAGATGGTACAATGAACATGAAGTGTTGTGAAACATTTTTCAGTCTGAACGAGTGTAAAATTTTTCCAGCTCTTTTTTTATAATTTAAAACTATTGCAATATTAAACTGGGATGGTTTAAATAACTTGATTCCTATTTGTGTCTTCTTCCTTCTTTCTGCTCTGCCAGCCTGTTTTCAATGCCTTTGGCAACTCTAGTCTAGGTGTTTCTCTCAACTTTTAGCAATGGCTAACATAGAGTTAATTGCAAGCCCAAAGGGCAGTCTAAAATGCTCCAAGGTATTTTCACGATGCCATAATTTGTCAAGTGGAAGTCAGTCTGTTTATATTGTTTTAGGTCTATTAAATGTTAAGCATGCTGAAACATCCCAAAGGTGCTTTTTCAAGAGGCAACTGGATTTTTTGGTGTACAAATAGTTCCAATAGTCTGCAATTTTTTCTGGAAATCCGTTCATACTCCTGCATGATTCGAAGGCTGTTCATCCCAAAGTGCATAGCTAAATGTCTATAGAGATTCTCAGATCAACAAAATCATGGTTATCCCAAAGGTGATTTTTTAAGAGGCAACTGGACTTTCTGGACTTTCATGATGAAACATGCAACAAAAGCAAGCTCAACTGATTCATTTCATCCTATGATGTAATCATCACACAGCAGCATCCTTTTGTTCATTCTTGATAATATCAAGAGACAAGCCAGTTTTGGAATGTCTGAAATAATACAGTAAAAACAAAGGAAGGAGCTACACCTCTAATTCCCATGGCATATTGGGCTAAGGGCCTAATGTTTGGGGACGAAAGAACTGGAACAGCAGTAGCTGCCTGTGATTTATCATAATAATGTATCAGGTTGGTCTTAAGCTGTTGTCCTCTGATCTTGATATATCTAGCCCTCACATGATCCTTTTAACAAAACAATATATATTTTTGGAATGTCATGTTCCAAAATTCTTATTTTCTTCATAGAATGATAACATGTAAAGGTTAGCTGATAAAATCATTTAGTCCTATCCCATGCCCAGCGAGGTAATGCATTAGTATACTTCCTTCTTTCTATTACAACCACCCTTTGTATGTGTGCATCTTTGAATCATTCTTGAGAGCCCATGCAGTTTTCTTGGCAGCATTTGTAGAAGTGATTTGCCTTTACCATTTTTCTAGGATTAAGAGAGAATGACTGTTCCAAAATTACCCAACAAGTTTTATATCAAAGGTATAAAGGTATACTAAAACTCACAGTCTCCCAGTTTATAGCATAGTGACTTTAGCCACCTCTAAGCTTGTCGATGATTAATTACTGAACATACCACTACTCCATCTAGCTTTACTGGACACGTGTGCTTAGAGACACAAATAATAATTTTAGAAAATCACAAACCTGTTGCATGTTAGAACAGGCCAAAATAATATCAAAAAAATTCCAAAGTTATCAGAACATAATATGTACTTAATTAATTCATTAACACATTAACACTATGTTAATATGTGCACACACACACACACAGAGAGAGAGAGAGAGAGAGAGGGAGAGAGAGGCTGATAACCTGGCATTGCCTGAGTATTTATGTATCTCAATCTTTACATGGTTTTAAAAGTATACCTACAGTATACACATTATAAAGTAAAATCATACACAAAATCACTATAAGTCTTTGGGCCCCATCCAAAGGGGCTGGCAGCCCACACCCACCAGTAACCACCATTTGTCACCCGGTGGCATTGGGGCTGTGCATGGCCAGCTGCAGTGGACACTGCCAGGGCTGACACCCATCTGGCAACAATGGTCCTCATCACCATCCGGAATGGGTGGCACGTGGCCACTGCAGAAGGCTGTTGGGACTAATCAGCTGGTGACGTGGCCACTATATTCACCCCAAGGGATGATAGGGGTGTATTACTCCCACAGTATTTTTTTTTCTAGAGAATAAGTCATCTATGTCCAAATTTGGTTGAAATTGCTTGAGGCATTCCAGAGTTATGCTAGAACATACACACACACACACACAGTCATTTATATATGTGTGTGTGTGTATATAGCAAGTACACACACACACACACACACACACACACACACAATTGTAGAGAAAGAGCCTGATATAAAACTATCTTCTTGTGAAAGATTTATATAGTCATCCTGAAATCTCCCTGCAATGTTTTCGCGTTCCTTTTTCATGACTTTTTGTCACTTTCTTTAAAACTGTTATCCCCAAAACCAGATTGTATTAACAACTCTGACACTTTAGTTTTGATGGTTCTCCCTGTTTCTAAGATCACTGACATAATACCAGACAAAAGACCATATGTTGCTTTCTCTCAAGTTCATTGTCCTTGTCTTGCCAGAAATCTTTCCTGCACTTTATTCAGCCTATAAAACTGAATGCTATTTCCCTGGAGAATATATGAATTTGATTCTACATTATCCTCTTCCAAATCAGATATTTCCAAATCTCTTGAGCAGATTAGAAAAATAGCGCAATGCTACTTAACAATAAAAGTGTTTTTCTGGCATTGGATACTATCATATTTCTTTAGCAAAGCTACATGAAACAATTATCGTGCTGTGGATGAGTCTAGTGTTAACGTAATTTATATATATCTGACTGGTAAAACTTCAGATTAAAGTATAAAAGAGACTGTATGCTAGTATAGAAATGAAAAAAAAAGTATTAGATTCTCTACGTTGCATAGAAGTTAGATCTGTTTGAATCTATCATTCAAGACGTAATTTTTTAGAGATTTCCCTGATTTTCCATGAAGATTTCTACTGACCAGGAGTTAAAGGATAGTAATTTGAACCATTTTAAGGCATATTAAGCAGTATTATATTTAAACCAGTTCTAAATGCAAGCCCTGTGTATTTCTATAGCTACACAGAAGAATGAACACCAACTTACTGTACTGATGGTTCATCCAGTGCAGTCTGATTTTACTTCAGAAGTTGGTTGTTGTTCAGTCAACTTGATGGAACCCACACATGCAAAGAAGGATGGGATGACTCTAAAGATTGGAAACATAAAAATATGTAGATGTGTATTTGAGAAGGAACACTAAAAAAATAATACATTCAATAGTCATGTCTGAATGTGCAAAACAGAAATTTGATAGAGATAAAAAATGGAAGGCATATGGAATAAGGCCAGAAATGGATGATCAGGAGAAACACAAGGGTTACTTGTTAGGTGGCAAGATGTTTGATTGAAAGAAATTAAAGGATCAAATATTGGACCAAGTAAAGGATAAATAACTTAAATTAGCTGATTGCGAATAATTATCTGTGAAATTCTAAGAGAATATGCTCCAATTTACCCATAGTTTCTATTGAAATTATGTACTGAAACTGCTGTCTATATAGCATGGCCCAGATGCCTTTTCCATTTCAGAGATATCTGCAGTTCTAGGTTCCTAAAGAGATACAGCATTGATGTAAAACCAACAGTTCAATTATATATTCTTTAGATTAAAAAGACAAGATGAAAGCTAGCATTAATTACATATCTGAAATATAAAATGAAAAATTGAAAACCCCAGTTTTGGAAAATCAATGCATCCAAGTTTTAATAAGTGTACCTGATATTTTTATGATATAATAATATTCTATTTTAATATGATATTTCATCATAAAATATTATTGTGTGTTTCTTAAATCCAGCAAAGAATGTTTTTAAAAGAATGGGTATTTTGTCGGAGACTTGTAAGAAATATGAAGGTTCTTGTTCCTTTGGAGGCACAGTTTCATTTAGGGGTCAAATTATAACAAATGCTGTTACAATTCTAAAAAGAAATAGCAGTTAATGTGATGTTAAATTATATTCCCTAAATGCTGCGTTTTATGAAGAACTTTGACCTTATTGAGCTTGGAGTTGGCAAAGTGGATAATTTTATATAAATGGGAAAAATTTTTCTAATATTAACAAATGGTTTCAAGATGGGTGATTGTTATCTTTTGAAATAACCTTATATTCCATCTTTTTTAAAAAATGGAACAATATGTTTCAAGCTTTAAAGACTGGGTGATAAATTTAAGGATTGAAGTAATCATTATAGTGCAAATATTTTTTTTTTATTTTGTGTGATCCTACTGTATTTAATTACTGTTGAGTATTATGGCTCATAAATATATAAATAAATAATCATTTGTTTCAGATCCCATTACTGGATCTAAGATGCATTTACGTGAGATAAAAGCTCAATTAGTAATAAACCCAGAACTTAAACATTTCTAAGTGAAAATAAAATAATTTTACATCAAAACATAAATGACATAATTTTATTTACATGAAAAAGATCCATATATGAATATATTACAGAATATATGTAATTTGCACATACTATAACATCTATTTTCATACAATTTCTCCAAGCTCATTTCTCAACTTTCAGCAAAATATAACCAAATCAAAATACGATAGAAAAATATGCAAAGCTGGCATATTTAACCCAGAGCTCTATCCATTTCTGTCTATTTTATTTTGTGGTTTACACTATCTCATGCCTGCTTAAAGGCCAAAGTAAAACCAAAGATACAAAATTCAATGAAACACCAAGGATGATTTAGTATTTTTTTAAAGGCCTTACACAAACACTAATATAACTGGCCTGATAGCCTCAAACTATGCCGTCTATGTTCCAACCTAAAATTAGTTCATAAGATTATTTACCAAAATGTCCTACCTGTAAATGAGTATTTTAATTTCAACCGCAATAACACTAGGGCTATCAATAGATTCAAACTCAATGTAATTCGTTCTAATCTTGATTGTAGGAAATATGACTTCTGCAATAGGGTAGTTAATGTCTGGAACATTCCACCTAATCCTATTGTTAGTCTCTCTAATCCCCATACCTTTTACCTTAAACTGTCTACCATGGACCTTTCATGTTTTTTAAGAGGTCCTTAAGGGGCATGCATAAGCGCACCAGCGTGCCTACCATCCCTGTCCTACTGTCCCCATTTATATGTACTCAGTTTATGTGTTTATGACTATGTTTTGCTTATTTATTTCCTTCTTTTTGTGCCAATTTTTTTCATGTGTCCATGTCTACATCTATACTGTTACTTGTTTCCTTGTACTTGTTGATAAATAAATAATAATAACAACAACAACAAAAAAAAAACAGTATGACAACTGGATCTGCAAAGAAAAAAATATTAAAGGCAGAGATTACAGGAAGAACAATTTATGAATTTTCTTGCATAAAGATTTTCTTTTTGTTTTGTTTTGTTTTGCTTTGAAAGTTTTTTTAAAAATATTTTAAACTTTTTATTATTATTTTTAATAGGGCAAGGGTAATTGTACAGCCTTCTATTTAGAATTTAAGTAGTAAATAAATGTTACTTTAGGATTGTTCATATAGTTAAACAAGCCATATTTATTCATTTAGCTTGTATAATATATGTTGTTGGAAAAGGGCATAATTGCTGAATCAAACATTTACAGAAGGCAGATCTCTTGAAAAATTTTGATAGCATTATTAGAAAAAGCACATCAAATCTGAAATTTACACAACTTTGTGGAAGTTACTGTATTTAACTTTTTAACAACTCTTATAAAATAGATAATGTATTTTGCTCCTGGCTTTGTTCTGTATCAGGGGTGTCAAACTCAATTTCATTGAGGGCCACATCAGGGCTGTGTTTGTCCTTGGGGGGCTGGGGTGAGTGTGGCTAGGATGGGCATGGCCAACTCAACATCACTTGTGTTGGGAAGGCCTGTGGAGGCCCAAGCACTCTGCCAGCAGAAATGGGCTCCCGAGCTTTGTTTTTGGCTGCAACAGCCTCCTGCAACACTCTGCCAACAAAAACAGAGCACGGGAGGGCTGCATACAGCCTGCCCAAGCTCAGTTTTCACTGGCAGAGGCACTGCGGGCTGGACCTTCACTGTTTTCAGGGCGATCCCACAGGCCAAATCTAAGCACCCTATGGGATGGATCCAAACTCTGGGCTTTGAGTTTGACACCCCTGCTCTATATGGACCGTTTTATTCCATATGTAAAATAATACTGTACACTTGCTAACATTTGGGAATCGTATTTCCTTACCTGCTTTCTATGCATAGAACTAATGGTGCAATAGCTGTTGATTTTCTTTAACTTTACAACAGAATAAACCATGGTATGATAAGTAGAGATGACATGATCTACATTAAGATGGAATTCAGGTTGGCAAAGGAGAAAGTTCTAGAAATCATGTTATAAACAGAACAACTCTGAAAATCATTGCTGCAAAGCTTTCTCCTTAGTACCATTGTGGGGGGAAATAATTCAAGTATTGAGAAACAAAATTTATTAACAATTAGTTACTAGATACCATGTAAAATTGGTACTTAAAATAGGACCATGAATAAGACTTCAACTGGCAAAACAAATTGAGACAGAACTGCCTTCCAGATGTTGGGCTGAAAGATTTTCATTAACAAAGGGAATGGAGAGATGCAATGTTTTGATCAAAATTCACAGAATCAAGTGTATAATTCTATCAGAAACACTTCATAGAATCTGAATGAATTCCTGTCGATTTATCCATTTTCTTCTATTGATTCTTCCCCTTCACTTCATGTACACACCTAGATATCTGATTTTTTTAAAAATAAATTCCTTGAAAGTCTGGCCAACAAACTGATGCCACAGGATTTGGCAGTTTTACAAGGAATATTTGAAAAGTATCATCTACTTTGCCTGGCTGCCTAGGCAGTATAAACAAATTAGATGGTTTTCTCTTTGACCTACTTCTTCCTATATAACTTTGTTATATAAAGACGCTGAACTTGTCAACTTGGTTCAAGACCCAAGTGCCACACAATGGGATGAGCTCCTGTTACTTGCCCCAGCTGCTGCCCACCTAGCAGTTCGAAAGCATCAAATGTCAGGAGATATATAAGTACCATTTCAGTGGGATGGTAACAACATTCTGTGAGCCTCGGCATAGAGTCATGATGGCCACATGACCACAGAAATCTCACGGAGATGCCCCCCTGAATGAGAAATGTCTGGACAGAGGAAACCTTTATCTTTTTATAACTTTATAACTTTGCTAGCATTGCCATTGATTTTTATGGTGAACAAGCAGCTGTCTTCTTCATTGGTTGCTTAAATTATAATCAACAGCTTAAACAAGGTATGCCATTATAAATTCAGTAACTTTATAAAAGGATCCCAACATTCTTTTTCTGTCTCTGCTGCAAGCACTACAGTTTTAGAAAATGCTGCTATTTTTTATACATGAAAGCTGTAGTTGGGTTATCACATAGTTTATTTCATTATCATCTCTAATTCCGTTTTACATATTAATCTCCCTCTCACATGTATTCCAGTCTGCCCTCTGAGAATCATGTTTTCATGCATCAAATGAAGTTGCGACTAAAGAATAATTATGTTCCAGGTATCATTGCTGAAGGATATAAGACCTTTCAGGTAATGTAAGAAACTTTTGCAACCAGAAATGAACTATTTTCATTATGATAAATTTTATTATATTCACAATTTATTTTCATTATGATAATGTTATGTTTACAATTTATCAATTTATATTTACAAATAAGCTTACACAACTGCAGCATGTTTAGCTCTTCAATTCTAAAAAGAAATACACTATAGGTAATTTACAAAGATTTTTATTTCCATTGAGCCCCAAAATGGCATGAAATTGCAGAACTGAAACAAGATGTCCCAAAAATGTTTATTCTGTTGAAAGTACTGAAGCAATAAAAGACCCTCCAATCCAAGAAAACTAAATGAGTGTCACAAGATAAATGAAAGCAGTCTCAGCTGGTATTTTGTATACAAGATTACCTATCCTAAAATTGCTCTAAATTGGCACTAATTTGGAAATCTCAGCTTTGATATGCTCCTAGCTCAAGTGTCTGGAGATTAGAAATGAGAAGGGGGGGAATATTCACCCCAGGGTTGAAGAAAATAGATTTACAACTCAGCAGGAGAAATGTTTTATATTATTCTCTCCCTTGTCAAATGACTAACACCAAGCGGAAAGACCCAGAAGCAAAGATTATTATGCTTTAGCACCTTTGCTTTACGTGATCAACTGTAAAATAGCAATTTCACATTAATGAAAATAACAGCGTAAAAACTTGTTCCTGTCTATTTTACACATTACTTTGAAAGAAAGATATTGGTGGAGATGAAATGATATGCATGTCAAGCTTCCCCATTTTTAAAAGAAATGTCAGAGTTCATAAATAATAACTATTGCTGTGCTAGGACTAGGGAGAATTTGCTTTAGATTCCCCCAAGTACCTGACACATCCTGACTCTTTTGTTGCATTTAAGTAGATAGAGCATTTTCATCCTAGATAAAACAATAGATTGTGAACTGACATCCTGTAGTCAAAGAGAGCAAGTTTGAAATGCTTATGATGTTGAACTAGAATTAGGGAGTTCCTGATTTAAATCCACCCTTAGCCAGAGAAACTCAGTGGGTATCTTTGGGTGAGTTGCTCTCTCTTGAAGAAGCCACAGTTTGTCATGGGGAAAAAAATAGGAGGAAGGAGTACAATTGTGTATGGCCTTGAGCTCCTGAAGGAAAGGCAGTAAATAAGTCTAGAAAATGAATAAGGTCTCCTAACATACATAATTTTTAAATGTAGAGTATATGATTAAATTGTACAAGGCATTACCACTGCCTATTCCACTGATAACAGAGAATAACAGTTGGAAGGAACCTTGAGATCTTCTTGTCCATCTCCATGTTGAAGCAAGAGATCCTATACTATTTCAGGTGAATGATTGTCCAATCCAGGGGTGAAATGCTCCCGGTTCAGACCTGTCACTGCGTATTTATTTTTGTTGCTCTTCACTGCACTCTTTCTAGAGTCTCAACAACTTTTTCATATTGTGGCAACCAAAACTAGTTCCAAGTATGATCTTACTAGGGCATTATAAAGTGCTACTAACATTTCACATGATCTTTTTGCCAAATTAAAGAGGGCTTTTTACAAAGCTAGTCAATAATAATAAAAAATGAAGGCATCTAAGAAAACTTAATGGAGGAATAAGTGTGAAGATCTCCATCTAGTACTGGTAATACTTGGCATTGAAAAGGGGAGATCCCACATATGTTTATCACAGGGGCCAAGTGACAATAAATGCATTGTGATTTATCCTAACAAAATATCTTTGCTATTCCTAATTCAATGTATAACATCATTTGACTTTGGAGATGGGACTTAACTCAAATGTATTGTCCTTTGGATCTCATGAGGCTAATGATGCAAACAAGAATCATTTTGTGAGATAGACAACTATAAAATTTTGAATAAATAAATACATACATACATACCAAACAGATCACTTAGAACAGGAATGGAATGGAATGGAATGGAATGGAATGGAATGGAATGGAATGGAATGGAGGCATTCTTCTCTTTTGTTGCGGGTCTTGATCAATATGCTAGAAATGAAAAGGCCATAATAAAATATATAGATTAAATAATAACGTAACATATTAAATGCCACAATAAAATAAAAAATAAATTAAAAAACTAGTAAATTTAAATTTTCTAAAACATGTAGTTTCCTGAAGCTGCTATCCTCAGACTACTGAGTTCCCACAAATTCCCTTACCATTAATGAGAATATGGTTGAGGAGAATTTAAGTTTAATCACCATTAGGAATGCAATGTCTAGAGAGAATTTGGGATGGAGGGAAGGGGAGTGCAGTATGTGGGAAATGATCCTCTAGTATATTATGGAGTTGTCATTTATTCTGTGTTACAGCAGCTGAAAATAACCCTTAGTCTCATGTGGAAATGCCCTGAAGCTAGAAAAATGTATTATTTTAATCATATCATTGGCACTTACCATTTGTTCAGCAGTATTTATGCAAAGTATAGCATTTATTGGGATGAGGTGACTATTTACCTGAAGGAGTTTTCTCCTCCAACATCGTGATCAGATAGACAAACACACACAGGAGCCTGCCATGTAATGCAGTCATTTGACATGTTCTTCTTTTGTCATTGCTATAGGCATCGGATCAGCTCAGATGTTGCTGAGTTGAGAATAATGCAATTTGAATTTCAAGTCCCCTACAGGAGCAAAACAATACGTATAAGGTAACTCTTGAATAATAAATTGGCAAGGTGGGTATTTTAAACGGGGGATTGCCATGTCTAAAAATGAGGACTTTTAATACAAAACTCCAAATTCAGAGTATGGCATGTTTAAAAAAAGAGGTTTATGTTAAAGGCTCTTGCAAATTTTCTGCTTGCAGGCACCTTTTAACATGGGAACTGTGTGTATTAATTTAAAATGCTTGTTTTAATTATGTGAATTCATTTGATTTTGGGGTGTTTTTTGTTTTTGTTTTTTTGTATGTGTATGTGTATGAAGGTAATTTTCCCCTTGCAAAATATGAAGGACCATCATTTGTCTGGAGGACTCCTGGGAAAGGAAGCTTTCATGAAATCTCAAATATATCAAGAAAAGATATCAGCCTATCATGTATCAACAAAGGCCTTCCAATCATCAATTGATCGGCAGCATGTACACATTGTATTTTATTCATTAATGGTGCAGCAACTTTAAATCTGATTTACTAAGACTAAGAGGAAAAGAGGTTAAGGTTTCCACTTCTGATTGCGTAGAAATTTGGCAATCCCATTTTTATTGGGAGGGTAGCAGAAATGACACATGGAAAATATTCCATTAAAAAATGGAAGAGCTCAGTTTTCTTGTCCATCTGCTTGTCATAGATGCCTTACAATGCTTCTTTGTTCCATATGGCTTTGATAAATCAGACGGGAATCTTAATTCATTGCATATGCTTCTAGGGAACAGTTTAGCAATGGTGGGCTTGAAGCACTTTAGGACAGTGAAACACATGCTCTTACTGAAGGAGGGTTACCTGGTATGAGGCTAAACTACCAATTTCATTTTATGCACGTATAGCATGTAAAATCAAGAAATAGGTATTTTGAAACAAGTCATGTTGATTTACTGTTCAGAGACCTGTAATGGTAACCCATAATAAAACCTCATTTGCTACAAATAGTAATGGTAAAATCCCACTAAAGAAATCTCTTAATGAAGAAAAAAACTACTTTCGTAATCTCTAATTTAAGACACATCTTTCTTCTCAATTATAATGCTTCATTTAGACATTTTGCTTAAATGGATTGCTGCTATTTATTTATTTAGTCTTTTTTTCTGTATCAATTCTCATACAGACATATTTTAAACTTGCAATAAGATCAAAACAAATGATTAAAATATAAAGTAGCAGGCAATAAATTAAAATGGTATTTGTATTATATTCATTTAAAAGAAAGAGATGAAAGGAAATAACTGTTCTTCCATATCATTACTTATGTATTTTAGAAAGCCAGAGCAAAGAGATAGATTTTCCATATGTACCTAAAATATTTAATAGTAAGTCTTTCTCAGATTTCATGAGGAAGACTGTACTGAAAGTAGGCAACTCCATAAAGCACAACATGCGATCACAAATTGACATGTCACACATACCACAGAATCTATTTTGTTGATCTGAATGATCAACCAGATTTTTAATATAAAGACAGTCTTTCAGGTATTAATATCCCAAGTTTAGGAACTTCTGTGTCAGACGCAAAGCTTTAAATGTAGCTTAGGAGGTAATTGCCAGCTTGTTTATTTTATTTATTTATTTTGTCAAGCATGTAATAAGTAACAGATATAAGTATAAACATAATTATGAATACATGAAATGGATACATATAAAAGGGAACATTAGGATAGGGATGGTAGGCATGCTGGTGTGCTTATGCACGACCCTTAGAAACCTCTTAATAATGGGGTGAGGTTGACAGTAGACAGTCTAAGGTTAAAGTTCTGGGGGTTAGGGGAAGAAGCCACAGTCAGGTAGTGCATTCCAGGCATTAATGAATCAGTTACTGAAGTCATATTTTCTGCAATCAAGTTTATTGAGTTTTACCACATGTTTGTATTTATTGTGTGCTCATATATTGTTGTGGTTGAAGCTGAAATAGTCATTGACAGGTAGGACATTGTAGCAGATAATTTTATGTGCTACGCTTAGGTCTGACTGAAGACGGCAAAGTTCTAAACTGTGTAATCCCAAAATTTGAAGTCTGGTGGCATAAGGTATTCTGTTACGAGCAGAAGAGTGGAGGACTCTTTTCATGAAATATCTCTGGACTCGTTTGATTGTATTAATGTCCAATATGCAGTGCAGGTTCCAGACAGATGAGCTGTATTGGTCTAGCAGAAGTTTTGTATGCCCTGGTTTTCAGTTCAATAATACTGGAGAAGAAGCTACTCAAGACTCAGTTAACAACTTTTAATGCTTTTTTGGCAATGTTGTTAGAGTGAGCTCTGACAACACTTAGATCATTTAAGATGAGTACTCTAAGGTCCTTAACAGAGTGAGGGTCATCTACAAGGTCGTATCTGCCCAGCTTGCGTTTAGTGCTTTGATTTTTTTTGCCAATATGTAAAACAGATTACATTAGTTGGTTGAGATTTGGAGTTGCCAATTGTTTCACCATTCTGATAGATAGTCAAGGTCTTTTTGTAGGGTATTGTGTAGTTGCTTCAACAAGGATATAATCAAGGGTGAAATGCTCCCGGTTCAGACTGGATTGCCTGATCCGGTAGCGATGGTGGTGGGTGGTTCAGAGAACCAGTAGCAAAAATCCTGCAAACCCCCTCTCCCCCATGCCCAGCTGAGCTGTGTGATCATCAGAGGCTGGTTTTTTTAACTTTTAAAAGCATTTTTTCTACAACCTCTTCGGCCAAAAAAATGCTTTTAAAAGTTAAAAAAAAGCCTCTGATATTCGTGCGGCTCAGCTGGGATCATCAGATGCTTTTCAAAGCATTTTTTTCTACAACCCCTTTGGCCGAAGAGGCTGTAGGGAAAAAAATGCCTTTAAAAGCCTCTGGCGATCTCAGCTGACTTGCCTGGGCATCAGATGCTTCTAAAAACATTTTTTTCTGCAACCTTTTCTTAAGGTTGTAGAAAAAAAATGCTTTTAAAAGTAAAAAAAAAAGTTGGCCATGCCCACCCAGGCACAATATCCCCCCACCCCCAAGCCATGCCCACAGAACCGGTAGTAACAAATTTTAGATTTCACCCCTGGGTATAATGTGCAGTCAGCCAGTTCTTCATTCAGTCAGTTGCAAAATTCTGCTTTAACTGTAGCTACTGAACTAGGTTCAAGGGTAGCCTCAGCACATTATAGTAATGTGTGAGCTCAATAGTTCACAAACAACATTGTTCAAGAAAACAGGTAGAGATTAAAATAAGGTAACATACAGAAATTGAAACTTGTGTTACGTACATCTGGTCTCTGGTAACAATGATAATTTTATAAACAACTCCAAACTACATGACATATTTTTTCTGAGTGGATGAAACTCCTTTTGTAACAGGCAAACTCCCCAATTCCTGAACCTTGGAGACCATCGACATGATTCTCCATGTTGTCAGTATTCAGACTGTTTATATGTTCTTCAAGCTCCCTTCATTATATCCTGACATTTGTTTCAGAACATTCAGAACATAAAGAGTATTACAAATTGGAACTTTGCTTATGCTTTGTCTTGTACTGAGGTATATATGCTTTCCGTTTTCCCTGTTTTAAACCAACCCAAAGAGCAGGTAGGTGTGGCTGAGATTTCTTGGTGCATAGATCTAGTCAACAAACGGAAAATCTGATGAGGAGCAGACTCACACTTTTTCAACAGAGATATAATGATTAAAGGGGGTACAGGAGCTCAGATGCTGAGCTTGTCTGCTGGAGAACTGACAGTCCAGGTTCGAGACCGGATCACCATGTGATAGGATGAGCTCCCATTCTTACCTAGCTCCTGTCCACTTGTCATGGTCCCATTGGAGCCCAGTTCACAGGAAGAGGAGGAGTTGGAACTGTGACCATCCAACAGGGATGCCACATCTCCCTTGGCATATTTGGAGAGGCCAGGGTCTGAGGACAATGCTCTCCTGGGCCCTGAGGCATTGGGGTATGTGGTCAACCAGATGGAGAGCTGCCTGCCTGCATAGACACAAGGGACATTCAGCTGCTGACAGGCAGTGATGATGACAGGCAGCAGATCTCCTCTGATGAGGAACAGCTGCCTTCTCCACTAGATCCAAGGGCAAGGAGAGAAGGGCTACAAGGCTACTTGGGAGAAAGTCACCCATCCCACCTTACAAGGAACACCTGAAGTGGAGTGACTTAAGGAGAAGCTGTGGGGAATTAGTCTTTACCAGGAACATTTGTTTGGTTTGGCTTACACTCCCCCAGTTTTGATTTGTACTGTTGCTGTTTACCTTGCCTTGCTTTGGAGATTGTTCTTATCCTTTTGTCTTGGACCTTGCCATTGTTTTGTGGATTGCTTTTGGCCTTTGCTTTGCTGTCTCTTGTCTGGGACTTTTTCTTTGCCCTGAGGACTGCCATTGTCTTGTACCTGAACTCTGCCTTGTGACTGGACTTACAAACTTGGACCTTGTCCTGTGAATATGCTCCTACTCTTGGGACTTTATTTGTAGTATGTGGACTGTTGTTTGGGGAACTGAGGGTGGCTGCCTTCAAGCTTGCATAGGGGTGGAGCCTTACCGGTCATTGAGGGCCATTTGCTGGACCATCTATTGAGATAAAAGGACTTTCCAGCTCTCCCTTGTTCACCACTTACGATCTTGAAAGCGTGCAAATGTGAATAGAAAAATACATACCACTTCGGTGGGAAGGTAATACTGTTCTGTGTGATTGGCATATAGTCATGTAGCCCCTTTCACCTAAGAAATGGAGATGATCACTGCCCCTTAGAATTGGACATCACTGGATAGGTGAAACATTTTCCTATACCTTTATAATGTTTTTAAAAATGCTATAACAAAGTATCAGAATAAATATTGAGTGTTTTCTGCACCAACAAAACACTGGATATGCACATTCATATTCATCAACTCTTCTCTATGCTGATAGTAAAAGCAATGGAGAAAATATAATACTTATCAAGATTAACGTATCCTAAACATAGTTGAATTTTATTTTATTTTATTTTATTCAAGATTCCAATATCTGTTATTATCTTTATACCCTTCATGTTAATTGGCCAATTGTTTTTTTCCAGACAGTTATTTGCCACATCTGTTTTCCATCAGCATGGCTTACCGTGGTATGGTCATTATCTCCTTGCTTAGAGACTTACTGCTTACTTTCAACCTTATCAACTTCCCACTAGAAAATCACACTTTCTTCATACTTTTAGTTCATGCCTGAGTTATCATGGTTTCCCTTTTGCCCATAACAAGAACTCCCTGAATCATCTGATATGGAGAAATAGTCCAAAGACATATGGGGGGAGGGGGGGCAACATGCATTAAAAGCTGCCATATTGAGCAATTACTGTATATAATCAGTTGGTTAACATACAACATTTGTGTTAATAAGTTTATTCATTTATATATCAAACTTCTTAACCACCCATTTTCCTCATAGAAAGGCAGTGTGTGATATACACTTTAACACCTCAACTTTATTTTTACATTTAGGAAAACAAAGACCAGGTGCTTCATTTGCAGGGAGGCAGTCCTTTATCCTTATAAATATCCTAGCAACTTATCGCTACTCTGATTTGTATAAGTTCTATATTTGTCTTTAATTATATATTGTATTGCTTTTAATTATACACTGCAGGTTGAAAGGAGATGAAAATCACTAAAAATGAAATCAATAATTATTATTTTCATACAATATTTATTTGGTAGCATCACAAATATGACATCACCAATAGCATAAATATGATAAGGAATTCATTTAATTAATGAGCTGCATTTTCAGGTAAAGCTATACTAATGACTACATTAATAAAAATTACTGGGATACAAAACAGGAAGAATGTTTTCTCCCTTAGAAATCTGGTTTGCATAATGATTCAATATTTTTAAAAATCCATGAGAATAAACAAAGGATTTTTAGAGTGAAATACAAAATAAAAAGACAATTCACTCCTATTACGAAGAAAATATAAGGGAACTGAGTTATTTTTCTTTACAATTTGTCTTAGAGTGCTAAAACTCTTTTATTTTTTGGCCGTGTTATGCACATCCAAGTTTGCACATGATACCCCTAAGTTGTATGACAATAGAATTGTTGATCTGCTTTTTTTCCTTTTAATGAACCAGCTGGTTCCTTTCAAAACTCTTTTTCCATAAAGACTGACTCCATACAAATTTCTGCATAAATCATCCCTATTTCATGGCAATGAAGACCAAAGAAAAGGATTACTTTACAACTGCTACTATTTCTTCAAGCAGTCATCTAACAGAAGAGTTTAAGATCTTCTAACCTAGAAAACCCTATGCTGCCATGTTTGGCCAGCAAAATTGGCTTCTCAACTTGAAGGGGAGAAACACAGGAAAACAAACACGTTGATTCTTTAGTCCCTTGTAATAATGGAGTACCTAATATCTAATGACCACTTTGAAAGACAAGGAATTAATATGTACAAAAGCAGAATTAGATTGGTGGTTTAATCAAAATCAGGATACAAATTCTTGTTATTCCCTGACCTTCGTTGAATGCTTGCATAGCATTTGTAGATTCTCCATTTTTCTTCCCCAGTTAAAACTTCTAATAAAAATGTTGAAATGTACCATATTTTGAAAATGTTTTTGAAGTCATATTATTTCAGGACATATAAATTTGTTAAATAAACAAACAAACAAACAAACAAACCAATCAACCAACCATTTATTTCAGCATCAGAAAGCACAAGAATAATCTCACTTCAGATAATGTTATAGTCATTCAGGTGAGTTATGCCTTAAACTGCACCGTGTTTACCAGTTTTATTACAAGTAGCCTCTATTTCAGCTTTTAAACTAAATGAGGCAATCAAAAAGATTCAAGCTCTTGTAATACAGAAGAAATATCAGTTTCAGGGATAATATCTTCTGATGTCTGCAAACCAACAAAATACAAATATGATTTATTATTGCCTATGCTGCTCTATGTACCTCTTGTTTAGGGAAATGTTAATAATCTTCTATACAATAGTGATTATTTTGAAATGACTTTCCAAAACCTATGCACTGAATCAAAATTACTTCACCTGGTTGCATGCAGTTACTTATGAAATATCTACAATCTGTTCAGTAGCCACAAATCGATCTTCTGCTGGTTATATCAAATGTGTTGAATAGAACTCACTGAGTTTCTTAATACATTGTTCCATCCAGCCTAGTTTTCTTCATATGTGTTCAAATTCACAATCAATGTAGGCAGCCACAGCTTAACAAAGGATGTGACAAATATTTTGAATGAGAAAAAAGTCTATGTATATTTTATACTAATTGCTTAAATCAACATTTGTTGATTTAAAATGGTAGTCTGAATCTGATGGATCAGTAAATTCTCTTTCAGGTCATTTCACATGATTATTTTTCATAACCTTCTAATAAAAATGACCCTAGCAGCAAAAAAAATCTCCAAAAGCAGTGCTTAAAGCAGTGCTTTTATTTTGGATTATTATAGATAATTTGGATTATTAAATATAATTATTAAAAAAATCATCACTCTTAATATATCCATACATATTTACTTATTTAAAATCCAGAATTAACCAGTAGGTTAACTAGCTTATCATCTGAAAACTTCAAGCAAGTCTTTATTTTTTGAAAGTTTAATTGATTTGTCCTAGAAATTGACATGTGGGATTATTCCAAAACTGTTGGGGGTCCCATAAATGAATCTGCATTGTTGTTCTCATTCAAAAAATTTGAAGTTCGTCAAGATCACACATGAATCCTAATATTTAAAACACTTGCCAAAAAAGGGATGCAAAATTGTTCCAAGTAAGTAATTGATGAATAGCTTAAATATATTCAAATATATAGCAACATTTCCTATCATCACAGCAGTTTTGTTCTGTGAAAAACAATTGTGACAGGCAATTAGTTCTGAAGTATTACTCAATCCTCAGGCTGTGTTTGTGTGTGTTGGGGTGTGTGTGTGTGTGTGTGTGTGTGTATGTGCAAACGTGCACACATTCAGAACTGTGTATGTGTATACAGAGAGAAAGAGAGAGAGTTATGAAAACCACCAACTTCTGAAATGAAACTTTAAAGTATGACCCACAAGCCAAAGCAACCAGCTATATAAATGAAGAATGATTTTTGCCTTTCCAATTTAGATATTATAATGGATTAACTGCCCTCACATGCTTAAGGCAATATAATGAAGTTCTTTTAGGAGCAACAAATAGAGGGAGAACATTAAAAATTGTCACCCTTCATCTATAGTCTGAATTAGTGTAGTCCATCCTTTTAAACTGTATGTGGATTGTAAACTTGAATTGCCAGGAAAGCAACGGATAGATGGATTGATGGACTGATATTTTAAAAAGAATAACAGCAACGTTATGTAAATGAAAATCACAAAGATAATGTAAGTACTGAACAACTTTGTAAAACCTTCTTTGGGAGAGCATTAGGCACCACTACTGAAAATGGATTTTTCCTTTAGTTTTTCTCCCACTCCTTCTGGAGTAGTAGGCTTTCTCTTATACGATATCTTTCCAGGCCTTTATTAAAGTAAATTCTTCCCTCTGGACATAAATACCAATATAAAAAGCATAGCATTCTATAAAGATTTGTTTGAAGAAATCTTGAAAAACAGCCTATTAATAATTCTTAAAAAACAATAATAATTGCACTGGCCATGAGAAAGAAAGTCCAGATCAACAAAAAAAATAAGTTTATTAAGGAAAGTCAAGTTTTTAACCCATAAGTTTTTGAATTACAAATATTGATTTTCTTCTATCTTCTTTCTTATATGGACACAACAAGAAAATGTATGTAGGGGGTTTTTGGGGGGTGGGAGATGTTTCAAATGAAAACAACTGTTAAGGTAGCTTAGTGGCAATAAAAATGGTCCATAATTTCTTAATTAAATTCTTCAGATGACAACCCTTGTTGTATGTAAAGATATGATTTGTGAGATGTTTCACTGAATAAACATTAAAAGATGAAACAGGGCTTCCTTGTTTGCTATGCATCAGGAAATTATAGTTTCATATAATAGCTTAACATACTAAAGTTTCAAGTGTGACTAGTGACACTTGCAGGTGTTTATTTGCTCTTCATCTCTTCACAAAAGAGAACTTAGAGTAACCAATTTGGCATCACTGCATAAAATGAGGAATAAAGTACTCTGGGTTTCAACATATGATCAGGAAGTCTCCGTATAGAATAATAAATGGTGCCTCTATGGCAAGAAATTATAAAAAAGAAGAGGGAGGGAGGGAGGGAGGGAGGGAGGGAGGACATAGCATCTGAAGAATTTTGGGCATCACCAACTATTTTTATGGTGAACAAACAGCTGTCTTCTTCACTGGTTGCTTAAATTATAATCAACAGCTTAAACAATGTATGCCATTATAAATGCATTAACATTATATAAGGATCACAACGTTCTTTTTCTATTTCTATTTTCTATTTCTAATATATAATGGGGATCAATGCTTCACTCAACTGCTGGCAGCTAATAAGAAAAACAGCTTTAAAAGGGGTTAATATGAATGCCCTCAAGAATGCCTATGAAGCAGTACAATGACTGAAGAAAGAAAAGGGGAAGGGATTTTCTATAGGTTGTGAGAAAAAAAAATAAAAGGAAGGAAGGAAGGAAGGAAGAAAGGAAGGAAGGAAGAAAGGAAGGAAGGAAGGAAGGAGAGAGGGAGGGAGAGAGGGAGGCAGGAGGGAAGGAAGGAGGGAAGGAAGGAATTAAATGAATTGGTGTCTTACCATAGAGAATTTCTGATATTGGCAATGCCCATGGATCTTGTGAAATGTTTGAAGAGATAATCTAGACATATTTACCTGAATGGGTTTAGCCCTGTGCCATTGAGCGTGAGCTGGAAGCCTGATCACCTAAATTCCTAATAGCACAAAAGTTGATGTATTCATTTAGCTTAATGTGTGAAAGTTTCTTCCTTGGGGATAAGAAACAATTTATCTAGGAAGCTACTAGCCAATCCCTTATTCACTACCAGACAGCTTCTTCTTCCAGTTTCGTCTGACAAATTGTCTTTCAAAATGATGGAAATTAAGTATGTGTCAATTCTTCCCTGGATATGTTTATGGCACTTAAAGATTTAACAGTCTATCTGTATTTATTTTTCATCAGTTGCTCTGGGCTTCTTCAAATGGACAGACAGAAAAGTGATTGCGTTTATTCATAAGGCATCCATCTATGCTGAAAGACAGCCGTCTATCCTGTTTGCCTGGGAGAAATTGTGCTGTTGTTTAAATTTTTTCTTTTCTTGAATATATTGTCTTTCTTGTAAGATCACATTGCTATTTTTTGTCAGCAACTCCTCCTAATTGCCTTCTTTAAAATGATCTTGTGAGACTTGTACTACAGCCACCGGTCCACAAATCCAAACATAATGTACATCTGGGGCTGCTTCTGCAGCACCTCATCAAATAAATAAATTACCATTGGTTATATGGGAAAGAGATTATTTAGGCTTCAGTTTTAATTAAATTATTTAACTTTAACTAATTCTCCCTTCCCAGAGATGCCCGCAAATTAGAATAAGTTATTCTATAGAACGCTCATTTGCATGAATTTTGCAGTATTCTGCTCAAGAAATATGGAATAAAATTGTATATATTAGAGAAAGTTAACTGTAAAAAGTAAAGGAAATTGAGTATGAAAAGAAATGTGATTTGAACATTTAAGTATTTTTTTAAACAACCCCAGAATTTTTAGAAATGAATAAAACAGGTTTATGAATGAATTCATGCAATATAGATATAATTCATAGATCAATTTCTGACTATATATAAGATCCTCTGAACTGTCCAGCTCTTCATAGATACTTTTTCTACAAACATTTAGTATCTGACGACTTATCTGTAGTAAGCCATATATTTTCACTAATTACCTTTCCAATGTACTTTCTAATTTATGCCACTAATCATGTATACCAGCATGATCCCTTTTGTGTAACTTTAAAAAAAATAATAAAGTATATAGTTGGATTATCTGAGATATGCAAGCTGAGATATGCAAACTGAAACTGACCATTAAAATGGGACATAAAAATTTGTCTTTGGGATAAAATAAAATAAAGTGCTTGTTCCGCTTGCCTTATTCTTTTTACATTCATTTATATCTAAAACCTAGCATTAATCATATGCACTAAGCACATTTCATCTCTAAAACTAAAATTGCATATAAAATTCCAAATTGCTGCTTTGTACAGCAAAGGTAATTCTTACTTTAAAAAAAAAACTTAGGAGACAGAAAGACACAGGGAGCAGTACATTAAAAGCCAGCTTTCAAAAGAAAATCTAAAAAGCAGTCAGAAGCACAGAAAGATGAAATTACATTGGATTATTTCACCTATTAAAAACAGAGCTTTAACCCACTATTAAGTTAAGGAGTGTTCATTTAAGGGAAAGTTTTAAGGTAGCGCAATGAAACTGGCTTTTAAAAATAAATCAATCTCATATCACAGATTTGATAATTGCAGTATCAATATAGCAGCATCAAAGCAACAGCAAAGCTCTCTTGGTGCATGAAAAATTCAGATTGATATCAATAGTATCATTTTATTTTGTTCCCTTCCATCAGATTACAATTACTCCATGAAGGGCTTAACTTAAATCATTTTGGCTTGGGTATAAAATAGTAAGATTTAAAGTTGTGGGGATCAATACAAACCTGGTCCATTCTACTTTTCACAGTAATATAGCAGTAATTCAGTCCAGCAAATGTTCTTATCCATTCTTCATTTCTACTAGTTGAATGAAGAAGAGGTCAATTTGTAGAAGTGTGTGTGTGTGTGTGTGTGTGTGTGTGTGTGTGTGTGTGTGTGTCTTACCCAGAAAGTAGTGTGTGTCTTACCCAGAAAGTAGTGATTTCACTCAACTAGGGTTGCAGAAAAATCTTGGTTATGTAGGAAAAACCTGGCTTAAAGAAAAACACACATAAAACCTATGAAAAGTAAGAAAATAGATATTGTACCTTTACAGGGAGGATACATGAGATGTGGGTGTGGCTTACTGATGATGGCTAATGAACCAGAAATAGCTATATAAATCTCCCATTGGGCAGCACAAAACCTGCTGGCTGCCAGAATGAAAAGAAAGAAAAAACCCCAGAAAGTAGTGAATGTGATTTCACTCAACTAGGGTTGCAGAAAAATCTTGGTTACGTAGGAAAAACCTGGCTTAAAGAAAAACACACATAAAACCTACAAAAAGTAAGAATATATATATATTCTTACATTGAAGTATGGGATGTGATAATACTGTTCATGTATCTGAAGAGCTGTCATACAGCAGAGAGATTCCACATATAGTGGTGACATATAGTGGTGACTAAGTAATTTAGTCTAGATTTCAAAATGTCTTAAAATGGTAATCAAGACTTTGAAATTCTTGCAGATGTCAATGAGAATTTTTTAGGCATACTTGACTGAATTCAAAGAGTGGAAGCATTCTACCATATACAGTATGTTTTTCAGGTCTGTCTACACTGAAACATAACTAGTAGAAGTTTTATAGCAGTGATACAATCTCTGATGAACTAAAATATTTTTTGGTTTTGTTGACCACCGCTCCAGGTCATTGTCATTTCATAAGTGGTATAGTAATCTTATTTAAAATATGTTACAGGCAGCTGAGAAAAAGCCACTACCCATGAACAGATCAATATGCATTGTGTGCATTCAACTATTCAATAATCAATTGAGTCTTGTTATGAGAAAATAAATGCTAAAAGTTTTAAAAGTTAATTTCTATTGAAAGCTTTTATGAGGCTATCAAATTATTAAAAGTTTTGCACTTTTTACTCTTCTTTTCAAAAATATGTAAGCTGTGTATTTTTATTTTTATTTTTTAGACAAAAATAATACATCTTAATTTTCATTTTAAACCCTGCAGAAATGAAAAACTTTTAATGTAATATTGCTTTGCTATAACTTCCTTATATCACTCTAAGTATAGCTAGTCTAGAGAAAAGAAGGACTAGGGGTGACATGATAGCAGTATTCTAGTATTTGAGGGGCTGCCACAAAGAAGAAGAGGTGAACTTATTTTACAAAGCACCAGAAGGCAAGACAAGAAGCAATGGATGGAAACTAACCAAGGAGAGAAGCAACCTAGAACCAAAGAGAAATTTCTGACAGCTTGCCTTCAGAAGTTGTGGGTGCTTCATCACTCGGAGGTTTTAAGAAGAGACTGGACAGCTGCTTGTCCAAAATGGTCCATTCCAGCTCTATTCTGATTGACTCCACTAGCCATATTGGTTGGTGCAATGGGCATTGAGGCTTATCTCTATTAAGTGGTTTGCAAAATTCTAAACAATCCCCCACAAATTATTGACTCTTGCAGGATGGTACTACCAGCACTTGCAGACTCTAGCAGACTAAAAGAACAGAATCTTTTAGGTAGCTTCCATTTAAAATGTTTGGGGGGGGGAAATAATTGTCCAAAATGCAACAATCTGTCTCATTGATTTTTCTGTCTCCAAATTCAGACATCTGCTTTCTGATGTTTTTTTTTTTTTTCCTTCCTCCCCTCCCTTTCCCCACACATTCCGATGTCTGTTCTTTGGTGAAAGCAAGCCCTCTTCTGGATCAGGTGGCTTGTGCACTCAACTTAATTGACAATTCAAATTGCTAGACCAGTTGTTTGGACAAAAGTGCCAAGCAGAGAACAAATCCCAGAAGCCCAGCTACAGAAATTTACACCTGTTGCTGCATCACCAAAGCCATCGAAAAAGACTTAGTTAGTGGTAATGAAGGAAACCAATGATGGGAAAAGAATGATCTCCTATATTCCTTTCCAGCTAACTTTAGGATCTATCACCAGCATCCCAGGGATGTTGACATGAAGGGGAGGGTATGTGCAAGAGAAGGAACCCAACTTTCCACTTAGTAAAATCCAAACCAGTGTTGGGGAAAAGTGGACATCTCAGAGGCACCAGACAGAGAAGGGGAAGGATTGGAGGAAAGCTTCTAGTTACTAGTCTGCAGTGACAAGGATTCCTCAAGTGGCAAGTAAATTTGGGATAGAAAAAATAAAACTTAGTTTGCTATCAGCGAAAGAAAAGGACAAGAAATCAAAACTATGGCACCTTTTTCTTCTAAGGAATAGTTGGTTCAATTCTCTAAATAGGTATTCAGCTAGAGGAGAGGTGGTGAACTATGGCCTTTTTATGACTTGTGGACTTCAACTACCAGAATTCCTGAGCTGGCTGGTTCAGGAATTTTAGGAGTTGAAGTCCACATGTCATAAAAAGCACCATAGTTCACTAACCCTGAGCTAGTGAGAAAAACAGGTGCCAGGGTGGCACAAAGCCCAGAGATGCAAAGAGAAGGTGAAAGTAATACAGCCATAAAGGACAGGAGAGTATGAAAAACTAAATATTTTAGCATTAAGAAAAACAATTTCACCAGAAAGAATTTTGGGGTCTCTTTCAGGTTTGCACCCTTCCAATAACAGAATTTAGGAAAAAATCCAAAAGGCTGGCTTGTTTTTTTTAAAAAAAATTTTTGATTTATATGCCGTCCTTCTCCAGAGACTCAGGGCGGCTTACAATGCGTTAAGCAATAGCCTTCATACTTTTGTATATATATATGTATGTATATGTATGTATATATATATACAAAGTCAGCTTATTGCCCCCACAAACTGGGTCCTCAATTTACCCACCTTAGAAAGGATGGAAGGCTGAGTCGACCTTGAGCCTGGCTAGGATTGAACTCGCAGTAATTGCAGGCAGCTGGATGTTAACTACTGCCTTAGTAGGAGGCATTAGCCTCCTACACCACTCAGGCTCAGGCTTGTTATTGTTTAAAAAGCAAGTGGAAATAGCAAGTCTTCCTTGGACTATGATAACCTTCAAGTGCCATTAGAAGTGCTTGAGTCTTCTCATCACTTCAGGAGTTGTGAAATGTTATTTGTTGCATGTTTATAAAATTACACACAGTTTATTAGTCAAAGAAGGAAGTAAAGAGGTGAAGTAACAAAATGGGATCCTATTTAGAGCATAGGAAAAGGGAAAGTTTTTCCACCGGTTTCTACTAGAAGGTCATATAAATCAAGACAGTGGCTGCAACTGGATGATCAAAGCCCCATTCCCTTTTCACGCACACATAAAAGTAGGGTAGGGGTTCAATTACATGGTGACAGCTGCCTGCTTGAATTTGTGACACCCTCCCCCCCCCCCCGCACACACACACACAAGAAGCCCTTATTTGTAAAGGATGAATCCAGAAAAAAACAGAAATTGGGATCAGTGGCCAGCTGGATTTTCTATTAGGAAAAGCCAGTAATGATTGCAAGAAATTAGTACATTTGGCTATTGTAGATAAACGCAATCCATCACCGAAGATGATATCCCGATGCACTCAGACAAACACATATACAGTGTAAATTCCAACATATTCATGGTTCAGAAAAGAATATCTTCTTCTTCTTCAATGAGTATATTCAATTCTGAACCCTCAAGCAGAATATGTAAGAACTGTAGTAAGCCATTCTCAAAGAGCCATGTATATATTTGCTCCAGTCCCAGAAAACTGCCCCTACAACAAGAATTCTTCCGTATCAAAATTACAATGATAAAGTTGGCCCTGCAATATACTCTTGCTCAGCTTCTCCGCTATTGCAGTTAATGGTGTTTTTATTGCTGTATTATAAAGACATATTTCATTTGCTGAACCATAAACAATACTCAAACAGGCTTCCACCGGGGGTATCTCATCTTTGCTTCCTGCAATCTGAAAATGAAGGGCTTACTGTCTCTCATTGCTGGCCTGAGATTTGCTGCTCTCAATTCATCATGCAGTTGCAATCTGTTCTGGGAAGCAAAATTAAAGCACTGAAGTGCAAGCAGCAGAATGGTTAGTACTATACAAGAAGTCTGCTGATCCCTTGATTTAAATTGGAGTGTGCTGTGCACGGGAGAGAAATTCCTCACTTGATGGAAGAAATGTAATAGCACCTTGAAACTCAGGCTGATTTCAGGGGGCAAAAAGTAGACCCTGAGAAGGTGCACCCAAACACCAGGACTTAGAGAAAGGAATATGAATTTGCATACAAAATACAAATGATGAAGAAATCAGATGACTCGAATTTAAGTCTGGAAAAAAATGACAAACTGAATAAAACTGGGAGTTAGCACATCCACTGGGTCTCAATAATCTAATGTTTGGTGAGCCTTTCTTTATTAGGAATCTGGTTATTCAATCTATTAGTTATATTATATACCTGGCATGAAGTTCAGATATTTAATGACTATAACACCCACATTTTGTAAATACAATTCCACATACCTTCCAGACAGTTTCATTTCTTTGAAAAGTGAATGTGATTTGAGCTGCCAGGCACCAGTAAGGAATGTGTTCAATCTCATCAAAAGCAATTTTCCCAAAGATTAGTTGTGTGAAGGACAGCAGTCTCAGGGAGCATGGTGTGAAACTGAGAATAATGGGACCAATGGAGAGGCCAAGGTTCAAAGACCCTGACAGGAGACCACATCTGTAGTGCTCATGATTCTAAGTACATTCAATTTATAAAGCATTTGAGGAAAAAGCAATAAGAAGCAATATCTCAAGCTAGCTAACTGAAACTTGGTTCAGCATTTTTGTTCTATTCATGATAGGAAGATTAGGTTTATGGGGGTGCTTCCACAAATGAAAGTACAGTCCTTGATTTACTGGGCAAAAATGTTGGATTCAACCCAATGATCATACCCAAACTTTCTCTTTAGGAATCCTAATAATATTTATAGGAATCTCTTTATGGGTTAACAATTCCTTTTAGCAGAGTGTTATTGATGGTTTAGCAAAGTATGCTTTGATTTATTTTTGAAGATTAAAAGAAAAATTACAAACATATCTCCAAGTACTGTTCCTCAATTTAATCTCCAAAGATCTTTCAGGCTTTGTGCATTATAAAACTAATTAACCATCAAGGTAGCTCTTCCCCTGAGATTTAAAGGGTAACAAATTCAATCTGCCTGTCTTCTTTTGCATTTCCCTCAAACATCTGTTGCAGAATTCCAGAGTCGAGCATTTGGCACACTTCGGTATAGAAAATTCCTATATATTGTAATTTGTGCAGTGAAATATAGTTGATGGTATTGATTTAAGGACCACATTAAAATTCTTCAAAAACATTGCTGAAATGTTACTCAATGTTATGAGTGACAATAACTAAACTCTCTAGATAAAGCCCACTTTGATAGCTTGACTTGTAGTTTGCACTTTTGGAGAGAAAGGTTAACAAATAGCCAGAATTTCTTTTTTGACCCTCATGGATCCCCCTAGCTGTATGACATTCTTCCTTGTTTGCATCTACTCAAGTCAATAGAATAGTAATAGGCACAAGTTAAGTATTACACTGTTGTAGTTTCTTCTTCCTCCTCCTCCTCCTCCTTTTCCTCCTCCTTCTTCTTCTTTATAGTAACTTTAATAATAAATACTCAAATCACAGTTTGTGATTTTGCTATATTATTTGCAAACATTAGAAATGGCTTTACTGAATAGATTAACTGTTAGATTAATCAAGGTGCTGATGAAAAATCTGACTGCTGTATAAAGGCTGCAACTTCAAGATGATTTTTAATACAAATCCTTTGTTGGAGATGAGAAAATGTTTGTTGGGTTATAACATTACAACTTTTCTATTTGAACTTCTTATAGAATGGGAAAGGGAAAACCTCTTATAGACCAGAGTGGGAAAAGGTTAAGTATGTATGCAAAATAGAAACAGATGGCTATAAAGATTTGCCTCATTGTTACAAGGAGAACATATTACAATATCAGATTTTAAAAACCTAATGCTTGACATTACATTTTCAGTATCAGTGAAAATGGCTGACATAACATTTCATACCATAAAAACTTTAATTCCCTCCTAATCAGGACTAGTTAGGCCCACCAATTGTTAGCATGTGACTGTTCGCATATTCCAGAAAGCTGATGTGATTCTTAAGATAACAGAAGGCATGCATTACTAGCCTATATTTTAACATTAGGATACTTGGAGAATGGCTTTCAGATCTTCCTATTAAGATCAATAGGACGGGCATTTTTCGGTTTAGTAATTGCCTTGGATAACAACTGTTCATCCATAGAAAAACATTTTCTGACCAATGCACATACTTACATCTAGTTTCTGTGTCTGACAAAGTGCATTCTTGTACAAGAGACAAGTGATCTTCAAAATTTTCTCTTTCTTTCTTTCTTTCTCTCTCTCTTTCTCTCCCCTTCCCCCGCCCCCCTCAGTTTGCTTAGCAATCATGCCACCTACCAACTATTTTGCTGGAATCAATGGTGATTGCTAAACAAGAACCACTTCTATATGGTCATATTTGGGCAGAACAGGTGATAAAGTATTCTCTTTAGTTTCCTGGACTCAGGAATTGTCTAAATGTGGGGATATTTAGTTTGCTTTTTCATTGTCAGAATTGTGAGTCTATTACTAAAGTCAATTTTTATCTTAGGGAGATCTTTTATCCACTTTATGACTGAGTTTTGTTGATTCCATTTTTAAATTCTTTGCATTTGTTGCTTTGCCTTTTAGCATGTTGGCTTTTACTGCCATTATATTTTCAGTATTAATTTTATTATTATGCTTATCTTATATTTAACAGTGAAATCCTATTCAAATCTACTCAGAAAAAGAGTTATATTTTTAAGTGAGCAAAAGCTACCTCAAGTTTTCACTCCTATATGCAGCTATTACTACATATCAGTATCAGTCTAATCTAATGTCCATATTTCTCATCTTCCTTTAGCTGTATTGATTGCTACTTTCTGCCTCTCCCTGTCTTGGATTCATTTAAGTTTGGAACATATTAATAAGGTGAAGATTTCAATGTGTTTTGGAATAATCTCACAGCTTCTGTTTTTTAAAAAGCAATTTACTGACCCCAGGTAGAAGTGGTACTGCTTGACGTAATGCAAGTTATCCATGAAGTTTGGTGCCACATGTTCTATCCTGGATTAATCACATAACACAACCACTTGAAGCTTATGCATAACAATAGAGTGTGCAGTTACACCAGGCAAATGAAAATAAAATTACAAGGACTATCAATCTACATGCTTCAGGGTATCAGATAATCACCAGCTGGTGTGAGAAAGAAATTTACCTCCTTTGGTATGAGTCTCAAACCACAGGAAACATTATGGACTTTATACTGTGTTCTCTGAAAATCCATGTTGGTGTCTTGTGGAGAAAGGCTATTAAAATTAGATGGACGCTCATACGCTTTTTCTAAAAGAAAAATGTATTTCCATTAAATACAAGACATCTCAAGTAGACCATTTTCACTTCAGAAAATGCCAATTCTCTGATTACAAATCTTCAGAAGAATTGGATGGTAACACCTTTTCAATGCAAAGCCAGCCAAATAATTAAATTCCTGGGATTAAAGCTTGGGGGTTTGGGGTGGCTATGTCTTTTGGGGCGGGGGGGATCCTTTAATTGACATTAGGAATTTCTGTTTGTAATAAATAATACATCACAAACAAGTTAAAATCCTGTATTATTTTCTCCTCGTTTAATCCTTGCATAATGGTAGCACAAGTTACAAGTGACAGATAGCAGTGGTGGGTTGCTCCCGATTCGGTCCGGTTCTATAGAACCAGTAGTAAAACTGGTGGAAAGCTTCACCCACTGCCATGACATCATCATGGGTGTTCTGCACCTCCGCAGATGCTTCTGGGCATGTCCAGAAGCAAGCAAGCATGAGCAAAGCAAGTGCACATGTGCGCTCCCACTATGAACCAGTAGTAAAGGTAAGTGGAACCCACCCCTGGTGGATAGTTCTGTGCACAATCCTGCTAATGGAGACAGACAGCCATAGCCACAACTTAACAGCAGTACATTAAGTCTGTTGCAGAGCAATGCATTTTCCACCCAGCATAACTGCTATTCCAGTAATAATATCATAGGATGTTATTTGTGCCATCCTAATGGCACTATCCTGGGACTGTCATTCTATTTCATCATTACCTCTCATCAACACAATAGCATCTTCAGGTATTACATGCCTGCAGGCGCACCTGCCTCAGTGTAAGTAACAACCCTAAAGCTGACATGCATCATATTTATGCCAAATGCATACATTCACAGGGACTATTTCACTCCACAAACTTGCCAACTTTCCTCAATATTGAGAAAAGAAAGAAACTCTTTTCAGGCATTAAAAATGAAGGAGCTTGGAGAGTAGAAAAAGAGAGTTCTTGTTGACAAGGAAAGTCTGCAATGTTACTGAGACTGTGTTTTCTTTAGTCTTTTAGCAATTATGATCATAGAAATCACTGTATTCATATCCAGCTATTACAAAGTCACAATCAAGCCCTCCATCAAATTCAGGAGCTCATAAATACAGTAGAGCAGGCAGACATTTCCATTTCCTCCATTTCTGCATTTTTTTATATATATCTATGAAGAACGAGAGGAGAATTCCCACTTCCCTAGCTACATCAACCTGAGGTTAGGTGAATGCCAACAACTCTTCTATTTCATCTATGCATTTCTAGGTCCAAAATATTAATCTGACTAAATTAACCAACCAACCCACTTTATCTCCAGGCAACTCATCTAAAGGAGATTATGGAGTTCATAATAAATTAAGATCAACTTAACCTTTTTGGTTCAATTAATCTAATCAGATCTCTACCAAGAAATATAACTATCCACACCGTAAATTGCATGTCATTAAAGAAAGATTTAGGGCAGCGTATTCCAGAATATTGATTTTTTTTTCCCCTGCAGCTGCTTATTTATAATGTTCTCAAGCACCACAGAAGCAATAAAGTTTGCCTATCTAGATACATATCTACATATTCTACCTCGCTGGGGAGGAAAGATACCTAGAGCAGAGATTCGGGCTCCTAATGAAGAAGTTCTGTTTGCCTGCCAGAAACAACAGATAAATGACAAAGCAATTTTCACACTCCTTAATGAGTTCCCAAGATACTTCGTCAAATTCCACACTGTTGAATAGATGAATTTAAAGTCGGGCTGCTTTCTTCCAATCTTAGAAATTACATCCTTCTCCCTCCTCCATCAATATGAATCAGGGAAGCTGGACAGCAATGGAGTAATGCATGGTTCACACACCTAGGGGTAACAAGATCTGCTAACAGTAGTCCCAGCATTGATTAACGGTATCACAATGAATAAGAAAAGAGCGAAGAATGATTTGTCACTTTTGAAATGCATCCACAATTGTTTTTCAGACTTTTTTCAAAAAAAAAGAGGAAAGGTGCCTGATTTAATGTTAGCCTGCTGGGCAATTGAATGGTTAGCAGGTTACTAGGACTTCCAGGGAAAATTGTTCAATTCTCTTCAGACACAATAGCCCAAATGTGACCCATGGTAATCACAAATCCACACTTCTCAGCAGTTAAAAAAAATAATAAAAAAATTAGAATCTATCTGAAAAGTAGTCTGAAGTTTTTATTACTTGATTTGATAAGCCAACATGTTTTTGTTATGGATGAGCTATATATTTCCAGTTATTTACAGTTATTTGAAATTAATTATAATTTGGTTACTTTATACATTAACTGCTTGTGTTAAACACAAGCACTGATTTGTCCTGGATTTTTCAAATAATTCATTTTATTTCTTTTTACATCTTACTTCAATCTATATATTTTTTTAAAAAAAACATACTTGCTTTCAGCCTGTTTCATTAATGCCTGATCTTTATTTTCTGCATATGTTGTTTAATTTGTAAGAAAGAACTGTGTAATTCTTTCTAATAGGAACAACATTTTGCTAAAATTCAGCATTCTGCTTCAGCTTTTTTATATTTAATTTTATTCATTTAATTTTTTTATTAAACTTATTTGTTACCTATTTCACCTAAACACAACTCTAGGTGGCTTACAATCAATAAAAGCAACAGGATAAAACATTAAAATAATAAATATTAACACTGATTGATTTAAGAATTAACAAAGATGGCAAGGAAAACAGCAACTTGCACACAGGGAGGAGATGGGGTTTTATCTTAGTCGATTAACCATCTCCGGTATGTCATAAAAGCACAAAAACATGTCTGCATTTGTCAAAAAGTCAAGATGATGCAAATGTCTGCATGATCAAAGTCAACCCCCTTTTAATAGGAGCCACCCAAATGTAAAAAGGAATGGAGCTTTTGAGTCTGCCGTTTATTTAAAAAAACTTCTTCGTTTGCTTGCTTGTTTATATCCTGCCTTTATTGTTTTTATAAATAACTCAGGGCAGCAAATATACCAAATACACCTTATATTTCCTTATATTTTTCCCACAACAACAACCCTGTAAGGTAGAGTTATCTATTCTGGTACTCTTTGGTTTTATCCATTATCAATTATTCAACATACATCAGCAATAATGTCTCACGTTGCTGACATTTTTCAAAAGCTACTTGATCATCTTACATCTACCTTTCCATGTAAGGAATTATCTAATCTGATTTAGATAATACTATGCATTATTTTGCTAACATGGGAAATTAAGGATAGTGCTTCAAAGTTTACACACTCTGTTAAGTCTCTTTTCTTTGGGAATATGTAGATTTGTCTCTTGGTCTATGAGCTAATATATTGTTCCCCGGATCTGCTTATATAGCAATAGCAATAGCATTTAGGCTTATGTATCGCAGCATAGCATTTTATAGTACTCTCTGGGTGGTTTACAATGCAAACATTATTTGCATATTGCCCCCAACAATCTGGGTCTTCATTTTACTGACCTCAGAAAGATGGAAAGCTAAGTCAACCTTGAGTTCTGTCAGGATCAAACTCCAGGCTGTGAGCAGAGTTTGCCTGCAATACTGCACTTTAACTACTATGCCACCAGTGCTCCTTGGTTAGAAGCTACACTTATGCTTCTCTTGCTCGGCATATTTCTGTAGCTATTCTATTCCAGACCTCACTACAACAAAGCAGAATTGTAAAATATGTTTTTTAGATATTTTACTAGTGTTTTGAGAATCCGTCATTCTGGTAAATTGTCAGTATTTAGTGGTTGTTAATTGCAGAGACTGATCCAGGGAAGTGCCAGGACTAAACACTGTATCAAAAACTATTCAGATGAATTCTAAAGAAATCAATAAAACCGAGAATTAAAACAAGCAAGAATTTGCATTCCTACAGATTAAATTCCTTTTGAGAAATTCAGATACATTTCTCCATTGATTTTTTTTATTTTTAAATTATTACTTTGTAAGAGAGAGAGAGATAAATAGTTAAACCACTATATAAAAGTTAAAGATATGAAATTAGAGGGGAAAAAACTATAGCAGCATGTTAGAGAAATAAGCAAGAACAGAAATAGTGCAGAATAAAATGAAAATAAAACCAAAACGTCAATGAATACTAATTCTAAAATAGGTGTGAGGGACCCGTGGCCTTCAAATTTTGCAGAAATACAAAAGTTGGCCACCCTAGCAGTGGCTATTTGGGCTATCACTTTAGAATTGTGGTTCTGCAACATTATCTTTGTTGTAAAAACAAAAAAAGTTTTTTCTGCACTTACTGATATCCATAGAGTATTTTTGTTTGTTGTTCCCCAAAAAAACAACTAGATATTTTGGAAAAGTAGCAACTGGATCAGGGGTGGGATTAAAAAAAAAATTACTACTGGTTCTGTGGGCGTGGCCTGGTGGGCGTGGCATGGCTTGGTGGGAGTGGCTTGGTGGGCATGGCAGGGCAAGGTTACTGCAAAATCCCCATTCCCTCCCCAGTCCAGAGGAAGGATACTGAAAAATCCCCATTTCCTCCCGATCAACTGGGACTCGGAAGGCAGAGAATAGATGGGGGTATTTACCAGTTCTCCGAACTACTCAAAATTTCCGCTACCGGTTCTCCAGAATTGGTCAGAACCTGCTGAATACCACCTCTAACTGGATGCTTAAAAGAAGGAGCAGCCCACATTTGAAGAAAGGAATATGTCCTAAGTCCAGCTGTATCTAATATATTTCCAAGGAGCATTAGAAAAGGGGTTACAAGGTAGCGGATTCCACTAGTTCAGGATTTCAACCCAGTTTATAAAAGAGAAAAGTAATCTCTGTTCAATCTAGGCTGAATCTAAATCTATTGGTAATTACGTTTAATACTTCAGTTGGGAGAACTGAAACTCCTATTTTTGAACAATTTGATTCTCCAGAGGTGTGTTGTCTACTTTTGCTTCTGCTCTTCTATCTATTGATTTCTGTGAATTCTTCTATTGTGTTGCAATTCTTTTGCCCAAAATTGTCATGTATATTGGTCTTTACCATAATTTAAATTTTAAAAATCTTAAAAGAGTAGGTTTCTATACACTGTAATATCTATTTCCGTACATAACAACTTCTTTTCAAATTCTTTCAATTTGTGGAATTAGAAGATTTGGAGTATTTTTTTAAAAATCATTATATTCTAACACTTTTTTACAACTATTTCCTTGAATAACTGTGTTTTGGGTAAAGTCAAAGAATATTACCTCCTCTGTGCTAAACTTATTTTCAGTATATCTTTTCTCACTGAAAATTGTTATTGCGCATTTGCACAACAAATACTATTATCTCTAGATATTTCTCAAAATATACATTAAAAAAAAGCTTATCATAATTATGACTATTGCTTTGCTCCAATCAACTGATTTGAAATAATTCTGCAGTCTTAACCATAACTGAAGCACTTTATTGATGATAAGCATAATAAATGTTTTCTATAACAATGAAGTTATAACATGTGCCATTGTATTTCTCTTTTTCAATCCTAAATCTTTGGACCTTCACCTCCATCTTTCTCAAACTACTTTTCTCACAATCTAGGTTGAATTATAAATGATGAGGCGTGTGGCGAACAAATTGGAAAGATATGCTTCATCAACAATAGTTCCTTTGTGAGCCATTATACACTGAACCAAATTAAAAGACCAGCCAGGTGTCTAAATTTGCTTAGAAGAGAGTTTGATTCTTCAGAAATTATTTTTTCATTTACTTTAAGAAAGGCATCCTGTTAATTCTTCATAGGTATCTCATTTACAGTATGAGTATTGGCAATTTTACAGGAGTCAAAGTTCAGGCTTTTTTCACAATCTCAAACAGTATTAAAACAGTAATAAAACTTATTATAGTATTGGCAATAGTAGAAATGATATCAATGATAGGACATATACTAATAGCCTCACCCAGATTACAGTGTTATAAATAAAGTGCAGACAGCCTAATATTTTTCCCTAACAACTTTGTAATCCTCTAGTTGAAAGGGAAAAAAATCAATTGTTGCAATTTTCCATATCAGTAAATTAGATAGTGTTGAATTTTTCATATGGTGATCTAAAATGGCCAGTGTGCAGGTATAACAAATTATTTATCATTTAAAATGTATTTTGAATGAAACCATGAGAATCCAGAGGAAAAAATTACCTCAATGAATTCAGTAGGTATATTCTAAGTATGGCAAGCCTGTATCCATTCCATGTACAAACACATGTGTATTCATTTCTATTTTATCCATGGCAAAACAGCTTATTTTTCATGACTCCCTTGATAGAGTATGCTAGACCTCACAGAAGGAATTTCTTAAAGAGTCTTGTCACTGATAAATAGAATGTTGCCTAGTGGAAAAGACATAAGAGACTATTTCTGAGGGCAGGCAGTGGTCTTTAAAAAATATTTAGATACTGTCATTCAAAATTCCAACAAGCAGGAATGTATGAAAGTCTAATTTGCTTGTGATTTGTGGTGGGAGAATGAAAAGGCTTGGGTTTTAAGGAGTTCCATTTGCTCTGCATTATATTGGTCAAACACAATACCGTTACTATATAAGTCACATGTAATATGATGGGATGTGTGGAATATTTCATGAGTAAAAGCAGTGTTTTGACCTCAAATTCTCTCAGGTCCTTTTGCTTCAAATGAGATATAATTATCACTCAGAAAATTGCAAGCAGATATTCTTCCTGAAAAGCAACAGTTTCTCTTATGCCAAACTATACAATGCCATGTTTTAAGTTAATGTCACGTGGTAGCATGTGAAAATAATGACTTGATCAAAATATGAACTTTTTAGAATTATAGTATAATTTCCATAATGCTGCAGGGTCAAAGGAGAGACACCACAGACTTTTAATTAAGCAACATGATTTTTTTTCATTTGATTTTAAATTCCCATTACATATGTCTGTAAATCTTAAAGCCATCCAGTTGATGGCTTTCTTGTGTAAAAAAATCTTCAAGAATATGCCATAAATAAATTGGTACATTCTGGCTCACAATGCACAAATTGTAAAAATAAAATAGGAAGCAGCTATTATTTTAGTTAATAGCATATTAGTGACGTGAGATAGACTTTTGTTCATTAATGATCATTCCTACTCTTCAGATTGATGTATTTCAAAAGAGAGGGTTAAGTGGATGTCTTACAAATGATTTTTAAAAGATTGATTCTGATTTAAAAGAGCAGATTTCAAAAAATATCCAAATTTATAAAAAAATGAAAGTACAGTGTGAGCCATACAGCATATTAAGAAGAACAGGTGCTTTGGTGCTTGAGGTAATAGCATATCTGGTAAAACATTAGAAGACAGCACAAAAGACAAGGAGGGGAAAGAGAGGGAAGTTAATTTAACACAATTAGTGCTTATGCTTTGGAAGACAAAGTGGAAACTATACAAGCACAGTCATAAGGTTTTATAATAGCACTTAAAGTATTGGGTGGGTGAGTTAGATGGTAGCTTAAGGCACAAGAGAAAAGACTAAAGAAATGTGGCTGGTTGTGTTTCATTAACTGAGCTCAAGGTTTAGTATTCTCACTCCTTATGGTTTCTCACCCAAGGTTTAGTATACTTGTGCCATTTCCTTTATTCTTCTATAATTTTTCTTTTCTAAACCTTTTCATTCAAGGCCTTTCTTGCTGTCTTCTTTTGATACTTTAATGAGTTCTGTTTGTCCTACTTTCATTGCATTACATTTTCTATTATTGTTTCTTGAATTTTGGATACTAAAAAGAAAAAGCAAAGCACATACTAAACCAAGAGAGAAATACTATGGGCACAGGGCATTATGCAATGGTGGCTCAACCTGATAGTGGGTAGCCCTCTCAAAGCAAAGCCTCATTGGTCTTAGCACAAAAAAAATCGCCACCCCTCAGAAACCATAAGAAGTGAGAATGAGTGTTTAGAAACCATGATTTATTTTTAATAATGAGCAGGTCTGCTGGACAGGTAATACCTTGGAGATCACTGATGGCTAGGTCATCTATCAGGAAAAGGATAATGTCTGGAAAGGGCCTAAGAGGAAGAATCAGGGCCTTGGAGTTAGATGCTAATCTTATATACACTTATGATAGGTTTCATTTATTATAGTGCAATTTACTTCTACAAGGACATGGTTTGCAGTGTTTAATACTTTGAAATTGATAGTGTGTGTGTGTGTGTGTGTGTGTGTGTGTGTGTGTGTGTGTGTTTTCTATGATATCAAAACTATCTACCATACCAGGTATGCCAGAAAAAGTTAATCCCTTGAAACAATCCTTTATTCTGACCTCTGAAAGAGAATAGCATTATGAATGAGCAGGCCTCTTGAGTCTCATTTTCCATCTAATGCATTCACAAATCTATTCAATTTATAACAAAGAGGGAAGAATAAACAATTAGGCCTTACATTTAGCAATGCTGTTACACACCTGGCATCAATTAAATGCTTTAATTAAAAGTCATAGTAGAGAGTATGCCTGTATAACCTTTTCAGAAGTCACTCCATAGTGTGCATTGCAAAACCTTCCATTATAGTGTTGAGCATCAACTTTTATAGCATTTCTTCATAGTCAACAGAGCTAATGAGTTGGAAATGAAAACCAAATAAGGCATAGTTATTCTGACACCCAACCTTTAATTTTCCTCCAAAGAAAAACAAATTAATTACATATTATAAAGTGAAAAGCCAATGTCAGCCAGATTTATAGTAGACTTTATATGGATTTTGGAGACATTTTTGTACATTTCAATATGTTAGAAGAATATACCAATAATCATGTCCTAACATTTGAGGAACAGAACTCATCCTTGGAACCATTATTCTTTTAAAATAAAGTCTCATAAAATAAAGACTCCTTCAAATTGAATTTGATTGCTAGTGACTTAATGTATATGTCCACAGTTTTCTTCACAACCACATAGAAATATTTTGGCATTGCTTCTTTCAGTTACTTTGTATATCCACTTTTTTATTTTTTCCAGTTTTTCTTCTTAACATGTTATATCCTAATACTGTTTTTTAAAATCAATGCTTTTCAATTGTATGAATTTTTACTTATTTCTTCACACTCATTTACTGACCTCTTCTATAAGGTATTGCCACTTATTTATTTTATTTTGCATTTTATTTTTACCGTGTAAAATTTAAGATTGTGTATGTATCTATGTGAGGTTATGAACTAGTATTACTGGACAAATTAAAAATGAAGAAAGCAGTTAAGACTTACTGGAATTATTCTGACAAAGAATTACTGGAGCTTTGAAATAATAGTTGAAATGTTCGAACAAATATTCTGCAACAGTCAAAAGGCCGAGTAACATATGATAAAAACTTGTATAGTGAAGTCTCTGAAATTTGTAACATTTAATCTTCATCTAATAATTTTCCCCATATTTTAGAGGCTATCATAAATCAATTTTTAAAGGGATTTAATTTAATTTTTGTAACTGTACAAAATTTGACAAGCTTCATTCTGTCACAAACCCTAGGTTTACTGGAGGGGAGCCTGAGTGGCGTAGGAGGCTAATGCCTCCTACTAAGGCAGCATTTAACATCCAGCTGCCTGCAATTACTGTGAGTTCAATCCTCACCAGGCCCAAGGTTGACTCAGCCTTCCATCCTTTCTAAGGTGGGTAAATTGAGGACCCAGTTTGTGGGGGCAATAAGCTGACTTTGTATAAATATACAAAAGTATGAAGGCTATTGCTTAATGCATTGTAAGCCACCCTGAGTCTCCGGAGAAGGGCGGCATATAAATCAAAAAATTTTTTTAAAAAAACTTTATCTTGTACTACTAAAAAGAATATTAAAGACATGAGGCATCTTTATTCCTCCAGTCTAGGAAAGGGGAGGTCAGAGCTTCATTTTTCCTAAGGCATGACAAGACAGGGTAAGCTCTTCCAGAACCATCACAAGGCAGCTTTGAGAAGCTCTGGTTTGGGTAAGTGATTGGCTATACCTTAAAAATAGAAGACTGTTGACACTAGAAGGACATGACCTTCAAATAGGTCATGTGGCACGCTATCATCTGGGAAAAGAAGTATAAGGTATACCAGTACTTACAAAGGCATTATATTAGGAGGGCACTTTTAGATATTTGGATCAAGACCAAAAGAAATAACTATATAGACCAATTGGATATCGACAGTACTAACACTCACACATCCTAATTTTCTCAAAATGGAGGGGTGGGCTATTACATATAAAGAATTACTAAACGTGAAAGGGGAATTAAAATCAAGGAATAAATTAAAGGAAGAAGGAATTGAATTAGAATGGTGGATATACCTAGAAATACAATCCAAATTTATGGAGGATAAAAAAGAGCAGAATATAAAATTAGAGCCATCAAAACTGGATAAAATTTTACTAAGCACAGAGAGAAAGGCCATAAAAAAATTGTACCACTATTTATTACCACTATTTATTAGCCTGAAGAACAAGTTAAGGAGATAATGAGAACTTGGAGTAGATGTTTTGAGTATAGTATCAATTTGGACAATTGGCAAAATTTGTGGGAAAAAATATCATAATCACACTGGCAGCTTCTTATAAAGAAAGCCTGTATAAAATGTTCTACAGGTGGCATTTCCCACCCACAAGATTGGCAAGAATTAGTAAAAAATACTCCCCAATTTGTTGGAAATGTGAGGTGGATCCAGGATCATATTACCATATGTGGTGGGAGTGCTCAAAAGCCAAAAGTTTCTGACATCAAATAAGGAGCTGGTTAGAAGAGATGTTAATGTTTAAAATAGAAGTTAAGCCAGAATTTTTCTTACTAGGCATGACAGATGGCAAATATGACAATAATGTAACCTATTTAATATTGCTTATACTTACCGCGACAAGACTAGCAGTTGCTCAAAAATGGAAGTGTAAAGAAATACCCTCAGAGGAAGTAATACACAAAATTTACAGCTGTGCAGAGATGGACAGACTTACTTTAGAATTCAAAGACAAAAGCGAATCAACATACTATGAAGTCTGGAATAAAGTTTATAATTTGTTTTATAATTGGTTAGATAAGAAAAGGAATGCCAAAAACAAGGGATAACAAATGTCTGGAAATGTATATATCAATGTATATCAAAATATCAATGTATATTGAATTTGTGAATGTAATATAGGTTTATTAAATCCATGCATAGTTGTTTAGGAAGTAAAATACTGCATACTTGATACATAATGAAATGAAATAGGAAATATGTAAATTTGTATATAGATCAAGGAATAGATTACTTATTAGCTTGATTTAGACACAAATGTTAGAAACCAGAGACGTTGAGCAATGTCCATTGTTTTACTTTTAAAACTAATTATATATATGTGTGTGTGTGTGTGTGTGTGTGTGTATATATAAATATGTGTGTGTGTGTATGTATGTATGTATGTCTGTCTGTCTGTCTTTGGTTATTCGGGTCTTCTCCCACGTAAAATTGGAAGTGTCTTGGCGACGTTTCGATGAAGTCTCATTCGTCATCTTCAGGCTGGTGTTCTCGGCTTCGTGTTTCCAGGAGCAATGAACCAAAGACAGATATATATGTGTGTGTTTTCTGAGGTTTTCGCGGGTGTTTATATGTAGGTCTTTGGTTATTCGGGTGTTATCCCACGTAGAATTTGATGTGTCTTGGTGACGTTTCAACAAAGTCTCATTCGTCATCTTCAGGCTGGTGTTCTCGGCTTCATGCTTCCACATTGGCACATTGCTCCTGGAAGCACGAAGCCGAGAATACCAGCCTGAAGATGATGAATGAGACTTCGTCGAAACGTCGCCAAGACACATCCAATTCTATGTGGGAGAACACCCGAATAACCAAAGACTACATATATATATATATATGGAATGTAGGTGTGTGGGAGAGATTTACTGATGTAGCATTCTTGAATATGTTTATTTAATTTATTTGTATCCCACCTTTATTATTTTTACAATAATTCAAGGTGTCAAACATATTCAACACCTCTTCCTCCATCTCTTTTCTATATATTTGAAATACAATTTTTGAAATGGTATATAAAGTACAGAGATGTGACAATCCTAGACCAAACCCTAGTAGTCCAGGGAATTTCTAGAAGCCTGAAACTCTGACAAATCAATAAACACATATATATTAACAACATCTACAGATTATGTAAAAGAGACAAACAACCATTCCCAAAAGAGAAGAAAAAAAGACTCCAGCACCTCTGCACCAGTAATCAGCATCCAGGTCAGTATAGATTACTCCAAAGTTAACTTCAGACCAACAATCAAGTAAGCAATACCCCAATTAAGAAACTGCCAAAGAGCCATCAGCAAACAGACCAAAGAATCTCTAAGATCGCCCCCATCCACATAGACAAGCAAGTCACCAGAATATAAACTGATAGCAAACAGCACTTCTCACTAGAACTGATAATTTAGGTAATGAAAAGTCTTTAAGAAAACAAGTAACCTCAGAGAGCACCAAGGCCCCTCATTTCAATCCTGAGCTACAAATGTTCTCCTTTAAAGTACAGAGATGTCAGATTAATGTATTGATCATATAAATATGTGTTTGGAAAGAAGCACTACTGAGCCTATAGTTTAATTCTAGGTAAAAAGGAACCGTAACAATGTACTATATTTCAGTGTTAATTTACATATAGATACTTTCAGGAAAACATTTACCAATGTGCCATTGTTGAACTCATCAACATTTGTCTGAGAGGTTTACTGCATACATAAGCATTATTTTGATCTAGTATGCATATAACTGGGTTGTATAAATGACTTGTTAATCCCAAATGGACAATGTATATCTTAAAAAAGTAAACAATTCAAAAATATTGCCTTTTTTAGAAACTGTCATGTCTATACATCCATATTGAATTCCATGGCTCACTTTTTAATAAATGTGTTGGAACCCTGATTGTGTCAGATGCATCAGCCACAGCATATCAACAGCTGGCCATTGTGTTGACTTACCATTTTTTTACCTTCCTAGGAGCTCAGCTTTTGTTACCATGCTTTTATAGGCCTGACCCCCTTTCTCATTTGAGTGCATATCTTCAGTTTCAGTCTGCCTTCCCATGGGACGACAGGTGTTCCAACACGAAAGCCCTTTGATGTGAACAACAACACACAGAAACAATTTGATTCATCTGTTTCTTGCCTAGGATGCCTGGATCATTTCATTTCTGAATGAAAATATTTGTTCCAGGGGAAAAGAATAACTGGCTCTGTTTTCCTTTTGAAAAGACTGTGCTTACCTAAAAATGAGGCAATATCTACAGCAAACGTAATGGCATGTAGTTTTTCAATGGTTCCAATTGTGATGATAAAATTTCAGTAAGATCTATTCTAGACTCACGTACAGTAGTGGCCAAAATTGTGAAAACCTTTTGGGAAAAGTGTATTTTCTAAAACTAGCTAATAATACCACTTATTTTTTTGAGTAGTACCATAAAATAATATATCAATGGAAAGATAATTTAATCAAGAATGTAATGCAATAACTTTTATGAAGGATTTGCTATTAGAATAGAAATATAAAGAAGAAAAGTGAAACACGTAGAAAAAACGAGATATATAAAATTTATCACCATAGAAATAACGAGAAATACAAAAATTATCACCATGTCAATTAATACTTAGTTTGGTAACCATTAGCATGAATTATGGCCTTACAACGTCTTCCTATGGAATGAACCAAGTATTTTAGTTCGGCAGCTGTTATAAAGTGAAACCAAGATTGAATGATTGCTTCAATTAACTGGGTTTTATTGCTGGATCGCTTCTGACTAACAAGTTTCTTTAATTGGCTCCTAGATTTTCAATTGGGTTAATGTCTGGGCTATTCCCAAGCTATTCCATCAGTAAATATGATTATCTTGAAACTCCCCCAAAAAAGTGGTGTTATTAGCCATCAAACCTCAAAAATACACTTTTCCCAAAAGGTTTCCACAATTTTAGCCACTACTGTAACTACAAACTCTATAAACAGAAAAGGGGAGAAGTGTGCAGTGCATTAAAGTTTCCCAGTAAGGGTTCATTTCCCCTTATAACAGTGCTATCTACATGAGTTGGATTAAAACTCCCCTCATCACCAGCCAGAAGAAAAGTTGGAGTAGATCCTCAAGAGGATCCTCTTTTGCTTTGGCCTTTCTCCTTGAAACTTCTATATAATTCAGGAGACATAAATTGTAATGCATATATAGGTAGCCCTCAACTTAGAACCACAACAGAGGCCAAAATTTCCATTGCTAAGCAGGACAGTTGTTAATTTTGAATTTTGTCCCATGTTACAACCACAGTTGTTAAGTGAAATCCATGCAGTTGTTAAATTAGTAACATGCCACAGTTGTTAAGTGAAATCCACACAGTTGTTAAATTAGAAAACATGATTGTTAAATGAATCAGGTTTCCCACTGACTTTGCTTGACAGAAGTTGTGACCTGTCAAGATAATCACATGATCCAGGAAACTGCACTGACATAAATACATGTCAGTTGCCAATGATCCAAATTTTGCTCACATGACCACGGGGATGCCACGGGGTCATAAATATGTGAAATATCTTTTTTCAATGATACTGAAACTTTGAACTGTGGCTGTTCAAACAAATGGCTGTAAGCTAAGGACTATCTTTATATTTATAAAGTCTAACCGAACATAGGAGTTAATCAAAACAAATGAAAATTTATAACTGCTGCTAAAATTTAAGTCTAATTCCAGTTTCTCTGTCAGTCCTAGCCATGAATAGATTCAAGCTGTTTGTTAGATCATGGGCACAAGAATGGACAGGACACACAGTAGAATCAACACTTTTATTAGCTCTGTAAATCGCAATAAGGAATCCTAGCCGTGGCAGCTCCTTTTATAGCTAGGAGCTGTCCGCGTCTTCAGCCACTGACATTACTCTGAATTTCCTGCTCCCTTTCTTGATTGGTCTGTTCAAAATTGCCATTCAATACTCAACACCCCTACCCTCTAGTTCAGCATAACCAGTCCTGAAGTCTCTAGGCTACATAGTCACGTAAGTAGGTGGGTCATCTCGATGTGCAACTAGACCTGTGCAGATCAGTCGTCCCAGCATTCTTGGAGTGAGAGGTCGAGTTTTGTGGCTCTGCTGGTTCTGCCTCCGAAACTCTCTCGAACTTGCTCTCTTGTGTGGAATTATTTTCCTGGATGTTACTTCCCCCCGCCCCCCGGACGACATGGTGAATTGTAACTGATGTTTGGCTCCTCCTCCTGGACTTCAGGTAAGTGTCCGCTGCCTCTTCTCGGTTTGAGTCTTTTCCTGTGCTGTCTTGTATTTGTGCCTGTGGTAGGATCTGGTTTCTTTCTATGCATTTTTCCTTCCTTTGCTCATGGGCATTTTCTGGTGGCCCATTTTCGTTCCTGGTCACTCAGCTTCTGGTCTGGTCGATGTGCCGCTTCCACTGTCGGCCATACTCAGTCTGTAGTCTATAAAACAGTGGTCTTGTAACTTGGGTTATTTCTCCCAGTATCCATAGGGGGTTACTGCTGAAGTTCTTTGCGTAAATTTTGTCCCCCTCTTAGAATTTCCGGATCCTGCTCGTGGTGTCGGTTGGCTTTTCCATGCTGTACTGTGGGTGCAGTCTGTCTAATGGGGATCGTAACTTTCTCCCCATTAATAATTCACCCGGGCTTCAGCATGTGGATGCACTCAGTGTGATTTGCTGGATAGTAAGTAGCTTGTCTATTTTGGCCTGCATGTCCCCAGGCCCTAGCCTTGCCAACATCTCTTTGATCGTTCTCACCGTCCTCTCAGCAAGCCCATTCATGGATGGTTTTCGTGATGCAGATAATGTGTGTCGGATTCCTTGGTTGGGTAGGAACATCTCAAATGCATTAGCTGTGAACTGGGGCCCATTGTCAGACACTAACAAGTCGTGCAGCCCATGTGTTGCAAACAGTCTTCGTAAAACTCGGATAACAGCTTCTGTGGTTGCTGATGGCATTAGATACACCTCCAGCCATTTGGAGAATGCATCCGCTATTATTAGGAACATGTTACCCTGGCATGGCCCCACAAAGTCTATATATATTCTTGACCAGGGTGTTCCTGGGTTCTCCCAATCATGTGTGGGTACTATGTGTGGTGCGGGTTGTGATTCTTGGCAGGGTGTGCATGTTGCCACTCATGCCTCTATCTCCTTATCCATTCCGGGCCACCACACATAGCTTCTTGCCAATGCTTTCATTTTCACTATTTCTGGGTGCCCCTCGTGTAAAATGTTTAAAATGTCCTGCCTTAGCACTCTGGAATTATGACTGTGTCTCCCCACAATATGCACCCTTTTAATCCCAACAGCTCGGTCTGTCTTGATTTGAATGGTTGGAATTCCGTGTCCACATTCACTTCTGGCCATCCCTTCCAGATCCAGTTCAAAACATGCACCAGAGTTTTGTTTTTTGCTGTGGCTCTCGCGATGTCTGTGCACTTTCCATTGTTTCAATCAGTAGTGTGGTTGATGCTGCAGCTGGGTCTTCTGTTATTTGAAGAAGTGGGCATCTGCTGAGTGCATCAACATGGTCGATTGTCTTCCCAGGCTTATACTTCAGCTAGTAATCATAGGCTATTAGGAACTCTATCCAGCGAAGCATTCTTGGCGATAGTATAGGAGGTGTGAGTTTGTTTCTGACAATGATGCCAAGTAATGGTTTATGGTCAGTGATGACTTCAAATCTCTAGCCATACAAATACTCGTGGAATCTCTTTATTCCAGCTACTGCAGCCAATGCTTCCTTATCTAATTGGCTGTAGTTCCTTTCTGGTTTGGACAATGTTCGGGAATAGAATGCAATGGGGGCTTCTTTTCCGTTTGGGATGCAGTGGCTCAGTACAGCTCCAATGCCAAAAGGTGACGCATTGCAGGTCAGCCTGATTGGCAATGTTCCTGTTGTGGCTCCGTTGCCTGAGCCTGCATCATCAGCAGGGGAGGACTCTGAGAGTGAGGGACAGGAGTTGGCAAGACCTCCTTCTCCAGGACTCTCCTTTCTGGCAATGCCTCCGGAGGACACCGAAGGGCAGGAGATAGGCCCAGAGCCAAGCTCGTCCCTGCAGCCACAGGAGGACATTGACGAGGGCAGCGAGTTTTGGTTGGACCCTCGCCAGCGTCGGAGAGACAGGAGAGCCCAGCAGAGGAAAAGGCGTGGTCGTGATTAGCTGGTGGACCACGCCTCTTATTAGACTATATAAGTAAGCGATCGTAGGCATATCTTTGTGACGAACAAAAACAAAGATACGTGGATCCCGGTGTTGAATCGGCCCGGCGTCTTAGCTGTGGTGTGTATGTGACGGACTGTGTAATAAACACGTTGGCAAGCAACTGCGGAGTGCTGCCGTCATTTTGTTATCATCTCCCTTGGTTGCCTGCCAGTTCCTTAGCCTCTGGGTGTCTGAGGGGGGGGGTTCTTTCTGGGCACGGGGCCAGAACAGTTCCACTGTATTGCACCAATACTCTGTCCAATGTTAATAGTTTTTTTATTTCTTCGAATGCTGTTCTTTCTTGTTTCCCCTACCTCCATTCCGTTGTTTTGTCCAGTAGCTGGTGGAGAAATTCAGCAGTTGTAGCTTTCTGTGGTAGGAAAATATTATAAAAGTTCAGTAACCCAAGGAATGCTTATAGCTCCGTTTTGTTTTTTGGTGTAGGTGCTTCTTTAATGGCCCTCAGTTTCCCCGGAGTGGGTTGTATTCCTGATTCATCTATTAAGTATGCCAGGAATTCTACTTGTTTCTCTGCCAAGTTGCATTTGTTCCTTTTTACTTTTAGCCCCACTTCTTGGAATCTAGATAGCGCTTTTCTTACATGCTGCTGTAGCTGGTCTAAGTTTACTGACGAGATTAGCACATCGTTGAAATATGGGACAACTCCTTCAATTCCTTGTAATAGGTATTCCATCAGGCTTTGGAACAGCCCTGGGGCTATGCTGACTCCAAACTGTAGCTGCTTGCATTTAAAGGCACCCCTGTGTGTCACAATTGTTTGGGCCTTGGCTGTGGCATTGTCTACAGGAAGCTGTTGGTATGCTTGTGCCAGGTCAAGCTTTGCAAAAAATTTTCCTCGGCCCAAGGAGTGGAGCAGATATTGCACAACTGGCACTGGATAAGCACACTATTGTAACGCCTTGTTTATTGTACTTTTATAGTCGCCACAGATGCGTATCGACCCATCTGGCTTAACGGGGGTGATGATGGGTGTCTCCTACTTTGCATGGTCTATAGGCTCTAATACTCCCTGGGCAACTAGCTTGTCTAGTTGTTCATCTATTTTGGGCCTTAGAGCAAGTTTATTTATTTATTTATTTATTTATTTATTTATTTATTTATTTATTTATTTATTTATTTATTTATATCAAATTTATATACCGCCCTTCTCCCTGAGGACTCAGGACGGTGTACAGCCAAAGTAAAAACATAAACTACAAACATTAAAAATGCAATTAAAAAGACATATATAAATTTGGCCCGATAAGTAAAAAACAATGACAAAACAATTTAAAAACATTTAAAAAGTCAGCCCGGCTTGCTGAAAAAAGAAAGTTTTAAGGGCACAGCAGAAGGCACTGAGGTCTTGGATTCTCCTTATCTCTGGGGGCAATTGGTTCCAGAGGGTAGGTGCTCCCACAGAGAAGGCCCTCCCCCAGGGGGTCACCAGCCTACATTGTTTGGCTGATGGCACCCCGAGGAGGCCCTCTCTTTGGGAATGCACAGGTCAATGGGAGGTCGTCAGTGGCAGCAGGCGGTCTCGAAGATATCTAGGTCCTATGCCATGGAGCGCTTTAAAGGTGATAACCAACACCTTGAAGCAGACCCGGAAGACCACTCAGAGCCAGTGCAGCTCACACAGGAGGGGTGTTATATGGGACCCTTCTGGGTTTAATCCAGACAGGGGCAATTTGGGGGTCTAAATTAAATTATATTGGGGACCCCGTGTACTTGCCTAATTCACCGTTGAACACCTCCATGAATTCTGTCATCAGCTTCTCCTTCCAGCTGCAGTTGTTGATGTGATTGATGCCTGTTACAGCCAGTCCTAGCGGCTGGAACCATTCCAGACTGAATGGGCTAGGTCTATCTCGGCCCATGATGGTGAGGGGTAGCTTTGCTTTGAAGGTTTTGTACGCAATGTTGAAAATTACCAGAATCTGATTCCCTTGATAGTCTATTAGTGTCAGACTTTGGCGTTTGAGTGCGCTGGTGGTGATGTCCGGAACTAGTCGTTGGATTGTTGCCCAGGAAACCATGGATAAGCAGGACCCCGAGTCAATCTCCATTTTGCAGGGTCTCCCCTGGATGACTATGGTCACCACCATTTTCTTAGATTTTCCCACGCTTGCATGACCCACTATTAAAGTTTGGTGGGTTTCTCCTCTCTCAGATTCAAAATCCTCACTTCTGCGCCCTCTTTCAAATGGTTGTCTTTTCCCACTTGCCTTGAACTGTCAGTTGTTTAACGGTGAGCTTGGTGGATGGTTTGGTCAGTTCCTTCGGGACACTGGCTGAGATGCTCTGCAGGCTCTCGCTATATGTCCCTTCCAGTCACATCTCTGGCATATAGCATTGCGGAACCTGAACTCTGCCCTTGGGTGGTTCCCCTCACAACTTGCGTACTGTAATTCTGACTTTCCTTTTCCTCATGGGTTGCCCCTTCAGTCTGTTTGCAGGTAATGGACTTCATCCTCTTCTTCTTTCTCTAATCCCATTTCTATGTCCTCATAATGGATCGAGGATTCTTCTTTTCCTTGCGGCCCCTTGTTCATCTTTTTCATGGCTGCCGCGGATTTCTGAGATGCCTCTGATGCGGTGGCTTCTTCCATATTTTCTTTGAATGTTATTTGAGGCTTGGCCAGTAGTCTACTCTTCAACATGAGGTCTTTTAACCTCAATACCAGCCGATCCCTCATAGCTTCCTCTAAATTGGAAAAGTCACAGGCTACAGCTATCTCCCTCAGGGTCACGATGAATTCACTGATTGATTCCACGTCCCTCTGGTCCCTCTGGTAGAAGTCATGTCTCCTTACCAGGGAGACATGGGGAGCATAGTGTGCTTTTAGGGTGCTTTGTAGGGCCGGCCAGGACATCGTTCTTAGCTCAGTAGGGGCTGCAAGTGCTTTTGCCATCTTGTGGCTCCACAATGCGTGAGGAATATAGCTCTCTTTCTTTGTTCCAACAGGCTCAACAGGTCTTTCCCTTCCAGGTACATGTGGAATCTTTCCATGAAAGATTCCCAGTCTTCTCCAGCCTGGTTGAAAGGTGCAGGTGGGCTGATTGAAGACATGGTGGTAGCCAATGATCTGACCAGTGATACTAGTCATTGATCTGGATGGCTGAAGATTGCTTGTTGGAGGTTTAGTGCTTCATTCTTTGACTTTCAGAATCCCACCTTTGTCACCAGTGTTAGATTATGGGCACAGGAATGGACAGGACACACAGTAGAATCAACACTTTTATTAGTTCCGTAAATCGTAATGAGGAATCCTAGCCGCTGCAGCTCCTTTTATAGCTAGGAGCTGTCCGCGGCTTCAGCCACTGACATTACTCTGAATTTCCCGCTCCTGTTCCTGATTGGTCCATTCAAATCTGCCATTCAATACTCAACACTGTCAATAAGCCTACATCAAGAAAATTAGGTGGGTGATCAACTAGCTTTCATTCATCTAAACAATTCTATTTTTTAAAAAAAGATCATCTTAACTAAGGAATTGGAAAACCCAGATTTATCCTTGGCTTTATTAGTAGAAAATGACAAAGCCAGTAACTAGTTCTGTAACTTAAAAATGCATTTACAACAGCTTCAATTTCATTTTCTAATATTGAACCGTACCATTTGAAGACACACTGCTGACTGAATGCTGCAGTGATTTCTAAACATTTACTGAGAAAAAGGTACAGCAGCAGATTTTGAATTTGCTTCTTCTGTTTAGTCCCACAGCACTTCCAAAACTGTTAAGAAAGGCACTCAAGCATCCAATTGTCCATATGAATAAATGCAATTAAATAGTTCTAAAAAAGTTCCTCTACTTGCTGAGGATTTATCACACTTATTTAAAACTTACCATTTCTGTGGAGAATACATTTAGGAAATAGTAACTAATATTTCCTTATATGCCCCTATTTGCTGTATTTGGAATAACGTTTCTAAATAAACTCAGAATCATTGTTTATGACTTGACTTCAAAAACTGGATGGGGTCACAATCCTAGAGGAGATACATACATACATACATACATACATACATACATACATACATACATACATACATATCCCATCTGTGAAATGGTGCATTGACACTGAATGAAGAAAAGACTATTAATATTTAATATAATAAATATTAAATTATACTTTGTGGCAATTGCACTGTTAATGATCATTCCATGTAAGATATTTGACAATTTGAGGGGAGGGGGGAAATTGGATGCACTGCATGAAAAGATCCAAATTAGTTTGCTCAGGATTAATTTTTTTTTGTCTTTTTTTTTTTAATTATGTTAAATGCCTTCAGGATTTCTGTTTTCTTAAAACAGAAGGACATTTTATTTATTCTATTTAACAGCATTTTTGTATGGAAGACTATGAATAACTATCGGTTACATTGCATTCTTCGGAACGGGTCTCAGCCTGTCCGTATACTAGATAGATAGATAAAGGCTATCGAGTTGTGTCTGTTCTCCTGCTGATATCACATAGTTTATGAGATGGTAAAAAATGGACAAAACCAAATAAACTACTGTAAGATAAAATCTAAAATAGGTTCTTTGTTTTACCTGAAATAGATTTGACATTAGCATGTCTGATTGTTTTCCTCCTAATTAATAAAAGATTGTAGTAGGTGTTGGCAATTAAAATTAAAGCCATTACTGATCTGCAAACACACACACAATGAACCATCTTTTCTTTGATTTGCACATTTAGATTTTTTTTTTAAAACCTCTTGTCTCTCTTCAATTAAAAACTGTTGCTCTTTGAATTATGGGATAATAATTAATACTGACATGTACCGTTTAGGTTTATTGGATGCTAATTGGAACTTTGATTTTATTGGTTGATAGTTCTTTATACTTTTATCACAGAATATGTTTCCTTAAGCAATAGAGTATGACAGAAAATCCTTGTAAATGTAAAATTACATAAGGGAATGGACTTAGGAAATGAAGTATTTGTTGAAAAAACCGCTACATAAAATTTGCAAACGTTTAGACAAGTAAAATTATTATTTTAAAAAGTTTTTATTCAAAGATATTTGGACAATACAAAATGGAAACTTTAACAATCTTTAAAGTTTCCGTGTTATATTGTCTAACTATCTTAGGATAAGGACTTTTAAAAATAATAATTTTACTTGTTTAAACAGGTAACTTTACAGTATTGCAAATAAAACTCAATACGCTCCAGCTTCAAAAGAAAACAAAAGATTAATAGGACTGCTGTGGCAGATAGTTCTTGCTGTTTGTTTAGCTCCAAGGTCTGGTTCAGGTGGAACACTTCTTCTCTTAGTTATCTTTTGTTCAGTATGCTTAGGCATGCACAAACCATCAGGAACACTCTAATATGGATTTTGAAACAGCCTCCAAGCTGACTCTGTATGTCAAACAGCATCTCAAACTGTCTTTCCATCCCTGGCTTAATTGGACAACTGCAACAAAGAACTTCATGTGGCATCAATAACAGCATGGTCCTCAAATAACTTGTCATAACTCATTGGAAAAGCCACTGCAAGATACCACTGTCAGCTTTTATTGAGAATGTGCACAACTAAGACATTTTATGGCATGCTTTACATATTTTATAACACAGCAGCCATATTAAACCAAAGACATTAATAAGCACCTGTCACCTATTTTTGGGACCCCAACTTTTATGGCCTGATACTACAAAATGCCTACAGGGACAGCATTTTTCCTAGAACATTGTATATTATCAAAAAAATAGCTTGAAGACTAGGAGGGGGTTGGGTGGTGTTTAAGCTTATCTGGAAGACAGCTTTAAAATATTTCTAGGCCATTATATACAGTCAGCATCAATATGACCTAGGAATCTTATTCAGATGACAGTATATGTTGCCCAAACTGTTAAAAATGGCAACTCTAGAATAGATGTGACATAGTGATGCCATGTGCACACCATTAAACATATTTCACATGCCCATGCAGTAGTTGAAGTGACCAGTAATCTGGGTTTCAGATATGAAATGGAACTTCACTTGAAAATTTATATGCAGCCTCAGTCAATTCTATGACAGGGACTATAGTTTTAGAACAGCCTTCACCAGGTTGATGTCCTTCAAAGATTTTGGGAAAGCTACTCCATAATTTGCAATCAGCTTCTAGGAGGTGCCGTCCATACTATCTGGAGAATGCAAGATTGTTGAAATCAGAGATAAAACATATCACTGACAGTTACAAATTGAACCAATGCTTTTCAGGTTTAACTTTGGGACTCCTGGCAATACATCGTCTATTTCCTATCTCATCAAAGTCAGTGACCATGTAATATGATTATAGGAGCAGTAAAGGACTGAGTGCAGTGGTGAAATCCAAATTTTTTTACTGTGGGCATGGCTTGGTTGGTATGGTGTGGCTTGATGAGTGTGGCAGGGGAAGGATACTGCAAAATCCCCATTCCCTCCCCACTCTGGGGCCAACCAGAGGTGGTATTTGCCGGTTCTCCAAACTATTCAAAATTTATGCTACCGGTTTTCCAGAACCAGTCAGAACCTGCTGGATTTCTCCCCTGACTGAGTGCCAAGGAATTGAACAATAATCTAGATGCAAGAAGTGGTAATCCAAGTTTACCAGCATGGCATTATTTGTAGAGCTTCCTTTTGAGGTTGAAGATTGCATTATTTATCAATCTAGTCTAATATGCCAGCAACAATATGTTCAGAATATGGATAAACATGGAAATACATGCTTATGTAATATTATGCTTAGATGACCACGATATAAAACTGGCTTGAATGTCTAACTAGAAACTTTAATTTAGGTTCCTGTCTGTGTTGTGTCCCACCAGTGGCCTGCATGGATTGTTGCTGATTGAGGAGGCTGGTGTGGTGCTGCGCCATCAGCCTGTGCAGCCGGCACTTGAGTCAGACAGCAAGAAGGCTGAAGAAGATGTGATGCCAGAGGCAGGGATTCAGTCAGGGCCTTCAGAACCTCCAGAGGCTCCTTTAAGTGAAGAGGATGAAGAGGAGGAGCCTCTTCTCAATGCATGGGCACGCAGAGCTGCCAAAAGGCAAGAGTGGTTCCTCAGGAAGAGGTCTTTCGAGAGTAAAGCTTGGGGTGAATTGGCCATGCCCTTAGCCTATTTAAGAAAGTACACAGCTTGTAACAAACTGCAGGAAACAACTTTATTTCACTAATCATCGCATTGGGATGTCTCTGCAACCTTGCTTCTGGGCTTTCTGCCAACTCCAGTAAGACTCTGACTAACTTATCTGTGGAATTCTGGCAGGCTGTTAAGAACGCATATTAACAGCTGGCATTTGCTAAAACTGCGTTATTTGAGTAAACTAAGTTTTGTTCAGAGTTTGTGTGTGCCGTGTCCTTTGGGATCCATAGCTGGGGCAGAACAGTCTGTAAAAACCAAGTGGGAGGGATAAGAACATGATCTATGGTCATAATTCCCCTATAAATGTAAGCTTCAGTCTAAGGAAGATCCAGTTTATTTGAGTAACCATAAAACTGCAGCCTTAGTATCATAGATGTCTATTTCTATCCACAGTGATACCAAAGTAACAAGCTAGCATTGTGATATCAAGTTCATGAGGAACAGTGTACTTAGTATAAATAAATAAATAAAATAAATAAATAAATAAACTTTATTGTCATTGTATGTGTATACACAGTACACACATACAAAGAAATTTACTTGACACCCAAAGACCAGGTCCCACACACATAATACCCAAACACATTCCCATCCACAATTCCCCACCCCTAAAACCACCCAAACATCTACACAACAGATCAAGTAATACTGTCCAACAGTTCACTGATGGTGGCCCTTTAGTTCATTGTTGAGTGCAATTATAGTTCTGGGATAAAAACTATTCAGAAAACATGTGGTCTGAGTTTTAATTGTTCTGTATCTTCTGCCAGAAGGAAATAGTCCAAAAAGATTGTAAGCAGGATGGGAAGAGTCTCTGAGAATGTTATGCAACTTCCTCACACAGCGAGATTCAAAGATGTTGTCCAGGGCTGGTAGCTGGAGTCCAATAATATTCTGGGCAGTTTTAATGATTCTCTGTAGAGCCTTTTTGTCCGCTACAGAGCTGCTCCCATACCATGCAAGAATGCCGTATGTCAGGACATTCTCAATGATGCTGCGATAGTAGGACAGAAGTAAATGCTGAGATAGATTTATCTTCCTGAACATTCTCAGGAAGTACAGCCTCTTCTCTGCCTTCTTCACAAGCATGTTAGCATTTATAGTCCATGAGAAGTCCTCCGAGATATAAGTGCCCAGAAATTTAAAACTACCCACCCTCTCCACCTCCTCACCATTTATGTATAGTGGTAGATGTACATCTCTCTTCCTCCTGAAGTCAAGTATAAATTCTTTAGTTTTTGTGGTGATAAGTATGAGATTATTTTCATTACACCACAATGTCAGCCCTTGTACCTCCTTCCTGTAAGCAGACTCATTATTCTTATTAATGAGCCCCACCACTGTTGTGTCATCTGCAAATTTAATAATTGCATTGGGGTTATACAGTGGGGTGCAGTCATGCGTGTACAAGGAATAAAGGAAAGAGCTTAGCACACAACCCTGGGGGGTTCCTATGTTTAACATCAGAGTAGAGGAATGGTGAGATCCCATCCTTACTGACTGTGGCCTACCTGTCAGAAAATCCCTTATCCACAAGCAAATCCTCTGATTTATATCCAAATTGGACATTTTAAAAAACAACTTGTTGGGTAAAATGGTGTTAAAGGCAGAGCTATAATCCACAATTAACAGCCTTGCATATGTCCTCTGTTGTTCCAAATGATTCAATACAGTATGGACAACAAGAGACATAGCATCATCAGTTGATCTATAACCCCTATATGCAAATTGGTATGGGTCTAAAGTATATGGAAGACTAGCCTTAATATAGTTCAACACCAGCATCTCAAAACATTTCATGACAACAGATGTTAAAGCTACTGGTCTATAATCATTAAGGGATACCACTACTGTCTGCTTAGGAACTGGCACTACAATAGATGTCTTCAGGCAGGTAGCGATAGAGCACTGCAACAGAGATCTGCAGTAGAAGTGGTTGTCTATCGATGGCAGATGTTAATGGTGCACTATCAGTGGTAAATGCTGGAATGATTGTCGTTCCTGTGTCTACCTCAAAACGGCTGAAGAATTGATTTAGCTGGTCAGCCAAAGAGTCACTACTCCCAGGCAAACTATTTTTATTGCTTTGTCCTGTGATTTGTCACAGACGTACATACACGACCAGAGTCTGAGTTCTCAAAAAGATGTTCAATCCTCTGTATGTATGTAGCTTTAGCGTCCTTGATACCCTTTTTCAATTTAGCTCTTGCCTCGCTATACTGTAGCGCATCACCAGAATGAAAAGCAGCATTTCTTGCTCTTAATAAAAGACACACTTTTCTATTTATCCAGGGCTTGTTGTTAGAGAATACCCATACTTGTCTGGTGGTAGTGACAACATCAATGCAGCATTTAATGTAAAACAGTACTGTTGAAGTATAAGTGTCAATATTGTCCTCCTCAAACAGTGTCCAATCGGTACTCCCAAAACAACCTTGAAATTGCTCCCATGCACCCGCTGGCCACACTTGTATTTCTCTAATTGATGATCTAATTCTGTTGACAAGAGATCTATATGATGGGATCAAGAACACAGATATATGATCTGACTGTCCCAGGTGGGGTAAAGGCATAGTCCTGTATCCATGCATGATGTTACTTTATACCTGATCCAAGGTATTTTTCCCTCTAGTGGGACAGTCTATGTACTGATAGAATTTAGGGAGGACAGTCTTTAAATTGGCTTGATTGAAATCACCTGCAACCACCAGCACTCCATCCGGGTAGGCCTGTTGCTGTTTGCTAATAGCAGTTAACAGGTAACTCATGGCTGTTGACGTGTTAGCATCAGGAGGTATATATACTGCAGTTGTTATCACAATGTTAAACTCACGAGGCAGATAAAAGGGGCAGCATTTCACTGCCAAGTATTCCAAATCAGGAGAACAGTGAGTGTTTTAACATTTGTGCTCCAGTTGTAATATGGTATAATGTCCACTTCAATACTTGCCTCTTTATACTATGTATACCCAGAGGTGATAAGTTTTTGAAAGATCCTTCATTAGCTTTCCCTGTTTTTGATGGCATCAAGTGTGATAATCCAAAAGATAATCCAAAAGAAGGAATTTTCAGGGATACGTTTCTTTGGAAAACAACCAAAAGCCAACTGATCGTAATATATTTTAAGTTTCAGGTGTATATTATTGTATTTATCTGTGTAAAGAGATTTCAGATGTTGTGGATCCTTATTTTAAATCCCCAATCCATTCCCTGCAACTATCTTAATTTTGTAAATCTCTGCCATAGTTCATAAGTATGAAAGGAATACAAATAGCTCATTTTGATCACATATGTTAACAATTTAATTTTTATCAACAATTTAGCAATACCTGTAAGCACCTAATAGACAACTGCACTATAATGTGCATTTATTTTTATAAATGAAAATAAAAATGATACATGTTCAAACTGTCAACGCCCTCTAGCTTTTTTTTAGAAATCCATTTTAAAATAAATATAATTAAATTGAAAAAAAAACCTTGCTAAATGTTATTTAGCAAATCTGATTTCTCTATCCATTTCTTATTTTGCCTACAACTTTTTAAGATGTGTCAAATGTTTATTAACAATTATATATGACCCTATGACATATGTAAATCTATAGAACAAGATTAATTACACTTTAAGACAAATACAGCCATTCCTGAAGCTATTTTAACCTATGATATTAGAATATAATCTTTGATGATAATGATGATGTTATCTATTCAGTCGAGTATGACTCTAAATGATTCTATGGGCCAGGTCTCTCTACATCTTCCATTCTAGTACTATTTCTTTGAGCTTTTCTATGCTCTAGCTGGTGTCAGCTTTGATAGTGAGAATATAGTATAATCCACCAACCAGAGACTTACGCTTGAGCAAGCTATAGCTTACCCATCCTAGAGGCTGCTTAAAATGCCTCAGCATTACATGCCAAAGAAATACAATGACATTATAACATTATTACTACTTTGGAATTTATGAGAATCACACAAGAGGCCAAACTAAATGCCATGTAAATATCTGCCTGACCTATAAATAATAGTGTCATCTCCACTGAGATGAAATGTTGAGATTCAAAAGCCTGGATCAATAATATTAATATATAGTGTTAAAAGTAACAAGCCAAGAATTGAAAAACGTAAGGCTAAAGTTATCATTTCAGAACGTTGCTTGTATAAACAATGTAGAATCTGAAATCAACATCTTTTAATATATAGTCCCTGTGGCAATTTTTACTCTACAAATCTGTTTTGTCTTATTGAGATACAATTATGCCAGAACCCATGAATGGTTAGCATGGACCTAATTTTAGGTCTTTTCTTGGTCAGCTGAACTAAAATCTGCAGACTTTTCACATTTTGTTTTCTCCCCCTGCCCATCACCACTTTTTTTTCTCCTTTCTAGTCCCCTCAAATGTTGCTATTCTCAAAACTCTGGCTATATGGCTCAAGAAATAGCTTTGCATTCTTCTGAAAGAACAACCACAAGTACGGGTCAAATTCCATTGGTGTATAGTGGGGGACTCCAAACTTGGCAACTTTAAGATTTGTGAACTAACTAATGGAGTTGAAGTACACAAGTCTTAAAGTTTTCAAGTCTGGTTTACAGAATGAGGGAAAGTGGTGATGTTAAGATAATATGGATTGATTGGTCCTTCAACTCTCATATCAGTTAACTATACATTGTGATAAGCAAAAAAAAAAAAAAAAACACCCTTCGAAGTGATACTGGTAGTACAGAAACCAAGAGATTGGAAGCTCATAATTTTCTAAATATCCTTTGAACTTATTATTGGTAGATATCCATTTCTATTTCCATTTGGGTCTTATAAGTCCCCACAGTGTTTGCTTTTCTTCTAAGGCTGTTCTGTTTTCTGTTCTAAGGCTGACCAATGGCTAGATACAGTATATGGAAATTCTTTGCCTTAGAAAAAGTAGCAGAATTATAATGGTTACCTATCAGCACATCATTTGGTTACATTCCATTTAAGAAAATGTTGTATGAGTTGTTTTGTTGAATGAATTCTATCTAATTATATGGAACCTAAGAGTATCTGAGGAGCGTATTAAGCCAATGCCAATGCATATGGGTTGCATGGCTGCTGAAACAATTAACAGTGTTCATTGGTGTTTCCTTTGGCTAAAGCTCAAATCTAAAATCACACCACATTTATCTATGAAAATATTCAAAACTAAAATCCAGATATGTTTTTACTCATTTATCTTTCATTTAAAAATAAAAAAAGTCTACTCTGAGTGGCTTTTCTATTCTGATCCATTCCTGGCCACAACAGCCATAGATTTACATTTTAGCAATTAGAAAGCTGAAATATTCTTCCATATTGGTGGAGTAAATTCTTGATAATTTCCATTATGAGTTGAAAATTTGTATGATCAATATATGATGTCTGCTGTTGAAAATAATTTAATTTTCCTGAAAAACTGTTGTATAGTTTTGTCAAAATAAGGGATTTAAGCTGTGTGTGTGTCTCTGTGTCCATAAAGATTTTCTTTAACCTCCACTCTAGAAAAGTTATTTCTCTGATTGTTTCTGCTTTTCAGTGCCAATTTTTCTTTATTTCAGAATCTTTTTAACTATCAGACTTGAAAGCATTTCCTTTACTCTCATGTGATGTATCCATAGAATCAGTTCAGAATTATTTTTTGCCCTCACTCTGAAAGCAATGCTTCATATCCTTATTCCAGACAATAGTTAGCAATTCATTAATTACTTATGGATTTTTTTTCTAGAATTGTGAATTTTCAATTCAGTAGAAGATAGAAAACAGAAAATATATTTCATTTATACTTTTTATTTAACAGGCCTAATTGAGCTCTTACACCTCCAATAATTGATGAAATACCTCTGAATACCAGATTCACAATAGATCCTTAACACAATGAAAATATTTATTGATTTTGGACATTTCACTGAAAATTGAAAAGATGAGGATGCTTTCACTGTATAAAGTCCTGACTCTCTTTAAAATGTCTGGAGACTATTTTTCCCCCTTCAAATCAGATTCCTGGCAACAATCTGGACAAGTCCATGCAAGTATTTTGGTGATGTTTTGGGAAGTCTCTAGCTTCCTGCCTTTAATCAAACTGGCTTTCTTTCATAAGCCTAATAATGCCAAAAATATTTTTTATCTTTAGCATATGAATTAAATATAGAACATATTATTCTGGAAATATATTCTATTCATATGAGTCATTTTTTAAAATGTCTTACGGTACCAAAATCAGAAAAATCTGTTATCAGAGGAATTGAAAATGCCTTCACATAGCCACACAGCAGATACTGCATATTCATATCTGGTCTGTTTCAAATCCAGTATATTTTTCTACTGTTGCTCCAGATGACAATTAGTTTGCTTCTTCTGCACTGAATGCTGAATCTTGGTGGAAAATGCTGCTGTTGTTTCTCATTGTTATTACGTTGTTCATTATGTTCAATTAATAAGCTAACACCATTAATTAATTATGGGGAAAATGTATAAGCAAAATAGCAGCAGTAATCAACAATAAGCTGCTATAGGGACTATCATATCTGGGTTACAGATGTCCCATAGAGAGTCTCCAATAACTCTTTTTTACCAACTAGGATGATCCAGTTATGATAACAACCACAGAAATTCCACTGATGTCCTCATAGCAAAGATTTAGCAAGAGGTCTCTAGTGAGAGAAAATAAAGATTTCTTAGTTGTTGAATTTGGTCTCTAGCAAATTTTCCCTCAAGCCATTGTCATTTTGAGGCATTAAGTTTGTTGGTATTCCCAAGCATTTAGACTGATCTTGTTTGATTTATTTCACTTTGTATTGTTGAATTGCTATGTCTAAATTTATGCTATATATGCTGTAATGTTACAATGTAATTTCCAACTGCCTTGAATATTTACGCATTGAATATGTTTACATAATATATATAGTATAACCAAGCAACACAAATTACAAAAGAGAACAGAAGGAAACTGACAACAATACAGAAATGGTTTTAAAAAATGATTCTAATAGGTGGTCAAGCATACACAAAGATATTTTCTCTTTTTAAAAAGAAATGTCATGTTTGTTTGTTGACTTTTATATTATCCTTTCTACTAGGAACTCATGTAAAGGTTCAAAACTTAGATTCCTTTTGTTTTCTTGCTTTAATTTAGGATAGATGGAAATTCTTTAGGTTCTCACTGTCAACCTCCCAAATCTTAGAAGTCTTATACTGAGTTTTAATATTGATGTCAATTTTTACCTGTGTATTTGTTTTTTCTTGATAGGACACTATAGTGTGGCATAGGAATTTCTGTCCCTTATTTATGCAGAGAATAAGCTGACCATGAAAAATTAAAATTTGAAGATTATTTAAACAAACAGTATAGATCACTCATGGCTAACCTTTTTGCTGTTGCGTGCCAAAAGCAGGTGGAGTAGGGATTGCGTGCGCATGTGCCCACACTCATAATTCAATGCACCCCGTCCCCCTATGCATGCATGCGTGACCCCCCCGGTCTCCCCCTGCTTTTGGCACGTGATGGCACAGTGGGCCAGTAGGCCCACTTTTTGCCCACCCCAGGCTCCACAGGCTTTTTAGGAACCTGGGGAGGGCAAAAACGGCCTTCCCCACCCCCTCGGAAGCCCTCTGGAGGCCCAGAAACTGCCTATTTCCTGACTTCCGATGGGCCCGGAAGGCCTGAAAATCAGCTGGCTAGCATGCACATGCACCCTGGACTGAGGTAGAGCAATGCTTGTGTGCCCACAGATATGGCTCCATGTGCCACTCTGGCACCCGTGCTATAGGTTCGCCATCACAGGTATAGATTATAGGAAGTAATTTCTCTTCAAAGAAGCATGTCAATAAAACTAGCCTTCTATGCTTAATTACAGAATGACTTTCTAGAGTAATTCCTTTCTTTGGTTCTGTATATATTTATTATCTCCTTTCCTTTCCAATCTTTGTACTTTAATGGTCAATTGTTCTTCTCTTCTCTTATCCCAGCCTCTAACTTAACTTACTTTCACAACTGCCTTCCTTACAAGACAATGAACTTTTTTGCGCACACACGCACATACAACCTATTGATCACAGAGCCATCCAGAATGTCTTCCCACTATGTACAACTTGCAACTATTCCAAATAAACTAACTTTTGATACATGAATTGTGATTACTCCCCTTCCCCCAAAATTGGAATTTCATTCAGAAATTATCCCATCCTTTGAAAGAAATTGTGCATCTCATTGAAATTAAATAAACTAACAGGAGTTAAAGGAAGCAGCTGACATGGGCATGTAATTATTTTATTTTATATTCTATCCTGCCTTTTTTCTTAATTAAAATAGCAAACACTTTAAACTCATTCTAGGATTGGCCCATGCATGGGATTATTGATTCAGCAGGATACTGAATGAAGTAACTGCCATGGTTGCATTTGCAAAACAAAACTTAAGAATAGAACAAAAGGGAATTTATTGATTTCTTTATCTATCTATTTTTCCCCAAAGAGTGAGACTCAAAGCAGAGGCCAATTCTTATAAATCCATATATAATTTAGAAGAAAGCACTTGTTTCTCCAGGAACAAACTAGGTTATATTCTCAAATTTTCACAAATAAAATTCCATAGAAACATATTTTTTTTCTGTTTCCTTTTTAGCTAATTCCAATCTATGCAATGTGAGTGTATGAACAGTACAAATGCAACATTCTTTGGAGATATTTCTTTCACACTTTACAGCTCAGTCATCTGGAAGTTCAGAAATAATATGAAAGTTCAGTTTGGCCCCAAAGTAATAATTATATGATCCTGAACAGGTTTTCTTTTCTTCCCCCCCCCCCCTTTCTCTAAATAATGTATCTTATGCAGAAGTTCTTTCTCTAGTAAAAAAAAAAACCAACTTCAGTACCATGAATCACAGGATGTTACCTTATAATTTTTGTGTCATTTCTACTGAAAAGCTTTTTATACCTGTTCAGGAATAGTTTTTAAACTTTTTAACTGCAATTATTACGCAGAGATTAAGTATACTTTTTCAGCTCTTATTTCCTTTCACATGAATGAAAGAATGTAGCATTAAGTCATCTTGGTTATAACTTTAATCATTCTGGAATTTAAATGATACTTTTGATAGTTAGGGCAAAATGATTCTCTTGCTGCCTGAAAGTGGTGATTGCTGTTTTCTCTTAGATGGCTGAAATTACTCAGCTGTGTAAATTTCCAAATGGTATTGGTTTTATAACAGCCTTTTTCTCTGGTTTCAAGAGAACCATATCTCATTCTGTTGAATTTATTCTAGAAAGCTGACTTTCAGTAATTAGATGAACTCAAAGAACTTCCATGCCAGGGGAGTTTGAGCCAGGGGAGAGCTGATGAAGGGAAGAGAACTTGTGGCTCAGAGGTTAATACAACTGCCTAACATGCAGGCAGCCCAAAACTCAAGGCTTGGGAGTCGAATCCAGACTGCGGAGTGATAGATCTGGTCCTCAGGGCCACCCTGGAAACAGCAAAGAACTGGCCCACGGTGCCTCTGCTGGTGAAAACGGAAATTGTGAGGGCTGCATGCGACCCTCCCAAGCTTTGTTTTCACTGACAAAGGGTTGCAGGATGCTGTCACAACCAAAAATGGAGCTCGCAGCCCGCCTGAGCTCTGTTTATGCTGGCAGAAGGTTGCCACAGCTGAAAACAGAGCTCAGGAGCCAGTTTTCGCTGACAACATGCTTGGGCCCCAGACATGAGTGTTGTTGAACTGGCCACGCCTACCCTGGCCACTCCCACACAGTCCCCCGAGGTCAAATACAACCCTGATGCAGCCCTCAATGAAATTGAGTTTGACACCCCTGACATAGATTGTCTTTAGAATTCAAACAGACAAGCACCTGTATATAATACCCCAGATTTAACAACTGTTGATGGGAAAAACAAAACCAAAAAAAAGTCTGGATAATGGATGTGGCTATTCTGTTCTTGGAAACAGAATAGAAAATAAAGAACTGGAGAAAATTGCAAAATAAAAAGATCTGCAAATAGAAGTAGAATGATTGTGGCAAAAGAAAGCAAAAATAGGTTCCATAGTAACAGACACCTTGAATGTAATCCCAAAACATCTGGAGCACCACTTGAACACCATTGATATAGACAAATTCATTATCAGTTGATTGGAAAGGGCAGCATTATTTAGTTTTAATATCCTTGGACATGATATATCTATTAATAACATGATATAATATCTGTCTATCCAAGGTCCTTGAGAGAAACTCTATAACTGTATAAAAAAAACAAGTCTAATCTAACCATTCAGATGATTGTATGATCAACAACAACAACAACAACAACAATAAAGTTCTGGATTTCTACAATTCATTTGTTGTGGGATTTGCCACATATCTATCCATTTTTAAGCTATAGCATTCCGTACAATTGAATTATAATTATAATTTAGTGGGAGAGGTCATTAATAAAGGGGGAGAGCCTTCTCTGTGGGCGCACCCGCCTTGTGGAATGAGCTACTTCTTGGAATACGATTGATCCCGGACCTCCGCGCTTTCCGAAAGGCCCCGAAGACTCACTTATTTCAACAAGTTGGCCTAGTTTAATTGGTTTTAATGGGGTTTTTAAATTCTTGATTTTATTGATTTTGGGTTTTAAATTGGGTATTTTTCGATTTGTAGATTTGGGATTTTAAATTGGTAATGCCGATGATTTAATTTATTTTAGTTTTTCTTAACTTTTGTACTATATGTGTTTTAAGTTTGGCTGTTCACTGCCCTGAGTTCCCCCCTATAAGTTGAAAAAATAAATAAATAAATAAATAAATAAATAAATAAATAAATAAATAAATCTCTTCCCTGATTTTATGATAGAGAAATACTAGTTGCTTAATTAAACTAGGTTTTATATACAAGTGGTCCTTGACTTATGACCACAGTTGACCTCAAAATTTACGTTGCTAAGTAAGAAATTTATTAAGTGAGTAAGTGAGCCCCATTTTATGACTTTTCTTGTCATATTTGTTAAGTGAATCACTGCAGTTCTTAAATTAGTAATATGGTTATTAAGTGAATCTGGCTTCCCCATTGACTTTGCTTGTCAGAAAGTTGCAAAAGGTGATCACATGACCCTGGGACACTGCAACTGTCATAAATGTGAGTCACTTGTCAAGCACCCAAATATAAATCAGGTGACCATGGGGATGAGGCAACGGTCATAACAGTATTGGGTTTCAATTTCAGCCACTACCGGTTCACTCGTGGGCGTGCAACACTTCTGTGCATGCGCAGAAACATCCGGGCAGGTGGACGGAGCCTCCCACCGTCAGCACAACTGGTTCGCCTGATCCGGGGCAAACCAATAGCAACCCACCACTGGGTCATAAGTGTGAAAAATTGTCATTTGTTTTTAATGCCATTGTAACTTTGAACAGTCACTAAATGAACTGTTGTAAATTGAGGAACTACCTGTAAGGTTTTGAATTTCCACCAAGATTTTTGATGCTGCAACAGTTAGGATTCTGCATATGGACCTTGATACATCCTGTCACAAGGATTACAGAGAAGTATTTTGCAAGCACTTACAAATTTAATTGGACTGTTAAATTTGTGCAATTCAGTCACAAACATAATTCAAACCTTTTCCCGTTTGCTGTTAGATTGCTTAGCCATAACTCTTGTTGTGATGAATCAAAATTGGTTAAAGCTGTTTTATAAATGCATTATATACACTACTTTTCCTTGTGTGATTAATGCTCCTAGTGATACAGATTTGCATGAATGAGTGTCAGTGTGTTTTCTGCCCAGAACATTTCCTCCTGGCTTCAACTCAGCCCACTTGACATTTATTACAAATAATAGCTAAATATTCTTGATATAATGGCTGCAACAGCTCTACAGCTGAACGTGAGGTTTATAATATAAGTGGACAAGCCTATTTTGTTAAAAAATATTAATCAGATTGTATTTGTAGTCATAATGGACACGGTTACAACAATAAAATGGAATGATGCTTATTAAAAATACAGTTGTTAAGAATCTAAGTTCTAGAATACTTTGACTTTGTTTACAGTAATCTTTTAGAAAGACTAAGAGGAAGAAGAAGCTGACAAAAGCTAAAATAATGTGAAGATAGATAGATAGATAGATAGATAGATAGATAGATAGATAGATAGATAGATAGATGATAGCTTTAGTGATAGCTTTAGTGTTGTGAGCTGTTCAGAGTCACCTTGTGGTCAATAGATAGATAGATAGATAGATAGATAGATAGATAGATAGATAGATAGATGGATGGATGGATGGATGGATGGATGGATGGATGGATGGATGGATGTTGATGGATAATCTCATCTCCAGCTTTATGGAGTGGTTAAATAGAAAAAGGGACAAACTAAAGACTGGAAGAATCCTACAGGACAATATACCTGGAGTCAACTACTCCCTACTGTGACCAACTGTAACTGGTTCCTAAGAAAGGAGGATAACCACTATAAAATCCTGCTTACCATTGCCAGGCTGAATTACAGTTGTATCCTGAGGAATATCTGTAGTTCTTTATGGCATTCTTTACCAACATGACATTAGATATGAAAGTTTATAAAATACAGGGGACAAAAATAAAAAGGGAACTGAACTGCCAAGCATTGCAACCTAAGTTTTGAATAATACCATGCATGACATCAGGGGAAGTATACTAGATAGTGGACCTATGGTGATCTCACAAATGTTATGAACAGAAAAGGTCAGATCTCCTTCAAATATGTAGTATTTTGTGCCCTGAAGATATTAGTCCTGCAACTTAGAACATTGAACTTCAGGCATGTGATATGTTGTCCAAATATATCACATGCCTATTTCATGTAGGTGTATATATTTTTCAACATCACTGATAATAGTAAAATAACTAATATTTCAAAATCAACCTTCACTGTTTATTTATTAGATTTTTATCCCACCTTTATTTTTCACTACTCAGGGTAGTATAGATAATGCCCTAACCTCTTATTTTCTCACACCAAGAACCTTGTGAGGTGGGTTGGCTGAGAAACAGTGAATAGCCAAAGTCAACCAGTTAATTTCCATACTAAAGGAGGAGTAGAAATCAGTCTCCTAGTTTTTGGTTAAGCCAAGTTTCATATGTGATGAAACCCAGTACACATAGTACACAAAGCCAAGTTATTCTGCCTTTAAGACAAATGATCCAGTAAGTGCTGCCCAGGGGTGGGTTCTACTTACCTTTACTACCAGTTCACATTGCACCTGCACACGCTCTTCTGCACATGCGCAGATCACCTATGATGACATCCGGGTCAGTGGACGGAGCCTCCCACCAGTTCTACTACCGGTTCTTGGGAACCGGTCTGAACCGGGGGGCAACCCACCACTGGTGCTGCCTCCCATAACACCCTACATCAGCTGCCCAAGGCAGCAAATTGAATCAACTCAAAACTGTCCACACTCATTCCAAACCAGTCATTGATTTCAAACACACAAGGATAAAAATGCCCGGTGGACACAATAAACATACAATAGAATCCTGTGCAGGTCTATTGAGAAGTCCCATAAAGTGAAATTAAATTTTATTTCGATGAATGCATATAGCATTGTAGCCTTCAAGTCATGCCTATTTTTATCCATGATTAAAAAAATATATATGTTGCAAATCTTTGTTTTAGACAAAGCATGGGTAATCATTATCCTACATAATAATTTTTTTTCAGAGCTCATTTACAAACTGAACTGGAGAGTCCATAAGCACCCAGGCTAAACTTGTAAATAATAAGTTCTCTTAGGAGCAGACCTGTTTTATCTATATTTATTGCTTCTGTCTGACTACTTATTTATATTTTCCCTAATAGGCAACAGCAAAGAATTGTTCACATCAGAGGTTTTAATTACTTGAAATACTTTTTTATTGATCACAGATAGCAAAGCTGTTTTTTCTGTTAACCTTTCAAAATATCAATTTTTAGTTCTCTCCCTATGGATGATTCATACTGTGTTCAACCATTATTATAAAAGGAAGCTTTGATTATATAGCAGAAATATGCTTGAAAAGAAAAACTGATAAAGTTCATAAGCTATGTGAAATCTAATGGCAGGTGTGTCTTTCTCAAATTTGGAAAAAATGGTTGATGCGGATTGTCATTGTTGTTTTTCTTGAAATGGGTAAGTTTAATGGCTGTCAATTTATTATTTTAATTAAATATGGACCAGAGGGAACAGAGTTCTGAATCCCAGATCTGCTACTGAGTAAATGTCAGTAAGTTTCTAATAACTCAGCACTTGGTACCCATCTGTATGCAAATAAAAATGTCCATCCTCGGAGTGTTAATAAAGCTGTAAACAAGAAATAATGCCTATATAAATCTCCTACTCTTGTAATTATCAGCATTGATCATATGCAGTTCAGCCTAGCCATTGGTACTCCTTGCCTCCTCCCAACCCAAACAAGCTGTTTTCAGAAGTAGCTACACATGGAAACACTAGAATGATGGAAGAAAAGAAGGGATAAAGTAGATGTCTTTCTTCCCTGTTGCCATTGCTCCTTTTCACTAGCCTAGTTCCGTCTGGTCTGGTCATCTTGCATTGCAGAAGTCTTAAGCTTCAAGTGTCTATTTTATTGAGTAATACACTGCTATCAGTATTTTTGTGAAGGGTGTCAGGCATCTACGTAAGTGCACCCCAAAGATGCAGATTACCACAGAGTGGTAATATCAATAGGAAGAAGAGTCCTCACAGGTCAGATCACTCTCATGCTTTCACAGGACAAAGACTTTTCTAAAGTCACACTTGAGGGATACCAGTTTCTATCCCAGAACCCTTCTAAATGAGCATAAACAAGCATCAAGAAAGAATGATCTCTGTAACATATTCACCCAAAGAACACCAGAGAACATTCAGTGTGGGTGACATATCCCTCTGCTTTGTACAGGTGATAAGTCCTCTAACTCTACCTAGAGCACTAAAAAAAATTTCAGCTGTTCTGCAAAGCTTTTGGGAATGCATTTTTCACTGCTACCTTCCCAAGCCAATTACCGGGTAACTGATAGGCTTACACCTGTACTATATAAGGCTTCATGTATGACTGGTAGACATGTATGATCGGTCTAGAACCTTAACCAAAAAAATAATAATCATCTTTTGATTCTTGTTTCTTTTAATGGATTCTGCTAAAAATGTAAACTGGACCTACTACATTGCAAATTATGTGCTACACGACTGAATCTGTCTCTTGAAATCCTTTCTGTTGTATCATCCTAAGGGTTTGCTCACAAGTATGTTTTTCAGGACATGTAAAGTATATATTAATCAGTGGTGGGTTCCTACAGTGGTGGTAGCAGCAATGGTGGGAGGCTCCGCCCACCCATCCAGCTGCTTCTGAGCATGAGCAGAAGCTTCTGCATGTGCGCAGAAGCATTGTGTGTGAGCAGAAGTGTTGCACATGCGCAGAAGCATTGCACATGCACGAGCAAACCGGTAGTGACAGGTTTTGAAACCCGGCCCTGATATTAATGATTGCACTGAAAATGTGAGGATTTTATTTAGAAAATATCCATGATGAGTGGCCAGGCTTAATTTCTATAGTATGATAGGACTAGTTTTTTGAGCCATTCCACTAAATTGGAACAAAGAGAAAATTGCCTAAGATAAGAGTATAGAGGCAGAAAGTCTGATGACAAGTTGGTTTGTGTTATAATGTAGAAAGTTTTATATTCTAAATGTTTACAAGCATACACATACAGTAAATACAGAGTTTCTTTCTCACACAGAGATTATGTGGTTTGCAAGATTAGATAGCCTAGCATATAATAGCATACGAATTAAGGGGAAAATCTGGTTTTTCCCTTAATAATGCTTGCACTAGGAAAATATACTGAAACTGATTTATACTTTCCTTGCTAACGGTACAGGAATACCATTAGGCATGAATTTACTAAGAATGGTAACCTAGTCTACATGTTCTCTAGCTTACTAAGAGGCATGGAACATGGATTTACTAAGAGTCCATGGATGATGGATTTACTAAGAGTGGTAACCTAGTCTACATGTTCTCTAGCTTACTAAGAGGCATGGAACATGGATTTACTAAGAGTCCATGGATAATGGATTTACTAAGAGTGGTAACCTAGTCTACATGTTCTCTAGCTTACTAAAACGCATTATATGAAAGTTGACCAACCAAGTTGACCTTGATGGAAGGTGGAGGTCCATACATATAGACACAGAGACTACAAACTAGGCAGAACACAAATGAAGTCAGGTGAAGTATTAGTAGGCAAATCATAGTCATAAACAATTCAGTACACATTCTGAACAAACCTGCTATTGTCAGATGAAGCAAAAGATGCTGCCTCATTATCATTTATGGGCAATATTTATGTATTGCATGGAAGATGATTCTCTTGTAAATATGATTCTGGAAGCAAAGCATTTCAAGAGCCCTATTTTTCCTCTTTGTTGCCCTCCTCTCAAAGCCATGGAAGAGGCAATAAGCAATGCCAGCAATTGCCTTGCCTCAAGGTCCAGTTCTTTATCTGTAGAAACAGCTTACATTCCTTTCTTTTCTGACTTGATATCTATCATGTTAGACAAAAATCATTAGAAGCCCAAAACTTGGAAGGAGAATTAAATAAACGGTCCTTCTATAGGTGATGGTAGGAGTGTGCAAGTATGTAGAAAAATAATGTGCATAAATCTACCAGTGTTAAACAGGAAAGAGGCTGTGCGCAAATAAAGGTTTAAGATAAGTCTTTGTTTTAAAACATGAGAGTCAAAAGCAAAGCCACCTCACAAGAAATGAAGTGTGGCAAGAAGAGATCATTTGTTGTATTTTTTAAAAGGAGTGACAAGTTATTTAAAATGGTTAATATTTGTTGTAATGAAGGGGGAAGCCATTTCTTAATATATTTCTTTTCTTTTTCATTACTGTATTGTTTCTTTTTTCTTTTTTCTTTTCTATTCTTTTCTTTTCATTTTTCCCTTTATTCCTTTAGTTGATATTAGTTCTGTCTTTTTAATTATAATGTTTAATAAAAGTACTATCAAATGAGCCACATCATGATATTTGAAAAAATATTGAAAAATGATCGTATACACTATGTGATAGTACCTTTAATGTGTATGTCTGTGTGTGTGTGTTTCTGAGTGTTTGTGTCTGTGTGTTTTTAGAGGAGAGGTACTATAGTAAAGATCTACAGAAGACAGATGTGTGAACTGAAGAACAAACTTCAGATGTGTGAACTCAAGAACAAGTTTGGCATGTTGAACTCTGCCAAAGTGGACAGGACTCAAGGATTAAGGGAAAAGTGAGGGGCCCTTGGTATTCTCTGAACTAGGTTGCATTCCCTACCAGTACTGATGATGTTTGGATAATGACAAATCTGCAAAAAAACCATCAAACTCAGAGACCACCAGGGATCCGTCATTTCAACCCTGAGCTACAAATATTTTCCTCTATTGGTAAAGGATGAGTGTTACACGAGAGTTAGTGACCAAATAATGAAGGGTTAACAAGTCATGCAGGAGATTAAAAGACTGTATGTACAAAGCTGCATTAAAATACAACACATTCCAATACAAACTCTGAAGGAATAGAGAATTTAAGGAAATGTTTCTCCAATGAGATGAAATATAATCTCTTTGTTCATGCAATGGTCCTATACTTTTTGATCAGATGGATGGCTATTGACCTTGATCTGTAACATTGAGGTAGTCCAGCAATCAAGCTGAATAAACGCAGCATTTCTTACAAAAAAGAATTGAAGGGAAGAGAAATTCAAAGTCTCCATTAACTCTCCCAGACTTCCAACTCTTTTTGTCTTGATTAACAAACAGCAACCACTTTTTTAAAATGCATATGAATGATTGACTAAGTATGAAATATTTTATTAGGAGCACATATCTGAGTGGCAAAGTAACTGAACCTTACAAGCTTCTTAATCTGCCATAAAGTAAGGTAAGGAAGCCATAGCTTTAGTGTGAGCTATCTAGAGTCATCTTGTGATGAAATGGATGGATGGATGGATGGATGGATGGATGGAGAGAGAGAGAGAGAGAGAGAGAGAGAGAGAGAGAGAGAGAGATGATAGATAGATAGATATAGACAGACAGACTGACTGACAGACAGACAGACAGACAGACAGACAGACAGACAGACATTTTAGTCATTTTTTCTGAATTACAGTTTCTTAAATCTATCACTTTCTTCCAGGCAGGTTGGATCCTGGGAATTGCCATCCCAATTCTTCTAGAAAATTTTCCCAAATTAAAAAATTATGCTTTGGACGCACATGTTACAGTGAGTGCCCATGGGCTCGCAGCCTGATCCAAGTCATTTTATCTTCTAGGAAGTGCTGAGACTCTTCAAAACGTTATTGAAACATGAGTTTATGAAACAAGAACACAGGATCTTTTAAGCAAGCCCAAAGGAAAGATTGTGCCCACAATCTTTTTAGACCTCTCCTGACCCAAAACACTACTGATAACTAATACTATAGAGACAACTTTTTTATCACACCTTGCAGCTGATGTATGGTTAAAAAAATATCTTTTCCACTTGCTTGGAAGATATAAATGATCAAATCATCCTTAGATGAAATAGCACAGTCAAGGCAATTTCATTATCTATATCAACCTTCCCTTCCTTTCCACCTGTCAATGGGATGATACAGAGCCTTCTCCATCCTGAGTGCTCTCCAGCACATGAATAATTCCCAGGATTCCCCAACTAGCTCAGATATTGCTGAAAATTCTAGTAATTGAAGTCTATATATCTTGATATTGTCCAGGATAGGGGAAAGGTAATTGCTCTCTGATGATGAAGGCAAGAAGGATAAAGCAGCATTAAATATTTATTCAACTCAAACGGCTTTATCAGAAATGCTCTTAATGTAAAATTTCCCAATGTATGCTCATATACCACTTTTTTTTAACCTAACTTTCGAAAGTATGCATTGTCTTTTTAGACATCTCATTTACTAACAAATTGGGGATTTTTTTCCTGAAGATTTCTAAACAATAAAAGAGATATGCTAGCAGATACTGGTGCAACTTTCCCTGTTTTGTTGGATCTTAAAACTCTGTCTCTTATCAATATGGAGGGGGATCTCTTTTACATCTCTTTTGAGGTATTTTATGTGTTGTTCTTCAGTTCATACAGTGTCTAGCCTATTTAGGCAGGGGTAGGATTCAAAAATTTTAGCAACCAGTTCTCTGCTCGGTTGCTGGGTGGGTGTGGCCATGATGAGTGTGGCCTACTCGGCCTCCTGCATCACAGCAGGGGGGACATTTTCAACCTCCCCAAGTTCCAGAGGCTTTCCTCGAGCCTCCAGGAGAGTGAAAATGGCCTCCCATAGGCTCCGGAGGCACTCTGGAGGCTGGAAATGAGCCCGTTTCCAGACTTTTGGAACTTTCAAGAGGCCCATTTTTCACCCTCCCAGAACCTCCATGTGGGCGCTGCACTTGCCTGGCATCCAAAATGGGCAGCATGGAGACTCTGGGGAGGGGAGGGGTGGGCAGGGTCAGCCAGTCCTTGCAACTACTGGTTCAGCAAACCAGATGTAAAATTAGCATCCTGTTCGCCAGAACCAGTCTAACCCGGCTGAATCCCACCCCTGTATTTAGGGAATGGCCATTTATTTGGATATGGTATCAGTGTATGAGAGTTCATGAATTGGAATAGACATGGTAACAGGCAACCAATGGAGACTGTTTGGTGATTCAGATGGCTCGGAGCCTGGGCATGGCTTATATGACTGGTGTGTGTTTGTGTGTGTGTGTGTGTGCACGCGCACGCGCACGCATGCACGTGTGTGTGTCTGGTTCTGGCTTCTGCTGCATGGGCATTGTATACATAAATCACGCTTTATATTACTGTATATAAAGAAGTTTCTTTTATAAACGAATCCTGCTGAATTATTTACTTTTGTGCTGGTTGGATTGTTTCAAACTCTAACAAGTTATGGGCCCAGAGCACACCAAGCACACAGTAAAACTGAACTGTAATTAAGATGAAGGACAACCTGTATTATAAGGAAAAGAGAACAAGGCTGAGAAGGCTTACAGGATTGCTGTTGAGTTCAAGGAGAGCTCTCTGCCTCAATTGGGACAGAAGAATGATATTATTTGGGCTGCAAAAAATGGAATGCTTCCTGAAGGCTAAGGAGCTCTGGAATATTGTAATTAACCCACCCACCCACCCCAGTGCCATTAGCAGCTGCAGATTAAAGGCAGCATGATAAGACACTGGCATACATCATCTTAAATTTAGAAGATGAACAATACTTCAATGCAGCTGATTTAAAACAGCAAAAGAGGCTTGGCTGAAATAGAGAAGTGTGTGTGTGAGTGCATCAGCATGCAATATTGTGCAATGATCAAAACAATTGTACAGAGCTTGGTTGCAACCACAAGAGAGTGTGGAGAGGCATTTGATGCATATGCAAACTTTATTTATTAAATTGGAAAAGCGTGGAATGCAGATTCATGAATCTTAGAAGGCGCTTGATGAAACGTGGGACATTGTTTCAGCTGTTTTTGAGTGCAAACCAGAACAGGACTTACAAATGGAAGCACTTAAAGCCTGTTTGATTTCTGAGGAAAAGGCAATATGCTGATTCCATGTCTGGAGGAAAAGTTTAATAACATATTATGTGTGCCTGAAATGGAGCATAATTTACTTGAATGTCTCTAACTAGACATGGTTTTGAGGCCACATTTATAAATGGGAAGTAGAAATGAGAGTGTATGTGCACTGGATATACAGCAGGATAATCTTTATGTGTTACAGGGACAAAAGGTTCAATGTGCCCAAACTTTTGGAAATGTGGCACAACATGATTCATGAGATCATCTGTTGCATAGAAAGCTTGGCCATACTAACTTCAGAGTTTTGCAAAAGATGCAACAGTTTGGAGAAGGGTTAAACCTAAAATGGTAAGGCATACTTGGACTGTGTGGTATATAAATCATCAAAGTACAAGCCATTCCCAGTAAGCAAAAGTAGCACAAGGCAGAAAACAAAAGCTCTAGAGCTGGTACATGCAGATTTGGTTGGGTCAATGCAAGCCAGTTTGGGAGGAGAAAAGTATGCGCTGGTCATTGTAGATGACTACAGCAGATTTGGTTTCTGCTATTTACTAAAGAGTAAAATGAAAGCTTTTGTTGTTGTTGTTGTAATTGTTTAAAAGTTGATCGTGTCATACGATGTTCCTTTGGTTCCTCTGTCTCAAGCACTGGTCCTTCTCTACTCTTTAGTGGAAAAGGAAGATCTTCTTGCACTTTTCCTCCAGCTGCCACTTCAGCATAAGTTTGTAACTGTTTTCCATTTTTCTCTTGTTGTGGTATCTCTTTTTCTTTTTTGCCCCCCCTCCCCAGATGAAGATGATGTCCAGCCTTTAAAACATTGACATAAAAATCTTTCGCTTTCCAATATCATTTGTATTCAAACAATATCTTTCTCCACCATAAGTCACTATTAGGCCTATTGGGGCATCTCATCTGTACATTAGTTGTTGCCTTCTCAGCTCCTCTACCAGGAAACCAAAGTCAGCATTCAGGGACGAGAAACTGAAAAATAACAAGAAAAGGAATCAGGAGAAGATGATGACTTGGATATAAAGGAAAGGAGGGTTGAAACACAAGAGCAGTCAATGCCATGCAGGTCAGAGCAATGGAACAAGGGGATTCCACCTGACAGGTATTCTGCTAATTAAATTTGGGTGAGGACAAAAGTGAAACCTGTGATCAAGAGATACAGTATATCAGTCAGCAATAGGGAGCTTGCTATATCTGTCACAGTGGTCCAGATCAGACATAGCTTGTGCAGTAAGCATCTTAAGTCACTTTATAGCTGCACCAACGCAATTGCATTGGATGGATGTAAAAAGGAGTCTTGGGTATTTGAAGGGAACTGTGAACTTGGGTCTTCAAGTACAGGTCTCTGAAGAATTAAAATTGAAATGTTATGTTCACAGTGATTATGCCAATGATATAAAAACTAGAAAGTCCAATTCTGAGGTTGTGGTATTGTTTGGAGGGGCTTTAATTGGTCAGAAGTCCAGAAAACAAACAACTGTAGCATTTGCTACAGCAGAAGCAGAAGTAGAATTTATTGCTCTGTCTGAGCTTTGTTCAGAGGTAACTTAAAGCTGTTAAAAGATTTAAACATAAAAGTAAATGAAGCTATAATGGTGTTTAAGGATAATGCTTCTTGCATTAAAATGGCAACAGGTGACAGAGTAAAGAATAGGAGCAATTATGTGGTTATTAAATATTGTAATGTAATAGAAGCCTTTAAATTAGTTTATTTCATTGTTTCTCAGTGGACAATCTGGCAGGTATAATGATCAAACCATTGGGTGGAGTGCACCATGGGAAAAATATTAAGTTATTCTTTTTATGTCTATTCCACTCATGAAGGGAGGAGTGTCAGTGTACGAAAGTTCATGAATTGGAATAGACATGGTAACAGCTCAGCCAATGGGGACTGTTTAGTGACTCAGATGGCTCGGAGCCTGGGCATGGCTTAGCTTGACTGGTTTGTTTGTTTGTTTGTTTGTTTGTTTGTTCAATTTATATGTGCCGCCCTTCTCCAGAGACTCAGGGTGGCTTACAATGCATTAAGCAATAGCTTTCATACTTTTGTGTATACCTGCTTAGTAGGGCTTTTTGCCTCCCCCTGAGCAGTGTTCTTTTTTATACAAAGTCAGCTTATTGCCCCCACAAACTGGGTCCTCATTTTACCTACCTCAAAAGGATGGAAGGCTGAGTCAACCTTGAGCCTGGTGAGAACTGAACTCACAGTAATTGCAGGCAGCTGGCAGCTAAGTACTACTTTAACTATATAAAGAGTTGCTTCTGTGATTATTGCTTCTGTGAATATATAGCCTCTATGCTTCTGTGATTTCTGGTTCTGGCTTCTGCTGCATGGGTATTGTATACATGCAATACGCTTTATATTACTGTATATAAAGAAATTTCTTTTATAAATGAATCCTGCTGAATTCTTTACTTGTGTGTTGGTTGGATTGCTGCAAACTCTAACACATGGTGTGACTGGAGCTTTCATCCAACACCTTTGAAAGGCTCCAGGTTGAGAAAGTCTATTGTTTTGCCAAACAAAAAGACTTGATTGTGATTTAGGTACAAACATATACAATAATAAGCACATTCACCCAAAGGGGCTGCAATGTTTGGTAAAAATGTAATCTGGGTTCCCACAGCACTTGAACTACTGTTAATTCCAAGGTGTCAAAACAGCCTCAGTATGAAGCAGTGACCTCCATATTGTAAAACAATGCACTATTTCTTTGTCTCCAGCTTCCATTTTTACCATGTCTCCACTCTACTGTCATTTTGCCTTCTCACTTCAGATGCAAAAGTATTTACAGCTGTTCCCCAGTGTAAGAAGTTCTGGTGAAAGTATTGACAATGTTCCCCAGTGTAAGAAGTTCTGGTGAAAGTATGGTGTGAACCCATATGATTGTTGGCATTTCAAAATAGGAATGACTTGGACAAATCAAAACACTCTTAAGTGAATGAGATTCCTAATGAATCTAAAATAGTGCTGAATTGTCTTGTAACAGTATGTGCCAGAGGTACAGGTGTCACACTTTACCACAGATACAAGTATTTTCTTAGTGGATTTCTGGAAGACAATTGTTGAAATAAGCTCTGCTCTTCATTTGACATCTGCCTCTCCACAAATCTGAAATATTATCAAGGGGGGCTGATTTAGTTAAGGATGAGAAGGACAAAAGCAAGGCACAGCAAAAATTGACTGTCATTATTTCTATACAGGAAAAAACTGCTGAAGAAGGAAATAGCAAAAAGTACTCTGGCTCCAAAAAGCTATTTGGATGCATAAAATCTATAGCTTCTGAACCTGAATTTACATTGTAAGGAGATGATGTAAAGCCATTTTGTGTTACATGTTTAGATTTTATTCTGCATAAAATATGCTGGAAATTCCAACGGGTATAGTATTGAACTACATTTATCATCCTGAGAGGAGTATGTGTTTTTTTTCGCCAAATAAGCCTGAAGGGAATATATGGTAAATATCTTGTAATGATTTTCATAGCATTGGTCTCCTACTGACCCCTACTGGACAGAAATAAAAATATTCCATTTCACACAATCACCTGGAATCAAACTCAATTCCAGGGAGACTTTGCATGACATACCTTAAATCTTTCTAAGGAATTGATACAAAATGTGTTCACATTGTTGTGTACTTTAGTATAAGCCTGTATAAACTGTATGAAAGTGAAACCCCTTGGGATGGCATCATTTCAGTTCATTCTGTGGCCAGTAAGGGTTTGCTTAGTTCAATAAATGCAGGACTCCCAATTCTTATTGTTAAAGAGAAAAATATATATACATAGCCTTTTATCCCACACACTTCACTTTATAAATAATATTGTATGCCCAATTTAAAGCTAAAAGAATGTCTGTCAATTACAGGACAGTTGTTAACAAAGTCTGCATGCCAAAATATGCTACACAAGTTTTCCTTTTGTATTGAGAAAATCTTAGAAAACACAAATCTATGAACATAGTTGTCATGCCTTAATCAGTCCTTAATTTTGTATGTAAAAGTAATATTGTTGGCTGTAAAATTAATGTCTTTATTCCTATATTTAAATACCATTCCCAATATAATGCCTTTTGTTCGGTTTTTAATCTCCTAACTAACGTTACAAGAAACAGGAAAAACCACAGAGCAAAATAAGTTTTGTGAGTGCTCAACAAAGTGTGAGATTTTTCTTCTTCCAATTCTAGAACAACACCACACCTCCCTCTTTCACTTTTTTGTTACAAGATCTTTGAGCTAGGGGGACAATCTTTTCTCTTTATTGATCTTCTGAAGTCAGTATCTTACTATTTTAGGGAAAACCTACACCTTTAAGACACATTTCATCTTGCTTTCAATAGGACTGAGAAATATGCCGTATTTTCCCAAAAATAAGACCCTGTCTTATATTTTTTTGAACCCTGAAATAAGCGCTTGGCCGTACTGCCATGTGCTCAAAAGCCTGATTGGGCTTATTATCAGGGGATGTCTTATTTTGGGGGAAACAGGGTATATCTTGCTAAGCTACTATATGCAGAAACAATGATAGAGTATGATGGAGGGAGGGAGGGAGGGAGGGAGGGAGGGAGGGAGGAAGGAAGGAAGGAAGGAAGGAAGGAAGGAAGGAAGGAAGGAAGGAAGGAAGGAAGGAAGGAAGGAAGAAAAGAAGAAAATTCCCTGGACTTTTGATGTCCAGATGATACTTTTCAGACATTATTACTTTTGGGCTTCCTAAAAGTTTATAAAAAAATATTCCAAAGAAGAGAAATAAATTTACTATAGGTCTTGGACATTGACAAGTCACAATATTTTCTGGAATATCTTCAGAAATTTTGAGCAAGTGCTTCTTTTTAAAGAGTTCTCATTTTACAAATAGACTGGAGAGAGTTATAACCTGAGCTTTCTCTGTGAGTTAGAAAGTGCCAATTCTCTGATGTATAGATGACATGAAGGTCATAAAATAGACAGAGAAAGGGAGAGAGGCAAAGAAGTCATACAGAGTGGTTCAAGACACATGACCCAGAGCCCATTTCTATGGCTTTGTCTAGTCTCTGAAAAACAGTGAACCTGCATATAATTAGTTACCGGCCAATTCATCTGTCATCACAAGTTTATAAAGTGAAGTGCAGCGTAGGACCACAATGCATTTTGTATGAATCAGCTCTTAGAAACAATTCAGGAACATCAGATGGCAAAAAAGGTTATTGCTTGTGGATTGTTGAGAAGAAAAGGAAAGCACCACTCTAATCTTGTAGCATATGCTAGCTATCTTTTAGATGGGGAAATGTTGTGTCTTGATAATTAAATTCATTATGATTTCACCCAATATGACCCCCTCTACCACTAAAAAGCTAAGTTCCATCATTATATTATGGGCAGGAACAGGACAGTTTTCCAGTCCAGGTAGTCTTTGCTTAACTATAGTAATTGAGACTTGAATTTCCAATACTAAATGATATGGTCATATAGCACAACATCAAAGAAACCATACCACTTAGCAACAGCAATTCTGGGAGTCCCTGGTTACAGTCATTAAGAGAATTGCCATGGGTCTTTAAGCAGGGACCTCACATGCAAAACCCATTTGCAAAACTGGAAAGGTTGGAAAAATCTGAATTAGAGGAACTGAAGTTTACTGTTTTGCTGGGATTATGTTTTCTTCCCTTTGCTATCATCCTTACTATTGAGTACATCTTTCTTTTCTTTTTTGGGGTAAGGGCACAGTGTGCACTATTTCATTATATGCAATTCATAAGCTATTTTCGCTGTGCAAAATAATTTATAGGACATCTTAGTATTAATCTTAGTACTAATTATGTGATAAAAGTTTCTCAAGTGTCATAGGACCAAAAAAAATCCATTGAAATTGGCCCTTCATTTCCCATATTTTTATTCATTATTTTATTCCTAATTATCTCTACTTAGTTAGTCAACTGATGTAGCCACCAATTGGATAAAGCTATCACCATGATGGACTAAGACTAACAGGCTCCACCTGAATCAATCAATCAATAACTTTTTCAATGATCTAATTAGTACAGTACATTGCTCTGTCATTTCCACAGTTCCTCAGGTGTGGATAGATACAATATTTCACAGATCCAGCACTTCTAATGACCTTTCAAAGATGTGCTGAGGATTTGCTTGATTGATCTCTGCCACCCACATAAGCTAGTTAGCCTCGCTCCACCATCCAGATACTTATGAATATACACTAGCACAGCCTGTGATTAATGATTGCTCTATCAATCTTGCAAGTCTGAAGGATCTTTCCTAAATTTCTTCCTTTCACTGTGAAGCTACTGGAGGCTCCTCCTTCTCTTCTCTGGTTGTTTTCAAGGCAACATCTCTTCCCCTCATCCCCCAACAACATCCTCACATACCATTACTTTCAACTAGTATACCTTTTTGCGTTTCTTTTTTTAAAAAGATATGTAATCTAAAATAATTGGGATGACATACTTAAGATGATTTGTTATAGCTATCATAGTGGACTCAGATTTGAGTCAGAGGACGGGATTGATAATGAGCAGCCAGTTCCAGAATGACTGAAAAGACAATGAGCAGCCAGCTCTGGTGCCACTAGACAGACTGCCATCTGAACAAAGAGAGAAGGTGGCTCAAACCAGTACCCAGCAAACACAGCTGCCATAGCTCTCTGAAGATAGGGGTGCAGAATTATTACCCCCTCCCAATTCAAGAGCTCAGCAGACTGGAGAGAGAGTACAGCAAAGGCATTCTGTAAGTCTGCTTGCATGGGAGGATCTCACCCCACTAAATAAGGTACACCAGAACAGTGGTGGTTTGCTACCGGTTCGCACCGGATTGGGCAAACCAGTAATGGCAGGAGGCTCCACCCACTCACCCAGATGCTTCTGTGCATGCACCTGTGCGAGCACACATGTACAAGTGAACTGGTAGTGATTGATTTGGAACCCATCCCTGCACCAGAACTGTTTCTATTAAAATGGAGCAGAGAGCACAAGTTTTCTATTGACAACAATAGAACTCCCATTAACTCCCACTTTATGTGCCTTGATTTATGAATCTCACAACCCTGACTTTGAACCTGGACTGGCTGACAAATCTAGTACAAGCTCTGACTCTTGGACTTTGCCTCTTGGACTATTCTTCTACATACCGCTTTGATTTGGAATTGTTGTAAGCCATACCTGGGGAGGGAGCAGGGAAACTTGTGTCTACACTGCAAATGTGTGTGTTTGCAAGGCTCATTTAATAAAGAAAACAAAACCACAAGTGTTTGTGTGCTTGGCCTGGGACAAGACACTAGCTTTCAAACCACTTTTCATGTTAACAAGAAGACACAATGATTGTGTCTAGTTTACTGATAGGCACAATTCAATAAATATTGATATTTCTCAGACTTTACCAGTATCATCCAATTACCATGACAAGAGGTTTTAATATAAACTTACGTTATTGACAACCCATATGTAATTATATAAGATTTTCCAATTATGACATTAGTCCATGTCACAAAAACTTCAGATTAGAACCTCACACATCACTTCGGTTTGAACCTATGTGAGGTTTTAATTCAGCCAAATTGACAAATTAAACTGTAAATTACTTTGTTTTCTGAAAAGCTACACAGTCTGAAGCATCACCACAGTTCAATCTTTCAATGTTATAGTTTCACTCCCACAGCAGTGATGGATTAAGTTAAAAATAAAAATAAATTATTGAAGGTCATGCCAATAGAACAAAAGAAATCAAGCTGCAATCATCTAAGCAAAGTAATACAGAAAGTTTGATAGGAACTCTGGGATGCATACATGCACACACCTATCACATTATTACCTTTTGAGGTAAACAATAGTAGTAAGAGTATAAAAGGACAAGTAGAAATAGAAAACCAAAGAAATGAAAGATGTGATATAAAGAAAAAAATTAAGAACTAGAATTAAATTGTTTTACACCAACATAATTCACTTTACTTCTCCACATCTTTCTTTCCCTGTTTTTTCCACATCCTTACACCTCTTCAAACATTGGAGTTTGCCCTTTGACTTTCTGATGCGTCTTTTTCTGAATACTCTACCACAGTTTTCTGGGTCTTTCCCTTGTAGAAGTTGAAGCCCAAGAAACATTTGGGCCCTAATAGAGCATTCCTTATTAATTTGACATCCAGCAGTGTTGAGAAGAATTTTAAAAGGCAACTTGACAGCATATATCAATATGGCTACTGCTGTATCACACAGTTGCAACCACCACTTTGACTTAGTGCTTTGTGCTGGAAGGATGTAGCTCCTGTTACTTGTTGCCTGAGTGTTTTACAGGGCTACATCTTCCATCCATTAATGCTTCACTTGGATTGACAAGATTTTATTTCTTTAGAGAGGCTCTTGGCCTTTAATACAGTACAGCAGTTGCACAGCAATTCAACCACTACAGATCTTTAAATACAGGGACTGGATTTGTTCTTTCTTCCTACATACAAAGCCACTGTTAATAACATAGAAAGGTGTCTGGAGAAATGGAAAGGTTACTATACTTCTACACAAAGGCCTTGGACGATGTCTCATAGTTATATGGTTTTTGTCTGTGCCATTTCTTTATCTCCTCTCCATCACTTGGAAACGTTTGCGATTGCCCGACAAAGGTAATAGCCGACTATAATAAAAAGAAAGGATTATATATATTAGCTTTATTAGAAATGCTGCTGCAGCCATTTTTTCAACCTTAAGTCATGACTAAATTAATACCGGGGGGAAATTCCTACTTTAGCCACTGACAAAAATAATGTGTGATGTAATGATAGGTGGGCTTTTATTTATTATGGTAAAAAATCTTCAAAGAGTCTTCCTGCCTGGAGCTGCCATAGATCAGTTTTTGCATTTTTGTAATTGTAATGCCTTGTTCTTAAAATCCACTTTCTGTCTGGCTTTTGCATATGGCAGAGGAGGGGAAAAAAATCCAGAAATCAAGTAATATTGTATATGCTTCCTTGTCTCGGCTCTACTGATCCAAGTCTGGGTGTTGGAAGGTTTAAGGTTGAAACACCAACACGAAACAACAGCTTGGAGAGTCAAGGGTTTATTCTTCGCACCAATCGGCACCAGCAAACTCCAAGCTCACCCAGGTGAAACAAAGTCAGCTCTGAGTTTTTCATCTGCCAAGCTAATTTTAAAGATACTGTGTGACCGCACCTTGTGCCCCAACCCCCTAATTGCACTTCATGGCTGATTCCGATTTTTGGGGAGGGCAAAGTGGTCTGTGGAGTATCCTTCGGCTTCCATTGCTGTGGCTGGTAATCTTGGTTTCTATGTGAGTTGCTGAGTTCCGCAGCCTAACCACTTCTAGCCACCACCATTATGAATAAACAAGCCTAAACCCACCACCGCTGCTAAACCCAAATAGCATGGTGCCCGTTCTTAGTTGACACGGCTCCGGCAAACACTTGGGATTGTCTCTCCCTCCAGTGAGAGTGTCGAGCAGCGCAGAAAGCGGGCTTGACACCTTGTGTGATATGGTCTTAACTATTACCTTATGTATTCTAATAGATGTTCAGGGTTATGATAATGAGATCGTTAAACATTGTTAAGGAGCTAGGGGTCCAATTGATTCAGAAATTTCATGAGTAAACTTTATCCTAATAAGCAGTGAGAAGATACCAGTGAGAAGGTTCATCTCACATACTCAGCAGAAATGTTCTTTAAATTAATTTCGTATTGAAGGGTTTCCCTTGTATTAACAGTAGCCATCAATTTGCAGTTTCTTTTTAAAACAATTAGTATATTTATTAATATTCCTTAAAGGAAAAGATTCCCCTCGCACATATGTGCTAGTCGTTCCTGACTCTAGGGGACGGTGCTCATCTCCATTTCAAAGCAGAAGAGCCACTGCTGTCCAAAGACATCTCCATGGTCATGTGGCTGGCATGACTAAACACCAAAGGCACACGGAATGCTGTTACCTTCCCACCAAAGTTTTCTACTTGCATTTTTATGTGCTTTCAAACTGCTGGGTTGGCAGAAGCTGGGACAAGTAACAGGAGCTCACCCCATTATGGCACTAGGGATTTGAACCGCTGAACTGGCAACGTTTCGATTGACAAGCTCAGCATCTTAGCCACTGAGCCACCGTATCCTTAGTGGACTTATTCCTTAGTGGACACTATTCCTTAGTGGATAATAAATCAATTATAGCCTCTTAATTCATAAGGTACCAGCTTTCTGAATTGTGTTCTTATGAAAAAAAAGAAAGGTAGGAAAAGGAACAACAAAAGACATTAGCACAGGAACTAACGAATAAAATTTAGCAATTTAATTCTGAAAATATATTCGGAAGGTCTATTAACAGTTTGATATGGTTCTGGTTTTTTTTCCCCCATTTCTGAAATTTCCAAGGACTTTCTTCGAAGGCAAAGAATGTCCCTGTAAAGTTCAAAGTGCTTCTTTTGTACATGCAAAATAAGAAAAGGGAACAAGAGAAAACTCAATAGAAAGAAAATATGGATGACACAGTTAGAAGCGCCTCAAGGGAACCAGATCATAAGTTGCAACAGGAAACAAAATGCCTGCAAGGGGTTGGCAAGTCATGTTGTAAGGAGGTGGGGTGATAGGTTCCATACACTGAACACAAGATATCCATTTTCATGATGGCAGTGAGAAATTCTCTGCATCTGCTGCCTTAGCCTAGAGGAACTCTTTCTCGCTGCCATCAATAACCATGCAAACATTAAAAAAGAAAAAAAGAAGAAAACCCTAAAGCAAAGATTGTTTTGACTCATCTGGCACAAGTCATTCTAAGAAAACTGAACCAGAGAGTGAGCTACAGACTGGCTGTTTGTTTCTCCCCAATGTGAGAACACATGTTTCCTGTGAGATTCTGTGAAGAAAATTTGCAACTAAAATCATTGCACTTATATGTATTTCACATTAGGAATTATTCATCAGTTCACTCACTTATTCCTTGCTTCTCTTCAGGAATACTGTCTCTAATGGTACTAACTCTGACCCATGTAGTACCCAGGAAATCTTTTCTTACATTTTTTACCCCTACTAATTCTTAATGTTAGACTTTGCTTTCAAAATTTATTTCAAAGGAAAAGTTTGATGAAATTCTCATAGGTGAAAGGTGGTACTTATACACTTATTTAATTATAAGGTGTGAACAGATTTTCACTGCACAATCACCTTTCAGCTCTGGCTTCACACACACTAATTAATTCCCAAGGGAAAGTTCATAAAGGAATTTTTCCTATGAGGCTCGTTCAGAGAGGAAAATGTGGGTCTGGGAAGACTTCAAAGTGATGTAATAAGGTATAATAGAAAATATAAACATCAACATAGCATCTTCACCATATCCATCAGGAATCTATACCCCAAAGCAACATCAAAAGGAATTCAAAAGAAATTTTCAGGCAGCCTGAAAATAAGGTATTAAAACTGAAACCTTTTTGACAGGAAGGAAAATTTTCTAACCACAAAGTAGATTTTTACTGAAGCATTAGGAAAAGCATTATTCTCATTTTACCTCCACTTATTCTTCTGGAGAGAATTTAAGGTTGCTTTAAAAATGGAACTGCTTTGTCTCAAAGATTCTTTCTGTTTAATTCTTTGGGGAATCCTCCTATAATGCATTTGAGCTAATCGGGGGTAGTGGTTTTTTGTTGTTGTTGTTGTTTTGTGGTTGTTGTTTGTTTGTTTTGGTGTGGAAAAAACAGAAAGGAAGACCTCCAAAAAAGTAAAAAGGCATCTGACAGTCTCATCTGACTAAACCAAATGCATACAATGGTCCAAAACCTGGCATATGAATTAGACATGCCCATCTAAAAACCAACTGGCAGCCTACAACTGTAAAAGTAGGACACATTAATGCTAATGTGTGATATAGTATAGAATCATACTTATTGCAGGCAAATACATACTGTATCCACCACTAGATTCCATTATTTGTATGTATTCCATGAGAATAAGAGATAAGCAACTATTTTTGTTTTACATGGTGAATGATATAGCAATCCAGGGATTACACATGTAATAAGAGCTGTGTATCTTCGAAAATGTATTCAGAAGTATGCCAGATCTTGCACGAATGTAGACACAGCAACTCTCCTTAAAGAGGCCCATATTTTCAAAACCTGTAAGCGAGACTGAAAGAACGCAACCACTAGTGGCTACTTTAACGGATGCATTAACTTGATAAATCAACTAGTTCAAACACTTGCCTTGTTTTTCAGGCTGATAGGGAAGCTTTTATGAGGAACAGAGAGGTATTGTACTTATATAAGATCCAAAACACTTCTTTTGATTCTTTTATTCTTTTTTTGAAACCTACTACAAAGTAAAGATTTCCCCTGTCCAGTCGCTTCCAACTCGGGGGTTGTACTCACCTCCATTGCTTAGTCAAGGAAGCCAGCATTGTCAAATCCATTCACACCCATAATTACAAATACTTCATGAGTTTCTCCTTTCATTTCATCAGAAAAAAAAAAGTAAAATCTATCTGGGAATGATATTGGATTCTCCTGCTGGACAAAGAAGGATAGGTTAGGTTAGGTTTATGGTTTATTAAATTTCTATAATTTAGGTGAGCCCCCACCTAAACAGAATACACCCCCATCCAATCAGAGCACAGCCAACCCCCCCCCCATCCAATCAGAGCACAGCCAATCCCCCAACCAATCAGAACACACCTCCACCCAATCAGAACACAGCCAAGCTCCCACCCAATCAGTTCACAAAGGGGAGGGGGTGAGATGAGAATAGAATTGCTGCGTCAAGATCTTTCTGAGAAACTGAGAAAGGACAGGTTTAAAAAGTGGAAAAAGAAGACAGAATATCAGGAAACAACTGTAAAAATGGCATCAAAAAGGCTAAAGCCCAGTATAACTTCAGGCTTGTTATGAATGTCAAAAATAACATAATGAAAAAAGGCACTTTAGATATGTGTGGAAGGAGAGGAAAGTCAAGTTGATCCACTGGTTGAAGAAGAGGACAAGATCATGACAGCAACAGGGAGACCAAGACCTGCTTAATTCTTATCTTGGATTTGGAAATGCAAAAGTAATCTGCAGCAAAAATTAATTCAAATAGAGTCAGCTAAAGTCGAGTTGGATCTTAGACATGCTATTCCAAATATTGCAGAAATGAAATCCGAAATTTCCACTTCCCACCCTGTTCCTTTTACCTGCTCCTGTTCTTGCTGCCATATGTGTGGTGGAGCTGCACTTGCCACTACCTTCTTGCAACTAAATGTGATTTATTTGAATATTCCCTTAGGCATTTGAAATTTAAGATGCATTAAATGCATTTTACATTTCAAAGATAAAATACCGTATTTTTCAGAGTATAAGACACACTTTTTTCCCTCCTAAAAGAGGCTGAAAATTTGGGTGCATTTTATACTCCAAATGTAGCTTTTTCAAATCTTTTTTTCAGCCCCAACAAGGTGCTAGATAGTGAAGTGATTTCTGCTTCCCTGCTTTGCCTGCTCCCTCCAACTCTCAGCTGTGAAGCTTTTTTTCAGCCCTGCTAGCAGTGAAGCGCTTTGCCTACTCCCTCCAACTCTCAGCTGTGAAGTTTTTCTTCATTCTCATTGCTTCCCTCTCCAAAGACCAGTTGTGCTTTAGAAGGTGTTTTTTTATCCCCAAGCAGGAAATAAAAACCAGCAAACTACTGTGATGAACTGACCAGACTAAGGACGCTAGCCAGATAATACCTGGTAGGCAGATTTTTTTTTCCTATTTTCTCCCCAAAAACTAAGCTACGTCTTATAGTATGAAAAATATGGTACTTTTTTCAAGATGCACATAGGCTTCCTTTAGATCTAGAGAGGTGTCATTTTTACCAATAATAATAAAAAGAAGAAGAGAAACATATAATCCAGACTGATTTTGTTTTGGAATTAATGAGAAGTTCCTTCATTTCATGCCTGAATAATCTAGGTTCCCAACCCTTAAAATAAGGAAATTTTAAAAGTGGCTAATTGTTTACTTTTTTGTTCAGGTGAGGAAATAAAAAATTGATGGTTAGTATGCTATGGTGTATGAAGGTAGGAGTGTGGTCTCCCACCTTAGAAAGTTCTTATGAGGCAGCAGATGATACAGATGGCACAATACTTTGCATACGTGAGGAGTAAGAGATGGTAATACTGTGAATTAATCTTCAGTGTTTTACAAGCAAAAACAGGAACATTCCTAGGATGTTAGCCAATTTTAGCCATCATTCTCTTCTTTCTGGAATCATACATGATTGCTCCACTCTCCAAAATACTTCTTCAAATGTGTATTTTAACAATATAACTAACCAATGTGTGAAAACTGCATTGCAAAGTGCAAACATTGAAGTATAAATTCCTGTCAGCCCATTTATTGAAGATATATGGATCAGGTGGATTCTTTAACATTGGTATTCTTCCCCTAAGATCTAACTGTCTTGCTCAAATAATATTATATCTTGTCAAAGACTCTCCAGTCCCCTGCTGTGCCCTGGGCTCATTTATAGTGAAACCACCTGTTCTTTCTTGATTGTTAAAACAGTGTGATTTCCCCCCCTCTCTTTGTTAACATTCCTCATAAATTGAGCTGTAGAATTAAATTTGTTATCTGTCCTGTATCTCCTACCATTGAGTTTCACTGGTGCTATTAGGCTATCGAATAGAGCCCCTTGGCAGACTCCAGGTATCAAATGTTCAGTCCTTCAATCAGGAGGAGCAATTGGGGTTTCTTTTCTCTCACCAACCATTTCCTAATTCTCTCTTCTACAACAGGAATGCCCGCTCTGAGTCCCTGTGCCAAATTTCAACAGTATTTTAATGCTAATAACAATCTACCCTGTTATCAGGCAGGCAGCTCTCTGACAAGGTGAGAAAAGAGAAAAGATGTCGGAAACACGCTGGGAAAGAAAAACAAACAGAAAGAGAAAATGGAAAAAGAAAATGGGGACAAACAGATTTTTGCCTCTTGCTTCTCCTTGCAGTGTGCTTTAACACTGCCAAGGGACATCCACAAAGTTGGAAGAAAGAGTAGCCCTGTGTTTCTCAACCTTTGCCATTTTAAGATGCATGGACAAACTCCTAGAATACCCCAGCCAGCACATGGGAGTTGTATTCTGGGAGTTAAAGTACACGCATCTTAAAATGGCAAAGGTTGATAAACAGTGGTATAGGCAAAAGGGTCAAGGCAGCAGAAGTGTTTGTGCAAGTGTGGTCTATCTCTGATCCCTATAACACACTTGATGTGGATCCTATGCTACAAAGTCAAAGGATTCACAATGCTGGAAAAATGTTTTTGCTTCTGTGTAGAAACTCAGTTGCATCAAAAGAACTAATAGTATTTTTCCCACATGAATGTTATCTTTTCCTTTATGTATCAGCCAGTCTAATAGTAAACAATCACTACAAAAGAGTAACTATAAATCTAAATAAAGATGCAGCAGAGAACAGATTATAGCCATCATCAGCTATAGCATGGAGTACTGCTGCAAAAATGTAATTAAATTGGTAACGCCAATAGTAGACGATTTTTGCTTTTGCTTCAACATGTTGGCAGATATAGCTACTTGAATGGAGCTGCTAGAAATTTATCTGGGAGGAAAGATTGCTACGATCTGATCTTTTAGTGCTGTAAATCTGCATGTATTTCTCTTGAAGGTCTTCCTTGAATGTCTAGTTTTACAAGAAGTGCAGATAAGGTTTAGCATAAGAATAAACAAAGTGTCAACCTCGCTAGCGCCACGCACCCGCAAGCAGTTACAGAGTTTTTTGGGATTTGCTAACTTTTATCGACAGTTCATCCCCTCGTTTGCCAAAATCGCATTGCCAATAACTAATCTCCTGAAAACCAAGGGTGAAGAAAAACCAAAACCCTCCAAACATCTTGAATGGACTATGGACTGTCAGGCAGCATTCGAAAAACTGAAACGGCTATTTGCTGCTGAACCAGTCCTTAAGCACCCGGATATGGATGAACCTTTCGTGGTACAGGCGGATGGGCCGTACTTCTGCAAAAGAATGCGGATGGAAAATTACAGCCTTGTGCCTACACGTCTCGGAAACTATCCGAAACCGAAAGGAGATGGGCCATATGGGAAAAGTAGGCTTTCGCCGTACGCTGGGCACTTCTAACCTGGAGGCATTTTCTCGAAGGAGCTAAACATCCTTTCGAAGTTTGGACTGATCATAAAAATCTCGAGGCTTTGAAAACCCCACGTAAGCTGTCACCAAAACAAGTGCGCTGGGCCCAACACTTCAACCGTTTTAACTTCACTTTGCACTACCTTCCTGGCGGGAAGAATTTCATGGCAGATGCTCTGTCCAGATTGCCTCAGTACAACAGCACCAGGGAGGAAGTTGTCCGTCCAATTGTCCCGTCAGCCCAACTGGCGGCACCAGTGACTACCCGAGCACAATCGAAAAGTGACCCAAGCCTGTCAGGTGATTTGCTCCAGCAACTAAACGAGACTTTAAAAACCGATGAGTGGTTCCAAGCCCACTCAAACGAATGTACACTTCGTGATGGACTAGCTTGGGTTGGAGCCAAATTGTATGTCCCAGCTAATTTACGAGTAACTGTTTTGAAACACGCCCATGACTCCAAGGTGGCGGGACACTTCGGATTTGTCAAAACCTTACATCTCGTCAAAAGACAGTTTTGGTGGCCCGCACTCAAAAAGGACACAGAGGCATATGTCGTGAGTTGTCCAGTGTGTGCCTCAGCTAAGAGACCTCCCGGGAAGGCACCTGGTCTTCTCCAAAGTGTGGCCAAACCCACGGCTCCTTGGAAAGAAATATCCATGGACTTCATTGTAGACCTTCCCGAAAGTGGGGGTTGCACAGTTATATGGGTAGTAACTGATCTGTTTTCCAAACAGGTGCATTTTATCCCATGCACTAAGATCCCATCAGCAAAAACCCTTGCTAAGATGTTCATTCAACATGTATATAGGCTACATGGAGCACCAAAACGTATAATTTCAGACAGGGGAGTGCAGTTCACCTCCAGCTTTTGGAAAGAGTTCCTAATGTTGATAGGCTCCGCCCAAGGACTAAGCTCCGCCCACCACCCCCAGACCAATGGGGCCTGTGAAAGAACCAATGGCGTGGTAGAACAGTATTTAAGATGTTATATAAACTACCAACAAGACAATTGGGTGGAATTACTGCCATTCACAGAAGTGGCATATAATAATTCCGTACATAGCAGCACAGGTTTCACTCCTTTCAAGGTGGCTTCTGGGCAAGAGTTTGTGCCAATCCCAGAGTTACCTCATGATGACCCACAAAACCCTTCTCTGATTGAGTGGATCGATCAGCTACGAGAGACTTGGGCAGTGACTCGTAAAGCGTTAGATGATGCTCACCAAGCCCATAAAGCCCAAGCCGACAAAAGGAGATGCCCTGCACATGCTTATCAAGTGGGGGACATGGTTTATCTGTCTACCAAGTATTTACAAACTCCGCAGAAATCAAAAAAGCTTGGTCCTAAGTATGTGGGCCCTTTCCCTGTTACTCGGATCATTAACCCCGTCACGGTTGAATTAGATTTACCCAAGAACTTGCGACGAATTCATCCAGTGTTTCATGTTAGTTTACTGAAACTAGAACAATCATCCTCTCTACGTCCGTCCAAGGAACCTCCCCCTGTTCCCATCCTCATTGAAGGGGAACAACACTTTGAAGTAAAAGAGATTTTGGACTCTAGAAAACATCATGGGAAAGTACAGTATCTCGTAGCCTGGAAGCACTTCCCGTTATCACAAGCTGAGTGGGTGAATAAACGTGATGTTAGGGCACCTAGAAAAGTGCAGCTGTTCCACACCAAATACCCTGATAAACCTTGAAACATGATGAGTATTAATTGTTGTGATATTACCTCTTCTTTTCTCTGTTTCAGGATTAGAAGCTGTCTCTTCTGAAGGGGGGCCGAATGTCAACCTCGCTAGTTTTGCTTTGCCACTTCGGTTGTCATAGAAACGGAGGGAGGGGGGTTTATGCTCACGCGGGCTTTCTAAGAAACTTTCTGAGAAACGAAACCTTTCCTTAAGCTGTTATCAGTCCAACGGACACTGCATTCCTGGATGCTGACACGGCCAGACGTCTGCTCCCACCTGACCTCTGGAAGACCTGTGGATTGGATGATTTATGGTGCACAAGGGAGGGGGATGCTTTCTAATTGTAACTTTCGCCCGTTTTGCTTCAAAATCCTGCTTTCTATGGTTGCGTTCATTTCATATCTAGTAAAAGTACCAGTTAATCTCTAATGGAGTCTGGGTCCTCCTTTCCTGGATACTGAAGGAAGCATACCTGACACAAAGGTTAACATTAGAACCTGGTTTGCTAGATTTACAAATCAGGACTCAGGTTTAAAGCAAACTGGTTGAATTATTGCCTGAGGACAAACTTGAATTAATACAAACAGGCTAGGATCTCTGTCTGGGAAGATTAATACCCCATCCCTAACTGACCGACATTGAAATTGCTAGGAAACATTTTCCATCACCCTAATCTCACTCTATGTATTCCAGATTGTATGCCATTATGCTTCCTTAATGAGGTAAACATATCCACTCAGTTGTTGAAAATTATTTACATTCCACATTTTATTATCATTTATAAACAGTTGTAGTACCTGTGAAGCACAGACATTGCTCATTAAGGGAGTTTAGGCAGATGCTCTTCTTGGGATATTCATTGCTTTGTTTAAGCTGTGACACTTAACAATGAACTTAAAGATGATTAGTGATTCCTAATCAAGGTTAATTTATTAAACAGAATGGTTTTAATTAGGTTGTCACATAAACTTCAGAAACAAAAATAAGACAACTGGATATCTAACTTTCAAGGTTACAGGTCTGAAAATCGGGATGAATGATAGTGCACTTTATCACTTCTAACATTGAATTTACCATCTGCAATAGTAAATGAAGTGCAATACTAAGCAGGCAACACATCTCCTCTATTGGTTTAAAACTGCCCGAGGATAAACTCTATGTATCCCTTTTGTGATGTTATCATTCAAATAAAAAGGGTTCCATGCTACTACAAAGCTTCTACCTTTATCCCATGTACTGTACATATATACACATCTATGTTTCTATAGGTACAAATGGAAATCTAACTAATACATGTGTCACCTATATGTAGAATGCAGACAGAACCAATTATGTTTATCCTGCTTAATCTCTCAACCATAATGCCTTGCAATTGTAATCATGGGTTAACAGTCTGAAGGCCTGCAACAGTGTGAGAATAGTCTCCGACGGACAGAGTCAGGAAATTGTACTCGCTAACCATGTCTCTTCACCTTACTGTTCTATTGTACATCAGAGGTCTTCAAACTATGGCCCTTGGACCGGATATGGCCCGCTGAAGCCATTAATCCAGCCCATATGAGATCATGAGGCTGCCCCGCCCACATCACTTCACCTACCCACTGCCCCCCACCGCCTTCTGGATGCTGAGGAAGCCAAAAACAGGATGCGCAGAGGCCTCAGGAGGCCAAAAATGGCTCCGTTTTTGGCCTCCGAGAGAGAGAGAGAGAGAGAGAGAGAAAGAGAGAGGGGGGGGAATGAGAGAGAGAAAGAAACACACACACACACACACATACACACACACACAAACAGAAGTCTCTCACACACACCCAAAGGCAGCTACATCCCTTCACTAACCTGCTTTCCACCCACAGGAGCGTAACAAATTAAAGTGTAATTTGTGTGTTTTTTTTGATGGACTGCTAAATTGGTCACACCCACTCAGTCACATGACCACGTAGCCATGCCCACACAGATGGTCCACCCCTTCCCCCCAACAGTCTGACAGACCATGAATTGGCCCCCTGTTTAAAAAAAGGACTCCTGCTGTAGATTGTCAAAATCCAATATTATTTTTCATCAAGTGGAGGGTACTGAAAGTGGTAATATGAAGTGATTGATATGCTGATGACATTCATCTCTACTTTTCTGTCTCCTGAATAAAGAGAACTGTGTTTCAAATCAATCTTTTTACTGCAGTCATCTACCAGTGCAAGGAGTATAGTCATTTTTTAGAAAGCATAAAGGATATGTCAAGAATAAAAACAAAAATGTAAAAAAAAAAAGATATACAAAATATGTGAATTAAAAACTAAAAGTATATATAAAAAACAAGAATCTGAAAGAAGGGGTAGAAGTGTGAAAGTGGCAAATATCTATAGCTCGGGTGGAGGCTCATTCTCCAAGCTTGTGGGTTGGTTTCCAAATGTTTCATTACCAGTCTAGGTAACATCTTCAGTGGAATACCGATCACAAGACCCATCACAAGATGGGTCTTTACACAGCCCACACCTGCCCTATCACAAGATCCATCACAAGACCCTGACCTGATGTGGATTGAATTTTATCCTGTTTCTATGGCTGAAGTGGACAGAATTGTGGGTAGACTGGGGGCCTCCACATATTTATTGGACCTGTGTCCCTCCTGGCTTGTTGCAACAACCAGGGAGGTGACTGGAGACTGGATCCGGGTGATTATCAATGCTTCATTGAGAGATGGGGTCTTCCCCGCCTTACTTAAGGAGGCGGTGGTTCGTACCCACCTCAAGAAGCCTACCCTGGATCTGGCCTCCTTGAACAACTTTCATCCGGTCTCCAACTTTCACTTTTTAGTGAAGGTTGTTGAGTCTGTGGTGGCGTACCAGCTCCCACAATTCCTGGAGGAGACTGATTATCTAGACCCATACCAATCAGGCTTCAGGCACAGACACAGCATGGAAACGGCTTTAGTCGCAGTGGTGAACGATCTCTGGCAGGCCCGGGATGGGGATTATTCCTCCATCCTGGTGCTTCTTGACCTCTCAGCAGCTTTTGATACCATCAACCATGGTATCTTACTGTGTCATCTAGGGGGATTGGGAGTGGTGGGCACTGTCTTACAGTGGTTCTCCTCCTACCTGTCTGACCATACACAGTTTGTTTCAGCAGGGGGTCAGAAATCCTCCCCAAGGCCCCTCACCTGTGAGGTGCCGCAGAGGTCGGTTCTCTCCCCCTGATTTTCAACATCTATATGAAGCCACTGGGTGAGATCATTCATGGTTTCGGGGTGCGGTATCATCAGTACGCTGATGATACCCAACTTTATATCTCCACCCCGGACCAACCCAGGGATGCCTTTTCCATGATGTCTAAGTGTCTGGAGGTGGTACGGGTCTGGATGGGTAGGAACAGGATCAGGCTCAACCCCTCTAAGACAGAGTGGCTGTGGATTCTGGCATCCCAAGATCTAGTATCCCCATCACTTCTGATGGGAGGGGAGTCTCTTGCTCCCTCCGAAAGGGTTCATAATCTTGGCATCCTCCTTGATTCACGGCTATCTTTAGTAGACCATCTAATGGCCGTGACAAGGGGGGAATTTGCACAGGTTTGCCTAGTGCACCAGTTATGCTCCTTCCTAGACAGGGATGCACTCTGTGTGGATTACTGCAATGCCCTCTACATGGGGCTGCCCTTTGGGTGCACCTGGAGGCTCCAGCTGGTCCAGAATGTGGCCGTGCGAGTAGTTACGGGTGCTTCCCACTACTACCATGTGACACCACTTTTGCATGAGCTGCACTAGCTGCCAGTGGTCCTCCAGGTCCGATTCAAGGTGCTGGTACAACACCTTCATGGCACGGGCATGGGTATTTGCAGAAACATCTCCTACCGGCCTCCTACCGCCCAGTGCGCTCACATATGGCAGCCCTCCTCTGGGTCCCCTCAGCCAGACAGTGTTGGCTGGCGGTCCCCAGGATGAGGGCATTCTCTGTGGTCACACCGACCCTCTGGAATGGGTTGTCCATCAAGCTCCAGATGGCCCCTGATCTCCACACCTTTCGCGCCGACCTTAAGACATGGCTCTTTCAACAGCTTCCCTGATCTGTTGCTGATTTTAATTTTGGGGATTTTATTTTGTTTTAATATTAGTTAATATAATTTTTCATTGTTGGGTTATTTTTATTTTTGTGAGCCGCCCCGAGTCCTACGGTAAAGGGAGGCATACACATCTGACAATAAATAAATAAATAAATAAATAAATAAATAAATAAATAAATAAATAAATAAATAAATAAATAAATAAATAAATAAATAAATGTAACCCTCACCAGACATGACTTACAAGACCTACTGACTACATGAAGCCCTTATAAGCAGAAGAACACAGACACTGACATCCTCTAAATTCTGTCGAAGATGTTATCTAGCCTGGTAATGAAACATTCAGAAACCAACTCATAAGCTCGGAGAACGAACCTCCACCCTCAGGGATAGAGAAATATTAGATAGATATAGAGGAGCATAAAATGTTGGTATGTGGACAATATGTATCAAATTACAAAGCATTCTAATATAGGTGGTTGTCAAATCCAGTTTATAGCAGAGGTCAAGATCTGATAAATTTTTAGTACTGTTCCATAGAATCTGGCAACACTGAATATTGGAGTCAAGTTGGTATCTGAAAGAGCATTGTAAAATTGTGCTGATATTGGGTATAAATATCTGTAGTATACAGACACTGGAGAAGCAGATGCTTTATTGTTTCTTTGTGGGGAAACTATTCTTTTTTTCTTTAATCCATGTCAGAGCACAGGGATGAAACTGATCAGTATCAGTTAAAAAACAATGAATCCTAATGAAATGAAGACCATCTGGGTGGTTACAGAACATGGAAAGTGAAGAATTTGTCTGTTTTGGATGAGTTTTCTTTCACTGAAAACTCACATTATGAGTGGCTATTATAGGCATTAAGTATATAACCAACAATATTCTTTCCTAGATAGATACAGCCTAAAGTAAATGAAGTGATCTATACATGGGTGCTTATATTTCAACTACTATAATGATTTCTTTGTGGGTCATTTGATCTCAAAGGTGCTAGGCAGGCACTGTTGATACATATGTTCATAATATTGCTGAAGCTTGACATATAAGACCTGGAGAGGTTGTCCTACACATATCCAGATTAAAGAATACAATTTTGAATACAGTTCCTCCCAAATATTTACTTTTTACTTTGTTAAAAGTAGTTTTCTTTTTGGATAGCAACATAAAAAAGACTTTTGGAAGTTAACAAGACTCTCATAACCATGAACAATAATATATAAACTTTATTCCCAGGATATGGTTTAGAAATTATATTGCCACTTATTATAAAGGATGCTTTGCCTTAAATCCTTTATTTTATTGAAGCTTTTTAAAGGTTACCCAAGCTAAGGACCAAATAATTAATTCTCTCTAGTATCATAACCTACAGAAATCTAACAACACCATAAGCTTGGAGAATGAACCTTTACTCTCATCCTACACCCGAGCTACAGATATTCGCCACTATTGCAAACACTGATACATTGCCTCTTATTATAAAAGATGCTTTGCCTAAAATCCTTTATTTTATTGAAACTTTAAAAAAAAATAACTCTCGTTGGTATCACAACCCACAGAAATCTAGCAATACCAACCCACAAGCTCGGAGAATGAACCTTTAGTCTCATCCTACACCCAAGCTACAGATATTCGCCACTATTTCAAACACTGATAACTAACCAGGGTTGAATTTATTAGAGGAATTCACTGTTGAGATCTCTTAGACCAGGGTGTCAAACTCGTGTCATCACGTCATTGTCACGTGACGTATCACACTTTTTTCCCCCTCTTCGCTAAATCGGGGATGGCCAGCGTGTGACGCATCCAGCCCATGGGCCACGAGTTTGACACCCCTGCTTAGACTAAATCTTAGTCCAATCCAATCCAAGTTTGAGATGAGTAAAGTACCTTACTGATGGCTAAGGTTCAGGGAAAATAGCAGAAAGCATTGTTTGGTGAAGGATCAAGAGTTTCAGATAAGCGGAGATGAAGTGTTAAGTACACAGCGTTAGGTTATTCCAGACTGTGACTGCTTTCAGGAAGAGCTTTTTTTTTTTTTTTTTTTGCAGGAAGTTTAATAGCTGTTCTGTGTTTAAAAGAAAGTATGTTTCAGAGCAACACTTTTCTTTCCATAGAAGGTCAGCTGCAAAAATAAAATCCAAAGCACTTTCAAACGTATTTTTATCATGTTTCTTCCCTCATTGCCATTTATTGTTTTAAAATGGTAATCCCCTGCAAACCATTTGCCATTTTGCGATTATGATTACAAGGTCAGGAGAAAAATGTCTACTTGAAAATAGAAGGCAAGATTTATTGTGCTGACTGGCAGTAGTTTACTCAGAATATAAGTTACAGAATGAACATGAAAAATAAACTAGATACATAATCTACTTTTATGTAAAATAACAGCGCTTAGCATTTTGAAATGTATCTGTGCAAAGTTGATGATGAATACTCAACATAGTGAAACCAACACATCTTGTGTTTTCACTGTTCAGTATTTCAATGTGCCATTTCACTATTTAGGCCATTAATTATATATTTTCTCTCACACAAAAGCTGTGTGAATGGGCGCCGTAGCCTTCAATGTTCTTGGTTATCTATAGTATTAAATTTCTGTAAGGAAAATGGATCTCATTATGATGAGAAAGACTCTAGGAAGATTGCTGTCCTATCAACTCTATTCCCTAATAGGCTTCCTCGGTCATTTCCTTTCCTTCAAATTCACACTGCTGGCTCTTTTGAAAAGCCAGCATTTATCTTTCCAGGTATCTATGGTAACTGCTGTATCTTCTATAGTTGAAGAAGGCTCCATGGTTACCATAATTACCAGAGAGCAATAGGCTTGTTTAGTGGCACAGGACTAATTTGGTAGCCATATGAAGATAGACATCCACTTACAACTCTTAGCCAGCAACTTTTTCGACATAAAGACATTCTGTCTGATTCTCATGAATACAAGATAATGCTGCCAGTGCTGAAACTAGGAAAACTGCTGAAACTAATAGACAAAATCTAGGTTTTGGGAAGAGAGGAAAACTAAGCTTGGCATTATTACCTGAACTATCTCCTTCCTCCATATCATGACTAAATTTTACATGTGTCTGGGTCTGTCTAAGTCTGACCATATTACCAGGCCACGGATTAAAAGACCTGACTGGAAAGAGTTACATCGGAAGAAACATGAAGCACAAGTTGTTTGCCTTTTCTATTTGCTACCCTATTGTAATACCTGAAGATATATTTATCACCACCATCGTTTTCTAAGGATTTGTGGGTATCCTGTTACTGCGTTAGGTTTGTTTATTTGATTGATTGATTGATTGATGTTCTACCCATCTCATCTAGGGGTGATTTATGTACATTCACTTTCAATGGAGCATAGATTTTAGATGCTATAAATATGAACAATGGAAAGCCAATGCCATTCACAGACTCAGCATTATATCATATAAATCCAATAGCCTTAATTTCCCCATGCAGCTTTTTCTTGAAATGTTTGCTTGGCTTTCTTAGTAGTTATTTTTAACACATGTATGAGTATGTATGTGTGTATATGTGTGTGTGGGGGGGTGCATGTGTATACAATATGTGTGTGTGTGTGTGTGTTTATGTATATGTAATGTGTATATGTGTATGTGTGTATGTATAACTTTTCATCATATTTTAAAATAAATGAGTATTTGGGATGAAGGCAAACATAGTAGTATGAAAGGAAAACATTTATGCACATAGGCAAGATGTTTTGTAGCTTTGGGCATTTGGATGGTGTCAAGTCCACAAAGTTGGCAAACCAAGGAAACAGGAACTACCAGGATTTGAGGAACGTGTCTTTTATAAAGCTTGGAATGCTTAAGGGTAAATTCCCAGCCAGTGAGCTGATTAAACTGGAGCCTGTTTGAAACGCTTTCTTTTTTCCACGTCTGGAAAAAAATAGCAATAATAATCATTCTTAATTTTTTAAATCTCATTGCAAGACTCATGAAAAGAATCTTTATCTTCCTCCATTTTCTTCATGTAGTAGCCTTGCGGATAGTGATGATGGTCTACCCTATGTTACAAAATCAAAACGATGTATCAACTTAACAAGGGCATACCCACAAGTACTGTCTAAGCAATTCCTGCCCTGTACGCATGCCAATTTGAATCAGTTTAAAAAATAAAAAATAAAGTCTGGACAGACTCTTCGACAACAGCTTACAAGACACTCAGTCTGGACTGAAGGCTACCATGCGTCTCATTACTAGTTGTCCTTCTGCTATGCCCTCCCACCTTTGTGATCCAGGAAACAGTGGTGGGTTTCAAATTTTTTTACAACTGGTTCTCTGGGCATGGGTTGGTGGGTGTGGCATGGCATGGTTTGGTGGGCGTAGCTTGGTGGGCATGGCAGGGGAAGGATACTGTAAAATCTTCATTCCCAATCCAGGGGAAGGTTACCGCAAAATCCCCATTTCCTCCTGATCAACTGGGACGGGGGGGGGGCAGAGAATAGATGGGTGCCAGTCAGAATTTTTACTACCGGTTCTCCAAATTACTCAAAATTTCTGCTACCGGTTCTCCAGAATTGGTCAGAACCTGCTGAAATCCACCTCTGCCAGGAAAGCCATTGCCAATGAATTTTCTTTTTATTGGCAACTTTATCTGGACAGTCTACGGGTTATTTATGCTATTTGGAAGGTGAGGTGACATAGAAATGGTGAAATGGGACACTTCTTTCCTTATAAGTGCAAAGAAAGTAGTAAACTCGAAAAAAGAAAAAAGCATAGTTTAAAACCCCCTATTCTGTAGGTTTTGAATCAGTAACCTTCTACTGGTAGTCCTTGATTGATGATCAAAATTTCTATTGTTAAGTGAGACATTTGTTAAGTGAGTTTTGCCTCATTTTATGACCTTGTTTGCTGCAGTTGTTAAGTGAATCATTGCAGCTCTGTTAGTTAATAACAGAGTTGTTAAGTAAAACTGGCTTCCCTATTGATTTTTCTCAGTTGCAAAAAGGTTGCAAAAGAAAATCATATGACTTCGGGACTGCATATGACTGCAGACTTCATATGACTGCAAGCACCACAAATATGAGCCAACTTTCATGCACCTGAATTTTGATCACATGACCATTGGGATGCTGCAACTGTTGTAAGTGTGAAAAATAGACTTTTTTCACTTTTTTCAGTGCAACTTTGTACGCTTATTAAATGAACTGTATAGGTAATCCTCAACTTATGACCACAATTGAGCCCAAGATTTCTGTTGTTAAGTGAGACATTTGTGAAGTCAGTTTTGCCCCATTTTACAACCTTTCTTGCACAGTCGTTAAGCAAATCACTGCAGTTGTTAAATTAGTAACACTGTTGTTAAGTGAATCTGGTTTCCCCACCGACTTTGCTGCTCAGGAGGTCACAAAAGGGGAATCACATGACCCAGGACACTGTAACCATCATAAATGTGGGTCAGTTGTCAAGCATTTGAATATATATCATGTAATCACAGGAATGCTGCAAAGGTTGTAACTCTGAAAAACGGTCATAACAGTCATTTTCAATGCTGTTGTAACTTTGGGCAGTCACTAAATAAACTGTTGTAAGTAGAGGACTAGCTGTATTTGCAAGTAAAGAATTGTACCCAGTGGTGGGATTCAAATGATTTAACAACCGGTTCTCTGCCCTAATGATCTCTTCCAACAACCAATTCACCAAACTGCTCAGAAAGTTAACAATCGGTTCTCCCAAAGTGGTGCGAATCCCACCACTGATTGTACCCATTCAGCTGTTGCAGTGTTAAAAGCAGCTTTTTAATATATTAGGAAACTCTGTAAGCAATCTCAGCTGAAGAGGTTTTCTGCCTCTTTAAAGGAGTCGACAAACTGCTGGAGTTATTCAGCTGTTGAGCGGGGTTCGACACATTCTCCAAAATGGGGAGAAGACAAAACATAAAATGAAAAGGTGTACTTCATAAATGGACTATTAAAAATACACCCTGAGTTTGTTTTAAGGGTAGAGCTGTTGCCATCTGTTTCTGCCATCCAGAAATGGATACCTATGCATTCTTGTGAAACAGAAATCATGCACTGTAGATAAGTCATAACGTTGATCTTTCATTCCATAATTGGTTTTGCTGAGCATGCAGCTGCTGAAATGAAGCTTTTGAAGCTTTCTAACCTTTTTCATTTTTTCACTGATAGTCATTATTCCAGCTGTTTTCTCAGGTGGAAAAAAAAATACTGGTATATTTTTCAATTGGGGGAAAAATAATATAGAAAAGTACAGGAAAAGCCCTGGTCCCAAAGCTGTTCTGATACAAATTATATCACATTAGCTGCAGTGGTGGGTTGCCTCTGGTTCGGACTGGTACTATAGAACCAGTAGTAAAACCGGCGGGAGGCTCCACCCACCGACCTTGATGTCATCAGGAAGTTCTGCGCATGCGCAGAGGCGCGAGCACAGCCCTCTTGCGAACCAGTAGTAAAGGTAAGTAGAACCCACCCCTGATTAGTTGTCTTTGTATGTGAAAGACAAGAAAAAATAAAACAGTAAACTATTGAAAACTATGTATAAAATGCATTTCCATCTCAAAGTCCTATTTTATTTAAAGAGGCAGGGAAACATTTATTTTGTAAATTCTCCTAGTCGTGGTGAAAAAAGCTAGATGCTACATTGGGTACTACTTTTTTCTGTCCTAATAATTAGAAACTTATTCAATAACAGTCTGATTTTGGATAGTCCTTAGCTACTTTCAAGCATATTGCGAGTCTTGATGAAAAGAAATTTGTTTGAAAGGGGGAAATAAACATGGAATTTTGCATTATTTATTACAACATACATTTATTACAATATACAACATTTTCTTCAAAAAGTATCCTAGAAATTATTCCAAACTACTACATGTCTTGGCAATTGCAAACTTCTTATGGATTTTTGTGTAAAATTCTTTTTTCTCCAAATATCAATATTTTACCAATTTTTTTTTAAACTATGGCGGTGTACTCCTTTAAAGGTTACATTTTAGTCCAGAATAAAAAACTGCTGAGCAGTAAAATCCCTTTTTATTCTTATTTCATTGTTACAATGTGCTGTCCATAGATGATTATTATCTGTACTTTTATTTTTAGGAGGGAGTTCTCTGTAAACCACAGATCATATGATGGAATTAAATGGAATTGAAAGTTCTTAGGCATTTGAGTTCCTTAACTTAAGTTCATGTGCTTTTTTTCTGAGCTTCTCTACAAAGACAAGCAGCCTATGGCATTTTCAAACATGATCCCCTTTACCTCTATGTATGTAGTTTTATAGGTATATTTTAAGGAGCAGTAATAATACATATACCCCAAATTCTTGGAATATCTGAGCTAGCCTGTAATTTACTCATTTTTTAAAAAACAGTATATTTATGACAACAAAACTAATAATAACCTGATTCCCACTAGCTAAAGAAATTCCCCCATCATGTTAAATTGGGTGTTTCTATTTGATCAAAGAATCAATATTCACTTTACCTCAATCTGCCCTTAACCACTTAACTATTCCTTACAAGTTTTCTCATTTCATTGAGTAATCCTTTTATCTGTCCATGTTCTAAACTGCCTTCAATTATGTTGCCATTTTTCACTGCCCTGAGTTCCCAAAACAGCTTTGTATTGTTATGCATTTTCTTCATATCAGATATAGAGCTCTCTGTTGGAAAGTACTATGGTAGTTGCTCTGGCACCACTCTGAAATTTGATTACTTTCTATTAAAGGGTCCACATATATTAAAATAATACAATAACCCTCTCCTAAATTTCTGCAAAAATACAATGTTTCAGTTAGATCCATAGTTAACTGACTTTTATCCATCATCCTGATTGTTTTTTTATCCTATCAGTCAATATTATTTTCATTTTCTCCTTAACTAAAGTTAACCCCTTCTATTCATCTTTTTCTTTTCACAGACCGATATTGTCTGGGTTTGTGCAGTATGCTAAACTGATCAAAGAATAGATGTTTTGATCATATAAACTGCCACCTTGAAATAAATAAGTTTAACTTACAGAATTACAAAATAATAGGCTTGGAACGGACCTTGGAGGATTTCTAGTCCAACACTCAGCTCAAGAAGGAGACCAGCTTAGACCATTCCAATTGGCTGTCCAAACTCTTCTTAAAAACCTCCAATGATGATGCATTTACAATTTCTGGAGGCAAACTTGATTCAAGCATGTTTCTTCACATTAAGAAAATGCCTAGCTTCCCAAAATATATTTAATCACATTCTGCCCAAAATGCAGTTTGGCATGTTTTGTGAATCTAGTCAAAAACTGATAAATTCCCTAATAAACAAATAACTTTCCTGGAGATACATTTCTGGTCTTCTTCAGATCATCTACTGTGAAATCTGTAGATAAATCTACCATATAGGTTCCTCTTGAACTATAATTAAAATTTCACGAGATGTATCCCACTTCTAAGCAATAACATGGATGAAACTTCAAAACATATTTTTTCTGTTGTAACACTAGCTGTCTGGAATAACATCCCCTGAGAACACTACAAATGTTGAGATCTTTAAAAATGTAGCCTTTCCCCCAAGCTCTAAAATAGATTGTGTCCATTTAGTGTGTAGTTTGCACTACTACCAAATGTTGTTTCTTCTGCTATAGCCAGTACTATGTTTTTGCTTTTTAGGTACCATGTTGGTGTCACATTATTTGTCATACAGATGTCATTTTATTTGTCATATAGGTGTCATTTTAATCATATGTTCAGAGCAGAGGTGGGTTTCAGCAGGTTCTGACCAGTTTTGAAGAATCAGTAGAGGAAATTCTTAGTTCAGAGAACTGGTAGCAGAAATTCTGAGTAGTCTGGAAAACTACCTCTGACTGGCCCCGTCCAGTCTGATTGGGAGGAAATGGGGATTTTGCAGTATCCTTCCTCTGGAGTGGGAAGGGAATGGAGATTTTACAGTATCCTTCCCCTGCCACGCCCACCAAGCCACACCCACCAAGCCATGTCACGCCCACCAAGCCACACCCACAGAACCTGTAGTAAAATATTTTGAAACCCACCACTGGTTCAGAGCCATACAGCTGTGGCATGTATGCTAAGAAACAATGAGATAAAGACATCTTCAAATTCTGGATTTAGAGATGGTTACTAACTCTATCATGGATCTTAAAAAGAACAAACCAATACAGGAGAAAAAATGATATTGTCTGTTCACTCAGTTGCGCAGTGATGTAAATGTATGACAAAAGTAGATTTGCTTGGCAAATTAAAAGAACTAAAAGGGAAGGCAATGAATAAGAGAATGACCAGGATTAGATCAATTATAGGCATTTTCTTCAAACAGATACATGATATTTCTCTGATCAGATTAGCATCACAAGCAATTGTCCATACAACCATTAAGAGTCAAGCCCCAATCAATGGCTTCCTGCATCCTTGCTTAAATGAAAATCCAAAAGGATAATAACTGTGTGCTTATAGAACAGCAGCAAGAGATTATTTTTGCAAACTGGAATGGTGTCCACTTCTATTTCCCTAAATAAGCACATGGTTGAAAAGTTTAATTAAAGATAGCAGCCAAAGGCTAAATGTATCTTAGCCAGATTGTTCTGAATTTGGATTTCTGCTTCTGTGATGTGGACAGATACTCACTATAGATGATGCAGACTCATTTCAGTTTACAGAGTCAGCCAGGTTTGTCGCCAGAAAATTAAGGGTTAAAAGGTTGCAAGCAGCATCACTTTTTGTCTGTAGCTAGAGAATGTGAAATAACCTTTATTCCAGAAATAGCATGAAATAAATTTATATTAAACATTATTCACTGTTAAAAATAAAAAGTATTCTGAATAAAGAATTGGGGGTGGGGAGGGAGTTTATCTAGCCTAAAAACAAAGGGCAAATGTTTTATCTGGAGAAGATACCAGTTGCATACAGAATTGTTAACTGTTCCCATTTCCATCTGCACACCTCCCACCTCCTAGAATAGAAGGATTGCTGGATAGACAAAGAGATAGCAATAGCAATAGCATTTAGATTTATATACTGCCCCATCTTACTTTATAGCACACTCTGGTTGATTTTCAAAGTCAGTATATTGCCCCCAACAATCTGGGTTCTCATTTTACCAACCTCAGAAAGATTAGGCTGAAGACCACAAAGGCTGTGAGTCAACCTTGAGCCATGTCAGGATCCAACTCCAGGCTGTAAACAGAGTTTGCCTGCAACAGTGCACTTAACCCCTGTGCCACCAGGGCTCTTACAGATACATGTTCAGTATAACTTTCCAAAAATTGTATTTCTAACCAAGGAAAACAAACCAAGTTTCCTGAACTACTTGTTGGAATGCAAATAGCAATAGCAATATTAATAGCACTTATATACCGTGGTGCTTTACAGCACTTTCTGGACAGTTTACAATGTCAGCACATGGCCCCAACAATTTGGGTCCTCATTTTACTGACCTCAAAAGGATGGAAGATTGAGTCAACCTTGAGCTGATCAGGTTCAAACTGCAAACTGTAAGCAGAGTTAGCCTACAATACTGCATTCTAACTACTGTGCCACCAATGCAAATACTTTCAAATCACTCAAAGGTCAAATTTTGCCCTGAGTCCAGAAACAATTGCTTACCCCTAGTCCAGTGTTTCCCAAATATTTTTTTTTCATTACCAAAAGCCACTTATCAGAGATCTGAGGATCAGTCATAAGTCTTTTCCTTCAGCACCATCAAAACTTCAAATAGTTGACTTCCGGTGGCGCCTTCCACGTTGGCGGCGGGCTTTTCATGCCCGCCGGTCTCTCGGCGCGTTAGAGCCGCCTTACAGCAGACAGGCGGCTCGAAAAACCTGTTCCTTGACGGGAGGAGCAGGGAGAGCTTCTGAGGGTGAGGTTGAGCCTCCTTGAGCCGCCCCAGGAATTTTTCCTTATCCTGGGGAGGGCTCAGAGGGATGGCTCCCTCCATACCCCCAGGGTATGCTCCGCGCCGAGAGGATCCTCCGCTAATTACCTAATTAGCGGAGCCAGACGCTGGGAGCAACACCACAATTGAAATGATAATTGGAGCAAGCTGGAAAAGAGAGAAGAAAAATTTAAGCAAGTATGGATTTTTTTCAATGGATTTTTTTTGGAAGAGGAGGGGGGAAGGGGGAAGGAGAGGAAGAAAACTGAAAGTTTTTAAGATGGCGACTGGCTCTGCTTGAAAGGGAAGTGATAGCGGAAATGGAGCGCAGAGTTTAGTCCTGAAAGATTTTGAAAGGAATATTTTGTCACAGACAAAGAACTTAAAGGAAGAGAGGCTGATTTAAATAGATTTCTTCTGGTTTTTTTTTTCTTTTCTTTTCTCTATTGAAGTAAGAAGGATTTTTTTTTTGGTCCTTTTTAAAAGTAAAGATGCCTAAACTTAAAGGAAGGGGGGGGGCTCCCCCTTGAATCAGATGAATAAAGTTGAAATGTCTCATTTGCAGAGACTTACAGAACAGGAGTTAAAAGAGTTAATTACAAGGTCCTTAGAGAGTGTGGTAGATAAGATAAAAGGTTCACAGAAGGATCTCGAGGAACTGGTTTCTGGGAAATATGACCAACTAAATCAAATTATTGCTCAAGTAGCTTCAGATTTTTCAACTGCGGTGGCTGCAATGGGGAAGAAAGTGATTGAGATGAGTAGTAAATTTGAATCTCAGATACAAGAGTTACAAGCGAAACTTCTGGAAGCAGAGGCCAAAAACCATAATATTCAGAATGATGTTATTATGCTTCAAATTAAGGCTATGGAATCTGCAATTAGACTAAGAGGGATAAAAGAAAACAACAGAGAAAACTTAAGAACAACTTGTGCAAAGGCGTTTGCAGAATTATTAAAGCTACAAGATGAATTAATTTTGGGTTCTATAGCGAAAGTTTACAGAGTTAACTCATGTTTGGCTAAACAAAGGAATCTGCCTAGAGATGTCGTAGTTTACTTCACTGATAAAAGACTGAGAGATGATATTTTACAAAAGTCTTATTCTGATAGAGTGCAGGTAGCAGGTACACAAATCAGGATTTTCAAAGAGCTACCATCAAAGGTCTTAAAGGACAGGAAAGATTTTGATTTTTTGGTCAAGGAACTGAAAAGAAGTAATATCCCATTTAGATGGGATTTTCCAGTTGGTATAATTTTTAGATATCAAGGTGTGAGACATTGTCTGAATACTATTGAAAAAGCAGAATATTTTTATCAAAATATCTTTAAGGGAGCACCGAAATATCTCAAGAATAAAAAGTCAAAAACAGAGTTTACAAAATGTGAACAGAAAGAAGAAAATCAAAGTGTGTTAAAAGTAAAAGGAGAATTTGGTGGTTGTCCAGAGGATTCTATTATGGATTTTTCTGATGAGAAAACTGAACACTTCAGTGTCCTTGGGGGATTACAGGACCTTGAACTGCTGGAGGAAGATTTAAAAAACAAAGTTTTACTTCGAGATGACCAGCAGCAGAGGTCCAATACTCTTCAAGACATGGGGGGTGATGCTAATCGACAGGAACTAGAAGTCAACGAAGAAATCCGACTGGAAACCACAGGTGATAAATTTAAAGAGCATCGTGAATTGTTTGATACTGAATCAGAAAGCATTGAAAGATTTGGAAAAAATGGATTATAAAAATTCTTTTAAGAAGTACAACAATTTGTTAAAAGTTCATTCTGAGTTGGACTAACTTTAAATTCATATATTAAAATGGATTATAAAAATTTTTACTATGAAGTTTATCCTGGATTGGACATGATATCCTGAGTTCTGATAGATTGCTGCAAAATTAGCAGCGATCACTGGTTACCCAATTATATATTTTTTGTGGAACTTATCTTCTAGGAGAAGACTATGAAATTGAAAATATCTTATAATCCGAAGGATTGAATTGCAAAGGGTGGCAGGATTTGAAATAATTTTAAAGGAACATCTGGGAATGCAGCTCTTAGTTGGTTTTTTCTTCTCTTTTTTTTTTTCTCAAGGCTTGAATGTTAAGGCTGCAAAAGCCTATTTTTAGGTATAGTATAAGTTAGCTTGAATGAATTTTCCTAGAGGTGTGAATATCTTCGTGGTTGGATTTTATTCATATAAAGTCACTCGGGGGGTTGTGCGGAGAAATGTTTTACTTTGCCGATGGGGGCAGCGGCAAGATGAAGATTATTGAAGCAGGATTTATGTGAGGAAATATGTTTGACATCAATCAAGTTGAAGAGAAGATTGAAATTTGGATTATAGAGACTGAGAAATGAATTAAACAAAAGATAATTTTCTTTATGATATAACTGTATGATTATAACTATATATGCATATATATTTCTTATGTTTTATGTTTTTGGGGGGTTTTCTTTAGTTAAGGGGTGTAGTTAGGATAGAATTATAATGCTGTTCTTAATTATAATGACTATCAATGGGTTTTTTTATTATAATATTGTTTAAATATATTAATGTCTGGTTTTTTGTTTGTTTGTTTTTTTACTTTTTTTCCCTCTTTCCTTCTTTCTCTTTCTCTTCCTCTTTCGAAATTTGTTTAATTTAGAATTTGAATATTTAATAATCTTTTTCTTTTTCCCTTGTTCTAAATTTTGTTTTTTTTAACTTGTAGCGGAAGTCAGGGCGGGGGATAGGGAGGGAAGGGGCTGGGGTTGAGGGAGGATGGGAGGAGTTGGGTAGGGGGACTGGGGAGGGGGGGTGAAAATGGAAAAATTTCTGTATTGTAAAACTTTTTCAATAAAAAAAAAACTTCAAATAGTTGCTGAATAAATTATTATGGTTTGAAGACTGCCTGTTTTATAAAAATAATATCATTGAATAATCTTTATTATTTATTTATTTTATTTGTTTGTTTCAATTTATAAACCACCCTTCTCCTTGCGGACTCAGGGCGATGAACAGCCAGAATAAAACATGATATACAAAAATTAAAACAATTAAAAAATATTAAATATTTTTGGCCGACAATTAAAAACAGTCCAATTTAAAATCAATTCCAATTTAAAACAGAGGATGGGATCAAGCCAGCCCAGCTAGATGAAACAAATGGGTTTTAAGGGCCCAATGAAAAGTCCGGAGGTCTGATATCCTGCGTATCTTTATGCCATTTCAATAACCTACCATCGGTAATTTTACCAATGTTCATCTTAATAGGTATTTCAGAGTTTTTCAAATATATTTTAGTACCCAAGAGGTCTATAAGGGGTGTGCATAAGAGCACCAACGTGCCTAACGTCCCTGTCCTAATGTTCCCTTTAATTGTATTCATTTTATGTATTCAATTCATGCTTATATTTTTATATATTATCTAATATATACTTGACAAAATAAAATAAATAAATAAAAAATAAAAATCTTTAAATCAATTTAAATGTCCCTATTGTGGTTCCCGATAGTAAGGGATTTGTGTGTGTTGTTACCCAAAGAAAAACCACTTTTGCATTTACCTAGGTTTGAAAAGTGTTGCCCTAGCCTAAATATATCTATTTTTGAAATGTGTATTGAATTTAGTGAGTAAAACATTTTTGGAACTGGACTGAACTTCTCATGTATACTTGTGGTTGCAACAAACTTATATTTTCTTCTTATTATAATTTGTTTATTTTACAAACACAATCAGAGGAGCTAAGAGGAAGAAAAAGAGAGGGGAGGGGGGAAGATCAAAAACGTATGTTATAGTTATGAAAAGCATCATAACTGTGCTATAAATCTGAAAAAAATCATGAGATAAATCTGCATATTAAAATGTAATAGATCAATTTGAAAGTTTAAATTAACACTAAAGTACATCAATGTTAAAAGTATGTTATTATACAACCATTAATAACTGTAGCCAATATTACTCAAATTATAAGTTATAAACGGAAATAAAAGTTGCAATAATTTCTGCCTAATATTCAAAATTTGTCAAGTTTAAGAAAGCAGATAAAATTTAATACTATAATTGTATGTTAGGAAAAACCAGGATTGCTGCAATCGTAAGTACGTTTAACCTCAATTTGACAGAACTGAAATGTCTTTCTCAAAAACTTGTACAACTGGAATCTATTTATATACTTCCTTAACCTGGCTTTAAAAACTAAGTTCTTTCAATCTCTCATTTAATTGCAGGTTCTGTAGTGGTAACGACTTCCGATAAATTCTTGAGAACAATCCAGGATGCTGGCTGTCCCCTCTAAAACCCTTTATGGCATGTGTCCAGAGTCCCTCTTGTCCCAGTGGCCTCTGTTTATTTCATCATCTTCAGCAGGGTGGGCACGTTCCAGATCTCGCCAGTGAAGCAGTCTCACTGGGCATAACCTAGGAATAGGAAGTATCACTCCTCCTCAGTCATAGTGTCTGCTTGGTGGAATAAACTCTCCCCAAGATTCAGAAGGCTCCAATTCTGTTGGCCTTCCAGAAGGCTTTGAAAAACCTGCTTTTTGCCCTGGGCACTGAGGCAGGGATATTAACAGATGTTAACAGAATGGGCTTGTTTACATTGCTTGAGAAACATTTTATAGTATTGTAAACTTTTTATTCAGTGCCCAGAATTTCATTGGTTAAAATGGACAGTCACATAAATGTGTCATTTATACATACATTCTAATGAACCAATTAATGTATATATAGGATGTTCCTTTCAGCTGTATCTGTTATATTTTTATGCCTAACGGATCCAGCCATAAAAACCAAAGTTCAGCAGCAATGTGCTAGGTGTTTAGTCAAGGTGGGTGGCTATTGTACCCCATTGGACAACTCTTCTGCTGCTGTGCCCTCCTTTTTTGTGGCAGGAAAGGAATTCCCAGTCACTTTTCTTTCTGTGGGCAGGTCTAAGAGGACACCATTACTAACAGTAGCTATAACCGAAATTAGAGACCTGCAAGATAGCAAGCACCAGGCCAAATACTACTATGAACAATAGATACTCAGAGTGCAGGATATACTATGTTTCCCTGAAAATAAGAACCTTATTAAGATCCCAAAATAAGCGCTTGGCCTTATTTTCGGGGAGGTCTTATTATTTTGGAACATGTGGAGAAAACCAGAGGAAATGGCAGGGACCGGCTGTGCACGTGTTTTAATATTTTTCGGGAGGGTTTATTTTCAGGGGGGGCTTATTTTAGCACATGCGCTCAAATAAGGCTTGTTATCAGGGGATGTCTTATTTTCAGGGAAACAGGGTAGTCTAGAAGAAAGTAAAGCACAGCAGCTGAACTGACAGTAATGCTTTAACTGAAAAAATCCTAGTTCTAATGAAGAGCAGGAAAACGTAGAGAGAATTTTCCTACTCCATTCCTGGTGGGCCATTAAAGGGTCATCTTTTCCTGTCATGCTTAACATTTGTCTTTTATGGTTACTATTATGTCCTTATAAGGACATCCGCCTGGGATTGGCTGAAGATCCTTTCGGCGGGAGTTTTGAATCCCTGTCAGTGGGCGGTGCGTCTGCCGGAGCAAATATAAGGAGAGCTCTGGCAGTGCAGCGCCAGTTCAGTTCTCGTTAATAAACATTGTTGCTTGAACTCTGCTGGTCTCATCTTCTTCCTGCGCCGATCTAACACTGGCGACGAAGGACTAGAGAAGAACCAACTGCGTGGCACGATCGCCATTCCGAGCTGAAGTCACTCACCACGGTCTGAGAGATGGCAACGCCGCAAGCGCCGTTCGCCTCGCTTGCTCCATTCAACCCCGACCGGGAGAAATGGAGCTCCTTTATGATCCGTTTCCGCCAATTCCTTCGGGGAAATGGCTACAACAACCTGGACGATGAACGGAAGAGGGCTCTCTTCCTAGCTCACTGTGGAACCAATGTCCCAGAGCTCACCGTCAACCTCGTCGCACCCAGGGACATCGAAGTCATGTCCTGGGTGGATCTACAGACTGCCCTGCAAGACCACTATGCCCCCACGGGCACCCCCATCTCGAATCGGTTCACCTTCCGCCAACGCAATCAGAAGGAAGGCGAATCTATCAAAGATTTCGTGGCGGCATTGCGTCAAATCGCAGCAAACTGCGAGTTTGAAAACGTTGACAATGCCTTACGCGATGGGATCATGTTTGGGATGAGAGATGCAAGCCTCCAAAAGAAATTCCTAAGCAGGAAAAGACTTTCCCTGAAAGACGTTCTCGAGGAGGCTACGGCTGCTGAAACATCAGAAAAAGCAGCCACAGAAATGCTCAAATCACGAGGGATCCATAAGATCCGCAAGTCGACCCCAGAGTCATCTGAAGTATCCGCCACACCATCGGATTCGGAGGAGGAGATGGCCGTTTTCAAAGTTTCCCGCCTATCAAGGTGGGAAATTCAAAAAGATGGCCACCGCAACGATCAGTGCGGCAGTTGCAAGGGAAACCATCCCCGCCAATCCTGCTGCTGGCGTGATGCAACCTGCCGACGTTGTCTGAAGAAGGGGCACATCGCTGAGGCATGCAGAGCCACTGATCCGGTTCCCGAGTCGATCAGGCCCCGGAATCCTAAAAATCGCCGCGATACCCAGAGGACATCCAAACGGTCCTCATTCCAGCACAGATGCGATGATCGCAACGATTCGCAGGGCGGCACGGTGAATCAAACAACTATCGCCCACACCTGCAGCAACAGTGCCACCAAATTCCATGTGACACTGTTGGCCGAAGGCTTGCCATGCAAGATGGAGGTAGACTCTGGCTCCGTCTATTCCATCACTGACTGGCACCAAGTGAAGAGACTGAAGCCGACACTAACCAGGCACCAACTTGAGCCCCTACACTCCCGATTGGTGGATTTTGGCGGGAATCCCATCGGCGTCCTTTGAAGAACCAGCCTTCAAATCGCCTTCAAACAGTTCCGGAGCCAGCTCCCAATCACCATCGTGGAGCATAGCCGCCCGACCCTGCTAGGCGTAGAGTGGTTCCAGTCGTTGGGGCTTTCTATTGGAGGCATCCACCAGATTAGTGTAGGTGAACTCGACTCACTCATCAGAGAGTTCCAAGAAGTCTTCGATGGTAAGTTAGGGACTTTCACAGGGAAACCCATCTCCTTTAATTTGGACAAGGGGGTAACCCCAATTCGGCTCAAGCCCCGCCGGGTTCCATTCGCCTTGCGGTCCAAAGTAGATGCTCAGCTAGATAAGATGATTGTCCAAGGTGTCCTGGAACCCATCAATCATGCTTCATGGGAGACTCCCATTGTGACCCCAATGAAGCAGGATGGATCTGTGCACATCTGCGCTGATTACAAGGTGACAATCAACAAGGCGTTGCCGCAGAGCACATACCCTGTGCCAGTAGTGCAGCATTTGCTTCACTCACTCGGCAAGGGCAAAATTTTTGCAAAACTGGACCTGGCCCAGGCTTACCAGCAACTGCCAGTTGATCAACAAACAGCGGAGGCTCAAACAATTGTCACCCATAGGGGGGCATTTAAGTGTAACCGTCTCCAGTTTGGAGTCAGTGCCGCCCCAGGAATTTTCCAATCTATGATGGAACGCCTTCTCCAAGGCGTTCCAGGGGTGGTGCCTTACTTCGATGATGTTCTCATCTCCGGGGACTCAAAGGCACAACTCTTTGACTGGCTGAGGCTTGTACTCCAGCGGTTCAGAGAGAAGGGCTTGAAAGTCAGACGGGACAAGTGCATCATTGGGGTACAGGAGGTCGAGTTCCTGGGCTATCTCATAGATAGCTCTGGCATCCACCCCACCAAATCAAAAGTTAAAGCTATCCATGAAGCGCCCAGCCCAAAAAATAAAGCGGAGCTTCAGGCTTTCCTTGGATTGCTTAACTTCTATGCAATCTTCCTCCACAGAAAGCCACAATTGCTGAGCCTCTACATCGCTTAGTGGCAAAGGCGGCTTCCTGGAGGTGGGGCCGCGAGGAGGAATCTGCCTTTCGAGCCGTCAAACAACTTTTGACATCCAACAGCGTTCTCATTCAATACAATGAGACGCTGCCCATCAGGCTCACCTGCGACGCTTCACCTTACGGAGTCGGCGCTGTCCTCAGCCACGAACTGCCTACTGGCTGTGAAGCCCCCATCGCCTATTTCTCAAAGACTATGTCCAGCGCTGAGCACAACTACAGCCAACTGGACAAAGAGGTGTTGGCAAATGTCGCAGGGGTGAAGCGTTTCCACGAATACCTCTATGGACAACGTTTCACCATTGTCACCGACCACAAGCCATTTCTGGGCCTCCTCGCCAGTGACAAGCAAACCCCTGCCTTCATGTCACCTCGAATGACTCGCTGGGCCATTTTTCTTGCCGGCTATTCGTATAGACTTGTCCATCAGCCTGGAAAGTCTATTGCAAACGCCGATGCACTAAGCAGATGCCCATCTGCAGAAGCCGTTGAAGACCCGGCTCCCACACTTGAGCTGCTGCACATTGACAACGACAGCAGCTGTCCGGTCACATCTGCCGACGTGGCCAAGCACACGCGGAATGACCCCATCCTCCGCCAAGTCCAGTCCTGGATCCTGAGCGACGACTTCAGCCCGTTCAGCCGTAAGCAAGGGGAGCTGTCAACCATGAGCGGCTGTTTGCTATGGGGAGATAGGGTGCTGATTCCCAGCACTCTCCAACGGAAAACGCTTGAGGCTCTCCATAAAGGACACCCGGGCATCGTCCAGATGAAAGCCCTGGCACGGAGCTATGTCTGGTGGCCATCACTGGACAAAGACATTGAACAATGGGTCGCCAGGTGTAGCCCGTGCCAAGAAGTCAGAGCAGCGCCGCCACAATCAGACCCGACGCCTTGGGAGGCTCCTAGCTCCCCCTGGTCTCGGATCCACATAGACTTCGCGGGTCCGATCCAGGGGTGCCACCTTCTCATCGTGGTCGATGCCTTCTCGAAATGGCTCAAGGTCATCCCCATGGCATCTACCACAACAGAAGCCACAATCCGCGCTCTCCGCTGGCTCTTCGCAACCCATGGGCTTCCGGACATTTTGGTTTCCGACAACGGTCCCCAACTTACGTCCGTGCCCATGGAAGCTTTCCTGGCAGGCCTGGGCATCCGCCATGCCCTCTCTGCCCCTTACAGACCGGCCGGAAATGGACAGGCTGAACGGATGGTGAGGCTCACCAAAGAGGCACTCACCAAGATGGGCCCGGGAGACTGGCATGAGCGCATTGACACCTTTCTGCTCACCCAGCACATCACACCGCACTCTGCCACAAGGAAGTGCACTGCCGAGCTTTTGATGGGCAGAAGACTCCGGTCACCCCTGGACAGACTGCACCCACAATACAATTCTGAGGTGCCCGCCACCGCTAGCCACCAACTCCGCCATTTTGCCATCGGCGATGCCGTTTTTGCGCTCAATTTTCATGGCTCGCCGAAATGGCTTAAAGCAACAGTACACAGCACAACCGGCCCGAAATCCTACCGGGTAGAGCTGGAAGATGGACAGGTCGTGAGACGTCACATCGACCAGCTCCGCAAAAGGTGGAGGGAATCGGGCGGAAACCAGTCTGACGAGGTAGGCCTACACCACCCCGACGAGGTAGGCCTAAACCTCCCCTACGAGGTGGGCCTACAACATCCCGGAAGAGAGGGCGCACCAATGCCCAGCCAAGCCAGATCCGAGCCAAGGCCAGTAGACCAGGGACAAGACCAAAGGGGAACCCCGAAGCACCGCGGGGTGGACAGCAGTCGACACCCCAATGCCCAAGACCTATCCCCTGATGACAGTAGCCAAGTAGACTGGGGACAACCGAGCAGGTGAGGCCAACATCAACCCTGCGAAGTAGGTGACCGACACCCCAGAGAGGGGGACCTCCATCCAGCACACCAGAGGGCACCCCAACAACAGCCCGACCGTGCAGAAGACCAACCCTGCGAGGAAGGCCTCCACAACCCCTGCAGGGGAGGCCTACACCAGCCCAACCAGGGCGAACACCCCAACGACGAGAATCGGCGACCGCCACAGCAACGCCAACCCTGCGGAAAAGGCTTACACCACCCCTGCAGAGGAGGCCGTGAAGGGCAGCAACCACCCGGGCGGCGCCAACCTTGCAGAGAGGGCCTACACCACCCCTGTGAAGGAGGCCTACGCCACCCCGACAAAGCTGGCCCTTCACCAACCTGAACCACCTGCCGCCCCAGGAGTGGATCGGACTCAACCGGAGAACCCAAGGGCCTGACCCAGCAACCACCGCCGGACTCGCACCCAAGACCGAACCAGTGCAACCCCAACCCAGTGGGAACCCAAGGGAGACCCAGGGACCTACTGTGGCTTAGGAGTTCCGGACCGGTCGAGGGCGAGGATCTGTGCTGGCGATTCCATGGCTCGAGCGGGAACGAAGAAGGCCAGCATCGCCCGCAGGCGGAGGTCCATGACCCGGCCGGAGGTTCGGGAGCATCGCCCGCATCCTCGACGGCCAGATCCAATCCGACTCCAGGGAAAAAGCCCGGAGCCGAGAGAGCACCTTCCAACCAGGGAGGCTTTCAGCCAGCAAATGGACTGCACAGGTCTACGCGAGCACGTAGACGCCCTGCGTACCTCAGTGACTTTTTCCTTGATAGACAGACTAAGAACTAGGGGGGAGGAGTGTTATGTCCTTATAAGGACATCCACCTGGGATTGGCTGAAGATCCTTTCGGCGGGAGTTTTGAATCCCTGTCAGTGGGCGGTGCATCTGCCAGAGCAAATATAAGGAGAGCTCCGGCAGCGCAACGCCAGTTCAGTTCTCGTTAATAAACGTTGTTGCTTGAACTCTGCTGGTCTCATCTTCTTCCTGCGCCGATCTAACAGTTACAGTTCATTTCCTTTTACACTACATTCAAGTAGTTATTATAAAAAAACTATCAATTCGTCATACAAACATGGGTTTTGTTTATCAGCCAGTTTGTTGCAATTTGATGGTCCTGATTTGGACTAAGAGGGAATGACTAGCCCAAAGTCATCCAGCTGGCTTCTGTACCTTAGAGAGAACCAGGACTTAGTCACTGCATCACATCTCATGGATAAAGCTTATTCTTGCTTTATATTTACCATATGACAACCCAGCAGGTAGACATCACCACACCATATGCAATTGTTTGTTTGAGTGGGTGAGTGCTTGTGTGAATGCGGGTAAAAATTTCCACTGAAGGAATTTTTAAAATTTTTGTTGTAAAGTGCTATCAATTTTTCCTGGCAATTTTATTTCATAGTTCCATTCTGAGAAAGTTATAGAGGGCTGTAAATTGGGTGGTATTCATTTCTTTTGGCTGTGATCTTTTAATTCATTTCTTCTGCTCCTTTGATAGTCTTGTCCTGGCATTTTCTTGTGCTAGGAATCAGGCCAGGTGCCCTACATTTGTTTGCAATGTCCAAATCTGACTGTAAATTACATAAAATAATTGGTTTTCTCTATCTGGCCCAGAATTCAATATCCAGAAATAACCTACTGAATGTCCCTATGGGGCAAGGTATGAGGACAATCACTTCCACAAATTGTACATTGGGGATAAAGGAAAAACCAAGCTATGCAAGGCTGAAGAAAATGTGATATTGGTTTTAAGCTGTTTTATATTATTTTCATATTCCTTTAATTCTTTATACATTTGAACTGATTGAATTCTCTCCAAAGAATTTCTGGTGGTTGACTGGAATGAAAAGACAATAAAAAAGCAGAATAGCAGCGAAAAAAACCCTGAAGTTACACATAATCCTGATTTTAACTATGGTTTCCTCAAAAAGCCATAGTATCTCTTGTAAATCTAATACACAAAATACCAAGCTATATTTAGTGACTCTGTATAGCATACTAAGCAAAAATATTTTTGTTTATGATTATGTGTGAACTAGAATTGCACAAGTACATGATTTGCTATTTTTACAGTGAAGATAAAAATTGGTTTTACATTTTTGTAATGTATAATGAAATTTTACTGTATACGGTACAGTAGGATTTTGCAGAGGATTCCAAAAATGTGCTTTGCAAAGTATGTTAATAGTATTAAAATACTCTGCAAAATGTGAAGTATTTTCCTTGAATAAAGTGTGTGATTGTTGATTTTAAAAGACTTCAGTCCTGAAGGTATCCGTGTGTGTGTATATATATGCACATATTATTCTGCCTTACATAATCTATTATGCTGAGGAAGAATCATCATTTTGGCTTTTTTCATTTAAGTAATTTAACCAGCTATAAAAACATTAAACATTAAAATAAGTAGAAAGAAGAACATATAGATTTCAGAAGAATTCCTTAGTGCTAGGATTCTACTACTGATTTATAAACTTTGAAAAAAGAAACCCACTAAAATGCTATGATTGTTTTTATTTAATTCCATTATAAAAAATAACTATTTTGCATTTACTGTTTTCAGGAGGGTTTAGAAAGAAATATGTTAATTGCTTAAAGCCAGTGCATCTTGCATACAGAAATAGGTTTAGACCTAATTCAAATGATTTAATTTGAATTTAAACACTTGTACATTATGCAAAACCTTTCCTTTTGGAGAAGGCTCTAGTATAGGAAAGGTGGAAGGAACTAGAAGAGAATAACCAACACCAATTTGGATGGACTTATTTACAAAAGAGATAGCTGAGCTATTGGAACTCTTGAAGGATGAAGTCAGAGGCAGGTCACCATGAGAAAAATCTATTGATATGGTTGCTAGGAGTTGACATTGACTTGATAGCACATAATCAATCAATTGATCAATCAAGAATCAAGTCAATGACACAAAATCAATCAATTAATCAAGATTATTATTTTTTTTTTGCAACTTTGGGCCACTGAATATTCAAGGACCTGGGATAAGAAGATACTATAGGCAGTTTATTGTTATGTGCAATAATTGCAACTATTGCAATTTTTTAATCCAAATAAAATGGTACTGAAACTGTTATGAAATTGTCAGAATCCATAAATTGTACTAATTAATTATTTTGGGACACGGTCATAGGATGAGTTGCAATGGTAGATTTGGAATGATACAATGGTCTCAAGGCTAAAGGTTTTAGAAGCTTCATGCTCAGTTAAAACACTTGTCATACAGCTGAAAACGTATAAAAGGACAGAAGCACTGAGTATTGGAGAAGAACGTTTCCAGGAACTCCAATAGCTATTTTGTACAATGGACACTGGCAATACTGTGTATATCGAAGAGATGTCTGCATCTGGAGACCCAGCTGGAGCAAACAGAACCCAAGAGAACAATCTTTTGAGCAAAATGGCCAGTGGGAAAGATGGTAATTTTTGAATAATGGACCAGATGTCAGCAAGGGCAACTTGTCAAAAGTTCTAGAAGCCAAAAAGTCCAGAAAAAAAATCATTCTCATTCTTCTTCCTGTTCCCCCTAGGAAAAGTATGCTCAGAAATGAAAGAAGAGAAACAGAGAAGGAAAGACAAAAATAGATAGGACTGTAAAAAAAAAATCACCTCACTTTGAAACTGCTTTTATAGATCTGTATATGGATAGTTTATATTAAAGCTAAGGTCACTGTATATGTTAAATATTAGGGTAAACAGAATAGAACTGTAGTTCCTGTCCATTTTGGCCACCTTCTGATAGACTCAAAATCCATTTAGCTGTTAAAATAACTTCTCTATTTGACCTTGAAAATGAACTTGTACTTTTTCCTCCTGCCTTTGTTTGTTGCTTCTAGTTTAACTTTAATCCCTTTTGTATCTCCTACTTCATCTTTGCAATCTGTAAAGCAGCAGCTTCAGTTGGTTTACGCACACAACTGTCTCCAAGCTTCCCATTTATAAACACAGATAAAATATTTGGACCAGATGCACAATTCAGTTCAAATTATAATTAGACCATGAACACTTTATCAGTTTATGGCCATTTTGTTTTTTCTTTTCTTTTTTTAAAAAAGTAGGTTCAAGGAAAACATTGCAACATAGTAAATGGTTATTTTATAACTACGTCCCATAAGGGGAGGGAGGAGGAAATCAGACAAGTTTATGTTTTTGGTAATTTACATGTCAGCTCTCAAATCAGAACGATCCTTGCTATAAGACCATTATTATCCAGCCTATATAGATATGAATGAAAAAATTGTGGGCTCCTTAATTTTAAGAAGTGCTTTAAGAGATGAAATCACCTTGTTGTTATTGTTTATTTTCATTTGGAATAAATATTTAATTTAGCTACATCAACTGACCAACCTCACCTAGGTACTGATATCTTTTATTGAAATTGTGAGTTTACTTCGTATATTTGTGTAACAATATTTTATAATCAACTGTGTCTTGTTCTAAAAGGATGTCTTGAATTTCTGTCAAAAATCCCTACCCTAATGGATTGACTGTACAAACTATCTGGAACTTGGCGCCAGAGTTCTCTACAACAGGGATCTCCAAACGTGGCAACTTTAAGCTGGAGAACTTCAACTCCCTGAATTCCACAGCTGGCTGGGGAATTCTGGAAGTTGAAGTCCGCCAGGTTTAAAATTGCCAAGGTTGGAGACCCCTGCTCTACAACACAAATGACCACTTTTGCAAACTGAATTACAGTATATTCCATAAAAAGAAAGCAAAAATCACTAAAAAAAACCAAGCAAATGTCAAGAAACACTGTTTGAAAATCTCTGAACTAATTAATGTGAAAGTTGGCATATGTCATATGCTTGGCATATGCTTTAGCTTTATGAGCCATGGTGACACAATGGTTAGAATCAGGGGTGGGTTTCACTTACCTTTACCACCGGTTCACCCCATGTGTGTGCTGTCCATGCATGTGTCCGGCCTTCTGCGCATGCGCTTTGGTCGCTCATGCGCCTTCCACGCATGCACCCAGCCTCAAAAGCATGCCTAAATAGCATGACTTGGAGCTGAAGCAATCAATCACAATCACAATCAAGCAATCACAATTGCCGCTAAATTGCCGCTAAATCGCTGCTATCAGTTCACCCAAACCAGTGCAAAATGGTAGAATACACCTCTGGTTAGAATGCAGTATTGCATGCTAATTCTGCTGACTGCCGATTGTCAGCGGTTCACCAGTTTGAATCTTACCAAATATGAGTAAAAACAAATTAGAATTTGAGGGCGAATAAAGATGTTGTTTATACAGATAAGCATAGAAATTTTAGGATATGATCAAAAAAATGGAAAAAGATTTTGGCAAACTGAGTTTATAACTGAGTAAAATGTATTTAAATAAGATAAATTGTATAAGTTATGATATGGCCAATACTGTTCATAAAATATGTGGGGGAATGTGGGGGAAAATCAATAAAACTTGATTTAAAAAAAAATAAGAATCTCACAAAACTCAGGATGGAAGACTCAGACTTCCATCCTTCCGACGCCAGTAAAATGAGGACCCAGATTGTTGGGGCAAGATGTTGACTCTGTAAACCTCTTAGAGAAGGCTGTAAAGCACTGTAAAGTGGTATATAAACTTAAGTTATACCAGTAAATTTATCCCATTTTAATGAAAAGGAAACATTTAACATGGAAAAAACAGTTAACATGGGTGTATTTAACATAAATGTTTTACCCATGTTAAATATAGGAACATGGAACTTTTTTTTTTTTCTAAATCTTGTTCTGGATCTGCACAACACAGCAAACCTAAACTATCTTTGGAACTACCTGGAACTGCAGACTTGGCTCCTAAACTGAATTTGATATCTCTGTCTCTCTTTACTTTAAAACAAATAATTAGCTAAGAAATTGCCACATGACCTTCTAATAATCGTTGACAGAAATAACTTTAAAAATCACCTAACTTTGCAGTAAAAATGTCCACTGATAACAATTACTATGAAAGATAGAAATGCATCTTTGACATTCTGGGAACTTCCTTCCTATAATTGGATGCTTGGAGACAAAGAAAAGAGAGCTATTATTATCTCACCCTGTTTGTGAGTTTCCCAGGGGTATGTGAATGATGGCTATAAAGTCCTAAGAAGGCCTCAGGTTTGATCCAGTATCATATTCCTTGTGCTGTTATCATTCTTCATTCAAATTCAGCAGAGTTTAACATTATGGTATAACCTGCAATTATATAAATTTTGGCTGTTTAAAAGGCATAATACTTTTTTATTTTAGTATTTTTTATTAAAATTCAACTTAACTGATTCTCTGATTAGCAGAATGGGAATAGCACTTAAATACTGCTGCCCCTTTATAAGAAAGAATAAATTACAGTAGAGTAGTAGGTACAGTATAAGTTGACATTACTTTGATATAATTTATATGATGGCAGAATGTAAACAGCTAAAGAAGAAAATCTGAGCTGACTTGCAGTACAGTTATGCCAAGAATAGGCTTCACACATATCTTATGTCCAGCAACAAACATAAAAGAATTATAAACAAAAGCACAACTAATTCAGACAGTGAAGTATGCTGAACTACCCCATGTATCTGTCTATAGAGATTCTATTTTCTATTGTGAATATCAAAAGAACCAGTTTGTCACTCAAAACAAATCCTGGCATTGTAGATGTAAATGAACCCCTCAAGGAAACATTGGTGATGTATCTCAAAAGTGCTTTTTCAAAAGGCAACTGGACTATGTGTGGGTTTTTTTCCCCTTAAGGAAGAAGAAGATGTTTTGCTTCTCATTCAAGAAGCTTCATCAGTTTCGGCTGGATGTTGGCGGGGATATGTGGAAGGATTATATTTATTTGCAGTCATCTGGTAATTAGCAGTATCTCTGTTGAGATCATTTGGTGGTTTATCTGGGCCTTCAGAGTCACCTGAATCAGAGTGCAAATGGGTGTGGAATCTTCTTGGAACTGCATTGTAGACAAGAGATAGATGGTGTTGTATTCCTCCCCTTCTTTTGAGGGAGAGATGTTCAATTCTAACACAGATGGCCTCTTTTACCCATCTTTCAAACCAATGGTCCTCTCTATTCAAAATATGGACTTAGCTCTCTTCAAAAGAGTGACAGTTGTCTTTCAAATGCTGATAGACTGCTGAATCTTGTCCTGATGGGTTCAATCTTCTATGTTGTGCCATGCATTTATGAAGTGGTTGTTTGGTTTCCCGAATGTACTGATCTGCATGTGTCTCACTGCATTGTATTGCACATATCACATTGCTTAGTTTGTGTCTGGGTGTTTTATTGGTGAGGTGGACACATTTCTTATTGTATTCTTGAATTTAAGTGTGCATGTATGCTGTGTTGGTTGAAAATCCTCCTGGGCTTTTCAGATATTCCTGCAATGTATGGAATGACAATGTTGCTTTGTTTGTTGTTCTCTTCTTTTTCAACTATGGAGGACATCCTGTTGGGTCTGAATGATACATTGATATATTGTTGATGTATCATTTATGACATGATATCAATTCACAGTGCTGCCCACGTTTTAGTTTTGAGATTTTATAAAGTACTTATCAAGAATCCCTCACCCCATTGTTTTATTTGTCATTTTGGTATTGGTCTTGTAACTTTCAGAAACACGGTGTTTAAAATACACTGAATGTTCTTTCTGTGGTACTGTTAACTCTCACGAACATATTAATAGTTTTAGACTTTTTCCAATCCAGTAACTTTAATAGCTTTGTCTCTACTTAGCAAGGAAATGGAGCCAAGATTATTACTCATCAGTTATCACAATTATCACTCATCAGGATATATTTTTAATTGAGAAAGTAGGCCCTCAGTCATCATGTATCCCATTTCACCAGAACTAAGGACTATTCTGCCAATGGCTTTGTCACCTAAGAAGGAGAATAAAACCACTTTTGGGTTACTGCTAATGCTTATTATTATTATCTCTCTGCTCCATCTCTGATGTGGCTACATTTTTGTAGCATGTGCTTCTGGGAATCTACAGTCAAGGATCAAATCCAGAATTGAAACATCTCTTTTTCAATCTATTGGGTTCTACATAGAGCTACATGGGTATGATCACCAGAGTCAATGGTGGATTTCAAAAAAAAATATTACCGGTTCTGTGGGTGTGGCTTGGTGGTCATGGCATGGCTTGGTGGGCATGGCTTGGTGGGCATGGCAGGGGAAGGATACTGTAACATCTCCATTCCCTCCCCCCTCAAGGGAAGGTTACTGCAAAATCCACATTTCCTCCTAATCAGCTGGGACTCTGGAGGCAGGAAATAGATGGGGGAAGGGCCAGTCAGAGGTGGTATTTACCAGTTCTCTGAACTACTCAAAATTTCTGCTACCAGTTCTCCAGAACTGGTCAGAACCTGCTGAAACCCACCTCTGACCAGAGAGGACATCATGAGCTAAAAGATGTCTGTGTGTTTATGCAGTAGCTTCCTTAAATGGAAGATCTGTGTTCAAATCCACAGGAAGCACCTTCTGAAAACCACCTTTAGCCCAAAGTTTTTCCAGCCAACTGTTTTATTTTCTAATCTGTAACAAACATTTTGTTATTTGGGGAAAATTGTGAAAGATCTCATTGTCATCATATTTTATTTACAGTCTAGACTGACAGACAGATCTCAACAAGAAAGAAAAAGAATAAAGAATAAAAGAGAGAGAAATACCTTCTAACTCTTTGAACTGAAAATCAAATAATTGGATGGTATCCTGAAGATGGGAATTCCCATTGCCACATTGCTCATTACACCATTCTTTTCCACAGAGTGCTATGATGTTTATTTTGAGTAGCTTATGAGTAATGTTTACTTTTCCTTTTTCTTGATAAATGTTTTTCCAGTTGATTGTACTAAAGTCATGTTTTTTGATGAACCTCTGGTACTATAAATAAAAAATAAATCTTTTTTTATGGAAGAAAGATCCATAGCTTATTGGAACCCAATGAAGTTCTCTTCTCTATTCATTTCTAGAATGGATTGGCTTTCAGACTGGAATAGCAGAGCACTCCTTTCCCCCTGGCCTGGACTTGTTCTTGGCAGATTGTTGCTTGTTCGGTTTGGACTGATAGGAATTTGGGCTCATTGGGTCTTGTAGTTAAAGATGCCAACTTCTAACATTCAAACACTATATTAGGAAGCTCTTGGGAAAATGCAAGAGCTCTGCTAAATGTTCAATTCTATAATGTTGTCAGACATCCCTACTTTGGGACAGTACCACAATGAAAAACTTTATGAAGCCAATTTCAGGTGGTGAAATATCATTACCTTATCTCTTCTATTGGTGTATGTTCCCACCCCCACTCCATCCCTTCAAGCAGGGAATACATAAGCCTGATGCTACCTTATATATATAATGCCTATAAAGCCTTAGCTTGTACATCATCCCGAAGAAAATCTATGTTGTCAGCAATTAGATCCCTAGAATATTGTTTCTTCCATTTACTAGTTTATCTTGTGTGTGCAAAGAGTAATCTGACACATGAAAAGTACAAATCTCACTTTGAACTGGTAGATAAAAAGAACCCAAGAGGAAAAAGGGGCAAACTGTTTATTACAGTCAGAAGACAGAACAAAGCTCTTGTTAAAGTCACTGAATAGAGCTAGAAAAAAAAAAGTTTATTCCTAAAGTGCCTTTTGTGCCCTATAAATAGCTGGTGCAGTGACAGTCTAGGAAATTTATGCCATATATTTCTTTCCAGAACAAATATGCCATTAGGAGAGGAGCAGTAGCAATATACAATTCTGTATGGATTCATAGGTTCGTATAAGATACATTAGTTTCTCTCTGGAAAATTACTTTACCATTATCTTTTATCTGTGTGTCTATTCCTTCAGTTGAGTACATCAAGATGATAAATTAAGGAAATAAGATTATATGACAGAATTAGGCACCCTGGCATCTCCAAGCATTTGCACTGGCCAATAATAATTGGCCATTGATTCAAAAATAATAGACACTATAGTCTAAAACACAAGGTGCATTCTACTCTGACCAGAAGACATACCTTTGTTATAATGTAGAGCCGGGGTGTCAAACTCAAGGCCCACAGGCCAAATCTGGCCCATTCGGTGCTTAAATATGGCCCGTGGGACCACCCTGGAAATAATGAATGACAGCTCTCCTGGGCTCCATTTTAGCTGGCAGAGGACTGCAGGAGGCGGCTGAGGCTGAAAAAAGAGCTTACACACAGGCCTCCCAATCTCTGTTTTCACTGGAAGATCCCTGGAAGATCCCCCCCAGACCTCACTGGACCACCAACATGAGTGACATCAAACTGGATACACCTACCCTGATAATACCCCCCTGCCCAGTCTCCCTGAGGTCAAAAACAACCCTGATGCAGCCCTCAATGAAATCGAGTTTGATACCACTGGTATAGAGTATTACAAAGTGGAGATTCCCACAGTACCATTTTAGTTTGGATCTCAGTGGTATAACTTTTTAAAGTGGCTTACGAAATAAACATAAGAGAGTCATAACAGGGGAGAAATGACAGGGGAGAAGGTAGTTGTACTTGGTAATTGGGATGGGTTAAAAGATTTTTTTTCTATTTAACCCAAAACAAGATTTGCCACCATAAAGCTGATCAAATTGAAGTGGGAAAGGAGGTACCAACAGCAAGCTGAAAAGCAGCCATGCAGTAATCTGACGATAGCCAAGGAGTGATATCAAAGTTCTCGGCCTGGAGAACTGCATATTACAACTGTCCTGAGACGGCAATCATCTCAAGCCAGTGATGGGTTGCTACTTGTTCACCCCAGACCAGGCAAACTGGTAGTGTCAACAGCGGGAGGCTCCACTCACTCACCTAGACGCTTTTGGACATGTGCAGTAGTGTTGTGTGCATGCACGAGTGCACGCGTGCCCATGAGTGAACCGGTAGCAACAGGTTTTTGCTACTTAGTTAAAATGCAATTGTTGAGTTTAGCCTAAATTACAATAGATTTTAAAACAAGGTTTATGGTTTATCACAGTAATGGTTAACCTTTTTGGCACCAAGTGTTGAAACTGGAGCATGTGCATGCTGGAGCAGCAGGCCAGTGTGCATACATGTGGCGGCCAGCTGCTCTTCCAGGTTCTGTTACATGCATGAGCGCCAGATAGCTGCTCTCTTCTGGGTTCCAGCACGCATGTGCGCAATGGAACCTGAAAGAGCAGATGGCGACTGTGTGCATGCCCACAGAAAGGGCTCTGTGTGCCACCTCTGGCACACGTGCCATAGGTTCTCCATCACAGGTTTATCAGTGCTTTTATTATAGTCATAGGGTGCAATGTAAGCTAGCTTCCTTGTGGTGCACCCCAAGCAACCTGACTTTGTCACAGCTAAATAGTCTACACATTCTGGCTGCTGGACCTCATAAGGCTCCAACTGGTGCAGAATGCAGCTGCGCAGGGGATTATGGGAGTAACAGGGCGCTCCCATGTGACACCTCTCCTGCGGGAGCTGCATTGGCTACCGGTGGACTTCCGGGTGCGCTTCAAGGTGTTGGTCATCACCTTTAAAGCACTCCATGGCTTTGGACCAGGGTACTTACGGGACCGCCTTCTGCCACCAATTGCCTCCCACCGGCCAGTTTGCTCCCACAGAGAGGGCCTCCTCAGGGTGCCATCAGCCAGACAATGTCTGGTGACCCCCAGGGGGAGAGCCTTCTCTGACCCCCAGGGGGAGAGCCTTCTCTGTGGTAGCTCCCACCCTCTGGAACGATCTTCCTCCAGAGTTGCGAACGATCTCTGACCTCCAGACTTTGCGTCGGGCCTTAAAAACATACTTTTTTCAGCATGCCGGCTTGGCCTGATCCCGGTAAAAAATTTAGAATTAGTTTTTAATATTAATTTTAAATTGAATTGTTTTAACTATCGGTCAAATTCATATTAGTTGTTTTTAAAATTTTAACTTTTCTGTAGCTTGCTTTTTATTTCTGGCTGTTCACCGCCCTGAGTCCGCAAGGAGAAGGGCAGTATACAAATCTAATAAATAAATAAATAATAAATAAATAAGGATCTCCCAGCAAGAAGCAGCAGCATGAGTATCGAAAATACTGTAAAAATAATGGTGAATGCTGTATTCTGTTACACCATATCAAACAGGTATGTGTTCTACTTACCTTTACTACCAGTTTGCAACCTTGGATACCTCACACACCTCACACACATGCGCTCTTCTGTGCATGCACAAAAGCATTTTGGTGATGTTGGGGTCAGTGGGTGGGGCCTCCCACCGGTTTTACTACCGGTTCTATAGAACCGGTGCGAACCGGGGCAACCCACCACTGATACCAAATAAATAAATCATGCTCATGACTTAATCTGAACAGCCTATCACATATACTATAACTGTTCTGCCAAAATCCTCATGACTTCTAGATGGAGTCAAAGAGTTAGAATTCCTGTAGACACTCCTGTGAGAAAGTGTCATAATATTTATGTCCGATTTTGTCTGTGAGACTATCTGTATAATTTGAAAGCAAACAAGACCAGGGCAAAATTATTTGCAATATATACCACATGATACGATATAGAGCTGATTTTAGACCCAGATGATACTGATTGTGAGTTCTTCACACATAATCTTAGTTGTGGAAATATAATTTACTAGTGGCATGTTCCAATCAAGGGCAAATTGTATCTCAGGAGTTTTTCTCACACAAGTAGCACCTACAGCCTGATTAAATACCAATCGGATAGGAAATACACTGATAATTGGATAGCATCATTCGCATTCAGTCAACACTCTCGTGGGATGGCATCATTGAAAAGCTACTACTACTTTGCTGTCTGTCAAAGCGGCCATTGAAAGAAGATTAACAACAACTGAAATCAGCTAAAAATGCAGAACTTCAGCAAGAGCCAATTTCACACACTTTAAGCAAATTGCTGATGAGCACTCTGTTACAGCATGTTCCCTCAGTGTGTGTGTGTGTGTGTGTGTGTGTGTGTGTGTGTGTATACACATATACATACATACACACACATATATATGTGTTGACTGTTTTATTTAAATGTATAGTTTACAAAAGAAAATGCAAGTAACAGAGGAAGTAAATACATCAGGATATATGTATTACCAAGCATGATAATAATGGTGACTCTATTTGAACCGTGATTTGTTTAAAATCTTTTTTCCCTCTAAGGTTGCTGGAACAACTAAAAACATAGATGAAACATTACATCAGAATCTTCAGACACATCTGCTTAAACTCTGCTTTATCTCCAATGGAAATTAATGGAAACAAATTAATAATCTGAGGGACTTGATGCATTTTTTATTGATACTTTAAAGCTATAATTTTATAAACATGGGAATAAACATGGGAATAAAACCCAATGAAATCTGTGAGATTTTTGTGTTAACTGACAATTGTACAATAAGATGAAAAGATAAACATGTACCAATGTATTAGTTGTCAGACCAATTAAAGAAAAATTAATCTGGGTCTAAACTGGAAAATATAATAGAGAATTGCAATACTTAGTAATTTTAATTTCAGAAAATAAATTTTTTTAAAAAAAATTTCTGCAACAATACCGTAATGAAAAATTCACCCAAAATATTTTCCGTCACTATTTTGCTAATAATCCCGATACACATTTAGAAGTAATAGCTATAAGATTCAGTGAAGCAGAAGAAACCTAATGTTTGTGTGTGTGTGTGTGTGTGTGTGTGTGTGTGTGTGTATACACATACATACACACACATACACATACATGCATGCATACATACATGTGTGTTTTCTGGCTCTAAAGCCATAATGAAGAAGGAACTACTACAATTTATAAATCAGCAAGCTACCTATATTACCCATTTGTGGCAATCATTTTTTAAATCCCTAGGCAGAAAACAAAAATTAATATAGTTTGAGACCTTCATGTGGAATTAAGACAGGACATAACAGAGCACCATAATCTAGTGTCATCCAGAATGCTTGGAAAATACTACAATTTCACTATGTTTGGAAGATGGGGAAACAGAAATCCATCCTAAAGGCAACTTTTGGAGAAAAATTAATGATAATTCAACATGTGAATACAAGCAATCTGTTTGACCAGAGCAAAGGTCCATCTAGTTCATTGCTATGTCACCAATGGCCAACCAGATGCCTTCAGAAAATGTCTAAACCATTGAAAAAAGAGCAATAGCTTTGTCATTGTTGCTCACCAGCAAATCATAAAGTGTATCAACAGATATACAGTGGGTTCATTTGCTTCACATATTTATTTTTAATATAAATTTATTTAGTTCATTTCTACCTTCGTATTCAAGTAACAAGTTGTGCTGTCTATATTAGTCAATTCAATGAAATTATTTTAAGGTCAAATAGAATTTCAGGATCACCTACACCACTACCAGTTCTGAGAATTAACGTCTGAAAAAATTGCCAGGCTACCTCCAAAAGTTCATAACTGGCTTACGAGTTCAAAATGTAGTATTCCTGGAACAATACGTTTTATATGCATCTTTAAAAAACCCACCCTTTCTTGTTATTGTTCATTGCAATATTTCAATTCTTTGTTTCCGTATGCAAGGCCCTTTTTTCAATATTTTTGCTATTTTGAGTGCCAAAAGACAAATAGCAAAAGCTTACAGTATTTATGTATCAAAACTGGTCTTATCCACATGTGTCATGTATCTACAGTTTATTTAACAAGAGAAAGCACTTAGATAGTACTTCTTAGTTACACTTGCATCATTCAGACTAATGTTTACTTAACAAAATGGAAATATATAAAGATCAAAGACAAAGGATAATTATGGTTATTTATATCTTTTGAAAGAAATAAGTCATAATGTGTGGAAGCATATATGAATTGTCTCTTCTTCAATCATTAAAGTTGTCCTCCCCCCCCTCCCCCAGACTTGTATAGCTATTCAAAAAACTACTTCCAGCCACCTTCTCATGTGTATTTAATATATGCATACTTTGTTTCTATTTTTCCCAGCCTAGGGCAGTTTCTAAAACAGCCACACAAGTCTTGAAAAAGATTTAGCTGCCTGAAGAGTTCAGAACAAAGAGTCCTTTGCATGCACTTGTGTGCATTCCAAATATTTTTTTTTTTTGAAGTTTTAAACAATCCTGATAGCTTAGCTATGTTGGTTAAAGAGAGGAATAACTCAGAACTGTACAGGGATAAATGTTTTTCTTGGGAACATCCAAAATGTCACAAAAGAGAGTGTTGGCTTCTGAATTATCCAGTGCAGGGGTGAAATACTGCCGGTTTGGACCGGCTCAGACGAGTAGGTAGCGATGATGGCCTGTGGTTCAGAGAACTGGTAGCAATGGCAGCTGGAGGCTCCGCCTACCCGCTCCATTCCCCAGAGTCGGGGAATGCATCATTCCCCAACTTTGGCCTTGCCATGGAGCCGCGGCCTGCTCGCCCTTCACCACGCGGCTCTGCCCATCCACTCTGCACCATTCTCCGAAGCCTACTGCTCACCTTTCTCCCACGGCTGGCTGTTAGGGAAGGCAAGCACCCAAAAGATACTGGAGTCGCTCACTCTCCTTCTTGAATGAGCTGCTGTGGTCCACGTGCCGGCTGAGCAAGTGCACACCATTTATTCAATTCAGCGGCAGGTTGGGTGTGCGCTTGTGCAGCCAGCGCATGGACCAGAGCGGCTCATTCAAGGAGAGTGAGCGACTCCGGTATCTTTCGGGTGCTTGCCTTCACTGACAGCCAGCCGTGGGAGAAAGGTAAGGACACGCCAACAGAATAGAAATTTAAAAATTTTTCCCTACCGGTTCTGTGGGTGTGGCTTGATGGGAGGGGGTCTTGTGACTGAGTGGGCGTGGCTATGAGTGACATCGAGCTGGCATTGCCCACTCAGTCACAGGACATTACCCCCCCCCCCCCACCAAGCCATGCCCACAGAACCGGTAGGGAAAAAATTTAGATTTCACCCCTGATCCAGTGTAATATCATCCTAGATCAGGCCTCTCTAGTTTCATAGCCCACACAATACTGAGACAGTAATAGCAGAATTATTGTCTAGTTTATATAGAAATATTAGTTCTTTGAGTCATTTCCGGTTCCTGGAGACTACCTGGACATGTCCCTGCAGTTTTCTTGGCAATATTTTCAGAAGTGGTTTGCTATTGCCTCCTTCTTCTTAGGTTTGAGTGCGGCTGGCACACAGTCACCCAGCTGGTTTCATGCCTCAGGTGGGGCTAGAACTCCCAGTCCTCCAGTTTCTAGTGTGGTGCTTAAAGCATTACACCAAACTGCTTTTCAGTTTATATGTCCTGGTTATTGCACTTTTTTATTATTATTTTGAAAAAGGAGAAAATAGAAGGTACACATACACATAGTTTTTTTCCTCCTGTTTATTAGTAGTTACTCAAGTAATCTTTCTTTTTCTTACTCTTGGAAATAACTTGGAGTAATAATAACAGCTGGGTTTATTGTACACATTTTTATTTAGGTTTCTCCAGGTTTAGGTAATTCAATACAGAAGTGAATTTTTTGCAGGTGTTTCATATTCCAGGAAGACTTTAGCACAGTAGTTCAAAAGTGAAGATGGCCTGCATTTTTTATAGTGAGGAGTCTTTGGTGCTCTCTGAGCTTAGTTGTTTTCTTGTGGATGTTTCATTACCCAAACTAGATATTACCACAACTGCTAGTTGATGATGTTATCTAGTTTAGATAATGAAATGTCTCAGTCGTGAAATCCAAATTTTTTTACTACTGGTTCTGTGAGTGTGGCTTGGTGGGCATGGCAGGAGAAGGATACTACAAAATCTCCAGTACCACCCCAGTCCAGGGGAAGGTTACTGCAAAATCTCCATTCCCTCCCCGCTCCTGGGGGAAGGATATTGCCAAATCTCCATTCCCATCCCATTCTGGGGCCAGCCAGACGTGGTATTTGCCAGTGCTCTGAACTGCTCAAAATTTCCACTACTGGTTCTCCAGAACCTGTCAGAACCTGCTGGATTTCACCCCTGAAATATCTGCAAGAAAAGAATTAAGTTAAGGGAGCAACAAGGACCCTTCATATCAACTCTGATCTACCAATATAGTCCTGCAAGATTCTACTAATGAAAAAACCAAGTTCTTAAATAATTTAAAGCTAATCAACAAATTAATCTTAACAACTTTTCTGTACATCAGGCAAAGGATACTTAGAAACTAACAAGCTGCTTTTCAAAGAAGCCCTAGGATTAAGTTCTAGTCTTAGGATGACTAAATCTGTCCATTTTTAGGATAAAAAAAACAGGCTTTAATGCACTTTTAGGGCACATTTTTCAGCAGCCAGAGGGACCTCAAATTTTGTTTTCATGCCCTCAGAGACATCTTTGTACAAGAAAAGTGGCAGCACAGCTGCTTGCATTCTGAGATAAGAAACAGATGAAAACTATTACATAACCTAAGTCTACAAATTTGGGATTTTGTAAAGAAAAAAACTTTCCCTCCAAAACTCCAATCTCATTCTGAGGTGTGATATACTCCCATCTATTTTGTGACTGTCTGTCACACAAAAATGTTAAGTTTGGTTCTTTGGTCACAAAAGGTTTCTTGTTTCTGCATCTATTCGGAGCACAGATTAATTGTTTTATTTATCCTGTCTATAAAATAAATTAAAATAGATTTCCAGTGTACAAGCATGAAACTTACAATCCACTGTTACCTAACATCCCATCTATGGCCAATGGCAAAAAAAATTGGGTATGCTCAGTGGTGAAATCCATTTTTTTTTACTACTGGGTCTGTGGGCATGGCTTGGTGGGCGTGGTGTGGCTTGGTGAGCATAGCTTGGTGGGCATGGCAGAGGAAGGATACTACAAAATCTCCATTCCCACTCCACTCCAGGGGAATGATACTGCAAAATTTCCATTCCCATCCCACTCCAGGGGAAGGATACTGTAAAATCCCCATTCCCACCCCACTCCAGGGTAAGGATGCTGCAAAATCCCCATTCTCTCTCCACTCCTGGCAGATGGATATTGCAAAATCTCCATTCCCACCCCACTCTGGGTCCAGCCAGAGTTGGTATTTGCCGGTTCTCCGAACTACTCAAAATTTCCGCTACCGGTTCTCCAGAACTTGTCAGAACCTGCTGGATTTCACCCCTGGGTATGCTAACCTGGTAAGAGATTATACAGATATCAGATATAAACCTTACTGCAATTTCTCCCTATATTCAGGTGGCTTGAAAATGCAGGTAAAATGAAAAAAGAGAATATTTAAGTAGTTTCTCTGAGTAGCATTTGATTATCCAAAGGATGTAAGGTAGTCAAGTGATCTAATATTCTAACGTATGCACTTCTCTGCTCACTTCACAGCATGAACAAAGGAATGGACTGAATATAGTTCTACTTGTTACTATAAATAAAACATCACTTTAAGGTGTAAATGCTTGACTTTGCCACCAACAAAATGCTGTCCTTTTAAAATGGTTATGTATGTAAATAGGGCAGGTTTTAAAAAGCAATGTTTTTATTAATAATTCAGACAAAGGAGCCCATGGCTGAATTATTTTCTTGAGCTCCATGACTGCCTGTGTTTGTTTTATCCAACTTGCAATGAACCAGCAAACCTTTGTCTTACATCTCACATTCAGGACAAAATATTAGAGGCAATTCACAATGGTTTCTATAAGAGTTAGGGTACTGAGGATTTCATGGGATTCTTCGTATGGAAGAATCTTTGAATCTTCATACATAAGATTCCAGGGATTCCTGGATCCCTGTCTAATTCAGCCAGAGAACAGTTCCTGGACTACAATTTCACTCATTCATAACAAGCTAAAAAAAATCCGGACAGCACCAACAGGAAGAAGATTGATATATCTAATCCTAGTTTCTCTCAAATCAAATATGCCTCTTTGCATAATAAGCAATTGTGTGAAAGCTCTCTAGCGTCTGAATGGACGTGATATAGACGAGATATTCATGAGAGATTAATAAAGCTGTAACCCCTTTTTTCCCTCTGTAATCACAGCCTGGAATAGAGACTGTACTCTTCTTTCGGCCTAAATGGCTCTTCAAAGTCTATGAATTCTATGTAAAATCAAACCGGAACATTTTTCTGTTGAAAAATCCACCTCACCAGTCTAAAGTGTACAATGCCTTCAATTGTGGAAGGTGCAATTCACTGCAACTGGAGGGCGTCAGATTTTTTTTTTATAAAAAAAAAAAGATTTTCTAGGATAAGAGACTATCTATAACCACCACATATTCCTTGCAGTGACAGATTTTAATTTCTACAACAGTCTGAATTCTTCTATGGATCCCACCTTGTATCCATGAGAGCCCCAGTTGTTTGCAGGGACTATGATTCCCTTTGTAGACCTCAGCATCTGGCTACAATAAACTGAAAGGTAGGAGAGAGTGAGAGAGAGAGAGAGACTAATTATGAAGAACAGACATGACTCACTGAAAGAAGACCATTCAAAAAAAGGCCTCTCCTGGGTTGTCCTTTAATTTTTCCTAAACTGTTCAGTCTGAACACCTGCAGTCTATTTTGAGCTATTTGGTGTGATCCAAAATCCTTCAGCACAAATCATGACTGTAAGATAAAATGTACAAGGGTGCCCTGCTACCCTTTAAATACTCCATCCCTTTCAACCCACATTTGCAAAGGAAAAAGAAATAAATGCTATCACAGTAAAGAGGAATTTCTTTTAGTCATTTTTGTTTAATGTTGAAAGTATTCATCCTGCTTTGATCATCCTACACAGTCTATCCCAACTTTATTCTCTCCCCACCCCCTGCAAATTCCTGCTTTGTACTCTTGATAAAAATGGTAGATATTATTCACTATATATATCAAACTCCTTGCACATGTTCAAGCTGGAACTAATAGAAAGGAATGATTTATGAAACAACATGTGTATAAATTATTTAAGATCAATCAAACCAAAATAGTTAAGGTTGCATCTTGCATACCATAGTCTAGGATAGAAGGGACCCCCACTTTTTTATACTTAAACCTTTGTGACAAGTCTTTATGAAGAACAGTTTTGCAGTAGCTCTTGATAATCTGTCTGTTTTTACATGGCTATGAAAACCAGATCTGGACCGCAAAAATATGGATGACCGCTAGATGGAAGCAAAAAGATATAACAAGTTGGAATCACGTATACATTTGCAGCCCAGAACCAGTAGCTTTGTGCACATTCCCAGTGGCAGCTTTCTATTTGAACATCCACAAGAAAATTAAGAATCCCGGAGCTTCATTATAAATATTCAGACAAGAATAATCACATGGCAATACAGACTAAACAACAAATTATCAAAACACCAAGAATAGTCAACATAGCACAGAACAGAAAAGGAAATAAATGTTTGAACATACAAGTATGCAAACATCAGAACTGATTTGGAATAAGGGTTTTGAGTCTCACATAAACATATTACCTGTTTACCCACACGACTTGACTTAAAAAGAAAGGCAGCTGCTTTAAGAATTGCCTTGTCTTTACTGCATCAATTCCATAAAGTGGGTTTAAAACTCTGCTTGCAAAGTAATTCAAGGAAGCGGAACAAGGCGACCAATTTATCACTGTTTAAATAGCATAATCAAAGCTGAAGAAAGAAAAGATACTAGACTCCCAGACAATGCAGCTCTACCCAATGCCATGCACTTCAGGTAGAAGTGCATCCTGGGAATTGGATGGCAGAAGAGATTCAACTGGATTGTCTCAACAGCATTTCCACTAGTCTCTCTCTCACACACATACACTCAGCCATTCCATTGGCTCCCATCAGCTCCCATCAGCAATACCGTATTTTTCGGAGTATAAGGCGCACCAGAGTATAAAATGCACCCTAGTTTTGGGGGAGGAAAATAAGAAAAAAACTGATTGGCAGATGGATTGGATTCCTGGAATATCTCCAATCAGCTGCTCCCAGAGGTGAATTTTAGCAACAGGTTGTGAGTTCTGTGCCTTGCTTTTTTTTTTTTTCCTGCCTCTGAAATGTCTGAAACTCAGTTTCAGAAAAAACTTTTTTCCTGCCTCTGAAAGCCTCTGAAACAGAGCTTCAGGAAAAAAAGCCTCTGAAGCTCGTTTGGGGGCTTCTTTTCTGACTCTTCGATTCTGAGCTTTTTTCAGCCTCTGAAACCTCCGTTTGAGAAGCTGGGCGGGGCTACATTCGGAGTATAAGACGCACCCAGATTTTCACCCTCTTTTTTGGAGGAAAAAGGTGTGTCTTATACTCTGAAAAATATGGTAATTGTCTGTTTACTCAGTTGCATTGGAAGGACTAGATAGTCCTCCTACTTCAAATGCTGAAGTGGAGACAAGTGTGAAAGTAACAGAAATGTTCTCAATCGTTCATTCTCCCATCACTTGCAGAATGGATAAAAAAAAATGCAAGAATCAATATTTGCCAACTCCCTTTTCTAGTCTATTTTAGCTTTGTGATTTTCTTACATATTCACCCTAATGCTAACATTTGTACACTAGACGTTTTGGTTTTTGGAGTTTTTTGGTTTCATCAAGTCTTTTTCTACCATATAACAATATGATTTTTTTTAAAAAAAATGTGGATTCAGAAATGGAGAACGTGTTGAGAAAAGTAAACAGAAATATGCGAATTTTTCTGTTTGGGGGTGTATATGTGTGTATATTGTGTGTCTGTGTGTGTGTGTGTGTATGTATATGTGTCTATATGTGTGTGTGTATGTGTGTGTCTATATGTTTGTGTGTGCATATATTTGTGTACACACACACAACAAAAAAAAGGTGGCTTTAGAAGTCACTTCAATTTAATCTTTGTTACACATGAGGCAACATATGCACTCTGTGTGCAGTGTCCTTAAAGACAGTTTTCTATCAAAATAGCAAATAAGGCATTAATTTCAGGCTGAAAGAGTTTAAACTGGTTTCACTCTGACTGAGCAATGGGATGGCAACAAGACTGATGATGCAGTGTGAAAAGTTACCTTCAGTACACAGTGAGTCTCCTTCTTACTGCAGCAAACAGAACGTATAATTGAACCTAAAGATGTGATCTGAGTTCTATCTATATCTCACTGTCCCTTTTGGTCAAAAAGGTTTTGAAGAAATGAAGTGCTGGTTAAGTCATGTTGCCAACAAAACAGTCCCCGCTGGCTGGGCAGACTGACTAAAACTAGTCATGATATTTCTCTGTGTTTTTCAGTTGAAGGAGCAGTTGTTAACCTTCAGAAATTGGGAAGGAGGAAGAGAGGGCAGGAGAAGGAGAGAGAGAGAAAGATAGAGGGCCACTCTTTGTAGCTTCTTATACTGTACTGTTTAAGAGGCAGCTAAATCAATAAATGAAATAGAAATTAATGAATGGAATAGGTGTGAGTCACAATTCTTTCTCTGCTTAGTGAAGAAAAAAAATCCATATAGTGGTTATAATATCTGAGTATAACTATGCAAGCCATGATAAACATAATTAGTCTATTAAGAATGACCATTTTTTCTGCCATTTGCTTCTCTCTTTTTTTGGTAAATATATGATCAAAGCTGCAGTTTTAATCTACACTTTTAGTCTAAATTAAACAGAGTTTGGGATACACATTAAAAAGTGAATTTGAAGTGCCACCTGGCTCATGAGTGAAGCCCTTTATTGAATGGTTTGCACAGATGTACTATTAGAGCTTAATTCCAAAGGCTATCAATATGACCTTGATAGAATTGTTTCTCTGTGGGCTTTTAACATGTCATTAAGTAATGGAAGGAAAAAGTGTTTAGCTATTGGCACAATATCTGAGTCTTCGTGGAATTAATTTCCCTTGAACACATGCCACTTCCATCTGAATACCTACAATTATCAACCATCCTTAGATAGAGTGAGCTTCATCCAGGGAATCCAATAATCAATGTACCATTGGTAGACCCATGCGCCAGACATTTTTCTATGAAATCCAGGAGCAATGAACAAGTATTCAGATACTTGTTCATTGCTCCTGAAGATATTTCATCTGAAATGTTCAACGTACATGGTCCAGTGATCTATATACCATGTTTCTCTGAAAATAAGACATCCCCTGATAATAAGCCCAATTGGGCTTTTGAGTGCATGCACTAAAATACCCCCCCCCTCTAAAAATAAGCCCACCCCAAAAAAATTTAAACACATGCGCAGCCGGTCCCCCGTCATTTCCTCTGGTTTCCTCCATGTGCCCTAAAATAATAAGACCTCCCTGAAAATAAGGCCAAGTGCTTATTTCGGAGTTCAAAAAAATATAAGACAAGGTCTTATTTTTGGGGAAACACAGTACATATATCTTCCTATGGATTATTAAAGCTATATAGGTTTCATCAAATTAAGCCTAGCTGCATTCAGTGGATCTTGATCCTTTGAAATATTACTCTTTATCAGTTGTAAGCACTGGTTCATGTAATATTTTTAACTGGATCAACTTTGAGCTATGTACTAATATTAATGTATGAGATGAGAATAACTTATTATTTAAGCATATATGAGTGGTACTTCTGGAATGTGAAATGTTTATTATGTCAAATCAGCATCTTGTCCAAACATCCCACATGCACCCAAAAGCATCCCAAAATCATACAGCCTCCATTGTTGGATTTTAGTATCATCTTTTAAAAGTAAAGTAATGGTTTTTGGAAGGGCGATTGCTCCTATTCTCATCTTCAAGCCCTCGCTCAATTTCCTCAAAAGATGAAAAGATAGTCCAAAAAATTTCAGGCCTGAGCATGGATCAAGAAACTAAATTGCAACCCCATTCTGCAAAGCATTTTATGTTCCTGCTTCAAGTTTAGAGAAGAATTAACCAAGACTTTAATTTCTGCTTGGTTCATGGGAAAGTCTAATCCATTTATATTACCCAGACTGTGAACAAATAAACTAGTTGCATCTTTCAGAAGGCTTGTGCAGCTGTTTCTAAGATTGTGCCCCAAGGGTTTAGGCATATGGGTACATACATAAACCACTTCCACTGGAGCTGTCAGTGGAGAAACAGCCTTCAAAGCAGCCTGTAGATTCCTCCAAAGGTAATAAATATTTGAACACTTCATAGAAAACTGTTTCATTCATGCTAATGTGTTTTACATTGTGCTAATGTAAATAATCTCATTGCAAACTCTTAATTCAATTGATTTGGCCCACTGAACTGTTTTGAAGCGCATCTTATGAAATCCGCTGCCATATTTTTATCCACTTACTCATTTATAGTCCATGTTTCAGTAATTGCTGTCCACCTGACTTAGGTCTTCCCTATTCATAGAACTGGGCCTTTTCGGTGACTGCTCTGTCCTTTGAAACAGCTTATCACCTGAGATTTTAAGAAGCCCATATCCTTACAGCCTTCCAGACAATAGTCTTCCAGTTAAACCTTGGCTTTTTCAGAGAACACACTCTTAAGTGATAAACAGCTGCACAAAATTGGGATCATCACTGGTAGTTACTTATGTGGGGTGGGGGGGGGTAATGTTGCTTCTGCTGTATTTTGATTTTGTGCACTGGCTACAGCATCCAATGATAAACACTCCCATGCTAAATGCAAGCCATATTTCAACCCTATGACAATGCGTTTATATGCCTACTCTAGCAACCAATGCATTAGGCATGTGAAGGCATTATTAAAGGAGATAAACCTTTCTACAGCCAACAGAAACTTGAGATGTAGCAAAAAGACATAGCAGCTCTGAGAAAAAAGAATACTCTGCTTCAGAAGCTCCATATTAAGTAATTTAGATGACTAGTAAAGATCATATTGGAATTATTTCTGAAGAACTCTTGTAATTAACCTGTCACACCGGACAAAATTTGCCGCCAACTGGATACGGGGAATTTGCAAAATTAGCTATTTACAGTTTTTCCCCTCAAAGTCAAAAGGACTGCAAAGAACAAGTTGCAAAAACATATCAAAGCATGTACTGAACTTTCCCCTGCCTCTGTACTATAGGGCTTGACATCTCTCAAAACCACAAGAGTGAATGTGGTGACAATTTTTTCAAAGGTAATGTTGAAAAAAAGGGGGGGGGAGCAATCTAAGGTGAAAGTTACCCTTAGCAACATGTTATAGCAGGAGAAAGAAAACTAGAAATACGTACATCCCTAGAAATACCTGACTTTCTCAGACAAACATCTCCTGGCTCTTTATAGAATAATTTAAACAGGAGGACTTCTTTTAAATGTTACTGTCTTCTATCACTGCACAGGTATTGTGCGCCCTCTAGTGGAACAGTGGTATACTTCTAAGCATTTCAATCCACCATAGTGATTATAGCTATACAGTCACAATGGGATTCTTTTGCCTATATTTTATGCACGGTTCTAATTAGGGTTTAACTAAATACAATAGGTGAGCTTATTAATAATCAGGTAGTTGCTGAGTGGATACATTAACAGTTGAATTAGCTGGCTGTGATAGCAGTGACTTGCATATACAACCATGCTTTTGGTAAGGGTTCAATTTTAATGAAGGTCACTAACTCCATCTTTATACAATATGCTTATTCATTTGTAATAAAGAAAGGCTTACAGAGGCTCTGGGGACTGAGCATTAGCTCACCTGCTCCATTGCGTGGAATGACACTGGCATCAGTTCAAGGCCAGCAGCTACCATTGTTACTGGCACATCTGTGGTGTCCCTGAGTGTGTACCTGAGAAAGGGATTATATTATAGTGCCAGTAATGTTTGTGCCATTCCAGCTATAAGCCAAAACTAGAAGGCTAAATGGACTGTCAGTTTTCATTTCAAAATCAGGGTCTTTTTTTTCCCCCTGCTAAAATACAGTCTTGGATGTTTTTATCTGTGCTCTTTTCATTGGCACTCTTTGCACTGAAGAAGGAACCGAACAGCCTTGAAAAGGCATAGGAAGAGGCAATTTGTGCTACCTGGATTTTATTTTGTTCAAGCCGAATCCCAAAGTTGCAGTTTTAAAAGAGAGGCAGAAGAGGATGTAGTGAGAAAGGGACTCATGAGACAGAGCATGTCAAATAAGAAAAGCTGCCTGAACTACTAGCATTGGATGACAGAAAGGAGTTTTAGCTTGTGTTGCAAAATAAAAGGCCAGCTCCATTCCAGTTGAAAGAGATCGTGGTAATAAATAATATTGGGAGACTTTAAAAGAACTATTGATGACTTAATATTTGGCAGCTGCTGCTGTTTTTGTTTAAATCTCTACTTAGTCTTTTAATGGTAAATAACAATCACAAATGATCATCATTCTTTGTCATAATAGAGAAACATAATATTGCCAGTATATGAAAGAAGCCACTAGGCAAATAGCTGGTTGATCATACAGTCAGCCAGAGGTTTAGACTGGATTTGGCATTTTTATCCACCTAACGAGCCTTTTCCATGGACCTGGGATAAACAGATGTTGCTTGATCATGTTAAAGGTGTCCTCACATAATGTAAATCGCTTCAAGTATATCTGTCTTTTGCAATTGACTGATAGCAATTTTGTCAACGCCAATGGTGTTCAAGTAGTGTTCCAGATGTTTTGAGATAATTAGTAGCAGTAGTAATAAGGGAAAGGTTTCCCCTGTCCATTCATATTGGCCAAGTCCCAGTTGAGGCAGTACTAATCTCCATTTCTTAACCAAGGGAGCAACAGTAATAATAGTAATCTACAATTAGATTCACGGTTTATGACTGGTAAAAACTATTATTATTACAGTATTGTTGTAAAATGCTGGCTTTAGGATTCAGAGGAAATAAATAGGGGGTGGGGTCTTTAAGATTTGACATCAGTACTTACAACACATTAAGAAAAATAAATACCCATAAAGATACCATGTTGTGGGGGAGAAAGTTTTGATCTGCCTGCTAAAGTTTTCTTTAAAAAAGTCTTTTGGTGAAACTGAGTTCAAACTTTATCATACACTTTTAGATAAGTGTCTTCAAGAGAAACAATATTGTTCATATCATTTTGGCATTATAGATGATGCAAATTAATACATATGCATAATTTCTACCATAACATAACTCATGCAAATTACATACAAATTATATAATTTTCTCACCTTGTGTGGTGATATTACAATAAGTCTATGGACATATGTTCTCACTTATGAACATATAAGTCATAAGGTAGATTTACAATCCTCCTTGCAGGATCTGTAGCAGAATCACTTTCAATTATTAAGTAGAAAGACTGTCAAGCAGAGAGTATGTATTCTTTATTAATATATTCCATTCTTGATAACTCCCATCTTTCTTGCTATGTACAGCACTAGAGTTAGAGATCATCCAACAAAATTGAAATCCTAGAAGTATAAAGACAGACAAAAGGGTTTTGTTTTTTTATTACACAATATATTATTAAACATTGGAATTCACTATTATGAAATGTGATGTCAGCTAGTGGCTGGGCTGAGCAGAAAAAGTGGGTGGATCAATTCATGAAAGTTATGGAGATCACTGGGACTCCCATGAATTTCCTTGTGCAGTTGATCAGCCTCTTTTCCATTCCCTAATAACTACTTGCTATACTAAACTATTTCTCTTTTTACTGTACTCTTTTATTGTAAAGGCTCGTCAAAGACCATAATAAAGATATTTGATTTGATTAGGCCGCTGTCAAAACAGACTACTGGACTATATTGATCAGTGATCAGATCTAGCAGGGCATTTCTCATGTTCTGTCTCCCAGTATGAAACATAAGAATTAGATATCCTTTTGACCATCTTTTTAGTCTTAATGCTCTTTCCCCCATGACTGCCACTTAAATTCCTTTTAAAAATACATGATGCAACTCTAAAAACTACATGATTGATAAACTGATAGACAGGCCGATCTTGACACCAAAAGGAAATTTTTTTACAAAGCTAACTCATTGCCTTAGTTATTCCAGGGATTCCAAGCAGTCTGAATCCCTGGTGGTGTCAGATATTTTACTGAATCTGATATTCTTGAGGCATAGAATTATAATGTTGGAAGAGACTTTGGAGGTTTTTTAATTCAACTTCCTGCTCAAAGAATGAATCCTTGGACCATATTGGAGTTCAATTCCCATCATTCCTATCAAGCACAGTGAACAATTATGCTGGCTGGGGAAGGCTTGAAGTCAGTTTAATATGCCTGAAGAACATCAGATCAGCTAGCAATCTGTGATAAATATTTTTAAAAGCATTTTTAAAAACAATGATTTACAATTTTGGGGAACCATAACTTCATCTTTTAGCACCTCTTTATAGTTATATATAAGGGACACGGTGGCTCAGTGGCTAAGCTGCTGAGCTTGTCAATCTAAAGGTCAGCAGTTCAGTGGTTCGAATCCCTAGTGCCGCGTAACAGGGTGAGCTCCTGTTAATTGTCCCAGCTTCTGCCAATCTAGCAGTTTGAAAGCACGTAAAAAAAAAATGCAAGTAGAAAAATAGGGACCACCTTTGGTGGGAAGGTAACAGCATTGCGTGCACCTTTGCCGTTTAGTCATGCCAGCCACATGACCAAGGACATGTCTTCGGACAGCGCTGGCTTTTCAGCTTTGAAAAGGAGATGAGCACCGCCCCCTAGAGTCAGGAATGACTAGCACATATGTGCAAGGGGAACTTTTACCTTTACCTTTATAGTTATATTCCAAAAAAATTGACAGGACCAGAACAAAGATTAGAACAAAAATTAAATTTGATTTAATTCAAAGGTAATTTAATGTGATAAAAAGTAGCTAACATCATCACTGACTATTCTCAGTGGTTTTTAAAAGCACTATCATTAACTGCACACAGAACTCAATGTACACCAGTCTTTTACTGCAATGATCATCATAATTCCATTCTTATCGTCTAATATTTTAAAGCATTATTTTTTGGAGGGGTACATTGTTCTAGACACACAGTATGATCTTCTGTTCTTCATCTGAAGTCTCCCAAATCTATCAGCCATCTGATGGGTGCCAAGAAGGAATAGGACCATCATTTCAGCTATTCCGCCTTAGCAATCATGATTATTTCCTAGGTCGTTATAGGATGTCATCATAGGCCTACAATTCTATGCACATTTACTTGAGGTATAATAGTTATCCAACTTAGTAGGATTTACTTTTCTATGGAAATAGAAATATCTTGCACTCAAATTAGTTTTGGCTCTATCATGCTCATTTTCCCTAAGACAATAGTTTTAAAACAATGTATGTTTCAAGAAACAATTGAAATTATCCACACAGTGGTGAATCTGCTTCAGAAAGTTAGACTTTATCAAGTTAGCAAGCTAAGTTTTAAATTAAAGCACAACTCACTTCAGATCAATGAATTGATTTGCATGCATTTCAAGGAGGACTGCTTTCTTTGGATTTTGAGTGCTCAGTGGCATTGCAGTTGAAGCCTCTGCATAATTAAATCTATATTTGCTACATTTACCAAAGTGTTGAAACAGGAATTTTAAAAGGTGGAAAGTATCCATTTGTACAATAGTTAATACAATATTTTACAAAAGTATTTTCTGTCTGAGTTTGGAAACTATTTATTAATGCAAAATGCTGCTATGAAATTGTTTAGTTTAACATGGATAAAGTAAATTTTAGCCATATATTGTCTTGTATCATTGAGATCCACATGATCTAAATTGTTTTCAGAGGTTTTGAAACCACCTCTGAGTAGCAACAATCAACAAAACATATTTCGGCATTGCAGAACATTTCTGTTAAATTGTGTACTTGCAGATGGGTTTTTTAATTACTAGTTTTCAAACAAAAAAACATCTAAGGAGCTGTCTTAAATTCAAAAAAGAATTTCAGAAGAAACATGTACAATTAAACATGAGTGCCAGGAACAGCATTTTCACTGAATGAAGTAGATCATCATAAATTCACTAGGTTTGACAGATTAAAAGTTTCTGCTCTGCTTTCTGCTCTGTAGAGCGACGGTGGGCAGTAACTGAGGCGAGACAGGTGTAAATGAACAAGGGTTTATTGCTAACAGCTAACAAAACAGCTTCAGAACTGGAACAGCAACTCAGGCGTTTGACAGCTATTTATACACTAGCTGTCAAACCACTCAGCCAATCAGGCTGCTGGAATTCTCCCGCCATTTCTGGGCGCATCTTAGCCAATGGGAACGATGTGTCGTATGTCTGAGGACTTAGCACCCCTTCCCTCCTGGATAGCGCATGTGTAATCGCTCAAGTAGGCAGGGCGCCGCCTGGTCCGCACAGATCTACGCAGTTCAGGGATGGCCTCCGAAGGAGTGGGAGGTGTCTGTGCTGCCTGTGGAACTCCCAGTGACTCTTCTGGAATCTCAACGTCGGACTCGACTTCAGAAGGCGGGCCTGGTTCACCAGGTAAGTTGGTTGTGGGTGGCGTGCTTGAAACAGGGCCTGGATTTTCATAGTTAGGGACTGGATGGGTTTCGGATTCCTGCTGGCTTATTGATTCTTTTTCGCCTCCTGTGATGCGTGCACGCAGTTGATTGATGTGGCGCTGCCAGAGCCGGCCATCGGGTAGTTCAACTTGGTAGGAGTAGGGCCCCGAGACGTGCACTATTGTCCCAGGAAGCCACCTTGGTTCCCCTGAGTAGTTTTGAGCAAAAACGAGGTCACCCACACGGAAGCTGCGAGCGCGGCTGGTAGACCCTGGGGGCTTATCTGGGGTGTAACTGGGGTGCAGATGGTCAAGGGTCGTTCGGAGCTGACGTCCCATTAACAGTTCAGCAGAGCTCCTGTTGGTAGAAGGGCAGGGGGTTACGTGTTGGGTCAACAAGTATCTCGCCATTTTCTCTGACCAGTCCCCTTTTGCGAATCTGGATAGGGCGTCTTTGGCCGTTCTTACAGCACGTTCAGCCAGCCCATTGCTGGCCGGGCAAAATGGGGCGACTCGGGCATGGCGGATCCCGAGCCCCGCTAGGTAGGTTTGAAAGGAAGCAGAAGTTAGTTGCGGCCCATTATCAGAGACGAGGACATCAGGGAGGCCGTGGGTGGCAAAGAGTCTCTGCATTGCCCTGATTAAAGCACTAGCTGTGGTGGATGCCATCACTTCTATCTCAACCCACTTCGAATATGCATCCACCACGATCAGGAAGGTTTGTCCATGGAAGGGGCCTGCAAAGTCCACGTGAATCCTGGACCATGGGCTTTTGGGCATTTCCCACTCTCTCACAGGAGCTGCTGGGGCTGCTGGATGTGATAGTTGGCATGCCTGGCACCTAGTGACCCACGCAGTGGCTGACTGGTCAAAATTGGGCCACCATACATAGCTGCGACCCAATGCCTTCATCCTGACGATGCCGGGGTGTCCCTCATGAAGGCATTCCATTACTCGGTGTTGTAGCTGGGATGGTATTACTACCCTATTTCCCCATAGAAGGCACCCTCGTTGGACTGACAGCTCGTGTTGCCTTGCCTGGTACGGTTTAAACTCTAAGGGCACTTTACCCATGGGCCAGCCCCTTCGCACCCAGTCAAGGACCTGGCGCAGGATGGGGTCTTTGACAGATAGGGCAGCGACATCAGAAGCAGTCACTGGCAGATTGAGGGAGTCAATGAGGAGCACTGAAGAGGTTGGGGAAGGGTCTAGTACGGTGATAGGAAGGGGGCAGCGGCTGAGAGCATCTGCGTGGGCAAGATGCTTGCCAGGGCGGTAAATGAGGTTGTAGGAGTACGAAGCTAGGAACTCTACCCATCTCAACATACGGGGAGAGAGAACCTGAGGGATTTGTTTGTTCCCTGCCACCATTCCCAGTAGGGGCTTGTGGTCCGTGACTAGTGTGAACGGCCAGCCGTATAAGTAGTCATGGAAGCGTTTTATGGCGGCAACTGCAGCCAATGCTTCTTTATCAATTTGTCCATAATTTTGTTCGGTAGAGGACAAGGTTCTCGAATAGAAAGCAATGGGAGTTTCTGTGCCATTGGGCAAGGCGTGGCTGAGAACAGCCCCGATGCCAAAAGGGGAAGCGTCAGCAACTAGGACCAGGGGGAGGCTGTCAGTATATTGGACAAGGACAGCATCGGAGGTTAGAAGGTTTTTTACAGCCGCAAAAGCAGCGGCTTCAGGACCAGTGGGTCTTCTTGTCCAGAAGCCGGTGCAGGGGCTCTGCTACCGATGCTTTGTGAGGCAGGAAGATGCTATAGAAGTTGAGAAGCCCTAAAAACGCCTGCAATTTGGTTTTATTGGAAGGAGTTGGGGCATGTCTGATGGCAGCTACCTTAGAGGAAGTTGGATGGATGCCGGTGGCATCGATGAGATACCCTAGGAATTCCACACTAGGCACACCTATCTTGCATTTTTGTTTCTTAAGCTTCAGCCCGGCCGTTTGGAAACAGCGCAGAACTGCCCTCAACTTGTGCTTCAGGTCAGCCTGGTTGGTGGCTGTGATAAGCACGTCGTCAAAGTATGGAATGACTCCTTGCAAGCCCTGCAAGAGTCATTCCATCAGACCCTGAAAAATGCCTGGGGCGACGCTGATGCCGAACTGGAGATGTTGGCACTTGAAAGCGCCCCGGTGGGTCACAATTGTCTGAGCCTCAGCCATGGCAGCATCCACCAGAAGCTGCTGATAGGCTTGAGCCATATCTAATTTGGCAAAAATGGTGCCTCGCCCCAAAGAGTGCAACAAGTGCTGCACCACTGGCACTGGATAGGGGTTAGCCTGGAGCGCCTTATTTACTGTGCACTTAAAATCCCCGCAGATTCTTATAGACCCATCTGGCTTGATGGGTATGACTATGGGGGTCTCCCAGGGGGCATGGTCGGTGGGCACTAAAACGCCTTGTGCTATCAATTTATCCAGTTCCTTTTCTACTAAGGGTCGAAGTGCGAAAGGCACTCTCCTAGGTTTTAACCTAATTGGTGTGACTTGGGGGTCTAGTCTAAGGGAGATAGGTGATCCATTATATTTACCTAGTTTGTTGTCAAAAACTTCAGCAAACTCAGTCAGGATGTCCTCAAAGTCATCACAGGTGGTCGAGCAGATGCCAGTGATGCCAAGCCCAAGGGCGCCAAACCAGTCGAGGCCCAGCAGGCTGGGGAGGTGGCCACTTACAATGATCAAGGGCAGGCTGCCGGTGAAAGTTTTGTACTCCACCAGGAGTTTAATTTGGCCCAGAGTGGGAATATGATTTCCCTGGTAATCTCGCAGACGGAGATGGCAGGGTTTCAGGTTTCCTCTCTTGCATGTAGGGACCAACTTCTGTAATGTGTCCCATGAAATGAGGGACTTGGAGGATACGGTGTCGACTTCCATTTGGCAAGGGACACCCTCGATGGTAATCGTGAGGTAAATTTTGTGGCTAGATGGTGTTTTTGATTGGCAGGTGGCCACATCAGGATATCTGGTTCCCCGCCGAATGGTGTAGCGGTCCCCACTTGGCTTCGTGCTTTTGAGGAAAGGCTGTCTATTGGGGTTTGTTTGGGAGGTCTGTAGGTTGGCTCCACAGACACGTGCCAAATGTCCTTTCTTCCCACACCTGCGGCAAACTGCAGTTTTAAAACGGCAACTGGCTCTGGGATGTTTTTCACCGCAACCCTGACATGGAGGGCTGGCAAACTCTTTTTCAGAGGCTTTTATTTTTCCCCTCACTGTTTTAAGGCGGCTAATGTTGTCCTCCCCCTCATCCTCTTCTTCTGGGTCCACTTCTTCCGAATGTATGGTGGCAGGCTTGCTAGCAGGGAGGGAGCCTTGTGATTTCCTTATCTCCATGGTGGATTTGCTGGACAGCTCACATGCCTGTGCCTCCTCAATAGCTGACAGGAGAGTGATTTCCTTTTTTTCAAGCAAGTGGCGTTGTATGCGTGGGTCTTTAACCCCACACACAAATTGCTCTAAAAGGGAATCTTCTAAGTCTTTAAACTCACAGTTCAAAGCTGCCATTCTGAGGGAAGCTATGTACTGGTTGATAGATTCCCCTTCAGCTTGGAGAATCTGTCTGAAGTTGAACCTGCGAGCGATTCGTGAGGGAGTTGGCGAATACTGATTTTTAAGCTTCTCCCTCAAGACCTCCCAGGGAACCGTCTGGACAGGAACAGGGGCCATCAAAGCCATCGCAGTGGTAAACATTTCTGGGCCGCACACGTTCAAAAAATGAGCCCTCTTACGGTTGCTGGACAGGCCGGTATAGTCGTTTGCTTCAAGGAAGCATTCGAAGCGAGCTTCATACGAATTCCAGGCCTCCGTCAGTGGGTTGAAAGGAGCAAAGGTTGGAGGAGCTATCTTGACAAGAATGGGGTTCTAGTTCACCCAGGTCGTAGTGACTTTAGCTACCTGTCACCTCACGCCCAGAATCCCACCTTCATCACCAGTGCTCTGTAGAGCGACGGTGGGTAGTAACTGAGGCGAGACAGGTGTAAATGAACAAGGGTTTATTGCTAACAGCTAACAAAACAGCTTCAGAACTGGAACAGCAACTCAGGCGTTTGACAGCTATTTATACACTAGCTGTCAAACCGCTCAGCCAATCAGGCTGCTGGAATTCTCCCGCCATTTCTGGGCGCATCTTAGCCAATGGGAACGATGTGCCGTATGTCTGAGGACTTAGCACTTTCAAAGAAAGATAAAGGCAAGACTTATTAATGTCCTGGAAATACAATGAAAGAAATCCTTAGAAAGTGATAAGGAGCAAGTCTCAACAGTGATCATAGCAAAAATCATATGGGAAGAAACAGATCCAAGCTTAATCAAAATGAATGAAAATTTTTATTAAAGTCATTGACCGCATTAAAAATGAGAGGAGGAGGAGGAGGAGGAGGAGGAGGAGGAGGAGGAGGAGGAGGAGGAGGAGGAGGAGAAGGAGAAGGAGAAGGAGAAGGAGAAGGAGAAGGAGAAGGAGAAGAAGAAGAAGAAGAAGAAGAAGAAGAAGAAGAAGAAGAAGAAGAAGAAGAAGAAGAAGAAGAAGAAGAAGAAGAAGAAGATGATATTGCAGTTGGTAGTGGGTTTGTCAATGGTTAATCAAAGTGTGCCTAATATTACAGGCAATACAAATCACAAATTTTAGCTACAGTACATTCAAGGAGACTGAATCATACTGATCTGATAACAACAACTGCACATAAAAAAATCAGAACTTTCCAAGTTATTTTTTATCAAGTATGGTGCTATAAGGTAGATCCTTGAGTATAAAGAACACCAAGTAGCAGGACATGTGCTATAGTTTCAACAGCCCTTATGCACAGGGTCATAGTCTCAGCTCATGGGAATTTTTTTTATTGGCCCTGCAAAATTATTGTTGGGGGAGCATTGAAGCATGCTAAGGTTAGTTGTCTACATTTGGACCAGCTGAAAGCTCATGAACATTTTTCAAAAGCAGCTCCATATTCAGTTTATTGCTGCAAACAAAACATATTTATAGTAATCATATAGCATAAACACTGAGGGATATGTAAGTATGTCTGTCCAAGACCGTCTTCTCTAGACAAAGGTACAGTTGAGGCACCAAGCTAAGCTTAGCAAAAACTCTGCTGCCACAACTTCCATCTGAAAATCTGGGAGCAAAGCCAGGTCCAGGAATGCTTCCAAATTGCAAACCTCTTCCTTGAAGATAATTGCAACATTGTCCATAAAGGCAAATAATTAAATTTTACAATCACATAAGCAAATTGAAATTTCAGGCACTTCTCAAAATTACTGTTTCAATGAAACCTATGGTGAAGAGCAGGGGTGGGTTCTAAATTTTTTACTACTGGTTCTGTGGGCGTGGCTTATTTTGTGGGTGTGGCTTAATGGTCATGTGACAATTATTTAGGATTTAGCAGAGGTACTTGTCTACCAGGTTTTTAACTGCTTGCAGAGCTGTACCCATTTATTTTTTGCAGGCACTGGTCTACCCATTTATTTTTGCAGGCACCGATCTACTCATTTGTTTTCTTTTGACACTGATCAGCTGTAGGGCGGTCCTTTGAAGCCCCGCGGCAAGAGTTTAAACAGTTTTTTTCCCCTCTAGCCATCAGCTGGACTCAGGGGACAGCAATAGATTGGGGGTGGGGCCAAATAAAAGATAAGAATAATATGGGGGTGGTGGGTGCGGGGGGGAGGGGGGAGAGGGGCAGAAGCAGTTTGGTGACATCATATTGTCACCGCTACTGGCTCGGGAGAGCCAGGCTGAACCAGGAGGAACCTACCACTGGTGAAGAGCAAAATGACAAATAATATAACCAACATAATGCTTCTAGTATTCATTTCCTTTTACAATGCCTAATTAGCAAAGGCAGGAGAAATCTCACTGTTTTTGTTTAATTTGAAGCAACTGATTTGGAATTTAACAAATTTCTTTATCTGATTAATTTTGTACATTAATCTATACAAGAAGAGGATAATGGACATGTAGCCCCACACATTTAGAAGATATTAAGTAGGGAAAAGTTGTTATAAAAAGTAAGTCATTTTCAACATAAGCTCTTTTCACACATTCCTTCAACAACTGACCATCTCTGCTTTGAGATACTTTTGCAATATTTTTTTAAAAATGTAATAGTGATTATTTCTCATTTGGATTAATTTGTGTGTATTTAAGAGCGGGGTTTCTCAACACTGAGATTTATGAAATGAAAGTCTTTCAAGATCTATAGTGTGACCCCTCCTAGGAGAGGGAGTTATGAATGGTGTGATTCCCAGAAATATGCTTGTATCAGATTTCATAGAAATTCTTTCAGAGCTAAGTAAACATAATTTGATTTTGTGGAGAGTTACAGACATCATTTATATTAAACGGTAATACAACTTTCCCAGATTGATGACTCTCAAATATACTGAAATTTCAACTCCCAAAATTCCAGTCCTAGTATGAAATTCTTGATAATTGTAAAACCAACACATCTCGATAGGAGCAGTTTGGTATAATGGCACACATTAATCAGCATTTAGGAGAATCTTACTTGATATGTTCAACTCAAAGAACAGTATTCACCAGCTTTTATTTCCTCCAAGTTTCATGGAAAAAATGAATATCTGGCAGTAAAATGTATGTTTATATAAGGCTTTACAAAGTGGGGGAAAGGGACTAAAATAAAAAAGACACCAAATTGTACCAAAGTTGTCATATTTATTGATCTATTTATTGATGTGTTATTTATTACATATTTATTAGTTCATATCTTTTTTTCTGTGCTCAAAAATATTCTTAAATCATAGGAGTTTACTGTCAACATTTCTGAAACATTAGTAAAAGACATTAAAGCCATTACCACAGTTGATAGAAGTTGATAGAATCACTTCACCCCCATACAAGTATCCCTTCATCAGAAGGAAACATGACTATAACCATGTTAACTAGTGATTTTCCCTGGATTTAACCAGTTAAATCCAGGGAAAATCACTAGTTGCCTCTCATTGGCTCCTGCCCAACAGGATGACAAATGAAGCATGAAAAGGGACACAGAATTTCCTTTAATCAAAAGTGCAAGGACATTCTGTTTATTCTCACTATTTTGACTCCCCAAATGGCTAAAGTGGACAAATGTATCACAGTTAAAGGGTTAAGCAGGGGTGGGCTGCTGGGGGTTCACAGGGGTTCGGGAGAACCTCTAGCATTCTGTGCACTTCAGAGTATCCCCAAATCTCACTTCTGGTCCACCCCTCCCAAGAGTGTCCACACAACCCACTTTTGTCTCCAGTGCTTTAAAGGGAGAGACAAGCTAGTAAGGACATTATGAGTAGCACACTATTATAATCCAATTAAAACTAAAGCAAAATTAAATATTTATTTTTAATCAGTTAAAACACCATCTCAAATTAAACATATTTGAACAAAATTGGAATAATACAATACAATCTGCTTTTAAAATTCCCCAACACACATATTATGATTCTGGCAGTTTTAAATGCCAGAATTGTCCCTAATAAGGAAGTATTAGTAGCCAAGTTTCCTTATTGCCAAAGATTGCCAAATCTTAGGCAACTGAATTGTATCACAGACAATTGAAAAACCAGAACTTCAACTACGCAGGTTCTTGTTTAGCTGGTGTTTATAATGTTATATTTCACAATTTTAAATGGTACAATGCAGTGGTGGGTTGCCCCTGGTTTGGACCGTTTCTATAGAACCGGTAGTAAAACCGGCAGGAGGCTCCGCCCACTGACCCTGACATCATCAGAAGTGAACTGCACATGCGCAGAAGCTTCTGCACATGCCCAGAAGCAAGGTGCATGCGCAAGCGATCCTGTTGTGAACTGGTAGTAAAGGTAAGTAGAACCCACCCCTGGTACAATGATACATAATTGTGCTGGTGAATTCACATTGATTTGTGAGTGGGACACCAGCATGTTAGATTACTGATTAACATTAATCAATTGGTCAAATTATTTAATGTCAGCTTCAGATCACATTGTGATCATCAAGCCATAATTTTAAGTTTTGTTAACCAATGATAAAGATGTCCATCTGACCCAATATTATTCACTGGATGTTCTTCAGGAAAGGAATTTATATTTCTGGATTATTTGGGCAGAACATTTAAAGTAATTATTTTAGTCAGACTTTAAATTCTTCTCAAGCTTTAGATTTGAGAACATCTATAATAAAAGACGGGAGTTTTGCAGAAAAAAAATATTTTAATATTCTAACAAATCTAATCAATTAAACTATAGTATCTGCATCAAATCAAAGAAATATTCAAATGGGTATTATTTCCTGTTGGTTTGATGAAGACTGTCACAGCTAAGAAAAAAATTAAATGCTTTATATTTGTCATATAGAAAGTATAATTTACAATAGCTTCTCTTTAAGATATTATGAGTCAAAATATATAAGAGATTAATACATCAGAAGAAACAGAAGCAGAGAGATATTCGTAATTATAATTAATAAATTCTTCTCTGCAAAAAAAAAGACTACAAAACCTTTTGGAAATTAATCTCCAGAGCTCTTCCTGTTCCCTCAGTCCCAGATTGCTGTATATTATTCAGCTTTTAAACATGTTTTAAATCAATGTTTATGGAATTTGGCAAGGTTCCATTAAACTCCTTAAACAAAGTCTAGTTTGGGGGCGTCCTTTATTGGTGATACTATTCACTGAAATATAGGTAGCCCTTGACTTACTAGCACAATTGAAACCAAAATCTAGGTACTAAGTGACACCATTGTTAAGTGACTTGTCCCATTTTTTGACTATTCTTGTCACAGTTGTTAAGTGAATCATTGCAGTTGTTAAGTTTGTAATATGGTTATTAAGGGAATCTGACTTTGCTTATCAGAGTGTTCCAATATCTCAGGAGGTGCCACAAAGAAGAGGAAGTCAAGCTATTCTCCAAAGCACCTGAGGGCAGGACAAGAAGCAATGGGTGGAAACTAATCAAGGAGAGGAGCAACTTAGAACTAAGGAGAAATTTCCTGACAGTTAGAACAGTTAATCAGTGGAACAACTTGCCTGCAGAAGTTGTGAATGCTCCAACACTGGAAGTTTTTAAAAAGATGTTGGATAACCATTTGTCTGAAGAGGTGTAGGGTTTCCTGCCTAAGCAGGCGGTTGGATTAGAAGACCTCCAAGGTCCCTTCCAACTCTGTTATTCTATTCTATTCTATTCTATTCTATTCTATTCTATTCTATTCTATTCTATTCTATTCTATTCTATTCTATTCTAGTGATCACATGACCATAGGACACTGCAACCATCATAAATAAGAATCCTTTGCCAAGTGTTTGAATTTTGATCACATGTCATGTCACTTTTTTCAGTACTGCTGTAACTTCAAACTGTCACTGAATGAACTGTTGTAAATTAAGGACTATCTATAGATAGCTCTGGTTTGATCCCGTCAAACTGGAATAGGGCTATTAGATTCCTGCTATATAAGAATGCAGTTACAGAAAAATCTGCCAATTATAGGCCAATCAGCTTGCCATCAGTCCTAGAGAACTTTATGGAAGACATTTAAATGAAAAATTAATTTCTTACCTTGAAGGTATTTTGTTTTAAAATATATTGAGGGTCCTTTTAGAAAGGGCAGGTCAACAATTGATTAATGTATCGAGCAGGAAATATATATTTCCCTGAAAGGTAAACGTTTTGCTGTTTTCTTAGATTTTAAAGCTGCTTTTGCTAATAGAATAAAACTGGGCCAAATTAGAAAATTTTATATTAGATATTACATATTTAACAAAGGCACCATATCAAGATGGTATAATAATTAAATACAACAGAAAAGGTTCACCTACAAATATTACAATTAATAAGTGAGACTAAGTTGCTTCCTGACCCCCTACATCATAAACATGAAGGCCAAATCCTTTTTTTTTTTTTGTCATAAATGTCAAGAAAATTAAATAGTATATCCACCTCCTCCCATTTTGTCCATGTCTTCTTTTGCTTCTTGAGATAACCCTAAGTATGAATGATTTGGTTATGTAACCTCAAAAGATGTTTTTAAAATATGTTGATTTTACTGAATCATCTTGTAATTACTAAATTGCTCTCTTACTTGGGACATAAAATCAGATTGCACTGGCTCCAAGCCGGAGAAAGACACTGGAAATGTCCATAAAATGGAGGCTAATTGGAAAGAAGGATTCTGTTTATTTTGATGCCAGAAACTTCAATGACAGCAGCAATGTTTCTGGGGTGGGTGTCCAAATGACTGAATGAGTGGATGGATCTTTATAGGGTTTTGATTGAGATTCTCCAGGGAGTTGTGCAATGTAGTGAGCCTTGTGCCTTTTGCTATTCTAATGGTGGTGGATAAATCCTATTACGTCCTAAATATCATGTCCTGTCTTTGAAGGAGTATAAATTCTTAATCCCATCAATTTTCTGGGAGCTGGATTGAAGGCCTTTTATTTATGAATAGGCTGGCTTGGATTTTTTAATGGGCACAAAATATCTATCATTAAAGATTTCAGGCATCTGCTGGAGACTGTTTCCTATAGCAGGAAAACTGGCTTTAAGAGCATGTTTCTTTATTTCTCCTTTGGGGAAATATTCTATCCTGCCTCTTTTAATATTAAGACCAAAGAATATTTTAATCTGGGGCAGGGAGCTTCCTACAGCATTAATATATTTTAAGGGAACAAAATCATACCCTTCATTGGCAGTCAGCATGCAGTTTTTCTCAGCCTTGAATAAATCAAACCTCTCTTAAAATAATGGGAAAAAAATAATGAAAATAATTATCTAATTTGGTGTCATTAAAATCATTTTCATTGTATTCCAGATATAAGATCAGAGAACAAGCTGTCCAAAATTATCAGATTCAAAGTAGACTTATTAAAAGTTAATAAAGTAACCTAAATTAAGATTAATTTAAACCAGTCACAATCTACACATGGCAAACAGAAAAAATGGGATTTTCACCTTTTTGAAAAATTTTTTAAAAAAAGATCCCTGATGAATTAATAGGAGTTTTCATCTAGTGGGAATCCTGATGCTTCTGGGAAGCCAATACACAACAAAAGATTTAGCAAAAAACTTAAAAATCCATACATCTGTATGTCTGTGTGTCTGTTTCCATTGTTTTCAATAAGCTTCTGAGCCTCTTTTTGAAAATATGCAAACTGTTATGAAGACAACATGCCACATCAATTCTGTTTAATCTTCTTGTCTTCCTAATAATACATCTCAGTGAATTCATTAGGAAAGCATTTCAGCCTCAGCATATCTTAAATCACCCAAAACAAATACAAGTTACAGTTTGCAGCCAATTTGATGAATGCTTCCCTAGAAATACAACCCACCAGGATAACGGAGGCTGTTAGAGAAAGGTGCCTAAAATTATCCTTAAAACAATAAGGAATTTGCCAAGCAACTAGCTAAGCAGCTGCTGTTGACCGGGGACAACTCTTTAAATGAAATCTATAGTTTAGTTTAGTTTAGTTTAGTTTAGTTTAGTTTAGTTTAGTTTAGTTTAGTTTAGTTTAGTTTAGTTTAGTTCAGTTCAGTTCAGTTCAGTTCAGTTCAGTTTAGTTTAGTTGAGGCCAAGCACACTAAAAGCGTCTGTGTACGAGCAAGTATGAAAGAGGACTATTTAAAATATTGCTGAAGTGCTTTCTCTGAGCAAGAAACTACAATTCCCAAGATGCAAAGCTTGACGCTGGATGCGTCTCCGGAAGGACGCCGTGCAGGTAACCGCAGCGGAGTAGAGGTAAACAGAAAGTCTTCGAGGAACTTTTATGTTCCTTGCGCTGGTTTTTTTTTTTTTCCCCGCTCCTTTGCTGGACTTAACCGCACTCCCCTTCCCCCTAGTTCCTCAGATCCTCTTTATCGTCCGTTGAAACGAACCCAAGTTCAAAAGCCTTTACAAGGCGTCCATTTCCCAGTGTATTGCGGTGGATGGAAAAACGAAGGGAAAGCTTCTTAAAGTTACAGAGAGAAATCCAATATTGTTTCATACAGGAAAAGTACAAATGTCGGGCTGATACACAAGTTCCAGTTCCTAGATTGGAAATGGGCTCTAGACCAGTGTTTCTCAACCTTGGTAGCTTGAAGATGGATGGACTTCAACTCCCAGAATCCCCCAGCCAGCGCTGCTGGCTGGGGGATTCTGGGAGTTGAAGTCCATCCATCTTCAAGCTACCAAGGTTGAAAAACACTGCTTTAGACCCTAGTTTGTCCTGGAAAAACTAAGGATCGAACTGGGATGGGAAGCCACAAGGAAATCTTAAGGCTTGGAGGCAACTGCAGTTCTCCCCCTTATTGTAGCAAAGAACATTTGAAGTCGAGTTTTTTAATCCAAATCTGACTTCCTGCCTGGCAAATAAAACACCCTAGAAGCCTGGTGCATATGAAATAAGGCCCTCATTTGTTTGAGGACTGAGTCCTTGTGCAGAGTATTTTCAGGCACAAAATGCAAGGTTGTTGGGGTTCAGGAGGTGCCTTTGAATCAGTTTTGTATTCTAGTGACTTGGTAAGGATTTTGGAATTGATTTGTCACTGCTTGTTTAGGACTGAGAGTGAGTGATTGGCTCAAAGCCACCTGCTTGGCATCTATGCCGAAAATAGGATTTGAACTCAAAACTCCTTGTTTCTAGTCTAGTACCTTAACCACCAAACGAAACTGGTTCTATTATTAATGCTTGAGAAGCATTAACCTACATCAAGCAGATCCTATAAAATCACTTTATTTACTGAATTTATTCCAATACTAAATGTGTTAAAATCTACGGAATTTCAAAAACAATCTCAATAATGCATCTATTATTCCTGCAGAGCAGAATAATGCTTTTTGATGCTTGAATGTGCTGAGGAAGAAAAGTTTTCAATATGAGTCCCAGAGAAGTAGCGATAATGCTTTTATTACACCTGATTAAGCCACGTGACATACAAAGTCCTAGTATGTTATTTCTGTGTTAGTAAGTTATACGTAGAGCAGCTAACATCATAGAGCTAACAACTGGCAAGAGAAAGGATTTATCTTTGATAGAAATATGGTAGCAACCAAGAATTAATCAAAAGCTGCAGTCCAAATTAGCAACCTGCACAAAAAGAGAAGTGGTAACAGCAAGTGGTACTTTTGCTTACTGTTCATTAAGTAGAAAGCTTTATTCCAGAAGAATCACTTTGAATTACTTTCCTTGTAGCCTCTTGTTTTGTTGAATTATTTATAGGCTATGTCTGTTGTCTTTTGAATTTAGTTATCCTATAAATGTGAAATCAGATCAGCATAATGTGTTTTGATCCAGTTTTTCAGCCTGTGTTACCTTTTTAATCAAACAGATTATGGAGGATAGTGAAGGAAATCCAAAAAAGCAACTGATTTCTGAGCTTCACCAGCTTGCTGCTGATGGAAACAAAGCCAGGCTTACAACACTTCTGAATAATTCTCCTTCTCTTATCAATGAAACTGCTAGGAATGGTTGGACGGCCCTAATGTATGCGACTAGAAATGGTCACTTTGACATTGTGCGGGTTCTTCTTGATAAAGGGTAAGAAAAAAAAAAGAAAAATAATATTGTTCAACTTGTCTAAAGTTACCGCCTTTTTGAAAATTACTACTCTGTGGAGGTGATGCTATTTGCAAGACAGCAATACATTCATTTAGATTCACACACTTAAAATGAACAAAGCAAAAACTACATTAAATGTAACTAAAATGAAAAGAAAACATGTATATTTTGCCTTTTCACTGGGAATTCAAGGCAATGCACACTTTATTTATCTCATTTTATTAATTTATAGGCAATAGTGTGAAGTAAGCTGAGATAGTGACTGGTTCAAGATCATGAGTAAGTGCTTTGAACCTGGATTTACATAGACTTGAGTCCTAGGAAAGTGGAAAGTATGATAAAGAAATCAAAACTAACTGCATCTTGATTCTGTTTGGTATAAAATGGAGTGAAAAGAAACTCTGGCATTCTTTGAAGGTTTTGATACTACATCCTATAACAATAAAGTAGAATTCCTGGAATTCTTATCATGTCTAATTGTTGACCTGATTTACTTCAAAAGGCTAACAACAGTTTTGAAAGACTGTCAGAATTATTTTCAGCTACTTAGTCCTGCTTTCTAAGGACTGAGTTCTGTTTTTGCTTTCTTTAATGATTATTCATTCCTTTTCTCTACCTGTTGTTTTATCACTGCTCAAAAATATATCTTGTTGTTCCTTATGTTCTGCAATGAAGACATGTGGTAGTTCAAAATCCTAACTGGGCCATGATGTACTCTACTGTGTTCAGTGTTGATATTGTATCACCAGTGAGATTAGGATATTTTTATGTTACCTCATATCATATGACATTCTGTCTGAAAATATTACCACAAAGTAACTTTTGAATTTTTTTGTTTTAAAGGTGTGACAGGTTCAGAACCAATACTTCAAACCAGACTGCATTGGATATTGCTAGATTTTGGGGCTATAAAAACATAGCTAATTTATTAGCTAATGTGGAAGGTGGATTGGAACCATTTTTCTTCACTTATCAAGTCAAAGAACAGGAGCATTATTTTTGCAAGACATTTTTGGATAGGAAAAGTGAGAAGAGAGTAGATTCAAAGTGGCTGAGCATGAAACAGAAGGAACCAACAACCATATATATCATTTTTTCAAATTTAAATCCTTTAGTTACATCAGATGATGGTGAACGTAGTTTCCAATATCCAAAGGTTAAGCTTTGTAAATTTTTCTATAAGGATATAAAGAGTTATCTGGAGCAGACTAAAACTATCACTACAATTTTTATGGGAGTGGAACCTCAAAGAATAAATGCAAATGATTCAAATACAGGCAAAGAAGATGAGAATGGCCTAATTACCTGGTTTGCACTTAGTATAGATGCTACAGTGGCCGATAGTTTTTTACAAGAGCATCCTGGTTGTTACTTTCTTCATCCACCAATGCCTGCACTGTTGCAATTATCTGAAAATGAAGCTGGTAAGGTTCTGCTTATGTAATGGGGCAAAAGTAAGGAAAGTCTTTTGTAGCATTCCTAATACAGGTTGGGTCACTTTGTAGTTTTTTCACTTTTCTTTGTGCAAAATCAGTCTAAAAATCCCTGCTTTGACTTAGGATTTAAGGGATTCTGATCCTTAGTTGGTTCTAGCTGAACTATCTATAACAGAGCTGTCAAATGTGCGGCTCATGGGCCAGATGCGTCACGCGCTGGCCATACCCATGCCCAGTTTAGCGAAAGGGGGAAAAGTCCTGATACGTCACGTGACGCTGCCATAACTATGTGAGTTTGACACCCCTGAGTATTAGCCCGCTATCTCATGTCATTTCTAGGCGATTATTACACTCTACTGTAATAGATTGTCTTAATTTCTAATGTATTTACAAGTCTACAAATTAGGCATTGATAATCTATTTAGAGAAATTGTTTGCCTTTGTCTCATTTCCTTTTTTGTTAAATTCCTTTTATTTTTTTCTTATGGTTTAGGATTATGTTTTTGTTAATAGCGGAATGTTAGAATTGTTCTGGTTATACTTCTATTGATAACTTTTAGCATGCTATTATTTAAGGGCTAAACCATTTCAATGTTCTGAAATATCACAAATGTAAAGATAATGACAAAAAGAAATCTTCTGAACAGTATACAAACTGTTAAAAGCTAATTTTTGCATTGATTTTAATGATACATTGGAAAGTTGGTGTTGTGGTATCTGCAGAAAAGAAGCTAGGCATTGACCAAATGTTTTATATGACCATTTTTAGGAATCATCGCCCAGGCTAGATCTGTGCTAGCATGGGATAACCGGTATCAATTTTGCCCAACATGTGGCAGTGCAACTAAATTAGAAGATGGAGGCTACAGGAAATTGTGCTTAAAAAAAGATTGCCCCAGCCATCAGGGAATTCATAATACATGCTTCCCAAGAGTTGGTAAGAGAATTGCTAGCATGTTGCTATTTCTTTGCTAATGGCAGTAAGAAAAATCAGAGTAATATGTAGCAATATGAATTCTGATTTGTCTCTGAACTCATGCATTAAACTAAAAATTACAGCTGTATATATGGCATAACAGAGCTGCAAGTCACCAAGTAGAACAACCATGTGAAAGCATGGCTTTTGATGTTTTAAAAATACTTCCATTGTTATTATTTAGTGTATGATGAGAACATGGCAGAAGAGAAGTAAACATATATACACAGTCCACATAATTACAGGTAGCCCTTGACTTACAAGAATTCATTTTTTTAAAAAATTGTTTTATTGAATTTTTATAATTAAACAATCATTATTCAACTCTTGTGCATGATTATGACCATTTACAGATCATCACACTAGTATTCACCTATACTCTACATATTTTTTACTAAATCTACATTCTATTATTTTCCTTTTTTTTAATTTTTGATCCAATTATAACATTTCTCTCATATTATGTAAAAATCCGAGTCCAACAATCCTTTCAATTCAAGTGTCATTTTGTCCATCTTGGCACAATCCAATATCTTTTTAATTATTAAATCTTCAGAGGGTATATTTGAGTTTCGCCAACATCACGTGAAGGACAATCTTGCTGCAGTTGTCATGTGTAGAATAATATATGTTGGGGGTTTTTCTGTATTTCCTTTTCATTATTCCTAGAAAAAACAATTCTGGTGTGATTTCACATAATTACAAGTAGCCCTTGACTTACAATAATTCATGTAATGACCGAAGTTACATCATCACTGAAAAAAGTGAAGTATGATTGTTTTTCACACTTACAACTATTATGGCATCTCAATGGTCATATGTTTAAAATTCAGATGCTTGGCAACTGACTCATATTTATGATGGTATAAATAAAACGTCTATGAGGGTACGGCAGTGGCTTTATAACCAGATGTCCGATTCAATCGCCTTTGGCATTGCTTCATGCAGATCTTCTAGAGAACCAGGGAGCATACATTGTAAACAAACTTGCATAATACGTTTAATAGTTTGCATATCAGCACCATAATCACAACAAGGGGAATCTTTCCATCCGTACTGATACAGGGCAGAGGCACTTTTTCCAGTATCACACTTAATTCTGTTCAGTTTCGATCAGACAAAGCAAGGCAGGTCAAAACCAGGTAGTTTGTAGAGGGATCATTAATGATCAGGTCACAAGAAGTCACCTTGGACCATTCCTTTCTCCAGACATTCACAGGGTTTAAACCAGATAGATGTTAAGTGAATAGTTGTTTTCCAAGATGGCCTACAGGATTTCAGTCTTGTGATGGGCTGTTCATTGTCCTGGTGAATTGGGAGGCCGTTGTTGTTCAGCCTCTTGGACCATAGAAAAATGAGTGCTTGTTGTCTTCTAATGTAAGGTGGGAAGGTTTTCCTAAAGAGTGGGATGCAATTGCAGAAATGATACATATTATCTGTGGAATTGGACATTAATCATTTGGCGTGGGTGCTGTTAAGTCACATGTTGGCACAATATTCAGCTGTGGAATAATCCAAAGCCATTGTTGTTGTTCATAGAGTGTTAGCATCAGCACCCCAGGATATTCCAGCCAGTCTGCTCAGTAAATTGTTGTGGCTTTTCAATCTTTATAGATTTTTTTTCCAGGTGTTACCAGAAGGTTAATGATCTGTCCAATGTTACCCCCAGATACTTCGTAGAATCATTACATTATAAAATACAATTCCAGAACTTCATTAAAGGCTGATAATTTGTGTACCTATTGCTGAAGTGGAATGTGGCTACTTCTGTTTTGTTGTTGGAAGTGCCAACAAAGAGTTCTGGTTGATTTACAATATTAATCTTTAATTTTATTATTATACTTATTAATAGATAAACCTTTGCATCAGTGTGTTAATGTGTATCCAAAATTTCTACCTTTCTCACAAGTCCATCATGTGTGAAACGTTTTCTTGTGTTTTTCATATAACCAACATTGCCTTTATACAGTTTTGATAATTTATCTGGTGTCATACACCAATGATAAATCATTTTATATTTTTTCTTAAATTATGACACATTGTAAATTTAATACTGGTTACCCACATTCTCTACCAAGTGTCTATCTCTGTATTATAACCAAAATTAATACCATTTTATTATGAGATCTTAACTTGTTCTTCTGTTTCAAATCTAACAAAAATAGATACATTTTTGCGATATGTTCATCATTTGTGGATAGTCAAACTTAAAATTATTTATATTTTTCTCATTGTCTTTTTATCCATATTAAACCTTTCTTTTAACTGTGTAGATAAAAAATACTGAAAACAATTTCCATCTCCAGTCAGTTGTTCTTCTGACTCCAGTTCTTGTCTTAAATTCTCAGTCTTTCTATTCTGTATTTCTCAATCTTGATATATTAGCCATTTCTCTACTAAAGAATGCTACTTTTGCTGAGGTTAATAAATGTATCTTTGGGCAAAACTTGAGTTTATATTTCTTTCATACATTAAATATGGGACTTCTTACATAGTGATTTCTAAAAAAACACATTAACTTTAATGTACCATAAAAAGCCTTGCCACTGAAACCTTCTAATTCTAAGATTCCTTTATTTTTTGAAAAAAAACCTTCTTTCATTCAAATTAAACAGGGTACAAAATATATAGTTTTTGTACATTTTCGATAAATATTTGCAAATACAAAAATAAGGCAATAGACATTAAAATTAGATTCTCCCTTTTTATTAGTATTGTATGTGCATATGGATAATCTAAGTTTGTTGGCTGATGTAGCCTATATTAATAAACCTCCTGCCATCATAAAAATACTCTGCAATGTTTTCCTCCTCTGGAGTTGAAAAACAAGACTCAGCGGTGAAATCCTCTGAAGTCTGCTACAGGTTTTGTGAGTCTGCTACCGAGCACATCCTTCTTGCGTGCATACACTCCTGAGGCACACCGTGCAGTGCTAAAAAAGGAACATTTTGAAGCCTTCCGAGTCTACAAAGATAAGTAGAACAGCAAGGAGGGAATCGCTTGTGCCACGCGATTTAGATTAGCGAAAAAGCAGGAAATCCAACTATTCTAGCTAATATAAATCGCGCATCACAGCTGATCGTCGCCCAGCTAATCATCGGAAATACCGGTTTTCCTGAACCAGTAGCATTTTTTTACTACCAGCTTGCCTGAACTGATCCAAACCGGTAGCATTTCATCCCTGACAAGACGGCTTTATGTTTGTAAACATCTCGGGTTTACAAGGTTGCCTCATGTCCTGGTTATGGATGAACTAAATGTAAGAACAAGTATTCAGATGTCTAAAAGTGAACATTTTAAAAATATGTTTAGTCATATAATTATAGAAGGATGATTCATTTGAGAGTACAAGGCACAGTGGAATCTGCAGGCAGATAATAGAGGTTAAAAAAAGGCAAGCTAAAGAAATACATATATCTATGTGCGATGGATATACCCAAGGGACCAGCTTACATTTCAGCTTTCTACCCAATTTTTATTCCTCTACCTACCCTTTCTATGGATGCTGATGACAAAAAATTCAGTACATCTGACTTACTATTCTGAGTAAACATTACCACTATGTTCTCTCTAGAAATTTTGCATTCCTTCTCCTTCAGATATAACCAAGTTTAAAATATTTAAATAATTATTCCACTATATACTGTATATCCTTGCTTGTTTTCATCCTTATGTATTTATTTACAGGTCATTTTAAAAGATGCATTTATATTTTTTTTAGATCAGTTTTATATAGCTGCTTACTATTAATTTCCTGTTTATTTTTTGTTAACTTCTTTACCTCATTCTCAAAGTGTATTATATATGTGTTTCTTATCTTTTTATTTTCCTTTTGGATCTTGGTTGATGCACATTCCTTATATTCCCTATGAGTTAGTTGAAAGTAGGAGTATTATATATTCAGTTAACTAAAAAAAATGTGATCAGGATGAGACATGCAAGATCGCTGAGCCAACAGTTGGTAATTCCAGCAAAATTTCTTTAACAAAACAAGTAGTCAGCAAAATTTGAAACTCCTGCTCAATACTTTGCAGCATATAAATTTGCCACAGGTCATCAGTCTTTGAAGCATATTTACCTAATGGGATTGTCATATCTGTCATTTTGAGAGAATAAGATGAGAAGCCAACAGAAAGAAGGGGAGAAATGAAACAAGATTATTGAATATAAAAGTATGAAGGAACTGGGTTGTGTATCTATACTTTTAAAAAACCATTAAAAATACAAGTTCTGAAGCAGAGTAACCATCATATCTTACATCACATTTTTTACCATACCTTTTGTCTGTTTTCTTTTACCCCACTTACAAATCCTACAGATAAGAAGAAGAAAGAGTGGACAAAAGGAATAGTCTATGTAGGGATCACTGGTTGAAATCTCTTTTTTAATTTTTTTGAAGGACATCTTTCTGAATGAAAATGTCAAAACCTGACAAAAGAGACAGGACAATGTAGCAAATGCAGGTATTAAGATTGTGGGAAAAGATGGTTAGAAGAAGAGAGGAAAAAGTGGGGAAAATACGGAATAGGAAGAACCAAGGAGGGAAAAAAATTATCCTACAATGCAGAGCTGTTATATTTAGCCTGTTTTAGAAAATATTCCTGAAAGGGCTACAGTCATAGAAGTGCAGCAGCTCTTATTTCAGTTGTGTGTTTCTAGCCAGTTCTTGGATTCTTCCAAATTTGTTGTGTTTCTGTCTATAGAAACAATCAGATAGTCGTGTTTTTCCATTATTTGCTTCTTTTTATTATTAACAGACCATTTACATGTTGCCTTTTTGCTTCAATAATTAATGTCGAAAGACTGGTCTGTTTAAAATTATAATTAAAGGAAAATTACAAATTACACTATACTAACCAAGTCTTATTATCTTTTAAACATTGCATTTGGAAATCAAAACATTATCACCAAGCCATTCATTAATAACTGAAAGGTGCGGAAAGCAAAAATTCCTGCTGATTAAATTGCTGATGTATATAACTCTTATTCCAGTGTTTTTTATCGAAATCATGCAGCATGCTCAGGCAATTTACCTCCTGAGTCTTGCCTTTGGCCTAGGTTTCCAGAAGGCATCAATGTTTTAAAAAAAAAAAAAAAAACTACATGATTTTTTTTTAAAAAAAAGAATCCCGCAGTAAGTTTACCTAGCTACAGGGCTTCTTGTGAGAACTGGGTTTCAAGCAGTGAAAGGAGATAGCAATGCTAAATAAGAACGGATAGGCTTATGCTTCTTGCTGCTTTTTGTAAAAGGGATTTAAATATTTATGCCTCTGCTTAATTTCTGTTTCAGATCCTGTAGTAATAATGCAAGTTATTCATCCAGAAGGCAACCATTGCCTTTTGGGAAGAAAAAAAAGATTTCCCCCAGGCATGTTCACTTGCCTTGCTGGATTTGTAGAGCCTGGTAAGTTTTCTTTATATGTATACAGTTTTAAAACTTTTTTTTGCGTGGGTGGGGGGAACGACAGGGACACAGTATTGAACTGATTTCTATATAGCACCTTCTTTGACAAAAGCATGTTACCATTTCTGCTCCTGAAAAATGATTGAAGTTCCAGTCACATATATATTGAGGATCTTCGCAATAGATATATATATATATATCATACTTTCATTCATGCACAGTGGCTCAGGGGCTTTAAAGATCCTGGAAAAGATCTATACTTCAGCAGTTCGAATCCTGCCACCACATGATCGAATGAGCTCCCCTCACTTGCTTCAGCCCCTGTCAACTTAGCAGTTCAAAAGCATGTATATACAAGTAGTTAAATAGTTATCACTTTGATGGGAAGATAACAACGGTTTGGTGTTTCACTGTATGCTTTGCACTATGGCGTGATGTCATGCTAGCCAATGCTGTGGAAATGTCTTTGGACAGTGCTGGCTCAATGGTTTAAAGAAACAGAGATAAGAACCACCCCCTAAAGGTAGCTGTGACTAGCAGATTAAAACCCGTAGGGATTCCTTTTTTACCTTCATTCAGGAATTCAGGAATTCAAGGTAACATAGTCTTCATTTCCCAGAGTAACAATTCTCTGAGGTACCTTGGCTAAGGAAGATGACAGGCCACCGGTTACCCTGATGAGCATCTGTGGTTGTGGGTGGACTAGAATCTGGGTCAGTCTTCAGTACTTCCTTTTAAGTTAGAAATTCAAGAATTCAGGTTAGAAGAATGCAGGATGAAATGAAATGTAAGCAGTATATCTTTTTTTTTATGTACACTAAGAGCATATGCACCAAGACAAATTCCTTGTGTTTCCAATCACACTTGGCCAATAAAAAATTCTATTCTGTTCTATTCTATTCTAAATTACAATTGGAAAATAAGGAGGTAATGTTTGGGCATTAATTATATGAACATGGTTGGGATCGCTAGTAATTTGAACAGGGATTCCTAAAGAATCTGACTTTAGTCAATTTGTGGTTATCTGCTAATTAGCTGGTGGTGAATCCCAATTCAGCTTAGAGCAAAGGCAGCTTTTTAGAGACAACATCAATTGTCAAATACCATTTGTCAATTCAGGTAGATTGACTAAGGAACTTGTACATCAGTATGTCATCGCCTCTTGCATAGTGACACCTCAAATTTTAAGGTAGGCATTGTATCTGATAAATCCTTAAAAAATGTTTTTAAGGTCATATTTCATTATATTATTCAAGTTCAGCCACTGAACAACTTCACAGCAGCTTTCTTGGCAGTTTTTCTCTTTTCTCTTGTATTCCCTGCAGAGGAATAAATAAGAAATATTTCTCCGTATTGATAGTATCTGGTTCTAATTGGGAAGCAAGATTTGGATCCCTTGGGGATAATACAAGAACAGTGTGGCAGAAGTTCTGTCAGGCGCAGATTCAAATAAAAATGAATAAAATTGGTTTGCAGGGAAGGTAATTAACATTCTTTCATGCAGAAAGCACAAAAACAGAAATCATATTTAATTGTGCCTTGAATAGATTCATCAGAGGAGTCAAAATAGCCTCCTGCTCACTGAATAGGACTTGAGGATAGGTAAGAGAGCAAAGCAATTTGGAAATATATGACTTTTTTATGTCTAGCAGCTTTAAAAGACCAAAATAAGTTTGATGGGCATGCTTTATTTATTTAGTTATTTATTTAGTTATTTATTCATTTGGCCAGTTGAGAGTTGCAGAACATGGGCCAGTAAGATCTTTATATGGCTTTTATTGTCACTTTGTTTTGCTCTTGAAATAACAAATATAGAAATTCTGCTGAACTGTTTCAGAATTGCTGCAGTTTGGTAGTAGTAAAACCCAGAATATTTTATTCATTCTGGGTTTAATCTGAAACTATATCAACATATTAATCTGTGGCATACTACAGTAATTTTTGCAGAGCAAGAAGGAATCAATTTTCCCAACCATATCTCCATGGTCAGCCCATCCTTAGTCTTCCCAACACCTTCCCTAATGTTCTCCCTCACTTCTTGTAATTCCCTATTAATACACTGGACTCTGTGCTTCTCCCTTTCTGATAGCAATAAAGAACAGCCCCCAAAGCAGAATAACCCACTTTCTTGCCTGCCAGTGATTTTCTGGCAGACAAGATTTTGACAGTGATTGACAGATAAGTGTGTGTGTGTGTGTGTGAGAGAGAGAACTATTCAGAACTAGATCATGCATAGAGCTTTTTGCACATCCCTAAAATATTTATTATTTGGTTTAAAAAAGACATATAAGGCATATATGGTGCTTTTGGGTCCATCAATAGATGGTCATGGAATAATACATCCACTGTTCTTGAGGGAGATCAGGGTACCCAGCAATAAGCATTGTTTGGACAGTTACTGGACCAGGATTATTGTTGAATATAGTTACAGGGTTGAAATCAGTGTTGGGTTGCCCCCGGTTTGGACCAGTTCGCAAGAACCGGTAGTAGAACCGGGGGGAGGCCCCACCCACCGCACCAGATGTCGTCATCGGCGATCTGCACATGCACAGTTTATGCACAGAAGAAAGGTGCATGCGCAAGTGAAGCGAGCGTGTGCTCATGATCCCATTCCGAACCGGTAGTAAGTAGAATCCAGCCCTGAGTGCAATGTGTAGGAAACACCAACCTTTATAAAAATCCTGTGATCACTAGATTGTTTTTCCTATATATCAGTGTATGCAGCCTCCAGAGTCTTCCCCATATAATGCTATTAAACTTCATAGCACGCTGTCAGAATTCAATTGCAAACTGCCGTTTTAAGTACTCTACTACTGTTGGTGTTTTTTATTTGAATGTTTTGATTTTTTTTTTTGATTTAAATGGTTCCCTGCCTTCCTTTAGCTATGTCAATTTTTGACTGTACGATATGTCTATCACTTAGTAAGACAGTTTGATTCTCAGCATGAAAAAGATTGTTCAGTTCTGCTATATATTAAAAATGCCATTAATGGAAGTCCATGTGTATCTAAAAGCATTTCATTAGTTTCAACTTAATAGATGCACTGAGCTAAAAATTAAAGAAATATTAAAATATTTGCATAATTACGATCTATAGCTGTTATTCTCAAAGCAGTTTGCGAGTCGTCCTTTCTTTATTTGAACTGGGGCTGTCAACATGCTTTGAAATGCAAAGATCTCAAGCGTCAACTCTTGAAAAATGATGTTCAGATAATTAAAAATGAGGTTTGAAATCTGTAAAGCCAAATTGAAAGCTCATTGCAGTCTTTAATTAAGATTAGCATAAAAATCTATTACAGTTTCCATTAATACAATTTTTGCACATCTTTTTCCAAGACAGGTCTGTTCTTTAGAAATTTAAATTATTAAAACTTATTCCAAATCTTAAGATGCTGCAAGACATTTGTTGTTGCAAGTATTCCATCCCCTTCATAGACATGGCCTGTACTCTCATTTTCAGTGGACTCCATGAGCTGTGTGGATTCAGTTTCTTTATCATGCTGGATATGAGTTATCCATGTACAGTAAATCTGGGGGGGAAGGGTATGGAAATAATTTAATTAGACTTGAAAAATACGCTCATTGGTAAAAGCACTGGCAGGGAGGGGACTAAAGACGTGCAACCAGTTTACATCTTGAAATTATTAGCTAACATTGCTTTGACATTCTTTTGCTTTTTGAGAATGATTTTTTTCTGTTGAAAATAGTTTATGCTCTGATGTTTGAATAGCCACAAATGATTGCTCAAGAAAGTTTCATATCTTTTGGGACACTTTAAAGCACAAGATACAATCTTTGCATTAAGCGTTGTCAATTAACTGTTCTATTCTTTCTTTGATTAGGTGAGACAATTGAAAACGCTGTTCGAAGGGAAGTAGAAGAGGAAAGTGGAGTTAAAGTGGGCCGTGTTGAGTATGTCTCTTGTCAGCCATGGCCAATGCCCTCCTCCCTAATGATTGGATGCATAGCAGCTGCAGTGTCTACCGAAATTAAAGTTGACAACATTGAAATAGAAGATGCCCGCTGGTTCAGTAGAGAACAGGTAAAGTTCAATTTAATTTCCTTTTCTTATTGATTGTCCTCCGAATGCATTGGTTAGGGCATACAATATGGATGTGCTTTTTCACTCAAACAAATTAAACTTCTTACTCTCCTTATTGTACAGTGATTACACTGAAATTGAAAATTATATGTTGGTCAAAGAATTGATACAAGCAATTGTTTCTCTGTTGAGCCCATAGATCTTGCCAGTAAGTTGTGTAGGTACATTTCATTGAAGACTATTAGAAATACATGGTTTTCACTCCAAGCATAATGATCTTCCTGATTCAGTTTTACAATATTGTCTCCTTGGAGATATCAGATAAATGAGGTGACCATTTTTATTAGGACGAGATCTATTTCCATAAAATATTTCAGGCTGTCGGCCATGAGGAAAAATACTGCTAAAACAATTATTTCATAAAGTGATTTGCCTCCCATGTTTTTCCTTCATATTTCTCTTTAGTTGTTTTCTTCATTATCAAATTTGATGATCTGACAAAGTGATCAATTACATTCTCTGGTTTTAATGGATGCTTTCCATTTGTTCATTTTTAATTGTTCAGAATGAAGAATTATTAGCAGATATATAGTACATTGTTTGTTTTTTGAAATTTGTTGAGACATATTGTGAAATATATTGATATTTCAAAAAAAGGATTGATGCTTTTAGTGTGTGGTTTCTCACCAATTGGTTCTTCCAGAAGAACCAAATTGGTTCTTCACCAATTTTAGAAATAAAAAAAGGAGTAGATCATTCCAGAAATAGTAAACACTATCTATATAAGAACTAATGGACAGATATGAGATTTTCCCAATGTCTTCTATCAACAACAGTTGGGTATTGATCTTAACTACTGATTTTCAATTACTATGTAAGGTGAGTTTCTTGTTCTGATTTTTTTTTTCATTTCAGATAATAGAGATCCTCAACAGAAAGAACCAAAATATTTTTGTGCCACCACATCAGGCCATCGCTCATCAGTTGATAAAATATTGGATTGGAATGAATGCTAATCTTTAAATTCAGCAAGCTATATATTTGCATTGCATCATAACTGCATTTTTTAAGATAAAATTAAAGTTAATGTAATGTAATTAGTAGTAATTTTAGATTTCCAATTCTTTCATTCCCACACTCCTGTAATTACTCCTTGTAATATTTATACTTACAGTTCTTTTGACAAATTTTATTAAACATTGCCTAGTTCCTTGATAAGAAGGCTCATAAAAGTTTATTTTATTAGGAAATAAATTGGGTATTCTCATAGCAAGCACTGTACATATAGTACCTATAATAGCCTGATTAGACCTATTGACCTCCAAAGGGGTTTCTTTTTATGTAATTAAAATTTTAAATGAGAAGTATCCAAAAACCTCATAAGCCAAATCTTACAAAATCTCTACATTGTTACCTGAGCTTATATCCATTTTTGAGGGGAAGGGGCTCATAAAATTGCATACTTGAAATGATTTCTGATGCTGGTATAAAATATTAAATAGTATTTTATCATTAGTTCATTAAACACAGCAAAATTGTCAATATAGTATCAGTATAATATTCTTACCAATGTACTATGCAATTCTTAAAATTGTAAAAATCCTATTAAAAGAATTAGACATTGCATTACCAATGCGGACTAAAATCTCATTCTTATAAGAAGCTTGCTGTGTTTTGCACAGCATTAGCATTAGCATTGCTAAATCATAAAGTTATAATTTGGGTTTTCTGGATATATTTGCATTAAGCAGGTTCCTACATTGCTTCAACAATTCAGATTAAGAATTGTTCTAAATGTGTCATCAATATTACATTAATATTAACTGTTTAAATTGAGAGAAGTTTGGAATTAGCAAGATGACTTTTGGCTTTTTTTGTGCCCTGGAGCTCTTTAATAAAGTCTTCCTAAACCCTTCAGCTGTGTGACATCTATTAAAAAGATTTTGCCTCCGTAGAGAGTTCACTAACAAAGTTGTTCCCTGCATTTTCTTCGCTCAATACCTCTAGTCCAATTATATCAAATTGAAGTTAAATGTATTGCGGACTAACACTGAAACAAGAAAAGTGCAGGAAGTAGAACAAATGGCACAATCCAAGTTTTAACCAGCAGCTATGAACCTGGTTTCCTTTTTGTACTGCAAGATGAAGGATGCTCTCTGGAACTCAAAAGAAAAATGGAAATGTTGACCCTGATTGTTGCAGGTATCATTACCTTTTGTCACTGAGTAACAGAGATGTGGTCTTTTTGAGAAACTGGAGAGTAAAGCCTGCATTATTTCTATTTCTGTTTCTTTTTTGATGCCAATTTGGGACTTTTCTACCTTTCCCATGGGAGACCTGAGCTGTCTTTTTTTCCCCAAGTAATCTGGATGCAATTCCAATCAAACAACTTCCTGTGTTAGGTTGAACAGGCCCAGCCGTTTCCAGACAGTCCATTTAAAGCCCCATAACTATCACATAGTTTCTCCATACGCATAAAAAGTAGTTACAATCCCTTCCAATTTAGTCTGGCTGTTCTACAGTTTAATTCCATTCCTTCAGTTATTATGGTTAAAGACTGTAACCTTCTTGCACAAAATTTGTACTCCCGTCATATTGTATGTATTTTTTTATAAAATACGATATGTCATCCTTTTTTCAAACGGGATGGGACATGCCGACTAAATCTGAGAAAGTATAAGTGAAACTTGTCCATTCTTTCAATGTTTATTCTTTTTTTTTAAAGCAGTGTTTATATTTTGAGCTACAGTCCTTTAATTAGTTGTACTGTCACAGTCACAACTAATTAAAACTAAACGTCACAGGAGCAATCCTTGGCAGAGGATTTATATATGATTACTGGAAAGAAAGCCCCATTAAATTCAGTGAAACTTCTTCCCTGCCTTAAAATATCTCCTGGTTGTTGTTGTTTTTCTTCTGTTATACCAAGGCAGGAATGTCCATTAGGCGGTTTAAAAAAATCAAGATGGGAGATTGCTAAATCACGCCAGCTGTAGACCCCATCTAGACTTTTTTGACCCTCCATGGATGGGTCAAAATGGATAAACTCCATGGATGCCGCACTATAATAGGCAAAAAAACCCTACATTGTATTAGTCAGGTATAAATTGGCTGCTGCTTAAGTCTTTTTAAATGTCTGAAAAATTACATTTGATTAATTTTCAAACATATTACAAGAAGAAAATTTATTCTGTTCTGAATCTGTCTCTACACGTGAGGGAAAAAGAAAGTAGGTATTTGTAGGCTGATTAAAGGTAGGCCATTCTTAATAATCTTGGGAATTAAATAGCTTAATCCGATTCTGAGTTTAAGGAACAAGAATAGAAATATAAAGAAATAGAGCAAGCCAATCAGGCTTAAGATTTGACTAGTCTTTCCTCTGAATGCAAAGTCTTCCTTTCAGAAAAATAGGAAGACGATACAATTTGCATAGGTAAGTTGCTTTCCCATTGCTTATGGTGCGGGGGAGGGGGTATAATTTGAACCAATAATTATAACATACACACCTTTACTCCATCAATCGAAAAAGTATAACTACCTTTGTGTGTTGCTATTAGTGTTCTGAATTGATTACACAGAAAATAAATAAGAAGAAAATGAGATAGGTGAGAGTTTTGAACTGTGTTTTATAATCTTTATGATATCACAGATAATTATTTTGTTCATTCCAGTGTGGTGATCAGAACACAACTGTACTAAATCAATGAAATTGATTTTAATGCTTAGCTTTTGTAAATATTTACACGAATCTATTCATTTTTTAGGTTATTAACAAAACGCCAGCTACATTTGCTGTAATAGAATTTCACAAGAGTTGTTTCAATAAAAAAATATTCTATATTTTTCCCCTCAAAATAGGCTTGTTTCTTTATCTTAGCATTACTTGGAATAATAGGATTCTAAAGTTGTAACACTGAATTTTGAATAAAGACAAAGATCTAGGCTACATATCTAGTGAGTATAAGAGTTACTTAAACTTTTATTTCATAAAGGTGTGTGTGTGTGTGTGTGTATACACACAAACTACATACATACAGTGTGTGTGTGTGGGTGGGTGGGTGGGTGTGTATGAAAATAGATACAGATGTCCTTTGTCGAGGTACAGGAACAATGTATTTTTTCAATATGGGGTGCATTTCTTTGTTTTTGTTTTTTGAGGAATGACTCATTACATTAATAGAATTCCTTTTTAAATATATTTTAATTGCTTTACTTCTATTTCCAAAATGTATTTACTCTGAAATAAGTAATTCATTTTGAATGTTTAAGATTATATCAGAGTCCCACTGATTTTGTTACTTTATGCATATACATTATTATAAAATATTAATATTAGAAGCACTAGTGGCAAAATTATTCAATGGTTTTGCTAGCCTGAACTATATTTTCTCAGAGAATCTACATTTAGAAATTCTTCAGACTTTTAAGTAAACTCTAATCATTTAAGAAAATATGATTTTACCTTCAAAAATGTATTGCTACTTTTATCTGCCCTTGATGACTGTTTATAATACTAAGATGTTTAGCTTATTCTAAGAGGTTCTTTTTTTCCAAAAAGTTTTTTTTAATTTTTTTAAAACATAAAACATAAAATACATCTTTTTAAAACAAGGATTTGATCTGGTATAAAATAAGTACAATTGCTCACATTCCCTCAACCAATTTTGTTCCAAATTTTATCCATTAACATCTTTAAAAAAAGAAAAAAGAACAAGAAAAAAAAACTTATTCTAAACATTTATCATTCTACTATATCACCCAAAATTCTAAACAATTATTTCCAAATAAACATCCTTAAATCTTTGTCATTTTAACAATCAATATTTCATATATATTCCTCATTTCTAAAACCCATTATATCAAATCTATATTTTACCTCTTCTTAAATAGCAACTCATATCCATGATCTTAACAAAAAATATTTTCCTCCTCTCTTGAAGTCATAAAATCAATCAACATTTCCAATAGCTATTTCCCAGCAGGGTTTTCCACCACTTCTATCTCTATTCGTTTAACCGGTTCACAGTTTGTCTTAACTATTCTCCAGTATTATCTCCTCCACTTCCTCTACGTTTATTTTTTGGCTGGTTCACATCTTAATCAGTTGGTTTCCAACGATGCTTTTCTCCACTCCTAACCCTACTTATATACACCAATGTATACATACATACATACATTGTACACCAATGTTATCTCCTTCACTGTTCCTAAATCTATTATGTAACTGGTTCACAACTCAAATAGTTGCTTTTCAGCAGTGCTTTCCTCCACTCCAACCTCTATTTTTAACTGGTTCACAACTTTATTTCAGTTGATCTCCAGATATATTTTCCTCCACTCCTAACTTTTTATTTTTTTGGCTAGTTCACAGTTTTGCTTTAACTGTTAACCAGCGAATGCTTTCGCCCACTCCTCACCTATTTATTGGCTGGTTCACAGCTTTACTTCAAATGTTTTTCAGCACATGCTTTTCTCCACTCCTAACTCTTAGTTTTATTTTTAACTGGTTTCCAGCTTTGCTTTAACTATTCTCCAGTATGATGCTTTCCTCCACTCCTACCTTATTTGTAACACTGGATCACAGCTTTGCTTTCACTGTTCTCCAGAATCAGGCTTCCCTCCACTCCTAATTTCATTTGTTTAACTGGTTCATAGCATTATTTTAGTTATCATCCAGCTATTCAGTTATTTAACTTTAAATTAATTCACAATGTATTAGCCATATTTATTTTCCGTTCCATTCTCCTCCGTATCTTTTACTAATTTAAAATAAAAGTGTATATCAACAAATCTCTTAACTCCTATTGTCTCCTAGACTTTCTCCCATTCCATGCTTATTTCTTTTTTCTATAAATAACAGTATTTCAAGTCACTTTAAAATCAATTTTCTATAATTGTTAAATCTGTAAATAGTTCTTTTTAATATCCAATACCTTGAAAAACATTTTCTTCTAAATCATTAAGGCTGTAAGTAAAGCTTATTAAAGATTCCAAATTTAAAAAGGCATTAAAACATCCAGAAATCATTTTAAGAGGTTCTATATCCATAATTTATTTTTAAATGGAAAATAATAAATTGAAAACAGATTCTAATTAATGTTTAAGTTGAAAAGAATGCTTATTGTCTGAAGTAATGGTGATGAATGATGATACCATTTTTAGATTGGATTCTGTGGATGGTGGAAAAACACATTCTGCTGATTTATCAAACTCTTCGAAATTCCCACTGCCAACTGTCATTATGTCCTGGAAGAGCCTTTAAGCATCCAAAAATTATTTTTGTGGTCAATGAAAGCTACAGGACCAGAACAAAGCTGACGGAATTTGTTTTGAACCAAGCTACATTTAAAAACCAGTATTAAAAATCATATCAACTGATATAAGTCACATAAAGGAGAGCAACAAAAAATTGATGTAATAAAAGGAATAAAGATTGGTAAAACTATATGCAATTTCCAAGCTCAAGATGATTCCCTCTTTATTCTGGAATATCAAGAAATCTTTGATTGAGCCAAGAGTGAGTTTATATTGTATAATGAAGGAAAAATGCTTTATTAGCTTCATTTGTCCTGCATAGCAGGATCTCTGCATCACAACTTAATAAACATTATATTGATAGACATATCAAAAGGCTATGTATTTTTAGTATTAATTTATAGCCAGGCTTTTCTTCCTTGGATGGCCTTTTACTAAACTGAACATAAGTCACAACTTATCAACCTATTTAATTTCCTATTGTCCTTCAATTAGGTTTTTGTTTTATTGTTAAGTCAATTAAACAGGTTACTGATTTCATCTTCATCTGACCAAGATAATGTATGCATTTTTCTTAATGTACATTAACAGTTCAACATCAAGATAATGTCTTAAAAAATGTTTAAAAGATAAAATCAGAAAATGGATGTTGTGTCTGCTTTCTCTTCAGTTTTTTGATACATTCATGCGTATTCTCAATTTAATATACCTTGAAGCCATAAAAATGCAGTGATAAATTCCACCAATGGATTTTTGATTAAAGACCTTTTGCAACTATAAGATTCATACAGTTAACCTTCTTTGGCATGTTATATAGCCCATTTAAAAAGTTATTCCCAATGAAGTAAAGTAAAAAGACATTTAGGAAAAGGGGTTAAGAATTAGTGTGGCTCTTCATTCTCTAAGAATGATGAATTATGGTGTTATTTATATGGAGCTTTCAGAGTTGTCAATTGAAGTTGGTCCTTTTAAGATAGCTGTGCATTGAGGACATATATATATATATATAGTCATATGCTGTAAAACTGCTATTAAGATTTGTGGTGGTGAATGGGGAACAAGCAAACTGTTTTTTTCATTATCTGACAGTTTAAAGTGTTCCATTTTTAAAAATAAAGATTTTCTAAGTATCATGTCAACACATGCAACAGAGCTAAAAACTTCCTATCAACACCTTAAAAAAAGATACTTTGTTCCATTGCTGCAATACACACACACACACACACACACACACACACACACACACACACACACACACATTTTCTCTGGCAATACTATCAATTAACTTCTTTGTATCTCAGATTTTAAAATCGCATTGCCAGCAGACATTATTATGCTTCTAATAATCTTCCCAAACTATACGCAGAACTGCAGTTGGCAAGGTCCTGAGCCTTATATGATTTTAATCAGTAAATTTAAATGCTATGTTCAATATCCCAAAGGTGCTTTTCCAAGAGGTAACTGGACTTCTGTGAAGACATTCCGCTTCTTATCCCAGAAGTTTCTTCAGCTGAAGAAGCTTCTTGGATGAGAAGCAAAATGTCTTCAGAGAAAAACAAAATCCATTTGCCTCTGGAAAAAAGCACTCTTGGGACAACTGTTACCTGGATACTGAGAATCTCCATAGACATTTAACTGTGTTCAATATTATACAAACAGAAAAGGTCAAAAAATACAGTAAGAGCCCTGCTGGATCAAGAATAGAAAAAGTAGGTTATTCATCTGAGAGTAGCTATTCATAAGCTTTCAAGGCCAGAGATGCTTGATCTATGATCATTGCTGTCTAAAAATATCCTGAACAAAAGAGTGAAGCACTGTGATTTCTTTCCTCAAGCTTTAGCAGCTTCAGTTCAGATTCCAGCTTCAGCTGCTAAACTACTTCCCAAAGACAATATTAGGAAATTAGACTTTTCCATTCTAGAGGTCAGATATGTTCTAGCATGGATATCATTCAAGTCCTGACTTACAACACAATATTTATCGTAAGGAACAAATTGTAATTACACCATTTTGATCTCATTTAAAATGTACTCTTCGGTATTCCTAGAATGTGGTAGCAAGATTAAACACTGAGAGTCTATTACCAGTTTAATTTGTTTGGTATTTCATCCATATGTTCCCCATGTTGCCCCCTGCCAATAATTAATTCCCCATGTTGTCCCCTGCTAATACTTATATAATTCCTACAATTATATAGAGATGTGATTTCATATTTTATTATGTTTTAAAATATGAATTCAATATGAATTTATAATCAAAATATCTAACTTTATTTGGAAAGAAGTCAAGACAAATTTACATAAGTCAATAAATAAAGTTGACTTTTTCTTGATCCAAATTAAAGCAACAAACTTTACCAGTTTGGTGATCTCTCAAGGTTCCAGGTTATTTGTAAATTATGGTTACTGGGAACTCTGACTGTTGTAGTCCAACATATCTGGGATTTCTTGCTTTTCCAAGTAAAGGCTAATGAAAAATATATTGGAATAAATTTAGGCAAACAATCAGCATGCATGGACATCAATCACAGTTGTTCCATATAACCGTGATGGCACAGTGGTTAGAATGCAGTATTGCAGGCTAATTCTGCCAACTGCCATCAGTTCAATTCTCACCAGCTCAAGGTTGACTCAGCTTTCCATCCTTCTGAGGTTGGTAAAATGAAGACCCAGATTGTTGGGAGCAATATGCTGACTCTGTAAATCCCTTAAAGAGGGCTGTAAAATACTGTGAAGCAGTATATAAATCTAAGTGCTATTCCTATTGCTAAAGTAGTTAAGTGGCAAGATATTAAAAAGAGGAACAGAAAGCATTTACATGAGTAGTGCACTCATTTCCAGAACATAAAAGTAAAGTACTGGTTGCTATTAATCATTACTGAAACACTGAGGAGGAAAAACTGCTACTTAAGTCTATTGTTTGTCAGGATATTTATTAGGTCACTTTACAGAACACTGAATATTTTGTTAAAAATGTAAACTAACAGGATTATACACAGTGTGGGAGTCAAAAAACTGAAGATGGCAGCTATGGTCATGGGTTTATTGACAGCCATCTTTCTAACATGCTTTGCAATGACACACATAAAATGAGTGAAAGACTTCATGTGATACCCTGTTCTGGGACTGATGCCTTCCATGCTGCCTGTATATGTATGACTGTGTTATCCTATTGCATACCTGACACACAGTGATGTAAAAAAAATAGACTAACGTGCATAATGCAGACTACAAGAAAATACAAAATATGCAATGAAGAGCCATTCATATAAGACCATAGAGGCCTAGAGAAACAGTGAAAAGGAACTGCCCCTTATAAAATATATTTATTGGAGAAAATGAAAACACTGAAATTATTGGGCAGACTGAGCACAGAGACTAACATAATGGAATAAGGTTACGACAAAATGAGTTACTGAATAAGGAGAAGAGTGGAAGTCAGAGTTTGCAATGGAGTGGCTATTTATGTCACTCAAAGCACTCAATCTCTCCTACTTCTGCAATGCCAGAAAAAATTATGGAATCTGCAAATCGGCTTTGAATCTCAAACGTTTATCCAAGTATCAATTCCAATATTTCTTTTGAAGGAGTGATGTGTCCTGGAATTTTCTCAATTGTATACCATCTTAAACTACAAGTGGTGGCATCCTGATGAGGTCTAGGGGACCATACAAACTATTTGTGCTGTACCAGCTGATAATTTCAGTCCCGGATGGTTCCTAGACCTTTTTGAAAAGAAAGCAACCATCAGCAACTTATAATTATCAGAGTTGCAGAAGAATCAGGATACACTAGGGCCGTGATGGCGAACCTATGGCATGTGTGCCACAAGTGGCACGCGGAACCGTGTTGTTTGGCACACCGGCTCAGCTCTCAGCCTCTCTAGGAGACTCTGGAGGCTGGGGACATCAAAAAAGTCACTTCCTGTCTAATCGAAAGTTGGAAAATGGGCCTTTTTGGGCCTCTGGAGAACCTCTGAGGTGGGGGAGAGAAGGCTGTTTTTGCCCTCCCTTGATGCATAGAGAGGATCTGGAGCCTGGTGAGAAAGAAAAATGGGCCTACTGGGCCATCGCGTGCTAGGAGCAGGGGTCACATGCGCATATGCGGGGCATATAGAATTATGGGTGTGGGCACACATGAACACGAACTTCCCCCGCTCCCCCTTTCTGGCACGCAATGGCAAAAAGGTTAGCCATCACTGCACTAGGGTCCTTTTGTAATCCATTAAAAATTATAGAGCTGCCTAATATGTTTAAGCAGTCTTACTTTCAGAATAGTAACAGAATTCTTCTCTTATTTTCATTCTTCAGATAAGTATCAAATGATGCCAGCAGAACATTGAAAACAGGTGACAATCCAAGAAACACCAGATTTCATCCATGAAGCAATGGATTGAAGTAGAAACCATTTTATATGGAATGGAAAATGATATAACTCTCTCTCTCTCTCTCTCTCTCTCTCTCTCTCTCTCTCTCTCTCTCTCTCTCTCTCTCTCTCTCTCTCTCTCTCTCTCTCTCTCTCTCTCTTTTGAAGGCAATACCTGATAGTTGAAAAAAAAGGAAAGTGAGGATAAGACTGTCCTGCTTATGCTCTTACTGCTCAGCAAATGATATTGTTAAGCCGACAAAAGGATATACTACAATGGAGTATAATTCTGTGGTCTGCTGTACAGAGAAGCGAAATACAATTTCTTGTGTATGAAAATGAGTGTTGTGATCCTCATGAAGAGCCACTTGAAAGTCAAAACACTTTTTAAAAAAACAACAACACAATGAACACTGTTTCAATTAGCAAAAGGCCACTAATTTCTTGACTAATCTTTCTGAAAAATCTAAAACATCCAAATACACAATCCAAATTGCAGATCCATCAATGAAAATAAGGGTTGGTAGGAGGGAAAATACATCAGTGGAAAGGAGTTATTGGTTAATCCTGAGCCTGATGAAAACTAAATATGCTTGGTGTCACATTTCACATAATTTTGAAACTCTACGGAAATATTGTGTTTCACATTTTTAATCATTAAAGTGTCTTGCCATTCAAATTTTGACTTTCAGGAGAAACATTTTTCAGTTGCATAAATACAGAATGGTACATTCTTACATCTACTCCAGCTTTATTTGCTGACTCTATGGAAGCTGCTTAGATATTACAATTAAGATTATTAGATCCTTAAGAAGATAAAATGGATGTACCAGAAACATACTCAGTTGCCTTAAACTGTGAAAAAGAAAATGCTTCCTTTCGAGAGAATATGAAGGACTGCACAAAGGGAAAAGATTTCTATAAAGAAATGGCTTTTTCCAAATTCAGCTATTCTGAAGAAACCCCACAAGAAAATTACAATTCCCAAGAAATCTGTTTTAGAAAGAAATATAATAAAGAGATGAGTAATGTGCTACAAATAAGAAACAACAGCTTATTTGAAACAAGGACTGCTATGCTAATTTCATCCAAGGAGTCAAAAAACATAAGAAGATATTCTTTTCCAGTCCCATCGATTGATATATTGTCATTACCTCAGCTTAGAAGAGACTCAGGTTTTTATTCCATGCCATCTTTATCTTTAAAACTCCTTTCCATCCCATTTAAAGTAGTAACTACTTATAAAATGAGTACTAATAGACGTGTCAGCTATACAAAACCTTATTCAAGTTTTACATCATTGTCTAGTATGCTCACAGATCTTAAATCCTCACGTTGCTACGCTTTTGCTTCATGTGATCACAATATGAATGTGTGTCATGCTGAACAAGAAAGCAAATTCAGCAATACTTTTTTGAAGGACAACTATTTAGAATACAGACAGAACAGTAAGGAAACAGGGCAGGTGGCAGTAGAAGACTTTCATTCTATTATGAATTCTTGTCAAGCTCAAAAGGAGAAATATAGACCCATTGAGACACCAACAACCCCAAAAGAAGATGAGGAACATATTACCTTTGAAAAAGATGGTTTTGCTTGTGAGGAAGTTCTGAGAAGCAAAGACCAACAGGTTCAAGTCCATGAAAAACTACCAAACAAAGTAACTGCAAATCAAGACTATTTGCTTTCTGAAAGGCTATCAAGTGGCAATAGCAATAATAACATTTCTGTTAAGCTTTCTGTGGAAGACATTCAGGGTCAAGAATCAGTAATACAGGCAAACGAAAATCTTCTGCAAAGTATTTTCGAGTCTAAAGAAATGAAAAAAATCCAGAGAAAATCAGTCATAACTGTAATAACTGGAGAATTGGAACAGAAGCTCATCATTCCAGGTGACATTAAATCTATGGAAAATTCATTTGGCTTGGCAATAAAAAAAGAGCCCAGCAGCAAAAGGGAAACAGTATTTATGTTGCCTCTTTTGGATACTGAAGAATCAAATCAAGTTAATGAATTCCAAAATTGTACTGACATTCAGAAAATGTCTGAAAACATTCCGGAAGATTCCGATTGCCAAGATTATTCTATACAGAGTGAGCATCTTTTAGCTAGGGACTCTTTTACAGATGCTCCAGAGATGTTGTCCAATGAACAGCACATAAGTCTCTCTCATCATTCTGGAAGTGATTTAGCAGACGTTCAGACAGAGACGTTATTCAAATCCAGCTCTGAAAAACAAGATGAAGAAAAGGAAGCAGATAGGAATGTAGTCATGACCTCAGCCACATTCTCACCAGTAAATCAAGCTGATCAGATAGGCAAGTAATTTTAGTTTTCTCTGAAACAATAAAGGCAATCTCTGCAAAGGCAAAGGTGACACTGACACAGGACATGATGATTTTAAAATGGTCATCAGATTTTTGATTCATATATAGAATCTCTACAAACATAACCTGTGCAGTTTTCAATATTGTTCCTGATGTGATGAGTTATATATTTTCCCCCAACTATTAAGTTATGGTGATATTTTCAGAACATCTAAATAAATTTTACATTAACCGCAAATTCATATATTACCAAAATTAAGTTGGCTTTAGGAATATTGATAATGATATGATGCTTTTTAAATAAAAAGACTAGATTTATATGCCGCCCTTCTCCGGAGACTCAGGGCGGCTTACAATGCGTTAAGCAATAGCCTTCATACTTTTGTATATTTTATACAAAGTCAGCTTATTGCCCCCACAAACTGGATCCTCAATTTACCTACCTTAGAAAGGATGGAAGGCTGAGTCAACCTTGAGCCCGGGGGGATTCAAACTTGCAATAATTGCAGACAGCTGAATGTTAATAACAGGCTTTTTAGTCTGTTGAGCCATCCAGGCTCCCTAAAATATTTTTATTTTTCTATGTAGAATTTGAGTGCTATTTCTTATGTAACTAAAACAGCACATGAATGCACAAAGCAGTTCTGACTTGTCTGCAGAAATTGTGAATGCTCCAATACTGGAAGTTTTTAAGAAGAGATGGCCAACTATTTGTCTGAAATGGTATAGGGTTTCCTGCCAGGGGTGAAATCTAAAATTTGTTACTACTGGTTCTGTGGGCATGGCTTGGTGGGGGGGTAATGTGACTGGGTGGGCGTGGCCATTTTTTTTTTTTACTTTTAAAACCATTTTTTACATGTAAAACCATGTAAAAAAATGCTTTCAAAAGCTCTGATGATCCCAGCTGAGTTGCCTGATCGGCAGGCAACTCAGCTGGGATTGTCAGAGCTTGGCTCGTCAGAGCCATTTAAAAGAAAAAAAAAGGCTCTGATGATCGCGTGGCTCAGCTGGGCATGGAGGGCGGGGGCAGGGATTTTTGCTACCGGTTTGCCCGCTGCCATTGCTACGTACTCGCCCGAGCCGGTTCGAACCGTGAGCATTTCACTCCTGTAAATTCCTGCCTGAGCAAGGGGTTAGACTAGAGGACTTCCAAGGTCCCTTCCAACTCTGTCATTCTATTCTGTTCTATGTTTGCAAGAGTGGAAGAAATAATTGCCCTAATTTAGAACGTAAGAATGTTGGAAATGTTGTGTTGCTGTGCACCTCCAAAATATATGAAATATGGGGGGGGGGGGGGGAATCCTCCCAGTCCTTTATATCTGTCTATAATGGAACCATTGTAATTTCCACTTAGGGAGAAAATATATTTGGCACGCTGGAACTCTATTCAAGGTGGTACTTTCCCATTTTTATAAGCTAGTCCTTTTAATTTGTATTTCAGTAACTGGTATTAAGCTAACATATCTGCAACCTATATAAAGTAGAATGTTGTAAAAGGTAATCTGGTTTTAAATCTTGTTAGGTGTACAGAGTGTTTCTTTTTTTCCTCCCACAAAACATAGCTAAATCACTGAAAGACACGAGCACAGGATTATCAAGGGACCAAGTGCTGAAAGATGCAAGGACAAACAATAGTTTTCAAGACGAAGAAGAACCAGACCATTGGGCTAGACGAAAGAAATGGTTCAAAAACAGCAAAAGGCACCCTTCATTTAGAAAGAGCTCTAAGAATGGCAGATTCACCAAAGGATCCAGTAAGTACTGCATTTGCTTTGTGATACGAAGAAAAAAGAAATACCAAAGATTTGCAGATAAATTCATCACTTGAGAGTTATCTCATTGCATAATATATATATATATATATATATTATTCAAACTTTATCAGGTCCAGAGGGAAAATTGTAAAAAGCAATGTGTTTAGAATGAGGGCCATATATGAAAGAGGTTACAATGGCTCCAGATCAGTGGTGGGTTTCTACTGGTTCACCCTGATTCGGGAGAACTAGTAGTGGCAGCAGCGGGAGACTCCGCCCACCTGCCCAGACGTCATCACGGACGCTCTGCGCATGTGCAGAAGCGCCACAAGCAAAGCGCACACACACTCCTGATTCCAAACCAATAGCAAAGGTAAGTGGAACCCACTACAGCTCCAGATACCTCCAAAATCAGTTCCTAGATTATAACATTTAAAGGAAAATGAATAAGAAGAGATGAATAAATACAAGATAGAAGAGCAATCATAAAAACTGTGTAGCGTAGGGGGCTAATGCCTCTTAATAAAGGCAGCAATTAACACCAGCTGCCTGTAATTTCTGTGAGTTCAATCCTAGCCAGGCTCAAGGTCGACTCAGCCTTCCATCCTTTCTAAGGTGGGTAAATTGAGGACCCAGTTTGTGGGGGCAATAAACTGACTTTGTATAAATATATAGAAGTATGAAGGCTATTGCTTAACGCATTGTAAGCCACCCTGAGTGTCCAGAGAAGGGCAGCATATAAATCAAATTTTTAAAAAAACTATTTTAAAATTTTAGTTACTATTAAATGTTAATAAAGTAAATTGTAACTTTAGTCCTCTCTCAACATCCCATGTATGACTCATTATGGTGGGGTCTTTAGCACATCATTCAGAGCCCAGGATGCTTCTTGATTCGAAAAAGTTTAGACAAACCAGTTTAGACAAACCATCACAGAAATCCCCAAGCTGTATTTCAGAAGAGAACTGTAGGCCTGACACTAACAATACTTTTACACTCTAGTAATTGACACAATCCAGCTCTTTCGTGTGCTTCAATTTAATTTAAGCTGGCTCTTCAAAACAAAGAAACTGTTTTAAATAGCTGGTGCTAAGGATATAAGGAAAAGACAGCAAATATTCATGGTTTGCTGTATTTTAAACATCACAGAAAAATCAATGGTTTTCTGTCATAGATTAGGAAAAAATAAAATAAATAGTAAAATAAAAACATAGATTAAGGGAGGGGAGGGGAATCCTCCCAGCCCTTTTTATCTGTCTATAATAGTCTAAATGAAGAAAAGATAATGTTTTGAAAATGTATTATCAGTAAGATATTTTATATTTATTCTTTTTGCCAAAATATAAAGTTCATAACTGTCTTTGAAAAGCATAATTTCCCCCAGAAAATCTATTGCTGAAGCTTTCTATTTATTTGTAGTTGTTGCTTAAACTTGGCTAGACTTGACTAAGTCATACACTCTCATGGACATGGTGCTGTGACATAAACAATAACTTGTTGCTTGAAAGCACTGTGTTATGAATGCCATTATCCCTTATATATCACCATGTTGATGAACGCTTTCTGGAGTGATTGAATTAACTGTGAATCATTCATCCATATGATCTAAGCTCCTTGAAAACTCCTCTTCTCCTTTACTGTGGAACTATAAACAATATTCACTGAGCTTTAAAATCAGTGGATTTTGATAAAGATCAATGCATAACACATGGACCTTCTCGGGTCAAAAGGACAACAGAAAGGTAAGGTCACCTGGACTTTTATGTGAAAATCTGTTTGTAATTTTCTTTTCTGTGACCCAGCAATGGTAATGTTGAATAACTCATTTGAAGGGAGTTAATGGGAAGAAAAATCTAAGGGATTGGGTGGGGGGGGAATACCGTCTGTTTTTCTGTAATATTCTGTACTAAATAAGAGGAAATTATCAGATATTTATATTGTATTAATCTGTAACGAAAATAACATAGGGTTCAGTATTAAATACACACACACACACACACACACACACTTCTAAGGTGATGATGTTGAGACAAAGAATTTGATATTTCTTTATAAACATATAAGAGAAAATGAGTTAATATGGAAGGAATATTAATCTAAAACCAGTAATTTTGATAAATTGTTTTTTTAAATCTACATATAAAAATCAAAGTTAAAATGTATGTTCAAATATCACCTCACTTGTGATATTATTTATTTTAGACTCTCCTTTTTGCTTCCCACACAAAATCCACAGCTTGGCGATTTCTATTCTTAACATTAACAAGCATTCAGAATTTTGGCTCATAAAACTAAACCTTCAGAACTCATATGCTTTCCTAAGCAATAGGAAGGTATCTGAGCAAAAGCATTCCTTACATAATTGGTAAAAATTCAATAGGATAGAACAAACTTGGAAAATGTGTTTGGGATCAACTTCATGTGGTTTTATACGATCCTGAAATTTAATAGGTCCTAGATTCTGAGACCAAGAAAATAACAACCTTTATTGTGTGATACAGATGTAGCTATTTTAAATGAATGACTTGAAATGAAATGTGCCTTCTTATTAGCCAGACTGCATGCACTTGCTTGTCAAGTTCATTAGAATCTGGCTAAGCCTCCTTTTTGGCTGCTTATCTGGGACTACAGAAGCAATAGCAACAGCTAAGGTATATCCGAGTTACAAATCAAAGGTTTAATTAGGGGAGAGAAGCTGAATTATTAAAGCAAAACTTTTTACTCCTCTCTCTCCAACAGGAGCTCACCCCATTATGCGGCACTAGAGATTCGAAGTGCTGACTTTTTGATCGACAAGCTCAGCGTTTTAGCCAGTGAGCCACCATGTCCCTTGAAGTAGTTCTAGTGATAGGCAAAAGAAAAATTCACTTAATGAAAATGAAACCCTTTATCTGAAGCTGACACTAGTCCTCAAGGCCGCCTACATTACTTTACTTACTTACTTTACTTACTTTAAATATTTAATACAGGTAATAAAATATTTAATATAGCTTATGAAGTAATAAAAGAAGATGATATAAGAACAGGATGAAGGCTGAGTTGCAACAATGTTTGGTCTGGTGCCTAGGGGAATGTACCTTTGTTTTTAACCATGTTTTATGGTTTGTTGTGAGCCACCTAGCATTCGTCGTATGAGATAGTCCTGTCCATATAAGTCTTGTAAATAAATAATATAAATAAATAAACAAAACTAAGATGTAACTTTATAGAGACGGAAAGAACAAGCCATTTAAATACTCGATTTATTTATAATAATGAGCAGAAAAATCATGACCAAGACATAAATTGAGCCAAGGTGGCACAGTGGTTAGAGTGCTGTACTGCAGCTACTTCAGCTGACTGCTAGTTCAGCAGATCAGCAGATCAAATCTCAAGGTTGACTCAGCTTTCCATCCTTCCGAGGTGGGTAAAATGAAGATCCAGATTGTTGGGGGAAATATGCTATTTAGTTTACTATCGATTGTTTTAAGCTGCCCAGAGTCCTCGGAGATTGGGCGGAATAGAAATATGATTAATAAAATAAATAAATAAATGGAGGTGGAGGAGCCTTTTTGTTTTTAAGCATTTTTTTATTAGTAGATTCTAATTTCTCTTCATCTTTTAGGCTTTTAATAACTTTGTCACTTTCTTGATAACACCAAATCTGATCTGATCTTTCCAAATCTGTCTTTTCCCAATTCTTGTCTCTTTCCAGTGAATTCAGAAGATGGTTGTCCCTTGGATCTGGGACCTCACAGAACAAGGGAAAGTGAAGAGCGAGGATTCTACACAGAAATGTTCCACTCAGCTTCATGGGTATTCCAAGGGGATGATGCTATTGCAGACAATAATATCAGATGTCTTCGCAAAAAGCCAGTCACTGGTATGTTTAAAGAAGCATAATATGATAATGCTTTCAGAGAAGGCAAGTTAGACATTTTGTCATTATTAATTGCAAGATACTTGCTTATAAAAACAACAGTTGATAGATTGATTGAAGAAATCTCACTGTGGCAGGATGGATATAAAAGCATATTCAGGGATGCGATATGAAGGGGATCTGTGAGAGGTAGGAAAAGATTAAAAAAATCAAGATGGTAGCCAGGATTGCACTATCAAACTCCACTCTTTTTACACAAAATGCAATGAAAAAAACCCATGTAAAGATGAGGGCTATCATCTTGACTATTGTTATAACCATTCCAGACATTGCTGTGGAGACCATATGTATAACCAATCTTTTTTAAAAAAATTGATTTATATGCCGCCCTTCTCCGAAGACTCAGGGTAGCTTACAATGCATTAAGCAATAGCCTTCATACTTTTGTATATTTATACAAAGTCAGCTTATTGCCCCCACAAACTGGGTCCTCAATTTACCTACCTTAGAAAGGATGGAAGGCTGAGTCAACCTTCAGCCTGGGGAGATTCGAACTAGCAGTAATTGCAGACAGCTGGGTTTTAATTACAATGCTTAGTCTGCTGAGCTATCCAGGCTCCTATTTACTTGAACAATGTACCTAAATGTACCTAACAAGTATTTCAACAAAATCACAGTTACCATTCTGAAACCTATTGGGTATACTGTGGGACTCATAAGAATGTCCCAAAGATGCTTTTTCAGGAGACAACTGGACTTTCTTGTTTTTCTTTGAAGACATTTTGCTTCTCATCCAAGAAACTTCTTCAGCTCTGACAGGATAGTAGGGAATGGAAGGATTTATATTCCTTGCAGACAGCTGGTCATTTGCATCCTTTTAGGGAGTCATTGAAGCACTTGGAGGTTTATCTGTATCCTCAGTATCACCCTATTAGTGCTAATGGTTCCTATGGTCTTCAATTTTTTTCTCTGAAAATCCATTCCTACTCCCATACCATTCAGAGGGTGTTTGTCCCAAACTGTATAGCTAAAGGTCTTTATGCCCAATAAATGCCCAATAAAAATATGAACATGGGCATTTTATTTCCCTTTGTTTTCTTTGTTCTGTTTAGTTCGGGAGCGAACTGTGAGGATTCCTAAAGGAACGGGTGACTATCCTTGGGGATTCCAAATCCAGTTCTCAAAGCCCATCTTGGTGACCAAAGTGGATTCCAGTAAGTGACATGATCATCCCCAAAGCTCTCTTCCTTTGTGAAAAGATTCAAAGGAGTTTCTAAATGTTATGGTGTTTAAAATAGCCAGCAAAGAGATAGCAGGTATTTCAACAATTCTGATTTCTTTTTATTGCAATTACAGTGAAGCATATTTTTTAGAATTCTATTGGATTTCTATAATATGGAAGAAAATCCTGCTGTTACTCTTGCAAATAGACCTACCATTGTAATAATAATAATCCTTATGGGAGAAGTTTTCTTCTCTTTTGCCTTTCACTTCTGGATGAAGAATCTTCCTTGATTCTGACTTTCATTTAATCAAACTAAAAGGGTCAGCTGTTGCCTGAGGCAATTACTTCCCCTCTGCTCTGCTTTATACTCTGCTAAAAAAAGATGATGATAATGACAAAAAAAAGGTCAGTGTGCCTTGGCAGTTAGGGAAAAAAGTGGATTGCTTGTAGTTTTGCCTGTCTCTTTTTTTGAATAAGATCTTTTTTTTAACATCTGACCTCTTCTTGTGATAAGTCAATTCGACAGAACAAATGATTAGTTGAATACCTGCCATCCTGACATATCTCTCTTTAGAAAATATTTGATATTGGGAGTATTTCTTTCAGAGCCACCTACTCTTTCTTCTCTTTTCCTTCATCACGTGAATTTAAAAACATACATTTCAGGCTTAACTGAAAGCAGAACCTGAATAGGTTGTCCACCAACCCTGATTTCAGGCTAATTACACTTGTTTGCATTTATATGAAATGTGGACATTATCCTTGCAGAAATCATTGCTTCTAGAAATTCACTTAAATTCAGTTTTATTTGTTGCTAATAGATATTTGTAATCGTTATACATGAAGAAAAGAGAGTCTCACTCACGCTGGAGTCTCATGCTTTACAGCAGAGGTGTGAAACTCGCTGCTCGCAGCCTGGATGCATCACACTGGCCACATCCACTCCCATTTTAGCAAAGGGAGGAAAAGTCACGATATGTCACATGACAACATGACAACACAAATTTTATACCTCTACTTTACAGCATAGAGAAGCAATCTACTACTTTCCAGATGTTTGAGCTGGTTCTGCATAAATTGTAGAACAGGTATCTTATTCTTGTTTTAGCATTACACCTACAATTTTGTAGGATACTATATCTTTGATGGAAACTGGTTGAGATCCAGTTCCTAACTGCACTATTGGTATTTATTTACCTTTCATTACCCACAGATGCACCTCAGAGCTGTTGTGTGAAGAATTTTCTGTGGATTATACAAGTTTTATGGGTTGAGAAGCAGTTTCAAAAGACATTCACAAGTAAAACCCGAGAAGTTCAGAAGTATAACATGCTTTCTTTGAAATTCCTTTCTGGCATTTTTAAAATTTTCTAAATGGCAGGAATGAATAAACCATGAGCCAGGTCCATCAAAATGACTTCTTTTCTCGAAACTGCAGTAAATCGTGTTGGTGATAATAATAATAAAAAAACCCCCAAAAAAACCCTTCAAAAATATTGAAATGGCTTTGGAAATGTAATGTCAAATTTTTGGATGTATCAGTCAAATGCAAGATATATTATTTGATGAGCCATAATCTGACATAATTTAAGATATATTATTTGATGAGCTTTTATGAAAAGAGCAGAAGTTCCCAGAACTCCTGCGCCTGTCATTTCTCTACTAGCTTCTGATTTCTCCTTCCACTCCTTCAGAAAAGAGCTTTACACTGTTCAGATGCACTTTCTAAGGCATGGGGTACAAGAAAACTTAGATTACTTATATTAATTAAGGACCTCTGTATTTGTGTTTTCTGGAAGAAAATACTTCAGAATACTACCGTATGACATGTAATTGTATGCTGCCAAGCAATACAAAGGAAGAACATTATTCTGAGAAACACTGAGGAATAATTCATATCATAGTGAATTGACAGACCTTAACTGAACATATTTTCTACATTTCCTTCTGTCCCTAGCATGTCTTTACATAAAAGCAGGCTATATCCATCTGTACCACAGACATAATGTACATGCATATTTAAGCTACTGATAATAATCCAGAGGATAATTTAGTACTTCTGGGTCAGACATATTTTTATATGCTTGGAAATCCCACCAACCATTGCTTATCCATAACAATTATTTTCAAGCTCTCAATTCTTCTAACGTTTGTTTAGCTCTGTGGGAATGCAAAGTGGTTAAGGTGTTTTAGATTAAGATTAGGGAAACCCAGATTCAATTGCATTCTCAGTCACTGAAACTCACTTGGTGATTTTGTGTCAATCACTCTTAGCCCAGTTTATCTAATAGCAATGTTACTGTAGGGACAACAATTGTATTACTGTCTTCTTAGTCCAATTTATTATAGGGAACACTTGGAGCTATATATGCTGCCTTGAGTTCCTGAAGAAATATCTGAACACTTCCATAGAACCATCAGGTTCCTCTGGTCTCAGAAATGCAATCTTGTTATCCTACAACTACAGGTAGTCCTCAACATATGAGCATAATTGAGCCCCAAATTTCCATTGCTAAGCAAGACAATTGTTAAGTGACGTTTGCCCATTTTATGACCTTTCTTGCCAATATTGTTAAGTGAATCACTGCAGTTGTTAAGTTATTAAGTCATGGTTATTAAGTGAATTTAGGTTCCCCATTGATTTAGCTGGTCAGCAGCTCATAAAAGATGATCACATGTCCCTGGGAAACTGCAACTGTCATAAATACCTGCCAGTTGCCATTTTGATCACATGACCACGGGGATGCTGCTACGATTGTATGAAAAAGGGTTATAAGTCACTTTTTTCAGTGCCACTGTAACTTTGAATAGTCACTCAACGAATGGTTGTAAGTTGAGGGCTAACTGTATTTGTTCTCCAATGAGCTATCCAGCTCCTTCCGTTAAGGGAAATCATAAAAACATGCAGTCAGAGATTCACCTTCCAATCCTCAACATTTTGTGTTTGATTTCACATCAAGGTAAAAGCAAAAAAAAAAAAAAAAAGCAGAATCACCAGGTGCTTTTTGTTAATTCAGTTCACCTGGTATTTCTGGGCAATGGACACATTTCCTAACCAAGCACCCTGCCACAGATCACATTGTCTTTTAAGTATGTCTGTGAGATTCAGATGGATCTATGCTTTGTTTTTTACTTTGCCATGGGTTGAAGTTTAGAGTATGGTAAGGAGCGATAGTAATATTAGTGAAATTCAAGTAGGCAAATTCAAGAAATAATTCCTTCTCTATTGCTCTTTTTCTTCTACCATTTCCTCTGCAATAATTCTTTTTTTATGTCACAATATGAAACCAGGATTGTACTATGGAGCCGAGGTTCATTGTTCATATTCTAGCTTTTTCAGATAATCCATGATGTCGTTGTGTAATGATCTCATGCACTTAAAAATCAAGTGAATTCTGTTCAGGTTAGACTGTGAGTCTGACCTAATAAAAGAGAGGGAGAGCATATAAATCCCCTTCCTCCCTTTCATTTTAATCAGCCTCAAGCAGAGAACAACAGACAGCCGTCTGCATGACCCCAATACTAGACAAGTTCAACTTGGATTGCCTATGCAAAGCAAGGGAAAATCTTAGGAATGACTTTTCCAACTTCTTGAGAAGTGAATTGCAATGGTGGATATAATGGGAATGAGGCTGTCTCCTTTGTGTTGATACAGCATTATCCAAATATTGCTAAATGCTGAGCATTTTTTCCCATTCTGTGGCAGATAGTACAGCAGAAGAAGCGGGCCTGCAGATTGGAGACATAGTGATGGCTGTCAATGGCACAGATGTCACCAGCATGCCTCATTCAGAGGCAGCAAACCTAGCAAAAAAGGGTAAGTCTGCTCAAAAATATGAACTTTTAATGGATGATTTGTTAATGGTGTGGACACCCATAATGATAAAAGACATTGGGTTTATGCAAATTTAACCAGAAATAATAGCTGCAGCACAGAGTTACAAAGTTTCATACATCTTTTTAAAAAATCCTTGCATTACCAACATTAAAACTTTCACCTCATATTTCAGGAGACCACAATCCTGAGAATTTTTAAAAAATTTAAGACATATTCTAATGAACACTGTTTTGATAGCATAAAGTTGAAATAAAAAGTCAAATCAAGGGGTAAAATGATGGGTTAGTTTTTCAGGCTGTGTTACTCACCCAGTGAAGGGATCACAATCAATACAAAAAGTCTCTGGTTTAGCTCTGACTGTGCTTACTCAATTTGGGGCATAATGGGAAAAAATGCACAGTTTGCCAAAATAGAAAAAATTGAGGGGCATCTAACTCGACCACAAATATCAGCATCAATAATAAATATTGGGAAAGCATCTTTTCCACATGTTCTGCCCCAGCTATGGACCCCAAAGAACTCAGCACACACAAAGTCCATTTAAACCTTAGTTTACTAAATAAACCAGTTTTTTACAACAACGGCTGTTAATTAACTGCATTAACAGCCACCAAGAATTCAAAGAATAATACTGAAAGCTTACTGTGGTTGGCAGAATGCCCAGAAGCAATTTGCAGGAAGCTGATAAGATAAGCAAAACAAGCCACAAAGGTATGTGAATGAAGTCGTTCCCTGCAAATTGCTTCAGTCGGCGTTCCTCCTTAAATAGGCTAAGGGAGAGGCCAATTAGCCCCAAGCCTTACTCTCGAGAAGACCTCCTTCTGAGGAGCAATTCCTGCCTTTTGGCAGCTCTGCGCGCCCGTGCATCAAGAAGAGGCTCCTCCTCTTCATCCTCTTCACTTAAGGGAGCTTCTGGAGGTTCTGAAAGCCCTGGCTGAATCCCCACCTCTGGCACCACATCTTCTCCAGTCTCCTCATTGTCTGATTCGAGTGCCAGCTGCCCAGGCTGCTGGCGCAGCACCACACAAGCCTCCTCGCTGTTTGAATCAGCTACTAGCTGCCTAGTCCGCTGACGGGCCACAACATTGCAACATCGAAGTACAGTAAATATTAAGTCCCTGATTATCTTATTATGTGCTATATGACTAATCTTATCTAATAAGCTTCCTTAGCTTCCTTCAATTCAACACAAATTATTTTCTTCAGCCTTTTTTATTCTCAATAAAATACCATGAAGAATTTGCATTCATGAGTCTTTCAATTCTCTACCTTCAAACTATCTTCCTTACAATAGTGGATAAGGTACCATTGGGTCATTTTTGGTTCAGCACTTCTCTAAGATTTTTGTCCTATCTACATTCTCCATTCACATGTTTTCTAGAAATTTCTTATTTGTGGATGAGTTCTATGTTTTCCAAAATATGCTTTCTTTAGTCACACATGGTTCTTTCTCACAACATGGAACAGTATACTAAGATAAGAAGTAATGGATGGAAACTTGTCAAGGAAAGTTCCAACCTAGAATTAAGGAGAAATTTCCTGATTGATTGAGAACAATCAATCTGTAGAACAGCTTGCCTTCAGAAGGTGTGGGTACTCCATCACTAGAGGTTTTTAAGAAGAAATTGGACAGTCAATTTGTCTAAAATAGTACAGTTTTTCCTGTTTGGGCAGGGAGTTAGACTACAAGACCTCCATAAATAAATAAATACATACATACACACACACACACACACACACACACACACACACACACATGTAGGTGTTTGGTTAGTCGGGTCTTCTCCCGCGTAGAATTGGAAGTATCTTGGCGATGTTTCGACGAAGTCTCATTCGTCATCTTCAGGCTGGTGTTCTCGGCTTCGTGCTTCCAGGAGCAATGTGAGATTGCAGCGGTCTCTTCCTTTTAACTGCTAGTGGGGGTATGAGCTGATTGGGTGGGAGCTTGGCTGTGTTCTGATTGGGTGGAGGTGTGTTCTGATTGGTTAGTGGCTTGGCTGTGCTCTGATTGGATGGGGGGTTGGTTGTGCTCTGATTGGCTGGGGTGTGTTCTGTTTGGGTGGGGGCTTGGTTGTGCTCAGCTTAGTCTGAGTTGCAGGGGGATTTGAGCTGGTGAGCTGCATTGTTGTTGTTTGGCTTCGGGTTTGTGGTCTTGAGGGCTTTTCATGGAGGTTGTTGGTGTGATTCATGTATGGATTGGAGGGGTTAAAAGTGGATAATGATGCAGCTGCGGTCTGACTTCTGGTCCTTGGTCGTGCCTCATTATCAGTGTGGGTTTGAGTCTGCTTTCTGCGTGGATGTGTGGTGGTGACATCCTGTGTGGCTCTTGTGAGTGTGGGCCTGATGTCATTCATCGTGTTAGGGACTCATTTGTCAATAAGGGCGGGTTTCCAAATGGCTGGTAGGCGGGAGGTATCGTCTCGTTTGTTCATGCTGTTTGGGCGTTTTTCTATCTCGACGGCTTCTCTGATTATTCTGTTATTAAAACGTCGCCAAGATACTTCCAATTCTACGCCGGAGAAGACCCAAATAACCAAAGACCTACATACAAACACCCGCAAAAACCTCAGAATATATATATATACATATACATATACATATACATATACATATACATATACATATACATATACATATACATATACATATATATATATGCAGAGAGAGAGAGACAGACAGACAGATAGACATCATGATCTCCAGAACTTAATAATAATAATAAAAATAACCTTTATTGTCACTGCACAACATATGTACAACACTGCACAACATATGGTGGAGCTTCCTCAGTGTTCATCCTACAAGGTCTTTCCCGGTGCCGCAATGCTTGGTAAGCCAGTAGCAGGTCGATGTGCCTATTGATGGAGTTATTGTTGGAAAACCAGGCGGCTTTCAATGGGCGTTCCCCTTTAGTTGCATCGCAGGCAACAACTTCAGCCTCTTGAAAGTTGAAAATTGAATCTTTCTTCCTTCATATGTGTCCAGATCTGGGAGCTCTGTTCTTTGTTCATGTTCGTGCACTCTAGTCTGTAGTCACTTAGCCATTTCCAAGCATTGACGCACTGGGAAATATCCTGTAGGATGAACAGAGACCAATGTCTATCAGGGAGCAGAGACCGATGACACACACACACACCCTTTGGGCATGTAGATTTGTCCTGTGGAGGCATAGCCAGCCTGGGCTGAATGCCAAGGGGCCTGGCAGAGCAACTTCAAGCCATAATAGACATGGGGAGGGGGAGTGGACCAGGCCAGTTACAAGATCACGGGCAAAGCAACAAACAAATTTGGTTGATATATCAAATGTGCCTGTGAGATGGAGGAGTAGTGGTGTGTGGGAAGGAGCCAGAGAGAATGCTGTCAAAGCAATATCTGACAGTTCAGCATCATTCTCTGAGGAAGGGGAGCCCAAGCAATTTGCAATAGGGGAGGAAGCAACAGGAGCTGAAACTCTATTGATTAACATGTCTGAAGTAAAAAAAACCAGAACTAATTATAGGTGGGAGGCGGGTAGATGGGCCTATCACACACGAAATGGTCAAATTGAACAATGATGTATAAAGGCGAATTCTCTTCAATGATAGTTTTTACACTCTGACGATGTTAGCAACAGCTAAGTGGATAATATACTTTAAGTTTTGGAGATCATGATATCTGTCTCTTTTTTTATAACTACACCTGGAACTTGTATTTTTAGGATAGTTTGATAGATAGATAGATATAATTACCTTAAGTATTTAAACACAAGTAACTTTAACTTTACAGTTCATTAACTTTTTTTGAGATTTTCCCCCCAAAAAATTACCACAGGCAAGGAACATACCAAAAAGAGTTTGGAAAACATCAGCTGCCATTTCTATTGTCAGGGAAGTTGAAATTACCATAAGTATATCTCATATAATACTTTGGCCACCTAATGAGAAGGAAAGACTCACTGGAGAAGAGCCTAATGCTGGAAAAGACTGAGGGTAAAAGAAGAACGGGACAACAGAGAATGAGGTGGCTGGATGGATTCACTGAAGCAGAAGGTGTGATCTTAAATGGACTCCAGAGGATGGTAGAGGACAGGAAGGGCTGGAGGAATGTTGCCTATGGGGTTGTGATGGGTCGGACATGACTTTGTAACTAACAACAATAACAACAAAAAATATCTCATAATAAATATCTCATATAAAACTCTAGAGAGGACAAAGTTATTTTTGAATAATACCATTCTGGTGAACTGAAAAAAACTGACTTTGACAATTAGGACAGATTTAGACACATGGTAACTGATGTGGTAATATAGTAGTAATGATCCAAGAGGAAAATGTGAAGTAGATTTTTTTTAACAAATTATTTTTTTGTATGTGCCAGTGATTACTATTTTTACCTTCCTACAGAATCACCTATATCTAGGTCAAATGTCAGGCAGAAAGAGCACATTTAGGATTCAGATAGATGAGACTTGAGAAGACTGTCCAAGACATCAATCTCCTATTTTTGTCTGGTATTTTCTCTGGAGGAAAATTCATCGTTGGCTGAATTAATGCATTAGTTCTTAGCTCTTCAGCCAACAAAGATTTTTTTTCTGATAGTAAGAAAAAAGGGGGTTTTTTTGCCACCAGTAGAAGCACAATAACATTCATATTAATATGAAATTTCTTTTAGGAGATATATATATATATATATATATAAAATTCAAACTATTCTTGGGTGGGGGCTAATTATACCCAAGGGATTTTAATTTCTCAGTAACACTGTTTTGACAGAGATAAAAATGTTTAACAAATACAAGTTATTTCTCAAGATACTGACAAATTTATTTTAGTATACATCAATTTTTTAATTGTGGAGATGGAATTCACACTCTTCTTTAGAAAAACTAGAATTCCTTTTCTAATTATTAAGAGGAAGTTTGAGAATACACTGCTCTTGTTCCCCGAATGTGAATGATACGAGCTCTTTTCCACCAGCAGAAGCACAGTAACATTCATATTAATAGGTAATTTCTTTTAGGATATATGTTTAAAAGTCAAACTATTCTTGGGTATTGCTATTCAAAAATCATTTTAAACAAGAACTCTAAGATTCTGTCAAGGATGACTTCAGGTTCCTGTTCCTCTTATTGGAGTGACAAAAGCACATTTGACTGGAAGTTCTGTGTGTGAATTTTGACAGCACAATGCTATTTTGGTCAAACCCCGTACACATACGTACAGTACTGCAGACGTGGCAGGATTGTGTTTCAAAGAATAATTTCCACATGACAGTCACAGACACTCAAAGTATATTTAGAGATGCTTAGAGGAGATCCTAGAAATATTCAAATATATACAGTAATTGTAATTTTTTAATTTTTTTGCATTAAAAATATCTATTATGATATGTAAAATATTTGGGGGAGGTAGGTTTGTAAAATATGTGAAGCACTGAAGCAGCTCGCTTACACATCCAACAGCTGGATCTTCTGGAAGGCTCAGCATGATGAGTTTGAAGATTTTTCCAAGGTTGTCAGCACACACTGTACTCGTATAGATAACTCTTCTACTAAGAATGCAGGCACAATGCAGGAACTGTGGGGGAACGTCTAGGAGACAACATGAAAAACCCCTCAAAACAGCCCTATAGAGATGAAGCTTCTTCAATATTTGAGTAAAGGGATTTCAGTCATAGTAACTCATTTTGTTGAGGACCCCTTTAAGTGTTCGACCGCTATTAAAATATTTTTTACTTTTACTTTCTGTCAGATGCTGTTGGACAAGCCCAGCAAAATAATGTCCAATATAAAGAATTGACTATAAAAGCAAATATTTTTGTTTGCAATAATCGTTATTAGCTTCATTACCAATCACACATCTTTTCCTAACTGAAGCCAGTCTTTAACTAAACATGCCATTCATATTCATGCCAATACATTCCATTTTTCTCTTTTTTGACCTTCTAAATAAATTGATTAGAGATACCAAGTCAAATAAGGCACTTAGAGAATATAGCAGATAGCATAAATCAAAATGAGGAGTGGTATCACCCTGTCATAATTTCTATTACCCCAAGTTCAAGGTTGCAGCCATCATCGGGGAAGAACCCTGCAGAATGATTGCAAGCCAGAGAAATGTTTTCAGACACTGTATTTTTTTTTAATTTGATTTATATGCTGCCCTTCTCTGAAGACTCAGGGTGGCTTACAATGCGTTAAGCAATAGCCTTCATATTTTTTTATATTTATACAAAGTCAGCTTATTGCCCCCACAAACTGGGTCCTCAATTTACCTACTTTAGAAAGGATGGAAGGTTGAGTCAACCTTGAGCCTGGGGATTTGAACTAGCAGTAATTGCAGACAGCTGGGTTTTAATTACAATGCTTAGTCTGCTGAGCTATCCAGGCTCCTGGATAGGTTGGATCTATAGGAAACATTAATATAAATAATGCAGCAACAGCAATAAAAAGTTGAAGGACAAGAACAGAGAAAAATGACGTTTTCTAATAACAGTCTCATTATAGAAAGCCTTATTATAGAAAATGCTGTCCATATCACTAGATAAGTTTATTTCATATTACATAGTTCTCGATACATTTTTGGTGAATAGTGTCTTGCTGTACATAATAAATCAGGATCAGTAGGGTTGATAGTTGCCAATTTTTTTATAAATGTAAGATTTTTTTAAAACAATTGAAGCTTTTATAGGAATAGAATTCACTAAGTCTGTTTTGACAAGATATTTTCTCAACATTTAGAACTTTAGAGTATACTAAACTAGGATAAAACATTTTCTGTTTTAATTACCTCATAAGTAAAGTAATTAAAAAGTTGATTAATTACTTAATAAAAGTTTAATTACTTCATAAGTAAAGTAATTAAAAAGGTAAAAGTTCCCCTCGCACATATGTGCTAGTCGTAAGTAATTACTTATGTTTAATAGAAGAATCTAATTTTTTTAATTTGCTATTATATTCCAGGTCCTGATATCTTGAACTTATTGGTGGGTTCTGATATCAGCTGTTGCCCCAGCATCCCTCGTCCAACATGTCGAGGATACCTCCACAAACGGACCCACTCTGGTATCCTGAAGGGCTGGAGAAAGAGGTGGTTTGTATTAAAGCATGACGGCTCCCTGTATTATTACAAACACAAAAAGGTAAGACAAGTGCAAAATTATTATCTACAATGCTAGGGTTTTGTGAAATTTAATGTAGAACTACATTGATAATTGTATCAAATAGAACCTTGGAATATGTAAGACACTGCATACAAAGCATAAAGGTTTTGCTTTTTGAACAGGTGCTCCTAAATATTTAGTTTTGTTTAATACAGATGACATTTTAGCATGCATTCGGTGTTCACATGAACAGAAACTTCCCATAATAGTCATTAAATTATATATTGTGTTTTGGTACAAAATGAGATTATCTTGAATGCAGGATGCTTCACTTTCGTTATCTATCATATCCAACTTCAAAAGTATGGAGGGGGGATGCTAATATATTTTAAAAACTATCTTAAGAGTAGATAATACTATGTTAGATCAAAGATCAGTATTAAGCAATTTCTTATATTTCTTTTGAGACACGCTTGAGATACATATATTTATTAAAGATTTACTTATAAGTATAGGTTGCTTATTAAAAGAATTAACCTACCACAGACAACTGAGAATTTTAATATGCCTACCTGCTGTTTTGGTTTAATAGAACGAATGTTAAACCAAATCTGTTTTGTTCTTTTTATTATTGTTGCACTCAACAGCAAGCACAATGTTACAAATTTAATAATTCAGATTAGCTTGAATATACAATATATGCAAATGAGTTCCAGGATACAAGTTAAAAAGATTTTTTTCTTACACATACAGTATAGATATACAGTATATGAATTATACTATTCCATTATATGATGTTTGCAAAGTGCAGGAAAAAACTAAGAGTTAACAAAAGAAATTGAGAAAATCTTTAGTTAAAATCTAGTTTACACCAACATTATTAGCTATACCTCTCAATAACTTTCTGTCTTGATAAATAATTTTCACTGGGTCCATACACTAGTTCATATATTGCCTTTCATTTTTAAAATCTCATCTTTTTATTTTTGTGTATCTCATAAACTCCATCCAATCCTGACTTTCTCCTCATTCCATTCCTCTCACCTTATTTATTCTTTCTTCATATCCTAGTTAATAGTATCAAAAGCCACAGAAGCAGAGACACACTCCTCTGGTTATGCTCTCTTAACAAATCAGCTATAGGGGAACTAGTAAAATTTCCATGGCACACTACTTGCTCTAATAGTTTTCCATTTATAACTTGTACTTATTTCTTTTTGATACATTCGTTTTCAGATGCATTATTTTTATTGCAATGAACAGTCTCTATAATATTTGCTGCAAATATTTTAGGCTATCATCTGTGTATCACAAGTACTACTTATACATTTATCTGTAAAATCGTTAAACAACCAAAGGAAAATCACATATCTCAATGTTATTATTAGCTATCTGGTGAACATACTATTTATGTTGTGGATCCTTTTCTTCCATCATATATTACTTTTATGCCATTTAGCAATAAAACTTCAGTACCACATTCATACATACTATTCTGGAATCATATACTAAATTAACAGATAACACATTTTTTTCATACATTCATACCTTCCTCTCTGATTTGTCGAAAAGCAAAAATCTGGCCTGTACATTCACAGCCCAAAGCAGAGTTTCACTGCACTTTCCAAATTTTGTGCATTTTATGTCTCAGATTTTTCTGATGTTGCCAACATCTTTCCAGGTATACGTAACAAACTAACCTTTGCATGATTTTTCCACTGTTCTTAATTTTTATCTTTTAATATGGCCACTTATCAGGCACAAATACTGTCTTAACACACATTTCCACACACAAATTTCCCAATAATCCCACAAATTTTCCCTATAATCATTCATTACCATAGTTTATGGCTTCTCCAGTTTCACCATCTTCCTTTGCAACTTTACCTATTTTTTAAATTATTACAGGATTTATGATTTTCAAATATCCCTGTAATTTCAGTGTTCCTGTATATCTGTGAGGTTTATGTCCCAATCACCCACAACAATAGCAAAACGTTATATCTCTTGCAATTTGCTGTAGCATTCCTATGATCCTACCATGGTGGAAACTCTTATTTCTGGCCGAGTCTTGAAGCCATTAAAACCACCCGTTTCAGTGGTGATCTCACGGAAGAGGCTTCATAATAAACAAAGAAATAAATTATAGTAAAGTATAACATCATAATTATATCCAGGATATATCCATATGTGTTATCTTCTTCAATATGTCATCCTTAATTTTAGCCTACAGTTTCCATGCCTTTATAACCTTAAATTATTACTTGGAATTCAGACTATCAAAAGTGAGTCAGAATTTGTTCCAAATGTATAAATGATTCTGTATCTTTTTCACTGTTGGATCTTTCACATTTAGAATAGAATAGCAGAATTGGAAGGGACCATGGGGGTCTTCTAGTCCAACCCCCTGCGTAGGCAGGAAACCCTATACCATTTCAGACAAATGGTTATCCAATCTCTTCTTAAAAACTGCCAGTGTTGGAGCATTTATAACTTCTGGAGGCAAGCTGTTCCACTGATTCATTGTTCTAACTGTCAGGAAATTTCTTCTTAGTTCTAGGTTGCTTCTCTCCTTGATTAGTTTCCATCCATTGCTTGTTCTGCCCTCAGATGCGTTGGAGAATAGTTTGACTCCCTCTTCTTTATGGCAGCCCCTAAAATATTGGAACACTGCTATCATATCACCCCTAGTTCACCTTTTCATCAAATTAGACATAGCCAATTCTAGCAACCATTCTTTATATGTTTTAGCTCCAGTCCCCAAATCATCTTTGTTCCTCTTCTCTGCACTCTTTCTAGATCATCTTTCTTACATTGTGGAGACCAAAACTGGATGTAGTATTCCAAGTGTGGCCTTACCAAGGCATTATAAAGTTGTAGTAACATTTCACATGATCTTAATTCTAGCCCTCTGTTTATGCAGCCTAGAACTTTTTTGGCAGCTTCAGCACACTGCTGGCTCAAATTTAAATGATTGTTCACTAGGACTCCAAGATCCTTTTCACAGTTACAACTATTGAGTGAGGTATTTCATCATTCAGGGGTTTTTCTTTTCATCATGAATAATGTATAAAGAAACTAGGTCTTGTGTTTACTTGATAATGATATTCCAATAAGATTAAAAGGATTACATTTTACCCACTCAGACAGAATTCTGTATCTTCTATTACAGTGATATGAATGATAATTATGGAAATCAATCCAACATGTCCTGTTCCTATACTTTTTTAAAGTTTAATTTGGTGGCTCAAGGAGAAAAAGCTTGTTTCCATTTTAATTTCAAACCATAAAATTTGATTTTAAAAGAATCGTATCTAAACTACAGTTAAACTAGTAAATATGGAGTTCTGGTACAGCACAGCTAGAGGGCACTTTACTTCACTTTCAACAATGTATCCGTTATTTTACAGTACCTTACTTTCTAAAAGATACAATGTTAGTTAAAAACAATGTCCAGCAGGTGGAGAACTTTGATCAGAAATATTTCTCAAAGCATTGGAAACAAAATACAGGTAGTCCTCGACTTACGACCCCATTTGAGCCTAAAATCTATGTTGCTAAGTGAGAAATGTAAGTGAGTTTTGTCCGATTTTATGACTTTTCTTGCCACATTTGTTAAGTGAATCCCTGCAATTGTTAGCTTAGTAACACCGTGCTTAAGTGAATCTGGCTTGTCATAAGGTCACAAAAGGTGACCATATGATCCCAGGACATTGGAATTGGTTAAATAATATAAATATGAGCCAGTTGTCAAGCATCCAAATGTAAATCACATGACCATGGATATGCTGTGATGGTCATAAGAGTTAGGTTACTTTTTTCAGTGCTACTGTAACTTTGAACAATCACTGAATGAACTGTTGAAAGTCGAGGACTACATGTATATATACTGTCCAAAACCAGATAATACAAGATTGATGAAAGTGAGAGCTAGTAAATCAACATTCTGAAAATGTACAGCAGGACTTCTTGTTTCTTTTTGATTCAAAATTTAGATCTTTAAATTGGAAACAATATTTGCACAATTAAGTATTGCTTATCTCCCAGCAGTTCTTATTGATATGATTGATCAGCTAAATAACGATAATATAATCCACCTTCTATTTTGCCATTTTTCTCTACTTTGGTGAAGTCTAGGCATGCTACATCCACATTCAACTACACTGATCACTCACTCTATCAAAAAAAAAAGGAAGATCAGATTGATTTTGCATGATTTTTTTTTCTTGATAAACCTACTCAGGCCCTTCCAAGCATTGCAGATTTTTTTGAATGCTCACTGATTTACTGCTTCATCTTCTGTTCCAAAATTAAGGCAAATATCTGCTTCAAGCAGACAGACTATAGTTACAACCCCCCTCCCTTTTTTTAAGATAGCAACAGCATTTGCCTTTCTACAATCCTCTGGCACCATGACTGTCTTCCATGATTTCTCAAAGATCACCGAAAGATATTCCACTACTGCTTACTGCTATCTTTTATCTGGGAATCTGATTTTTCTTGCTTACGTATCTCTTCAATACATATATAATCTTGTTTCAGTCTTTTGAGCTGTTCATAATTTAGTAGGCCTCTAGATCAGGGATCTCCAATCCCTGGTCCATGGACAAGATGCCAGAAACTGGGCCGCACAAACAAGCAAAGCCCCATCCATGGGATGCAGGCAATATGTGAAACTATGCCCCAAAAGCCTCTTCACAGAACCAGTCCCTGGTGCCCAAAAGGTTGGGGTCCATTGTTCTAGATGTTTCTTTAAATTTCTTTTCCACATGTACATAAACACATCACTTTTAGATCAGCATCCAAATATTCAAGAAGATGACAACGAAGTGGATCTCTTGGCAATTATTTTGTTTGTTTACTTGATTCATGCTTAACCGAATGGGGGATTCATCTGTCAGACTGGAAAGCTGACAATCGTTCTTTATTGGGCAAGCATAGACAAAGCATTTCAATCATTTAAATAGGTGTTTAAGCCAGTTCCAAAACCTTCTATATCTCTATATCTATATTACATCCAGCATAGAACATTCCCACCCAACGTGGTACGTCTGCTGGTGAGAATTGTCAGTGTAAACAGTGTATTGCCAGTGTAAACATCTGGCAGGTACAAAGAAATCAGAGAACATTGTCTAATTCTAATCTATTTCATGTGCTATTTCCCAATCGTATTGAATAAATTAGCAATGCAATGCAGCCCTTTTTACTGTTTATGTTCAGGGAAAACCAGAGGAGATAATACTGCTTTATTGTGTATAATCCTTTCACGTTATTCCACTCATGCCCTTCTTCCTTCAAGCCTATTGCTAAGTGCTTTTCCTTTAAAAAAGGCTTAACTATAAATAGATTTTGGTCCAAGCTGTTGCTCCAAGAGGTACAATGTACATTTGCATTACATTCTGACAAAGAGCTTTATCCGCCACAGGCAGAAAGACATCTATTCTTTACAAGCATCCTACTATCTATTTCATTTACAAAGCTTCTGAAATGGCCACTGCCTGTCAATAGATTTGCTAATTAATCTCGCAGAGTCTATCTGGACTGTAATCCACAGAAGTGTAAGTCACAATGTAGTTTCCAGTTGCCATGATCCATCCTTCCTTCCATCCCACCCTCCCTCCTTCCCTCCCTCCCTTCCCTTTGTCTTATTAGGAAATTATTTGTTTTCTTTATTGATGGAACCAACAATGTACATTTTGAATGTTTGGCTTAGAAAGCAAACAGATATATGAAATAATAGATTGAAATGTCACTCTTTTCTCAAAGAAAGTGGGTCCCATTCATTTCAAGTCCCTGAGTATCAGAAGCATTACAAATATTTTATATCCCAAATGACTAGGCCCTGTTATGTACATCATCATCATTATCCTCTTTTAATGACCCCATAATCCCTTGCGAGATGGAGTAGGGGCAACTGAATGAAGCTGAGTGTTTACTGGCCGGAGGCCCTTCCTGTCACCAATGCGGAGGGTTTTTTTAAAAAGCAGATGTATTCTCAGTGTGCCCAGAGAAAGAAATATCTGCCTCTACCCAGGATTGAACTCACAGCCTCCTGATTGTGAGGCGACAGCTTCACCTATAGGCCACCATACCACTCTATGTCATGATGTACATTCATATTTTAATCATTGTAATTAAGAATAGATGCCCATGTCTGCATTAAGAATAGATGCCCATCTCTGTTTCTTCATGAAAGCTAAGCAGAAGTCCAGTTTCTCTCAACGCAAGCAGATTTTCTGAACATTTATACCTGTTTTGAAATATTAAAAAGGAACATCAAGAATTTACCTTACCTTACCTTTACCTTAGTTTAATTTAGCTTAGCTTAGTGTAGTTTTGGTTATATAAATTAAATAGAAACAATCCTTGATATATATTTTTGCTGCTGAAAACAAATTTGGCCCATATAGTCCGGCAAAGTGTTGTTGTTTTCAACCCTTTGTTTCCCAATAACAGGATCCCCAGATGAACTTTCATGGTAAAGCTAGTTAAAGTCACACTTCCTCATCTCTGCACACTGGTTTCCATCCAGACTGGATAGATATTAGAAGTAGAATCTGCCACTGTAATCCTTCCTCCTCTATTCTGCCATTTGAACTGACTTCCTCAACTTGAGGGTCCTCCAGAACTAAGGCTTTCCACTCCCATAATTACTTAGCTAATGTAACCATTACAATTCTGGAAACTGGAGCCTAAACTTCAAGAGAGCATCTGGGTTGGAGAGGCTGCACCTGAGTACCTCTTAATCAGGCATCCACGATCAAGTACTTTGTTTCTAAGCTATTGTACTTGCAGGAAGCACAGGATTTTTCTTTAGTCATTTATACTGAGAATTCTTATTGAAATGTAGCTCATACTAATCTCAGGGGACTCTATTCTCTAGCCAGCTGATGCACAGAGGCTTCTTAATATCTTAATCTCCCATGATTGATTCATAGAAAATGTGAAACTGCTTTAATATTAAGAAATATAATTGACTTCTTTAATTTTCAGTTGTATATAACAGTATAACTCAACCTTAGCAGCTTTTAGATAGATGGACTTCAAGCTGGCTGGAGAATTCTAGAAGTTGGAGTCCAGCCATTTGTAAACTGCCAAGATTGATAAATGCTGGCCTAGAAGTTGATCAGGAGAATCTCTGTTCCAGTGTCATAAAAAAAGCATAACTAACTGTGTAAGTGATCTGATAAAGCACCTCTACCACCCCAGACAGCATTATGCAAATAACTTCTGTTCATAAAAAATAAACCTTGGTATTTGGGTTGCAAGTTTTATGATTTCCATATGAATCAGGAACCTACATTGTAAGATGGCAACACTTGCATTTTGTAAGTAGGACTTGTGACTCTTCAGAGAGTCAGACAGGTATCTTTTCGAGTCTACCTAGTGATGTAAAGACTTAAATAGAGGACCTCTGGCATTTAAAACAGAGGCTTTGTTGTTGCTTTCATCTTGCTTCTAAGTTGTTGGCCATTTCTCTTCATTTTTATTTCACCGTTGGTTTACATTTGGGTTTCAGCAAATAAAGCTAAATATCTAGAGATAGTTTTCTTTTTTAAAAAAATATGATAGCCTCATTGGGATTGTAAAGGGAGTTCTAGGCAAATAAAATCCCTGTTCATAGCATTATAAAAAAATGTGCTGCTTATCCTTTGGAATTTTAGAAAAAGAAGAAACATACTGTGAAAGCATCAAACAAAACTCTTCACATTGATGAAATCACAGCTGTCCAGTTTTATTGTTTATTTTACCTAAATATAATAATAGATAAATGAAATGCCTTTTGAAACTACAGTAATCTGGCTAGAATTAACCACAAGATTTGTTTGTGCGTCTGTGTATATAAAAGCATAAGCATTTGAAGTGAACTGCTTTCTAAAAATTTGTCTAACCAAAATTTGTAATAAAATATCTCTTTAGTTTTTACGTGGGAAAGTTGTACATCAAATTCAATAATTTATAAGAACTTCATCAAAATCTGAAAGTGAATATTTTACAACTGGACACCTTTGCACAAATTATATGTTTACAGACACACACACACACACACACAATTAACCTACCATATTTGCTATGATTACACAATAAAATTAAGCCAGACTTGAAGAGACTTAAGAGCCATTCTAAAGCCTTTTTATATTTGTTTTGCTCCAGCAGAATTTCTGGATCCATATATATTTATGCAATGTCACCAGTTTAAAATAGCAATGTCAATATATTTTTATTAAGTGCTACAGTAGCTTGAAGGAAAGGCATTAACTGAATGATGATTTCTCATCATCTAATTGGTCAGCTGGAGGAAACACTGATTGGCTGATAGTGATGAGCATACACTTAGTGTTCAAAAATTAGAGAATTGAACATGGAACACATGGCCAGTTTTCAAATGGTTTCAAAGGTCTGTGGACTGGAAATGGAGTTGGAAGAAAACAGTAAACTAAAATTCAATGAAGTAAAACATATACATTGTACTCAAATTTTATTCTGTATTTATAAAATGTGAAATACCATACTATATGTACAGTTTTCACAGTGCTTTGCTAAATCCTTATGCTATTGTTTGATCAATGAACCTTGAATTGCAATTTAGTCTTACAGAACCCTGGAGGAAAATAACTAGAGCAATGTTTCTAAAAAAAAATTCTAATGCTTTGATGTCATCAAATAGTTGTCTTAATTTATTCAACCCAGACACAGTGTCTTTATTTTTAAAAAAAACACTTTCCTACAGCTAAAAAAAAGCCATATAAATACTCTGGTTCCATGCCATATAGAGATTTATAACTAATCATTAGTATCTTGAATTGTATCAGAAGCAAATTGGGCGCCAGGGCATTTGACAGAGCAAAAGTATAATATGGACTTAATGGACCATCTGAATCTTCTGAACATTCTTCAGGGTCAGCCCTATATCCAGTGCATTGCAGTAGTCTATTTGGAGGATTACCAAAGCATGAACGATCATGTATGGGGCTTGCCTATCCAGAAAGAGGCACAACAAAGAGCTGTGGGAAAGCCCTTGGTCACATCTGTTACCTCTGTTTGTAGACCCCCAAATTGTGCAATAATACAGTCTGATGCAGAATTAAAGACTGGAAATCATCAGCTCCAAGATACCCTAAAACCCAAAGTACTCCATCTTTCTGTGATTGAATTGTGTCTTCTCCTTTCCTGTGCAGAACCCACAGAAACCAGGCAATGAGATAAAACCTGAATTGCATCAGTTGGTTATTCGGAATAGAGATATGGAGCAGGGTATCATCAGTGTATTGATGATACCACACCTCAAGATGTTGCATGACCTTATCCAGTGTTTTCAAGTAGTTAAACATGAGCAGGGAAATAGTTGAGCCTTGAGGCATTCCACACAATAGGAGCTGTGAGACATCCCCACATCCTTTATTGACACTGTCTAGAACAAACTGCAGAGGAAGGTTGAGAAGCAGCATAAAACAATATCCCAATTCCTAACTCCTGGAGTTGGTCCAGAAGGATACCAGACTTGATGGTATCAAAAGTTGCTAAAATGAACACCGTATTTCCATCCTGCTTCCTCCAGAGATCATTCACAGTTGCAATCAACACTGTTTCATTCAGGACTCTTTGATGGCAGAAGGCAAACACCTTTTCAACAATCTTCCCTGAAATTTTTCTCAAAACAAAATTTAGGTTTAGGAATGTTTCAGGAGGAGAGATTATGCCCTTTAAAGGACAGCAGAACTGCCTCCCTCACAAGGATGCACTCATGCTGCTTAGACTTAGCATACACAGTTTCCCAATCAGCCTTGGTTAGCTCAGTTAAGGATAAAGGTGAGAGGGCCAAACTTTAAACTCTAACAATCCTTTCCACTTCCTCAAGATTAACAGGACCAAACTCAGCCCTAATAACTGAACTAGGATGTATTTCAAGTCTACTCCAAATGACATGCACTAAAGCTAAGATCTAATTTATGCTAACCATAGTTAGGAATTCATTCTATAGTTTTAGCTTCAGATTTATGCTTCCATTTTGTATCCGCTCAAGGCTCAGCTCCATAAAGTCATAAATGCATTCTCGTTATACTGGTGGGACAGATTTTTGAGACTGAAAGGGCCTTCCTTTTCAGTCTTAAATTAAAAAAAAAAAGTTTGCTGGCATCCAATCAAGTCATAGTTTTAAATTTCCCTAATCCAAATAGTCTGTTTATAAAAAATGTTATGAATGCTGACTATAATACTATTCAATTTGAGATGCCTCCCTTTCTCTCAATTATAAAAATATATATTTGATGGCAAAGGTTTTGAGTTATATTAGTTCCTGCTACCTCTTTGGTTAAATATTTATAACATAATATTGATCAACAAACATCAGTATGTAAAATGACCAAGATTGAGAAAGAAAAATTGATTGCTCATGAAACAGAACTCGTGTAACATTTTGAAGGGAATTTTTTTCCTAATCACTCTTCTTAAATTCAATTGTAGGAGATTGGTTTGTTTAACAAGGGAGAAGGGACAGGAACTGATATCCCTGGTCTATCTGATTTAAATCCTATTCAATTTTAACTCCATATTGGACTAGTTCCTTATCTAAACTCTATTTTCTGATTTTATTTAGGAATCACAGTTGATTTACAAACATGTTGCAATAACCTGTCAATTATAAAATCTAATTACTATTGTCCAACTAGATTGAAAATATTAATTTTTGGTTACAAGGCAACATGATATGCCCATTGTCATCCAACATATTCTGTAAACTTTAAAAATATTATCATGGCACTGATGATGAAAGTGGAGGAATATGGCTGGAGGAATTGGCCTCCTCTTTCCAAGCTGCGCTGTTAGAAAATATAGAATATTGAGATATCCTATGTATAGGACCATTAGACAGAAGCATAAGTGTTTCACAATTTGACTAAATTAGGATTAGATAAACAAATCTTGCTAAATAAACAAGACTTTGCCTTTCATCCTCCAGCAATTAAAATTGCATCATAAGCACTCTTTAAGCTTGAATTTGTTGATTTTGTTGTAGGATGAAGGAAAATGCAGACCACTGGAAGTAACAAAGGTTGAAGGTGCTGAAATTGGCATGGATAACAGCCTGGGCAAGCCTTTTGCATTTAAATGTGTTCCTCAGGCTGGAAACAGGGTTTTTTATTTCCGTGCTACATCAGCCCAAGAAATGAAGAGGTATGTTCCACTCACTAAATTAGCATATTTTTTCTTTTTTTTGTGTTGCATTTATTAAATTATGTAACAAGAATACTCATCAGCCTGTTGTGGAAGGAGGGAGAACAAACATATGGCACTCAGACTTAATTACAGTTCTCTCTTTCTCTGGCAAGAATTGTCTCTGTTAGCATTTTGTTATTCCCAGTAGTGGGGGAGGCTTGTGGGGGGGGGGGGGGCTTGGAGTCATTTCTCTTTTTTCTTTAATGTATCAGTTGTGTTAGATTTCATCAGAATTATATCTGGTCCAAGATTCTATTTTTCATATGATCAACAAAAATTCTACCAAAAGTTCAGAAGCAAAAAAAGAAGGTTGTAATGCTTTCCTCTATACTGTTCCTTGTCTATTCAGAGACATATTTTGTCTGCCAGAACTCCCATTAGTGCAATTCCTTGGTGTCATGTGTGTGTGTATGCGTATGTACTCCAGAAGTACCATCCCTGTTACTGACCACTACCAGTACTGATGATCAAGATAATAGCAAGGAGTGTTCCTTTCATTCTACTCTGTCTCTACAGATAACCCTCATTTAGTGACCCCAACCAGAACCTGTAACTGGGTGGTTAAGTGAAATGGTTTCTAAGTAAAACTGTAATTGTGCCTATGAACTTCACCTTTCTTTTGCTTTGCAATGTGAGGATTGGTCATAAAGTTACTTTTTCAGCATCATCATTATTGCAAACAATTATTAAACAAGACAGGTGCTAAATGAGGGCTACCTGTACACTGCTTTTGTCTGATTGAAAGATTGATACTTTTAGGCACTGTCTTCAACCTTCTACCTACTGAAAGAACAAAATATTCTTCCTTCTCCTCTCCACACCCTCACAATGAGGATTCAAGTGTTACCTCAAAGCAAGTTTCTTAATATAAAGTTTTGTTTTATTACCTGGCTCTAGATAATCTTAACTGCTCTACTTACGCACAATGTGGGTTTGTTTGTTTGTTTGCTTGGTGCTTTGAGTCAGTGTTGAGTCATGGTAACTATCTAGTTTAGTTCTTGCAGTTACCTTGTCAATATTTTTGGAAGTAGTTTGCCATTGCTTGCTTCATAGAATTGACTGACAGTGACTGACCCAAGTTTATCCAGTTAGCTTCATATCAGGGGCAGAAGGTGGGGGTGGCTTGAACTCACAGTCTCCCAGATTCTAGTTACTGGTATATGCCTTAAACACCACATCAAACTTACTCACTTGAGCAAATGTGTATGCTAAATTCACAGCTCAGAGAAGGAACTAGGTGTTCCAGTGAGTTACCATCCGTTCTTTTGGACTAGACAAGTAGAATAATATCAAATGTGTGTTGCTCAAGAGGCTTCCATCTTTTCTTGCATAAGCCTTTCAATTGCTGTTAGTCAATGCATAACTCTTTTCTTCCGGACAAAACTATACTTTTTTGTGTTTTTCCCCAAAGGTGGGTAGATATCATGGAAAAAGCTGCACATCCTATTCATCAGGTAATATTATTTTTAAAATGTTAAAAGTAAATTTATTATTTGATATAGAGGTTAGGGGAGACTGGAACCTCAGGGCAGATATGAAGGGATGTTGGGGGTCGATCATTTTTAAAGATAGTAGGCTCACCATCTGAATTACAATCCAATGTCCAATTTATAGGACCTCCTCTAAAAGGCAGGTTACAACTGACTACAATTCTGGCTGTTGAATGCCAGGTCATTCTATAATAAAGCTGTCCTCATATATGATTTGATAATGGATGAGAGAGCTGACCTGGTTTGTATCATTGAAACCTGGGTAGGCAAGACAGAGCTTTCCCCGCTCAGAGATGTGGCTACTTTGGTTTTATGTTGGCCCTTAGAGGATCTGCCCTGCAGATAACCAAGTGAGAGACTATCTAAAGAAGACTGTTGCTGTTGTACTATCCTCCCTGCTGCTCAGTATCTTCCCTGTCTGAGCTTCTGGTTTGATTGCTGGGTTGGTGATTGAAACCCAGAGGTGAATTCCAGCAGGTTCTGACAGATTCTGAACAACCTGTAGTGGAAATTTTGAGTAGTTTGGAGAACTGGCAAATAACATCTCTGGCTGGTCCCAGAGTGGGTGGGAATGGAGATTTTGCAGTATCCTTCCCCTGCCACGCACACCAAGGCACACCACGCACACCAAGCCATGCCCACAGAACCAGTAGTAAAAAAATTTGGATTTCACCACTGTTGAAACCCTTAGCCTTACCATACTGAGAAATTTCAATTTGCTGCCCAGTGACATTGAGTCTGGAGTAGCTGAGTAGGTCATGGTTTCCATGGCAACTATGGGCCTGTTCAAGTCATCAGGTCCCAGGCATACTGAACGTTGCACACTAAAGCTAATTTTTGTCTTGAGGCAGAATCACTATATTTTTTGGGATCAGCATCTGGGATTGGGGATAAGGGGCATTGTTTTACAGTGGTTCTCCTCCATTCTTTGTTTAGTTTCAATTAGTGTTGATTACTAGGGAAAGATTCTGCACATGACTCCTCACCTGTGAGATTCTCAAGGTTTGACATTCTCACCAATTCACTCTGTCTGTGTGTATGCATGTATACAAATACGCATGCACATACACTCATAAGCACGCTCAGAGGGATGGCCAGTCAATGCAATAAAAAAATAAACTTCTGGAATAAATGGCGTTATCATAGCCATTTTGTTTTCTTCCTAGTGTTTTCCCTTACATGCAAGGTCCCCCCCCCCTCCTGCATATTCCCAGATCCTTGGGAAGAACTGAAAGATGGATAAAAATGCCAAATCTAGTCTGAACATCTGGCTGACTGTGCAACAAACCATAATAAATGCAAATGTTTTATGGGTATTTCAGCTCAGGCTTGAAACATGAGTCAGTATAACAAAGCTCATCCTTGACAGTGAGAAATAACTGCAACTGGATGCTCAATCATCTAATTGTGTCGATGACAGGGCTGCCCCTTAGAAACTTCTCAAATTTCTGTGACATTTTAAAGGCTAGGAAACGTATGTGCAATAAAATGTCATGGAATAAAGTTGCTTTATCAGCTCCAATCCACAGGAATTTATGATAAATTATTTTTTTTCAAGAGACTTAGATGTCATGAAGTTGATTTATAAGCAAGTTCCAGAGTGAACGCTGATGCCTAAAAATAGTTTCTGGGATTACATTTTAATTGCCTCATTTAAGGGCCCTATTTAGGGAGCATATCAAATGAGTATCAGTCGAATTAGGAAGTACCTTCATTTAACAATAACTTTATTGTCATTGTATGTGTATACAGAGTATAGCCATACAATGAAATTCACTTGAAGACCAGGTCCAACACATATAACAATCCCCAAACACACCACCACACACCACAAATTCCGCACCCCTAAACCACCCAAACATCCACACAACAGATCAAGTAATGTTGTCCAACAGCTCACTGATGGTGGCCCTTTAATTCATTGTTTAGTGCAATTATAGCTCTGGGGTAAAAACTATTCAGAAAACGTGTGGTCCGAGTTTTAATTGTTCACTACTTAAGCAAAATTTCTACTACTGATATAATTTCTACTACCAAAATTTCTACTACTGATATAATTTGTCAATATATCTCAATATATCAAATAAGTGTTTCTTGACGTCATGAAATGGTCACTTATAGCAAATGTAATGATGTTTAAGAATTGAATGTAGTAGACATTCTTGTGATAGAAGGGCACAAACTGGATATGACAGACATTTAGCCTTAAAGGCATTTGTTGTATACTGAACAAATAATTGATTAGTCCACTTTTAAACACATGTAGAGATATTTGCATGTCAGCAGTTTCTGTACAAGTGGGAAAAATTGACTTATTTTCTAATGTTAACATATAGAACCATGTGTGGGAAGATGTCACCATGCACAATACAAGCCTTCCACCACTTGCTATCAAAAAGCCAGAGTGCCTAGGGCTTCTCCACCAGCTGGACAAAACCAAGAATATATGGGTTCAACATTATTGCATTTTGAAAGATGGTTGTTTATATTTTTATGCTGGCATACGTTCTACACATGCTGTTGGTAGGTGGATCTGCCCTTCTGTTTTGCATTTTCCTCTTTAGAGAAATAGGTTTTTTCCCCCTGAGTTACATAAAATAGTTTATAATATCTTGTAATATTGTGTTAATGGTAATATTATAATTCTAATGTTATATAAACTTCCATAGCCTTTTGAATTATGCTAGAAAAAGCAATGATCTTCTCCCACTAATTTATTTTATATCCTTCTTAAAATATGTAAGGTAGTTATATAACATATATATTTAGACATCATTATAGCAAATGGGACAGCTGATTGCATCTTCCATATGCTAAATGTGTGAGGACAGCCTTCTATTTAGCATCTGTATATTAGAGCCGAAAAAAGATTTTGGTGAAATATAGAGACATGTAGATGTGTAGATGGTGGCCATAACCATATACATATATATATATAAAATATATATTATTGGTCTCTTATTTTTCTCCTTCGTCATTGTGTTCTGTTCTATTTCAGTTTGTTATATATAGATATAGGTTACAAGTGGGAGAAGGCTGGAAGGGCCTATTACATGCTCAAGGGCTAAATTGATTAATGGCATATAAAGGCAGAGATCTCTGTAATGGTAGTTTAATACTCTGACGATGTCAGCAGATGGCTGACGAAAACTTAGTAAAATAAAATTATAATTCTTTTAAAATTTTAAAATCTTAAGTTCCAGAGTTCGCAGTATATCTGCTTCTTTTTTTACTAATATACCTGGAACTCGTATTTTTAGAATAGTTCGTAAAGATATAGGGGGGGGAGGGAGAGGGAGAGATCTAGATAGATATATCTAAATCTATCTATCTATCTATCATCTATCTATCTATCTATCTATCTATCTATCATCTATCTATCTATCTATCTATCTATCTATATTGGGACCATAATATTGCAGTGTTTTTCTTTCACTGTGGTCAGTTTCACTCAGTTTTGGCAGAAGGTAGCAGTCAGAGCCAAGGGCCCTGGTTTGTGGGATCCCTCAGAACTGTGGTGTGCTTTGGGTCCTATCTATTATGCAAATCATCTCATGGGCCCCAAGAGGGCAGTTATCTCTGCTGTCATGATTGTGACTTTGTTGTTTTAACTTTTATAAGCTGCCCAGAGATTCATGGCTGAGTGACTAGCCAGAGAAATTAAATGTTTAAATAAATAAAAATAATTAAATTAAGCTTAAGTTAGTCATGTTTATATGTTTTATAGTTTTTTATGAAGCAATTTTCTGCAAATCAGAGAATTCAAAAGTCCTTTCCCAGATTGGTTTTCAGGCTTTTCATAACCCAAATATAATAGTGTGAAGTAACTGAAAGTCTTAGTAGTCTTTTAAATGATGAGTGGGAGTCTTTCCCATCACATATTTTGGAGTTTTTCCAGTATCGTTTGCCATTTACTTATTATCTTTTTTTTTAGGGGGCATTTATTTGCAGGGTTACACTGTGAGTGAACAAAGCCTTGGTTCCAGAAGATCTGTGATTGAAGTAAAGCCGCCTTCAGAAGAGTTTACTACTTTCTACTTATGTGCCGAAAGTGTTAATGAAAACCAAAGGTAAATAATTTCATCTTTTTTCCAACTATTTGTTTATCCCCTCCCCCCTCTTGTATATTTCTACTTGCCTGTTTATACTTTACTGTAGGTACAGAAAATAGAATAGAATAGAATAGAATAGAATAGAATAGAATAGAATAGAATAGAATAGAATAGAATAGAATAGAATAGAATAGAATAGAATAGAATAGAATAGAATAATAGAGTTGGAAGGGACCTTAGAGGTCTTCCAGTCCAACCCCCTGCTTAGTTAGGAAACCCTGCATCACTTCAGACAAATGGTTATTCAACATCTTCTTAAAAACTTCCAGTGTTGAAACAGTCACAACTTCTGGAGGCATGTTGTTCCACTGATTAATTTTCTGTTAGGAAATTTCTCCTTAGTTCTAAATTGCTTCTCTCTTTGATTAGTTTCCACCCATTGCTTCTTGTCCTGCCCTCAGGTGCTTTGGAGAATAGCTTTGCTCCCTCTTGTTTGTGGCAGCCCCTGAGATATTGGAGCACTGCTATCATGTCTCCCCTAGTTTTTCTTTTCATTAAACTAGACATACCCAGTTCCTGCAACCATTTTTCATATGTTTTAGTCTCCAGGTCCCTAATCATCTTCCTAATCAACCTCCAGTCCTAGAAAAGCCTAATTATTTAAAAGGGAGCTCTAATTGTTTTCAAATAAAAATATGAATATTCATACTTATGTGAAAACAAATAATGTTGGTCTTTAAAGGTAATTTTTGTAGTTGCTATGGGCTGCAACTCACTTCATCGAATAGAAGCATTATCCAAAACTGACAAAGTTTATAGATTTATATAAAATGGGTTTTAAAGATCTTTCTCTATATATAAACTTACATATGTATAAACAAATATTAGGAGTATCCTTCATGTTGTGCAACGCAAAGAAGTATCTTATGTAATACCCAATTGCAAATACATTCAGCAAGTTACTGTATACAATAGCACTAATTGAGTTTTTATTATCCATGTACTTTAATCTAACATTTAACATTGAAAAATCAAGTAGAAGTGCTAAGAGAGGGCAATCAAATTTGCTGACAAAATGTAATTTAATAGTTCCACAGCACAGTCTTCCATTAAAGTTCTGCCTGGGTAAATGGTAACTTTGGATCAATTCCAAAAACAAATGAAGAAATGTAAGCTCTTTGTGGAAAAAAAAACCCCAGAAGATGCCTTTCAAATATTAAGTAGTCAATGATACATTCATAGATCTGCAAATTATTAGATCCATTCTTCAAAACAAAGTTCCTACAAGGTATTAAAAATTAATAAACTGATTATGACCCAAGTTTTCCTGAAGAAATGCTTAAGCCAGGCTGGATAACTTTAGATCTAAGTGACAATGTGATCCCCAAATTTCTTTTTCTCTCAGAAATGACTCAAGGACAGAAGTACACTAGTCTGTCCTCTTTGAGTCAGAGTCATGAAAACTAAGCCAAACTATAACAAAACCAAGCCCACTTTGTAATATTCCTCTGTTTACTGCACCCCAAAACATTATTTTGCCCCTTTATGTATTGCTCCTCTATACAGATACTTTCATAGAGTATCTGTATAGAGTAGACTTGGTATCCTCCATAAGTGTTAGATTTCAGTTCCCTTCAATCAATGCTAGAATAGGTTTACTAGGGATTTTGGAGTTATTGTGATAGCAAAGGCTGGCATAATAAACCTAAATATATATTAATCTTTAAAAGGGATGTGTGTCTCATGATATAGATAGCTATACCCTTGAGAAGTCTTTCACATAGTCAACTGAATCCCAGTTTTAGCCATATTTATTTGGCATAGACCCAATTAAAATAATTTACATATTGTGGATTTAAATGGGTTTATACTAAGCTTGACTTAATATGGATTCAACCCATCAACTCAGATGATTTAAAAAAAAAATTAGTCAAGTGAATAATCATTTAATACAGCCAGCACTGTGAAAGAGCAGGAGAATTTTTTCATCTCTTGGCTTGAATGTATTAATGCTTACGTATTTTCAAGGTAAGGTAGATATATATGTAGAAGCAGTAAGTAAAAATATTGCAACTTGTGCAATCTTTGCAAAGGTTAGCTTTCTGTAAACTGATCCAAAGAATGAAGGGTGATGGTAACAAATGGATATGACGCATTTTGAAACTCTAGGTGAAGAATTCCCAATCTTGGCAACGTAAGATGTGTGGACTTCAACTCCCAGAATTCCTGGCTGGGGAACTGAAGTCCACACATCTTAAAGTTGCCAAGATTGGGAACCTCTGTTCTTGGTGATACAGGATTTTTTTTAAAGATATGTTTGATATCTCACTTACTATGTTGTTATTACATGTGTTTTAATTTGCAGTTAGATAAAAGTCCATTCAATTAATGATCAGCTTTGGCTTGCCCTTTTTTCCAGGTGGATCAGTGCCTTGCGAGCTTCAGTCAGTAAATGGCTCCCTTGGAACAAGGCCACAGAAGACTTCATGCATTGATTGATATAAGAAGTACAATGTGAAAGGAAAACTCAGACTTCTTTACAACAACTGGTTCAGGCTTTTGTTATGAATTTTCAGAACATGAACGTAGCTGCTGGCATAAATTCTTGATCGTGTCCTGGTATCCCATGAGTAGCAAATCCTCTATTTGTTGATTTTTTTTTTTTTTTGGAAGCATAATGAATTAAAGACTGTACACTCGGATGTTCCTTTATTTATTTCAGCATCTTCTTTTTCATTATTTGAGACAACTCACTGAGTATCTGTATCATTTGTATACAACTTGTTATGCTCTCATTTTCATTGTTAAGAACTTAATTCTCTTGAGGAGGCTTGCTAGTTTCTCCTTGGAGTTGTCATTTCCTTTTAGGGGATTAAAATGAAATTTTCCTGAATAATATTGCTTATTTCCACTAGCCCCTAGAGTTTTTAGTGTGTTCATGGGACAATAGTTGTTATAAATAGCAGCATGTAATTTTGTGCTCATGCTGTGCTGCTGACTTAATTATAGGTATCTCTTGTTACTTGTAACATCTGATGTTTCTCACAGTGGTGAGATGGTATGCTCTCTTCACAGTTTCCTCCAAATTCTGATGAAAACATAAGGGATAGTTTTAATGTTTGGGGATGTATCCAAAGGTTGCTTGAGTAGAAGATAGCTCAGCTGTCGGTTCTTTCTTTTAGATCCTGCCTTCACCAGGCGGTATGTAACATGAGAAGAAAGAGGAATCTTCTGCCATTTTCCACCCCTTCTGTTTTTTAAAAATAATTTTATTAAAATTTTAATTACATTAGTAAAAAAAATAATACAAACTAAAAGAGAAAACTAGAAAGGTACAAGAAAGCAAATACAAAAGAAGAAAATAAATAAAAAGACGAGGGGAAAATAAGAAAGCAAATTTCCACCGCATCACAAGCATAAACAATTTTACCTCCTCTTACTTAACAAATATAAAGCTTTTCACCTATAAGTCATTTCTTGACTGAAGGCAAATCCAATGAATAACATCTGCTCCAATTCAGTATCAGCAAAAAAACCCACAAAAGTGCTAAAATAACATATATTAGTTATATATGTTATTGCTAAAGTGCTAAAATAACATATATTAGTTATTTAGTTAACATATATAAAATTAAACATTGCACATCTTAATTTTAGCTTAAGTACATTTAAAAGGCATAAAGTGGTCCGGAATCCTAGTGTAAACAAAAGACTAAAATTTAACATGACATCTCTCCTTTAAAGAGAACGAGCTCACAAAGGTGTCTTACTTTAAGTGGAAAGACAATTAAATACAAAGTCAGTTTAAATCCTGTCAGATTAAAATACATAAATTAACTGTAAGAAAAAGTTTAAAATACAATACATAACATTTTTCCATTTCAGATATCAACAGGTCCAAAGAGAACTACACCAAATAATAAATGTCCCATTGTAAAATTTATTGTAATAAACATTCCATAACTCAATTCATAACTATAAGCAAATCCACATTTAGAAGGCATAAGTAATTCCGATATTCTAGTATGAACAATAAAATTCAACATGACAAAGAAGGACAATTTCTCCTTTAAAGAGAACAAGCTGACAAACATTATTCAGCTTAAAGGGCAGGTGTAAAGCCAATTTAAATGTTATCAGATCAGTATTCATAAAGTAACTGTAGGTGTAAAACTTTGTTAACTGAAAACAAATCTATATAGAACATTATTCCAGTCCAGATATCAGAAAATCCAAAAAGAACCACACAAAATAACATGTACCCTTTTTAACCCTGATTAAATACAACAACTTTATGGTCCTTTGACATAAACCAATTTTGCTCTTCAATCCATTCAGATGATTGATGATTCTTGTTTTGAATTTCTTCAATACTTTAAAAACTTTTGTGGGTCCAGCAAAGGAAATTATTCTGATTGATCTCTGGGATTACCATTATATTTCCTTAATTCTTAATTTCTCATCCATTTTTTTTTAATGTCTAATGGCAAATTCTTGTTCACATTGTTTTTAGATGGACTTCGTTGCAATCTTTTTCTGTAACATCTTCTAGGAACATTGTTTTCAACAAGACATAACACAGCTGATATTATTGATTCAAAGTCGCAATGCAGTTCCTCAAAAACTGCATGCCATTATTGTTTGTCTTATCAAAAACATTTTCTTTCCCATAAGAAAGCATTGATTATTTAAAATTAATTTCAAAGTCTTAATACCCAGAGTTCAATATTCCCATGTTTCCTGAGCTCTTAATCCATTTAAACTTTCTATACTTCAAATCTTGTCTTCCTTTCTGCTATTTATTTTAAATTATTAAAGCTTATAAAAATGCAACTTCACTTTCTTACACTGAAGATTAAAGGTACTCCGTGTTTCCAGCCTTATTTTAAAGCAATTAATAGGCAATTTCCTATTGCTGTCTATCAAAAGTTACCTTGTAAAACATGTGGAATGGGCATTTTTCAATTGATTTGGTACAGGGCATGGGCAAACTACCATCAGGCTTTATTAAATTTATTGAATTAGGGCACCTCCCAGTAAAAAAGAAATGATATCCAGGCTGGCAGAAGCGGGAGAGAATGACAAGAGAAATATGAGTAGAGAATTGACTGATTAAACACCATCTTTTCAAATTTCACTGAGCTGTTCGATGCAGACAGAGATCTAGCATACAATGAGAAAAGAGCCCTGTCTGAGCCTTTCATCTCTTCCTGCAAATGGAAGTCCTGGAAAGGAATGTCTAAGGTTGGAAAAAGAGGGACATGCCCATAGGAGCCCAAAACTGGCCATCCACCCACCTCTTGACCACCCCAGCCATCACTTTCTCACAGATTGTGTCTACAAAAGAATTGTGGAAGAAGATGGAAAATACTACTTTAAAACTGGAAATATGTAATGAACTTGCCTCAGCTATAGATTATGCACAACACAAAGGTGACATCATAAAGACATGCTATTTAAAAATGATTAGAAGGGCATTCTCTGATTACCAAAACATGAGGGACTCTTTAAGCTCCACTCTTAAACATAGTTGCTAGGGAGAAAAAACTATGATGATATAATAGCTACCCCTTACGTTTCCCTAGACAGCGCTCTCTACCAGGAGGATTCAAACTACAACCTTCTTCCCATCAGTAGCTTGCCAGAAGGGAGCACACTTGTGCTAAAGTGTGCTCCCTTTTCTGAAATAAACATTACTGATTCAACAATAATTCAGAATCTTTATTATATAAATCCCAGAAATAGGAGAATATTGGAAAGAAACAAAAACAAAAAGGAAAGAGTGGCAAAAGAGAAGAGCAATGACTTCTGAGGAGATTGATCTCAGCTGGCTCTTTCCTCAGCCCAGGATTTCCTAAAGCAGAGTTGGGGGGGGGGAGGGAGGGAGGGAGGGAGGGAGAGAGAGAGAGAGAGAGAGAGAGAGAGAGAGAGAGAGAGAGAGAATCCCATTGTGAAACATTGCTCCATAAAATACAGTAAAATTGAATCTATTCTGCTTATATCCAGTACTGTTCTTAATCTCTTGTACATAATTCTTTTATCTCTAATCCAGATTGCTATAGATTAGGGCATCTTTTCTGATTTGGTTTTCAGCCAACCTTGGGCTTGACATCTCATAGGAATGAAGAAAAAAGACAGGGCTGAGCCCTCTCCTAAAAGCCCACCCAAAAGGGGAAAAATCCCACTCTTGACTGGCTTCTTAGCACCTGAATTTGCATGCTTTGGTTGTCCATATACCCAAGCATTCTTTTAACTCTTCCAGTATCTGAAGATCTTGGAATGGAGTTCAATATACTATGTATGTAATTGTTCATTCTTCCTCTCTAGTTAACAAAAGGTAGGATAAGAAAAAAAAAGTGTGTTCCTTTTCCCATTCCCTTAGTACATTTATTTTATTGAACAAGGTAAGGTAAAACTATTGTAAAAAGACAGCTGTACAGGCTAAGCTATTCCAAGGCCTAAATTATCATTTCTGGTGGCTTTTTGGATAATTATCCAGTTGTTTTAAATGAGACTTCAACATTACATCTATATGACCGATTGCTCTACTGATATAATGCCCATTCAGAGAATTGCATGAAATGTTTCACTGAATAAAGAAAATGAATTGGTTTCTAGAAAGTAAAATGTAGACAAATTATGTTTTGTACATACATAGAGTGACAATATTAAATGAGATGCACTTTATGTAGATGTTATTTAAGGCATAACATTTAGAAATTAAATATTTAAAAATTAATATTTTACTTATTTTTAATTTTTCTGGTCACATGCAGTGTTAATGCAAGCTTTAGATCCCTTGTTGCTTCTTGTAAATTCTTACTCCTAATTTGGCTAATTGCTTGAAGTTTCATACTGTTGCATCAGCTGGTTGAAGTGACTGCCAAGCTCCTGCTGATGTTACTACAGAAATTTAAAAATGCATTAAGAGAGCTCACATGAATGTGAAGATACATTGTGCAGAAAATAAATGCTGAAAATCTCAGTTTCATGCTTTAAAAATGAAATTAATAATTGCGTGAGCTGTGGGATGATTGCATATAGGAGATCGATTTGACTTAGAAATTCCTGAAGACACATTGTCTTAGGAAAAATTGAAATATTTAGACTAGTTGAAAGTATCTAAATGGGTAAAGGATTTACCCCGTCCTTTACTCTTGTCAACTTAATATTTTAATATTAAACAAATAGCTTATGATATCAGGATACTCAGGATATCAGGACACTCAGGAGCCTGAGTAGCGTAGGGGAGTAATGCCTCCTACAAAGGCAGCATTTAAGATCCAGCTGCTGCAATTACTTGCGAGTTCAATCCCAGCCAGGTTCAAGGTCGACTCAGCCTTCCATCCTTTATAAGGAGGGTAAATTGAGGACCCAGTTTGTTGGGGGCAATAAGCTGACTTTGTATAAATATAAATATACAAAAGTATGAAGGCTATTGCTTAACGCACTGTAAGCCCCCCTGAGTCTCCGGAGAAGGGCGGCATATAAATCAAATTAAAATAAATAAAATAAATAAATAAAAATATCAAACAAAATATTATTTATCTTTATATTTAGATGTCATTAGCTTTACTTTTCTAACTCTATAAGAGGAAGGAAGGAAGGAAGGAAGGAAGGAAGGAAGGAAGGAAGGAAGGAAGGAAGGAAGGAAGGAAGGAAGATACAGCATGAAGATTGGTACTGTTAGAAGATACTCTTTAGTGTTGCCAGTAAATTGGCTGGAACAGCAGGTTATAATTTAAAGTAACAATTTGCCATCTGCTACTAAGTCAAAAATATATACCAAGGTCTGAGCCAGTGTAGCACAGCTGAAAAACAAAACAAACACATATAACTTTATCATTGCATGTTCATTGACTTCCTTGTAATGTACTTTAATTTCATAATTTCAAGATTCATATAACATTACATCTATTAATATAGGTCCATGGAATGATTGGGAGTTAAGCTGGGAGACTATATTTTCACCAAACATTGTGCTCAGAGTATGAATAACATGCAAATGCATAATATCAAAGTACATTTTGAAAACATAAAAACCATGAATATATAAATCTATTAAAAACAAGGAGTACTCATCAAGTTAAAATCTACTGCAGCAAAGAAGTCAGTTTAAATGTCAGTGGAGATTCTCAATCATCCAGGCCATGGTTGTCATAAAAATGTTTTTCAAAAAGCAACTGGACTTTCTTGGGGGGAGGGCAGTTTCCCCTTGAAAATGTTTTACTTCTCATCCAAGAAGCTTCTTCAGTTCTGGCTGAATGTTGGTGAATAGAAGGATTTATATTCCTTAGCAGTCACCTAGTCATTACCACTCTGAAGTTTGGTCATTAGGCTCTCTGAGAGTTGTTGAGGATACTTACCCTGAGAGTCACCTGAATCAGAGTGCAAATGAGTGTGATACCCTATTGGGACTGCTGAAAGGACTGTGTTGTAGATAGAGGATAGGTGGTGTCATATTTCTCCCTCTCTGTTGAGAGAAAGCTGTTCAATTTTAATATAGATGGCCTCTTTGACACCTCTTTCAAACCAGTGGTCCTCTCTGTCCAAAATGTCCTGATAGGTTTGTTCTCCTGTGTTGTGCCATGTGTTTGTGAAGTGCCCAGTGTTCTTTTTTTATCAAATCCAGGGAAAGATTCAGCAGGAGCTCCTCCATAAAAGACAAAGAAGAGAACAATAAATAAACCAACATTTTCATTCCATACATTTCAGGAATATCTGAAAAGCTCCGGAAGATTTTCAACCAACACAACATATGTGTACACTTTAAACCCAAGAATACATTAAGGCAAAAGCCTGTCCACCCCAAGGATAAAACACCCAGACATAACCTAAGCAATGTGGTATATGCTGTGCAATACAGTCAGATGTGTGAAGACCTGTACATTGGTGAAACTAAACAACCACTTCGTAAAATGCATGGCACTGATTACTGGTAAGCAAATATAAACACTCAGCCAAAGATGATGAACTTGCAATTACTCATCTTCCTTTTCCTAAATTACCTTCCAGAAAATGAGGAAGTGGGATGAGCCCAAACTGTTGGAAATGTGGTTGCCATCAAGGCACCTCCTACCATAGCTGGCAGACGTGTCCCGAAGGGACAAAATTTTGGAAAACGATTCAGAGATGGATTTCAGAAGTGATAGAAGAAAACATTGATTTAGAACCAGAAACTTTTCTCCTGGGAATTCTGAAAAGGGCATCAGAGAAAAAAAAGAGGTATCTAATTATATATGTCACAACTGCAGCTAGAATAACCTACACTCAGTACTGGAAAGAGAAAAAACTACCGCCAGAAGAACATGTAATTAGAAAAATATTAGAATGCACCGAGATGAATAAGTTGACTTATGAGTTAAACGAAAGAGAGAATTTGGAATATTACAGTGTGGGAAATGTGGTATAAGTGGATAGAAGAAAGAAGCAAAAGGCAAAATAAGAAGGGGTGTAATGATTAATAATAACAATTAACAATAATTAAGTATTACCTATCTAATTATAATTAAGCAAATATGGAACACCATGTAAATAATCTGTATATATTTATGAACACTGCTAAACAGGTCTTTGGTTATTCGGGTCTTCTCCCATGTAAAATTGGAAGTGTCTTGGGAACGTTTCGACGAAGTCTCATTCGTCATCTTCAGGCTGGTGTTCAGGCTGGTGTTCTTGGCTTCGTGCTTCCAGGAGCAATGTGAGATTGCAGCTGTCTCTTCCTTTTAACTGCTAGTGGGGGTGTGAGCTGATTGGGTGTGAGCTTGGCTGTGTTCTGATTGGGTGGAGGTGTGTTCTGATTGGTTAGGGGCTTGGCTGTGCTCTGATTGGATGGGGGGTGTTCTGTTTGGGTGGGGGCTTGGTTGTGCTCGTCTTAGTCTGAGTTGCAGGGGGATTTGAGCTGGTGACCTGTGTTGTTGTTGTTTGGCTTCGTGTTTGTGGCCGTGAGAGCTCTTCATGCTGGTTGTCAGTCTGCTTCATGTATGGATTGGAGGGGTTTAGAGTGGCTAATGATGCAGCTGCGGTCTGGCTTCTGGTCCTTGGTCGTGCCTCATTATCAGTGTGGGTTTGAGACTGCTTTCTGCATGGATGTGTGGTGGTGACATCCTGGGTGGCTCTTGTGAGTGTGGGTCTGGTGTCATTCATCGTGTTAGGGACTCGTTTGTCAATAAGGGTGAGTTTCCAAATGGCTGGTAGGCGGGAGATATCGTCTCATTTGTTCATGCTGTGTGGGCGTTTTTCTATCTCGATAGCTTCTCTGATTATTCTGTTATTAAAGTGTTCAGTTTTAGCAATAGTTCTGGTCTTTTTAAAGTCAATTTCATGTCCTGTGGCTTTAAAGTGTTGAACCAGGGAAGAAGTTGGTTCCTCTTTTTTGACTGAGTTTTTGTGTTCTTCAATGCGTGCACTTATTCGTGCTCCTAGAAGCATGAAGCCGAGAACACCAGCCTGAAGATGATGAATGAGATTTCGTCAAAACGTTGCCAGGACACTTCCAATTTTACGCGGGAGAAAACCTGAATAACCAAAGACCTACATACACACACACACACACACACACACACACACACACACACACATATTCTTACTTTTCGTAGGTTTTATATGTGTTTTTCTTTAAGCCATGATTTTTCTACATAACCAAGATCTTTCTGCAACCCTGGTTGAGTGAAATCACATTCACTACTTTCCAGGATAAAAAGAAGGAAAAAAACCCCAGAAAGTAGTGAATGTGATTTCACTCAACCAGGGTTGCAGACAGATCTTGGTTACCTAGGAAAAACCTGGCTTAAAGAAAAACATATATATATATATATATATGTTTTCTGAGGTTTTCGCGGGTGTTTGTATGTAGGTCTTTGGTTATTCGGGTCTTCTCCCGCGTAGAATTGGAAGTATCTTGGCGACGTTTCGACGAAGTCTCATTCGTCATCTTCAGGCTGGTGTTCTCGGCTTCGTTCTTCCAGGAGCAATGTGAGATTGCAGCTGACCCTTCCTTTTAAACAACAACAATGTAGCTCACCAGCTCAAATCCCCCTGCAACTCAGATACGTAGACGACACCTTCATAATCTGGCCACATGGGAAAGAAAAACTGGACAACTTCCTCACACACCTCAACAGCCTACACCCCAAAATACAGTTCACCATGGAAATGGAAGCAAACAACCAACTTCCCTTCCTGGATGTCTTAGTCTACAGGAAATCCGATGGCTCCCTAGGACACACTATCTACCAGAAGAAAACACACACAAACCACTATCTGCATGCACTCTCACACCACCACCCAGCCCAGATCAACTCGGTAGCCAAGACACTCATCTACACAACAAAACGCTTAGCTGACGAACAGCACCTAAAAACCAAACTACACACTCTCACTAACGTACTAACATCCAATGGATTCCAAAGAAATAAGATTACCAACCTAATCCAAAAAGAAACCCCCACTAAAATTCAAGACAGAGAACAAGAAAACGGCAAAGCCCTCCTCCCATACATAAAAGGCACCACAGACAGAATAAGCAAAATCCTCCAGAAACATAACATCAAGACAGCATTCTGCACAAACCGAAAAATATCCACCATCCTGAGGAACCCCAAAGACAAAATTGAGTTAGAAAATCAAGGAGTATATGAAATCTCATGCACCGCCTGCCCCACCACATACATCGGACAAACAAACAGAAGAATAAGTGCACGCATTGAAGAACACAAAAACTCAGTCAAAAAAGAGGAACCAACTTCTTCCCTGGTCCAACACTTCAAAGCCACAGGACATGAAATTGACTTTAAAAAGACCAGAACTATCGCCAAAACTGAACACTTTAATGACAGAATAATCAGAGAAGCTATCGAGATAGAAAAACGCCCACACAGCATGAACAAACGAGACGATACCTCCCGCCTGCCAGCCATTTGGAAACCCGCCCTTATTGACAAATGAGTCCCCAACACGATGAATGACACCAGACCCACACTCACAAGAGCCACACAGGATGTCACCACCACACATCCACGCAGAAAGCAGACTCAAACCCACACTGATAATGAGGCATGACCAAGGACCAGAAGCCAGACTGCAGCTGCATCATTAGCCACTTTTAACCCCTCCAATCCATACATGAATCAGACCAACAACCTCCATGAAAAGCCCTCAAGACCACAAACCCGAAGCCAAACAACAACAATGCAGCTCACCAGCTCAAATCCCCCTGCAACTCAGACTAAGCCAAGCACAACCAAGCCCCCACCCAAACAGAACACACCCCCAGCCAATCAGAGCACAACCAACCCCCCATCCAATCAAAGCACAGCCAAGCCCCCAACCAATCAGAACACACCTCCACCCAATCAGAACACAGACAAGCTCCCACCCAATCAGCTCCCACCCCCACTAGTAGTTAAAAGGAAGGGTCAGCTGCAATCTCACATTGCTCCTGGAAGAACGAAGCCGAGAACACCAGCCTGAAGATGACGAATGAGACTTCGTTGAAACGTCGCCAAGATACTTCCAATTCTACGTGGGAGAAGACCCGAATAACCAAAGACCTACATATATATATATGTGTGTGTGTGTGTGTGTGTGTGTGTGTGTGTGTGTGTGTGTGTAAGTTTTGATGGGCATATATGTGTGTACAGGTAATATCTCGGGTTTCTTCCCGTGTAATTGTAAACATATCTTTATACCTTCTAAAGGTATAAAGGTATAAACATACACACACACACACACACACACACAGACAGACATGCATACAATTATGTATATGTATAAAATGGAAAATCAGGATAGATTTATGCCATCTCCATTAAATGATTTACTACTTTAAAAAAAAAAACAGATAAACATCCAGCTCAGAAATCTATTTTGCCGAAATTAATGCAACAAGGAGATCCTAGATGGGAGGGGAGAAGAATGCAAGCATTCTCCTAGGTGTCACTCTGATTTTATCAGATTGTTCAGTATTAAAGGCTGGAAAGGCTTTGGAGCAGGAGTGTCAAACTCAAGGCCCTCAGGCCGGATCTAGCCCATGATATGGTCATATCTGGCCTGTGGGGCCATTCTGGAAAATAAGGGGCTGGCCCATCTTGCTTCAGCCCGGTCTACCCAATGCGAAGAAGAAACATCACCCCAGCATGACCTCAGCCTGGTCTACTCAATGCGAAAGGGAAACATAATCCCAGCATGACTTCAGCCTGGTCTACCCAATGCAAAGGGGAAACATGCCAGCAGTTTGGGAGTGGCATCAAACTGGCCAAGCTCACCAGTTGGTCGCCTCCCATCCTGCCCCCTGAGGACAACTACAGTTTTATGCGGCCCTCAATGAAATTGAGTTTGACAGCAATAGCTATGCAATTCACAATGTACTTCTGTTGACCCTTGCCATTTTTAAAATAGTACACTAATGGGAGAAAAAAAGGCTTCCCACCTAGACTAGAAAAGCAAGTCAGAAAAGTGGATGTTTAATCTGGATTTGTTTAGGCCAGGATAAAGACAGACAGGGCATTCAGATGAACTGCCAGACACTTCCAGGAAGCAGTATGGAGTCAAGCAACATAGACAGTGGCTATAACCATAACAGTGAAAAGCACCTTTCCCTCTTTTATATTTGCCATGTACTGTTTTTAATCCTGGGTCTATGCATTTGATTTATCCTAACCAGAAGCAAGACCTTACAGGGAGGACTGAACATGGATGAATCTTTCCCATTCAGCAGGCCAATGGCCTCTTAATGTTTCCTGTTTTTTGATCTATATCTCAAACCCATTTTGCATTCCTCACCAGCCTTCTCTCATTCTGAACTTTAAAAACTACAGGTTCAGTTATTATCTCCTCTTTCCATTTCTTATACTGTATATCACCTTTTTATTTCTCAACTTATCTGTCTCTCCTATAATGGGAAGAAGGAACAACCTTGAAGAACAGGAGGAAGAGCTGCAAATGAGACAACAATATGATAGAAGACATTTGAATCCAGGGCAGAAATGTAATTTGAGAAAGTGCCTCAGGTGTGACCCTCTCTAGTTTTCATGAAGGTAAAAGGAGAGACACATTCAGCTTTCAACATTCTGTTACTATATCCTTATAATAAAGTGGCATTAGCTTGTGTGTCTTTAGCTTTCAAATTTGGTCTACCTTGGAGGCTGGGAGTTCTCTATCTACCCATATCAACCTCTTAACATTTCTTCCCATATTTCCTTTTTCATGAAAATAATTTGTACTCATTTTTCAGGATCTCTCAATTATATTCAACTTGAATACCTTCATGATTTTGAGCACATCCTTTGCTTAAAAATATCATATGCTGCCCCCCCCTTTCCAATCTCTGCTCTACCTGATTAAAATCTGTATTCCTGAAGTCCAAAGGCCATGACAGACTTCTCAGCATTTCCTCCCTAGTTATCTTGAACTTTGGTGAGATAAGCTTTCTTTCTTTCATGGTGTCTGACAACTTTAGTCCATCAATCAATTCCTCTCAGATGGTCAGGATTAGGTCAAGGCTGCCTGACCTCTTGTTCTACCTTCTGAAAAATTAAACTGTCACCAAGAGAGATCAGATGTCTGTTAGATCTAATCCTTTTAGCTGAGTTATTTTTCCAACAGATCTCAGGGTAGTTGAAGTCTTCCATTGCCATTATAGTCTCCTTCCTTAAAATCATGGAGAGTAGGAAGGCACAATTTATATCCTTTGCTTAAAAATATTACTTTCAGTAAATTTTCCCAATGGTACTATTTTGTTCATACTCCTTTTCTTCTTCCCCAAATGCTTTGAACTTCTACATTCTGAAATATGAATTATTTAATGGTCAAATGCATATTAAAATTAGAAAGCCAAAGGACTTTCTTTTTACGGAGTCTATTTCTTTTGAATGAATAATATCTGAGTTCTACATTCCAGCTATGATTCTCATCCCACCATGTTTCAATGAAACCTAAATTACATTTCCTAGTGAGATTTTCATTTTCTCCTGTTATTGCCTGGAGATTGGGAATAACACTGCTTGCTGGCCTCTCTACTGTTGTATTGAGGATTTGAGTACCCTCCCATCCTCTTGCCTTGTCCGCATCCTTAACATCCAGCACTTTTCTATCCATGTCTATGGACCTCTGCCCCTCTTCCTTCTGCTTTAATTTGCAATAATTCTGATTAAGATTACAAAGGACTTCCCCCTCACACCCCAAATATGCATTTCACTTATATTGTAGGGTGAAGCCATAGGAAACCCTTTTGTCAGTATTGTATATCATCGTCCAATTTAATTACAAAAACTTGACTAACAATAAGATCAACAATATGACCAATTTGATACTGATACGAATTATTCAGAGAGGTCATGGACTCCCTTTACTGGATGTATTCTATAACCTAAATGCCTTTCATTCAGTCACATGATTTTATATTCTAGATATGAAGAATCTATGGCCTTCAGTTGTTGGATTATAATTCTACCTTCTATATGTGATGGCCATAAATCTGGTTATTCATCTGTTTCCTTTTTCACTTCCACACATTGTTTTGGAGTCAATAGCAAATCGCAATGTAAAGATAGTTGCCAGTATAACAAAATTCATCATGGAGTGCAAATGAACCTTTTAAGTAATGGGATATTTATTGGAAGGTTTTCCTACTGTTCCATTAATTATTTACCTTTGAAACGGAATTCTTTTAGTATCTGCTCTCTGGCTGCCAAATTTTAATTGTCGTTGTCTGCCAGATTGCAAAGACAATTAGCTAGTATCAGAAAACTCTTACTCATTCTGGTATTAATAGAATGGAACATTATCAAAAAGCAGAAGAGAAATAAAATATCTCTGTGCAGGAAATCATGAAAAAGCATTGTAGGGCAATTTTATTATACTAGTAAGCCACGTAGAATAAATAGCACTTAGCAATAGTACTTAGATTTATATACCACTTCACAGTGCTTTACAGCCCTCTCTAAGCGGTTTAAAGAATCAGGCTATTGCCCCCAACAATCTGGGTCCTCATTTTACCCACCTCGGAAGGATGGAAGGCTGAGTCAACCTTGAGCCGGGTGAGATTCAAACTGCCAAACTACAGGCAATTGGCAGCCAGCAGAAGTAGCCTGCAGTACTGCACTCTAACCATTGTGCCACCACGGCTCTAGTTTATTCAACTACCAAAATTATAATCTTTCCATAGATTTTGTATTTTAGCATTCTATTAATTAGCAGGTTTTGTGACCAAGATAAATACCAGAAACTCTAAAGCAGGGGTACTGCTATGTTCATGTATCAGCCTGAGGCGTGGTTCATTGAATAAGCCAAAGACAGGTCTTGCAGATAAGCAAAAGTAAACTTGGCTTCTCTGGCTAATTCCTGTTTTTGATCTGTTTTTTTAATTGGACAAAGTCCCAGGAGTGTCCAGCAAAAGAGAACCCAAATAGGTCAAACTGACAGCCACAATTATGCACTTGAAGTTCTGCCCTCTTTTACATGCATCATATACATGATTGTGCCTACCCATCTTATTTGACATCCTGAGGATATCCTTGTAAGGCACAAAAGGAGACTATCATACTGCAGTCGTAAATGCAGATAGGTTGTGAAACCCCTGAATTTTGATCACATGGTTCTGGGGCATTGCTACAGCAGTATCTTGAGGACTGGTCACAACTACAATTTGTTAAGCACTGTCATATGTTCAGTCATTGAACGAATGGTTCTTAAGCAAAGACTATTTAATAGCATTTTCCAGATTAGCTAGTATCAGAAAACTCTTACTCATTGTGGTATTAATAGAATGGAACATCATCAAAGAGCAGAAGAGAAATAAAATATCTCTCTGAAGAAAATCATGAAAAAGCATTGTAGGAAAATTTGATTATACTAGCAGGCCACATAGAATAAATAATTTATTCAGCTACGTTCTCGTATTCTTTTGTCACACTAAACCAAATTTGACTCCAAATGATGTATAGCCATAAAACAATCCATGGTTTATTTTCCAATCTCTGCCTATCACAAAATCTCTCAAAAAATAAATAATAGTTTAGGAAGATGCATTACCCCTGCCGTAATATTGAAAGCTTGGAAATAGGAAAGATTATGACTTGAATCCAGAGTAATATTCTCCAAGTGAATGTGACTCCAAATCAGATTTATTCAGAATGTCCTTCACTGCTGAAAATTTTGTCCTTTGTTTCTTCTTCCTGGAGCTCTTAATATCTGCTCCTTAACTATTGAAAAAAGTGTCCCATTTTGCTGAAGCAGATTTTCAGTGATGTAGGACACACCAACATTGTGGATTTTTTTTATATAACATTTTTTATTTTTAATTTTGAGAAGCTTCCCAAAGTTGTTTGGAGTTGGTATAACAATTCAATAAATAAATATTTATTTTTATATTTATCCTCCATAGTGCTGCTGCAAATGATGAGAACCCTTTTCTATCCTCAGTAAGTCTACGATTTTGAAACACAAAAAGCTAGAAATATTTGCAGACTTTAATTATTTTTTCTTTATTGAAATAATTTTTAATAAAATAAAAATCATAAAAGAAAATAGAGATAATAAAGAAAAATAGTACATAGTGAAAAAATAAAATAAGAAAGAAAAATAAGATTAGAAAGTGGTGGCTTCTGATCTTCCTGATAGCAATTATAGGTAAAGGTAAAGGTTCCCCTCACACATATGTGCTAGTCATTCCCTACTCTAGGGGGCAGTGCTCATCTCAGTTTCAAGGCTGAAGAGCCAGCATTGTCTGAAGACGTCTCCATGGTCATGTGGCCAGCATGACTAAATGCCAAAGTCGCACAGAACGCTGTTACCTTCCAATCAAAGGTGGTCCCTATTTTTCTACTTGCATTTTTTACTTGCTTTCGAACTGTTAGGTTAGCAGAAGCTGGGACAAGTAACAGGAGCTCACCCCATTAGGCAGCACTAGGGATTCGAACTGCTGAACTGCCAACCTTTTGATCAACAAGCTCAGCAGCTTAGCCTCTGAGCCACCGTGTACCTTACTTTATAGATACATTTATATTTTGCATTCTTTCCCCTCCCACCCTCACTAAGGTTACAGCAACTTCTTCTTCTTTCCATAGCCTACCCCTTCTAATCTTTTTTCCCCCTTTTAATCTTCAAGCTCATAAATCCCAACTTTGTTTTTTTCTTTCTTCAGCAAAAGATCCATAAGAGGTTTTCTATCACTGGATCAAGGGAGGTATTGATCTTTCTCTAATCAAACAAGTTAATTTTGCCTTCTCCTAATTCTGTTGTCTTTACCAACCATTTGTCCACTATCAGAGTCTTTCCTTTTTGCACATGTAATAGTGTAACAGCTGTAATCATATGTAAAAATAATCTTCCATGGCTCTTTTCTAAATGGCTGTCCATTAAACACAGCAAGAAAAATTCTGCTTTGAGTTGAATGTCGATCTTTGTATCATTATATGTAATTAAACTCAGAAATTTCTGGGTTTTTTACACGTTCAACTACCCAAATTAATCTCAACTTCAAGTTATTTAAAGCCTTCTATTTGAGGTCTGATACAAAATATTAAATTTAGCTTATGATAGTAACAGATAAAGGAACTCTTTAACTAGTAAGTAACCAAAGATCATGAATAGCCTCTTTTTTCAAAACATTGTCCATGTTTATTCTTCTTTGGACAGACACTTAACCCCTTCTCTCTTAGCCTGCATCTCAATCAAGTCTCTACCACAAATTGCTCTTCATAAGTATGGTTGTACTCAATCCATAAGGGACGCAGTGGCTCAGTGGCTAAGACACTGAGCTTATCGATCCAAAGGTCAGCAGTTCAGCAGTTCGAATTACATAATGGGGTGAGCTCCCATAACTTGTCCCAGTTTCTGCCAACCTAGCAGTTTGAAAGCACATAAAAATGCAATTAGAAAAATAGGGACCACCTTTGGTGGGAAGGTAGCAGTGTTCCGTGAGCCTTTGGCATTTAGTCATGCTAGCCACATGACCATGGAGACATCTTCGGACAGGGCTGGCTCTTCGACTTTGAAACTGAGATGAGCACCGCCCCCTAGAGTTGGGAATGACTAGCACTTATGTGTGAGGGGAAGCTTTACCTTTTTACTTAATCCATACCACATCTTCTTAGGTACGGATGGGCAATATTTCCAAGAGGCCACATGAGAAACTGGGATTGGAGAAAGCTGAATCAATAGGACTGTGATCTACAAGCATATGTAAAAAAAAAAAAAAAAGTAGCAGCCATCTTCAGAATAAAAGCAATCTCAATGCATTTGGGAGGGAGGTTCTAAAATGTCCAAGTCTGCTCTTAAAGTCTTAATTCTCTGGTGATTAGTCAGGTGTTCAAGCCATCTGATTTTAGGAGATCCCTGTACACCATTTGTAGAAGACATCCTGACCATCTCCATTAAACAGATGTACTCCTCAGGACCAGCAGCTGTCTAAACCTGTTTTGCTGCAAACTGTATTTTTAAACCTTTTCATGCCCTGTGTGTATGTGCATGCGTGCGTGTGTGTGTGTGCAACAATCATTTCATCATATTATCTGACTTTTGTTTCACGTGACAGAACCTGCATCTGCATTTTCTACAGGTTGAAAGCCTTGAGGCTGAACTTGCTATAAACAACAACAAAAAATATTTATTTGGACTATAAGACAATACCATGGAAAGATAATACTGGCTGAATAGTGAGAGTTCAGACGTCAGATTTATATTCTCATGAGGTCAAAATAGATCCTGCAAGTTTAAAACAATAAATCTGCTCCCTCCCCATAAGGAGAATGTACAGAATAACTCAATGAACAATCATCTATACAACTGGGACCTGCATATTTTATTTAGAGAAGCATAGCTGGTGAAACCTGACAGATTAAGTGTTGTCTCCATGTTTCTGCCTTGAGATGACCTTGGGCTAATGTTGACACTGCGTAATATGAACACATCAATTACCCACAGCAGAAGGAAAAGTCTGCTGAAATCAGCCACTTGTAAAAGGCACTGGCAAAGGCAAAAGGGGGGAGGAGGGGGGAGAGAGAGAGAGAGAGAGAAAGAGAGAATGTGTTCACTAGAATAGAAATATCCACTGTCATTCACATCACTAAATCATGTCCTTTTCTATGCACACCATTTAGTTGATTTGCCAGCAGTGACTCATTGGAAGGACTATGTAGTGAGAGGTCAAAAATTCACTCATTATTTGTCGCATTATATCATTCCCTTGAAGCCCTGTTCCAAACAAAACCTTGGTATTTGTGGCATTGATTCAGAATCCAACCTTTCAATCACAAACTATAAGACCCACTGCTGTGAACAGAGGAACTGACAGAGGACATTTCATCATTAGCTGATGTAATATTATGCACTTTTCAGTTCCAGATACTCTATTCTGTAATTGTTCATTTTGAGTAAGAAGTAACTGGGGGGAAGGGGATGAAAACAATTTAAATTAAATTAAATTAAATTACCTAGCCGGTTTGGTCTAATGGTTAAGGCACCTGGCTAGAAAACTTGAGACAGTGAGTTCTAGTCTTATTTTAACCATGAAAGCCAGCTGGGTGACTGGACCAATCACTCTCACTCAGCCCAACCCACCTCACAAGGTTGTTGTTGTGGGAAAAATAGGAACAGGAAGGTGTGTGGGATATGTTTGCCACCTTGATTTGTAAAACATAAGGATATCAACAAAATAAATAAATATAAAATAGGTTAAAATGGAAATAGAAGGTATTATAAGATGTTGTTTTTTAAAAAATGGTGGATACTCTATGTAAATCTACCCCCCAAAATGTAAAAGCCTGTAAAAGATATAGAATGGCCCCACCAGCTGTCTTGTAAATGATAAATTTGTTACTAGCCATGGCCATGATGGATACCATTTTGTACAGATAAGGTATCAACAGACAAGCTATCTACTTGTGAGTGATCATTTTATGAGAAATACTAAAAATTCAAAACATGCCACAAGCCCTGTTGCTTGAAATCTCTATTACAACTTGTGTGCTTAAAGACCATCTCCCTTATCAGTTCACCAAAGAGCTAAAGCTGAGAATCCATGTGATTCTGGAAATGGATGCATCAGCTTTAATGAGCCACAGACAATGCTGCCTTCATGCTTTTACACATTTCAAAACACATCTTCCAAATTGAACCTGAAGCATTGCATAGCCGAGGGCCAATGATTTAAATGATATGGGGTTTTTTGAGTTAGTTTTTTTGTTTCTTTCATAAATGGCCAGCAAGGGCATACTGTTTAAAATTGGGGTCGAGTAAACAGCAGGGGCCATAAATCTTTCTTCCCCACATATACATATTCTGATATCTAAAAATTGGCTTGAATCCTTTGCACTTGTTACTTGCATCGTGGAAAATTCCTTATTGAACTGAAGCTACCAGAAGCTTTTTCTTCCTGCAAATGACAGATAACTTCTTCAGAGGGAACCTTTTGAAGCTATATAGCCTCTCTGCATGATTTAAAACTTTAGAAGATCAAGGTTTTAAATTATACAAGGAAGCCTTCATGGGTAGAGAAAACTCCTCACTGCAGAAAGTATCCTCAGCAAAAAGCCACATTGAAATTCCTATTGCATCTTTATGCCAGTTAATATCCTAACAGAAGATAACAACAACAACAACAGGATTAAACAACGTCAGAATATCCTTAGACAAGAAAGATGCATAGAATATACAAAAACCAGGTCAGTACTTGTAATAAGCCAAAATGTAAAAATATTTATTGACTATAAAATATTCAACCATCATGAGATATTCTCATATAGCACTTTTCATTCAAAATGAATGGAGAAAAATGTGACTACATATCTTGCCCATGAAGTGTCCCTTTATCCCAAAGAATTAGAATCTGAAGCACAAAGAAATCACTGGAGAAATACCTCCACAGTTCTAAAAACATAATTATTCAGACCAGGGGTGAAATGCTAACGGTTCACTGTGGTTCAGGCGAACCAATAGTGATAAAACTACCGGTTCAGGTGAACCAGTAGTAAAAATAAAAGGGCTACCGGTTTCTCCAAACCGGTATTTCCGAAGATCAGCTGTGCAGCGGGGTTTAGCTTTGCTAGAAAGCAGGAAAAGCACAAAGAAATCACCGGAGAAATACCTCCACAGTTCTAAAAACATAATTATTCAGACCAGGGGTGAAATGCTAACGGTTCACTGTGGTTCAGGCGAACCAATAGTGATAAAACTACCGGTTCAGGTGAACCAGTAGTAAAAATAAAAGGGCTACCGGTTTCTCCAAACCGGTATTTCCGAAGATCAGCTGTGCAGCGGGGTTTAGCTTTGCTAGAAAGCAGGAAAAGCACAAAGAAATCACCGGAGAAATACCTCCACAGTTCTAAAAACATAATTATTCAGACCAGGGGTGAAATGCTAACGGTTCACTGTGGTTCAGGCGAACCAATAGTAATAAAACTACCGGTTCAGGTGAACCAGTAGTAAAAATAAAAGAGCTACCGGTTTCTCCAAACCGGTATTTCCGAAGATCAGCTGTGCAGCGGGGTTTAGCTTTGCTAGAAAGTAGGAAATTCTGCTTTCTAGCAAAGCTAAACTGAGCTGCATAGCTGATCCCCTCTCCATTGTTCGACTTATCTTCCCAGGCCTCCTTTTGCCATGTATTTTGCATGTGTGCGTGTAGCACACACCAAAAGGATGCTTAGGAAGGTAAGTAAAACAGTGGGGGGGGGAATCAGCTGTGCAGTGAGGTTCCTGCTTTGCCAGAAAGCAGGAAATTCCTTGCTTCTACTTACCTTCCCAAGCCTCTTTTTGGCACATACTGTGCATGTGTGCATGAGCGCAGAGTGTACATTTGCTGCACTCTGTGCATGCAAACACAGCACACATTTGTCATGCAGTGTGCATGCACGGCCAGCGAACTGGTAGCAAACCGGTTCGGATTTCACCACTGATTCAGACACAAGTTTTAGTAGTGTATTAGCAGTGGCACATTATATGTTCATCAGAAACATACACATTTCTTTCATATATGACAAAAAGGTTCGTTTGGGAAGGTTTTTGTTCTTATGGAAATGGAATACCAGCATTTAGAAGGAAGAATTGTTCAGCAGGAAAGGTCATGGTTTGTATACAAATGGACCTTGTACCCGTGTCTGTCACATATGACAAAAAAGTTCATTTGGAAAGATTTTTATTCTTGCGGATAATGAATATCAGCTTTTGGACAATTGTTCAATGAGAAAAACTATGGTTTATATGCAAATTGGCCACAGATTTAAAAGCCACCAGTCCAATCCCAGCTCAGCTCTTTTCTGAAACGCTTGAAAGCACCAGGTAAAACTGACATATTTTATTTATTTATTTATTTGTTTATTTATTTGCATCCCACCTTTATTATTTTTACAAATAACCCAAGGTGGTGAATACAGTACATCTAACACATCCACCCCACAATATTAACCCTGTGAAGTGGGTTGGATTAAGAGAAAGTGACTGCTTCCTCTGTTTTGTTTTTTTAAAAATTGTTTAAAATACAATATGCCCCCCACCCCGCTTAGGAAGGATTTATTTTTTAGAGAATACTATAATCACATTTATTAATTTAATATGTTTAAATTCCCTTTACAGTATGAATCCATTTTTTAAAAAATTGATTATTTCCCCCACAGATTTTTATTTTTAGATTTACATTTTAGATTTACGTTTTTATTTCTTATGTACCACAGCAGTACTTCATAATGAACACCACTAGTGATATAGACCAGGGTTCACTGGTGGTTCGTGAGAAAATTTTGGTGGCCAGCAGAAAAATTATTTGCATTTTTTATATTGCACTAAATACTATTTATCTTTTTTAAAAATCATATTAATGGTCTGTGGGATTTAAAATTATGAATTTAGTGGTCTCTGAGGTCTGAAAGGTTGATGACCCCTGATCAGGGGTGAAATCCAAAATTTTTTCCTACCAGTTCTGTGGGCATGGCTTGGTGACCATGGCAGGGGAAAAATATTACAAAATCTCCATTCCCACCACATTCCAGGGGAAGGATACTGCAAAATCTTCATTCCCACCCCACTCTGGGCCAGCCAGAAGTGGTATTTACCGGTTCTCTGAATTGCTAAAAATTTCCGCTATCAGGTCTCCAGAATCTGTTAGAACCTGCTGGATTCACCCCTGCTCCTGATGTAGACAACATATAAATTTAATAAATAACTTAGAGAATCAACGTTTACTAAAATTAGAGGGGCATGATCTAATGATGGGGGGGCACGCCTTCCTGTGGACTGCCGGGAACAAAAGTTATCATCATTTTAAGAACCATATAATTAGAGGTGCCTTAATCGATATTTGGCTGGAAATAAAAAATATTATAAGAAAGTTCCCGGGTGGTTTTCCACTGTGGAGGCGGTCATGCACCCAAACACCATATCCTTTCAAAAAATTATACAGTACCGAGATATATTAGACTCAGACGGGATATTAAAAGCGCGCCAGGAACTCAGAGATGGGGGAATAGAATTAGATTGGTGGCCCTACCTTCAAATACAAAATAGACACAGAAAAGATAGGGATGAAGGAGGAGTTGAGTTAAACCCAAATAGATTAGACAAAATTCTGGAAACGAAAGAAGGGAAGACGATATCTAAAATATATAAATATTTATTAGAATTGGAATTGAGTAAGAATTTAATTAAAGGGCAGATGATTGCCTGGAACAAAAACATAGGCGGAAATATCCAATTAGAAGAGTGGGAAAGAATTTGGGAAAATAATATTAAAATGACAAAATCGGTAAGTTATAAAGAAAACCAATATAAGATATGGTATAGATGGCACTTACCCCCGTCGAGACTAGCACAAATGTATCCCAACTTAGACTCAAAATGCTGGAAGTGCAAACAGGCTAGAGGAACTTTTTACCATATGTGGTGGCTATGCCCCAAAACTAAGGCATACTGGGAGAAAATTAGAATGTGGATAATACAAATAGTAGGAGAAGAAATTGAACTAGACCCCAAGATATTTTTATTAGGAATTTACAAACAAAACATTAGAAAAGAAAAGATATACTTAATACACCACATAACTACCGAGGCGAGAATAGCGAATGCACAAGTATGGAAAAAGGAATATTTGCCAAACGATCAGCAAGTAATACAAAAGATATATTTGTGTGCGGAATTGGATCAATTAACGCAGAAATTAAAAAATGAGGAAAGCTCAAAATATTCTAGGGTATGGGATAGATGGTACGATTGGATCAAAGACAAAATGGATAATGATACTTTTAATTGAATATGAAAGTTAATTTGAACGAGCAATATATGTTATTATACTCTTAGTGAATTGTAAATTAAGAATGAAAATTGGAAAGGTATTTGTATGATAGTCTTATATAAGTACCCCTGATGACTTCACCGACAAAAGGCATGTGGATGAAAGCAATGAATGGTATAATGTATGTATATATATGTATATGTATGTGTATATGTATAGTAATCACATATAGATACTTAAGAAAGTAGAAATGAATTTCACCATTGACTACGATTTATGGACATGGATTTTTTAATATGGTTTTTATCTGTTTTTGTATACATTCGAAACTTTGTAAAAAAAAAAATTTAATAAATGAAATAGACAAATAACATTGTTTGTTTGTTTGTTTGTTTGTCGCATTTTTATGCCACCCAACTCCCGAGGGACTCTGGGTGGCTAACAACAAAGAATAAAACAATGTGAATAATATCCCATACAAAAGTTTAAAAAGAAAAACATTAAAACCCATACACTCCAATTCATGGCCAGGTCTCGCAAGATCACCGTAGCGGGATCAACGGCCCCAGGCCTGCTGGAAGAGCCAGGTCATTACCGCTTTCCGGAAGGCCAGTAGGGTGGGGGCAGTCTGGACCTCAGGAGGTAATTGGTTCCAGAGAGCTGGGGCAGCCACAGAGAAGGCCCTCCCCTGCAGGCCTGCCAGCCGACATTGTTTAGCTGACTGGACCGGAGGAGACCGACTCTGTGGGATCTTACCGGTCATTGGGAGCTATGTAGTAGAAGGCAGTCTCAAACATAGCCTGGCCCTGAGCCATGTAGGCTTTAAAGGTAATAATCAACACCTTGAATTGCGCCCGGAGGCCGATAGGGAGCCAGTGCAGCTCGCAGAGAATTGGTGTAATGTGTGTGTATTTAGGTGCACCAACAACAGCTTGCATGGCTGCATTTTGGACCAACTGTAGTCTCCAAACACTTTTCAAGGGTAGTCACATCTAGAGCACGTTGCAATAATCCAACCATGAGGTAATGTTATCTCATTAAAAGAAAATAACAGTGCTAGACAGCAATAAACTGTCTATAAATGGGGGGGGAGTACCGGTAGGTAACATGTTAAAGCTTCTTTCTAGTTTTGACGCATTTCCCCAAGGCCAAGCAGTAACAAAAGAGAAAAAACTTTATCATTTATTGACAGGAGATGAATTATACATGAATTGTATACATTGCACAAGGAGTCTTGTTTAGTGACTGCCTCAGATAGCAACTGTTTGCAGTTACGATGCTGATGAAAAAATAACTTTGCAATCAGTGCCCACATTTATGCCATTCAGTGTATCTCTCCGTGACATGTTTGCAATTGCAGTCATCACAGGTTGTCCTGTGCCTGACCCATTTTTTCTCCCCCATCCCCAGCGGAGAGATTGCTTAAATAAGTTACAGTATCTATTCCTGAGCAGCTTTTCCCAGCAGCAGCACTGCCTATAAAAAGAGCTAACCGCAAGTTAACAAGTTCAGCTCTGTGACCTTAATTAGTTGATTGGAATACTCTGCTGACTGACAAGCTGCTGCTTGCAATTGACCAGACCCTAATCAGTTTCACGTTAAAGGCTTCTGTTTGCCTCCTAAGCAGCTGAGGGCTCAGAGCTGCCAGCTGCTAAATAAACAGCCAGCATTAGCACATTGCTTTTGGTGTATATTCTCCACTATGTACCTGCTTATTCTCTTGTAACCTCATCTGCTCTGAGGAATGTAAATACAAATGCTAATTCCCTTCTTGCTAATTGTCCCAGCACAGAAGTGAGCATTCCAAAGGGTGAGAAGTGGAGGAAAGGGGCTATAGGATTTGTCCTCTTACCCTGCTTCGTTGTGAATCAAGTTCTGGAAAGCGTCCCTGCCATTTGGACTCGCCTGCTGTTTGAGGTGATGGCCTTTTGATACTGCAAAGTAAAGGAAAGCTGAAGAGCCTCTTTGGCTTACTGAGTAAGATCCTGATCTATAAACTAGAAGATTGTGAGTTCTAGTTCTACTTTAGCCATGAAAATTGGCTGGGTGATCTCAGTCACTCTCTCTTATCCCAGCCCATCTCATAGGGTTGTTGCTTTGGGGCAGGAGTGTCAAACTTGCGTCATTACGGCGATGTCACGTGACATATTGGGACTTTTTCCCTTTTGCTAAACTGGACGTGGTCATGTTCAGTGCGTGACACATCTGGCCTGCAGGCCACGAGTTTGACAGCCCTGATTTGGGGAAAATAGGTTGAGAAAGGAGTACTATGTATATTCACTGATTTGAATTACATATAAAATAATGATGGGGTAAACTATTAGATCAGGCCTGTCAAACTGGCAGCTGGTGGGCCAGATACGTCACCTGCAAACCACATCCACCCCATGAGGTGACAAAAAAAATCACAATACATCACAATATGGCCTGTGGTGCAATCGAGTGTGACACCTGTATATTAGATCATAAGTAAATTATAATCAAAGTTATGGTTACATGAGTTTTCATTCAGTGATCACTTCCTGGTCCTAGTGTCAATTATGGTTGCTAAATAAGAACTACCTGCACTGCTAAATAAGGATCATTTCTTAAACTATAAAACAGGTGGAAACCAGTGGTGGGTTTCAAAATATTTTACTAACGGTTCTGTGACTGTGGCTTGGTGGGTGTGGCATGGCTTGGTGTGGGTTGGTGAGTGTGACGGGAAGGATACTGTAAAATCACCATTCCCACCCCATTCCAGGGGAAAGTTACTGCAAAATCCTCATTTCCTCCCGATCAGCTGGGACTTGGGAGGCAGAGAATAGATGGGGGCAGGGCCATCAGAATTTTTACTACCGGTTCTCTGAACTATTCAAAATTTCCGTTGCCGGTTCTCCAGAACTGGTCAGAACCTGCTGAAACCCACCTCTGGTGGAAACCATGCTATTCTCACAAGAGTGTAGAAATAGCAAGATAGTGGTAAGGACAGCATGATTGAAGCCATGTCTCCTTTCCATAGAAATGCAAAGCAAGTAGAACTTCAATCAACCTGTTGTGATCGAAGGGGCCTTTTTCTGAACCCCTTCCCCACCGTCACTGCTGGGTACGGTCTAACTTGTACTGAGTTACTGCTATTAGTTTACCCTTGTGGTAGTCCTAAACAGCATGACTTAAGTAAAGGCTTCTTAATTCAAGCTATTTGGGGGGAGAAAAAATATGCCAGGAGTTGTAAACATCTGAGAATTCTGATCTTTGGCAATTCCAAAACGACACCCACATTTGAGAGTTGATACAATGCCCCATATTAAGCTGGCTTTCTTCCTTTGGCATCAATCTGAGGCATTTAAAGTTAAAATGAATGGCAAGGTCAGGATTTAGCAGATTGTTTTGCCTCTTGCAAAAAATAAAAAAATGTGGAGAGCAAACCTCTGATGCAGTCATTTGTTGTTAAGCAGCTGAAATAGGTCATAGTGCCTAGAGCAGTCAGTAAACTTTTAAAGCTGCATTAGCTTTTACATCAGCCACATTACATGCTGGGGTAGACAAAAAGCTTTTATGGCCATTTCCACTACATACATCCAAGATAGTGGAATTATACTGTAGATTCAAAGTACAATACAAAAATATATTAAATTATAAACATTAAAAGGAAATGTTAATATATACCATTTAAAAATATGTAACATTCCAAGTTTTGAAAATTGAGGGATGGAATGTCTTCATTGGTATTTATTTTGTTTAGGCAGTTGGGCAAGTTGTGTCAATATAGGTTAATGCAGTCTTTCCCAAACTTGAACTAAAACTCTCAGTGCTCACTGGCAAATTGAGAAGTATAAAAATGATATATAAGAAATGGAAACAGGAGCTTATAACTACATACTTGTAGCCACTGTCTAGTGTTTAGCTGACTGGAGAATTCTGGGAGTTGGTCTACCCGTTTTAAAGTTGCCATGGTTGAGAACCAATATATTAGTGTTTTTAGTATTTGTGGTTTTGCAATACAACAAGCCAAAACCTTAATTGGTACAGTAATAATTCTGATTGAATGCCGATAGGAAAATAAGTCCACCATTTCTAGATGACATTATCCTATTTGTTGTTTAAAAGAAAGGGAAGAGGAGCAATGCAGGAAAAGATCTTGAGTTACTCTGATTCAAAATAATTCCTCCATGTTTGTTTTCTTTAAACATCCAACTTGGCCTAAAAACACTTATCTTCCTAAACATTGGATTGCTAATATAAAAGTAAATCAGCAATAATTACTGAATACTATAATAATGTTATACCCTAGACCAGGGGTGTCAAACTGGCGGCTCACAGGCCAGATGCATCACATGCAGGCCATGCCCACCCCAGCTCCCCAAAGGGAAAAAAAACATCATGATATTTCATGTAATAGCAACATGATGCAGCGAGTTTGACACCCATGGTCTAGACCCGAGTTGGTGAACCTATAGCATGCATGACAGAAGTGGCACGCAGAGCTATTTTTCTGGGCATGCGAGCCATTACCAAGCTTACCTGAAACTGCGAATGTACATGTGCCCCAGCTGGTGTTCAGGCCTCTAGTGCAATTCAGGGGACCCAACTGGTCTTCAGAGCTCTCCTGAGCATGCGCGCATGTTTGTGTATGTGTATGAGATGACTGGTGTGCAGTGTGTGCATGCACAGGCAGCGTTTGTGTGCATGCATTGCACACGTGAAAGCTGTGCGTATGCACATATGGTGCGATTGTGCACACAGTGCGTGCTAGTGCGCATGCGTGAAGGCTGCACACATACGCAGATGGTGCACGCAGTGCATAGTGGGGGCATATGTGAAAGCTGTGCACATGCGCAGATGGTGCCGTTGCATGCGCAGCACATGGGAGGAGCCACACATTTCCATGGATGGCATGCGAGTGCATGCAGTGCACAAAGCGCGTTGTTCAACACTCGGTAAGTAAAAGGTTTGCCACCACCGCCCTAGACTATATGTAGTTTTACCTATAGCAGCGATGGCTAACCTTTTTTTTCTTGGATACCAAGAGCACACATGTGTGTGCGACAATGCGCGCATGTGTGCCCACACCCGTAATGTCTCCCATGTGCCTGCCCAAGCACATGCACCCCTGAGTTTCCCCTCCCCCTGCGCATGCATGCGTAACTCCCCTGCCTCAACCCTGTGCTCCCCTACCCCGCCACACATGTGTGCGCCCTCCTGGGCCCATTTTTGGTCCCAGAAAGCTTTAGGGAGGCCTGCCAGGCCCAAAATGGGACAAAGGAAGATGTGGCACAGGGTCCCCTGTGCATGTATGCGTGACTCCCTTGCCCCCTGCACATATGCGCATGACTCCCCCTTGCCCCCTGCACATGCATGTATGCATGACCCCCATACCCAGTCTCCCCCCACGTGCATCTCTGCAGACCAGTCAGCTGGCTGGTGGGAGGCTTGCACACGTGCAGTGGGGCTGACCTAGGGCAACGGCTCGCGTGCCCACTGAGATGGCTCCACATGCCACTTGTGGCACCCGTGCCATAGGTTCGCCATCACGGACCTATAGTATTACATTGTTTTAACAACTACATACTCCTCTTAGTTTGTTTAAATCAATTTCCAAATTGTTTTCCAAAATTTTCTTCGTTCTGTGATTCAGAAAGAAAGCAAAACATGACATGTTCTGCTGTCATATATATTCTAGGACTGAGAATTTTGCATTCAATAGAAATAAGTGTGAAAATACTGAATTTCTTTTTTATAAATGAGAACATCTTCAACAACAGTAACTATATTGTAGGGATGTTGTGTGCAAAAGTGCTGCTTAGCAACCACTTGTAGCTGGGAATATCTGTCCTGCTCTATTAACAAAATAAGGCTTTTTAAAACAGCAGCAACTGTAATTATACAGAGCATCGTGAAATGAACTAACCTTCATATGACTGATATTTTTTTATGCCACCATTCTAATTAAGAATGAGCAGAATTTCTCTTCTATTTGGACTACAATCAATAGTTAATCTCATTTCTCTCCATGCATTTTATATAGGAGTTTCTAGTGTACTGAGGCAGGATGAGACTTAATCTCCTACAGAGGCGATTCAATATATCTGATTAGACTGATTGCACTAAACTGTTAGGAAAAGCTGATGTGGAGGGATGACCTATATTTTAAGGAGTGTTTGTATCTGTGAGTGCTTTCTACTTGCAATTTCTCATTAAGCACCAACAGTATCATAAATCTCTTTACATCCAAGAAGAAACCACTGCAATATTTGTTTTTTAATATTCTTTTGCTGTTGACAAATTATTTTTTGGCTATGTAAGAGCTTTCTTTGAAATACAGGACAATTTTACTGAATTCTTTGTATTCATCAAATAAGCAATAACCACATTCCAATGGTTTCTAATATTTCTATATGGTGCTGTCTGTTTAGCATATCTTGAGGGTCAAATAGATTAAATATATGTGAATTAAGAGCTGGCCCCTGTTCTCAGGCTACATATTGTTATAAAATTTCAGGGGTGCCAACACAGTACTCCTTTCATAGCAAATATATGGATTAGTTACAAATAATATAGTGATTAAGACACCAGAATAGAAACCAGGAGACTGAGTTCTAGTCCTAGCTGGCTGAGTGACTTTGGACCAGTTACTCTTTCTCAATCCAATATTTTTTTTTTATTGAAAAGTTTTTACGAACATTTTAACAAAGTTTTGAGCCCCACCTCCCTCCCAATTATCCCTCCTTCCCCTCCCCCTTCTCCCCCCCCCCAACTTCCCAGAGCAAAATACAGGGTATTTCATTTAGCAATCTTAATCTAACATATACTATCTATAGACTCTTTTCATCTCTTTTTCACTTTATGTAGCTCCCTATTTATGTAGCTAAATAATAACATATCTTCTTAAATCCAAATATTCATTCATATACTATTTGAAACTTTTTAGTCCCATATTTGCTTTGAATATAATCAATCCATCTTTTCCAGTCCACAATATATCTTTCTTGTGATTGGTGTTTCAAATATGCTGAGATTTTTGCCATTTCTGCTAAATTCGATACTTTTAATATCCATTCTTCTATAGTAAGTAAATCTTCTTTCTTCCAATATTGTGCCACTAACAGTCTTGCTGCCGTTATTAAATTTAGCATCAAGTTAATTCCAATAACAGTACAGTCTGGGATAATACCCAACAAAAATAACTGTGGGGTGAAATTTATCTTTTTCTTAAAAATCTTCTGAATAATCTACCATATTTTTATCCAAAAAGCTTTAACTTTTTTACACGTCCAAATCGAAACTCATAAATGTTCGTCTCCACGGAAATCTTTAGTACAAGGTGAAAGATTTATACGATCTGAAGAGAAAATAGAGTATAGTCCAATATTAACTTACAGAGTTGTTGTTGTTATTGTGGAGAAAATAGGAGGAAGAAAGAGTATTGTGTAGGTTTGCCACCTTGAGTTTTTATTAAAAAATAATAAAGATAGGTAATAAATTTTAAAAATGCATAACATTAATATTTCCATAGCTCTTCAGCAACTTTTCATATCCTAATTTTGACACAAATTTATTAACTTAGTTCCCACCTTTGGCCACTGAGGGTGAAGGGGCAAAATGATGAATACTTTTTTTTTTTTCATCTCCAACCCAAAATATTACCAGACTGGCACTGGCCATCTGTTAGGTAAAAGCTGATGTTTCAGGACAGCTTTAATAAAATATATATTCTCAAAATTCATTGAGAGTCAAGAATCAGGAGTCAAAAATTCTTAAAATAGAAAGTAGTTCTATGAACTACTGAGCAGCTGCAAATTCATAGTACTATATATGATTATTTAGCTTTAATAAATGAGAAACTTTACCTTTTAATGCTTCACTGTTTTGTGTTGTTTCGACTGGTCCCAATTGAGGGAGGTATCCATTATGTATTTTGATGTATTTATTTTATTATTTTTTTAAGGTATACCAAGGCTAATTCTTTTCCCATTTCTTTCTTTCTAAATTAAATGTCATGACTCTAGTCTAGGTTTCTTTTCAAGTGTATTGATAAGTTTAGGCAATGTAATGTTTTGCTGCAGTTTTGTTGTTGTTCAGTCATGTCCAACTTTTTGCGACCCCACAGTGCTACAATTGAAGTAAGTCAAACCTTTGAGTGCATTCAGATTAACATATTAACATACAGATCTGCCAGTTGGCCTGGACACCAAATGGGGGAATTCCGCACTGGAGGTGGCTGCTAGATTGATGGCAGACTCCATTTCCCCTTCTCCACTCTGTGCTCTCCCTCCATCCATCCATGCATCATTTTGGTTAACATATTGATGTATGTACCGTTATTGTGCTCCTTTGTCATTGTTTATTTTATTGTTGTATTATTTCACTTTACTTATTTGTATTCCTTTCATTTTTCTTTCTTTTTATTATTGTAAACTGTCTAGAATAGCCCAGAGTAGGTGCTACAGGCAGCAAATTTAATAAATAAATAATTTATTAAATAAATAAATAAGAAATATATGAACCCTTTGCCTACACATGTTGCCCCATCCAGTCTAATTGTTCTAATTTCTAATATTTTCAGATTCCAGGCAAAGACAGTCCAAAAGTCCAAATGAGGGAAAAAGCATAAAACCCAGCTAGGAAAATATAGGCCCACTGGCCCTGTATTATATTACAGTAATCAAATACTACGATCAACCATATAAATTATAAGTCGACAGCAAGGGATATTTTCAAAATCATGATGTGCCCCCATAACCCTTATTTTTTTTATTTTTTTTCTATAATTGTTTATAGAACATACGGGAGAAATGATTATATATAGGAATTGTGATTATTACATACATGAACTATGCTTTCCTTGATGTAATTGGCTAAATCATTAACTTTTGAGGGGGAAAATGCTAAAATGTTAAGACAGCCAACTGCAGCAATGGATATAAGCAATAAAGTAATAAATGCTGCAGACATAGAACTAAGGAACAGTTTCAGAATTAAAAGGTGGCTACCGCAGAGCAATCATAACGAGCAGTAATTATTCAATTCAATACACACATTTCTGAATTAAAATTAAAAAGGCAACTCCCAGAGTAATGAGACCTGATTGTAATTAATATCTTTATTTGTGTAAGGTGTTGTGAATTACAGATCAACATTGTTGTGAAAGAGTAAAGAGCAAGGGAAATTATGAAAAGCAGAAAGATGGCATGACTTTTAAAATGACCAGAGATAATAAAACTTGAAATATATTATATGAATCCTATTCTCTGCTTACATTTTTAAAAAGACCATGCAGATCAGGGTTCTACCTACATTTACTACCGGTTCGCAATGGGGCCACGCGCACACGCTCTTCTGCATATGCAGAAGCGTTTTGATGATGTCAGGGCAGTGGTTCGAGCCTCCCACTGATTATACTACTGATTCTATTGAACCGGTGTGAACCGGGGGCAACCCACCACTGATGTAGATCCAGAATAGTTAGCAATGAACCTAATCCATTTCTCTGCAGCAAAGGAAGAAAAAGCAAATTAGGTGATTCCAGTGACTTGCTGGACAGCAGCTACTTTTGGTTCTCTCTCTTGTCTTTCATGTCACTTAGCAGCATCAGAAAGCAATGAAACAGGCAGAGCCCAGTTCAAGCTGAGACAATGCCAAAACATTTGCTATCTTTAGCTTTTTACTTACCTCAGCACCAACTCACATTTAAGATGTAGAATTAGTGGCTTGGCAGCTAAACCTCATTAGTAAGTTAGTTAATTCTGACATAAATACAGAAAGAGTGAATGTGACTTTCATTAGACCTGACACACACAGTCTATCAGTGAGAATCCAGGAAATTGACCCCCTATTCTGATCAGGAAAACAATGACTAACTAGATCTCATGAAACACTACAACAATTACCTTCCCCCAGTCACAGCTTTACTGGAAAGGCTTTCATTCAAACTGATGCAAATGGATATTTAACCTCTTCTTGCAAGTTTAATGTAAAATACCACTTTAAAAATTCAGAATAGAAGATAACCTAGAATTGCTTTGATCACTGCACGTTTTCTGATCCACCCCCAAATGATTAAAACTGAACTCAGATGTCAAAGTTTTGACTATTCTGTATATAAATAGTCAGCTACTATTAAATGACAATGAGTTTAATTGTATCTGGGCATAGCTGAGAGTTTCCTGCTGCTCTGTTGTTTACAGAAGACTATAGAACTCAAGCCTAGTTTCTCAACTGGTATCATCCATGGCATACTCTTTAATAAGAAAGTATTATGTCGGTGGGAAGATGCATTCAGACAACTGGAGCTTTTTACAAAAACCAGAGAAAGTTGAATTATCTCTTTAGTTCCATTTTTGTAGCCATTCTATTGTGTCCAATTCCTCTTCCAGAGCATTTCTAAAACTTAAATCTCAGCTGCTTCCTCTTGACGGGTCTTTAGAAATAGCACTTAGCACAGATGTACATGTTCTTTTACTTTAATGAGCTTAAGAACTGTTTCATGTTTTTTGACAAAGGAAAAGAATCGTAATACATTTTAATCAATATTATTTCAAACAATATTACATTTATGATGTTTTTAGGGAATTCAATTTTCTACCATTGAGGCAGAGTAGACAGATGTAAGGAAAACAAGCAAAAGAAATCCCATTGATGATATTTCAATGCCTTCTCAAATCCTGCTCTCATGTATTTCATTATCAGCATCTTTAAGAAGGCTTGCTCTCCTATCCCAATTAACATTCAAGCCACTTTTTAAGATCTTAAATTTTTGTGTGACTAAAAATACATAGAGATGTTGATTTAGTCATCAGCTGCTTGATATGAATATGTTCATTACATTTAAACAAAATACGAATGAAAGCTGCTAAGATGTTAAGTAACACTGAGTTTATCATTCAAAAAATATGTGTGTGCTGCTGTTATTTTTATACCATTTCCTTGTTCTGAATATGAAATTGTGTCAAAGTTCTTTCCTTAAACCTGTAATTCAGGGAGGCAAGCAATTTACTCTGCCTTTTAAAGAGTAAATTGCAAACTGCTTTAGGAGATCTTCAAAATATCCTGCAGAATACAGATAGAAGTATACAAATTGCAAATAAAGGGTAGATAACCTACTTCTGCAGAACTAAATTTTAAGTAAATAAAGTGCTGGAGTCTTGTGGTAATCCTCGGGTGTCAAACTCTCAGCGTCATGCCGTCACGTGACGTTTCGCAACAATTTTCCCAGAGCTGGGTGGGCGTGGCCTGCATGTGATGCATCTGGCTGCCAGTTTGACACCTCTGTTGTAATGTGGATTATATCTCATGTGGATATATAAAATCAACGTATTTTTTAAGCTTGGCAACTTTAAGGTATGTGGACATGCTGGCTGGGGAATTCTGGGAATTGAAGTCCACACATCTTAAAGTTGCCAAGTCGAGGAAATTGGTTAACCCATGACCTGCAGCTGACTTCTCAGTAACAGTTTATCAGTTTGACTGTTAGAAAGATACATAGGTAGCCATCCAACCCCCATTCCTTTTATACACACTTCCATTAGGATAGACCCCTGGAGCAGTTATGTAGAGCAGAAATAATCACCTGGTTTGGATATACCAGTGTTTCTCAACCTTGGCAACTTGGTGAACCTGAAACCCCAATGGACCAACTCCCTTTCTGGAGAAGAAGAAAGTCATTTGCCCCACCCCATCAGTTAAGACTGCTACTAAAAAAAGTTTCTTTTTTGTATCAAACCATACTTGGTATTGTTCAGTCTGGAATATATCTAATTAGAACTGATTTAATAGGATTTGAAGGCTCATATTACATAAGAGACGTAGAATCTAATATTCTATGATTCATCAAATCCCATTAGATCAGCTGTAATTGGATATATTCCAGGTAAAGCAATATTAAATGCGGTCTGCTACTAAAGCTGAAAGTTGTGCCTTCTAATGGGATTAATGGGGGAAAAACATTAAACATGATAAATAATTAAAATTTTGATTTGAAAAACCATTTAGTTTTAGTCCTGGCTCTTCTCATTTGTTGGAAGGTAGCTGCTGATTCGAAGTTTAAAGTTGGTCCCTTGGCTCAAAAAAGGCCGTGCATCCTTATGCTAAATACAGTTGTTCTGATTCTGAAAATGATACAGACCATGGGCAAGCACAGCATCTCTCTTGCTATTCATTAAAAAAAAAAAGTCTTCATTTTTTTAGATGTTTGCAAAACCCCGGACAGAAAAGGTGTGGCTCCTTTAAGGAGTCAATTTATTAACATTAATGGGAATTTCAAAGCAGCCACATTTTTTTTCCCCAAGGTAACAGAAGTTCACCAAGGATCTGTGCTATGGTAATTGGAGCCCCTTGTGAGTTCTGTTGTTTATTTATTTTTTAAATCTCATCTTTAAATAACTAAAGGTGGCAAACATACTCCTTCCTCCTCCTATTTTCCTATTTGGACAAAGAAAGAATGACTGGCCCAAAGTCACCCAAGCACATTTATGCCTAAAGTGAGACTAGAACTCACAATCTCCTTATATCTGCCTGGTTCCTTATCTATAAACTTAACTGGTTAAAGGTCATTTTGTTATTTTGCCTTATCTATTTTTATTGGGCTTTTTAATAGCATACTTTGTATTTCCATTGTGAGCCACCCAAGTCGTTTTGAGTTGGGAAGCAGCTAAAGCAAATAAATTACATTAAAATTAAATTGAAATGAGTTGGTCTATCTGCTTTACTGAGAAGAAGACATGTTTAGACAGATTCATGCAAGGGTGATGCAAGGATTCTATGCCTGGGTGATATTCTTTGATCTTCTTATACTATCTCTCCATTCATTTTAGTGTATGTGTGTACACATATAAGTGCATCTTTTACATTTAATGTGTTGCACGATGGTATAAGTTTTGCAGACACCTATTTTATCTAATTATAAGAAAAAATCAATACCTGATAGAATCAATAAAACAGTGGAGCAGTCTTCCTACAAAGTCATGAGAGTTCTATCTCTGGAGTTTACGAAGAGACTGGATACCACCCAGTGGTGAAATCCAATTTTTTTTAACTACTGGTTCTGTGGGCGTGGCTTGGTGGGCATGGTGCGGCTTGGTGGGAGTGGCTTGGTGGGCATGGCAGGGGAAGGATACTGCAAAATCTCCATTCCAACCCCACTCCAAGGGAAGGATCTTGCAAAGTCTCCATTCCCACCCCACTACAGAGAAAGGATATTGCAAAATCTCCATTCCCACCACACTCTGGGGCCAGCTGATTCTTGGTGGTATTTGCCGATTCTCCAAACAACTCAAAATTTCTGCTACCAGTTCTCCAAACTGCTCAAAATTTCCGCTATCTGTTCTCCAGAACCTGTCAGAACCTGCTGGATTTCACCCCTGATACTACCTCTCATAGATGTTTAAATAGTTCTTATATAATACAGACATTATATTAGATTATCCTTGTGAACCCTTCCAACTCTACAGTTCAATGATTCTATACAATAATGCACACAACTGATTTTAAATGAAACTAATTTTCTTTTGTTTCCTTTTTTGATTCTAAGTGTTAAGAATTTTATTAATAACTTTTAAGTACAATAGTTCTTAGCTAAACTTGAAGGCATTAATAAAATGTAAAATACAACTAATGTATCTGAAATAAATTCGTGGCAGAGTTTTCTTTTTCCTGGGTTTTTAACACTCTTGCTTTATTAACAATTCTTGGAAACTCAAAATCTGACATATTATTTTGAACCTTCATTTGGCCTAACAGACAAATTGCCATCATGTTGAAGTTGTTTACAATTATGATTATTACTACTATCACTATGACTATTATTACAGTTCAGAATAGAATTTTATGATTTTTTTATTTTTATTACTGTTCAGGATAGTAAAATTAACTATTCAGTTCCAAATGAGTTGTAATTTGTACGCTGTATTCTACATTATCAAGACCATATATTAATCATTAACTGAATTTAAAGTTGGAGGATTTTTTCCTGTCTATGTTCTTTCAACCAAAACATTTACAGACCTAGAACATATTTTCTCTCTGTTAGACACGATCCAATTAAGCAGGCTTTCAAAGTCAGTCTAAATTGTTTCCAAATTTGCCCTCCAGAAATGGCTCACTAAATTGATTCACATTTTTTCCAGCTAAGTCAAGCTTGGCTCATTTAATCAAAGAAGTCTCTCCACTGGAGTGGGCAAGGAAACCTACAGCTGTTGGGAAGATAGTTCAGTACTTAGAAAAATGGGAGATGGAAGAAATTCAGATATGTCTTTCTCACTCACTCACTCACTCCCCCTCCAATACCCTCCATCTTCCTTCTTACGGGGTCAATACAAATTACTGGACCTGCAGCTTCCTTCTGCTGCAGGTCCTCTGGTTTTAAATAAGCTTCTATTGAATAAATTGATGCTTGTTTAAAATTTTGATGCCATCCCATGGCTGTGTTGTTCACAATATTTCAGCGCTATACCTTCGATAAGACAGACAAGATTCAGAAATTGAACATGCAAGAAAGGAACAGGAAATTATAAATTCAATATAACAAAAGGAGGTAGACTAATATGATAAAACTAGAGTAATATTGACATAGTAAAAAAAAAAACTCTGCAGTTCAAACATATAACTATATACCCTATTTAAAGAAACAGCCACACCAAGTTTTTTTGTAAGAAACAAGGAATATCATTTAATTCAGTAGTAGCAGTTCAGAAGGTGTTGAAAAGTATCATTCTAATTAATGTTTAGCAGATCACCAAAGCAGCAAAAGTGAAGCATTGCTGTAGCTTTTCTTAATAGTGCTTATTAAATTGTTTGTCCAAAATATTCCTTTTCCCAATTTTGACTGTCATTACCCTCCATCCCAACAGATTCTTCTTTCACACAAGGATCTCAGCAGCAGCAGTTCCAAACTGGAGACTCACAAACCAGCAATCACAAATTGCTCTATTCCCCACAGTATATCCCCAAATTATGCTACCCCTTTGGATAATTACCCCTAATTTAAGAATCACTGTCCAAAAGCTATGTAAAAGTACTGCACAACTTGACTTTGTAAAACTGCTTCAGCAGGATTAATCAACTGAATCACCATCTCATTTAACCAACCTATTGAAACTCTTCACCTTCTTTACTATACTCTTTCCTAGATATTATAGGGGCATAGAACAGTTTCTGCCCTTGGTACAGACTAGCATGTAGACAGCATAGATAATAAATTGCTTAGTTTGTATTTTTCTAATACATGTGCTTATCTTATTATGACTTTTATCTATATCCAAGTACAGAGTTTCCTGACACCTTCCCTGTCACCAATAATGGCTTTGTAATTTAAGTATCTCTGTTCTTATAAAGTAGATATAGATTGTTTTTGGTGGTGGGATAGGGTTTTTTCACTTTTGAATCTTGCTAATGTGTCCTTTGTCTGACTTCCAGGCTTTGCAGACCCTTCCAGAACCTTGCTATAAAACAGCATACTTTAATGTGACAGGAAAATATTGTATTTTATTTACATATACATTAAACCCATTTTAGTTTGTGTCCTAGCTCAGCCCACTTTTTGGGCATATCACGAGATCTCTAGGTTTCTACTTAAAACCTAAATGTAACCTTTCCTTGAAGAAAAAATGTACTCCAGCTGTGGGGTCATGTGGAATAACTTTAAAAACAACGAAATAACTTAAAAATAATCATATATGTCTACCCAAAGCACCCAATGAGTTCTGTAAGGTTCAAGACATGCTTTGAGTCTGAATTTAGTAATACGAGTTTCAAGAGAGTGTAGAAGCAGAACAAACGAATACTCGTGGCATAAGTATTCGATATATTACAGTATATGGCTTAATACTGAGACTGCCCTTCCCAAATAGATTATGCCTAATTCAGACAGTCAAGAAGCACTTACTTAGGGTCCCCGTCTGCAAACTGGTGCTGTAGAAGAAGACCCCAACTGTGAATAATCACTATGGGAAGTTCTTTCCTATAGGACAGCTTTTTTCCAAAGAGAATATGCCCTCCCATACTTGGGCTCTTCCTGAAGATAGTAAGAACTTAGCATTTCTGGAAGATCTTTGCTACTTAGCTGTGAAGCCATCAGCACCAGTGGTGGGTTGCCCCAGGTTCGGACCGATTTGCAGAAACCGGTAGTAAAACTGGCGAAAGCCGGTAAAACTGAGCTGGACGTCATCAGAAGTGATCTGTGCATGCAGATCGGCGCGCGTGGGCACAATACAAACTGGTAGTAAAGGTAAGTAGAACCCACCCCTGATCAGCACCTAGTCTATTGCAGTGTTTCTTTATCTCAGCAACGACTTCAACTCCCACAATTTTCTAACTGGCTCAGAAAGTTTGGAGTTTAAGTCTAAACATCTTTAAAGTTGCTGACTTTTGAAAACTCTGGTCTAATATATATTTTGGAAACATTCTGTTATTCTTTGTTTTGTTATTTTATTATTTTTTAAATATTTGTTAAATATTAACAAATTGCCTAGAATCCTGCAGGCTGAGGCAAGGATAAATCAGAAAAATTCATTACTGAATTTTCCTTTTAAGTTGGAACTAAAAGAAGTTCAAGAGTTCATTTCTTTGGCTAATTCACTAGAATACCTTCACATTATATATATTTGTCATATTTAATTTTTATTAATACTCTTTCCATGGATTTCCATATTTTACCAGACTCATCACTGTTCACTCATATCAGCAAATCTTGTATTATCGCTAGAGTTGCATTTCTTGTTTATGATTGCAGCAAAAACACCGTTGTAATAAATGTACTTATCATTTCAGACGTTGCAGAAAGTGTAAAAAAGCTGAGATTTAGCCAATTATTTTAATCTGCAAGCAGAAATTTTGCTATTCCTTTAAAAAAAATACCAGGAAAATGATTTAAAGAGGAATAATCAGGGAGCAGCATTTTTAAAAATCTCTGACTGTGGTAATAAAAGAGAGCATTTGAACGACTGGTATAAGCACACAAGTATTTTTTCTTGTAGTCTATGTTTAAGAAGTGATTATATAAAGTATGTTATGATAACTGCTAGATCAGTTGACATGCATGCTGTATTTCTAATATGACTAACAGTTATTGTAATAAGTAATTTCTGAATTAGGAAAGCACTAAGTCCACCAGTATTCTGTTTAAGAGGGTATTTAGTCCTTTGTAAGTTCTTTAAAATATTGCCTACAAGTTTTAATAGTCTTGAGGAGGTTGCATGTTTCTTTTGTGAACAGATTTCCACCTTTAATATAACAAGGACAGGTTACCTTTTTGTGGTTAAGGGCTGTTGCTGCTGCTGGTGTTCCGGCTGCTGAGTATAGGCACGGGTGGGCATTAAAACTTTTAGCAAGGGGTTCTCTGCTTGGTTGCTGGGTGGATGTGGCCATGGTGGACATGACCAAGCCAGCCTCCTGCACCATGGGGTGTGTGTGTGTGTGTGTTTTGCTCTCCCCAGGCTCCAGAGTCTTTTTTCGAACCTCTGGGTGGGCAAAAATGGTCTCCCAGGCTCAGGAGGCTGTCTGGAGGCTGGAAATGGGCCCTTTTCCAGCCTTCCCAAACTTCCAAAAGACCTGTTTTTCACCCTCCCTGAGCCTCCGCATATGCCCTGCACTTACCTGCATTCAAAACGGGCTGTGTGGGGACTCCTTGGAGGGGCGGGGTGGGCGGGGTCAGCCAGGAATGGGATTTGGGGGTACTCCAAACTGCACAGAATCTTAGCTAGAGGTTCTGCTGAATCCCTGAAAACTCCCAGCAGCCCACCTTTGGGTATAGGGTAGTGAGATCGTTAGAGGGTGCAGGTATTTTTACTCCTTTGTAAACTTTTGGGATTCCCCCACCTCACCCTCCTGCAAATAAATAGATGACATAAATCTCATCCTGGAGATTGAATTTATTTTTATCTAATGTCCCAAATTGTGGTTCAGTGGCATAATCTTAATTCTAGGGCTACTCTAACTAACACAGTAGTACTCCAGTACAAATTGCAGTACACTCCTGTGTGTATCATCAGGTCAGGATTTTAGCATTTATTCCTGGTTTAATGTGTATATAATAGTACAACAGTAAACTTCACATGAATATAGTAGAACAAACCTTTTCTACCCTGCTAAATCAACCAACCTAAGTACTAAATTAATGGTGGGTTTTGCAAGAGTTCAATTATTATTAAAACTATTTTTAAAAGTGCTATAATAGTATGCTAGGCAGAATAATTCTTAGCATAATGCCCAGTAACATTTCCTAATCTGACTGCCATAAAGAATTGCAGTAACTCAGATTGTAAAACTCTGTTAAGCCTTGATAACATTACTACCTTTATCCATTTCAAATATATTTTATACTGTATATACATATTCACCCTGGGAGTTACTAAAAGAATGCATAGTCCATGGTGATTCTGTAGTTTTGGCTCCAAAGTTAGTCCATCAGGAATGGCTTTATTGCAGGTGTTTACTTTGTATGTTACCAAGACCATTGGGACTACATAGGAAAGAGAAAATGCTAGTGAAGATGAGGAGAAAAAGAATATGAAGACTAGAAAAGCAGAGGATTTCAGAAAAAGTTTGGTGGAGAAAGACATAATGGAGTCTGCTGGTTGGTGAATGAAGATGGAGGAAGAATCAACACATTTGAACATTTGAAATGGAACTATCAGCATTGCTTTGGGACTTGATTATGAATCTCACCAGACTCAAGGTTGACTCAGCCTTCCATCCTTTCTAAGGTAGATAAAATGAGGACCCAGTTTGTGGGGGCAATAAGCCGACTTTTTATAAATATACAAAAAGTATGAAGGCTATTGCTTAACACTGTAAGCCGCCCTGAGTCTTCAGAGAAGGGTGGCATATAAATAAATTTTAAAAAATCTGCCTTGGATTCTTATGCCCTCAGCAAGTTTATCAGAGGTGAGCAAAGTGGCTGGCGCTGCTGACAGGAAGAGTGGGTTGGTGAGGAACACAAACGATGACACTATTATTTACAGTGGCAGCCAGAAGGACATCTGAAGTAGGAATGGTAAACAAAAAAAAAGGGAATCCAAGATTCCTTAGAATAGTCCTGGCCCAATATGGGACACCAATAGAACCCTTGTTGGGTCCAGGAAGATTTCACTGATGGGATGAAAAATTTCGTGTCTGCAGATGTCAGAACTGAAAAGAAGTGCTTCCAGGGTAACTGCAGCTGCAATTAAACTGAGTCTGGGAAGCTTCTGAAGGTTTATTTTAGCATTTATCAGATGACCTGGATTTAAATATGAGTATGTTCTCTCAGTAAGTTAGGGAAAACTGAAGTCAGCTACCCATCCCTTCCCAGGCAAGAAAACAGGAGTAAGATGAAGGGATTTTATGAATGTTTTAAATTTCTCCCCAAAGTTAAAGGCCCTAAGATGTGATTGAGCTCGGGGGGCGGGGAGGGCAGTGGTGGCTCTGGAGACTAAACAGCAAGGGCTGAATAATAAGAAAATGGAAATATGGCAAGAAGTACTGAGTGTATTGTTGGGGGATTTATACATTAATTCAGGTTCCTTCGAAGACAATGGCTCCACTCCTAGAACCAGATTAGCAAGTTGAAAGGTACTCTTAAGTCTTCAACTGTTGGTAAATGTCAGGTTTCTCTACAGCAAAATTGCATCCGACATGGTGATGGACAAATGACTTGATCTCATACATTCATAGGGCCTAGGGGTAGGGGGAAAGAGTCAAAAACTTCAGGATGGCAAGTGCAGCATTGTAATTGGAAACCTGTCCTTTTTGTATGTGTGTGCTGTGATTATTCATGTGACTCTTGAGAGACAGGGAGAACTGTCTCAAACAGAACCAGATTTAAGTGCCTATATATATGGAGTTGAGTCATACTGATGAACTAGGGCTGGTGTCACAAGCTTCTGGATCTCATCACAGTGCGGGTGATGGAGTTCCTAAGACTGTTGCTTGAATAATTTCATTCTCCATGTCCTGGAAGAGGAACCTGGTGTAGCTTGTAAGTCCATGTTCACCATGGGCTTGCCACAAGAAACCGCAGATCCAAAATACAGGATGATATATTTGGTCTTCACATTGGAACAGGTGATATTGACAGAGAACGTTAACATTTGACTGTTGCCTTGATCAAATCAGGTGTCAAATTACAGATCATAGATAAGACTCTTGCAAGAATAATGGACCTATTACAATGTTGTAGAGTAAATTAAGGGAAGGGAATATTGTATATGTATGCCATGAGTGCTGGAGGAAAGTTGGGATACAAATAAAAGAAATATTGATACCCCAGACTGAGCTAGATATGCTATGGAAATTTTGAATTAGTTCATTTGCCTATATATGAGAACTATCATTATAAGTGAGCATTAACGTATAATTTATTTTTTTTAAAAAAAAAAACCAGATTTGTTTTTATGTATTTTTTCCTGTTATTCACTGCCAGATCTGTCTGGATTGGGGCAGGACAGAGATTTTGTTAATAAAAAAGAAACAAAATAGCAAGGGACCATTTAAAAAACAGTTTTAAAATTTATTTAAAATTTTGGAATTTTAAAAATAACTTAGAAGTTAGCAACATTTCAAAAATCTCTAGCATTTGCTCCCCCCTCTCAATGCAAGAGAAGACTGCTCATATGTTGAGAATAATGAGGGGTTTTTTGCCTTTGCCATAAAAGTAACTATATTTGATCAAGGTCACCACTCCACTCTCCTTTAATTTGGCAAAGTATAAAGCAGACCAAGTTACACAAAAGCTCCTATCTGTGATGAAGAGCACTTTCAAACTTTGCCAGATACTGGGATGGGAAGTACTTCCTCATTATTCCACCTCCGTTTTATGTGTATCTTTTACTAAGGTAAAAAAAAAATGACATTTTTCATAAAGAAATCCTGCTATAGAAGAGAAAAATCCATATTCCTAGTATACTTCAATAGTTTGTTAATGTTTTGTGGGAATCAAGAAGAGAAGAAGCCCACATGGAAGGGGTAACAAAGCATGTTCTCTATGTATCTAGTATATGCCTGTGATTAGTCTGTAAAAATCCACATATAAAAGTACCGAACTCAATGAATGACTACTTGATAAAAAAACTTCAGGTCATAATTTTCCATTCAGGTTTTACTTTCTTGGTAAGTCATCATTCAATATGCAATTCAAGGTAGGTTTATCTAATAAAATGAATGCATCAATTTAGCATTAAAAGCGTATATTGCCCCTCTCAAAAATTCTTTAAAACAATTAATAATAAAAGAGCAAATTCCAAGCAATGAATTCAATCACTGAAATAACATTTTCGTACAAGACAAGAAATTGATGTGCTATAGCTTAAATAACTTTTAGAACAATTCTTAAAAATAGTAGGGAAAACATGTCAAATTTGTATTTTCCCACTTTTATCCCATAGAGTGTCAGCAATGGGCTGATTATTTTGCCAGAGAACTGACTTAAGAGTTGCAGAGACTTTTAGAAATTAAAATCAAACTTTTTTTAAAAAAATTTTTTTTCAAGAAAATAGGTCAAAAGTCACATAAAGGGAGGCCAATCGTTTACTTTATAAGCAAACTTTATAACAACAAATGTGAGGCTTCTCTTATATGTATTATCTATCTCCCAAAATGCAGTTATTCATTGCACACCATAACAAGAACAGATTAATGCGTATACCATGGCTATTTTGTTTCCAATGGGCAACTGTTTCTCAGATAAAAAGAAAATCACAGAGAAACCTCATTATAAAGTGAGCTGTAGGCAAATGCACCTGTTTGCTATTACAATGGCAAGGAAAATGACTAGATTTTAGCAGTTCTCTGAATATTAAATGTGTAGTAGATTCCATGTCAGTTTCTGAAATATGTAAACTAAATTCCTTTTGTGTGTCAGGGTCTACAATATATATGAAAATATATAAAATCAATGTAACATTTATAATACACGTACATTTTTAGGAAAGAATGTAAAATGATATATAATCAGGCAGATTTCCTTTCCAGGTTTTAAAAGAGCAACACATACCAAGGGCCATAGAAAAGTACGGATATAACCCTTTTATTTTCTAGTCAATGTTGCTTCATAGATAAAATCAAATAATATTTATTATTTATGTTTAATCAATAAATGTAAAAATCCTTTCTTTGGCATTGGACAGTACTCTTCTGTTTACACTAGAAGGCCATGCAAAGTAGTTACTTAGGGAATCATTTTTCACTATAATACAGCAGTGCAACTTGTAAAAATTTCAAACATCTTCTCAAGTGAAACAAACCTGATCCATAGTTTATGCACTGCCAGTTGAGCACAATTTTTGTACAAGATGTCAAAGAAGAGACAACCCTTATGCTTTCAAAGCATATGCTCTCTGTATTCTTTCTTAAGAGATGAGTCTTTTCCAAGTAAATCAAATCTGTGCAAGGAATGGTTTTAAAAAGGCTCGGTTTCATAAACAATTTAAGCATTCCTTACTGTATCCACAAGAGTTAAGCTTTCACTTCTAAATAACTTACAGATCAAGAACATAACATGATTGCACACTCTTTCAATAATAAGCAGCATATCTTAAAAGAGAGTAACAATAATAATAAATATTAAAACGTAAAATATGATTTGTTTGGAGATGATTTACACCAGTACATTTGGAGAAATTAATAATTTAGTTGTAGCCTGAAAGGCTTTTCAAGAAAAACAGAACAAGACAAAGTTGTAATTATCAGTGCTGTAAATAAATTGGAATGTTCCAATGCAGTGCTAAAATGTCATAACAACCGCCCATCATACCTATATAGTACTGTTACTGTAAAATCTAAATGCTGAATATCACAAATGCAAATGCAATTTTCCACATTTGTGCATGTGTGCATATGTGTGTATATGTGTATATATATTTATACATATATATTCATACATACACTACACATTATAAAGGTTTTCTGTTTTAAAATAATTATTTAAAAAAAACATACAAAATTAAAGTCAGTGGTTTTCTTTCAATATTTTTTTCTTCAAAACACATTTTAGGATTTTTTTTTAAAAAAATTACACTGAAATTAGTTTGAAATGCAAGTAGTAATTCAATTATACATTTAAAAACAGTCAGCTCTAGTAATGTAAAGTACTGAGACTTAATTTCATTAGCAATTTTTTTTCTTCTGTTGCTAGTGCAAATCCAGCTACAGTGAGTACAAACTGGATTACTTTAAAGAACACATGGTTTTAGTGAAACATTTTGTCCTATAATGCAAAACTCATTGCATATGGACATATGATTAATATTAAATAATATATTTCAGTGCTTATCCATGAGTAAATTCTTACAGCAAGCTCAGTCAGAAACATAATTCACATTACATCAATTTTTGAGTGTTAAATTGCCATAAATTTCAGGTATCCATGTGCAAAACGTTTTGTTTCGTTACACTATTCCAAATAAATTTCTTGTCAGAACTTTTCAGTACTCCTTCCTCTTTCCGTGTAGTTTCCACACTCATCTGCACACGCACACACATGCACAAACATACACACAAACATACACCTCATCTTCCTATGCTATGATCTAAGAAAACACTTTTCTGTTCCAACCAGGTACCAAGTGCATGATTGCCTACATTGTATAGACAATCTTGATGCAGTGAAGAACGAATGATGGTTTATGTTCATGTGTTGTTCCTAGCAAACATACGGTCCCCTCTCAGGGTGAGGTGCTGGAGCTGATACTGAAGCACTTCTGTATCAGCCGGTTCCTTGATGTTCATTCTGTCTAAATTGAGGTAGTCTAGGGATTTTGAGTGAGCTCTTTTACCTTTGAAAAGGCAGAGAGGCAAAGGACCATGAAATGCCTTGTATGGTTCATAAGGTAGTGGCTTGCTGCATTTATCCCCTGAGCTGGGCATCCGTCGTCTTCTACGGCCATTGATCGCTGGGATCTCATAAGGCTGGTAATATCTGCTTCTGGCTTTGCACACTCGGGAAGAACGAGAAAGTCCTGAATCAAGCTGTTTGGAGCGCAAAGTAGGCCCTATCATTTCAACTTTATTCTGTTCTTCTACAGTGCACTTCTGAGCTAATTTCAGGAGCTCTTCTCCAGTAGTGAAGCCAACCAAGTAATTAGAATCCATGTGGAGGATTTGGTAACCTGAAACAGTTTGGCGCATTGGTGAGCATGGGGTGCTGGAGCAGCGAGGTTTCTCGTTGTCTGTTTTGCTTGTAGCACTCACTTCAGCAATAGGCAAGGGGAGTGGGGCTAGCATAGATCTGGCCTCTCCATTAATGTCAACTTCCATTTTAAGTAAGAATCCAACAACCTAAAAATACAAAACAGCTGTATTAGCAAGACACAAGCACAGGTGGTATCAGTTGAGAAGTGGCAGTCACTTCTGTATTTAGATCTTACTTTGCAGAGTCTTCACTGTAAACAATAACAAACAGATGACTGAAGCTGGACTTGCATTCCATTTTTGGCAAAACACTGGTATGTGTCTTTGCCTATCTACCCTTCTTTTTTCCTACAAGGTTCAGCTCCCAACCTTTATCCATTAAGCTGAAAATAATACCACTCTCTCATTTTAGTACTACCTGTGGACAGTAAACATAATGATAGTTCTGAGTATAACCATATTTCAAAATCACCAGATCTTACCCTAATAGCAGAGCCAAGACAACAAATTAAAGGGAATCATACAGCTGAAAGAAGTAAAAGCAAGATAGCATTTAAAATGTCTTTTTATTTTCACATGCTACCACCAATTAGGGTCCAGTTCAGTGTTCAATTTTCTTCATTACATGCAGGAACATGTAACAGGAACAGCCATGTTTTCAGAAGATGGCTTCAACACTGTACAGAATTCACTGAAAATAGTTTTCCCTGAAGCAACTCTGCTCTTGCTTATCTCCTTCCATGTTATACTGAAATGAATATAATAATTCAAGTGCACAGCTAAGCAACAGCTAAAAAGCCTAGTATGTTTCTAATTACTTTCAGGGGGAACTGCTGTTTGTGGGGAATCCCCAACTCAATTTCTACTTCCTACTCAACCACAGCACATGACCCTTACAGCACTGAATTTAGCTCATGTAGAAAACGAAGTGATTATGTCTTATATAAACCCCTTAATAAAAATTGTAGTGATCCAGAGATTAGGTTGATGCTCTTTTGTCAGTAGGTTAAGCTGTTCTAATTTACAAAGGGATATTTTTAGTTTGCCACCTTTTATAATATAACTTTTTATAGTATACCTTATCTGCCTCCTTTTATAATGTAATTCTTCTTTGCAATTATTTGCTTTTGTGGTATGGTGTTGTCATGTACTGACAATAGAAGATGTTGTGAAGTTTAGCTGCTCTAAGTGATGCTTGAGAATTTTGGAAGGCAGAAATGTATTTTCAAAACAAACACGTTCACCCATACAGCTCTTGGCCTGTAAGAAAATCAGCCGTCATTAGTTTTCAACTATTTTCTGATATGCTAAAAGGTAAATGAATGGATAATGGAGACTCTTGTCCATTCAAAACATTCAGAAGATGAATAAACCACTATTATCTAACCCTACGTACAATTAACAGAATAACAGAGTTGGAAGGGACCTTGGAGTCTTCTAGTCCAACCCCCTGCTCAAGAGGAGACCCTATACCATTTCAGATAAATAGTTGTCCAATCTCTTCTTAAAAACACCAGAATTTCAGAAGATAAGTCATTTCACTGATTGTTCTGTCAGGAAATTTCTCCTTAGTTCTAGGTTGGTTCTCTCCTTGATTAGTTTCCATCTGTGTTCTGCCTTTAGGTGCTTTGGAGAATAAGTTGACCCCTTCTTCTTTATGGCATCCTCTGAGATATTGGAACACTGCTATCATATCACCCCTAGTCCTTCTTTTCATTAAACTAGACATATCCAAGTCCTGCAACCGTTCTTCATATGTTTTAGCCTCCAGTTCCCTAATCATCTTTGTTGTGCTTCTTTGCATTCTTTTTAGAGTCTCACCATCTTTTTTTTTATATCCTGATGACCAAAATTAGATGCAATATTCCAAGTGTGGTCTTAAAATAGTGCTAACACTTCACATTGCCTGGGCTGGGAGATTTTCCATGTCTGTCAAAACTTTGATTTTAAACTCCATTTCTGATTACTAGAAATGGTAGTAATTTTGATTTCAGACAATCTTGAGCAACCTTAAGATTCTGACCATGTTTAAAGGACCATGTAGGAAGAAAAGAGCAGTGTGCACCTTCTGATTATCTAGCCTATGTCTTATCATGATACGTGTATTATGTTTGACCAGTTACACTAAATATATTATCAGGGAAGGAAGGAAGGAAGGAAGGAAGGAAGGAAGGAAGGAAGGAAGGAAGGAAGAAGACATTAGTGCACCTACTAGTATTTGCCAACCTTAAACTAAACAAAAAAGACCAGCAAGTAATAATAGCAATTTACACCTCTCTTTCTCTAAGTGGTTTACAGAGTCAGCATATTGCCCCCAACAATATGGGTCCTCATTCTCTACTGGAATCACTTAATAATGTCTATCTGAACTGATTCTGAATGAACAAGATCAGGAATAGGAAGGTTTTCTTTTTCATCACAATCATAGGGAAATCATGCACTGATTTTCACAGAAGTAACTTTCAATCTGCAGCCTGTTTTACAAAATACATACCTAATAAACATTAAGGAAACACTGATGGAAACAATATACAATCCATGTGTATAAATTGATATATGTGCCAAACAAAAAGTTTCTTATCCAGAAATGCTATTGAAAAAAACCTGAACGTTGTAAATACTTTGTAAAGTCTCTGTCGCGATCCTTTTTCTGGTTTATTTGCTTTGTTGTACTGTTTTAAATAATCAATAAAATTTATTTTAAAAAAAGAAAAAAAACAAAAAAACCTGGGAAATAATATCCATAATACATAGAATTGATTTTGGTTTTTTTTTAAAAAAAAAAAAACCAAATTCTTTATCTGCAACCTCAGAGAAAAAGTACATTAGAAAAAGATATTTATATTTGTAAAATTCAACAGCATCCTGCAGAAAGAAAGAGCCAAACTGTAATTCCATTAGTGCATGAACCTGCTGTGGTTGTCTTCATCACATACATGTGCTTCTCATGCACACCATATAAAGTAAAATAGTGGTAATCTTCACAAAAAATACTTTTGTTAATTTACAACACTAAACTCCAAGTTTAGTGTTGTAAATTAACACTTCACAACACTAAACTCCAAGTATGAGGATCTCATGCTGTCTGGCAATTAGGAGACTGCAGCAGAAGTATATTTTGAAGGCACTAGATATGAAAGGTTGTAAGATTCTGTTATCCAGCTTTCTTTTAATAAAAATAATAGCTCACTACTATCTTAAAGAAGATGGGATTCTTGAAGTAATTTGTGTAAAACAATCCAAAATGAAACTAACTGAACATGTAATCTCCAAGTGCAGATAATAATGAAGATTAAAAATGGGTACTTTCATGGTTCATTACAGATATGCCCATTTTTACATACTGGGCAGTCTCAAAGCATATACTTTTATATGTGTAAGGTTTACTAGGAGTACAATTCATAGAGTATGTATTCCGTCTTTCTATCCAGAAGCTTATGATTTATATGGCAAGGATAATTGAAGATGAATGAATTTTAAATCATAATTGAACATTTTACTGAGTAGATAGCCAAAGTCCTGGATATGTTTGTAGCTGATTCTAGTTTTTATTTTTGGTAAAAATCATGTAGTAGGCCTTTTCCTCATTTTTCTCTACCCCAACTGTTCTGGATAGTTGGGGAGAATACTCTGGAATATTTTTTAGGGTATTTCCAACAGGTTATTCATTCTCATCTAGTTTTATTAATAGAAATTTACCAATGGGATTTTCCCTTTCTTTTAATGTTGTTATTGTAAGCCTCTTTTGTCAACACTTGGCACTAAAAAATAAAATTAGCACAAATAAAATGCAATATTCTTCACAAAATCCTCTGCCTTCCTCTCTTGCATCATTTCCCTTCATAATAGTTGTTCTTTAGAGGTTTTTTAAAAAAATTCTAGTATTGATTTGTATGTAGCATAAGACCAGAAAACATCTAGTTATATAAGCATGGCACATTTACCTGCAGTTATGATGGATGTACATTAGCAGGTCTGCATAACCTGCGGCCTACCAATCCACTGATGGCAGGAAGGATCCACCACTGCCTAGGTTTTTGCATTACCCTTCATCCCAAGAGGCATTCTGCTGAGTACCTGGAGTACCAATACAACCAGTTCCATTTTTTGCTGCACTGTTGAAGAGTTGATCTGCCTGCCAGCTATTCCTTTGTGACCTGTAATTATTTTTAAAGTGGTAAACTTTCCTTTCTACGAATTATGTAGGCCTGACATTAGCATGGTAATTATACATCTGTTTGTGCAATAAATCATCGTGATGCAATATTGCTGTTAATATGAGCCAATGAACTTGGAAAGTACATTTGTCACGTTGAACCTGAGTAACACTTGCATTTTCCTTGTAGACTGTGGAATATTACAAAGGACAGCTGGCTGATTCTTTCTTTGCTGTTTTGTACAAATAATTTTGAAGGTCAACAAACTTTCATTTTCAATGTAAAGAATAACATTTTAATATAAAGTTGTGTACAAATAATTTTGAAGGTCAACAAACTTTCATTTTCAATGTAAAGAATAACATTTTAATATAAAGTTGTGTACAAATAATTTTGAAGGTCAACAAACTTTCATTTTCAATGTAAAGAATAACATTTTAATATAAAGTTCTCTAACATCTACCATGATGGCTGACAAATGTAGAAGAAAGCTAAATTTCTCTAAATTTATATTTCTGTAAAATGTAACGTTTATATCACTTGCTGTTCCAGAAAGGCAGCAAATCTCACACAAATTTCATAGACCAAAAGCTTTAAGAATAAAAAAGGCAATGTCTGCATGTCCTTCCAACTTCCTTATCCAACCTAATGGTCTCCAGTTATGCTGGGGCTACAGTTCCCAGAATTGCCAGCCAACCCAGATAAATTAGCTAGAAATTGTGGATACTGGAATTACAACATATCTGAGAGGAATCATCCAAATGAAGGATGTCTTACAGTATTAATCAAATAGCATATAAAGGTTATGAACATATGGATTATTTATTGACTAAAATCTATATGCCATTCAACAAAACAAACTCTTTGTGGCTGTCAAACTTACATTTACCCATTCTTCAAAAAAACCCATTATCAATGAGCTTTAATTCAGTTTTATTAATTTTATTGTTCAAGACGTGTATGTGTGAGAAGAAGGGTAATAAAAAAATATTCTAGGGAACATTTTCTTTTTGATCTCTTCTAGACTGTACAACTGAAAATTACTTCCCCGGTTAAAGGAGCATTTCGAAAGAAATGCTAACCAGAAACAAAAATGTTTAGAATTTCACAAATTCTGAACTGTTTCAGGAGACTCCAACAAAAGAGCAGCCGGATGTATGATTTTTCTAAGTCTTGAGTAGTCAGTCAGCTGCATGTAGGGTCATACTTGACAGGAATAAAGTACTACCCGTTTAAGGATTCAAGAAACTGCAGCTTGGGTAATGGAGCTATTAATCATAATGCTTTAGGCAGAAATTCTTCTTCTAATGTACAATTTCATAGAACATAACATATACAATAGTTGGATTTTTTTGCCAACTTGTCTCTCTCCAATTGTAACTGCCAACATTTTCAGAGAGCAAAGATCTGCTCAGAGATCATTTTATCCAAGAATGCTATGTGTTTCATTCCATATGCATCCAGCCAGTGCCCGATTAGGAAAAGCAGGTAGTAAAAAAAGAGTAGGGTTGTCATCCTCACTGAGGTAATGTTCTATAGAGAAACTGTAATCAGAGCATGACTCAAGCAATCATAAAATCACAGCAGTGGTTTTGCCATTTGGGTAATCATTTCTGTACTTGATATAAAAATCCAAAGTTAAGAAATTAATAGAATGTTGTTGTCTCTACCTCTTCTTTATGTAAGTACTTTTAAACTCTGTTAATGTTCAGACATACTTTCTAATATTCAGCCAGTTCTTCCTGCAACTTAAATTATTTCTACCCTGCATTCTTAAATGACAAAGCTTTAACCTTCTGTGTGACATTCTTTCTGGGACTCAAAATATTCCCTTCCCCCAGAAGTCTAAAGTCTTACATTTCTAGGTCCTTCCATATTTTCTTGCAGAATTTTCTTTTCACCTTCCTGTCATCCTTGTGATCTTCTCTTGACCTGTCCAGTTGATCTGAATCCTTCTTAAAATGTATTTTTTAAAAATTGACATATTGCTCAAAATGGGATTTGACCAACATAGAATAAAATGGCATTTGTCTTATTCTGCAGATATATCTCATTGCTGACCCATATTGTTTGCCGTTAACTGCTATTCTAAAATCATCTTCACATGTAATGTCATTCAGGCAGGTAACCTGAACTCGTGTATATGATTTCTATTTCCTAAGTGAAAAAGTGCATCCGCCTATATTTCATTTCATTCTGTAACTTTCAACTTATTTCTTTTAGGATTGGATTGTTTTAAATTTTCTTCCTGCTTTCTAGAGTATTAGCTAGGCCACTCATTTTTGCATGAAATCTGATAACCATTCCCTCCCACTCTTTATCCAAGTCATTAACATGTTGAAGAATATCAATAATAAAAATGTTCAATATTTCAATTTAATGAGAACCCACTAAACAACACAGATTTCTTGCAGTTTCAAGCCAGCTTTATCCATCAAGCAAAGAGGATATAGCTGAAACATTCTAGAATTTTGCTCCACTCAGCTATAACAGAAAAATATCCACTGATACAAGTGTGTAATTTTCCTAAGAGAGTAATAGTATGAGAGGGGTTTCTTTTTTGCCGTATCACCCATGTAAAATATCACACTCAAATCATTTTTATTACGGGTGATAATTAAGCTTAGTTCATTGTGAAAATGAGATCACATCAACCAGTCTTAGTCCCTAGTGATTATTCTCTCCCTAGCAACAGATGTTTCCTAGAAATGTTTTCAGAGTACAGATGTCTGAAAATATTGATGTAGTTCATACATATTACATTTTGTCAGATTTATTCTCCAGAATCTCCATCCTATGTGTAATTCAACAGTTCCTTGCATATTCATATATGAAGTTTTCTAAAATTTTCAGCCAGTGGATATTTTCAGAATACATATCTAGCTTACGACAGAAGAATTGCATGATGGATTTGCTTGTTTGTGAAATGGCTAAAACTATAGTTATAACCAGTTAAAAAACAATTCCAAATTATGCTAACAGAGATATATTCTTACCCAAGAAACAGCTGAAGTGGGGACTTCAAAATAATCTTTTGAATCTAGTTTTTTACTTTTAATTTTTTGTAAGAAAAAATAAATCTAAAATCAAACTGATGAAGTTCAAAGACAAGCAAAACCCTACCCAAGGAGAAAATAACAACATATAGGCAACATATATTTCATTATGAATAAGAGCAGGCAGACAAAAAATAGACTACACCAAAACAAAACCAACAAAACCAGCCAAAAACTAAAACACAAGAGTGGTAAAATCAGAGCCAGTTTGTTCTAGTGGTTAAGGCACCAGGCTAGAAAGCAGGAGACCCTGAGCTCAAGTCCCATCTTAGCCATGAAAACTAGCTGAGTGACTCTGGGCCAGTCACTTGCTCTCAAGCCCAACCCATCTCACAGAATTATTCTTGTGAGGAAAATAGGAAGAGGAAGGAGTCCTATGTATATTTGCTGCCTTAAATTACTTATAAAAATAATAAAAGTGAGGAATGAATGAATGAGACACAAACAAAACAATGTCTTCTTCCTACATCCACCCTTTTTTGTTCAAGATTTATTTGGGGTCCATGGAAATCCCAGAGGTGTTCCTGAAAATATGGCACAGGACACTGGCAGATCCACCATACATTTCCATCTCTTAGATTACAAATAAACCTATAAATAATATATATTCATAAATGACTGGGAATCTGACGGGTACCATTGAAGATATCTTTGCATATAACTACTTCTGGCATAAAATTCTGTAGCACTAATGCATGATTTCTGTAAAATCATGCATTAGTGCTTAATAAGGATTTTTTTTCCAAACTGGAGTCTGATGTGTCTCTCCAATAATTTACATTTGCATGGGATTATATTAAATCTTACTCTACTGGGCCCGGAATCAGATTTATTTTTAATTTTATTGATCTATTGATGCCTTATGTCTCTCATATTTGTGTGTTTGTATGTATACGTATGTGTATGTACACACACATACACACGCATATATATGTCACAATAGTAAAAATAATTACACCCTAGATTTAAAGAAACAATATATATACAGCACATATGCGCAGGAACACACACGCGTGCACACACACACACACACGGAGGGGTGTCTTCAGTCCTAATCTTGATAGCTTCTCAGATGTTCTTCATGGATTCATGATTAAATATCAAGAGAGACAAACTACAAAACTGTGATGCTTTAGATATTAACATCCCTTCAGTCTTTGGCTGTACTGACCCAGCAGAACGAAGAAACAGACTTCTTGTTCCGAAAAATTCCTCTTTATTTAGTTCTTGTGAATTACTGACATTCCCACACTGAAAAGTCCAGGCAATAATCCTTCAAAGGGTTAATTACAGTAACAGACCGTATCAGTTCCTTGGGATACTTGCCAGGCCCGGAGCTTCCAGTTGCAAAGCTGTAAATTAAGTTTTAGCAAGCAGTCTCTGAGGCATGAACCACAATTAACAAATCTTCCGAAAGAAATACGAACGGTTGTCTCCTGCAACCACCCCTCCCCTTTCCTTCTATTTATTCCCCAGCCAGGGAGGGGCCATTCAGCATCCACATGTGCCTTTCTTCCCGAGTCGGCTCCTTGTCCTCAGTTGTTCTCGACTCCTAACAGCTCTGCACATGCACACATCTGGAACGGGCCCCAGCTGTTCATCCTCCCCACTTATCTCCAACTCCAACGGCAGCTGGGAAATGTCAGATGGGCCTGGCTCTATCTCTGCTTCTGACGCAGAGCATCCATCAGAACCTTCCTTCCCCAGACTCTAGGAGTGGCCCATGTTCCATCCAACCTCCTCATCGTCTGAGTCTGTCGCCAATTCTGCTAGCACTGGCATTCAAACCCTGGCATTCAAAGGGGCATAACATGTATAGTATACTCAGATTTTCTGAACCTGTAATGTATAATGTTAGAAGCAGATCCCAGGTTTTGCTTATTAAAATATTACTTATGGAAATGGCAACAGCAAATAAAAACACAGCTTAGCAATTTTATATCAACATAGAATAATTTTACTAGATTTCTGAGTATGATTTTGGGCTACGATGTTCTTAAATTCAGTATTATTGTTGGGCTTAAAATTTTAATGTTACTGTTGCCATTTTTATGTTATAGTTAACAATTGTTTTAAAATATATTATTGTAACTATATACCATACTAAAATAGTCCCCCCCCCTTTTTTTTACTGTAAAAGTTATCCTCAGAAAAACCAAAATTCAAAAGTGAAGCTGCGGAAGTAAAAAATCATGGGATTATTTAAAAAAAATCAGGTGAGAAATAAAATTACTGCAGGGAAGTATTTATTTATTGCAATGCATCTTTGCTGAAAACATTCAGCAGTCATCTTATCTGCAAAAAAATAAAAAAATAAAAATAAAAACAGCCCTCTAGCATAGGCATGTTTTTTTAACAACTTTGCTGTTGGTTGAAAACATTACATTTTTCCAAGCCTAAATGCCAAATCCATTTTATTTGCAGTCATTTTGCTAAGATTCCCCTCCTCAGTTAGATCTGATTTAGGGGAGCAGTTCTACAAAGATACATTTGAAGGCAAGCCAGATGAAAGAGATCTCTCTGTTATGCAGGGAATCTGTAGCTGCCAAGAGCTCTCCATAGTGCTACTTCCTTTTATGGACAATGAGGCAAGACAGCAGTACCATGGAGAGTCCTTGAAGCACGTGGGCATACATACGCACAGGCTTAAAAACTATGCTTCAGAATCAGCTCTATTCCTCAATGGGAATAGACAGCGGTGCCATGAAGTATATGCTGCAAATAGCAGATGGCAAAACGTCAGAGCTCCACTACCTACTATGAAACTGCAAACAAAAGAAAAACACAAGTACATCAAACATCAAAAACTGTACATAGTCTGAAGCTGGCTCAGATTTCTGGTTTTGCTCGGAGGCTTCTTAAAGTCTTATAAAATCAAAGGTTTAATGCAGTCAAATGACTTAAATTTAAGAGGGGGACTCTATATAAAGCAATCACACTGCTTTCACATTTGTTTTTCAGTGCAAAAATATTGTCACATCCTACAAGGTATATCTCCTCCCTATGCAAAAGGTAAAGTATATGTAGGACACAGCAAGAAACAAATGCCACTGAAACCAGCATAATGTTTAAATAGAGATGGGGACTGCTTCTCTGAATGCGAATGTTATTTAATTTAATAATTTTAATATTGAACCCGTTCATAAAATATATAATACGCAAAGGGCTTGCGGTCCAAAAACGAACGCCATACACTATTAAGAAGCTACACCAAGCTTAGATAAGTATACCTGACAGTCAAAGCGCACGTATTCATTCACACGCCCACAGCATACACCGGGCATAAAAGTAGGCCAAAAGACGGCTCGCACTTATTTTATAAATACCGCACGCGCGAATTCGACCTCCACGCATTCTTCCGAACGAAACCCCACAACGCGTTGCTTCGCTTCGCTTCGCCGAGCCAGAGCCACGCAGACACAATGAAGCCACTGCTGCGTCACGGATGGTCGGGAAGGCGCGCGCGCGCAGGGATTTTCTACGCTCGCCAGGGCTTCGACGGGCACCCGCAGCAAAACCCAGCCAGTGTTTACCTTACAACCGCGCATAGGTGACCTCTAGAAAACCGGCGACCTCAATCTCCGCCGCCGGGAATCTCAAGAGGCAGCCACCAAGCTGGGCGCGCCCGCTGTGTTTTTTACAAGCACTGGAGGGTTGGCGCCCACCCACCTATCCCTCACTCCGCCAACCACAGGGACGCCCGCACCGCAGTCAGCGGGTGGGAGCGCGCCTGCTCCCCCTTCGCGCCGCCGTTCTTCGCCCGCCCTGCTCCTGCCGCCTCGCCCTCCGGCTCTGCAGCTCTTACGGCTGCCGGGGCCCATCCCGCCCGCAGCCTTGCAAGGGCGGGCCCGCAAACCCTCCGCCGGCTCAAGCGCCGCCGTTGGTCTCGCTGGCGCCACCAACCTTCCCCTGACCTCTCCAGGCCTACCGGCAACATCCCGCTCTCCTACCTGCGGTCCAGGATGCCGGTCGGGGCCTGCGGGCCGCGCTCCCGCCGGCCGCGACGCTGAGCAGGCGAAAGAGCAAGCGAGAGGCAAGCGGCAGCCCCTCCCTGCTCTCTTATTTTGCCGGCTTGGGGCGGGGATTGTAGTTGGCGTGGCGAGGCGGAGAGCCGCTCCTCTTGCCGCGGTACCGCCCACCGGTGCTCCTGTTAAGGCCCTGCCTTATTTCCCAGCCTGGTTCTAAGCGTGGGAAAGACGGAGCGAGTAAACTTGTTTTTGCCTTCTCCTAACAGCGCCTTTCTCACCCACCTACCCCCCGCACCCGTCCTTGCTTCCTTGGTGGCGGCCGCCGCCGCCTTTCGCGCGTTTTTGTTCGGTCAGAGCTGATGGAATTTGTGAAGTCATAAAAGAAGGAAAAGAAGGTTCCGGGTACTTGACTCTTTCTTATCTCAATGCAGGACATTCTTAGTTAGAAATAAAACCCATACGTTCTCGGACACCTATAGGCCTCCGTGAGGGTGTAAGCTTTCTTTCATGAAATCTGGGACTACGATAAGGGTGACAAGATGTTATAACATCTGTGGCTGACTAGCTCTAGCCCTGTTAGTACTTGGATGGGAAATCTCTAGGGCAATTGGTGGTTGGGGAATTCCGGGAGTTGAAGTCTACGCATCTTAAAAGTTTCCAAGTTTGAGAAGTATTTAAAGAATATCAGGGCTGGTGCACTTAGCTGTAAAATTGAAAACATCCTGGAGGAACATAGGACGATTTGTTTTTCCTGTTAAGAAAGATGGCTGGACAGGTCAATAAAGCAGGATTCAAAGTCAACTATTCCACTTTAGAACAGTGCTTCCCAAACCTGAGTAAATTGCCCATAATTGGGTAAAAGTGGTTTTTTCTCCTTTGTGTAACAACCCATGAACCCATTACCACGTGAGGGATATTTTAATTGACTTAAAAGATTGAAAGGTTTACTATATTCAAAACTCTTCCAAATTATTCCTATTCAGACAAAAAATGGTCAATGGGTATTTTGTTGAAATCACATGATCAGTCAGGGTTTTTTTATAATGCAGGTAGTTCTTGAGTTATGATTTTTTAACTTAGTTCATGTTGAACAAAGGGAGATATGACTGGTCCTTGAAATTGGTAACTTTCTAATAAGCTGATTTGGGTAATGACGGGAAATGTTTCGGAAGCACTACTTCGGAAGTTTCCCTCTTTTTTGAACTGAAAGTTGACAGTTTTGAAAGTCGTGATATTGAAGGAATTATTTCAATATTTTAAACCTTTATTTTATTGTTCTTCCAGTTATCATGGATTTTCTGGATTTAACTAAATGTTCCTATGACTTGTCCCAAAGGTGCTTTTTCAAGGGGCAACTGGACTTTCTTGTGTTTTCTTTTTAAGAAGTTTCACTTCTCATCCAAGCTTCTTCAGCTCTGACAGATAGCAGGGAATGTACAGCTCTGACAGAATAGTAGATTTAGCTATACAATTTGGGATGAATTCCATACCCTTGGAATGGTATGGGAGTAGGAATGAATTTCAAGAGAAATTGCAGACTATAGGAATCAGGAGCACTACTCAGGGGATCCTGAGGACACAGATAACCTCCAAGTGCTTCAACAACCCTCAAAAAGGATGCAAATGACCAGCTGTCTGCAAGGAATATAAATCCTTCCATTCCCCACTATCCTGTCAGAGCTGAAGCAGCTTTTTGGATGAGAAGCGAAACTTCTTCAAAAGAAAAAAAAACAAAGTCCAGTTGCCTTCTGAAAATGCACCTTTGGGACAACCATGACCTGGATGATTGAGACTCTCTACAGACATCTATACCTTAATACAATTATTTCCTTCCTGGATAGACTCAGTCATCTGTTGTTGCTATGGATTTCCCTTATTTGGATTTTTAAAACACCCTGAAATGTTAGCTAGGCTGGAGGAACTAACTTTTGATTGGTGAATGAAATATTTCAATTTCAAATAAATGGTGAGTTATCCAAATCTTTTTACTGATGGATTTAAATAGAAAGGAAACATATACTTAAGGTACTATACCTTAATTTGTTTAAATTCACGCTGGGTAGTCTTCTAAAGATAAATTTCTCAGTAGTTCTTGTCTCCTTTTCAGTTTGACTAGTTTAGCCAACACCTCTTCTTTAGAAATTTTCTCCTTTTTTCTCTCAATGTTTACCCCTCAATGGTGGCTTCTGTTGCAATTGTCATTTCATTTAACATTATGATTTATGAGTTTATGAGGTAGCTTAGGCTGATAGCAACTATCTCTAAAGCTACTAATTAATAAATTTCATGGGATTGTGAGAATTTCCGCATGGGACTCTCCCAATTCTTTTCTAGGATGCAGATTTAAAGTTAGTATATCTCTGAATACACTAAGTCTTTTGGGTTGCAAGTCTTTGAGCACAAAGTGTGTATGCATGTGTGTGCGCTTGTGTGTGTATATATACTTACAACATAAATACAGATTATTTTATAATATATAGATAGCTAGATAATCATTACAGTAGTAAAAATTATACACTAAAAAGGAGAATGGAAAGAGAATAAAAAGTACAGGAAAAAAATGTAAGTTATTTCCAACTTTCATCACAAGTTTAAACAAATTTAATAACTCTTCACCCTTTAACAGTTATCTCTTTGTCCAATATTTCATCTCTTATCAATATGTAAATCCAAAAAACATTTCCAGAATGAATTTTTCAATCCTGGTATCAGCAAAAAGTCCATAAAAATTTGCAAGAATATTGCAAAAAAGGAGAAAAAACCTTCTTAACCTTAAATAAAACAACTATATATTACTTTTACTTCTAATAAGACTTAAAGATTAAAAACTTCTAACAGTTTTAATCTTTAATTCAATCAAATATCTTCTTTATCTCATTGAACAGATTTCTTCAAGGTTTAACAAGCTACTTTTATAGATTCAGTATGAAAACATTTTACTGGTCATTCTCTTGGTGTATTATTTGTATTTCCCTTTTAATTTTTAAAACTGCAGCCAGTTTCTTTTGTGTATCGAGCAAAGCATCCTTTTCAAAATCATTCTCTTGGCCAGACATTGGTAGTACCACATTCTGTACTATGTCTTGTCAGATAAAATTTGTTCTATATCTGTTATTTCATTTACATATTTTAGAAATAACCCATTCATAGAAACTGATACCATTGCTGAATGTTGATATTGTGGTTCTAGCTTCATTCTTCAAAGACATTTAATATTTCTGATACTATAGTGTTTTGTATCATTCTGTAAATCCCAGTGTTAACTGATATCAGGCTTATATTTGTTTTACTTCTGCTTTAAATCCTTAGTTCCCGTTAGCACTGTTTCTAAAATCATCACTTATCTTTTCTAAACAACTTATGTGATCTTAATAGCATCTTTTTGTTGATGCACTGAATTTTTTGGGCAGCCCAGGACATTACTGGCTCATATTTAAGTAGTTGTCCACTAGATAGAACACCTAGTTCCCTCTCACAGTTACTGCTACTGAGCCTGATACCATACCTGTGCATTTAGTTTTTCTTGCCTAACTTTTTCTCACCACGGAGTTGCAGTTTGTTGGGTAGGGCCCAGTTTTCAACTCTTGTCAAGATTCTTCTGCATCTTCCCGATGATGCAACTTATTATATATGGTGGACTTGTAAGAAGATCAAAGCATTTTGGATAAAAGTTTGGTGGGTAATTCAAAATATTTTGAAAAAAAGACTGAAATTTACACCACAGTTGTTCTTATTGGGTATAATAACTGATTGTACAGTACTAGAGACTAAATTGATTTTAAACTTTATATCAGCAGGTAGGCTGTTGGTAGCTCAATACTGGAAGACTTTGTGCCTACTATAGAAAAATGGACATTGAAAGTAACACACTTAGCTGAAATGGCGAAGATCTCAGCATACTTGAAGGATCATACGCAAGAGAAATATATTTTGGAATGGAAAAAATGGATAGACTATATTCAAAACAAATACAAGACAAGAAGATATCAAATTACATATGCATGAGTGTAACGATAATGTGGGTTATCTATAAGGGAGTTAAGGTTTCTTTTGGGGGGGGTTAGTTTATGGATGGGTAGTTTAATTTAGTTCATAACTGTTTTTCTTTTTTCTCTAATACCTTGTATTCTGCTCTGGGAAGTCGGGGAGGGGGGAGGGAGGAGGGGGGAAGGGGGGGGAAGGGGGGAGAAAAATGTTATTTTTTGTTTGTAAAACTTTTCAATAATTTTTTTTAAAAAAAATAGAAAAAAAAAGATTCTTCTGCATCTTGAGTTTATATTCTAAAGTTTGGCTATTTTTCCCAGCTTGGTATTGTCTGCAAATTTGTTATATCACCTCATCTAAATTTATGAAAATGTTGACGAATACTGGCCTAAGACAGAACCTTAGGATATTCTACTGCATGCTACATTAGATGTAGCTCCATTGAGGACTGTTGAGCACGGTTGATGATCTAGTTGCAAATCTGGTGGTGATACTGTCTATCCCATATTTTTCTATCTTACATAGAAAAGGGCTGTGGTCTACTTAGTCAAATACTTAGTGAAGTCTAGTAAACTATGTCTGCAATATTTTCTTGATCCACTAATTTAGTCCCTTCGTCAAATAACACAATAAAGTTTGCCTGGCATGATCTGTTTTTAACAGATGCTGACTTCTAGTAAATAACAAACCTCAAAACAACTGAAGCAGTTCTTGAACACCATCAACATTGATACAATTATCATCAGTCAATTGCAAAAGGCAGTTTGCTTGGAACAGCTTACATCCTGTGACTATATCTTTAATATCATTAAATAGCAAATCTGCCTATCCCAGGCCCTTGGGAAGCACAAAATAGGTGAATAAAAATATCAAATCCTGTGTAAACATTTGGCTGACTATGCAAACAACCATAATAATAATGAATGATGATTTAAATAATTATGACAGATGTCTGACACAAGTTCTAAAGTGCATTCTTTGCCCGCTGACTTAATGACACAAGGTAATGTATCATTCTGACATAATGGTTTGTTGTGGACACTACTACATTCTTGCTTGATAATTTATTATATTGCAATATGTGAAATAGCAAATTAATGCAGCAAAATAAGTAATGTTACATTTGTCCTATTCTGAACTTTTTGAAAAAAAATTCATATTTAAACAAAAATCTGATGCAACGAACAATTATGGCATGTAAATTATGAATGCTGAATAGCAATGCTATGTATTGCATATATGTTATCCTTCTACCAGTTGCTATTTTTAAAAGAGATCATTCACATACTGCACTCACTTCTTTAAAATTATACTTTTTTGCTTTGTTATCTAATTCATTTCTTAACTTGGGCTGATTTCTAGAAAAATAGGTCAAGCCAAACTCAGATGGATTATTGTTTGAGGAGACTATGTTTCCATTCAATTTTTTAAGATGCTTATTACAATCTTTGGCAAATAAAAATGCCAGCTTTCATAGTGACTTTGGAATCATGAAAATTGAGAATATCTACTCAATATTATTAAACTTCATAAAAAAAATAATGGAAAATGAAAAATAAAGATCTAGAAACATTTTAGAAATTGTGATTGGCATTTAGAAATTTATTTTTATTTGCAATTCTCTAGTTAATTTGCAAATCCAGGGCTCTTGTATTGGCAGATGATTCTCCCTCTGCCCTTTTCACGATCTTGGGTGAAGCCATTGCTGGCAATTAGCCAGATCCTTTCTAGCCTTCCGAGATTTGGAGTCTTGGATGGAGTTTGCCTCTCTTGAGTTTTCATACTCCAAATAAGAACTAACACTTGCCATTCACATTTCTCTTCTCTCTTTTCTGCAGCCTTTTCGCTCCAGCTTCTCCTTCCACTGCAGCAATAAACCTTTATTCTCCACTCATTTTCTCTTTTTCCAGTTTTGGGTTACTCCAGCAGCTTGTCCGGCAGCTACTATTTCCCCCAGGCAATAGTTTTTAACACTTATATACCTCCCTCTACCAATGGGATTGCTCACTCAAAATCTCCCATTCCCGTCCCTGGCTAACAGCCAGGTCAGCTCATCCATAACAGCCCAGCTGTCCTTCAAAAACACATTTAAGCTGGGTGGCAGAGTGTGCAGTTCTACTTTTTCCTTCACTCCATGCCTGGCTCATACCAGAAAACCCCAGTCACAACAGGCCTTAACATCCATACGCCTAAACAGACCTAATCTCTTCTATGATTCCTATGCTTTTCCAATTGTCTAATGGATACCACTAATAATCTGGAATACTACGTTTACTAAACGTAGTATCTTTCTGTCACACAAATCTAATGTAATTATATACTTTGAACTAAATTTTAAAAATGAGATTCTTTACTGGTCAGAAATTCAGTCCTATGAACAATTTAGCATCCCATCTTTGAAGATTATACAGTATATCTTATAGTGTCCGAGTTGAGGACATGGCAACTCACAATCTACTGGTATTTCAGGCAGCAATAATTCTCATAACAGTATAAACAAAAAATATATACTTGTTCCATTATGATGTCATGGTATTACTTATGCCTCTGTAAATTTAAAGGTATGTTTCATTAATAGTTTCAATCATTAATGTAGCTATTGAGCATTTTCTTTAAAGCTGTTTCAAAATGTCACCAAAATATAGAATAAGATAGTATAAAATTTGGTACAAACCTATTAGTGGCTTTAATTCTATTGCAGTGAGCTAAAGTAATAAAGTAACAGTAATGAGAAAGGTGGCTGTAATCTAAAACAAGACTGACTTAAAATTGAAATTTCTTTTTCTGAGAAAATTTAAATTTAGTCTATTTTGTGTTCCTAGCAAGGGAACTACAGAACACAGAAAGAATCTTAAAAATATTTCATGTTGATTAATGAATGGGTTAGACGTTCCAATGTTGAAATACTTTATCTATGATATAGTCCTTTTTTACCATTCAAAATTTTATTCATTTTTTACAAAGCATAAAATACAAAAATATAAAGAGAGATGAAGGTAAAATAGGGGAGGAAAAGGGAAAGAGAAAAGTGTAGGGTAGTCTTTACAGTCTTGTGGGAAGATCCACATTAGGAATAGAGCAAGAACCATCTGTTTACAATTACAGATTTAAAAAAGACCATTCAACATTGCTAATCTAACTCCCTTGTCACTAACAACAGCAAAAGCAAACATTAGGTCACTGCCAAAGCTTTGTTTGAACAGATACAGGGAACAGAACCCACAACAACTTAATTAATTGGATCTATTGTTAAACTGCTGTTAGGAAATGGTATTCTAATAATCAATCTGCCTTCCTATAATTTCCATCCATTACTCTGTGTTTGGCACTCTTATGTAATAGTAAACAGGTTTTGATCTACAGTATCACATTCTTTCAGATAGTTCAAGAACAGGATATCCTGAAAAACATTCAGAATATTACATATATCTGTCAATTAAAAGAGATTATCCCTCTTACATTTTGCACCATGGCTCCGAATGATGTGTGCCCTTTATTTATTTATATTCACTCATAAATGTATACCAGTGTCATATTATTTTAATAACAATAGAGAGCAGCTGTTTTCAATATACTATTATTGTAGGAAAAGGAATGGCAGAATCAAGAGGAATCAGCCTAGCGACTCTACATAGCCACAAACGGACTAAGTTCTGAACCTCTTGAATTCTATTTATCCAGCACTGTGAAGATCATATTGCATGGATTGATCATAAAGTTACTATTTTATCACTGTTGTGACTGAATAGTTGCTAAATGAGACAGTTGCTAAAGTTGCGCCTCTCCTCTGCGCATGCTCCAAGATGGCAACTCCCGGTAGATCCTCCGAGGCTGAGTAAGGATTAAGGGGGCCTATGGATTCCTATGTGAGCCAAATTTCAGCTCCTGGCCTGGTCCCAGCTGGGCGGTAGTCAGCAGTCCGGCAATGGGTTTTTTAGCCTTGTCTGACATCTCGAGCCGGAATGGCTGGCAGAATTTGAGTTGGGCCGCAGAGCCGAGGAACGCGCTGGAGGACTGTGGAGGACTGTGTGGGCGTTCAAGGCTCTGACGGCACTAACGGAAGACTTGGAAGACTTGGAGTCGGGACTTTGGATTCTGGAGCCAAGGATGGTGGTGACTCTCGGCTCCTTTGTAGCAACAGTAAAGAGTGGGGGGGGAGTTGGTGAGGGTGGCTTGTTGCAGCCTCGCCACCCCCTCCCCCTTACGAGCTTCCGGCTGCCTTTTTTACAGCTATGGGCAGCTGGCTCGGCAGTTTTACAATGCCGGCGGGGGAGGTGGAGGAGGGGGGCGATGGTGGCTGTTGTGGCCTCGCCCCCTCACCTCTCCATGACCCCTGCAGCAGTGAGGGCGGCAATGGAGGACGGCGCTTTCTTTACAACAGTGGGCAGCCGATTCAACGGTCTTACAACACCGATGGGTGGTGGAGGGAACAGGGCGAGGGTGGCCTGTTGTGGCCTCCCCCGCCCCCCCCCCCCGTGAGCCCCTGCCTGCCTGTAACGCTGCAGTGGTGAAGGCGGTATCCCCTCTCCTGGGCATCATCATGATTATATCCCCTCTATTTGACATCATCATTGTTGCATCCCTGACTCTGACTCTGGCTATGTTTATTGAACCACCTTTACCATCTTACCATCTGTATCATCTGCCAGCGCATTGAGACCAACTTTACCCACTACGCTGTTTTGAGAAGAGGTCCCAGCCTGGGTGTGGGCTTCGAGGGAGCCGACTTATTGCTGCTGCCACTGGACAGGATTACATCCATTAATGCCAGTTGCCGTGAGAGGGCAACTAGGTACTATCTCTCCGGGGGCAGCAGCCTGAGACTCCTCTTCACTGCTGTGAGAGGACAGTGAAGCCCGATGGACTTATTCACACCAGAAATGGGCGGACTCTTTCTCTTGGACCTTTGCTTTTAAGATGTTTTATGAATCCTTGGCCTTATTTATTCTCTCAGCTGAATTGTGATGTATTTATTAGCCGATCTCTTAGCACTGCGAGATTCCCCCCTCTCGCAGGCCTGGCCCTCTTCGTTATCGAGGGCCTACCTTAATGACGGGCTTTGGGACCCCGAAAGGTGGCATGTGGCAAAGAGGGGGCTGAGGGGTTTTTTATACAAATTTTTATTTAAACTTTTAAGGGGTTCCGGTAGGGGGGTGGAGGGGATAGTGTGTAGGGGGGGACAACCCACCTAGGGGAGGGTTGGGTCGAGCTGTAAAGAGTGGTGGGGGGAGTGTGGGACCCAGGGTCGTGGAGGGGATTAGAGCGGATCCGGATAGTATATTGAACATCGTTACTGTAGGTGGGAGAGGTAGATATGGCGGGAGCAGGGGGCCATATCGTGTCAAGGGAACATGTACCCGCTGTTTACGAGGGGTGGCGTGTTCCGGCCCCCAAGGCTCCTCCCGCTCCCTAGGTTGCACAGATCCTCAGGGCCCGGGCCTTCGGCTGATGTTGTGCAATGCCAGGTCTGCAGTAAATAAAGCCCCCCTCATCTGTGAGCTTGTTCAGGAGGGGGGTGCAGACCTGGCAGGTGTTACGGAGACCTGGTTGGGCCACGAGGGGGGGGTGCCCCTCATTGAAATGTGCCCGCCGAGTTTCCAAGCATTTCATCAGCCGAGGTCACAGGGGAGGGGCGGGGGGGGTTGCGGTTATTATTAGAGAAGGTCTGAAACCGAGGGAGGCCACTGTTCCTCAGACGGCCGGTTGTGAATCCCTCCTTGTGAAATGGGGTCATGGGGTTCAGATGGGTTTGCTGATCACGTACCTGGCTCCCTGCCACGTGGCAGCAGCCCTGCCCGAGCTTCTCGGCGTCATCGCCGCGGTGGCGGTTGATACTCCCAGGCTTATGGTCATGGGGGATTTCAACCTGCCATCTGTGGGGGAGATGTCTGAGGTGGCTCGGGAGTTCATGGCTTCCATGACGGCTATGGACCTGACCCAGTTAATTCATGGCCCTACCCACACGGGGGGAAACACACTGGACCTGGTTTTTGTCTCTGGACAGTGGTTGAGAGATCTTGTTATAGGGGACATAGTCATCAAACCCTTGTCATGGTCAGATCACTCTCTCCTTCGTTTTGACTTTCGAACCGCAATACCCCGCCGCAGGGAGGTGGAGCCGGTAAGATGGTTCCGCCCCAGGCGCCTGATGGAACCTGATAGGTTCCAGATGGAGCTTGGGCCATTCCCTGAGGCTCTGGCACACGCCTCGGCCGGAGACCTGGTGGCCGCCTGGGATAGGGCGGCCGCCGGAGCTCTGGATCGGGTCGTGCCTTTGCGGCCTCTGACCCGGCGTCGATCTCACTTGGCTCCTTGGTTCACTGAGGAGCTGAGGGAGTTGAAGCGCCGGAAAAGACGCCTAGAGAGTAGTTGGAGGGCCAGTCTTGCTGAATCTGACCGGACACTGGTGAGATCCCATATTAGGACTTACTTAGTGGCGATAAAAGCAGCAAAATGTAGCTATTTTGCTGCTCTTATTGCGTCATCAGATAATCGCCCGGCTGCCCTGTTTAGGGTGACCCGCTCCCTGCTCCACCAGGAAGCGCGGGAGGACCCCTTGGAGGGTAGAGCCGAGGATTTTGTTCAATATCTGCATGACAAAATCACTCAGATTCGGGAAGATTTGGACTCCGACTGGGTGGTCTCGGGGGAAGGGACCGGGGCAGGTCTTGAGAATCTTATCTGGACTGAGTTTGATCCTGTGACCCGAGGATGTGGACAGGATACTGGGTGGACTGAACGCGACCACGTGTTTATTGGACCCGTGTCCTTCCTGGTTAGTGCTGGCTTCCCGGGAAGTGACACGAGGCTGGCTCCAGGGGATTATAAAGGCTTCATTGGGGGAGGGTGTCTTTCCTGCCACCTTGAAAGAGGCGGTAGTGAGGCCTCTCCTCAAGAAGCCTTCCCTGGACCCGGCAATGTTGGTAAATTATCGTCCTGTCTCCAACCTTCGCTTTGTGGCGAAGGTTGTTGAGAGCGTGGTTGCGAAACAGTTTCCCCAGCACCTGGATGAAGCGACGTATCTAGATCCGTTCCAGTCGGGTTTCAGGCCCGGGTACAGCACGGAAACGGCATTGGTCGCGTTGGTTGATGATCTCTGGAGGGCTCGGGACAGGGGGTGCTCCTCTGTCCTGGTCCTGTTAGACCTCTCAGCGGCTTTTGATACCATCGACCATGGTATCATGCTGCACCGGTTGGTAGAGATGGGGGTGGGAGGCACTGTGTTGCGGTGGTTCTCCTCCTATCTCTCCGACCGGTCGCAGTCTGTGTTGGCAGGGGGACAGGTCGACCCCGAGGCCCCTTATATGTGGGGTGCCACAAGGATCGGTCCTCTCGCCCCTCCTGTTCAACATTTATGTGAAGACGCTGGGTGAGATCATCCGTGGTTTTGGGGTGAAGTACCATCAGTACGCTGATGACACTCAGCTGTACATCTCCACCCCAGACCACCCCAACGATGCCCTTGAAGTGATGTCCCGGTGCCTGGAGGCCGTGCGGATCTGGATGGGGAGGAACAGGCTCAGGCTCAACCCATCCAAGACCGAGTGGCTGTGGTTTCCGACGTCCCGATATAGTCAGTTGGTGCCATCACTGACTACTGGGGGCGAATCACTGGCCCCCACAGAGAGGGTTCGTAACTTGGGCGTCCTCCTGGATTCACGGCTGTCCTTGGAAGGGCATCTGACGGCCGTGGCGGGGAGGATTTTCTATCAGGTCCGCCTGATCCGCCAGTTACGTCCCTTTCTGGATCGGGACTCCTTGCTCACGGTCACTCACGCCCTTGTCACTTCCCGTCTAGACTACTGTAATGCTCTCTACATGGGGCTCCCCTTGAGGAGCACCCGGAGGCTCCAACTGGCGCAGAGTGCGGCCGCGCGGGTGGTGATGGGAGCGACATGGCGTTCCCATGTGACACCTCTCCTGCGCGAGCTGCACTGGCTCCCGGTGGTCTTCCGGGTGCGCTTCAAGGTCCTGGTTACTACCTTTAAAGCGCTCCATGGCTTAGGACCTGGGTACTTGCAGGACCGCCTACTACCACCAATAGCCTCCCACCGGCCAGTACGCTCTCATAGAGAGGGTCTCCTCCGGGTGCCGTCAGCCAAACAATGTCGGCTGGCAGCCCCCAGGGGGAGAGCTTTCTCTGTGGGGGCACCTACTATCTGGAATGAGCTCCCCCCAGAGATACGGAGGATCCCGGATCTGCCCACCTTCCGCCGCGCTCTTAAGACTTTTCTATTTCGCCAGGCGGGCCTGGCCTAACCACTCCCCGTTTTTAGTGTTAAATTTTAAAAAAATTTAAATTATATTGGGGTGTTTTAATTCTGTCCGGGCCAAATTCATTTAATCTGTTTTTAGTTGGTTTTTAAATTTTGTACGTATGTATTTTTATTGTTGGCTGTACACCGCCCTGAGTCCTTCGGGAGTAGGGCGGTATATAAATCCAATAAATCCTAAATCCTAATCCTAAAGAACTACCTGTAATGATAGCTCTTATACTTGTCATTTACTTAAGACTGTAGTTCTATATTCAGTCTCTTAAGAATATTTGTCAAATAGGACAAAAAATAATGTTAAAAATCAAGTAGAACGGATGCTGCTTTTTTGCGGACTCTTTTATTTAAGAGCACATTGAATTTTTATGCCAAAACTTTGGTTGATTGGAATGTTACACATAATTAAACATTTTGTATAGAAAAACAGAATATAACATATACATTCATAGATGAGCAAGACAAACATTGTCCATATTAAAACCTGTATTTTAGAAGATGAAATGTGATGAGAATTTTGAACTCATCATATATTTGGTATCTTAATAATAATTGCTTATATAATCCCATATAATATGCACAGCAATGCCATGGCAAGCTTTATAAGCAATTATACTTTTATGGAAAATTACTGAATGAGAAGTATTTTAATTCTTATAAAGGCACTGAAACCAGGCCTCTTGCAGTATAAAGGAAAATATTGCCATTCCTAAATTACAGAGTTACTGCAAAGACTGAAAATATTCAATAATTGAACAGGAAATAAGGGAAGTCAAAAGACAACTAATATATAAATGTTGACAAACCTGAATATTTTTTTAAAAGCAGAGTTCCAGTTTTGGGATGTCTGATAATGCTGATTATCTTTAAACATTGTCCACCAATAGGCATTAATAAAAAAATCAATGATATGCCTATTTTCTATATGAGATTATGCCCATACATTCAATGATGAAACAGTAATTTCATAAAATTGGTTTTGTTGCAACTTCTTTTCATTTGAAAACATGACAAATGACAGCATGTACAGATATATAAAATTACAGTCTTGAATGTAAACAGACCAGCTGTTTCTGCTTTTATAAAGCCCTGTTATCCTTCTATAGGACTATACTTTTAAACAGTATTCTGCAGAAACCTATGTGGCAAACAATTTTTTTTAAAAAAAGAATCTTTGGATAGTATGTAAACAGGAAATAAATTCATAAATAATGCAATCAAAATTAATTCATGCCCTAAAGCATAGGTTAGAATAATCTTGCACTAATTCCAGATATTGATGTAAACAAAGAATGTGGTAAATCATGTATATACTGTCCATAACTGACTCCCAAAATGTCTCATATCCAAGTAGGAAAAAGTAAGAGGTACTTCTACACCAAGACCGAGCAGGCCAGGTGTCATTTTAGGGCAAGATACTAATTTATATGACTTTTTGGATAGTACCCCTTTAGCTATGTAATTACTACTATGAAATCTCATTAGAGGTACCTCGATATAATAGGAAGGGCATGATGCTTCCAGAGTCATATTTAAATTGAAGCATGGAGAAAGATTATAGTCTAAACCTTGCACTTGGCAGATGAATGACTAAACGGAATAGAGAAAAGACCAAGATTTTGTTCCCTATACAACTGCTGCTGACAGAGAAAATAATTGGCATAGAGTGAGAATGAGTTTTTAACTTAGTAGTGAGCATGCGTGAAATAAAAATAAAATATTTTGCTATGAAACCATTAGCTCTGCTACATTAGCATTAAAAATGTTCTCTTTTTAATTTGTTTTTTTGGTGGTCCTGACTCATCAAGTTAGAATAAATCTTCAGTGAAGCTGATCTGTGAACTGAAACCAAATTTAACTTTTAACGATACAATTGTACAATATTATATAGATGCTATTAGTGCTTACATGACTCAAAATATATGACACATGAGCTTTAGAGTATTAGTTTCTACAGCAGGTTGTTCAATTTTCTTTGCATTTTCCAAGTCCCAGAATCTACACAGTTTTCATCTGTAAGTCAAACAACATGCAGGAGTACTAGAAATAAAGCATAAATTACTAAATTCTAGTTTAGGGATCAGTATTCAGAAAATTAGCCATTAATCAGAACCATGTTAATGTTTCTTGGTAATGAAAAAAGGCCTACTGTAAACTTTTAAAAGGCCTATTGTAAATATATCCCCAAATAACAGCCTTTCATAAATCTTTGTCTTTTCTCCCTTTCTGCAATACAATACAATACTATACAATGGTAGGCTGTTTTGGTTTTGCATTGTGCGCATATTTTAGACAACAATGATGGAAATATTTTGTGCAGTTTTTACATTTAAGATATCAGTACCTTAAAATTATAAATGTAAACTTTGTTGCTTTTTATATTTTAGAAAGGAAGTCACCTTCAACCTGAAAATATACAACTTATGCATTCCAGAAGTTATTTTATATACGATGAAACACTCTATGTGGCAAATGTGATTTCAATAACTGCCTTTTTTTGTAAGGATTTGTTCGTTATAGAAGAGGCAATGAAGTGTTCCTTCAAGTTTTGACTGAAGTGCTTAATTCCTTTTCAGAAAGCATTTCACTACTAATATCGTATTACTATTATTTAAATCCTTTTTGTCTTCTAATGGTACAGTCAAATATCAGGAACTGAAGAGCAAGTGGCATCTGTACAGAAACAAAATACTATTTCAGTCAAATTTTAAGCTGAATTCATAACACCTCATTCTGAGTTCAAAATAATTTCTACAAATGAGTTCAAAAATTTCTATAATACCCAGTCCATTAAAATTTGCACTGTACTGTAAATAACTGGGTTTAAATTCAGAATGGTGCTTTGTACACCATTAAAATACATGCTTATGTTTTGTGAACAAAACTAAATCGGAACAGTTGAAAGTCCTCTTAAGGCTTAAAACTAAGCTCCTTGCCAAACGTGACTAGATCAAGAGTTTACTCACATTTTTCAATTATTTAAATGTGTACTTATCCACTTCTTCAAGTCACTCTTAAAACTAGAACTTCTGGATATGTGTTTTATATCACAATTCTATTTAAAAATTGATAATCCTCCGATGGCTTCCCATATGGCTTTTAATCTGAACTTGCAATATTTAATGGAATTCCAAGAAAGGAAAGGGGATAGAAGCGAACTGAACAGTTTTGGCAAATGATAGGTAGTAAGAAAGTCAAGATATTATGAGCCACAATGTCACACAAAATACTTTCAACTATAGTCAGTTAAATCAAGATCTTAAAGATATCGAGGAACACTACATCTGGAACATTCAAAACAAGTAAAAGACCCTGAAAATGTGCTGAGCTTCACATTAAACATGATTATTATATAGTGCTATAAAGGGCATCTTTTTTTTCAGCTTTTTCAAGTCTGGTGCAAGCAAAAAAATGGTACAGACTTCCATAGGTCAAACTATTTTTTCCATGTGTGTATTAACTGACAAAGCACAATTATAAACACAGATAGTCCTTGCTTAATAAACGTTTGTTAAATGATCATTCAAAATTATGATGCTCCTGAACAGAGACTTGCAACCCGTGCAGTTACAGCTGTTGCAGTGTGTGGTCACATGAATGCCATCTAGTTGCTGGCAACTTTATAATAGATTGCCAAGTGCCGCATAATCACATGATCGCCATTTGAAATCTTTCCTGCTATCTTCCCTAGAAAGTCAATGGGAAGCCAGCAGGGAGGTCCCAAGGACTCCCTCTGGTTTCTGGAGGGCTGGAAATGGTCTATTCCAAAATCCATCTGCAGCATGGAGTGTTTGCTGCCAGCCCCCAGAAACAAAAGGTACTGGGGGCTGGCTGCAAAGGCCCCATACTGCAAACATTCCATGCCAAAATCCTGTTTGGATTTAAGTATGGACCATTTTCAGTCAATTCTTGCAGACAAGATAGCCTGTTTTTCTCTGCAGGACAATGCAGCATGATATGTCTTCTGATCTTGGTTTCAAATACTCTGCAAATACTTAGGCTAAAATTCTGCTGGGATTTTCGGATGGACCTTTTTCAGCCAGCCTCTTTTGAGAGCAAGGCAGAATTCCTCCAGCACACAGTTCTTTTGAGAGGAAAAGGGTTGCCTATTGGAGGGATGCAAGCCCATGTAGAGCATTCTTTTTGCTCTGTCCACTTAATGATCCAGGAGATTGCTTAACGACCACAATTAGGACTGCCAGGATTGCGATTACTGAATAAATAAGTTGTGCTGCTTTGCTTAATGACTGTTTCACTTAATGATCAAAGATTGTGATCTCAATTGGATCTACAGTCAGATACAGAAATATTGGGACATCGACACAATTCTAACATATTTGGCTCTATACACCACCACAATGGAGTTGGAATGAAACAAACACAATGTGCTTTAACTGCAGACTGTCAGCTTTAATTTGAGGGTATGAACATCCAACTCAGGTGAACAGTGTAGGACTTACAGCAGTTTGCATATGTGCCTCCCACTTGTTAAGGGACGAAAAGTAATGGGACAATTGGCTTCTCAGCTATTCCATGGCCAGGTGTGTGATATTCCCTCATTACCTCAACTTCAATGTGCAGCTAAAAGGCCCAGAGTTCATTTCAAGTGTGCTATTTGCATTTGGAATCTGTTGCTGTCAACTCTCAAGATGATATCCAAAGAGCTGTCACTATCAGTGAAGCAAGCCATCATTAGGCTGAAGAAACAAAACAAACCGACTTCCGGTGGCATCTCCGTCATTGTCAGACGGTCTCTCCATGACCGCCAGCCTTGCCACTCGTAAAGAGCCACCTCACAGCTGGCAGGCGGCTCGAAAAACCCGCTCTTCAAACAGAAGAGCGGTAGAGCTACTGGGGTTTTGGTAGAGCCCCCTGAGTTGCCCCCAGGACTTTTCTTTTGTCCTGGGGAGGGCTCAGGGTGATGGCTCCCTATTCACCCCAGAGAAGCTCCGCGCAGCGAGGGATCTCTGCTCGCAGCAGCAGAGCCAGACGTCGTGAGTAACTCCACTAGATCGACTGAAACCTACAGCAAGCAAGTAAGCTGGTGAAACTTGGACTAATTAAAAAAGAAAAAATGCAAGTATTGTTTTTTTTACTAATTTTTAGAAAAAAAAAGAGACTTGAGAAAATGTCTTGGAAAATGGCGACTGGCTTAGCTCGGAAAATGCTTGAGAAAATGGAGAGTGGAAAGTGAAAGTGAGAGCCAAGCCTGCGCCGAAGTATTTAAAAGAAACACTCTAGCAGGAAAAAGAAACAAAATTGATTTAAACAGAACTTTTTTGTCTTTTTGAGAAAAGTTAAAATTTTTTGAAGTATGACTCCTAAACAAAAATCAAGGCGGGGCTCCCTTACAAGTCAGACAAAGGAAAAAGCAGAAATGATTCAAATGCACTTGCAGGGAACTGCAAATGAGGACTTAAAAGATTTTATAACTAGGTCTTTGGGAAGTGTTGTTGAGAAGATAGAAAGCTCACAGAAGCATCTTGACGAGCTGGTACAGGGAAAATATGATCAATTGAATCAAATTATTACTAAAGTAGTTTCTGATCTCTCAAGTGCGGTGGTGGAAATGGGGAAGAAAGTGGCTGAAATTAGTACAAAGTTTGACTCCAAGATGAAAGACACACAAGAAAAATTTGCTGAAGCTGATGCCAAAAATCAGAAAATTGAAAATGATGTGATGATGCTTCAATTTAAAGCTATGGAATCTGCTTTAAGATTAAGAGGTATAAGAGAGAATAATAGAGAAAATTTAAGAACACTTTGTGCTAAGGCATTAGCGGCATTATTAAGCTTGGAAGATGATCAAATTCTTGGTTGTATTGAAAAAGTCTATAGGGTCAACTCATGTGTGGCTAGACAAAGGAATCTGCCCAGAGATGATGTTGTCTATTTTACTGATAGAAGATTAAGAAATGATATTTTGCAAAAGTCTTATTCAGCTACTCTAAGGGTAGAAGGTTTACAAATTAGTGTTTATAAAGAGTTACCATCCAGGATTTTAAGATATAGAAAAGATTTTGGATTTCTGGTGAAGGAACTGAATAGAAGAAAGATTCATTCAGATGGGATGTACCAGTTGGTGTAATTTTGAGATATCAAGATGTGAGATATTGTTTAAACACTATTGAAAAAGCAGAACATTTTTATAACAATATTCTTAAGGGAGCCGCCATATTCTCATCCTCTTTTATGTTGTCAACTATAGAAGAAGACATTAAGGATAAAGAGTCTGAAAGAGAGACTGAGGAACAATGTAGACAGATGGAATTAGAAAATCAAAATAATCAAAGTGTGTCAGAAGAAAAAGGAGCATTAGGTGGTTTTTCAGATGATTTTATTATGGATCCTCCAGATTTGAAAGTAAAGCATCCCAGAGATTCAAGAGATGTGGCGCTGGACCTTGAACTGTTGAAGCAAGAATCGAAAGATAAACATATAATTCGAGATGAGAAACAAATATTATTGAAACAGCAGAGGCCTAGTATTCCACAAGTGGGAAAACACGATGATGACAAGCAACAGAAAGCAGAAGTTAAGGGAGGAAACAACCTGAAAACCACTGAAACTGAGGTGCAACGGATACTGTGTTTAATGTGTGAGTCGATTCGTGAAACTTAAAGGATATTTATGAATAGATTGAATTCTTTTCAGAAAGGATGGCAGATATTTTATTTATTTTTATTTTTATTTTTAATTTGATTTATATGCCGCCCTTCTCCGGAGACTCAGGGCAGCTTACAATGCGTTAAGCAATAGCCTTCATACTTTTGTATATTTATACAAAGTCAGCTTATTGCCCCCACAAACTGGGTCCTCAAACTGGGTCCTCATTATTTGAATTAGTTTAAAAGATAATCATCGCTATATCTGATTTACATACGAAAATGGATTAATTTTTTTTTTTTTTTTTGGCAAAACTCATCCTGAGTTGGATTTGACATTTTGAGAAAGGTAAACAGATCACTGCAACATATGCAGAGGATCTGTGGTTACCCTATTATAATTTTTTGGAATTAATTATCTAGATGAAGAAAACGAAGATGAAAACATCTCGAACCCGAAGGAAGGAAGTGGAAAGGTTGGCAGGATTTGAAAGAGTTTTAAAGGAACATCTGGAGTGCAGCTTGTATGAGCTGCATTTGTTTTTCTTTTTAACCGATACAGCAGGAGCCAGATTGAATGATCTACCTAGAGGATTACAAGATACCTTTGTGGTTGGATTTTATAAACATAAAGTCACTCGGGGGGATTTATATATGGAGAGATGTTTGTTGCTGATGGGGGCAGCTGGAATAAGAAGAAGTTTATAAAAGCTATGCTAGAAGATAGTTATTTAACTTCAATCAAGATGAAGAGAAGATAAAAATTTGGTTATCATGATAGAAAATTATTTGATATAATTGTTATATATTTTATTAGTATACAATAAGGGGGTCTGATTTACGTTTATTAATATTAGAGAAATGTTTGATGTTTGGGTTTTTTTTGGTTGAGGGAGGTACTTGGAATGTACTTAATTTTAATTAAGATGAAAGATCAAAAACTGATTGTTTGATATAGAAAATTATTTGATATGGATGTTATAATATTTTGTAGCGGGGTTTATAGAGTAAAAGAGTAGTATTGATGGATAACTGAATATTAATGGTTGATAAATGAGGTAAATATTTTTATTAGTAGTATTTTTACTATATTATTAAAAGTTTCACTATTTTCTTTGGTTTAATATAAGCAAGGTTTTTTTTTTAATTTGTAGCAGAAGTCAAGGGGGGGTGTGGGATTGGGGGGAGAGGGGGATTTGGCGGGGTGGGGGGTAGGGGGAAGTGGGGGGGGGAAATGAAAAAATTTGTATTGTAAAACTTTTTCAATTAAAAAAAAAAGAAACAAAACAAACCCATCAGAGAGATAACAAGAACATTAGGCGGGACCAAAACAACTGTTTGGAACATTCTCAAAAAGAAGGAACGCACCAGTGAGCTCAGCAACACCAAAAGACCTGGGAGACGATAGAAAACAACTGTGGTGGATGATCGAAGAATTCTTTCCCTGGTGAAGAAAACACCCTTCACAACAGTTGGCCAGATCAAGAACACTCTCCATGAGGTAGGTGTATGTGTGTCAAAGTCAACAATCAAGAGAAGACTTCACCAGAGTGAATACAGAGGGTTCACCACAAGATGTAAACCACTGGTGAGCCTCAAAAACAGGAAGGCCAGATTAGAGTTTGCCAAACAACATCTAAGCCTTCACAGTTGTGGAACAAGGTCCTATGGACAGATGAGACCAAGATCAACTTGTACCAGAGTGATGGGAAGAGTATGGAGAAGGAAAGGAACTGCTCATGATCCTAAGCATACCACTTCATCAGTGAAGCATGGTGGTGGTAGTGTCATGGTGTGGGCAGGTATGGCTGCCAATGAAACTGACTCTCTTGTATTTATTGATGATGCGACTGCTGACAAAAGCAGCAGGATGAATTCTGAAGTGTTTCGGGCAATATTATCTGCTCACATTCAGCCAAATGCTGCAGAACTCATTGGACGGCGCTTCACAGTGCAGATGGACAATGACCCAAAGCATACTGCAAAGGCAACCAAAGAGTTTTTGAAGGGACAGAAGTGGAATGTTATGCAATGGCCAAGTCAATCACCTGACCTGAATCCCATTGAGCATGCATTTCACTTGCTGAAGACAAAACTGAAGGGAAAATGCCCCAAGAACAAGAAGGAACTGAAGACAGTTGCAGTAGAGGCCTGGCAGAGCATCACCAGGGATGAAACCCAGCGTCTGATGATGTCTATGTGTTCCAGACTTCAGGCTGTGATTGTCTGCAAAGGATTTGCAACCAAGTATTAAGAAGGGAAAGTTTGATTTATGATTATTATTTTGTCCCATTACTTTTGGTCCCTTAACAAGTGGAAGGCACATATGCAAACTGCTGTAAGTTGTACACCGTTCACCTGAGTTGGATGTACATACCCTCAAATTAAAGCTGACAGTCTGCAGTTAAAGCACATTGTGTTTGTTTCATTCCAACTCCATTGTGGTGATGCATAGAGCCAAAGATGTTAGAATTGTGACAATGTCCCAATATTTCTGGACTTGACTGTATAAGTTGAGAACTCCCTGTACTTGTATATCAATTAGTCAAAAAGCGTTGCCTACTAATGAAACATTTCTCATCTTTTTAATTCAATATTGATCAACAATTTTAATTAGATAAAACAGAAAATCAGGTTTATAAAGATTTCAATTAGATTAAAATTATGTAAATTTGACTCTTAAAAGAAAAGTATGACCAAGTAGAAGCTTATTGATAGACAAGTTGCACCATGTCTAATGTTTTTAAATTGTATATTTAATAAAATTTATTTTTTAAAAAAGAAGCTTATTGATATGAGAACACTTTTTCAAGCATTACTTACCTGAGGGCTTTCTCTCAACAGATCTCTGCCTTGCAGAGTCTTCAAATGTTGTTGGTTGGATTTTAGCAGGGGTATATGTATTTAAAGAACACTTTCTTTCTGTCATGGATTCAATAAATGACGGAGAACCTAAAAGATTAATGGGGGCAGGATAAAAAGTTCTGTAACAAAACCACATTATTTTTTTGAGCATTGCTACTAAGGAGAAATTTCCTAACAGTGAGAACAATCAACTAGGGGAATGGCTTGCCTTCAGAACTTGTGGGTGCCCCATCACTAGAGGCTTTCAAGAAGAGACTGGACAGCCACTAGAGGCTTTCAAGAAGAGACTGGACAGCTTGAGCAGGAGGCTGGACTAGATGACCTCCAAAGTCTCTTCCAATTCTGTTATTCTATGCCTATGTAAATCTTTAGGAAATAAAATTATTCAACTTGACTTTGAGATGCCTCTTCTCTTTCAGTCTCTTAGATCATGAACCACACCACTGAAATGTTGGATAGATTATCTCTGGAATGGTAGTGGAAGTACACTTTCTGAAATTTTCAGTCATCAGTATGAGCAGCTGGATATTGTTCACTGTTGTATATTTAGGTGTAGGTTTACTCTTTTTAAAAAATTCATTAGATTTATCTCTTGTCCTTTCGATATACATTATATATATTATCTTATAGTGAGTTTCCATGGAATGGAATCTGGGTTTTCCACTCTTAGTCCACACCTTACAGCCTGTATATAGGTGGTCCTTGACTTATGACCATTCATTCAGCAACTGTTCAAAATTACAACCAAAAGGTCTTACAACCCATGCCTGAAATTATGGCTAAGGGCCTCTACAGTTGTGAACAAAATTTAAGCGCTTGGCAATCGACAGACCACAGGGAAGCTTGCAGCACCCCCCACCTATCTCCTTTCCACCATCCCACCTAATAACAGCAGGCCTTGGGCCTGCTTCCCACCCCACTAGGTCCCACACTTTCCACCACACCTCCCATTATGGATTAGTCACTCATTTTTTAAAAATAGATCTCTGGCAAGCAGCCACTCTTCCATGGGATCTTTCTATACAGTGGAGATCATGTGACACCATCCTGAAAGTGGGTGCCGTTTTGGAACAGCTACAATTCATTGTAGCCACTGCCAAAACAGCACCCACTTCCAGGCTGATGCCATATGGCCTCCACTGTGTAAGGACGCTGTGTGGCATAACAGCTGCCATCATCATTTATCTTTTGATGCCAACATCAAAAGATAAATAATTAATCTGTGATACGGGTGAGGAGGAGAGTGTGAGACTCAGCAGGTCAAGAAGCAGAGCCAAGGCCTGCAGGGATTCAGGTGAGAAAGCAAGTCCAAGGCCTGTAAGAACTCAGTGTGGTGGGAAGCAGAGTGAGAGTGCTGCAGGAAGTGGTGAAGGCTTAGGACAGATCACATAAGAGCTGTGAAGATGCTGCAACTGGAACAGGGAGAACAGAGATTGGGGTTATTAAGCAAGACGATCACATAGATGCCTCACTTGACAACCATTAACTTGCAACTGTAATCGGTAGGCTCCATTACAGTTATAAGTTATATATTACAGTTATAAGTCAAGGACTAACTGTATTACAATATCACATAATTAGTACATAGAAAAGTTTGTAAATTCTGCTGGGCCTTCAGAGGTAGGTGAAGCTGATTTTAAAAATAGTCTTGAACAAGAGAATGTTGAGGGGTGGAATAATGAAAGCAACTTAACTTTGGGGATCTTCAGTATTTGTAGAGGTGGAAATAACTTTTCTTATTATATATTATATTCTAAACATAAATCTGGCACTTGTATCGTTGCTAAGCAAGATTCAGCTGAGTTAATCTATCAAAATGCTAAAACAAAGGAGAAATAAGAAATGCATATTTGTTTGGAAACTGTCTGTCATCCACTAAAGGATTGGCCATCAAAACCTGAGTTTTTCAACAAGCCTTAGGATGGAGAATGTACTCCACATTGTTTGGAATCAAGTATTTTTAAATCTATACAAACAAACAAGCAAATTAATACAATTGTAAGCTAGCCCCTTTTGTAATTGGAATTTCAGGACCTTAGACGCTGTTTTGTAGTGTATCTGTGTCTTAGATTTTGTTCTTCTAAACCTTAGGTATATAAAGAGATATATAAGCAACTCAAAGTGCTAATTCTGATATTTAATGAATTGTTTACATTTAGCAATGTTTTGCAGTTTGAAAAATAGAACATATAGTAAATAATTACGAAAGGAAGCTGTAGATGTATGTGGAAAATTTTCACACGAGGTTGAGGCTGTAATTGAGGCAAGAAATTCATCCACTTGCTTTAAAGACAAGGAGTTATGGAGAGTTTCTAGAGGACAAATTGAAGGCACCATGGAATATAATTCAAAGCCTAAAAAAGAAAAAAAGACCCACAGATTTTCACCATAAAAGCCCAAAAGCACTGAATTCTTTTTTGGATAGTAAAGTGATCTACAGAATTTTAAAGCTACAATAGGAAAAAAAAAACTCTAGGCCATGTGTAATGAAATACTTTTCAACACAGCAAACTTCTAATTTTGACAAATCTTTGTTCTCATCAAAAGTAGTTCCAAAATTTTGCCTGATTGTATAATGTAAATTTTCAGAGATACTGCATGTCAAACATGAGAATAAAGAATGCCAAAAATCACTCTGACACTCTCTCAAATATATAAATACATATAAATACACTGAATATATCAGTAAATACACTGACCACTTCACAAACTAAAGTAATACTTAGACCAGAGGTTATTTCATATGAAGTTCATAATTCTATATAAATTTAATAAAACATGCATTTTTAAATTAGGCAGCTATTTAACCATCACTAACACTGCTGTAGTTACAGTCACATATATATATATATATATATGTATTTTAGCAAAAGCTCTATTTAAGAATTAGTTAAGTTAATGAGGCAATATATCCTAAGACTATTTCTATAATCAATGATACTGTGTTTCACACCCAAATAGGAAAATTATTTGGAAGATTTTAAATTACACAATTCTGAGTTAAATTTTAAGAACGATCCTTTCATAAAACATCAACATGCAAGATTTAACATGTATTAAACATTACCTGCCTCATTAATTTTACAAAAATTATTTTAGACAAAACTACAGGTATTCTAGTATTTAATGAGTAAGAAAACTAAACAAATACGTATTTGATTGTGTGGGTATGTATACATACAGACATATATGAGAGATTTGAAGGAGTTTCATGAACTGATTGTGACAGTGCCCCACAAAATGATGTCCATATATTATATTGTTCAAAGAACGAAACTGAATTTCATTCAATTTAGATTGCCGAATTATTTTCAAGGCATTTGTTTCAAAAACAGGATTGTAACTGAAGTTGTTGTTCAAGGACACATTTAAAATGTAATATTGTTAACTCACAATCTCTCAATGATTTCAATACCACTTTTGCCTCCTTAATTTTTTTAAACCTATAATATTTCATATGTAAAGTAATATTTATTAAAGATATTTGGGCATTTGGTTTAATCTTAGCAATTAAGTTTCTATGTATAACTCAAATTAATTGTATTCAATGCTTGGTAAAATAAAACTACAACAGCATACATGCAGCAAGCGCAAACCCTTTCTTTGCATTACAGTAAATTCCACAAGAACTGCAGCTTTTCTTTACCAGAGAAAAATCTATAAGCACAAGTAACTCCAGGATTACAAGAAGGAATTTTATAACAAACTATTTTTTGTCTTAAAGAGATCATGCCTATCCAAATGCTTAAGATATCACTACCTTGGAAAAAATGTATATGAAAAATGTATTATAATTAGTGTCTCTCTGTGGCTATACAGTGGGAACTAAGTAGTCACACATATACTCAACCTTTAGCAATTCTATTATCTAATTATCAAATGCTTTTTAGATATTTCCTAAGAGGCTGTTTCTGTGAAAAAAAAAAAAAAAACTTCCGTCTTAAGCCCAGCTTTAATTAAACAATAGTTCTAGAGTAATTTTTATTGCAATACGTATCTGTATCTCAACATGGAAGACAATGAAAGGGTTAGCGCAGCAACAAAAATCCACCCTGCCATCTTACATTTGAAAGCTATAAAGACATACCACTGGAGCCTAGAAATTCCTCAGAGGAAACCGACCAGCACCTATAGAGGTCTGGATGCTCTGCATAGAGGCCCAGAAAATAAGGTAAAGCACTGTCAGTAGGTACTGATTTCACCATATTTCTTGTACTCAAGATGAGAAAAGGGAAAAGACTGAAAAAAGGTTAGGGGTTACCAAAGTCGAGAGTGCGGGGGGAGGCTCCAATGAAAAGGTGAGGAAAGGACAATACATCACACCTCTGTCCCTAAGAGTCGCTACCAATGTATCAGAGTATCTTTAAGGTTCAAATAAATACCTAAAGCATGCAATAAATTATTAAAGATACTAAGAAACATATTAAATAGATCAAAGAAAGCTCTGTAATGTAGTTGTGCATAATATAAAAAGTATATTAAGTATATTAGGTGAAATGCATTTAGCTATTAAACAGAATTTTCTTAATTATGCAAATACCGGTATGTAATAGTTAACATTAAAAATCCAACTTTGCTGTTTTGCATGACTGCACTAAGATTCTTTCTCTTTTCAGATAGTTTAATTTTAAGAGTTCAAACATGTTTTTAAATTTCCAAATTCATACAGTATTTATAATATATAGAAACTGTCTTTATAAATATTTTTCATAACTAAGGTAGATCTATTATAGGTAGATCTTGCTTTCTGACTGCTGTTTAACAATCATTTGAAGTTATGATGGACTCAAAAAGTTATAACTGTCTTCAAGTTACTATTGCTGCAATACTCTGTTGTCACAGGATCACAGTTCAGGTGCTTGACAATTTACAACCTGGTACACTATTCTGTGGTCACATAATCACATTTTACAATCTTTTTTTTGCCATTTTCTAGCAAAAAACACCCATTGGATAAGCTTGGAGTTACAAACGTGATTTGTTTAATTTGTTTAACAACCACAGTGACTCACTTAATAATTATTGTAAAAACAGTCATAAAATCAAATCCAGTCACATGGTGATTCGACTTCTGACCACGACGACTTGTGACCAAAATTCTGGGCTCAGAATTTTGCCTTATGATCATAAGGCAAGTACTTCTTGAATTCTAAATTGTTTCTAATAATCAAATGTATCAAAGAGTTAATTATAGTTCTGTAACTTCAGTATGAACCCACATTTCTTTTTACATATTGACGTTTCTTACCTAACAGTACTGGAAAGTTTTGAATTAAGGTTTGAGGGCAGCATTATTATTGTGGGGCAGTCAGTTCAGTTTCTGTATTAAAAGGATTGACTCTGGCAAAGTTTGTGCAAATTGTTTCATATGGGAACAGAAAAAAGGGTGTTTTGCTACAACATTTAATTTTAACAACAAAGCCAGTTTTGAATTTGTTCACAGTCTTCACGGGAATGCAGCTATATATTGATTAAAATATATTGATTAAAATATAAACCCTGGATCCATAATGGGAAAAAGATTGAACTAAGGGAAACAACTTGTGTTAGTACAGTGTACCGTTTTAACTTTTATTTTAATGCAATGCAGTTTCAAGAAAGATGATTGATTGTTCGCTTTAAATGACAATTTAAATTAACAGAGTGCTCTTATCGATAGCTGTTAATGAAATTAAATAAAGAGTACCCCAAGTTTAAAGGCAGTGTAGCTTGGGGTGCTAGAGACAAAAAGAAGTAGAAATGCCTTTTCTTTTTTGCCTTCTGCAATTCCCAACACCATTTGATGGTTGCTATTGGAAACAAAATGCTTAAGAAAATGCACTTTGACCTGATTTAGCAAGACATTTTTTTATGCTGTGGTACAAAGGTTCAAGATGAAAATACCTAATGCAGCAAGAAGGCAAAGAATATTGTGAAGAGAGTCCAAGGAGCTTTAGATCAGAATGTTTTTTTAACAAAACATGTATTAAAATGTATTCCTTGTGTCAGTCATTTGGATGAATGTGTACAATTAAATCAGAATTATTTTTTCATATTATTTCCCCAAAAGATTTGATGTGTGAATTAAAAAAAAATGAAATTAATATATGAAAAGGGATTAATCAATTGCCATACCTAATAATTGGACAAATGTCTTATGTGCTTAAGATGGAATGTAGAAAGATAGTGGGATAATAATATCCATCCCATTTTGTGGAGGATGAAGCAAGGGAATATTTTTTTTTTTAAATAAAAGCAAAACATACCATTGGTTGGGTGTCGAGCAAATGTGATAGAAAACCTTTTTACAGCAGAACCACGTGTGGTGTCTGAGAAAGAGAAAAACAGGTACCTGAAATTCAAACCAGCTACCAGAAGAGGGACATTTCAAGAAAAGACAGGAAGGTGGGAAGAAGGGAAATAAAAAAAAGGTTAGAATTAAGTGGCATGCAAAAGGTATTGGAAAAAGTGCACAGGCCAAATAGATTTAAAAATAACCTTTGCTTGATATTAACTAGGATTTTAATGGAGTGCATGGACTTAAATGAGTAACTGCAAATTTGATGCACAAAATGATGCGTGATTGGCATTTAATGTTCAGGTAGTGACAGCAGAAAAAAAGGTGTATGTGTTTTTTATTCTCAAACATGTTAGGAAAATATTGCAATACCATTCAAAATTTGGTGCTGTCATTTCCATTAACTGTCCAAAGCCTAAACTATAATTTAAAAATATTTATATTTTTTATTGTTTCAATTTCAAGAATTTCCAAAATATATTTTTCAAAACACTTTTGAAGTGATACTTCAAAATGTTAGTATTTTGTACAGATTGTATTTCTTAAAGCTTTATTCAGAAGATGATATATTACAGAAGAACTGAAGAAACATTAACCTCAACCTAATGCTGAAAAGATAGGCAGTAAGATTCACTGTATTTAATAGTGACAAATAATAACCTAGCCTTCTTCTCAGTCAAAAGATTTAGGCCTCAGTGTGCAAGATAGTGGGCATGTGTAAATGTAAATGCATGTGCGAATGTGTGCACATACCATCTATGCAGCCAGAAGTAGTCAGCTTTTTACGATGAATACGAGCATAATCCTGTAGATTGGGTGCACTTGAAGACCCCCCGAGCACTGAGGTGCTAAACAGGCTCGCACAGTGAGACCCTGATGGGAGTTAGAGAAAATACATACAAAAACCAGGTGTTCTTCTATTCACATTGGAATGCATGCAGCATGCAAGCATTTTGCTCTTACCACACAAAAGACACCTTGTGGCATTGCCTTGGATAGATTTGCATTATGCTTGTAGCATCTTAGTGATATTTACAATAATTTCCTATAATAATTTGTGTTTAAAGTTCTTTTTAACCAAAGATAAGGCTGTCCTTAAATGAAGGATAAAACAAACTTGGCAAAGGAAAAAGGTGGCATTGTAAAATAAAAAAGATTATAATTATAAAGGTTAGATTTCAGAAACTGTACTTAAACTGGAAAAAAAATGAAGACAGAATTCTAGATGCAGCAGAACTGAACACGTGTTCATATGCACATTTTCCTGGAATTCTTGAGTATTTCTCAAACGATCTGCTTGTGACTTACATCCATTTGGGTCTTTGGTGGATGGATCCCATGAAATATGCCCAGTAGCTAAATTCACTCTACTTGTATTAAAATATATTAATTTCAATTTAATATTGAAATTGTATAAACAACTGTGTTTTTGCTAATAATTAAAAAATCTTACTTATAAAAAGTAATATTAATATACAATTACAAGGTTATTTTTCTGTGGCATATCTATCACTAATTCACATTTAAAAATTACAAAAGAGGCTACTCTAGATGCAATTTATTTTTTTCAACTATTGATAAAATGTGTTTCTCGATGGAACTTGTAACAGGAGAAATTTCCTATTTAAAAACTGGTCTATATCATTTTAACCATATGCCCCTAACTGCAAGGAGTTGCAGTAGCTATTAATGACCTAACCAACATTACTAGCACCTGTGATAGTACTCATGATGAAACTCATCCAATGTTGAGTGCCAGAGCTGTAGCAAAAATTTTTGAAGCAAAGTTACACCTTCACTTATACATATAAATAGATCAGGCTTTTTTTTTTACACTGATAATGTGATATAGCATAGAGATGAAGATTGAAAATTAGAAAAAGTAAATTCCAAAAACCAAGACCACCTGTTGCATATGCATTTTTCTAGGGAAACTTCCGATATGATTAATACCAAATAAAGGCTGCATTGAAGGAGTACGGAATTTAGCAGAGAAATTACAGAATTTTTAACCGGTTACGTGTCAAGTTGTTTGACAATATTTATAATTTTGTATGTTCTGAAAGCGTTATACAAACTGGATCATCTAAATCTAACAACACAAATCACTAACAACGTACTATTGACAAATATTAGGTTGCAGAAAGTGAATGCTGAGTCTGAAAACCCTCTACATTTGCTGTGTTAAACCAGTTTCACTGAGCTGGTTCTCATTCCCATTCAAAAGAGTGTATAAAAAGAGTTTTTAGCCTTGAAAACTGGTAACTTGTGATTACTTTTTCTTCTCTTTCTTCATCAACCCTTTTTGGTTTTGTGAAATCTTTTACAATAAATCTGTAAAGTACAAATGGTTTTGTTGGTTTCTGATTTTATTGCAACCCATCTTGGAAATCATTTTAGATGAAGGAGGAGGCAATAATGCTTTCAATAATATTACCGGTAATACAATAAAGTATGATTTTAAAAAAGTATCCTTTTGCAGTACTATTTAGAAAACAGTATCTGGACTAAAATAAAATGTGCTATAAGACAGCAGTAACAATAGCTATCTATGTTTATATACTGAAAGCTGTAGTTTATGGAATTTGGGGTAGTGCAAAGAACTTTTACTATTGTTTTAAAAGAAAAGGGAAGATAGCAAATAACAAAAATAAAATTAATGGCTTGATTTTCAAGAGCATTTTACTTGATACAAAGGAATATAATCCCAGTAATCTTAGTTTGATTTTGTTATTGATCCAATAATCAGTTGGTATTAAAATTACTGTGATGCCAAATTGCAAACCCAGAAGGTTATCTGAACAATATTAAAAACCAGGATACTTCCATTTCAAAGAATCAGCATTTTATTAGATGTACATACCTATAGTACTGGTCTTTTGCTCCACGATTGTTCTTGGAGGTCGAAAGAGACTATTATTTTCTGATGGTGCCTGGACATAAGAAAGAGATGAATAAGGAAAGCAGTCTAATAGGCTGGTTGAATCCATTAAACTTGAAACAGCCGCCTGCTAAGACAGACAAGTATTAAAAAGCCATACAATGGGTTAGTAGAAATACCAACATAATATGAAAGTTCATGCAATTATTGCTGAAGGAGTTCCATTTCACTCATGAGATCCTTGCAATGAAGTGGTGCAAGCAGGCATTCATGATAAAACAGGACAGACACCAAGAAAATTATGAAAACATAGATAACTGTATCGTTTTAGTTTAGTTTACCAAATGAATACTCCTAAACTGCGCCTGTATTGGAAGGGGGAAAAAAAAGAGGAAATACAGACAGGCTGATGAAGTCACCATACAATCACTGAACCATATGCAGCCCTACCAGAATGAATTTCTGATCTTCAAAATTAACACTTATTTTCTACATCAAAATATTTTAAACAGTCAAGAACAAACAGAAACAATGTAGTTTCTAAAGAAAAGTTTTCACAACAGAACACCATCCATTGTTTAGTATAAACTATACAACTGCTTTAAGGCATTAGCCTTTTGACTAACATATTTAACTAAATATACAATGTTATATTCGTTTTCCCATTTCAACATATTTTACATGACAATGGGTGAAGTGCTGTAGGAAGAATGAAGAGATGGAGAAGGAGATGGAGAAGAAGGGAAGGGAAGGAAAAAAAAGTATATTCAGTTAAGGTATGGAGAAAATAATGATTAGTACTAATGATTTTTTTTTCCTGCACAGTTAAGGCAACTGAAAATATTATCTATTTCTAACCCCAAATATAGCATAATCCAATTATTTCCAATGTCAGCAAAAAAACAACAACAAAAAACCAACCCATTTAGATTTGCCTGCTGCTTTTATTTCTTTAGGAAAAAAAGCCTTGAAGGACAGCTAAGCCAGAGCTTAGGTCTGTTTCATTAGGCTACAATCCATAATAATCCATATGGTGCTGGAAGCAACCAATTCTATAACCAATTCCGTGAAAATTGTGTAGGAAAAAACAAACAAAAATAAGACATGCACTTGCTTTTTTCCCCCCAGGCATTTTTGGAAGTAATTATTATTTTTAAAATCATATTTTAATGACAGGTGAAGTAATTTACTTTGAACAAAATCCAGAACAAGGGATTAGATGTCCTTAAAGACAATTGGTTCCTGCTTGGAATGCACAGTAACGTTTAATGAAGTAAAGTTTAAAAACCTGTTGCCATGAGCCAAAAATACTGGATGTGAAAGCCAATGATTTAGGGGAGACAGGGGAAGAAGTGATTTGTTCCCCTGATCTGCGTCTTCGACGCCCAGTACCCACACCACTGGTATAATGCAGCCACTCTGGGCTAGACACACTCAGGGGGCTCTCTTCCTGGAAATGAGAAAGGGGGCAAAAAAACAGCAAAGCATGCAACGTTAGAGTCAGAGCTAAATGGTAAGAAAATAAAATATAGTTGCACTCTTTTCTAGATAGCTCGATTCTAACCAAACAAAATTCACCAGCAACTGCAACTATTCAGCTACTGGTTTTGCTACAGTTACAGTACGTCAGCAATATTAATGGTGATTTTTAAATTCTACGCGGAAATGAGTAAAGTTGTGTGTGTATGTGTGTGTGCATTTCAGGCACAAACGTAATACTTGTAAACATACATACAAACACATACATACATACACTTTTGCTGCATCCTATATCATTAATGCAATATTCTTATGAAATAAAATTAAAAACTCTTTGGAAATTAAATGGCTGAACTTTGATAGCAGTAGCAGGTAATTTCTTAATGCTAAAGATATATTTCAGTAACTTTTTCTAATGTCAGTAAAATTTAGCCACATCGAATGTCAAGCCTCATTCTTCCTTTAGTTTTAAGTGTAGATAAGTGAACCAAACCAGCCATCAGTAAAAAAAACAAAAAACTTCCATATCAACAATGCTCAAAATACACAGATCTCAATACAGTATTCCATTTGAAAGATATTAAGTATCTTAACACCAAGATAAAGTTCACAAGGATTTTTTTAAAAAAATGAACAATTTTTGTTTATAAATAACAAAATTACAGATAATTTAAGTTGAAACACAGACAGTAACTTAATAGCAGCTAGAGAGAGAGAGAAAGTCTTTTTATCATATTACTTTTCGTAACCAAAATCTTTTATTTTAAATGACAGTTTTCAATATTTCTCTTTGAGATAGAATTTGAAAATGTTCCTTTAAATATATGTAAATAACGCCTTCAAAAGAAATGTAATATAGTGTAACAATATTTTCAAGCTTCTCATCTTTAAGTTTCAAATAACTATGTTCAGTAAATTAAGATTTTAATTGGTATAGAACTAATAGAACTCACATGTATAAATCAAAAGCTAGAGAGGATAGGTATAATACTGTTATAGCAGATCTTTTTGCATCCTGAAAGAAAGCATGTTTCAAAAATATTCATATGTCATTAAAAATTATAAGCAGTTGAAATTTAATAAAAGTATTTATGCTATTATAGTAATACATTTTTCCATTATTGTAAGTGACAGATGTTACGGAAATATAGTAAAGCAGGGACAGATTACAGAATTTGCTTTCAACAGACCAGTTAATTCAGGAGTATTCTTGTGTCAAAAGAGTGCAAATGTTAGACAAAAGATGGGAGGGCTCAAAATAACAAGACATACATTATATACAGCAATTGTTGGAAAATAGAAGTTTATGTAACAAGATTTCACAGTAAGTGACCTGTGAATCCTGATTCCCCGGAGCTAACACTGAATTGTCAATTGACAGAAGGAAAAGCCCCTACAGTAAAGATTTGGAGATGTCTGCCGCAACAGTTACTTGCTTTAAAATGGATGCGTGCAATGTGTGTAAAGCACATTAAAAGGAGGCAGGGCTTTCATTTTGAAGCTAGCCACTGTCACCGTGGATGCCACTGAAGGTAGTTTACCTGATTACCAAAGACAGGATAGTTATGACAACAAATGCAAAGAGGAACATCAATTCTTCATATTTTTGCTACATTTAAGCATCGTTTAAGCAATTCTATCTCTGCCAAACTTGAGCTACTGCTCTAATAATGGTTACCAATAGACTTAAAAAGGCAGACAGAACTTGCCCAAAGCAGAATATATTTTTTTAAGACTGAGAGAATCTTAACCTACAACAGACAAAGGATTCAAGTCATGCTGGAAGAAACACCTGTAGATAATTTGGAATACTACACATTTCTGCTGTGGAGTACAAAGCAGAAGCAAAGGAGATTTGCTGTCAAACCACTACTTTCAGATTATCTAATGCCTTATTTTTTCCTAGATAAACAATGCTAATTACTCTTAGCTGTTTGGGGTTTTTTTCCCTCTTGAAGTCAGTTTTTGACCACTTGCAACTGCCTGGTCTAGTCCCTGCAGTTTTCTTGGCAAGATTTTTCAGAAGTGGTTTGCTACTGCCTGTTTCAATGGTCTGAGAGAGAAGGACTGGCTTAGGTCAGCCAGTTGGCTTTGGGCCTAAAGTGGGACTAGAACTCATAAACTCTGGCTTTTTAGCCTGATGCCTTAACCATTGTACCGAACTGGTTGCAGCATTCCAACTTAAACCAGTTAAAAATACTAAAATTCAGTTATATAAAGTTGCCAAATATTTTGGAATTATTGTTATATTAGTATTACTCCTTCCTGTAATGTAAAATGTAAAATATTAGCATACGGGATATGTTGTTCTTTAGGTCTTTTTCATCTGCCACTGAAATATTAATGATAGCAAATCTTTCTTCCCGAGTCAGACCACCTCATGTTACTATTTTTGCTAATCCACATTCCAAATGTCTAGGAGCATCTCAATTTTTTTTTATTGCATATAGAATCAGGATTAGGTTCTCTATAGGTTCACATGCAGTAATATAATTTAAAATTATGACTGAAATTTATTTTCATTTATGGATTGCTTGCCTCTCCAATTTTTCTGGATATATTTGTCATCTTGAAGAACCATATCATTCTGAATTTAAAATATTGTGAGCTCTCAGCCCAATACTTGGCTTTCTTTAGTTTTGAGTTAAAATGGAACTAAGATAAGTATATATTTGGTAATGATTACCGGAAAAAAATTAGAACATCATCCAAAAACGATGACAGTAGTCTGTTGGGAAGAACTTTCAGTCTATTAATACTGCATTTCTGCCTCACTAGAGAGTGCTTAATTTGGTCAGATAAAATGCTGTGCCGTTCCTATTTGATATATTACACATTGTAGTTCAAAGATTCTCAGCAGGTTATAATCATGTCATTAAAACATCCACGGTACAAAAATAAATTAAGTAAGCAATTGTAAATAATCTTAAAAAGTTTAAACCAAAAAAATAAAAATAGTAGAAATAATCAAACAATCAAGAAAGGTGACATCATATCAACATAAAAAAGACTTCAGAATTAATTTTTAAAAACCTAATTAGGGACAAAGAATGGAAGGGCGTATAACCTTCCGGTCCAAGAGTACTCATGCCGTACCTGGTGAAGGAAATTGAACAAGTTATGCATGGATTGCAGTGTTGTCCATTTTATACAGCCAGAAACACTGATTTAATATTCCCACTTTATCTAATTGTGCTAATAGGGCTCCTGGCTGATTAGTTTCCAGAAATCTACAGAAGGTTCACTAATTCTGTTTTATAACTATTGTTCAGAGATATGTAGACTTTCTCTACATATACTTGATTTTCCCTTTGTTCCTGACTGTCTTCCTGATTAAGTATATTATAATTAAGTAAACTGTATACAAGATTAATGTGGAAATGTGTGCACCATTGGAACACCTCAAAGGCCAGGTTACGATACACTGTCATGTAGTAAATCTATCTTTATTGTTGCTAGGAATTGACAGCGATTTGATGGTAGATGATCAATCAACTAATCACTACAATGCTAGTATGTTTTATAATTTTTCAGTACCACTAATATAACCAATTATATTGATTAGTTGGGGAAGAACTCTAATTTTAAAAAAATTACTGGGATATCTAAACTTACTTCTGCTGAACCCATTTTCCTGGGTCTTGAAAGGGGTGACTTCCTGTGTATATGAATTGGATCTGACACCATTGGCTTGAACATCATTATTGAACGATCAGTCTCATCCCTTTTATAAGCATGGGGGTCGTCATCATTCTCATGTCTATGGGATGTTTGCTTTGAATCATCATTCTACAAGAAAACAGATATTTCACGTGAAATTTCGTCAAGCAAACAAAAAGCATCATTCCCTTGAATATTATATCATGGCCTTAGCTAGAAATGTTCAGTGTTGCAACTATGACACACTTACAATGTCATTCCCATTCAGTTATTAATCAAGTGATGTTAAGAGCCATCATATGACTACTTGTGATTTTATTGCTAGCTTCTCCATTGACTCTCCTTGTTGGAAGCCAGCTGCAAAACACACAAATGGAAATCACATGACCGCAGGATACTGTGACAGTAAATGCCTGCCAGTTGCAAAGTGACCAAACCTCAATCACTTTACTGTGGGGACTTTGTAAATGCGAAAACAGTCAGGAAATTACTTTTTCAGGGCCATTGTAACTTCTAATGCTCAGTAACCATGACAGTTGTTAAGTAAGTTCTATTATGCCTTCTCCATATTGGAAAGTACACTAAATCAAACATACCTAATAACAAAGGTATCAATTGTTATAACAGCACTCTAATTCAATTTGTAATGCAAGTCCTTGCTAATTATCATTTAATAGACTGGCTTCTATTTTACGTAATTACATGAAAAGAGTATAATAGTGTCTGACTTAAAGTAGTTAAATACATCTCCAAATATATTTGGAAAGTTTCTAAATTTAAACCAAAAACTAGAGATTTTTAGTTAATCAACCAAATGCTGTGAAATAACATGAAAAGTGCTCTTTAAGTTTCATATGCAAAACATTTCTAGAAGCATTTACCTCCCGTGAAGCAGGTCTGTATCCAAAACCTGATGGTAAGTTTTTATCTTCTTCACAGCCCTTAGCTCCTGGACTAAAATGTAACTCTACATGGAAGCGTTCTTCTGATGAGACCTCCTAAATAAATGGATAAATCAGGTCATATTCTGACTATATGTAATTGGATTTTCTCTTAAATTATTGTTTATTGTTTCCTTACCTTATTTGGATCTTCATACAGCATGATAACTATTTGGGTCATGTAATTGAGTTCACTGACAACATTAAGGTAATCCATAGCTCTCTTCCACTGTTCATCTTTTGATGCCTTAGATGAAAAATGTAAATTCCACTTGTTTAGTATTCTCTGTGTGCTGATCCCCCTTTATACCCTAATACTTAAACTAATTGTAAGTTGCAATCTTAAATGTATTTACAATATAGGCACTCTGAATGCATCTTCAGTTGATATATTTTATAATTCAGTGTTATACATTAACTTATCAAATGATGACAAGTAAAACATCAGAAAAATAAAGACATGTTACCAGCCAGAAATTAATCCTACAGCATTTATTTTTTGCATATAATTTTTAACTTATTAGCAAATCCATTAACACACACACCAAACTATTAAACTTGTTCAACAAAACATGGTTTTAAACTTTAGTTTAGTTTTATATATTAACTAGTATTTTCATATGTTTTAGAGCACAATGAAATCAGAAAAAGGTAACACGATTTTTGCAAAATAATCAGTCAATGTTTCCATTACTGAAACAATTAGAAGTCAACTATGATTATTCTTTAGAGAATCTTTCAGGTTATTTGTGAAAGAAAAATTATTACTGAATAAGTAGTGTATTGAGTTGGTTATTAAATGTATCTTCTTATCTTTGGTGATTCTGAAAAGGAATGCCACTGAAACCCTTACATCACATAAAGAACCATAGCGAAGAGTTGAAAGCAATGAATGGACATGACTCTCACTGGTGAAGTACAGCCTAGTTCGCACGTGACGTTCAGGAGACATAACCCCACTAGAATACCTAAAAATAAAATTGCATAAGTGAGTAAAGGGAACCATACATTGCATACACTATTCAACAAATCTAAAAATTTAAAATTTCTAGATCTAAAATCTAAACATTAACTAACAAACATTTTGAGTTTTCTAATAATAATAAATTAGGCACACCGTTTAAGCTTCTGTATTAATTTTCTCCTGTTCATGATTAATTAACCTAGGCATAAAACAATATATTTTTGTTTTTGTGCTTAAATTTTATACAGCCTTTATAAATCTATACTTATTTTGGACCTAAATCTCAAATTGAAGGAACTCTGGAATCTTAATCAGTGCTACATTTATATTTAATAAAAAATAAACTCCATACTCTGAATTGTCTGAAGTTGAATCCTTGTTTTAAACTGCAGAATATGTTGTTGTTTGCATCCTTGATCAAAAATAAGAATCTTACCAGAACCTTTGCCTAGAAGCTAAACTGTGAGTCTGACATGTGAGATACTAAGATATAATTACCTTTGAAAATAACAGAAATTAAGTACAAGTGCCTCAATTTACTATGTTTATGATCATATATATATATATATAAAGACCATAGGTTTTTTTTTAATGCTAAAATGATATGGACTTCATAGAAGGACTGGAGGCTATCATTTTAACTAAATATTTAGCTCAATTTATTGTTATATAATAATGTTGAAAAAATGGTTTAAAAAACTTACAAAGGATGGAGTTTGTTAACAGTATCATCATCCTGAGTCCTCTGAAGATCAGACCGGATTTTCCTCAGTAGTGGATTACAGTAACCTTTAGCAATCTCTAATTTTTCAGCCTCAGTAATACCATATTCCTTAAGTGAAAAAAAAAAGTGAAAATAAACTTGGATACTTGAAAATTCCTTCTCAATCTGTAACTCAATTTGTTAGATAATCTGTAACTCAATTTGTTAGATAAGTACCTATTTCTACCTAAGCTCTTAATGAGGTAATTTAACTTTCAGATAATGGCCCAGTAGTAATGGTCATAGGTATGAGCCTCTGATCCTTGTCCTGCTGCTGGAACTGCCTCTGGATTCAAAAAACCAAAACAAAAACACTGCAATTCTTTGCTAAGTTGTAAAGTGCTATTTTTCCTGAAGACAGGAAGGCATGTCAAGTCAGAGAACGATGATATAGACACAAACCCCTAGGATTAATTTACCCATAACACAGAATGGGGCCTAAGCAATGACAGCAGCAGTAAAGAATTTGTTTCAACCTGAGTCCACATAGCTTTGAGCAGGGCCGTATGCTAGTTAGTAGGACCATATATCAAAACAGGTGAGGTCACTTGATATGAACAAGCAGCCCCAAGCACATTTTTAGATACAGATTCCCTCCAGAAAATGCATCCACTGGATTCACTAGATATATTTTTAAATATATTTTAAATATATTTTTATTTTATTGCAGGGACAAAAGGTAAAGGATTAAATATCCGCTGGAGGGAGAATCAGTTATTTCCTCTTTACTTCTATACTACAATAAGGCTTTAAATCACCATTGGATGCAGCTGAGATATTTAAAATGGAACTTCTCTGTAATAAAGATGTTGTGGAGACAAGTTCATTTTTTGCTGACATTATGGCTAAAAACATGCCATTTTTTGCTTAGAATATTACAGGGGATCGTTTATGTCCCATCATCATAATACCAGTATCATGAGGTGATAAAAGTGTTCCACTTCAATCCTTAAACAATTAAAACAAAATAATTGATTAAAACAGGGAGGGGCAAACCCATGGGAGGTGGGGAAGAGCTTTAGACAAAATGAGAGGATACCTGTCCCGATATGAGTCTCAATTTTGGTCACATTGGCTTCCTGATGCAAAAACACCATTGTGGGGGGTGGATTATAATATTGCCTATCTGTTAAGGTCCAAATATATTACAGTTATATTGTTCCATAAACATTATTTTATTTTGTATTGTTATTTGGTTTATAATAGCAAATTTATATTCCTCTTCTTCCTCTTCTTCTTATTACTATTATAAACTTTTATTCATTAAAAATGAAACTCAGTCAACTGAACATTTAAAAATGTATCACAAATATCGCTAACTGGCTCTGATGGTTAATATGGGTTGCAGCCAGCATCCTAGGTATTAACCAAGTATTTTCTTAAAATGTATGTTGTTCCGAGTAGTGCAGTCTTTTGCAGCTCCGTTGGCGCTACAGCAGGAAGCTGCAACTTCTTGATGTATTTTGCAAAATTCTTGGACATGGTACCAAGTGCCCCGATGACAATGGGTATCATTGTTACATGTTTCAACCATAATCGCGTCGTTTCGATCGCCGGGTTGCAATATTTTGTGATTTTTTTACAGTTCTTTTTCTTCGACTCTGGCTTCCCCTGGTACAGCGATATCAATAGATTGTACATTTTGGTTGTCGACAACTACAATATGTGGCGCGTTGTATTCCAAATGATGATCCATCTGTATTTCAAAGTCCCACAAGATCTTCACCTTATTTTCGACATGTATCATGTATATAAATATCAGACTCCTCAATTTAATAAGGTAAAGAGGTATTGCTATTCAATTTGATAGTTCATAAAAACTGCTTTATGAACTACAAATGCAGATCTGAGACAGTAAATTTAGTCATTTCTAATGAATGGATAACATAGCCATTTTATTATAATGAGAGTACTATGTAAGCGGCAATGTACATACCTGAGGAATCACAATATCAGCCAACGCCTTTGACAATCTGTACAATTCCATTGTATTTTCTAGCTTTAAAGAGACATTATGCTGAACATCGTACTTTATGCAGTCATAGATATCTGGGATTTTACTTATATCATATTTTCCATTCTTTGTTTTAAAGTCTTTTTCAAGCTTGGCCCACCTACGCAGCATTAGTTCCAATGTTTCACTGTGATAAAGTTGAATATCTAGTTGGACAATTATTAAAAAGTAATAATGAGAATTGATTAAAGTAAAATGAAGGGATGTTACCATAGACATTAAAGAACTATATCCACCCATTCCTTAAGCTTCAAAGCAGCCAGCTTTACCTACAGCTTGGTTTTGTTTTATTGTTGTTTTCTTTTACACACACATACTGAAATAGTTTGTACTTCTCCAATTCTGGTATTTAACTAAGCCAATTGCTATTTTCTTTCTGCACAAGGTGACTGCTATTTTACTTAGACAGCAATCTACATCAGTGAAGTTAATTTACTATTAATATATTAGAGTAGCTAACAGTCATTGGGCAAACTATTACAATTTTTTATTATGAAAGTTGTTCCTTGATTAATAAAAAGATTGTCCTAACAGTTAATTATAAAATAAATACGCGCAATTTAATATTACCAATCCAGCCTGATCAAGCAAACTATTTACCTGCAAACTTGGGATCTTCCATTCGTTGTTTGATTTGAGATGTCAAACTCTGGATTAAGGAATATACCTTGTCACATGTCTTAATAGGATTTTTTATCACTTGCATTGATTTTATCAGAGAAATGCTGCCAGATGGTGTCAGCTGTAGTACCAGATCAAAAAGAAATATGTAAGCTATAATACTTATAGTCTACATGCATAGCATCTGATATCCTAATCTCTGAAAAATATGTATTTTTAAAGTGTGCTATCCTAAATGAGAAAAACTTATATTTTTTTTATTTATTATCTTTTAAACACAGGTAGTCCTTGACTTACAACAGCTCATATAGTGACCATTCAAAGTTACAATGGCACTGAAAAAGTGACTTATGACCATTTTTCACACTTACGACCTTTCAGCAGTCCCATGGTCATGTGATCAAAATTCAAACACTTGGCAACTGCCTCATATTTAGGACGGTTGAGGTGTTCTGGGGTGATGTAATCCCCTTTTGCAACCTTCTGATCAGCAAAGGCAATGTGAAAGCTAGATTTACTTCACAACCATGATGGTAACTTAACAGCTTCAGTGATTCACTTAACAACTGTAGCATGAAAAGAAGTAAACTGGAGTAACACTCACTTAACAAATGTCTTGTTTAGCAACAGAAATTTTTGGCTCAACTATGGTCGTAAGTCGAGGATTACCTGTATATTACTCTAAAAAATCTTGGCTAAAAGAAATACTAATTTGAAATAATTACTATATCCAACAATTATGTTTATTACTGTGTTTCCCCGAAAATAAGACCCTGTCTTATATTTTTTTGAACCTTGAAATAAGCGCTTGGCTTTATTGCCATGTGCTCAAAAGCCCAGTTGGGCTTATTATCAGGGGATGTCTTATTTTGGGGGAAACAGGGTAGTTCTAGTTGACAATATCTGATTTAACAGATGTCCATCTTTGCCTTACTATCCATTAACGCTCCTACTTTAGTATTTCAAATCATGTAACTACAGCTACATATTAAAATATATTATTTAAGAATTCCAGAAGGCCATTTTGACCAGACTGGCTTCAGACTGGAATTTGTATTCCTCATGTTAGTGAATGATCTTTGGACAGACCAAGATCAGAGAGTACAACAAGATCAGGGAGATGCCTCAACAGCTTTCCATATGATCAACCATAGTACCCTTCTGGACTGTCTCCAGGGGATGGGATGGGCGGATGGGTTCTCCTTCCCGAGTTTGTATTTCTTTTTTCTCTCCATCCCTTCTTCCATTTACACAGCCACACATCTCAAGTACATGACCCTGGATGTCTTACAATTTACAAACAGCCACATACGTAAACAAAATGCAATATAAAAAAAGACATGAAACTATATAAAGCATCCATGTAAACAAAATATTAAACCTAATCAGCAATCAGATTTCAGAAATACGGATTCAGAAGGATACCATAGTTGATGGTATCAAAGGCTACCAAGAGGTCCAAGAATGAATGCAGAAGTCATCCAAATGTGACAACAGTGCTGTTTTAATCCCATACCCAAGTCTGAAACCTAACAGGAAGAGATCTGAATAATACTCTTCTTCCAAGGTTCTCTGAAGCTGCTGTACAACTATCTTCTCTAAACATGTAAGGCTGGAGACTGAACAAAAATTGTCTAGTATGATTGGGTCTAATGGATGGCTTGTTGGGTGGGTGAACCAGCATTTCTTTAAAAAGAATTCACCACAGCCAAGACTTGGTTAAATGTCACCTCTTAGGATGCAGGCAACCTGGGGACATGAATCTAATATACAGGCAGCAATACTCACACTGAGAAATCTGTCCATTTCATAAGGCCCAACAGGTTCACACTCCCATCAGATAACACAGGAAGACTGCACCTAGACACTCCACATGGCCCATATAAAGGCTGGTGTCCAATTGAGAGTGGATTCAAGCAACTTTGTCCAACAGATGCCTGAAATATTCCTCTAAATAGCCTTGTACAACCTTTCCTGTAGTCTTTCACAATTTCAATTTATCTGTAGAGTATTTTCTAACCTTTTCATAGTCCTCAGAAGTAAAGTCTCTATCTCTTTGGAGAATTTCATTAAGCCGTGCCTTCACACGATGTTGGCAGCTGCTAAGAGAGTCACTGTCACTGTCCAATAGACCATTCATATTAGCACTTTTGACCATCTGCACAAGTATAGGTGTGAGTTCCCCTTCCAATGCCAATAGACCCTGGGGAAAATAAAGTTACTGAATAGAAGTCTCAAACTAAACAGAATATATAAATTCTATAACTCCTACCCACTATGAATTTGACAGAAGAACTGCATTATAACTTACACATAGATAAAATAAATATTTCTAAAACTGCCCAAATTCAAGTCTATCACAACATGTGATACCAAATATCATATTTATATTTGCATTGAGGAAATACTATTTTAATCCATTATGGATTTATCATCTTTTTTTTTATGTGATGATTCTAAGCTTATGTTACGAGAGAGAGAGAGAGAGAGAGAGAGAGAGAGAGGGAGAGAGAGAGAATCCTGTTCAGTTTTTCTACACTATGTTTTATTTCAGGTTCCCTTACAACTTCTTCTTTTATCTTTTTAATCAGTTAAAACGCTATAAAAAGTATGTTTTGTCATAGAACCATTTGCTTCAGCTCCGTATCAATTTTGTTTCTGGGCACCATTTTCAACTGTTTAATTTGGCTTTGGGATCTGATTACCAGAATGAGGGGCAATACTCCAAGCATTTCAAACTGCTGAAGACTATTCAAATTTACAAACTGTTACACAATAAAAGCAGCATTAAGCAAAACAAAAACAAAAACAATCAATCACAATTCTGTTCGACAATCTGCCACACTCATTATATACACGTTGTGCTAAACAATAAGATTGTCAAGTTTGGAGGTAACATATAGCATGTACTTAGCCATTGTGGTTTGTAAAATAAGGTTTGTAGCTTGCCATGAAGTATGAATTCAGCCAATTTAACACAAATTAATAGACATAATATGTTGAATGAGATTTTCACTACCATTTCTAAATCGCATCATTTTGATCGAAAGGCATTTTCTGAATTTGGTGATTGGATGTTCAAGTATTAATTTGCATATATGAATAGGACAAAACAGATTGAAAAATATTAAAATGAATTAGTTCAGGAGAGCCAGTTTAGTTAGTGGCTAAGATGCTGGAATAGAAACTGGGAAAGAATGACTTTTAGTACTCCCTTAGGCATGGAAATTGGCTGGATGAGAGTCAATTACACTCTCTCAGGATGGTTCAAAGTGGTTCTTGTGAACAAAGTAGGAGAAGGAAAATCACACACACACTATATTTACTAGAAATGGATATGCCATGTTACATGATACATTGTGAAGTTTGTGCAAAGGATTTTGTGTGAATTAAAATTTCAATATGGTGGGTTGCAAGTTTCGGAAAGGCTGGTTGAGAATATCTACAACTCATCATCTAATTTCAATTCAAAATATATTTCTAATAAAGACGTTCTATAAATCAAATTATCAAATTCTTGATAGAATTGCCATCTAATTAAACTCAGGTTAACTAGGCTCAAAGAAATACATGCATGCAATTTTTATTTTTCAGATCTATTTTTGTATCACATTGCATACAATTCCTTATGCATACTAAGATATATTTTTCTACTCAATAAAGTAGCGATTTATACATTTCATGCAAATTGGCTGAAAAATGTTGATGCTGATTGAGTACTGATGAAGTAGTCCATTTTGCATTGAAAGAATGGAAGAAGTTGTCTTTTCTATGTATAAATATAAAAACGCAAAGGAGCTGAATTCTTCCTGCAAGTAACCTATACACATTTCATATTTTCTGCTGACGTTATACTACCTTTGCAAAAGCTGCTGCTGTCATTTGAACTCTTCCTTCATCAGATGCATAGATTTTGAGATCGTGCCGATAGGTACTATGCAATCTAAGTAGACCACATCCTGGAAATCCTGCATAGTCACCTACCAAAGCAAAAGAATGAAGTTTCTCATTTGCTTCCTTAGATCTTCTCTTTTCATAGGTATGGCTTCCAGCCATTACAAAAAAATAAATAAATAAGATACCTTGTCCACCTGGATACATACATCGGAAAGCTCTTCCTAGTTCCTCTGCCTGAACTCTACCTGCAGGTGTCAATTCTCCTCCCCATTTGAGAACTAAGAGTAGAGATGGCTCTTGTTTGCGGTTATCTAAATACATACAAGGCAAGTAAAAGATTTTTTTTAAACTTATGTTCAAAAGGTAAGGTGAAACCAATGTTACTTTTCTACAGGGACAATCCAAAGAATATTGATATTAATTCTGTATGCTGTAATGAACTGAATTTTATTTTGACACAGCAGTACTATATGGCAAATTATTCTGAATTAAAGGAATGAAGGGATGTTATCTGATGCATGCAGAAGTAAGAAAAAGCAATACTGAAAAGCCTATACAGAGCTACTCAGAAATATGTTTATAGATCTTCAATGATCTTATTTTCTATATATTTATTTAGAATTGCAGTTTAATTACATTAGTTGCCTAAAGTTGCCTTTTGGCTTCTAACCAAGATGAAGAAAACATTATTAACTGAATTAATGTTTTGATATTAATCAATTCAATACAGCTATTGATCAATTCAAGAATAATCAGATCGGCCCTAACCCTGTTGACCTTTCATAAGGCTTTAAGGGCATAACTGCGTTCCTAGGATTAAATAAATAAACTAATTAATGCAAATTAGTTCCTAAAAATAATCAAAATACCTTCTTCTTCACTAGATGTTTTAGGACAACCATGAGGAAGATACGTCAGCTGTACCTTGCGATTTATGCCAGAAAAATGTCCATACCTACAAGCAGCAGTGAAAATATTATAAATCATGCAATACTGGTAAAGGAAATACAAGAGATCAGATGAATTGATAATTTAGGATATTGCAATACACCTATAACAAAGAACTGGTGGATTTTAACTATATTTTACTGTATGGAGAGAAAGCAACCATGTTTACTGTTCAAATTTTTAACCAAAACACCAACAAAAATGTGCCACCCACAAATAAGACAACTGTATTTTTTAACCACGTTTTATTTTGTCTGTACTTTATCATATATACTCATGGAAAAATCTATCTGTGATAAACTAAACCTGATTTTTTTGGATGCATTTTGGCAACTAAAATTCTTCCTTATCTGTGGGCTAATTGTCTTATATAATTAGCAGAGATCAAGAAGAGCAATAAAACATTATCTTTCTAGTTTTCTGTCCATCTTTTAATAATGTAATAATAATTAACATAATTGAAATAAACTGGCCTCATAGAAAAAGATTTCATTCATGCAGAAAAAGTTTAATTAATGAGTGTGAAGTATATGTGTACAGGTAGTCCTCGAGTTATGACCATAATTGAGCCCAAAATTTCTGTTGCTATGTGAGACAGTTGTTAAGCAAATTTTGCCCCATTTACCACTTTCTTTCCACAACTATTAAGTGAATCACTGCGGTTATTAAATTAGTAACATAGTTGTTAAGTGAATCTGTCTTCCCCATTGACTTTGCTTATCAGAAGGTCACAAAAGAGGAACTATGTCCCTGGACACTGCAACCATATGAACAAGTTACCAAGCATCTGAATGTTGATCACATGACCATGGGGATGCTGCAATAGTCCTAAATGTGAAAAATGGCCACAAGTCATTTTTTTTCAGTGCCGCTGTAACTTCAAACAGTCACTAAACAGATGGCTGTAAGTCGAGGAGTACCTGTATAATATGGCTTAGAAAGTATTGCTGTTGTCTGATTCAGCAGAAATCTCAAATTAAAATAGGAAGAAAGAGTGCAAGACTTCTTTAAAGAAGCCACATATTTCTGCAGGCTTCCAGGCAAGCTTGAAACAGATGCAATTACTTTAAAGAATCATACTAAAGATGGCTACTTTAATAAATAACCGCCTGTTTTTCTGCTCATAGAAAAGGCGTGACTGTCTGCAAAAATGATGTGATTGTTCTAAAGAGGTCCTGACCTCTTGCACATTCTGAAACACATATTCCACCATCAATCTCACTTTCTTGTTAAATATATCCCACTCTGGAAAAAATCCAAACAAGTTTTTAACTTTGCTTTTATATTTTGCTCAAAGCAGAAATGGGAGCCCCAGTTTTTGAATATCAAGCACTAATTGAATGGGGTGTGGGATTGTTTGTATCCTTGGATATCCTAGTGTGAATTCAGCTTGACACAGTTTGGAACTGGAGGGGGATGGAGCGTTCAGTCAAAACATCATTCCTAACTAATGAGTCAGCTACATTCCACCGTCTGGCTGGCCGTAGGAGAAGGAGGAGTGATGTCTCTGAGCAACCAGCTCCCATCTTGGTTGGACAATGTGACCAATGTTTTGGAAACTTGAGAAACTGAAAACGTATATTGAAATGAAAAGTCCGGGAATGTTAGTACTGGCTTTTCACCAGTTAGTGCCAATATGATGTATCTAAATAAATTGGTACTTTGAGAAAAAGGAATGCCTCGGAGTTCAATTTATGAAGGATGCATTATTTAGAACCTGACACTGAAAGTATCATGATTACTCCAAAAGGAAGGCTACCATGAAATGAAATTAAGAGGTTGACCTTGATCCTTTAAAGCAGTGGTCCCCAATCTTTGCAGCCTGGTGGACCAGATGAGCAAAGGAAAGAGCAACTGGGCCGCACAAGCGGAGGGCCAGCACACACACATGTGCTCACACAGCTGGGCTTGCGCAAGTGAAGCTAAGCTGAGCACATGCACCAACCTGCCACTTGTGTGAGTGGAGTTGTACGCACACATGCATGCTGGCCCGCTTCTCACTTGGCCCAGTTCTGAGTAGGCCATGGCCTGGAGGTGGGGAGCCCTGCTTTAAAGGAACACTAGAATGAAAAAAAAAAATCTGCTTTCTTTATCATCGTCTCAGTGAATCTAATACAACCAACTTCCTTTCAGAAAAATAAACAGTCAGGATTAGGTTTAAATTAGCAACTGATCTAACAAGGTAAATTGAACTACCGTATTTTTCGGACTATAAGATGCACCAGTGTATAAGGCGCACTAAGATTTTGAAGAGATAAGGGAAAAAAAGTTTTTTGCCCTTCCCGGCCCCCAGGAGCACTCTCTAGGCCTCCCAAACCCTTTGCGCACCCTGTTTTTTGTAAAAATGGAACGGGGGTGGGTGGGGGTGGAGCTTCGGTAGACCAAAAATAGATGTATTCAGTGTATAAAACGCACCAACATTTCTACCCCCTTTTGGGGGGAGGGGGAGTGTGTTTTATACTCCAAAAAATACAGAAGTTCCAAAATTACGGATGTACCTATGAAGGTGATCTTTACATAGTTGTCTTAAAATGTGTTTTTATTACATCAAAAAACTTGAAATAAAATACTTACATCTCCAATACAGTCTTTAACTGTTCAAGTTTAGATTTGTTTTCTTCAATTTCAGAATCATTATTCTGTCCTAGCTCTATTAAGAGCTGTCTTGCAATATCAAGTACTTCCTAAAAAACAGTGGTAATACAAGCAGTTCATGAAAATGGATAATTATACAAGCATCTAGAAAATATATTTTTTAAAAGAAAAGAAAAGAAACCTTACCTGTAGCTGCCTAGGCTTCTTCAGCTTTAATTTCCCAGACTTATACCCATTGCATTTTTCAAAAAGATCAAAAAACCTTTAAAAGAAAGAGAATGATTAAATTATTTCACAATATAATCAGATACACATTCTAGCGTTAGCTAGTGATAATGGCACAAATATCAACTTTCCATGAATTGACTCATAGAACTGGTATCTGTTTCGTTTTTTTAAAAAAAAGTATTTGCTGAATACTATCTCATACCAGAATTAGGATTACCTGAAAATTCAGTGAGCTTTATATTTATAAATTTTTAAAGAAAAGTTCAATTTTTTTTTAAAAAAAACCCTTCCTTCCTTCCTTTTTCTTTCTATATGGCAGTCCATCTCATCGTGATGACTTTTAGCAATAATTAAAACAGTGTTGCAACATAATAAGCACATAATCCATAGCAAAAACCATTCCACAGGCTATACCACATTCTGACTCCCATTCCCTATGACATAGCCAACTCTTCAAGACTTACAAAAAGTAAAACAGGCGTAGAGCTAATCTATGCAAATCTGGGGGATGATATGCCAAAGTATGTGAGCCACCACAGAAAAGGGCGTCTCTCTGGGTCCCACCAGATGTAACACTTTAAAATGGAGTCATAGCATGCCTCTTCCAACAGATTTTGATAGAAAAGGTAAACACAATTGGTGAGAGCTGGTCCCCCAAATAACCCATCCCATGCTATGATCTAAGTGCCACCACCCTTATCTGAATCCAGAAGCACAATGGCAACCAACACAACTCATAGAATAGAAATGTACCAGTCAAGGAGCACACATAAATGAAGATGAATATATGTGTCCCAGGATAATGTGGTAGGATTCAATCTAGATCAGTCAAACCTCATCAGAGGTTTTGTCTTCAGAGCTTTTGGACTCTTGCTGCAGTCCATGGTGAGTCGTCCAGATTGGATCCGACACATAACTGCCCACACTGCATTATGAACCAACAGTTTCCACGTGCTCTTCAAGAGCAGCTCAATGTAAAGCGCCTTGCAATAGTCTATTTGGGAGACAACTATGGTATGCATGACTGTGAGCAAAACATCTCAGTCCAATAATGGTTACAGGTTGTGCATAACACAAAGCTGGGCAAAAGCTCTCCTGTCCGCAGTTGCCACCTATTCCTCAAACAGGAAACACTAACCAGAAAGCCATCCAAATTGCATTGCATCTGTTTGGGGGTACTGCAATACCCTCCAGAACTAAAGATGGATAACCTTATATCTTGGAGGTTTTAAAACCAGAGCCACTGGTATGCTGGGTTGAGTTGAAGTTTGTCCTTCCTCATCCAGACCACATAGTTTCCAAACATGGAGACAAAATCTCCAGGGTACTGTTGGGTCAGCCATGGGTAGAGATCAATGAAATGATTCATATACTGTATAACTGATGATATCCTCACCCCATACCATCAGATGATCTTAACTAGTAGTTTCATGTAGATGTTAAAAGGAACAATCTGACCATGACAGAAGAGCAATAAAAGTCTCCCCCAACTCCAGGTCATGTTGCTACTGCTTCAGCAAGAAAATCACAGATGTGTGACCACTGCCATGAATTGGGTCCTTGATGACTTGTATCTTTCCTATTGCTATCATTGTGACCATGAACTACCATGCTACCTCATACTCCATCCCCAGTTGTTGTTGTTTTTTATTTAAATCAAGCAGGTAAGGTAGGAAGACTGGTATAATATTAACAATCAGTAATGATCCCTAGAACCCACTAAGCAGGGCCTTGCATTCAATAATCTACCAATTGCCACCAATCTTGGATAACCAAAGCCCCTTCTCCACCTTCTGTCCTTGGTTCTTGACTGGTGGCACAAAGTAAAATCTGTGTGGGTGCATCTTCAAGAAAAGAACACCTCCCTCAGATCCCATCCAGGTTCTAATATTAAACACCACGTCATCCCTCTTATTTGTGATAGATCACTGGTGAAGGAGGCCTTACTGCAGACTGAAGTCTGATTCAGAAGCAGCAACCAAGTCACGACCCCTGAAGGCCTGTTGATCAGAAAATGGGGTCAAACAGTGTGTGATAATGTAACACCTGTGAGAAGCATCAGGGCTATGTTTCCCAAGTAAGCCCCCTCCCATTATGCCTTCCTCATCCATTACCATAGACATCTTCTAGCCTACCTTTAACACACACACCCAAATCCCTCCTCCTCTCCCAATTCATTGGCTCATCTCTGGATTAAAGAGTCCCAGTCATGTCACAAACCAGGAAGTCCATCCCCCCCAGGACACTTCTATTCATGCCATTAGCTTCTCTAGCAGCCTTAGACCACACATTTCACGTAAGAATTTCATCAAATTTAGAAATAAATACCTAGGGGGATTTTCCCAATGTGAGGTCCCTCAGTTATGATTAAAGTATAATCCCTAGGATTCCAAGTCATCAAGCAGAAGTAACAGTCCCAACATATGTGGAAGAAGACACTTGTTGTATATTGCCTCTTAGTTCAAACCTTAATACTAAATTACAAAAAAGTATTCAACTTAAATATTTCACAATTTCTTTTTATCACCAGATACTTACTTTTGGTGTTTAACTTCCATTTTCATTTTTTGCTTTGGTGTCCGATCTCCATGCCGTATTACAGCAATGACACACCTAAGCTCCATCCTGCAAGTAATTAGGAATGTGATTAGCTGTATTTTATTACTGAAATTAAACGATCTGATTTAGTGATAAGCAAAATATATACAGAACTATGGAAGACACCAACACACAAAGTCTAAAATGACTTAGTAAGCGTCTTCTTAAATTGGAATAAAGAGTCAATGGCAACTTGTTCCATAAAACAACAACTATTTTGGAATAATTATCCAGAAAAATGATGGGCTTGCCTTTACTATATGCTATATAAGGTACTATACTATATACAATAAGCAGAAGCTACAAGTATCATACTGTAGATGGTTTATTTTGGATTCCCAAACTGAGCAGGGGATAGGACAAAAAATTAAATGTTCCCTTCCAACTCTATGAATTTATGAAATGAACAACGCTCAGATTTAAGTTAAGATTACCTTCAACAAGTTAAGCTTCGGAATTGTCATATGTCCAATTTTATCTTCTTTTGTGGTACTTGTTACACAAACTTGTGTAACAACTGTAACACAATGGGTTGTTAACAATGGGTTGTTAAACAGACCCACTGCCCACAATGGATGTTGTTTTGCTGGAAACTGGAAGTCCCTGGCATGCATGCAAAAATATATGACTAAATTAAATCATAAAATGCAATCATGTGACCATGGAATACTGCAGATGGATGTGAATGTGGGCTAATTACTAAGTGCCCAAAATACAATCCCATGACCACAAGGGGTGAAACTTCAAATCAGGATTTTAAATACCTTTTGTAGGATCCATTGCAACTTCAAAAGGTCAATTAGCAACCAATTGCAAGCCAAGGATTAACTGTATTTCAGACTGCATTCATGACTTTATCATTAGAAAGTATTATTTTTGCTTAGAATTTTACGCTCTAGATTCTGAACACAACAGTTTTTCTTTTTCTAGTAAAATTTCATTTTATCTCCTGTAAAAATAGTTTATTTTCCATAGACGGAACAAAATAGAAGATTGCACCATCTAGCCTCATGACTGTACATCACACAGGGGGGCAGGGGCAGTTTACATGATCAACATCATTTATTTTTTTGCCATTTTTAAGATGTAGTTGCCAAAAACACAATATAGATCATGGGTGTCAAACTCGCATCATCACGTGACGTATCGTGACTTTTTTCCCCTTCGCTAAACCAGAAGTGGACGGGACCAGCATGTGACGCATCCAGCCCATGGGCTGCAAGTTTGACACCCCTGGGTATAAGTTGTGTGACAATTACAAACCCATAACCTAAAGCAAAAGGTTTAACCATAATGTGAAGTCCACAGGCCTACTGGGGAAGGAGGACTGGAGATATCTAGCTTTCCACTTGACAGGCTCAGCTGTTCTGCTATAGCTATGTGGTGGAATGTGGTGCAGGGTCACATGAGGAGGGGATCTTTCCCAAGGAGCAAAGAGGCAAGTCTGCCTGGAATCTCTGGCATGCAGGAAGAGGATCCTCCCTAACCTCTCACAAGGTTTATCTAATAGTTATGCAGATTGTGCTTCAGTCTGTCCAAATTCCTGGTTATTGGTGAGCAATAATAAAGAAACTACTCTGAGCAGATCCCTGTGTTGTTCTTGCTTCCTTGAGCCTGACAAGTTATTATCTATGGAATATGTATATTTACAGAACCTAACATGGATAAGAAAAAAAATCTTGGTGCAATTTTATGCAAATATTTTCTTCTTACATTGTTCCTGAGGTAGTTGGCACAATAGGAATATCTTCTGCTTCCAAAGGTATAGACCAAGGGATCTGAAATTGTGGAGCTAGTTCTCTCATAACCATATTTCTGAAAGAGGAAAAGAAAATGATTTATTGAATTAAAATGTTTTAATTTAACTAAATAATATTTATATGCCATGAAATAAATAATTTGTAGCAATAATAATTGACTTCCTGAGTTTTTATCCAATATTGTTCCCCCAAAGCATCACTAGGAAATTATTTTTTTTTATTAATTAAGGTTTTATAGCACACAAACGACAAACATGGAAAATGGAGAAATCTGGAACTCAAGTCAAACCAAGGAGCCTTATGGGTCAATACTATTGTCCCAAACCCACTCAAGTTCTTTAAACTCTTACCCAAGGATTTTAGCGCAATCATCATAATACTTCATAGAATTCTTCACAAAACTGAAACCATTGACATCACAGACGTAGGATTGCCCATTTGCACGCAACAAGTCAAATCCACAAACTGTTTGCTATCAGAGAAAGCAACAACATGCTCAAAACTTGCAAAATATCATCTACAGATATGTAAAACAAAAACTATGTAACAGAAACAAAACATTCCATATATTATTAATCTTTAAATGTTTATCCTGTCTTAATCTATATTTAAATCGGACATTTGGAAAGGCATATTTTTGAATTTAACATTCATCTAAATTTTTGTCCTATTGTTTCTGAAATTTCAAAAAAACCTTTATAAAATAGGTTAACAGTAGAAACAGCTCTAAGAAATGCAAAATATATATTTATAGGGGCTTGCTCCCATATTGATGTAAAGAGGCTTCGTTTATAGATTTTATTAATAGATTTTTTCAGCTGATCAAAGCAGGAGAAAAGAAACACAGAAAAAACCAGTAATAATTGGAAAGCAGGATATCTTCTATATTAAAAAGAACAAAAACAATTTTCTGCACATTTTTCATACCAGGGGTCAGCAATATGATCTTATCAATGCCAAACTGCTTGCCATATCATAATTGTGCTATTTTGCAAAACTGAACAAATTTTTTATTATTTTTTTAATGGCTATATTTTATGAGATTACCATTCTCATTTTAAATTTCATGATATTTGACCATCTGGGGGGAAGGGTTATCTGGCCCATCGTGTGAAATCATTCAATTATATCCAAGGCCTGAAAAGGGTTCTGACCCCTGGAATAGGCAATAATTTCAGAAAATGATAATTTGCTTTGAGGTGTATGTTATTGTAATCTTGTTACCTTAAAAGCCAGGCATACTTTCCAAGCTATTAGCTTTTCCCGTGCATTAAGTATCACTGGATACCTCACTTCTTTGCCTTCACTATCACGTTCCACCTTGCCATCCAGAGCAGGGGATTTACGTGCTTCCGCATGTGCATAATCTGGACCTACGGTATACACCTATATTGGAGGGTAAGGGGAAAGATCTTGGTTAAATACATGGCATTAGGTATAGTTTCACTTCATAGCCAGTTCCATTTCCAAGTCTCCTGATTTACGCTTTTACATTTCCATGGTGAAAAAAAGAAACAAATTTTAATGCACTAGAATGGAAATAGAACTGCCAAATCAGGGATGGTGAGAGAGACCTTAGCTATAGAAAACTATAAGGTAAAAATAATGGTTCCCCTCGCACATATGTGCTAGTCGTTCTGACTCTAGGGGGTAGTCCTCATCTCCGTTTCAAAGCCGAAGAGCCAGCGCTGTCCAAAGACATCTCCGTAGTCATGTGGCCGGCATGACTAAATGCCAAAGGCACACGGAACGCTATTACCTTCCCACCAAAGGTGGTCCCTATTTTTCTACTTGCATTTTTTATGTGCTTTCGAACTGCTAGGTTGGCAGAAGTTGGCACAAGTAATGTACTAGGGATTCGAACTGCTGAACTGCACACCTTTCGATTGACAAGCTCAGCGTCTTAGCTACTGAGCCACCACATCCCTTAGAAGGCTATAGTGTGCCCTATATTCTTTGACCAGAAGAAGGAACTAAAGAACAGAAGATCAAGCAATATCAAAGGCCAGACAGAGATTGCAAAAATTATTCTGGAGTATTTAGACATAACAATTCACTTTATAAAACAACTATGTTCCAAAGTTGTCCAAAGAGGAACAAGGCAAACCAATCATTCAAGTAATTCAAAGAAAGATAAGTAATTCAGAGAGGCAACCAAGTGTAGAAAGTTATCAAATCACTGAGACTACTGTACAAGTATTTGATAATAGAAAGGTCATACTTTTTTCTCTCCTTTTTAAATCCTGCACTCTTCTCCCTTTTTATCTTTATTTTCATTGTATTTTATGCTATAATAAACCTTAATAATTTTTTTAACAAACCGGGGAGCAGGTTATATGCAGCTGTGCAACACAGGGAAAAAAGTAACTATTTCAACAATTCAAAAGACATACTTCATTTGCACTCTCATGCTCTTCAAAATATATATTTAATTTTAAGAACAATTAATTTTCACGGAAGAAAACAAAGAATGTAACTGTTTCATATTTAACTACAACAATACTTCAGCAGTAGTAATTGTTTCACAGAGTTGCTAAGTTCCTTAATCATTGACTGTCCCAAAATCAAACCTAAATATACAATTATACCTTCACATCAGTACCGTCTGTAGGCATGAATTCCTCATAGATGTATGAACCAGTTTTTCTCACGTTGCTTTCAGGAGAATAAACACTGCTTCTGCTACCAATCTGAAATACATTATTTCCATCAATGTTAATTTATGCTAAAAATACTCTCTCACACACACATTTTCCCTCTTAAAAACTCCTTTGAAGGGAGTATAACTATATTTATAAATGTTTATAAAAACAAAATACAACATTCTTACCATACTATACTGTGACAGGATAGGAAGAAAAAAAGAAAATACACTGGTTGCGCAAACTGAAAAGAAAATTGCTTTTAGGAAGGTTTCCTGAGATATCTAAATTTATAAAACAGAATATTTTTAAATCTCTCCTTCTGAAAAAGCTCACAGCTCACTCTTCAATCTTAACTGCATTTAATTAATAAATGGAAAGAGGCACTTTGGCTTTATCTTTGATTGAAAGTATGGCATTTTAAGCAGCTTAGCAATTGATATGAGAGCAGAGGAGTTATTTGGATCAGAGGCAGGATCTCAAACACTATTTATTTTTTTTTAGAAATTCCTATTGAGGGGTTGACCTTGGCTGATTCTCCCCACCAACAATCAACTGCCAGATGAGCAGAGATTAACACCAAGATTGAGATCAGACCACCAATCAAGCATTAAACAATACCACAAATAAGCTAACAGTAAACAGTCCAATAAAGAATCACCAAGACCACTCCCAACACTGAGAGGAAAGGCCATGGAGTATAAAATGAGACCAAACCACACTCCCTATTACTCTGGCTTCCCCAAAATAAGACATCCCCTGATAATAAACGCAATCGGGCTTTTGAGCGCATGGCAATAAGGCCAAGCACTTATTTCAGGATTCAAAAAAATATAAGACAGGGTCTTATTTTCAGGGAAACATGGTAACATTGATAATGTTACTTGGTTTGGGTAATGAAACATCTATAAGAAAACAATCAAGCTCAGAGCACCAAGGACCCCTCATTTCAACCCTTATAAATGTTCTCTCAGTATTGGATTGACTGATAGTACATGACTGATACTTTTAATGTCATGCTTCATTACATGCAGTATACCTATTTTTTACCCTATTGTTAACATTATCCTTTATTTTTATTTCATTTTTCTGAATAAAACAAAATCATTATTCTTAAAAAGAAACTCACTCTTTCCCCCTCCCTCTTCAGCTCAGACTCAAGGAAACCCTGCTCCTTGGAATTGTGAAACTTTAAAAATCATTTGGAAACGTTCAGATGAAGAAAAGAAGTTGAGAATAGCATATTCTATCCTGTTATGAAGAGAGAATTTATTTTAAAATAATTTCTTCATCTTGAACCTGTTATGGGAGAAAGGTAAAAAGCGCTCATCAGGCTGATAGGAATACTGTAATTCAGTGGTTCTCAACATTTTCTTCACAGACTTCCTTTAAATATCTTGTGTGGCCACGGATCATGGCCATGGACCATCAAAATTTAACTCAAGATTTAAATCATAATATTTCTTCAAGCCTTCACAGACCCCTTGTAATGACATCATGCCCCTCCAGGGATCAGCGGACCACAAATTGAGAATGACGCTATAATTGATGTATTCCTAATATTTTCTTTATTTGTATGGTGTGGAGGGGAATACATTCAATACAATTTTTTTGCAGAAAGGACTATAAAATGAAATCTAAACTAAGCTATAATCTAATCACTTGTTTACATATCAAATATACCATGTAGTATTTAGCAGCCATTTTTATATCCTCTATTTCCACTTCATTCTATCCCACCTCTAATTATGAAGCCCAGAAATACAAATTACCTGTAATTCTTCAGATAATGCAATTTGCAAGATAACCCTCAGAATGGAATGCTACTCTTTTCAATCCAATCATCACACCATTATCACAGAATATTTACAAGAAGGGGCAAACTAGATTATTCTTTTGTAAATTATATTAGTCTTACTTTCCGAAAGAGCCTCTGACTTCCCCCGCCAGCAGATGTTGGATAATAAATATACACATTGTGGTCCTCTGCACTAACTGGTTTTTCCACAAATGGCTTTTGGAAAACTTCCCCATTTACTTCCACATGATCTTCTCCTTCAATCAAATTGCATTCTGGAAAAAGAACATAAATAAATGCAGACTTCAGGCTTCAGTCACAGATAAAAAATCCATTATAAATTAAGACAAGAAAATCTCTAAATGTATTTGAACCCATGAACTTTAGCAACTTTGAACTCAACTAAGTCAGGGAGAAGCAATTTTTCCCCTATTGAGGCCTACATATGGATTTACAGAATATGTATATAGTTATAAATGTATGTACAGATTATCCTTTTACTCTGTTTCCCCAGTTATTATCATAAATCAATTTTGACGTGTAAATAAATATTTCTTCCAAGCTTTAAAGAGTGCTATTATTATCCCTACTGTTAAGGATATTTTTGAGTTATACTCGAAGTTGTGGTTTATAAAGCAGAGTACCGTTAGAGTTTTACGCATGGAAACGGTTTTGAGAGTTTTATAGTATTTTACTTTTTATAGTATTTTACTTTTAGGGAAAAGCAAAATCATAGTCCTTTAACAATCCAAGTCTTAGCCATATAAGATCAATCCAGGGATATAAAATCTTATCAGTTTGTAGAAAAATACAAGGAACAATCAGGAACAATATAAAAACAGTTCAATAAATATCAGAAAGCAGTAAATAAATAATCATGATCAAACAGTTGACCATAGAGAGATCAAAAAGAGTTTCAGCATAGCAGCAGGTAAAATGGTGTAGTGTCCACACTAACCATAATTTATCTCTCCTTAAATATATTGGCTACAGAGCTCAGCCAATCAGGATGCAGAATGACTCAGCACAATTCTTAAAGCTATATACTACATTCACATAATACACACATATAGGGTTGGCTTATATATTTCCTGGCCAACCAATTAGGCAATAACCATTTATTATCGATAACAACTACCACTACTACAACTATTATCAATAACAACTATGATAAAAGTCAAGCAAACAAACAGAAAAAGTAAGTGGGAAGTCACAAGGTAGAACAAATGGGACAGATGTAGGACCATGATAATGCCTGGGAAGGAGAGGCAAATCAGAATGAGTTGAGGAAGAATTGCAGGAAGATCAAAACAGGGAGGTTGTGGAAGAAAATGGTAATGGGATCTGTTAAGCATTTATTGAAGCTTAGCTGATTCTTCATATGCTATGATACAGTAACTCACTAAACCAGCCATATATCTTTTTCCACCCCAGAATTTCAGACATGTCTGAAAAAAGATGTGGTTATTTTACAGAGCTGCTACAATACTTTTGCCGTGCAAATGAAAGCATCTTTTCCAAATAATTCTGAAAGCATGAATAGCTCTAGAAATGATGCCTAGTAGTAAATGCTATGGAAGAGCAAGATTAGAAAGATGATATTAGAAAGAACAGACAGAACCGTCTAAATTGCCTGCACTGCCAAATTTTACTTCACATAGAACACATTTGGACAACAATCAGTGTGCCAAAAGATTTTTCTTTCCAGCAACAACATGGATATAACTATCTACCGACTACTTTTAGATTGCTATGTTATTTGAATACAGTGATAGCTTTTTTGGCCACAAGCCAAAAAAGGAAAATCAGAAGCCATAGGTTCCCTTTCTTGTTACATTTAAAAGGGACACCAAGAATGAATGATACGACAACCTAAAAACAAAACATACGTTTATGATTTGCAGTTTCATTGTTCATAAGGAACAGGCTGTTGATAAAATGCAATTTGCTTGTAACCATAATGCAGTTGAGTGTTGTGGATAAAATGCACCTGATTTTAGCTAACATTTTAACTGAGTCCCTCTTCCTCAGAACAGAAATGAAGGCTATCTGCAAATATAAACAAACAAACAAACAAAACATTAAGAGTGTTGAGGGCCAAAATAAATAAGTGCCTAAAAACAAAATAAATCAGCAAATACCATCAAAACGTGTATTTTCTGTATTTGACCTAGGCATTATAGGAAACTGAACACTGAAGGATATAAAAGGAGCAATGGAACCAATTTTTCCTAACTAAAGGAAAGTTTAGTTTAGGAAAAGAAGGATCAAAGAATATACCCATAAAACATGAATCATTTTGACACAAGTATCTACTTCTGAAGTTTTCTGAATTAAAGAAACCATTGTACTGAAATAACAGCTTGTTTAGCAAGTCTAGAAAATGAAATTAAATATTTTTATGAAGTAAATTCCTATAGAACTTTACTCTGAAGTTCCACTGGGTCCAGTGGATGGTTTTTAAAAAAACGATTACATACTATCAGTTGCATAGTTCTTTTTCTTTTTAACCTTGTAACAAAGATACCCATATGATCTTCCACTCCCAATTCCTATGTTGATTATAGTCACAAAAATAACATTATTAATAACAGACAAGAACAACTGTTTGTAGATGAGTACTTTGAAATGCCAATATAATAATTACCTTGGGGATTATTTGGATCCCGGTTTAGGACTGCATAACGAGGAAGTAAAATGCCTTCATCTTTAAGGATGCCATAAACTTCTCTCCTGAAAAGAAATAATATATCCCACAAAACATTGCAATTACTGGAAAAACATGAAAATAATTCCTATTTAAAATCACAGGATAGTCAATTTTATGTAACGTTGCAACAAATGTCTAATTAGAAAGTTACACTATTAAAAATGGGAGCTGGAACAAAATGTTGCAAAGTGTAGCACCTCTACTCCTAGACACCGCGTATTTCTAATTCAGTTTTAACGAATTATACGTACCTATTTGCACAAGAGAAAGAAAACGTGATGGTGGGAATTAGAAAAAAGCCTGCTCTTTCAAGTTACTGTGCATTTTGATGCAGGACAATCAGATTACAGGATAATTGTACAACTGAATTTGAGCACTTATTTCTTCAGGTTAGCATTACTGAGATCAAATTCTCACTGAAGATAATTGCTGCATTCTAGAAAATCTGCACTTCGTCTGCAACAGCTTGATGCTGATAGTAGGAATAACACAGTGATATGGCCTTGTCAAGGGTATTCATATGAATATGTACAATCAAAAGAAAAAAAAGAAGAGGAGGAATCATTTAGAAACACTAAAGATTCTTGAGAAAAAAGAGTTTACTAAATAAACATAATATGTTAATAAAACATAATAAAGACGGACAAAATACATACCTTGAAAAATGTAAACTTGAACATTAAACATTTTCAGATGTACTTTAAATAGGAAGATATTCTTTACAAATACAGTAACTAATATTCCACCTTGATCAGTCTGGTACACTAGAAGTACACTTCAGTTAATAAAATGCAAGAAAAATACCAAAACAGGTGTTTACATCGAGGAGGCTAAGTTATTTATTTACCTGTCTTGTATATGATACTGCATATTCAAATCATTAATAACAAATGGATTCCTGAGTTTAGAATAGGCAACTGCTTTGTCCAATGGAAATCCTAAACAAAATGTAGCAAGGAAAATATATATTTATTTTTTACATAGTTCTTAAATGCATAAGAATTACAACTTATAATTGGAATTTCACAATTGATACATTCTAAATAAATTTTACAAATTATTTTAAATGCCTTCATCTTTATAATCATCTGGGTTAGTTTCTTAGCTTCATCCATCCTATTTTAAAAGCTTTCTCCTTTATTTTGTTTACACCATTTTGTTCAACTGAAACATCAGGAATCCTATATCAGTTAACTATCAATTCAAATACAACAGAAAATCAGCAATCTAGTATTTAATTAACATATTTTTTTAAGTCAAGGGGAAAATAACATTACAATAATTTAAAGTAAATTTCACTGAATTGGACTCATTTTTGACAAAACATTAGGGTGATTAAGCATTCGCTAGAATTCCAATACTTTTTAAATAGCAAAACAACAAAATAATGGGGAAATTAAGAATAGTAGAAAAAATAATTTTAATCAATTTTAAAGGAAAGCTCAAAAGGTTTTGCTATACATGTTTCCATGCACTATGTACTTTCTTCCAAAATTAGCATTAGCATAATTTGACATAAATTGTTTCCAAGATTAAGTGTTTTTAACTGTTGTGCAAAGTAGACCAATGACACTTTTTATAATTGTAATAATATTAATCAGTCCGTACTGCATTTATATGGAAACATTGGACTCTTACATATCACTAGATAATTCCAATACATTATTCTTTAAATATAGTTCAGTGTAAGAAAGATTTCAATAACACTATTCAACATTATTAAAAATAGTCATAAAATTGTAACCAAATGTTTTAAAGTGTGAAAAATTTTATATTGTTCTGAATAAACATCAATCACCTTTAGAATGAAAAGAAATGAGACAATCACATAAAGGCCAGTTTTCCACCAGTTCATTCAAAATTACATCTTCTTCAAATATCACTACTGTGATATATTTAAACCTGGAAAGCCGTTCAAGGATTTCATTCATTGGTTTTGATTTTGATTTTTTTGCCATAGAACATATTCCAACCATGATCTGTCTTTCTGGTGGCTAAGAAAAATGATAATTGTTAAGATCAATTATGCTATCAATTAAGGAAATGTTTCTATCCTTGTTTGATAAAAAAAATTCATGATTATATTATCAGGTTCATGTGTTTATTAAGAATAAAATATGAATTGGAAATCAGTGCTTAATTTTGCATAACGTATACAGTAAAATTAAGAAGAAAAATGTTTTAATACTTCTTGCATAAAGAAAAAAACAATTATGCCCATTTCACAAGATTTAAAAATATTATATAAATTTGAAGTTACCACCTGAAAATGAAAACATCTTTCAGTGCATTAGGTTGTTGTTGTTGTTGTTGTTGTTATTATTATTATTATTAGGTAGAATCACTCTTCAATGGGACTTGTAATGAGTTATAATAAAGTTATAGTGAGAAGCATAGTTGAATTGTAGCTACATAGTTTGTATTTAATGCCAGTTGCACTACTCAACTCCACAAATGGAAGAGAAACCTGAATTACTTGCAACAGAAATATTTTTTATGCAAAGTATGAGTAACTTAATGTTTTGATACTATAGGAATCAAATTAATTTTTGATACTAGATTTTACTTTTCTGTGGCACAATCAAAAGTCCATTTTAAAAAAACAAAAAACAAACTTAATTTTAAACAGTCTTCCAAACTCTGATACGTAAGTTACTTGTAGCACATTACTAAAATCCCAAGATAACTCCAGATAATGAAGTCTAAGGACAAAACTATGGGCAGCTATATAAATGTTTTAAATAATAAAGATAAAATAAACACAGTACGTACAGAATCATACTCATCATCATCATCATCCTGATCATAGAAGGAGACAAAATCAGAAGATCTGGCACGATCCAAAAGTTCTTCCCCATCTTCACCGCCCACAAAAAATCTAGGAATGTCACTTTCCGTGGCATGAACAGACATTATTATAAATCCTAAAGTGATCTACATAGAAACTGTAGTTACTCCGAGTACTCAGGCACTGCACATAATTCCCAGTGCCTGGAATAGTAAAAATCCTTGCAGTCTGGATTGCAAGTTGCTTACGTAGTTGCTTGCTGTCTGATAGTCAGCTGCCAAAAGCAGTTTAACTGATATCATCTGCCCATTGTTTTCATTTGTTACATTGGTGGGAAAAAAAATCCAGCAGATTATTTCGCTCAGATAAAGTAGCAACTTTCTATCCTAGAAAAGAAAAAGAAAGAAAGAAAGAAAGAAAGAAAGAAAGAAAGAAAGAAAGAAAGAAAGAAAGAATGAAAGAAAGAAAGAAAGATATTCAGCATACTTCATTACCAAGAAATAGTTGAAATAACATTCTGAAAATATTTACATTATTATAATTCCAAAAGCTATTCCATATGTTATATAAAAAAGTATTACATGAAGAAAATAAATATGTAAGGGAAGACTGGGTTTATGTATCATACCAAACCACACTGTGATTTGTTTAGTTTCACTAATTATGATGTGCTAACTTAGCCAGAGTGCTTTATAAACCATGTTTTGGCACTTAGCCTTATGTGAACCAAGCTGATCTGGGTTTTGTTTTTCAAACCATATTTAAAACAAATCACGGCAGAGCGTGGAGTGGACAATCTATGGCTCTTGACTGAATAACAGGTCAAATACATGCTGCACAGAGTATTAGTTTTTTTGGTATTTTTTTTTTCCTGCCTCCCAGTATCAGTCGATTTTTGCAATACAGTTCTAATGGCCTTACTAAATAAAATGAGGAACTACTAAGTTTTAATAATGAAGCAATAGCTTAAATAGTTTAGATACATAACGCAAAGACAAAAATAATTAGAGATCTTATTACTTGGAAAAACTGAAATCAAATAAAAAATGAGGCTGACAGAGAGAAAAGGTCACTAGATGATATCATTGTTGACATAATCAAGAGGTTACAAGAACTCAAAGAAGTTACTGACAGAAACTCATGGTGAAATGAAGATGTATAGCAGAGTCAGGATGAATGATAAGTAAAAAGAAATGTGGAAATGGAAAAATGAAAGCAATGCACTTTCCCACAGTAATGGACAGACATTTTCTCAAATTCTCAAACCAGAATAAATATATAAACTTTTTTCTTATACTTTTTAATTTCATATATTATACCTTCCAGGTTTTAACTCACATCTCTTCATCAACAATTATTACAATGGAGAGGAGAGTATCAGAATATATTAGCAAGCATGGCAAACACATTAAGATGATATGAGCCAAGGTGGCGCAGTGGTTAGAATGCAGTACTGCAAGCTACTTTTGCGGATTGCTGGCTGCCTGCAATTTGGCAGTTCAAATCTCACCAGGCTCAAGGTTGTCTCAGCCTTCCATCCTTCCAAGGTGGGTAAAATGAGGATCATGCAATAATTTATGATTATTTTTTGTGTAATCTCTACTATTTACTATGTATTATAATAAAGCTTGAGCACAGTTAGACTTGTCAAAAACATTTCATATTATTTCACTTTTTATTTTATATCTTGATTATAGAAGTCCATATTCTTCCTCTTTAGTTTATATATAAACTAAAGGATCAAAGGATAATTATCTATTTGAAAAAAATAGATAAAAAGTGCCATTATCCATAATCCACAGGATTAACTTTTACTAAAGTTCAGAAACATTTTGTTAATTTAGCAGAACAAGCACTGGAACAAGAAGAGAAGGAATTAGAAATATCAAGTTACACAGACAAATGACATGAGTAGAATTGAACCTAAAGTTAGGTGTTAGCCAATGGTTTTTATCCTCTTTGCCTCAAAGTAAGTTATCACATCATCCAATCTGCCAATGTATTTATATACTCACTGCTCCTAGGATTAATATTATAGTTTCAATGTCAATATTATTATTTAGCACCAAGAAAGTTTTTTTAGCATTAACAAAACAATATAAAATGTGTCCACAGAACAAACTGAAGACTGGCAATGATTTTTAAAAAGCATGTATTACAGATGCTTCCGGTGTTAAGTATAAAAGTATGGAACCTAGTGAGCTATATTTTTATAAAGCATTAATAATTTATTTTTCGATCTCTAATACTTTTTCCTATCACCTTTGAAAGTCCATAGTTGGAAAACTGAGCCTATAATCAATATCAAGCATTTAGCCTAACCCCAGGAAGGGTGACATCAACAAGCTCAAAGGGCAGCATCTATTACCTCACTGTTAATATCTAACCAACAAGAGGCAGCATTGCAAGAAAATGGTTATAATAATCAGATGACATATAATAATATTTTGCATTTGTGTCAATTGAATACCTATGACTATATATATTGCCATATCAACAGCAGAAAGCAATATTCAATTTACTTTATTTCTCTCTCTCCATTTCCAACATAAATCATTCCAAGTTCACCACAACATTCATCTATTCATCTGCTGGTTTGCATGTGACAAAAATTAAAATACAAATACAATGCCTTCATTTTTAAGAAATTTGGAGATCTGATGAAATTCCACATTTAGATACTGTTTTTCATTCAGTTCTACATTTACATTCCGGATCCCTAAAAAAATGAGGTGTTAAGATATATAATCTCCCCTGCCCTCTCTTTCCACCAGGCACAGCAGATAGGGTGGGTGGAGGGTTCTCATAGTATGTTCCCTGGCGGCCAATGGCAGCGGGTTCAGGATCCATTTACTATTCAGGATAGACAGGAAGGAGAAGTCAATATTTTTCTTGCTACCTCTAGGCAGCTGTTGTATATCAGCAAGGAATACAACAGTATGTATGTTAAGGTTCACAAGACAGCGATAGTAGGCTCAGAATCCACAATGGTCATCCTTTCCAGTCATAGTATATAAAGCTGTATGATTTTGACATTCTGAATTAAGTTTTTCACTATGGAATTTGTGGTATATTAAATAATCAGCACTGTTTCTAGGAAATAATGGCTCTTAGATTTCTGAACAAAATTGCTAGAATACACTTACCTATTTACCGTAATTCAATAAGCAACATGCTTTATTCTCTTCACACAAAGCTATCATTTCTCCCTCATTTTCTCACATTCTCTCATTCATTCACTTCCACACACACATAACCTTCTTAGTTGTTTCCTTACCCTCCACCCTCAGAAGTCACACACACACACACCCATTACTAAATGGGACTACAAATCTCTTTGTTGCCAATCTAATGATTGTCTATTAAGTCCTGCAGATACGCAATCCTTGCTCTTCAGGAGCCACCATTACATCGGCTGCTAGCATAATCTACCTTGTTTCTCGTTCACTGCTTAACTCACAATTTCTCAACCCTAACAATTTTTAAGATGTGTGGACTTCAGTTCCCAGAATTACCCTGAAAGAATATTGTGATCTTTTGTTATTATACTTAGTAACACTGCAGAAAATATTTTAAGTGTAGCTAGAAAAATATAGTATTTGTCACAATGAAAAAAATGGATGGGAAAAAATTGAGATGGCTATGTAAACTTTTTTTAAAAAAAGAAAGAGAAGATTTTATTCCTGTTTCCACTGGGAAATCACTTCTGTTCTGGTTTTTATTCTCAAAATAGCAAAAAGGAACTAAGACTTTAGTTTGAATAGTGAATAATTGTGTAGTTATAGAAAAGGTTTATAATAACTAAACAATTATTGCTATTATGGAAAATGTTGATGCTGTAAATGTACCGGTAGTTAGTATTCATTGTACTGGAAACAGTGGGAAGTCAATGGTTTTTCCCCCTTTTTCCCCCCGCACCCTGTCCGCCCTATTTTTAAATCTTAATTTTCATTGTATTTTGCACTATAATAAACCTTCATAAAACATTTGGAAGAGAGCAATATTGCTCTAGCTTGATGTATTTAGGGAACAATGCTGTGGTATGCAGTTTGAAGCTCAGCCAGGAATGTAGCAGGTACAAGACAAAGGACCGGCAGAGCTGTATGCCAAAGAAAGAGAGTGTGATGTGGGTAGAGTATTTGTTCAAGCAACTATTCCATTTTCCTGGGGCTGTGTGCAGCTTTATGTACTGTGAACCATGCAGAATATGCTGGAGTTCACATGGAAACCCAGGTGAATTAAAATATGATTGGTGACTAAATGAATATAAAAGATGTAGCTGGCTACTTTCACACTAATGAACAAACGAAGTATACCACATGATAATGCAGGCAATATAAAATACAACTTAGTTGTCTCTAGGAATACGAACATTGCATAAATTTGGATCCTTTAAAAAAGAGAAAGAGAACAATGGATATCGGGATATTGTTGCCAAGTACATAAGCCTGCTACATTGTGAAATATTTCTTGATTAACAAAATATTTCTTGTATCATGTAGATTAATTAATTACAGAAGATACAGAACAATTAAAACTTGGACCACACGTTTTCTGAATAGTTTTTATCCCAGAGCTATAATTGCACTCAACAATGAACTAAAGGGCCACCATCAGTGAACTGTTGGACAGTATTACTTGGTCTGTTGTGTAGATGTTTGGGTGGTTTTAGGGGTCGGGAATTGTGGTGGGTGGGAGTGTGCTGGTGATTATGTGTGTGGAACCTGGTCTTTGGGTGTCAAGTAAATTTCGTTGTATGTGTATACTGTGTATACACATACAATGACAATAAAGTTTATTTATTTATTTTAATCACATTGATCACGTTGAACTTCGAGCCAAAGGGAGAGGATAAAAGAAAAAGTGAAATGTATGCACATGTATATTGAAAGAATGTGGAACAGGTTAAGAAGTGGCTAGACAAGTTGGAAAAATATGTGTCAGATTTAATTATTGATACTTACCCTAGATTCACAAAGACCCGTTCATTTAAAAAAAATAGCCCACTACATGCTTTAAAATGGTTTTTTTAAAAAAAAATGATTTTGTTAATCAGAAATAACTTTCATAATGTTATAATGTTACAACCAATGATATTTTCAGGTGCAATCTGTAAGACATTTGTTAATAATGAAGCTAAACTTAATGCAGTATTTTAAAAAGATGTTACTATGATTTTTAATTACAAACTGAATTTTTTTTAATGGTAGGAAAATTGAAACATTTTTCTTTTCTTCTTCTCTTACATGACTCCCAAGTCATATAATAGTTAATCATGCTTTTTACATTTTTTGCAGTTAAGCAAACCTTTAAAAATATTGGTAATTTATCATTCACAAAATAAAAAAAAAATCTACAATGCTGTTCTCAATAAATTGCTCTATTTCTCCAGCAACATCTTAGTTATTCCATAATACTCAAATTCTGAACGAACATATACAACTTTATTATCTTAGAAAGGGATTGTACGGATACTAGGAATGGGAAACATTTTTGCATTCTTGGTTTTATAACTGATTCATACTATCCTGAGAGGCAAGATACATGATGCTGACTGTTTGGTCCTTGTATTTTTAATGATCATGTAATTGTCTTGTCACTCATATATTATCTCTATAGTAATATGTGATTTCAAAAATGTCCTGTTCCAAATTCTAGCAGCCAATATACAGGTAGTCCTTAACTTACAACAATTCATTCTGATCTTCAAAATTACAATGGCACTGAAAAAAGAGACTTATGACCAATTTTCACACTTACGACCATTGCTGCATCCCTGTGTGTGATCAAATTTGGACCCTTGATAATTGGCATGCATTTATGATGGCTGCAGTGTCCCAGGATCATTTGGTCACCTTTTGCAACCTTCTGACAAGCAAAGTCAATGGGGAAGTCAGATTCACTTAACAACCATGTTGCTAAGTTAACAACTGCAGTGATTCACTTAACAACTGTGACAAAAAACGTCAAAAAGTAGAACAAAACTCACTTAACTGTCTTGCTTAGCAACAGAAATTTTGGGCTCAATTGTGGTTGTTAAGTTGAAGGCTATCTGGAGGTCAAAATACTGGGAAGAGAATTGTATATAGAAGAGAGATGTAGATATAGAAACATCTAGAATTACAAAAATGGAAAAAGCAACAAGCTTGAAGTTATAAAGAACCACACGTACAGTTGAAGTTGTAGTTGAAGTAAAGAGACAAAACAGTGAGAAACTTTTAGCTGCATTCAGCCTGATGAATGACTTAAGGAAACTTTATACTGGACATGATCCTGATGTTGTCAGTGGTGGAGCACTGTCGCTAAAAAGGTAAAATTTAGAGAGCACCTAGAATCAAGCTACCTTACAACTCCTTTCCTCAGCCTCAAAACCCCTCAAAATTCTCAGTAATGGACATGGTGACTGGAGTATTAATTAGTATTTGCACCTGGAGATAAATTTAAGGAAGTATACTGAAAAATCTGTGATTTCACAAATATAAATAATACAATTGCACATATTTTCTTACCAGGAATTTAAAAGGAAAGCTGAAAAAAGTAGGAAGAACCCATGAGATAGCATACTGGCTCAGCATGCAAAGCAGTACAGGTAATCCTCAATTTACAACAGTTCGCTCAGTGACTGTTCAAAGTTACAAAGGCACTGAAAAAAGTGACTTATGACCATTTTTATGACCACTGCAGCATCTCCATGGTCACATGATCAAAATTTGGACACTTGGTAATTGGTTCATACTTATGACTATTACCTGGCAAGCAAAGTCAATGGGAAACCAGATTCATTTAATAACCGTGTTACTAATTTAAGAACTTCAGAGATTCACTTAACAAATTTCTCACTTAGCAACATAAATTTTGGCCTCATTTGTGGTCTAAAATTGAGGACTACCTGTATATTTGTCTTTCAGTTATATAGTTGGCACTGCTTTTAATAGAGATAATTTCCTAAAACAGAGGAAATAATCAAATATAAATAAATTCCAATGTATTGCTGGGGGAGTTAAATCATTTTTAACTTCTCTCATTCATTTGGCTTTTCTCTTTCCCTATTTATTAGCTGTGAGAGTATTTTAAACTACTAAAAACATATCCTAAAATAAGCACTTCATGTTTATTTATCTTCATTGTTATATACTGTACTTCTGAAGTAATAGAGGTATTCCCATTGCTCCAAGTCCTTATGAAGGGCTAGTAAAGCCTTAAAGTCCACTTGTTCAATTCATTTAGTTATGCTTAAAATAGTTGACATATAAGAGAGCAGGCAAGAACATACACTATGCATATCCTGAACATATGTAGTTTAGTTATTCATTTTGGTTAACCTCCAATTATTTTTTAAAAATTGTTTATTTAAAAGGTTATGCTTATTTAGGTACCACTAAGCAGGTGAAATAAACCATAGGATTTTTTGTATATTGTTGGTAGTTGGGATTTTTTATATTTTCCTGCAACTTTTTAAAGAAAACATGCAATATATAAGCCACTATAGAGCCATACTTAAAGAACTATTTCATTATAGGATATCAGGAACTATTAATTGCTACCATACCAAGTTTGGAACAGTTATGATTGTTTTTAATTTAAATTATAGAAAAAATACCTCAGTAGAACAAGACAGGTAACAATACTGTAACTTATCTATCTGAAATTCTTTACTTCTATCTGAAGTAAAGAAGTAATAACCAAATGTTATCTTAAACCAACTAGTGAACAATGTTGCATCACAACTAAGGAAAAAACTGAACAAAACATAACCAAAGCAATTTACACTTTTTCTATTAACAGTCGAACTTCAAAAGAACTATGTTGGGGATTCTAATATAGTTTCGGAGACTTTACAACAAAATGTTATAAAGGTTTTCTTTAACACTCCCAAACTATCAATTGTGCATTGTCAAGTCTACTTCAACTGTAGTTATACAGTTCATTTATACAGCACTATGTTACCTAAAACTCATTATCATATAATAAATTTACACTTTTGCTGCACATTAATTAGCACAATATTGTGCTAAGACAAATAAATTCAATGCCTATAGAATTTTAACTTTAGTAAACTCTAATTGGCTTATTTCTTACTGCCTTTTTTAAAATTTAGCTTCTAATTAATGTGCAGCAAAAGTGTAAATTTATTATCAATATTTTCTGTTTATTCTTTACGTTTTACAGAAAGGAATAACAAAACAAAAAAAAAAAATCCAGAAAGTGCAAAAAGGAAAAAGAAAGGAAACCAAAAATGAAATGCTTGGGTATTTCCTGCAGATGGCAAATGTGCACTTTTAGCCTGAGCTATGTAGGAAAGCAAGAAGGTCAAGAAGGTGCCTTTAAACATGCCGAAGCTAACAAGCACTGCAAGGGAAGGAAAATTATGAAGCATCGCTCAGTATTCACCCAACATACTAAATCATACACCAAGATTCAGAAAGCAGCATCTGAAAATCAAAGCTTTTTGGCTTTATATTTTAGCATGATGCATGCAGCAAGCTATCATGTCTTTTTTTTTTAAAAGTGCTGCTTCCTTCAACTCCCCACTTTAAACTATAATCTGCTTCATATACAATTCAGGTTCCTATGTTAGGGCAATGCAGCCAGTAGGATTTGTTAACTGCAGCGCGCTCGGTTGCAAAAACGACCCGGAATCTCAAATAATCGATGCTAGCCCATGACATTGCCCGACCGCAATAAAACTGGCAGCTGTTCTTCCTGCTGCTTTTTTCTGCTTCGAAAGAGCAAGCGATTCAACCTCCAGGACCCCGGCAACGCCTTTCACGCCTCCGGACGGCTTATATTATAACAGAGGTCACAGACACTACTACTGTACTATTTCCCCACCTCACCCCACCCCGGAGTCAGGGAGGCCAAAAATGCATGAATGGCGGAAGTTTCATTCCGGGGGGGGGGGGGGGGACACCTGAACTCAAGAAGCACCTTTTTCTCAACTGCGCCCGGCGACACCGCAACAGAAGGAACAAAAAAAAAAAAAAAAAAAACTCGCAGCACCAGCAGCAGCAGCAGCAGCAGCACCAGTGGCGCTCATGAGCCGCGCGCGCCTTTGCCCGGGGCGGGGGCAGAACGCACGCGCGCGCCATTCACCTTTTTACCTAACGTTCCAACCCCAATCCACACACCCGACACGCGCTCGCGCCCTGGACCCCGCCCCTCGCTTCATTGGCGCCCTCCAAGGGAGTAAAGAGCTCAGGGAGGGAGCGGTCCGCGTTCACCCGCCGGGGGAAGAGGGGAAAGAGAAAAAAAAAGAACATCCGCCCCACTCTCGACCAGCAAGACAGGCCCTCTCACCTGCTCCCTCGGCGGCTGCCATAGCGTGCCCGCATCGTGCTTTACTTCCTTTCCCAATAGAGAAAAAAGCCGAAGCTACCGTGGTTACCGCCACCACGCCCCTTCTTACCCTTGACCCGCTGCTCTTTCTCCGCCCCTCTCCCCTGCGTCATAATGTCGGTCCTGAGGATTGTTCGGAAGAGTGATGCCTCTATCGGTCGCATCAAGGACTTCCAAGTTCCTTTCGAGACTTTTTTTTCTCTCTTCCTGCGTGTTCATTCGCGGGTTGCGGGGTGTAATAATTCTAAAACACTTAACTGGGCTATCTAAATGGCTTTGCCTAAGGTCAAAAAGGTAACTGGGATCACAGCTTGGAGACCGGACGACCCGAAAATGTCAATGCTGGACTTCGAGGACGCTAAAAACTTTACACGGGAAGAAGTTTTTTTTTTCTTGTCGAGAAAAACATTGTCATGATGTCCCCAGTTTGGCTGTGTGTGTGTCAGTCAAAGGAATCGCTCTCTTAAAAACCAGGACAAAGAATTGGCATGCTTCCTCAACTCTATTAGAAGGAAGAATTAAAAAAAAATCTGTACATTTTTAATCTGAGTTTTATTCTATATTGCAGGCTACGAAGCACGGGCTGAGAAAGGGCACCTTGCAACTGTTCACCAAAACAATTTAAGGAACGTTGATAGTAGGCCTGCCTGAAGGTTATTTATAAATAAACTCATACCTTTTCTAGAATTATCAGGCTGGGATTGTAAAAATCCAAATCGTCCCTAGAGTTTTCTTTGCTGACATCTAGTAACTTGTTGGTCTTTTTCAGTCTAAATCTGGTAGTCCTAATTTACTCTTAACCTATAGGTTATTATCATTGTTAACTGATATTGTTATGCCTTTCAGGCTAAAAATCTTCTGAAGATACTTAACTGGTTTCACATTTAAAATTATTGTGATGTACTCATTCTTTTATTGTATTTACTTCAGTCCCACAATCACTTTGCAAAGCAATGTTGCATGTACACTTTGAACCATTTCATATATCATCATTCCTTTGCTTAAGTTGTTTCAAGAGTGGGCTAGCTAATTTTAATTTCAAAACAATAACAAACAAATGTGTGATGCATCAAAGCTGGAACTAGGGCTATCATACCAGAATTGCAAAAATCAAGACAAACTCTAGATGCACCAGAGTGATACAAAAAATATACTTTTTTAAATATCTAAATGGTTCTATGGATTTTTGCAGCTAATACATTGGAGTCCTACTGGAAGAGATGTATTGAGGTAGTAAGATACTGTATATCTGTTATAGGGGAAACTTGTTTCTATGCAGGATTTTTCTCTAATGGCATTGACCATCTCTGATTATGGGTGATTGGTGAATTACATTGGCTTTCTTTAATTAAGAGGTGGCTTTTCTTCTTCCCTGTGTGGGCATTAAGAGATTGACAAAAACAAACTCACGTAGTTACTTCTGCCTATTCCAACAAATTTAGATGGCTTACAATGTATGAAACTTAAGCCTAGTCAAAATCAGGACAAAACAATTTACGATTTTAAATGAAATATTGTTAATATAAAACTATTGCAACTTTAAGGAAATTATTCCTCCCCAAATACTTTCCCAAAGAAAAGGAGATGGACAGCTGCATTGAGCTCACAGCAACTTCTGAGTAACCTTCAAGAACAGCCCCATATAATGTGAATTACAGTAATCTACCCGAGAGACAGCAAAGACTTGAGCCTCATCTTTGGCAACTTTTGCTCTAGGAAAGAATTCACATGTCTGGCCATTGTCCCAAAGGTGCTTTTTCAGGAGGCAAGAAGCTTCTTCAGCTCTGACAGGCTATTGGGGAATGGAAGGATTTATATTCCTTGCATACAGCTGGTCGTTTGCATCATTTTAGGGAGTCATTGAAGCACTTGGAAGTTTATCAATGCCCCCTAGTAGGGTAGGGGGTCACCCTAGTAGTGCTAATGGTTCCTGTAGTCTGCAATTTTTCTGGAAATCTATTCATACTCCCACACCATCCATCCCAAATTGCATTGCTAAAAGGCTGTAGAGATTCTCAGTCATCCAGGTGAAGGTGTTTTTTCAAAAGGCAACTAGACTTTGTTTTTCCTTGAAGATGTTTTGCTTCTCATCCAAGAAGCTTCTTTAGTTGAAGAACTGAAGAAGCTTCTTGGACGATGAAGGGAAACATCTTCAGGGAAAAAATGAAGTCCAGTTGCCTTTTGAAAAAGCACCTTTGGGAATCAACTTTAATTTAAAATTAATTTTATCCCAGGCCATCTTGCTTTTGCATCATACTCCCCCACCCCCTGCACCTGGGCAATCTTCTCCCAGCCTTACAGCCCCGCTGTGCCGCACACTGATATATTTCCTCCCTCCCTTTTCTTTTCCAAAGCCATGTGCTGCCCTTGTTGGAAAATGAAGCCTTCGCTTAATGCAGGAGTCTCTAACTTTGGCAACTTTAAGCCTGGAGGACTTCAACTCCCAGAATTCCTTAGCCAGCAAAGCTATCTGGGGAATTCTGGGAGTTGAAGTCCTTCAGACTTAAAGTAGCCAAAGTTGGAGACCCTTGGCTTAAAGCCAACCAGGACAGGAAGACATTGCTTTATTTGTTATCTCTATGATTTCGACGGAGCCCACCCTTTCTTCGACGTCACTTCCATAGCGCCAGAAATGTCTTGAATCGCTGCAGTGGTTCATTTCTATGCATAAAGAGCTGAGCGTTGCGGTACCGACCTGCCGCTGCATGGGAGCTTTCTCCCGGCTTGGGGAAAGGGAAGGCTCCGTCGCCGGAGAAGCGCGCCCTCTTTGCTGCGGCGAAGCAGAGTCAGAGCTCGCGAAGAAGGAATCTGCGCCCGGGCTCCTTGCATTTTTTGACGCCAAGAGCGCTTTTTAGTTCAGTATTTTTCAATCTTGGCAACTTAAGATTTGTGGACTTCCAACTCCTTAGAATTCGCCCTAAATATTCTGGGAGTTGAAGTCCGGGCTTCTAAAAGTTACTGAGGTTGGAAAACAGCACTGGGCTAAAGTAGTTGTCGGTCACCAGCAAAAATGAGCCTCATTCCATGGTCCAATGTATTTCAAATAGAATAAAATGACATTCAGGTATTGGGGGGTGGGTGGGGAACACGAACGGAGACGGGACTATTTTATTTATTTATTTTATTTTGTTAAGCATATATAAAATTACAGATAAAAGCATATATAAGATTACAGATAAAAGTGTAAACGATTATGAATACATGAAATGTATAAACATCATTATGAATGCATGAGATGGTTAATAAATAAGAGGACATTAGGACAGGGATGATAGGTAGGGTTATGTTATGAAAACGAAGGGGTGCAAAAAAAATAATGGGGAAAACATTCTTAAACTTTTGTTAGTTCCTTTATATTTTGCAGTGATAAAGATGGTCAATAAATGACAACCTTTGCCTGGACTTTTAATAACGGGGTTACTCCCCGTGGAAGGGAAGGCTGAGGTATAAAATGCCCTTTTCTGTGTTGTGCTTTTCTGTAAAAAAAAAAAAAGTCAATTGGCAGTGAATCCTGATTTTTTGAAGCAGTAGAGTATTTCTTCCTTTGCTCTTCCTTCATGTTATAAGGACTCGATGATTTGTCATAATTTAAGACAAGATTGTAATCTCCATTTGTTTCATCTTCCTCCCTAGATTTTTTTGTTCCTTTATACATAATTCTTATTCACCTCTCAAGCGTATCCAAGCAGTCATTTTTTGCTGAATTTGTTATCAGCATGTGATAAATTGCATCCATTTGTTATGGTTGCTATTTATATAATGACCTTGTTATTTTGAATAATATGCAACCTAAGCATTTATGTAGGGTTTTTTTTAATAGAAAATTTTCTAAAGTGCTAAATTGAAGGCTGTACTCCATATTTTATTCTTTGGTTACAATACACATTGTTCTTTTTATTTAATGCTATATTTATATAACTTCAAATTGTTACATTACACCAGATTTTGAAGATGTACTGTATAATATCAATACACTATACCAATATAAAGATATTCTCTCTTTTTCTATCAACTATATTCTATATATTGAAATGTCAGCAGGCATTTTTTTTCCTGCCTTCTTCTTTCTTTTAGGGGCAGCTGTCCAATAATATTTCTGACTATTTCTTGCTCTTTTTATAGATAAAGCTTTCTTTCCTGAAAAAAAAAATCAGCGTTCCCAGTAAAATGTGAAGATGACACCCTAATTAATTGTCTCTGTACTAGGTTTCTGTATGCTTGGCAAAATTTGCAGGTTTTTGAGCCAGCTTTATCAGGATGATAGCACTTTGTTGCTTAGTGGCACAATGTCAGTTGAAGGGATTCTCTTAATAATGTAGACATTTTATATTCTTTTTCTTATTAAATATTACAATTCCATATTTCTGACTGGTGTATTTCTAAAAATTGAATGATAGCAAGCTTCCTGCAAGCCAATGTATTCATAGATGTATAAAAGAAACATCAAAGAAATAGATCCAGGGCAGGGGTGGGTTCTACTTACCTTTACTACCCGTTCACAACGTGCCTGTGCGCACTTCTGCGTATGCGCAGAAGCTTTCTGATGGCATCAGGATCGTTGGGTGGAGCCTCCTGCCAGTTTTACTACCGGTTCTATAGAACTGGTCCGAACCAGGGGCAACCCACCATTGGTCCAGGGTAACTTCCAAGTTGACTTTTTGATGATTTGGACAAAGCTACATAGAGATTCAGGAAGAAGGGCCATGCCAGCACACCTTGTCACCAGCAGGAGAAGAAGATGGTGAAGGTCTGCTGAGGGAATGAGGGCAAGCTGAGACAGTGAAATGCAGGGTGGCCAAAAGGGCAAAGATGGAGGGGAGGAAATCGAGATGGAACTGAAACATCCTTGCAATCCTAAATGTGGGTGGGCTGCCAAACACTTGAATTTTGATCAAGTGACCATGATATGTTGCAACAACCATAACTTTGGGGAGCAGGCAAAAGTATCATTCAATGCCACCATAACTTTAAACAATCACTTAACAATAGTCATTAAGCAAGATCTATCTGTAGACCGTCAGTTTTCTATTAGCATTCCAGAATGGCTTGTCTTGAACATGGAAAAACTCAAGGTTCCTTTAAAATAAGCCCACTATATCCTGGGAACTTCCTTCTGAATACACCACTTCAAAGTGGAGAGTACATCTATCTGAAGAGTAAAGATCACAATTATATCAGACTATCTAGGAGTCCGTGTTATGTATTTTCTTTGTGAATCACCACTTGCATATCGATTTTTTTCACTTTTCCATGTTAAGCTGACAGTTTCTAGATGACTTTTGGGCCCTATTAAAATACAAGCATGTGTGTGAGAGAGTTTGAGGAGACAAAAAATTATTACTAATTTTTATATTTTTGATCTGCCCAATAAAAATGTGCTTTTTCTATTACAGTAAAAAAGAGATTCCTGTTCATTTCAGTATATGTGAAGCATGCTGTATGAAAATACAAAACTGAAATAGGTGTCACATTTTCAAGCAATTCAAAGGAATATAATATGTGATGATATTGATCATCACATAGTTACTTAAAACACAAAGCCTATATGTTGTTTGAACTGAAAATAACACAATTTCTTTCCAACATGTGTGGTAGTTTGCATTTGTCAATAAAAATGAAACAAACAAACATTACAAGGCAAAATTCTAAAATCAACATATTTTTGAGTGGCCACTAAAGAAAAGCCAAAGCAGCTCAAGTGCAGTTCCATCACTTCATAGTGAAAAGATCTGATTAGCTGGAGTTTTTTTAAACCTTTTTACTTAATTTTTATTTTTATGGTTTTTAAAATTATTTTTCTAATGGATTATTCAAGCCAGTAAATACCTGCCATTGATTTAATGTGGAACTATTGATGAACCTTCATTGAACACAGTTTTCAAGAGAGTTGTGAATGTACTTAGTTGCCTGCTAGTTTTGTTTGGCTTTGAATTTTATCTGTTGAGAAACGCTATTTTTCTAGCCCCTTTTCCTCAGAAAATGTCATGTTTTTACTCATAGAGCCAATATTCACAGTCTTTACTAGGAAAAGTATCTGAAGTTGTGAAATACTCAGTTCTCTAAAGGGAGTAATTTGAATTCGATGGTCCAGTTAGTGCAAATTCGGTCAGATGTGAGTTTGAATGGCCGTTCCCTTTTAAGAAACATAAATTATTTTCCACTCTTGGAGTCTTGTTTTTCATGAGCAGGCTTGTAGAACTAAATTATGCCCCAATCCAAAAAGATATATGTGGGTCTCAGCAGAAAAAAAAAAGATAATTAAAGATTACGAGTCTAGAAAGAGCTATAAACCCACTGATAAAAGCTTTGGCTTCCATCAGTCCATAGTCAGATAGATTTAAAGAGAGACAGTATAAATGTTCCCCTTCCTTAGAGTGGTTAAAAGACAAATGGTATTTCAGTAGCGGCTTGCTCTCATGACAGTAGCATAAATATTGCAACCCGTGTTTTGTGTAATGAAAACGTACATCTGCCTCCATGTTATTAGAGTTATGAGAATATTTTTGAAGATTTTGAAGCTACATAATTTATTAAGAGCAGTCAATAGTGCTTATGAAAGAGGTGCCTTAAACATCAGGTATTCAGCAGTTGCAACTGAATATAGTTGTTTTGAAAATATGTGCATGTTATATATCAATTATTAATAGTTTGGGACAGCACAGTTATAAACAACAGTTTCAAGTTTATTTATTCATATTTTTATACCCACCCATCTCACATAGTGACCTCAATAGCAATATGAAGATTTTTAAAGCATTCCTCCTATTCTTAAAGATCAACAGTAAGCTGTTTGAATGAAGGAATGAATCGTGCCATATCCTCAAACCAAGCATGAAAAAGAAATTAGCAAGCCAATCAGATCTTTCCTTCTCAAATTTTGTATGGAACACAGCTAGCAGCGAGTTGGACAATCATTTTCCAACTATTGCATAGATGTTCAATTTGATTCATTCAGTATGTATGAACTGAAGGGGTTTTTTAGCACCACAATATAGATAAGAATGTGTTTCTTTTTAAATCCTTTGAAAAAAGGGCAGTAATTCAAATACACCATATTTCAAAATGTTTCACAGAAATTCTGATATCCACCAAATTTACAAGAAGGGAAAAACATGTTCACAAGAATTGCAACTGCAGTTAAACAAGCCAAGAGAGTAATGAAGAAAAGGTTACCAGATAAGTCTTTATCTCATAAAACAGATTCAGTACTCATTGAATATATTGTGGTGGTATAATTTTACTTGATGCAGTCTTTCAGCTTTTAAAGTTAAAAATGGAGGATTAAAATAGTCTTCTGAAATGGCCAAAATGTAATAAGGCTTACCTACGCTTCCAGAGTTTATGGCAAAAATGTGTTCCCATCTTTGGTTCCATTTTTTGGAACAAGTCTACTGTACATAAATTTCCAGTTGCCAGTTATTAATGAAGAAAAGGAAAAGCAATGGACATTTTCATATTTTTGGGGAAGAGGGGGGATTTGCTGGAGATGGCCATTAGCATTGGGAGACCATGCCAGGGAATTGAGTGGCCATCTGGCTGTTAAGAATGAGAATTTTTAAAACTTATAATGGCAGCAAGAAACCAACAGATGGTATTTTATCACCTAGTGATGTCCTTGCTTAAGACAGCAATTAAGATGAACTGCCAGCTAACAAAGCTGCCTGGAGTTGGACTATGACAGAATGGCCATCAGTCAGCTCACTATCAGAATTGGAATGGCTGACATTGTCAGGTAGGAAGATCTTGACAGTGAGAGATTTAAAGGAGAACAGGAAAGTGCAGAAAGATAGGAAAATGAAGCATAAGGAGCAACTTGGGCCCCCTGGATTATTCCAAAATTTAAGAAATTTGTCAAGAGGGAGTTGGTCTTCCATTGGGAGAAATAAAATTGGATTATTTTACACAGTGAGGGAGACAAATGAAACCATCAAGTTAGCTTAGAAAGTCCTTGAGGGTTGGAAGAATGGAAGGCAAAGAAGAAAAGAGACAACTAGGATAGAAGGATTGGCACAGCATTTTGCAGTCTCTTCAAACCCTTTTATATGCTTTAATCTGGAGTTCATAATGTTTGGAACCTGCATGAAACAGCAAGAAGTTTCTAAAGGCCAAATGTTATCAATTACGAGAAACTGCATGTTACCTGTTTGTGCTTAAACATGGATTTATTGGAGGAAGCCAAAAATGTGGGGAAAAAATGGGTGGTACTTCTTGCAACATTTTTTTTAGAGAATTGCAAATTATCCTCTGTGCACTACAATCCAACATAGATCTAATTTTAATTCTTGGCAAATGCTCAAAACCAGGAATCTTATATACATTAAGTACAGCAACGTCATCTATAGGAATTATTTTAGACAGAAAATAGAGACTGATCAGTTATTTAGACAAATATAACCAAGAATGAATGTATGTTTTATACACACACATAATGAAACAGAATGATTGCATCAATTTTATATATATTATATATTCTGAAATAGCATGTTAATCTCTGAATACCTTCTACCAAAATAGTCTAACTAAAAGATTCTTTACTTTCTTAGAATTTGAAGAAAATAAATGTGGGTCCAGAGAAGGAACAAGGCCCACATTAGAAAAAAGCCTGAACAGTTGAATCTTGTTTTCTTAAAAGTTAAACACAATGTCCTTAGACAAAATAAAACAAAACAATGCAATGGATGTTCCCAGCTTTTATAGACTGCACCACTAATAATGGATGTGCAATACTCAAGAGATTGTGCAGGCTCAAAATTGCAACAATCCATCAAAATATCTCAAACCATCTATAAAAGTATCACATAATTAAAGTAAAAGTTGTTTCTGATTCTTTGGGTGGGGGAACAGTTTTATTATAGAATAGCAGACAGATTAACAGAGTTGGGACGTAAATGAAAAGTCAATTCTGCACCATTTAAAAAAAAAAAGTTAAAAACCATGTTTTTGATCTTGTGCTTCTCGTCTGCCCCCAGTTGGCAATACTTTTCTTCCAAGTTACTGTTTGGAAAAAAAACAAAACAAAACAAAACATTTCCCCCATGAAATTAGAGGGGGGTGTGTGTGTGTGAGGGAGAGAGAGAGAGAGAGAGAGAGAGAGAGAGAGGGATTAAGACATGTGAACAGATACTGTCCACAAGCAGCAATTGCTGAGAGCTCTGGATTTCATTATTATTATTGCTTTACATAATTTCTGATGACAGCACACCAGTACTAAATAAGATATAAAAGATGCTTCCTGTCTTTATTTTGTCCCTAAATTTAAATCATTTTGTCTATGCTAGCCAGTAAAAATAATGGATTTTTGAATGCCTCTGTTGGTACCTCTTAAAACTATTTTATTCTTTTATTGAGGGGATGAATATCTTGATGTCAGTAAGTACTTCACAGACGAGGCTTTTGATTTATTTTTTGTACTACTTCAGAGAAGATTATAGAAATATTTAATTTTAAATACCAGCTTAGTTGTGATAGATTCAGCAATTTCATTTTTTTTCTTGTGTTCTTTCATTCCCTTTAAATTAGTAATGAATCATTGAGCATGATCATTAGAAAGAAGCCAAATAGTAACATATTTGCAACACAGAGTGTGTGTATTTTTGCGGGCTTAACTCTAAAATGTACTAGTGAATTATTTATTTATTATTTTAGAAAGAAGCTTCTCCATGGTCAGTTTAATTGCTAGGATTCTTAAATGAATAAATGTTCTCTTAATTTATTTCTGTTAAGAAATAATGAATATGTAGTTACATAATTAAAGGAGGAGAATGTGTGAAAGTGTGTTATACAAAGCTAATGATTTTGGCTTTCTATAACATAACAGCTTGCAGCGTATTCAGTCATTACTTTTACTATGTACAGTGCTTTCCAGAGAAATTTCCACGTATCAGTCTTTTTTACTTTGTTTCCAGTTTTTAATGGAAATATCTAAGATTGCTTGTGCCCACCATAAAATGAAAGAAAGAATTACCTGTCCTGCTTTATTGTTCTTGCTGTTTTTATATGAAATGTAATATATGTTTTGGGCAATTTTTTATTTATTTTTTTGTAATTTAGAAGCATTTATCATCCTTACTGCCAAACTAAAGCATGGTCAGTGGAATTTCTATCCTGTTAAATACTTATGATGAGATAAATATACCTTTAATGTAGGTTATGGATGTCAAACTGGCGGCCCGTGGGCTGGACGGATCACGCACAAGCCACGTCCACCCCAGCTCCATGAATGGGAAAAACATCGTGAAATATCACATGACGACAATGTGATCCTGAAAGTTTGACAACCGTGATGTAGATCTTTGCCTGTTGCAGATAGCAGCTATGCCTGACAGAATGCCATTGTGATTGACTGACAATGTTGGTTCATTGGAAACATCCACAAAACAGGGCAGAGCAGAAGTATTCTCTGCAAAAGGACCTTCTACCTATGGTATATCCTTCCTGAGGAAGGACCTTTTTTTTTCAGAGTGTAAAAGTACTTGGAATTTGCACATCCAAACTACTATTTTGAATACCAAGCAATAGTCTGCATTTCTTTTGGACTTTTAAGACAACCTGAATAAAATACGGTATAGACTTCATTAGACAAAAATGATTTCTTAACTTGTCAGTTGAATGCAAATTACTAAGTCTTTGTTTAATTTCCTATTCACTGGGCTGCTCTAGGTTCAGCTGCTACTACCACATATACTCATACTTTAGACTACGCTTCTGAAACTTGGCCAGAAATAGTAACTCTGCTTGCAGATTCTGTCCAGAACCATCAAGGGATAGAAATATTGGTAAGTTCCTTTGATAAATAAATATCAATATTTAAAGATTCCCAAAGAACACATGCACGTAAAACACACCAATATGTCTGAATTTCCTGTATTTCAATTTTTTAAAAAAAGCTATTACTATAAAATATGCCGATATAGCAGAGTATAGGTGTCCATTGATATACCCAATTCCAGCAACAGTTCTTCATACTGTATGTTTTAGCCTCCAGTTCTCTAATCACTCTTGCTGCTTTTCTCTGAACTCTTTCTAGAGTCTTTTTTACATTGTGGTGAATATATTTAGGTCTGAAGCAAAGGTTTACAACCTAGGAGAAAACATTCTAAGAAAATTGCTCCCTCCCTTCATGTTTTTTTGAGCTAAGCAACTAGCAAAACCCTATTCTCAAATAGTTCAAGAAAATTATCTGGAACACATCAAGCCATCACATAAATAACTGAAGAAAACTAATAGTTGCTTTTAATCTCACTGTTCCTTTCCTAGCCTGATAAAGAATGAGAGAGAAATTTAGGTATCTTAATTTGAAAGATAAAAAGCCAGTGAGGTAAACAATTGTTTGCAATTTTATTCTGTTTCTCAAATCCATTTTTTAAAGCAAGAATCCATTTCATAATTTTTTTAAAAAAAGTGCATTCCACTGAAATACAACATTGAAATGTGATTTTATCATTCAGAGCTATATTTCAAGAAACGGCACATTTTTCATTTTAGATGCAGTTTCCTTTATCTTTTGGTCTCAGTATGTCAAAAATCTGAACAATGCCTAACTTAACTCTGTTGGAATATTACCCTCCCCCCTCCAAAAAAGAGAAACAATTCCCTATCCCTCCTCATCCCCATATGGGCCACCTTGAACAGTAGCACCAAGGCGGGGTCTGAAATGGGTCTAGGACAACTCACCACAGCCAACTTGCCACAGAACCATGGGACAATTCAACGCTGTATTAATCATTTCATTCAGGTGCTTTTATTATTTGTGACGACGTTTTCATTGAAATTATTGTAACTGTTGTATTTCTGGATTCACTTTATTTTATTATTATTGGCCACGGTGCCATCAAAATTAATTTAACTTTTGTATTTGTTGAATTGTCCTGTGGCGAGTTGGCCGCGGTGAGTTGTTTCATTCCACCCTGTGGCCTACCTGAGGCTTCTTTGGGCCACAGAAGGCCTTTGTTCTTGAAGCAGCTTTGGAGAACTGTAAAAAGGAAATGTTCTTCTGAACCATTCAACAATTGTGCAAAAGTGTGTCACGTTCTCATTAGATTTTTGGAGACTCCAGAAGCAACACGAGAGCACAGCCCTTTCATGCAGTTTCTGGAGATTGTGCAAAAGCACTCCCCATCCTTGTGCAGCATCTGCAGTCCTGCAAAATCATGCAAGAATGGGCTCTGCTTCTGAAAATAGTTGTTGGATGTTGGTGAATGCTGGTGAATGCTGCCATGTCACAGCATTCAGTGATGTTGATCATCACTGCTTTAGAGCCTCTATGTAAATAACACAGAGAAAAGAAATAGAAGACACACAGCCTTGTATTATCTAAAGTTGCACTGGCTCTACATCTTTATTGTGTGATTTCAGACTGTAGGTGAGGGGGTCTATAGAAAAATAAATCCATGGAAAACTAGAATAGTCATAGTTAAAAGTTTGCCCTGATTTCTAGCTTTTCTGTTTCCAGGGAATATTTGCATTAGTAAATATTCAATTACCTGTAGACAGAGGTGGGTTTCAGCATGTTCTGACCAGTTCTGGAGAACCGGTAGCGGAAATTTTGAGTAGTTCGGAGAACCGGTAGTAAAAATTCTGACTGGCCCCATCCCCATCTATTCTTTGCCTCCCAATTCCCAGCCGATCGGGAGGAAATGGGGATTTTGCAGTAACCTTCCCCTGGAATGGGGTGGGAATGGAGATTTTACAGTATCCTTTCCCTACCACGCCCACCAAGCCACACCCACAGAACCGATAGTAAAAAATTTTAAAACCCACCGTCTGCAGATTCTTATGGGCATATTCTCTCACTTAGAAGTAATTTTCCATGGTTCAGGTCTTGGTCTGACATTGCTTTTTTGATTTGATGCCACTGTCCTGCTGTGAGATTTCTGGCCATCAATATCTGAATTTGGAGATTTACAGTAGATACACTAATTCCTCATGTTTCAAAAGAAATTCAGTTTCTACAGCAATTCAAATATTACGTTTATCTATCTCTCTATCATCTATCTATCTCTCTATCTATCATCTCTTATCTGTCTGTCTGTCTAGAATAGATTAAATACTAATTCAGTTGGGTGGCATAAACTCTCTATGATACACAAATGTGTACCTACTGCAATATTCATCCTAGCACAAATTTATAATACATAACAATCTGTGCTTCGATTATTATCCAATCAATTGGGATGATCATTTGTACTAAAACCAGTGGTGGGATTCAGCCAGTTCGCACCACTTCAGGAGAACCAGTTGTTAACTTTCTGAGCAGTTTGGTGAATTGGTTGTTGGAAGAAATCATTAGGGCAGAGAACCGGTTGTTAAATTACTTGAATCCCACCACTGACTAAAACTTCCTGCATTTTTTTGTTTTTAGCCATGCTGGGTGGGGTTGCTGGGAGTACAAGAAAGTCTCAGAGTAAATTTGTGTCTTACCAGACTTTATGATTAATTATTTTGGAGAAAAAAGAGACAAAAGCCCTGTACTAACTTGAGTCTGTTACGTATGAGCAAGCATATAAAGCTTATTTATATTGTTTAAATAAATTGTTGAACATTTAAACCCATAACTGATCAGTAGTCAAGTTCTTGGTGCATCATTATTATACAAATTGGGGGAGGGGGGAAGATATTTTGATTGACTTTGGTGGTATTAGTATGACAGTAAAGCTTCATTCAGTCTTCAGTGCAAAATCTAAGTTATTCTTTGTCTTCTTAACCACTAGGTGTCAATCACTCACTGAGTCTCAGGGTTTCTGGGCCTTTTAGCTGAGATCAAGCATAGTGGGTGCAGCATTTAATACCACTATAGTTTTAGTCATTACTACAACAGGAAGATAAACCTAAGATTGGTTAAATGGTACCATTGACTATGAGATGTATACTATACCTATTTTCCTGCAGGAGGACTAATTCAGCTGATTGGGGTGACTAAAGACAGCATAACTCATTCTCATTCACCAGATTAATTTACTATGAGTTTCATAGGAAATAGCAGTTAAATGACCTAGACAAGTTTTCCCAACTTCCTAGGCACATATTTTGCCAAAGTTTGGGCTGTTATATTTATACTTTGAGCAGCATTTCGATTCACTTAAAATAATCCTTCTCGGAGACTTATCTGTTAATAGAATGGTTGCTGCATAGAACATGATTAGTTGCAAATCACAGGTCTTTCCTCTAGTCCCCATTCTTGAACTTCTATTCTGTTTAAGTTTTCCAGTCAAGTAAGTATATTTTTCAAACAAAGCACTAGGTCACCCTTCATATTTATATTTTATGTTACTGCTTTATTGCATTTTTTCTTTTTAGATCCATGCTTGAGAGTAGGAAGCTATAAGAGGCATGGTAAATTGTGTGCTTAGCAGCATGGCAGCAGTGGCATTATTTATTTACTTATTTATTTATTTTTAATGCAACAAACCAAGAAGAGCAGAGGACGTGGTGAGTAACATGAAGGTAGTTCTAGGCACATGCGGTGCCAAATTCAAGCTGTAGATTGAATTCCAAGGCCTGAAATAATTTCATGAATTACCTTAATACTGTTGCTGTTTTATTTCTTACCCAACCGTTTAAATCTGTTATTATTTTTGGCTACAAAACCTTCCCATTTGTAATCTACTTGCTTATGGATCAGTTTTTGAAGGATAAAATCTACATGGATTGCATAATCTTCCAATGGCCACTGTAACTGTAGCCACTCCCAACTGGAGAGGTTGGGACTATTAATCTGATAAAAACTCTATCAGCCTCTCAAACATAATGTAGAATATACTGTATTTTATTGAATTCCTATTTCATTAAATTATCTTTAATCACAACAGTAATAGATGCTCACTCTCCTCCAAATGCTGCTGCTATAATCAGTCAAAAACTACAGTTATAGTAAGAAAGAGGAAACCTGGTTTAATCTTGATGTTGCATTGTGAATAGCACCGAAATTTTCCAAGCAATCCTGGATTCAGATGTAAAGCTAAAACTTTCATTTGTCTTGCACCTTTTATAAATAGCATGTTTGTGATTTGGGGTTACAGGAATTAGTATCAGAAATGTTAGCTAGATATTATGGATTGAAAGAATACTCATAACTCAAGCTAGGAGAGGTAGGATAAGGATAGGGGAACAATATAGACACTATACCATGCTACTCCAATATACCACATTGATCTATAAATTCTGATTAACTACTTTAGTGCTCTGCTTAATTGGAAAACACTACTTAATCAAGATGCCTCCCAGGGAACCAATTTCTACCTAATGATATTTGATGGCAAGGACAGCTGTTTAATTGGGATGGTAATTCCACATAATTAGAACACCTTGAGGTAGCTGCATGATGCTTAGGTTGGCATGCGTGTCTGTGGTGCCTTGGGCCTTATCTACTCTTGTGGATAAAGGGTGGGATCCTAGTTAATTTCAAACTCTATTGTATCTATCAGCCTATCAGTGGAATCTGATCAGGTTTCATAGCTCTAATATTAGAGAGAATGAAAAGTGTTACACTTCAGCAATATGTAAACAATGCATTACTAGGTTTACTGCAGCTATAACTCCCTTTCTATAGCAATCTTCACTGTTGACAGGGCTCTTCCTCTTGTTCTGACCTGATGACTCTACTTTTCCTATTTGTCACTAAAATTCTAGCTAAAGGTGCTTTGTTGTGCATAATTGGACACTTATTTCTTTTTTGGGGGTGTGTGAATGTGTGAAGAGTTAATATACTATTGCACTATCCTGCACAGCATTACTCATATGGGGACAAAATAAATGACACTTATTTGGCTTTTGCTAAAAGTATGCAGAATGGCCGAATAAGCTAAACATTTGTGAAAGTAGTATAGACTTTAAGATTCAAAAGAAAAGAGGTGGGGGAATTAGACAATTCTAATATTCTGCATATTTTTTCCTCCACTCCAAAGAGCTTATTTACTCTCTCTTTCCAATTTTTCTCTTTGCATAATATTGGTTTTACAAAGATACAAAGTAACAATCAGCAAATCTCTTTTTTTACAATTTTGTTTTGTCAATAAATTTTGCTTCCACCTTTGTTTGAATGGCTTCAAGAAACTTATTTTCAAGCATCAAGAACAATAGATCTGGACATATGCACACAATTGTTATCCCTTTCTATGAGAAATCATCATTTTTCAAACAATATATTTTTAAGCTTTATATGGCTGCTCTTAAAAGTAAACTAATAGTAATACAACTCTCAGTAAAGATAGAAAGGTTTCAGAATTAGGCCTTTTGATCTCTACTGTTTTTGTGAACGATATGAAGAATTTTACACGGGACCCCTTGTTAAAACAGATGTGGCCAGAATTTCTTGAAAAAGAAGAGGATTTTTAAATATTTAACTTTATTTCTAAAGATTGGAAAATACAAAAGAAGAGTCTACCAGTGTCTCTCAGAGAAACCTGGTGTGGAATATGCAATGGAGCTTGTCCTATAAGATGGATGTAGGACAGTGGCCCCCAACCTTTTGAGTAGCAGGGACCAGTTCTGTTGAGAATGGTTTTTCCATGGATCCAAGGATGTGTGGTTTTGCCTGCTGCCTGCATCCCATGGATGGGCCTTTGCTTTTTGCACGGACCAGTTTCTGACATGCCACGGACTGGTGCCAGTGCATGGACCGAGGGTTAGGGAGCCCTGATGTAGATCTACCACTGGAGATTAGATGAAACCACCAACATAGAAAGGGGCCTTGGGGTTCCTAAACCAAAGAAGCTAAAAGGAAGCATATTGAAGAACAGGGAAGTAGGTGGGAAGTATACCCATTCCAAACTGTTTCCTTGATTTAATTTGCTATTTTTCAACACGATTGTAACCTCAGGACTATTTTTCTTTTCTTTTCTTTATTTTTTTGAAGATAAATATACCTTTTTAAATGTTTGCTATGCTTTTCCTTCTTTTTTAGGTTAGTATTACTACTATTAAAATATCTTTCCATGCAAGCATTTATGTGACTTGGCAAACACAACACTACTTTATAATCACATTGTCACAACACTGATGGAAATCTTTGAATATCTTCAGATGCAGGCTTAATATGGGCTTTCTGCTTTGATCACATAACTGTTCTAGTTCTCAAACTCTGTTCTGTAGAAGCATATAGCCCAGGGGTGAAATGCTCCTGGTTCAGAACGGATCGCCCGATCCGGTAGCGATGGAGGTGGGTGGTTCGGAGAATCGGTAGCAAAAATCTCTGCCCCCCCCCATGCCCAGCTGAGCTGCACAATCATCAGAAGCTTTTTTTAAAAAAAAATTTAAAAGCCTTTTTTCTAAAACCTCTTCGGCTGAAAAAATGCTTTAAAAAAAAAGCCTCTGATGATCGCGCGATTCAGCTGGGATCATCAAAGGCTTTTAAAAGCATTTTTTTACAACCTCTTTGGCCGAAGAGGTTGTAGAAAAAATCCTTTTAAAAATAAAAAAAAAGCCTCTGATGATTGCATGGCTCAGCTGGGCGGGAGGGGGCGGGGGCGAAGAGGTTGTAGAAAAATGCTTTTAAAAGTAAAAAAAAAAAAAAGTTGGCCATGCCCACTCAGTCATATTACCACCCCCCGTCCCCCAAGCCACGTCCACAGAACCAGTAGTAACAAATTTTACATTTCATCACTGATATAGCCTATGTATGATACTCATACATAATATGGATATATTAATCATGTATCAATGGACCCATATTTTTTTTCAGTAGTGAAGAAAACTGGGACTGTTTGAAAAAACTATTATTTGCACACACAGTGAGACTTGCTTCCAAGTAGACCTGCCTAAACTTCAATGACCAAATCAGGAAGCCCTACTTCAAATAGTACATTTGCCACAAATTCCCTTTTTGATATTTAATCCATATGCAAATGAACAATATTGGTTGCTATCTGAACTATTAGAATATATATCAATTAAATATTTTGAGCATTCTAAAGTACTTTAAAATGCCAAATTTAAAAACAAGCTGACACGATAATCATATGTGTTCTCTATGGTATAACTGAAGAACAATACAAGAACAAAAACAGTTCTTATGCAAGTTGACACACATTTCCTGTTCCAGCAATGTTTTATTTTGGTATCTGCCCTGGGGGATAGATATACAGGCCAGATTTTTTTTTTTTTTTAAAAAAAACCCTCCTCCCTACAACATGAATTTATACAGGTAACGGACTTTTAACTTTTTGTTTTTTTTTCTTCTTTTTTTTAAAAAAATCAGTCCTTAACAAAATATCTTCTTTCATACAAAATAACATTTGAGTCATCTTTTCAGTTGCTGTGTTTTTAAAAAACTATTTTGCACCTTCTTTGGGATTGATGGTTTTTTTAACTGGGCTGTCTCCAAAGGCATTTCCCCTTCACCCCAAATACAAAAATTCCACTTTGACAGCTGATGCTCTGCGAACACTTTATTACACAAGTTACATTCAGCTTCTGAAAATAGTGTTCTAACAGTATAGCCATCTAAAAATAAGACATCCTGGAAACACACAAAGTCTGAGCAAGAAGAAGGAGGAGGAAAAAAAAAGATCCAATTATAAATAGAGACTTTTTAAAATCTTTCCCTTAAAGTAATAGAATACTTGTGATATTTCTTTAAAAAATAGGAGATTTAGTGGCTCTGTTTCATTGTGGCACTGTATTCTCTCTTTCCTGTGATAGATTAAGGGCATCAAAAGTGAAAAGGCACCAAAGAAAAACTGAAAACCAAAGGTATTCTTAAAGCTGAGACTGGGACTTATTTACAAATATAGAGACGGTCCCTAATTGAAATGAGTAAATATTACTATTTTAAAGCATTACTGCAATTAAAATGGGATTGCCCTGCTTTATTAAAAGATTCACATAAAACAATGGCACTGATAGGAAATGTTCACACTCCAAAACTGAACTGAAGCAAAAGGGGAGGGAACGGAAGAACAAAAACAAAATTAAATCTGTGTACAGCCTCACAAAGGACTAGTACAGTTTACAATTAAATACGTAAAATCTTAAAACGTGCTAAATCTGGCAATCTTTGTAGGCTCAGACCATGTAGCATTTAAAGGCCAGTTTCAGGAAGAAGATGAAGGTATCACTGGAGGCTGAGGGACAGGTTCTTCCTCTTCTGAATCCGTGGCATCCTCTTCTTTTTCCTGGTCACTTCCTTCGGTACTAAGTCTGTCAAACCCTTTTCGACTGTAACCTGCACGGCTTGCGAAGAAATTCCCCAGATTGAGGCCTCCGCCACCTTTTCCTGAAATGGAAATCAACTTTAAGACATGGTTCATGTTATCTTTCAGACATTTTTTATTTATTACCGAACATATTGGCTGCCCATCTTACCACAGGGTAATTCTGGGCACAAATACTTTGGCCACCTAATAAGAAGGAAGGACTGGAGAAGAGCCTAATGCTGGGAAAGATTGAAGACAAAAGAAGAAATGGGACGACAGAGAACGAGGTGGTTGGATGGAGTCACTGAAGCAATAGGTGTGAGCTTAAATGGACTCCAGAGGATGGTAGAGGACGGAAGGCCTGGAGGAACATTGTCCATGGGGTCGCGATGGGTCGGACATGACTTCGTAACCAATAACAACAACAACATATTCTGGACGGCTTACAAAAAGACGTATTAGTTACTATACATTTTATTCTGATTTTTCAGGTTTCAACTTCGTTAGCTTATCAGCTCCTTCTGGTCAACATCAAGGAACACCTTAAAAGACATACAGTAGAACTGTCCTCTGATCTTTCAACCAAAGGCAATATGTACCTTTTTCTATTTCCTTTCAAGTGAGACATGACACAGGCACAAAGCAGAATCTGGACTTCAAGGTGTAATAGGTTTTGCTTTCTACCTACTCTCCCCATCAACCTTTTGCACCTCCTTGCTTAAAATTAGCTCAGGGATATTTAGAATTTAGGTTGACAGAAACTACTACAGCCAATATTTTTCTTCATTTTAGATAAAGGGCAATTCTGGGGGGCGGGGGGGGGGAATCAATTTCTTAGTCCTATTATTTGCTTTGCCTGTGTTCCTCTAAGAAATCATCAGTTCCCAAAGGCTTTGTCTGGTATATAAGTAGATGACTCACCAACATCATTACAGCTTTCTCATCAGGAGTAACTGCTGGATTCATTATCAGAGGAAAGACAACACATACAAGAGAACATGCAAGGGAAATATAATTTAACTTTTAGAAAGGCAACACTAGTTCTTTTATTGTACTTACCTCTAAATCTGCCCAAAATTCTACCTGAGCTTGAATCAAGTTTATGATCAGCATCAGCTATAAGATTGAGAGACATATGTAAATTAGAAGCAAGAATTTTAAATTGAAATTACATGAAATCAAACATGGAAGAGGAAGAAAACTATGTAGAGTATTACCATTAAGGCTGTGATTTACAAATGATTCTAGACTGTCACTGATTCCTTGAACTATATTTTACTTATGAAGCTATACATAAAACCACCTTGTCTGATTGATACTTTTTCGGATGTCCCTGAAAAATGTCAGTCAAACTAAGAAGTTGAAACAATATAAATTGTTTTAATTTCTTTTTATAATAAGGGTAAAGATTCTTCTCACACATATGTGCTAGTCGTCCCTGACTCTAGGGGGCAGTGCTCATCTGTTTCAAAGCCGAAGAGCCAGTGCTGTCTCTATAGTCATGTGGCCGGCATGACTCAATGCCAAAGGTGCACGGAACGCTGTTACCTTCCCACCAAAGGTGGTCCCTATTTTTCTACTTGCATTTTTTATGTGCTTTCGAACTGCTAGGTTGGCAGAAGCCGGGACAAGTAATGGGAGCTCACCCCATTACGCAGCACTAGGGATTCAAACCTCTGAACTGTCGACCTTTTGATCAACAACCTCAGCGTCTTAGCCATTGCTCAGTGTAATATAAAATAATTATTTAATTATTTAATAATATAAAATTATTATTTTATAATAGACACCAGATAATTGATAATTGATATTCATCTTTTCTTTCTCTCTCACACACACAAACACATAGCCTTTTAAACGTAGCAAAACTAACTTGGTTTTTGTAATATAGTATTCAAACTCTCTTAAAAACTTAATAAGCTTTCATATGACTTCAGATACTTAAAAATATTTTTTTTCCTAAAAAATCTTATACTTGGCGAGAAAACTGCATGTAGTATTTATGAATCCAAGCTCGTAAAGTCTCTCTTAGTTACAAAATGTTTCTTGCATAAAGTATGGTTTTCCTCATAAAAATTACACTTATAATAATACTCAAAAGATTTTGTATGTTCAATTGGGGGAAATCATTTTCAGTCCAAGGGTAACATATGTACATTATATAGTGTTTTGGAGCAGAAATACACACAAAAAATGGAGCATTAAAAAGTGTGTGTTTTTGGTACTAAACACCCATCCAAATTTGAAATTCAAAGCTTCAAAAGTAACATCTCAGGTTAAATTTGGAGATAAACTCTGATAGTGAATTTTGACAACAATGAATAGGGTTTGGTGGTCTACAGGAGAACATAGGAAGAAAAGGCATTTGTGGCCTAATAAAGGCGACAAGAGGAGAGGATTAGACATTTTATGTGCTTTCATCCCTGAAGCTGTCTTTCCTTAACGAACTGGTACAGAGTTTAAAGAGGCATTTGTCCACAAATGCAATTATTTTCTGAAAATAATGCTTAATAATTGCATCCGCACATTTATAGAGTTGGCTAGGGAACAGATTTTAACAGTTTGCCTTTACCTTTGATGTTGCTGTGTGTATTTTTAGAGCACACTGCTCCAAGTTAACTGCTGCTATAATTTTGGAGCATTGCAAGCACTGTTTTACGAGAGGTTAAAATGAAAAGTAGCTGTCTTTGGCTGGCTCAGAGAGAATCAATGCCAGAATAGATTCTAAAGAATACAGGAGAAACATCCGAAGGAATGGGTGTTTCCACTCTGTCTTATTCAGGAAAAGCTAAACAAAGCAGCAAGACCATTTCAAGAATCCTTTTTATGCAGTAGACTTCTAATTTCCCTTTCGTAATAAGCAATGCTATAAACTCGAAGTATTATCTCATCCCAGAAACCACAAGAACATTCATCCTAATTGAAAACTGAACTGAATATAAACAAGAACATTACAATACATCCTGATTTCTCAGGATAAAGATCCCATGATGTATGTTTTTTGAAGCCAGTTAACATGATCAGAAATTGATTATGCTGCGGCACTGGAAAATAAATACTTTCAAAGTTCTCCTGTGTTATAAAGGCTTTGATATCAAAAGTGCTTGTTACCAGGTTAAACACAGATTAATTACCTCCATAGATTCTTGTCTTTCTCCACCAAATAAACATGGCAATTGCCAAGAGGACAACTACTGGAATAATTAGAAGTGTTGTAATAAGAACAAAAGAAACAGAACTGCTAGCCTGCTGGACAACTTGATGTCTTTCTTCTTTCCTTAAGAATTCTTTTGATGTGGGTTTCTTTGTCAGTATGCCTTCTATAATTGCCTCTGCTTTTTTTGGAGAGAAGAAAAGATTAAACACGGATTAACTCTTTTGATCCAGGCAGAATCTGCTACAATATAACAGTTCATTTCAGAACACCTATTGCCACTTTTAAATACCAGTTTTTAGATACTTGAAGAGGGCAAGTATGATAACTTCCTAACAGAAAGTCAAAATTATTGACAGTGCAATCAGTTGTTTGCAATTCTTCTTAGGTGCCTCATATAATTACTGGAAATTTCTATAATTGTCTTTGGTAGATACATGATGGATTTGTAATCAAGGCTTGCTAAACAGGAAGAACTTTACTTGTTAAAATCCATTCTTTGTGCATAAAATGAAACACTGCTTATTTATCCTCACAAGCAATTTATAAAGTGTGTTCTTCAACAATCTGTATATATGGTGAGCTCAACAGCTATAAGCAGCAATTCGTGACTTTGAATCCTATATGTTTGTGGCTCAAAACAGATGGACGAGAAAGAAGATGAATATTTACCCACACGATTCTGTACAAATTTTGTTTTTAAGGCTACCTAACAGTATAAAATACTGTTGTTACTTTATACTAGATCTATAAATAATACAATATTAAAGCAAACTTTATAAGGATTTTAGAAATAAAAGTATTATTCTCTTAATGATCTTCCTCCTTATAATTCATCACATTCCATTCTACTACTATCACTATTTTTGGACCAAGGATAGTTAGTTCCTATCAGTGGTTGTAACTCATTGCCTAAAGAAGCCGATCATACAATTTAATATTTAACAAAACTTGTGTGTGTCAAGCTATATCCTTTTATTTCACATGCACAAGTATTTTCCAGACAAGCATCTATATAATCAAAGAATGTCATTTTGCAAGGATAATTCTAGTCTAATCCTCAGCAGTATATGGGAAACCCAATTAGACTACCAATGAGAGATAGCTGTATAGACTCTTTAAAATCTCTCAAAATAGAGAATCTACAATCTCTACAGTTTATACCCTTCCACTTTATATAGGTCTAACCATCAGGAAGTTGTTTTTCTTATACTTAAATGAAATGTAAGTAGCTGCTATTAATTCTAGCCCTAATTTCTGTAGCTTTGGAAAATAATTATTGACGATCCTTCCTGTAACTTCCTTTAATCTACCTGAACATTATACCTCCATTTGGTTATTTTTTTCTCCAGGAGGAACTTTCTAAATTCCTTCAATCTGTTCTTCAATGCAGGACCCCAGTTCCTGTTTTATTTTCCTTGACCTCATTTGATCCCTCTCTATTTAGTCAATATCCTTCTGGAAATGTGGCACACAGAAACAACACAGAATACTCTTGGTTTAATCTCACTAAAACTGAGAATGGCAGAATAATAACGTCAAACATCTTAGACATTACGTTTCTTCTAGATGTTCCTTCTTCTTCTAGCCCAGAACTGCACTCACCCTTCATGCAGCTGTCTCCTAGTGCTGGCTTGGTTCAATTTGTTATCAATTAATACACCATTGTCTTCTCAGATATAGTGTTTCCAAGCCAAACTTCCCTCTTCCAAATTCAGTAGAGATTGCATGATTGCATATTTTAGAAGGAAATTTCTGTGTTGTGTGTTGAGGCTTTTGCTGGCTCTGAGTTTGCAAGCCAATCCCAAGAATTGTGTAGACTGTAAGACCAAAGCCAATCCACCCTGATTGTTGGAAAATAACAATGGAAAGGCTGGGACAACCAGTCTTCAAACTACACAGCCACACGCCAACTGTTTCTATTGCTCTGCAGCTCTACTTCAGGGCGATATGGACCACTTAGGGCGCTGCTCGCAAACTAGAAAGTACAAAACATTCTTGATGCTTTGGGGATGGATATCTTCAAAGAGCATTCATGCATACGTTACAAAACAATTGCTGACCACAGTGCTCAGAACAATTGCTACACTCAAAGCAATTCCTCTCGTAACAAATAAATTCCATTTCATGCTTGGGTTTTGCTCCAATCTTGAAACTAAACTCTCAAAACATGAAATCATGGAAATCAGAGCAGCTTCTTTGTGGTCAGAATGTTTTAAGCTGAAGCACTTTGCACATTCCAACACAGAATCAGCACCTTCCCTGAATCTAAATGGCAGAAATAAGACCAACCTTTTATTTCCTGTATTTCAATCCCAGCTTTTTTAACAGACCGATGCTCCATTTCTGAAACACAGAAGTTATTTTTGACACACTGTGATGTCTATGATTCATTGAACCAGTAATGATCACCAGTTGTGATACATAATTGATGTTGCAAGTATAAGAATGCACAGCAGCTCTAGAATAGCAGGGGTTATACTATAAGTAGTAGATAGTAAGTAGTACATTTCTTTCAGAATAAATAATGAAAGGTTTTCTACCCAGGAAATCAGAAACATAAACCAAAATGTCAGCACAAAACATTTATTCTTGGCACATAATAGGTTGGCAGATGATTTATAACAATCACAAAAATTGTGATCTGGGAATCCTTACAGTTCTTTCATTCTTGCCTATTTCTACTTTCAAATTTCTTTACTTAGTTGTTTTATTATGCTTTTTAAAAATATAAAATGGGAAAAAAATACCCACAGTAGAATTATCCCTTGATGACTTTAAGCACAAAGATACTGATAGAGACACTTTCAGCCAAGAACAAGTGCCAACTTCAATGACCAAATGACAGCAAAATATTCCAGTGGGTACAACTTATTTAGGTTAACAAGATGTGAAAATGGCACAGGAAAATGAAAATCAAACCATTTGCACAGCAGAGTGACTACGATTCTCAGCTGGCCTGTCAATGGACATTACATGCCAGATGCTAAGGAACAACCTGGGATGAAGAGCTCTCTTGAACAAGATCATAAAGCCACACAGCATTTAATATTGCAAATCATCTTGGTGAATCTCTAAAAGAGCAAAAGTAATAATCCCCATTGGTCTTGTTGGGATTTCATTACAAGTTTAGACCCTCAGTTAGTCTAGCTCTGATGGTTCATTAGCATTACTTTTCCTTACCAACATTTCTTACCAACAGTTACTGAAAAAAATAGCCATGTATCAACCACATTTTAATTCACAGTGATTTTAAAGAGACTTTTGAGAAATTCAGGAAACGAACAATTATTTATTAGTTAAAACTCTGGTCAGTTTAAAACATTACGAATACATAATTTAAAAACATAGTTAAAACATGACTGCATGTATAGAACAAGAATGATAACTTTTAAAAAATCATCTGAAAAAATCAGTTCACAAACACCTTAACAAAATAGAGCTTTAGAAATCTTTGGTTAATCCATCAGGTAGCATTACAACCTTTTTACAAAAATCTTGCCCCACATACATTGAGAGATAATGCACAGTAGCTTTAAGAATATCATTTTTTAATATGGGAATATTCATGTGTTGATGATATAAGGCAACAATATCTTACTTTCTGTGGATGTGAATTTCCACACCGTGTTGGCATGAGCATCGCCAATATACACCAGTCTGTCTTCTGAAGCAACAATGTCATGTGGCATCTCAAAATTCTGTGAAGGTAAATAGCCAACATATTAAAATAAGGAAGACATTGGAAATTATTCAGTAATTCAAGAGGATGAATTATGAATGCAGAGGCATTTGACAGTGTTTGAACTTTTAATCATAATTTGTATAAATTGTGAAAGATTCTTAGCAGGGATGTGATTGAGGAAACAATAAAATATACTTTGTAACTATAAATGAAAGACTGCAGGGAGTCTTCATTCTCCAAAACTTCCTAGATTACTTCTAAACCATCATTCTTTTAATAAGATACATGTTTGTGGGGTTTGCCTTTTTTTTTTTACTAAACAATGTTGTTTGTTTCCTGTTCTCAATAATCAGAAAAACTCATAGGTGGAAAAAGGAATTTATTCAAGTGCACTTGACATTTGTTTTAAGTTTTCAAGGAAGACAAAAACCTAGAATACTGATTAATTTTAATCTGATGGCAGGCTGATTCTACATGCATAGTGGCAGCTACAGACAAGCTGAAAATAACAGAAAACACTATTACAATATACTGAATTGCCCTCAGTGAAATATCTCTTCTCTTCCTACATTAACAAATCAAATTTATTTCTTGGCCTGTATTCTATCTCTTTGTGGCTGTAGCCTAATTAAATAAAAGCCTTTCCATATGAGGCAATAAGCCACTGTGTGCTGCATAAGCTCTGAGCCAGATATTGTATGTAGTATAGTTAAAGCTAAGTAGAAAATGGAGAGAGTTCACTCAAATATATTGGGAGACCATTTCCTCTTTTTTTCTTGAATTATTTTGCAGATTAAAAAAAAAATCCAAAGAGGTCCTTTGAACTGTTACAAAGAATCAAGGTGAGGCTATTAATTTCTATTCTGTATTTTGATATTTCTAATTTTGTATTTGATGTAAATCATACCTATAAAACTTAAATCAACAATAAGGCAATAATATCAAGTCAAGTCCAGTAACAGAATATAAAATCCCAATTTCCAAATGTATTCATGCATGCCCTGTTAGGTTTACAATATATTATTAAGTTCCAGAAATCAGAATTCCATACAGATAGCTTTTCTCTCTTGGGACATATTTTTCTCTCTAGCTAGCATTCTTGCTTTAAAGTGTTTCTAATAGTGTTTCTTCATTCTCTGGCCACAGGAATTTGCTGATCATCAGTAGACACAGATTAATGAAGCTGTTTCATTAATTAATTTAAAATTACCATTCTTTTGTTCTAGTTTTGGAAAATTCAATTACAAAATAAAAAGGGCAATCCAAAAACTGCAAAACCATCTGCTTCCTGTTCAGCAACTAAGCATGCTTTCAGAATTTGGAAAATAAAGTTATTGAATTCACTATTCCCCACCCCCTACATCAAGGAATATCCAAAGTCTTTAGGAGAACTCTAGATGTAATCCAGTCTTCAGCACATTGCATTTAAGGAAGCATCTTATGCAACAATTGATGCAGTCCAATGGACCACTTAGTGCTCATGTAAATCTTTAAAGGGGAAACATATGCTGATTTCTTATTGTCTATTGCCACTTTATTATTAAAATAGTGTTGCAGTAGTTTGTCTTGCATATTAATTTTTTTTGGCTGAACTCTTTTAATAAATAATTCAAAACAGTTTTTCTGAAATATCAAATCTCATGCATTATTAGGTTAAACATTTTAGGATTAAGTACCAGGCTGCGCTGAAATGTTATTCAGTCTAATATGAGAATTCCATTACATGAGTTAGAAGAGTAATTCCATAAAACATTATTTTAAAAAGTACCTAGGTGAGATTTTTCATAATGAAATTTGAAATGTGCACAAGATGTAGCAAAGAAAAAAAGAGCATTCATGCATTTTTAATAATACCAAGTCAAGTTTCACAATGTGTTACCTTTCTAAGTGGAATGAAAGTGTCAATGATTTCTCCAGTTGAAAAGTTCATCACAAATGCTTGTACTGGCTCCCTGTCTCCAGGGTAAGGCTTTCCATTAACTGCATACAGAAGGCCACCTATAAACACACATTCATATTTTAATACTATGCATATAATGAAAGGTTTAGTATTTCTTACAATCCAGTCTAAGCACAACAGTAAACAAACAAGGAAAGTTGCACATCTATATTATTACTGTTTTCATTCCCCCAATGCTCAACTGCATGTTGAAAGCCATCTGTGATTGTTTTTAATTAATTCTAAGAACAGGAGACTCCACCCTGACCCACCCTGACCCACCCTGCAGACTAAAATTCTTTTTTTAAACTACTCCATATATAAAAAAGTACAAGACAGCAAAAAGACAACGCTTTACATTTTGGCTGATCTACTATACAAAAGGGGCAAACTGTCAAATTTCATGTTCATTTTATTTGGAATGCTGATAAAATGCTAGGATTCCCCTTATAGGGATCTGAATGTCAGGAGGAGTAATGAAGCAAGTGTTCTCTCAGTTGGAAAAATTGAACCACCATGCTTTTAAAATCAGTAGGCCAAGTACTGCAGAATGCTTCACTGTTCTTCAACCAAGTTTGGGTTTTCAGAACTGCAGAACTCTGAAGTTGTTTCTGTCTGACAGAATCTTTTTTGAGGATGTACACTTAAAAGCAACAAAACTACCAATATAAATGAGATTGCTTTTGCAACAGTGAATTAATAGCAACAATCTTGTACCATCACACAAATATTAATCCTTTAAACTATGACTATTAGGCAATAATTAACACACCTCATGGAGTACAAGTAGTATAATCTTTAAGGAAAAAAACAAACTGGAACAAGATTAATTGCTGCAACAGGATATTTATTAAAAATGTACACATCACACATCTATCACATTGTCTGGGGTCTAACTAGTATGAATAGAGATAAAGGGTAGACGTTCCCACCCTTTTTTGCCTTTCCAGGGGGTTGAAGAGCCTCTTGAATATTTATTTATTTTTATTTATTTTATCAAATGTATATGCCGCCCTTCTCCCGTAGGACTCGGGGCGGCTCACAGAATAAAAACAGCATAACAATAAAACAGTGCGAAAACAATATTAATGAATAATAGGAATGGATTCTTTTACATTGTCCCAAGAAATGTTACAGTTCCATTAGGTTCCCTTTACTACTTCTCTTTAGGATTCAGGGTATCATTTACATCTTGTAAATGGATAATGTTTGGTTCAGGGATGCTGATAAAACAGTGTTGCAATGGCTTTACAGAAACATTTAGTTCTAAAACAGTAGAAGCAAGCACTTTACAAACAATATGCTCCAGTATCAAAGATGGACTGGAACTCAGACTGAGGTAAAACTAATACCCTTCCAAGTCCCCCCTCCACAACTTTTGAATTTTTAACAGAGTTTATTTTTTCATTAAATTGACTGAAAATTGTAAACAAAACAAAACAGGTTTCCAGTAAAGCACTATCACAAAGAACCTGGTCAGAGTCTTAATCAAGATAAGCCCACTGAACATAAGAGGGCAGACTTGTCACAACGTGTTTTTACAGTAGAGTGAGTGACTGATAAAATTTGTGGCAAGATATTTTCTAGAAATAAATACTATATAATGGCCTAAAATTCTTTGTGAGATTCAATGATTATTCTAAGTTCTCACCACTGCATCCTTTTAAAACTCTTTTAATATCACTTAACAACCTATTAGTCTTACAGGGATTGTAGGTAGGTAAGGACATAACTAACAAATATAATAAAATCCAGCCATGTCAGTGAAATATACTTAGGTAAGTAAAGTAATGCTTCACTGCATGTATTAAGACTAAGGTAAGGAATCAAAATTAATATTTAAAATTAGATAAGAAAAACAAACATTAATTTTAAGTATTAACCCGCAGTATAGTAACAGTGTAAAAATAAATTGTACTGTGCAATCCAATTATCTAAAATATAAATGTTATAATTGTTATTTTATTCATATAGGACTAAAGATTGATAGAAAAATATGAAGGCACTTACTTATGTAGATCAGAAGTTATTTGCACACATTTATAACTTTCTGTAACTTACTAAGCACAAGGTCTTTCTTATTTTATATAAGTAAATTAATGTAAGATTCCTCAGACTGACTTGGAATATGCAACAACAAAGGAAACTGAATTTTTCTTCAAATATCGTTATAGAAAGCAAAATGTAATAGTACATGGAGGATAGGTTGATTCAACTGAAACATCAACACAAGGGCAGGTTCAACCCGATATGGAAACCAGCAATTAAATCTCTTATTTAAAAATAGAAAGGAAGCTATTCAATCCCAAGAAAAAAATGTTCGTTGAAATGGAGATAGTTGATGTCATCAGCTGGTTTCTACCGGGAGTTGTTAGATTGTAGTTGCATAAATGCTAGGAGAAGGTTTCTTTCATCCGATATTCAATATCTAGGAGCCTAGATATCTATTCTCTGATAACTCTCTTTAGCCTAAATAAATTTGAGAATGGAGACGTATTACATGTTTGTAGTATGTCTCACTTGAAAAAATAGCATTCTTGACCTTTGGAGAGAAACCTGTATTTATAGATGATTTTTGCTTCTTTGTCAGATAACTATTAAGACCTATTAAGGAAAGATCTCAAATGAAGAGATAAAATTATCTCTGTCTTAACAGAAAAAAAATCTCCCTAAACTTTAGTTCATAAAACCCTCTGAAAGGGTTCACAATCTGGGTGTCCTCCTGGATTCACCGCTGTCTTTAGAAGATCATTTGAGAGCCGTAACCAGGGGGGCTTTTGCACAGGTATGCCTGGTGCGCCAGTTGTGCCCTTTCCTAGACGGGGATGCCCTCGCCACAGTCACTCATGCCCTTGTTACTTCTCGGTTGGATTACTGTAACACCCTCTACATGGGGCTGCCCTTGGGATGCACCCGGAGGCTTCAGCTAGTCCAGAATGCGGCCGTGCGGGTTGTTATGAGAGCCTCTCGTTACTCCCATGTAACACCTCTCCTGCGCGAGCTGCACTGGCTGCCGATGGTCCTCTGGGTTTGTTTCAAGATGCTGGTGCTCACCTATAAAGCCCTACATGGCTTAGGCCCGGGGACTTGCAGGACCATCTTCTGCCATCCTCCCATCGTCCTGTGCGCTCTCACAGAGCGGGCCTCGTCAGGGTGCTGTCAGTCAAACAATATCGGCTGGCAGCCCCCAGGGGGAGAGCATTCTCTGTGGGAGCACTGACCCTCTGGAACGGTTTGCCCACTGAGTTTAGGACAGCCCCCGACCTCCTCTCCTTCCGCTGCGAACTGAAGACGTGGCTTTTTCATCAAATGGACTGACCCATTGAGGGAGATTTTTACATTGTCATAATTTTAATTAATTTTAATTGGATTTTAATTTATATTTAATTCATATTGTTGAGTTTTTATCTTGTAAGCCGCCCTGAATCCTTCGGGAGAAAGGCAGCATATAAATCGCAATAAAATAAATAAAAATAAAATAAATAAATAATCAGTAAAAGGTAAGGTAAATGAATCCTTGTGGATTTTACTCTGCTAGTCATAGCTGACTTTATGGAGTGGTACCCATCTCCATTTAAAGGCCATTTAGGCAGCGCTGTCCAAAAATTTTTTTCCATGGTCATGTGACCAGTATGACAACATACTGCAGAGTGGAAATGTGAGTGCTGTTACCTTCCCATCAAAGTGGTAACCTTTTATTTATTCTCATTTGTATGCTTTTGAACTGCTAGGTTGGCAGGAGCAGGGGCAAGTAACCTCATTGTGCAGCACTTGAATTTTGAACCTGGGCTGTCTGCTATCCTGCCAGCAAGCCCAGGGTCTTAACCCCTGAGCCAGTGCACCACCTAATCAGTAGCTGCATCTTTATGCTTTGTTTTTCATGCAATAGCAATGTGGTATGAATCCTATATATTGATGTTTAAGAATTGGATAGAAAAAGTATATATCTCTCATTACTATTTTTCTCACAGGCAAACATGACCTACAATTTGCAACTTAGCTTTCTAATATAAAATTAGGAATTAATGAAATGGCTCATTTAGAGTTCCTCCATTGCCCAGGTCCCATTGCCCTTCATTCCATTGGAGTCAGACCTGCAATTTACATTAGAAAAAGAACAGATAGTCCTTGACTTACAGCAGATTGTTTAGTGAACATTCAAGGTTACAATGGCACTAAAAATAGTGACATAAGACTGCTTTTCATAGTTACCACCTTTGCAGCATCCCCGTGATCAAAATTCAGATGCTTGGCAACTGGTTCACACTTATGACCATTGCTGTATCCCAAGGTCATGTGATCCCTTTCTGTGACCTTCTGAGAAGCAAAGTTGTGGGGAAGCCAGATTCACTTAACAACCAAATTACTAACTTATCAACTGCAATGATTCGCTTAACAAATGTGGCAAGAAATGTCATAAAATGGGGCAAAACTCACTTACCAAATGTCTCACTTAACAACAGAAATTTTGGGCTCAAGTTTGATCGTAAGTAAAGAACTACCAACCGTCTTGTGCAATTTAGTCTTTCTATCCTGACACATTTCCACAGCAGTATATTTCTACTAAACCAGGGCAACAAAAGATAAGGACGAGGCTAAAAAACTAAATAAATTTAATTTATTTAGGATGAGTTAAAACAGATTACTTGACATGTATTTAGTAATTTTCCACTTCTGTCACATTACAATTTATAATTCAGCAGGAGCTTTTGAGGGGCCTCTGAGGGCCACACCTAAGACTGGGGAAGAGAGGCACAGATTATGTGCTTCTACCCAAGTAAGTTTCTCTTTCGGGAAATGCAACATTTAGTATATCTCAAACTAAACTAGAATTATTTTCCAAACATATTGAAGCACTGTGTGATTTTGATCAGTGATTTTGTTTGAATTAATATATTTAGCTTTATTTGAAACTTAGCATTAAGAAAACTAAGATCATGGTATCCGGCCCTTTCGATTCCTGGCAAATAGATAGGGAAGAAATGGAGGTAATGTCAGTTTTTATTTTCCTGGGCTCCAAGATCACCACAGATGGGGACTGCAACCAAGAAATTAAAAAAAATATCTGATCATGGGGAGGAAAGCTATGGCAAATCTAGACAGCATACTAAAAAGCAGAGACATCACCCTGCCAACGAAAGTGTGTATAATAAGGCTATAGTTTTCCCAGTTGCAATGTATGGCTGTGAAAGTTGGACCATAAGAAAGGCTGAGTGCCAAAGAATTGAGGCCTCTGAACTATGGTGCTGGAGAAGACTCCTGCGAGTCCCTTGGACTGCAAGATGATCAAGCCAGTTGGTCCTAGAGGAGATCAACCCTGACTGCTCTTTAGAAGGCCAGGTCCTGAAGATGAAACTCAAATATATTTCGCTGGAGAAGAGCCTTATGTTGGAAAAGATTGAGGGAAAAAGAAGAAAGGGATGACAGAGAATGAGGTGGCTGGATGGAGTCACTGAAGCAGTAGGCGTGAGCTTAAATGGACTCCAGAGAATGGCAGAGGACAGGAAGGCCTGGAGGAACGTTGTCCATGTGGTCACGATGGGTCGGTCACGACTTCGCAACTAACAACAATTTAGCTTTATACTGTTTATCTGTGTACCCGCAAATATTTTAAGTATTGAATTTAATTAAGGCTGAGTTTCAGAAGAACTGGTCTGGATTTTGTGTTAGGAGCAGGATTTTATTCATTAAAGCAGCCCAACTTTTATAGATTTCTACATGTTTGAAAAAAAAAGGGTTGTGGCTTTAAGAAGTTGAAAGAAGGATTCTGCTGAAAGGACAGAATACAACTTTTAAAAAATTAGCTATCTCCTAGTATATTCTTAGACAAATCCTGTCATTTCTCTTACCAGAGATATTGTCTATTTCTTAATCTTACTCTTTGAAACAAACCATGTATCATAGTAATATTTCAAATCAGGTCAATATCCTGAAATGTGTCTCAGAGTAGACATTGCACCATTATCCATAGTACATTTAGTTGAAAAGTATCAATTTGTAATTCAGACAAATAATGAAGATAACAGTGGTATGATCTGAATATGACAAAGATCAAGTAAGCTAAATGACTTTTGCAAGTATTTGTAAAAACCTCAATAGGTGAAGCATATATTCATCTTATTAGAGGCAATAATTAATAGCCAACTGTCTTCAAAAGGGAAACAGCAAGTCAGGGAAGTTAAGATAACATTCTGTGAATGGTGCAGAAGAATACAGTTTGCTGAAGGAAACATTCTAATTATAATATAATAAAGATATCCTCAAGCAGACTTGAATCCTGGGGACTGCTTCCATGCAATTTTCTTGGTAACGTTACAAAAAAGATTGTTTTGTATTTATTTTTTATTTTTTTTATTTTTATTCAGCAGTCTATCCTACAGCGCTGGAATCTCTAGTGGTCTCCCACCAAGTACTTAGGACCTTATAGAATCTCTTTTAAGTCTCCCAGAACTCTTATGATTACCTCTATTAAAGTGACTCAGGGCACCAGCTCTGAATGCAACATATTCTTGACACAATGTGAGAATCAAGCTTCTATCTCCCGTATCTCCATGGTCTTACAGATAACTTACAGATTCCATCATTAGTTAAGTGAAACCAGCATGCTAACTATCACACATCTGGGACAAAACTCAGCCAGACTGCATTCTGCTAGCTAGGAAAATGTAAAGTCAAAGCAGTGACCTGCGTGGATGATGATCAATGTCTGAAACTATGAGAAAAATGACAGCTCCTTTCAAAAAATGAAAATGCTGCTCAAATGGTAACTTAAAAAAAAAAGATGACAAGCTAGCACTAAAGAACTAAAAGAATACAATAAATGATGCAAACATGCATTCTGTGAAGCACAGCTTTAAAGATATTGAAAATAACAATGACTTCACAAATGAGAAAAGAGAGGAGTGTTTGGACTACTGAACAACAAAGGAAGAATGAGTTTGCAAATAGATCGTTAAAAATATTTGATATGGATTGAGAAAGATCCATGCTTAACTTCCTATTTTAGTGTGAACCAATCAGTCTCTCTTTCAGTTCAAACCTCACGTGGCTGGGGTTTTTTTGGGGGGGAGGGCAGATAAATAGGAGAGACATTCTGTTTTGCCTTCAATTAGTAGTGAAAAGGTGGTATATAAAAGCAGAAATGAATACATTGCAGGTTCATTATACAAGATATGGGACTGATACTGAAAATAGCAGCTCGTTTTCAAATAAAAATAAGCGAGGAATTAAGGCTGGTGGTGGTAAAAACCAATTCAGCAATGGTACAACTTTCCATCTTAAAAAAAAAAAAAGGAAAACTGAAGCAAAGTTATACTCTCTCTCTCTCTCTCTCTCTCTCTCTCTCTCTGTGTGTGTGTCCAACCCCCAGCTAAAGCAGGAGACTCGATACCATTTCAGACAAATGGCTATCCAGTTTTTTTCTTAAAAACCTCCAGTGATGAAGCACCTACAACTTCTAAAGCAAGTTGTTCCACTGGTTAATTGTCCTCACTGTTAGGAAGTTTCTCCTTAATTCCAGGTTGCTTCTCTCCTTGATTAGTTTTTATCCACTGTTTTATTGTCTTGCCTTCTGGTGCTTTGGAAAATAAATTGGCCCCTCAAATAATGGAATATTGCTATCATGTCACCCCTACTCCTTCTTTTCTCTAGACTGGCCATACCCAATTCCTGCAACCATTCATCATATGTTTTTGTCTCCAAGCCCTTAATCATCTTAGTTGCTCTTCTTTGCATTTTCTCCAAAATCTCGACATCTTTTTTGTAATATGGTGACAAAACTGGATGCAGTATTGCAGGTGTGGTCTCACTAAGGATGTACTAATATTTCACATGATTTTGATTCTATGCTCTGTTTATACAACCAAGGATTATATTAGCCTTTTTGGCTGCTACTGCACACTGGTGGCTCATATTTATATAATATACATTATAAATGTAAACACTAGTGTGCATTTAATAGAGAAAGTAGTGTTGTCAGAGCAGTTTTTTTTTCTCTAAAATATAATACAGCCAGATGTCAGCAAATGAAGTTTGAAGGAATAAGCAGTTCTCCACTCAGAATTTATTTTAGTGTAGCAGTATATAGTAGTTATGGTAAGCCACTAACTTACATGTTAGTAGACAAATTCTTGGAGTTAAAGACTTAGCTCACTTAAAATAATTCCCAAAAAGTAGTATCAAGAGGTACAATACCTCTCACTATGAGATTCTAGAATATATAAGTAGAGGATGCTATAACTGTGATTTTCTGTTGGCATCTATTTAGCCATAAAATGCTGGATGATTTTATACATTGTATGGTTCTTAAGTTTTAAAGTTCCCTAGCTAGAATTGTTCAATCTTTGGGTAGTTCATTGTAAAGAAAGTAGTTCATCTGGAAAATAATACATAGAAGCAGCAAGCTGGATGGAATAAAAACTGCTATGTTCCTTAGAACTATAAAAAAAAATCAAAAGGCTTAGGAGAAAAGGTGCAAATTAGGAATGGTATCAAACAGAACATATGACTACAATACTATGAAGCCTTATATATTGTAGTTAGGAAGAAACATCGGTTTAGGAAGAAAGAGTTTGGTTGAAGAGATACAGGCCTTTTCTCTCTGCCCTTTCTCTATGTCATATTCATAGTCTATTGTGGATAGTCTATACATTTAGGCTCTGCTTTTCTCTCTAATAAAAATTCTGGTTTGGAATTCAATTTCTCTCCTTAACAAATGGCTAACATAGTTTGGTTCCTATATACAATGAAAGCAACCCCTGCCCACTACAGTTTTTATGAAACTCAAGCACTGAAAAGGAAAATCTGATTGTGTTGACAATAATTTTAAAAATATTAAAAAAAAACAGTAGAGGAAAAAATATTAAAGAGCCACAGAGACCAAGTGCAACACTTTTTTATATTTACCTGGAGCGTAAGCAACTGCAAAAACTTCTCTTCCAAATGATGGATGTCTGATCTCTCTCACAAATTTGCCTGTTTCTGGCTTAAAACACTGAATCCGACCATTCTCTCTGTCTGCTGCACATAGCTGACCAAAGTCAGATGCAAGAGTTAAACTGTGAGGGATGCTGAACTGGCCTGGTTTAGCATGACCTACAGAAGTCTCTGAAAGAAGAGATATTAATCACTATTAATGGTTACATTTGAAGAAAAACAAAGTAAAGAAAAAATGTGAATCTTTTCAACTACTGCAACTTTAAGTCTCTGAACAGATATAATTAAGCATCCTTTCCTCTTGTTCTTGGATTAGTGACTGAATTTAACAAAAAGCTGTATGTAAAAAAATAAAATATCTATATCTTGAAAAACTCCAGATATCTAAATGATTAAAATATGGTTTAATACTTTTCCACCATACACTCAGTTTTTACTGATAAATCTAGAGTTGCATATACTCAGAATGTAGGTGGTATCTCAACAATGGAACTTCTTACCCAATTAAATTATCAGTGGTAATTTAAGTTCCTTATAAAATAAGAATGTCTTAATATTAGAAATATATTATAAAATACATAACGGTGTACCCTCTGAAAACCTTAAACCAGTATTTATCAGCCTTAGCAACAGTGGTGGGATTCAAATTTTTTTTACTACAGCTTCTTTGGATGTGGCTTGGTGGGTGTGGTATGGCATAGCTTGGTGGGTATGGCTTGGTGGGCATGCCAGGGGAAGGATTCTGTAAAATCTCCATTCCCATCCCACTTCCAGGGGAAGGATACAGTAAAATCTCCATTCCCATCGCACTCCAGGGGAAGGTTACTGCAAAATCCCCATTTCCTCCCGATCAACTGGGAGTCGGGAAGCAGATAATAGATGGGGTGGGGCCAGTCAGAGGTGTTATTTACTGGTTCTCCAAATTACTCAAAATTTCCTCTACCTGTTCTCCAGAACTGATCAGAACCTGCTGAATAATACCTGTGCTTAGCAACTTTAAGATGTGTGGACTTCAACTCTTCGAATAGGCTAGGAATTTGGGGAATTGAAGTCTGCATATCTTAAAGTTGCTATAGTTGAGAAACACTACCTTATACCCACAGATCTTTAATTTCAATCAGACTTAGAGGAAGAGGGGATGGCAAAATTTGAAATTTATCTTGTATATACATTGTTATAGCCATTCCCCAAGGGGAAAAAAAGAATTAACTTTCTATCCTATACCTTCTCCCCACTGCATGACAAATATTCCATTTGGAGAGAACTGAACAATACGACTATTGCAGTAGCCGTCGGACACATAAATATTCCCAGTTGCTGGATCCACTGCCACATCAGTGGGTTGGCAGAAGTGATAGTTGTCGCTTCCAGGTTGCAAAGCCCTCCCTAAAGTCAGCAAAGGAGATTCCGCACCATTTGATGCCAGTTTGAACACCTAACAACGTAAAAGAATAAAGAGCTTCAGTTAAGTGAGACTAATACAAAAATGCTATAGCTTACAGGAAGATCAAACATTTGACCTGGAGAATATATCTTTCTTTAGAGAACAGCTGTGTAGACATTAATATTCATGAGAACATTATACAAATTCATTTTAAGAGCTGGATTCACAGTTTTGGTTTTTGTTTTGTATAAAAGTCAACCCATGGGTTGACTGTGTTTTATCCAAACAGTAAAAAAATATTTTCCTCAAACCACACTAGACTAAAACAAATATTATACCCAAAGTGTTAGTTAGAGGCAGAACGACAATAGATTCAGGTTTTCTTGCTAATAAATAAATTATTTCTACATACCTGGTGAAGAGCCACATCTGTCACCCAGTAGTTACCATTATTATCTATACTCAAGCCATGAGGTAAATAAAACCTGAGAATAAATGAAAGTAATGTTAATGAGGAAGAAAGCAGTATTAAAAACAATTGGTTTTGTTTTGTTGTTTAGCTGTTCCAAGAGATGGAACTAGTGTTATCTTATTTTGAGAGAAATGTTACAGCTGCCAAAATTTGCAGCCCTTTTCTTTTTTTCACTTAGTTCACCTGTCTTTAGTACCTGTGACAGCTGCGAAAGGTCAGGTCCACACGTCAAAGTCCAATTAAACTGATCAATTAAACCTATTTATTGCTAATCGTGCCTATGCACAGGAATCCTTTCAACTAACAGTTAGCATCTGCTTAGATTTAGATAAGGATCAGCAAAATTCAAGTGGGGTTGAATTTAATTTGCTTGTAGCTACATAGAGTTTCTAGCCTGATCTCACTTTTAACTCTGCCCCCAGATTGTGCCTCTCTTTCTCCTATGAATTCTCATTTGTTCAGAATGGCACAGGGTCTCCTGCTTCAGCAGGAAGTTAATCTAGATGATCTCCAAGGCCTCTTCCATCTCTGTTATTCTGTATTCTGTAATTTGCAAGTAATTGATTTTATTTAGTGTCAACATGCTATAATTACTATACTTCAAAACTGAGAGTCAGATAAAGATCACTAGGAAAGGAAACATTCCATCCAGGTTACATAAGAGGCAACCACAGATATTTTCTTTCCATACAATTGATGTGTAAAAAGGAACAGCCAAAATTTCAGGGAATTGTATAACCCACAAACCCGTTACTGAAACCAACCTAGTAAACTCCCAACTGGAATTGACCAGTCATGCCTCTTGCTCCTAAACCCTGCAGCTGATCTAGAAGCATATTGCATTTGACAATAGTGATCTGTTGAACTGTGCCAAGAACATTAATTTATAGACAAAAAATATCACTCCGTTTATCTGAAAAGTTTTCTTTCCCTAATCCCGCCAATATATTAGATTAACTAAAAATATGTAAAAGAAGCAGGAATTTTTTCTATGTAAACTAACTGGTGGAAATCATCTTCCCCTTGAATAAAGTTTGAATTGAACCTTTTAATTTGGATTATTAGAGATACAGTAAACAAATGATTTAAGAAAGTATAATCCTCTGCAGATATTCAGCTTGCAAAAGCATTGGTTTAATTATTTTATGAAAATATTCAAAGAGCATGCAAAGAAATCCTCAACAATTTCCCAAGACATCTGTATTCCTTCATCTGTTGACAATCAATGTTCCCTAGATAATAAAAGCATGTTCAGCGAAACATGTTTATGGGTTTCATTGAAACTGAAAGTCCTGGTAAAATAGGATTCTTGATCATGAGGAAGTCTTGTAAATGTATTCAGCTTAAAATTCCCTAATGAATCTTAACTGACAGTGGAGAAAGCTTTGCAAAGATGATGGGCATGCAATAACATTCAGGGTAATTTGCAGGAATGATTTCACTAAAATCTATTTTGAACCCTGATGCATGCAGACTGAAAAGTTATCAAAAGCTAGGAGAGTACATTGCATGTAAAGAAAAGTCAATCTGGTCACAATCTTTATCTCAAAAATTCTATTAGATTTGATGCTGTGACTCAAGCATAAGAACATTTTGGAATTGCACACTGTTTATAGGATGCATGCAAACAAATACATATCTAGAAGGAATACAGAATACAGAAGAGAAACAATGCCTACTTTGCTTACTAGAGTGATCTAGGATAAAGGATCACACCTATTTCATGCCTAGGAACATGTGAGATATAGGAGAAAAGTGATTTTTGCACCACATTGAAGCAATAAAACAGAATATAGGATGACTTTTAAAGCCATCCCACAGTACTTAATTGAATGATAGACGTACATTTACCTCACATAATATTTATAGCCAGGTCAAGTGTAAGCAGACATTTAGCAAGACTTCTGTGTCCCGGCTTTTTTCTCTAAGATAGATATAGCTAGAGATAGATAGATAGATAGAGAGAGAGAGAGGGGGGGGGGGGCAGGCAGGCAAACAGGCAGGCAGGCAGACAGTATATTTTTATTTTTGACTGGAGTTGTATTTATATGGATCAGTAAACAATAAGTGGAGGCAAACGTAAGAATTATTTCCAAAGACATTAGCCAAATTGAAGAAATTTCAGCACAAAAATAGATTAGTATACACAAAATAAAGCAGAATTAATCAGTTAAAACTAATCAAACATAAAGAATATATCAAAGTTGTGTGTTTTTCTTTAAAAAAAAAAAGAGCTTACATATTTCTTCCTGTGGAACGAAGAATTGTTGAACTACTAGCTTCTACTACAAGAATGGTATTTTCTTTAATTGGTCCAAGTCCTTTTTGTTGATAAACATAGCTACTGTTGAATGAACTAAAGTTAAAAAAATAAAAGAAACATATATTAGTATACAACTGCCTTCTCAAGATATATGTTGGACCATATTTTAGTTAACATGAATTAGAATTCTGGCTTGGAATATTAATATCTGGCCGTTCACTACCGTGTCTGCAGTAACAAGGTATTTTGTGCCTGGCTATGTTCAGCATAGCGTTCGTTTTGGAAATATCTAAGTAAATACGGCAATAAATCTGTGAGCATACGGTAGTACATTGTAATAATTTAAAGTATGCCTAACAATGCCAAAGACCAAAGACCCCCATAAGATCTGGAATGGACCTCACAATCCCTCAGGCTTTTGATGTTTTTTTCTATCTGCTTCTTTTAAACCGTGAACATTCTTTTAAATACTTTAGATTCTATTAAAACCTTTTTTTCCTAGCTCAGACTCTTTCTTTAATAGCTATTTCTCACTCAGAGTTTTTTTAAAGAGTCCTTGATACTCTGAGCTTGGCTGATTGCTTGCAGATATTTCATTACCCAACTAGGCAACACCATTGGTGCCTGATAATAACTAGAAAGGTTGGAAGACAGCTAAGGTTGACATCCAGTGTCTGCTTTTTTCAGGAACTCTCCATGTTTCACCCTGCAAGACTTTCCATTAAAAACATATATCTCTTCCTGCATTAAAGATCTATACCGTCCCCTTCTCACTGATGTGACTCTGAGCTTACATTTTAAAAAATGTACACACTTGAACTTTGTATTACAGTACTGTCAGCATAACCTTCACCTTTATGGAAACAGCTGTCTAGTAACAACTTTCTTTGAAGGCTTTTTTGTGACTTTTCAAATATTATATCAGATATAACAAAAAGTCATGAAAAGTTCTTACTAGACACTATATGCATACATAAACACACTTAGAGAAAGCAAATATGAATCTTAAAGCTGTATATTCTTTCTTCCCTCCTCCTCTAGTTTCTACATCAAAGTAATACTTGATTTTAAATGCACTGTAGACACAGTAAGATAACCTTTAAGTATTTCAATCTATTTTAAACTAAAGTACTTTGAAAATTCTACTAGGATCAGTTATATACTTGATATAACACACTCATGCCATTATTCCCAGAGAAATTATTAACTATATGCAGCTATATTTCCCTATAATTTCAAATAGTGTTTTGATATAAGCATTAGGCATTGACTGACGTTCACTATTATGGGCACTGTATTATTCTTTCTCAAACATTTATAATGCTAGAATGCAACGCAAAATACAAACAATTAAAATTACATGTAAAGTAATATTGTAAGAATAAAAAATGTATTTCTTACTTTCTCCTTACAGAAACAATCCACAACATAGTAATTAAGAAAAATCCACAGGAGCTGAACAATTACAGCTATTTTACATAAATTAATTGACTTTTAAGTATATTTTATTATTACATTAATTAGGTCAACGTTCTTATTTATAGAAACCCTTCTGAAGAAATACTTAAAAGTGATATTAATAAACCCAGGGCACAAATTCCACATAAATTCAAGAGCACCAGATTGACTTAGTTCACCTATGAAGTTGTGCAACTAAATAATTTCAGTTTCATTTTTAAACAATGAACGTTTTCTGGAAAGCCACGAAAGGGAGCTGGGAGAGAAGAGCAAAGAAGTGTAAACTGTTCACATACTGAGAGATAAAAGAAACTTATTAAGTAGCATCAGATTCTATTCCAAGTAAGACTAAGTTTAGATTTAATAACAGCATATTAAACATATTTTATTTATATACAAAAAGCCTTATTATGGGGGAAAACCCAGGTTTTTTTGAGACATACTATTAATATCAAGATGGATAACGAGGTTACAAACAGAATTTCCAGACTTGAGGCATGTTCCAAAAACATTTGTTTATCTGTTATTTGGCAGGATTCTCTTGAAGTTGCTATCTCATCAGAATAAAGGAAAATGATCAAGCAAAAGAGCATGCAACCCCAAAGGCAACAATTTAAAGAACAGATTGCTTTGTAAAGTTGACAGTGGCTTAACTTGTTTGGGGCAGAACACTGATACAGATACACAGCACCGGATCCTGATCATAGAACTCTATGGATAATACTAAATGAAGTTGCCTAATATTTTCAAGCAGCTGCTACATTTACTTGTAGGGATGCTCAGCTTTTTATGTTCATGTATTATTAATATATTGCTGCCATTTTGTACTCTGCCTGAAGCACTGATAATCTGTTTGCATCTTTCTTATTGTATGATGGGGAAGCAATCAACCACAAAGAATGAACTGAATTCCTAAGGCTAATAATTGAGTACCTCTATGACTGATAAAGAACAATTAATAACTGTGCATTAATTTTCTGATTATGTGCATATTTTTAGTCAAGGCTGTTAATGAAGGCCAACTCTCAAGGGGGGGAAAGGAAACTATTCCATATGATAATAAACATTATTTCTTCTATGTTATTGCCTTGCTCTTATTAGTAATACGCTCTTATTAAAAAATTTATTTACAAATCTCTGAGGGATTCTTACTGCAGAAATGTGCAAGACTCTTTTATTTTCACTTACTACTATTTTATGCTATGTTGAAAAGGTAACTGAGTTATTTCTAATCTCTTGATCTACTTGAAATAAAAATGCCATCCTTGACAAATATTGACATGTTCATGCCACTGAAGAGTCACATGATCATACTACAAGTCAGGCAAATATAAATCAAAATATTTTGCTTATTTATTTTGGGCTTTGAGATGTTTGAGAGCTACAATAAGGATATTTTAGAATAAAAATAATAAACAGTCAATGAATTACAGTGGTTAAAATGTAAACTAGGGAGAATCAGAATTAAGGTCTGCTCAGTCCTGAAGCTCATTTAGTAATTTTGAGCCAGTTACACTTTTCTGAACCTGAGATAAGTTTCTCAAGTAAACTTTTCTGAACCTGAATAAGTTTCTCAAGTAAACTTATTATTGGGGACAATATTCAGCAGAACTTTTTGAGTTTTAAGAGGAGCATAAATGGAAACCGGAAAGAAAATAAGTACATTGGTCATGAGCATCCATCTATTCTCTTACAACTTATAAATCATTCATTAAAATTATCTATCATGCTTTTTCAATATTTAAGCAGCATTTTGAAATACTGCAAAATCCTCTTCAGTGCCTGTTACTACATGGTTTTACTACATGGAAGTAGTCCTTGATTCAGTATCTTTTCTACATGGTAACATCTGCATTATTTGTGTAACTTTACAGTTTAAACACAAATTTGTAATGCTATTATGCCTAGTGAGTTTACTTTTTTAAGCATAACTTATTTTTCAAAATGTTATAAAGGATTTGAAATATGTATTCTCAAGAACGTTCAAACTCCGAGGTACCTTTTATCTGTTGTCGCTATCAATGGCTATCATTACTTCCACAGGAACTTGCAACATCTCTCAAATTATGAAAAACCAAAATCCCATTAAAGAAATTAAGAAATAAGATGTATTTTCTATGTATTCAAATTAAGAGCCACTGAATTATGAAACCTGATTATGAAAAAAACTTGTTCTTTTAATGTATTTCAAATAAAATCACCTGCTTAAGCAGCTGATATAATTTGATCTCACACACAAAGAGCCAAAAAAGAGTGGGATTCCATCGAAACGTCACTGCAATCCTTCTAAAGATATGTTTGCAATTACACGGGAAGAAACCCGAGATATCACCTATACACATATATATATCTTAGTGTCCCTTAAGTCTCACAACATACAGCAAAATGCTGCTTTGATGTCTGATAAAGCCTAGAAACTAGTGAATGAGATTTCACTGAACTATGGCTGTAGAAACATCTTGATTTACCTAGGAAAAACCTGGTTGAGAGAAAAATACATATAAAGACCTACAAAAAGAGAATTATATATGTATGTATAGAGGGAGGGAGGGAGGGAGGGAGGGAGGGAGGGAGGGAGGGAGAGAGAGAGAGAGAGAGAGAGACTGACTTAGGTTTGCTTACTTTGCATCCCACACATGGTCACCTCTGTGGAAGATGACTAAATTGTTATTAGGATCCAGGGCCAACCCAGAGACTTGGCCTAGTTTGAGGGTTATGCCTGGCCAGTCAGCTACTTCTTCTATCTTTAAACCTGAAAAAATCAGCAAGGAATATATTTATTCTATACATTATGGTAATGTATGTGCTTCTTACAAAACTTGTACAGGTAGTCCTTGACTTACAATCATGCATTTAACAATGGATCAGAGTTACAAAGGCCTTGGAAAACATAACTTACAACCCATCCTCAAGTTACAATTGCTGCACCACTCCAAAGTCACTTGATCATAATTCAGGCTCTTGTCAACTAGCTTGCATTTACAACAATTGCAGTGGCTTCTAGTCATGTGATAGCAACTAGATTCAGCTAGCTTCGACAAACAAAGTCAATGGGGGAAGCTGAATTTACTTAACGACTGTGTGATTCCCTTACCGATCTTGTGATTCACTAAAAAAAATTGGTAAAAATGGACATAAATCGGGCCCAGTGACATGATGACTTGCTTTATGACCACAGCAACTCATGCTGGAAATTCAAGTCTCAACAATGATCATTAAGTTGAGGACTACCTGTACTTTTGCATGCAATGTTATAATGCATATAGAGTAATAATTACAACATAGCTAACTTCAAATTTTAAATGATTTTCTGGACAACCATAATGGCCTAATACTCAGGCTGGTGAATAGCCAAAACTCTGCAAACCATAATGTTGTTATATAACTGCAATGAATAAACCTGGCCAGTGTTTTTTTTATTCTTAAAAAAATAAAAGCCCAAGTCTCAGCATAGATCCTTCAGGAATATTCCCCAGCAGTTTCCAAAAGCATGAAAACCATATCTTCTTTTATAAGCGTAATGTAAAATGAACTCATCTCAACCTTCTTACTATATCATCTATGCTGTAAATGCCAATATTTCAATATTCCAATAAGTGAACTGTCAGTAGCAATATGCCTGCCTACGACAGAGGGAGACAGCAATTGCTCATTCCATCAATTTGGCAGGAATAGCAACAGCCACAGTTTGATGACTTCCCCTCAGACTCATTTCCAAACAGTCTATAATAACTGTATAAAAATTATGCTGAATTTTATTCATGTATCCGTTCTCTTCCGACTCCCACTCTCAAACAAGAGTTTCTTGTTTGAAACCTTGCATACACATGATGAAAACAATTCCAAATATGTTTGTGCAAAAAAATGATTTCAGTAGAATACTTCCAAATATGCATGCTTCAATTGTATTCCCTTGATTGTTTGGTTAATGCCATGTATTTCAGGATTCTGGTTTTTTGTTTGTTTGATTGGTTTTTTTTGTTACTGAATTTACTAATCTTAGGAAAAGAAGCTTAGCTACAAAAGTAGGAATACAATTTGTTTTCTACTTACAAACCGAAAGAAAAATAAATTTTCAATAAGAAGAAAGCACCAAACAGATAATTTATTTATACTAATTTGAAAATAAATTCCAAACATTTAAAGGAAATATATCCAAGTAAATTAGCCCATGAATGCAATGAAATTTATTATATTTACAAGTAATTTATTTACAATATTTCTTAACCAATGCAATCAAGTGCAACATAATCATATGATTATGTTTCACTTGATTGCATCGGTTAACAAATGTATATATATCAGTATAGGGTTCCACTTACCTTTACAATCAGTTTGTATGCACAGATCATCAGTGATGATGTTGGGGCGAGTGGATGGAGCCTCCCGCCGCCATTACTACCGGTTCGCAAGAACCGGACTGAACCAGGAGCAATCCACCACTGGTATATATGTATGTATGCATATGCATGAGCATACATAGATACATACAAACAAACACACATTATATTCATTCCATAAATGAATGTACTAGATATTGGATGTCTGTTAAATGCAGACAACATGGTAGGTATATCTCAAAAGTTAATAAATTGTGGCAATAATTAAAATTAGTTAAGTGATAGAAATAATCATGCCATAACAAGGATAGAAGGTTGAAAGAAAATGTTGTGAATATTTATATAACATAAGATATAATATAAGAGTTTCAGGTATTGTATGTAATTCGTGATCTTATTTTTGATAACAGCAAAAACAATTTACTATACATACTCCCAATACCTGAAACTCTTATGTCATATAAACATTCACAACATTATTTTCCCCAAATAATTACAATTGCTTTTTAATAGAACAGAGATGCCCATCCATTCCTTTTTGGGGAAATTCTTTCAGGTAAACAAAAGGCAGTACTGTTTTAAATCAAGAGTACAAAACACATGGCCTCTGAATTATATACATCTAAAACAGGAAGCAGGCTATGGCTTCAGGAATTGTAAATAACAGAATAACAGAGTTGGAGGGGCCCTTGGAGGTCTTCTAGTCTAACTCCCTGCTCAAGCAGGAGACCCTATATCATTTCTGGCAAATGGCTGTGCAGTCTCTTTTTAAAAGCCTCCAGTAATGGAGCCATCACAATTTTTGAAAGTAAGCCGGTCCACTGGTTTATTGTTCTTAATATCAGGAAATTTCTTCAAAGTTCTAGGTTGCTTCTCTCCTTGTGAAACTAAGTAAACTAAGTAAATAAATAAGTAAATAAAGCAGAATTTTTTCCTCTCTTTATTTTTGCATTTTTGGTTTAACTGTAGTTCTTAGTCTTCTACTGGGAAATGGAAGCAAAATCAATACTACTTTTCTAATCAGGAAAAAGAGTTGCTGTTTCGTACATTTCTTTTCTCTGATTTATACTATTCAGCATCTTGACTTATTTCCATAGATAAGCTGGCACCAGCAACTTATGCACTAGCTCTGGCCTTCTGGGAAAAACAATATTATATACAGAACAATAATGCTTACACTTTTGGAAAGGTAACATATAAATAGAAATGCAGAAAGTGCAATCACATATTTCATGTAAGCGTGAAATAAACATCTGTAAGGGAAAAAACGGCATTTGTCAGATTTAGCTAGCTTTCTCACTTTTTAACCTTTTTCCTTTTTGTATCCCATTCTTTCCCTTTTTTTGTTATTTTGTATTTTATTTTCTCTTGATCTTTAATTAAATTGTTTTAAAAACAAGCTTCAGCTTGCTTTCATTTAAAAAATATTTTTCTTTCAGTTTGGTTTTCCACTGATATCTCAAAATAGTAAGCAATATAGTATTTCCCAATTAGCTGCCCAAGTTATAAAGAAATTACCTAATGATGATTAAATAACTAAATAAAATTGTGACAAGACTATACAGTTTAGATGTCTAGAAAAAAAAACATACTAGTCCTCTGAGAAAGAGAAATACAATATGAACATCATTTTAATAATTCCTGATGACAATACTGAACGGAATGCATTTTTCATTTAAACGTTTGGTACAAAGAGTGTGAAACAATACATTTTTAAAACTCAGTCCCAAACACATCAGTTCACATTTCCCCCTCTCATTGCACAGAATGGAGCACAGTACTGGATAGTGAAAGATAAAAAATACTCCAAACCACCTACCTCCTGTCTGTTCTTTTTCCCAGTTCCCTATACTGGGTTTATTTTGCTGCAAAGCAACATGCCTGTTTTCCGGTGGTCTCAGAGTTGATTCTAATCTGTGAAATTTATGGATTCTGTCCCTGACAAGAATGGTATTAGCCCTTTTGTCATTCTTGGGAAATGCTCTGGCATCAGGCCAGCCAAGATCCTTCTTCTGGACTACATTAGCAATCTCGGCTACAAAATCTGATTCAGCATTTTCTGCAGGGTTATATTTGTGCAGGTGAACCACATCTTCCCTTTCTCCTAGCAGTCTGGAAATGAGGGAATAGAAATCACCTGTGTAGAGAAAGAGAAAGAAAAGGGAGACGGGGAAAGAATGGCAGGCAAGTCAGGCAGGGTGCAAGACGCTGTAGCAAAGCTGACAAAGAACAGATGGAAAAGCAGCAGGAAATGTTTTCTCTAAGTTCAGCAAAGTTCCTCAAAGCTTACTTGGATTACAATTGTTATAACTTTATGAATTCTTGGCATGAACCAGAGATAGATACAATATTTACATTGTCAAAATAAGGCCATGTCATAATCCAGACATGGGAAGACTGTCTGGAATATTGTCAGGAGAGTGAATGAACCTAGTTACATTAAACAAGAGATTTTATAAGGAATATTTGGTGTACAGCTACACTTACCTTTGAAACTTGTTTAAAATGAATTATATCCTGAAATGCAATGACCATTTTTTTCCCATTCTCCAAAAATTAGGTGAAAACAGTTCAAGAGAAACTGTATTTGCTTTCTACTAAATACTGGGGAAAAGTCATGTACAGGTAACTCAGGGGTATCAAACTGGCAGCCTGCGGGCCAGATGTATCACATGCAGGCCACACCCATTCCAGCTCTGCAAAGGCAAAAAACATTGCAATATGTCGCGATATGTCATGTGACATGATCAAGTTTGACACCCGTGATGTAACTGATCATATCTTTGTGTTTCTCAATTTTGTGGCACTGTGTTTAGCAGATGGTTATTGTTACTATTACTTAACTAATCTGATCTTTCCAACTAATATAAATTCTTTTCTAACTCTTTGTAGTAAAGGAATTATCAGTTAAATTCTTAGTGATTACTAATAATATTTGGTACTCATCTGTAGATGTGGGGTACCTGCAGACTCCCAAATCCATTTTCACATTTTCCTCAATGTTTTTTGGTGGAAAACAAAAAATAAATAAACCTTGGAACACACATATATAGTAGAGTATTGCTATTTTTGAACTTTGGTGTTGGAGAGACTCCTGAAAATACCCTGGTCAGCAAAGAAATCAAACAAAACTGATTATCAAATATATCAATCGAAAGTTCTCATTTGAAGCATAAATAATGAGGCTCAAATTATCTTATTTCAGACACATTATGCGAAGACCTGTCCCTCTGGAAAAAGCACTAATACTGGGAAAAATGCAAGGAAAGAGAACGACCAGCAGCAAGGTGGATAGATTGTTATAGTAGCGATGAACGCATCTGAAAGACCAGGTTAAGGATAGATAGTTGTGAGAAAATTGGGGGTTGCTGGGAATCAACAGTGACTTGATAGTGCATAATTTATCTCATGTTATTTACTGAAATTTGGGGGGTGGCAACCTTTTTTTGGGGAGGGGAAATCTGATTATGCCTACTTATTTGTCTTAGCCCTACTTAATTCATATCACCATCCTTCTCTTATTGAGGACCTTAGTGAAAAAACAAGTATGATTCCTAGTCTATGAAAGAGTGAGTCTAATTCTGTACATAATATTCTATTTAATTTTGAACAAAACAATTTTGAACCAAAAACCCTTCAAAGGGTTTCTGAAGCCCTTTTCAAAAACAGGGTTGTTAGATAGCTTGTCTTTCTTAACCATTATGTTGAGTTTAAGAATTGAAGAAAGAGACATTTATTTATTTATCATTTATTCATTTATTTATTATTTATTGGTTCGATTTATATGCTGCCCTTCTCCGGAGACTCAGTGGCTTACAATGCATTAAGCAATAGCCTTCATACTTTTGTATATATCTGCTCAGTAGGGCTTTCGCCCCCCCCCCCACAAGTGATGTTTTTTTTATACAAAGTCAGCTTATTGCCCCACAAACCGGGTCCTCATTTTACCTACCTCAAAAGGATGGAAATCTGAGTCAACCTTGAGCCTGGTGAGATTTGAACTTGCAGTAATTGCAGGCAGCTGGTGCTACTTAATAGCATTTTAGTCTGCTGCGCCACCAAGACTCTTATTGCCCATTCTTATCAGCCCTGCTTTTACTCAAACTAGTTTCCAATAATCTAATAATAGAAATACTAGCAATAACAGTAATTTAATCTAAACAGCTATCTTTTTCAATTTATTGCCTTCTCTGCAAAAGAAGGGAACTCGCTGAAACTTGTAAAATTCAAGCGTTGTATGGAAGTATGTGTATATATGTATATAAATGTGTGTGTGTGTGTGTGTGTGTGTGTGTATAGGGATAGATGTAAAAAATAAAAGTTAATCATAGCCATGTAAAGCTCTGCTACTTTTATGTGTATTACCCCTCCATTCCCACACGTACAATCCTGCAGCATAAAGTAGCTCTGCATTTTTTATCTTTTCATGGAGTATCTAAAACAGTGTTTGTCAACCTTGGTAGCTTGAAGATGGCTGGACTTCAACTCCCAGATTCTGGGAGATTCTGGGAGTTGAAGTTCACCCATCTTCAAGCTACCAAGATTGAGAAACACTGATCTAAAAGAAGATAATAAAATGCACTGGAAATAATCAAAATTTAAAAATAAAATGCTTAAGCATAAACATCAGTTATATTTTGTCCCCTTTAAAAGCAAAATTCAAGGCATGTGGATGTCTAGATTTGTCCTAAACTTATTTCTAAGTTTCCTATGTATGAACTAGAATTATCATCATTATCAATGAGCATGTTTTATTTCTGTTTTGAACACTAAATATGAGTAGCGAGGAGGAATACCAACTTCCCTAACTTCACCATAGCTCCACAAATATGCTGGTTCAAAGGCAGTTCCATAAGATTTAAAGGATAATAAAGGGAAATATTGAATATTTCTAATAGGCTTTTTAAAAAAAAACTATGTTCATGGAATTATGTCATAAAATATTTTAAAAGTTTTGTGCAAAAACAATAAATGCAAATAATAATGAGCTAAGCTCAAGTGTTTTGTAGAAAATCTATTATTAAGAACCAGCAAAGAGGAAAATTAAGTCTTTTTAGAAACGACCCTAAGGAGGGCTTGTCATGTTTATAAACAGTCTTGTCTCAATGCTTTCTACCGAATTTGCAGCTTTACTCTTTTGACAGGGAATATCCCAAGTGAAATCTCCTGTCAAGAAATAATTATCAGTTAATATGGCCAATTTTGATGAAATTAAACAAAGCAAATTGGAGCTGAACAAAATGTGTTAAGCCAACCTTGATAACATATTTGATAAAGCAGTCAGTGTTAGACTGCTTCCCTTCATTAGCCCTCTTGGAGCTCTGATTTAAAGAATTTCTCACATGATATTTGGTATTCTATCACACATACACCACAGGTGGGTTTCAGTAGGTTCTGACCAGTTCTGGAGAAATGGTAGCGGAAATTTTGAGTAGTTCGGAGAATTGGTAGTAAAAGTTCTGACTGGCTCCACACCCATCTATTCTCTGCCTCCCATGTCCCAGCTGAGGAAATGGAGTTTTTACAGTATCCTTCCCTGGAGTGGGGTGGGAATGGAGATTTTACAGTATCCTTCCCCTAGAGTGGGGAGGGAATGGAGATTTTACAGTATCCTTCCCCTGCCATGCTCACCAAGCCATGCTTTCCAAGCCACGCCCAAACCAGTAGTAAAAGGTTTTGAAGCCACAACTGACACACACACACACACACACACACACACACACACACACACACACGCAAACAAACAAACACTGCAGTTATTTTCTTCTGCTTTCCTGTTTCCTACTCTAACTGGAATCAATCTGCTCTGGAATAGCTTAAAATAAGTAGTAATCAGGATAAAATAATTAACTGCTTATTCAGCATGTCAGGCCTGAAAATTAGATTGGCTGAAGTCAAGAATATAGGAACATGGTTTCTGATATCAAGCAACGCATGATATGTTTCATTATTATCTTCCCAGCATAGGCAAATTATTTAGGAAAAATAGGATATTGCATAAAGCCAGGACTATCAATCTTTCCTCCAAACCCTTCTTGTTTCTTTAGAGCTGATCAAAAAAGAAATAAGTCTAAGTGGCAAAGGAAGAAAAATTAAGATCATATTCATCAGAAAATTATATATCCCACAGAGAAAATAGACTTCCCAAGTCTTACTGAATGGAATACGGAACTATTTTCAGTATTTTAATTGCAAGTACTTAGTGTCCTCTAATGCTTCCTGTGTAGAAGCCAAGAAAATCGGGAAGCTCTCCTGACAAGTGGGATGACTATTTTTGGGTGTGGAGACTCATGTCTGAAATCCTCTGCTTAAGTCATCAAATAAGTCCTCTGATTACTTTACGAAAAATAGAAATGCTTTCCCTCCCAGTTTTTGCTTTTTTGCTGTCTTGTACAACTTACTTGCACTTTGTGATATTTGCTACATTTAATTAAAAGATGCAATGCATTTACTTTTAAGTAACATATTAATTTGACAGTATCATAGAAACCCTATCTGCTTTCCGTATCTTTCTGGCTTTATTGCAGTATTTCCTCAGTTACATCCAGGGTTTTATATCCATATTGAGCAGTGGTGGTGCAGTGGTTAGAATGCAGTATTGTAGGCAAACTCCGCCCACTGCCTGTAGTTTGATCCTGATGGGGCGCAAGGCTGACTCATCCTTTGAAGGTCGGTAAAATAAGGACCCAGATTGCTAGGGCAATAAGCTGACATTGTAAACAATTCAGAGAATGCTATAAAGCACTATGGAATAGTATATAAGTCTAAGTACTATTGTTACATTAATGATTTTGTTTAGGCATAGAACTAGTGTGTGGGTGGGTGTTTTTAATTTTAGTTTTGTCTCATCTCAATAGGCAAATGCATGTTTTGTTTAGAGATCACCCTAGTTTTGTATAAGTATTTAATATAGCTGATTCTGCATTGCTTCAAGCCTTAAACAAACTGCTACTGCAGCAAACTCTGTTTCTCATTGAGCACTATATTTATACACCTCATCTCCTGCACTAAAAGGACAGAATATGAAATCTGATTTAGGAATAATGAAGCAGATGGCTGGAAGATTTCAAAAAAAATGTTACAAGGCTTACTCATCAAATGCTAGAAATTTAACTTTACTGATGGTTTTGTGGGCTTTCATAACCTACAATCCCAAACCTACTGCATAAATTCATTTCAGTATTTTTCAGATACTGCATACAACAAGGCATGGTGTCACTGGTATTTTATCTGAAACTGTAAGTGGATTACATATATACTAAGGCTACACTTTACGTCACAGACAGAATTCTTTAGAGTGGAATAATTCAGAACACACAGGACAGAACAAATGGATCTGAACTCAATCCATTTTAGATTCAAGATTTTTCCAAAGTTCTGGTCTTGATCTGTTTCATTAGCTATATAAAATAATTATTTTTTTTTATAGTATTTTGTTCATGTATAGATTTTGTGCAGTTTTATCCTTTTAACATCGTAAGCTACCCAGAGTTATTCCGAGGTAGGATGGACAGCCAATAAATGTAATAAGTAACACATAATAATAATAATAAATAATAATAAAAGTGGAAAAAGCGAGGAAAAGTATTGGATTCAGGAACTAAATTATCTGTCCTCAAAAGAGAATGAGGCTTAAAATCAAACTTTACTTTGTGAACATATCCTCAAAAAGATATTTTTAGTTTTTAATATTCATGGGTGCATAATATCTGTCCTAAACAATTGTGTGATAAAGCTGTGTAAACTGTGATAATTAGTTGACTAGCATGACTGCTTTATTTCATGAAAAAGAACAGGGAGTTAATCTCTTATTGTTTGTCTCAAACAGCTCTACCATACTGAGAAAGAGCATAATGATTTTATGACTTATCTTTCCCTCTGAGTAAATCACAAATCTGTCATAATAAATGTAACACAGGTATACCTCACAATCTTTTTTTTTTTGAAGTGCTTTAAAAAGTTTCTCTTGGTGCTTTAACTAGTACATCAAACTGGTTCTCAATTCCATGTTGGTGTCATACAAAATAGTTACAACCATGTGTATTTCTAAATGCTATTTAGGAACTCTGGAAAAAGATATCTGTCACTTTCCTGTCAACTTACTGCTTGGGAAAGATGTTGATGGGTTATAAAAAAATTGGAAAGAGGGGCCTGACCAATTTATGGTTCACTTGTGCCATAATTGTTATCTTAGAGACAACAAATTTTCTGGAGAAATAGATTTTTCACCAGAAAAAAAGACTGCAACTCCCTGAATTAGACAATATATTGCCAATATAAACATTCAAAATCAATCCATTAGCTAACAGGGCCTTATTCATGGATATGAATTCTTTAGAGAATTATATTAATTTAATACCTTTGTAATTAGTATTCTAAGTGAAAATTCAATATTGGCTTTATATTTTTTTCTTCTATATAAAACTAAAACCATTGCAATAAAATTCAGTGGGGAAAGATATTTTATATCAATTATTTAAAAAATATAGGAACTCATACACAGTCTTAAGAATTTTGAATTCTTTCTTAGCCAATTACAAAGAATGTGTTGCCATATAAGCATGTATACATCTAAAAAGCAGAGATTTTTATTGAATAAAATAATAATGTAGCATCTTCTTAAAATAATGCTTTTACAAGAAAAATCCCAGAAGAAACTTTCTAATGTTTTTTTAATGCAAAATTTTCTATTAATATCAATGCCATACAGAGAGTCCATTAACTGCTATATTAAGCAAGAATTCCCAAGCAAGAAAATGTTTTAGAATATCACAGTAAAATCTGCAGGATTTACTTCAGAGGAAACCTTGCAAACAAAGGCCTGTTGGGTGATACTAAGCCACTTGAGAATAAGAACACACAAGTGTTCAATGCCTATGCATGGTGTCCGTTCTAATTCAGTGCTAAATTATAATATAATTTATAGAAACATCTGACTATTTACTCTCCCAGCTTTGAAGCCATATTGTAAAATTTCATTCTATTGCATATTGCAAACTGCAGTCTTTCAACAGGTATAAAAAAAGGTCAAGGAGGACTGCCCCAGCGGTGAAATCCGCCCGGTTCTATTCGGTTTGGCGAACCAGTAGCGTTGGCAGTGGGAGGTTCCGCCCACCCACCGGACCGTCATTACGTCCCTTTTTTACCATCTGCGCATACGCAGAAGAGGCGCATGCATGCATAGCACATTTGCTCTCCTGTTCTCGAACTGGTAGCGAAGGTAAGTGGATTTTACTGTTGGACTGTCCCCAAAATTGTTGTGATTTGGAGTGGGGTTGGTGTTTTGCTGAGCATACAACATAAAGAATATTTTCATATGAATGAGAATGAAGAAATGGGTAGGCAACACAAATAATGAACAACATGCTGGAAAGAGCTGTCAGAGGAGAAAAGAAACTGCTGCCATTCCTTCAAAGAAGAAAAGTGTGCACATTATCTTCCTCTCACTGGCATGTATATGTATAGCAGTATTTCCACAGATCATGATCATAACTGAGAATTCTGGCAGTCAATTCATATCTGGAGATTGTCGAGGATGGGAAATTCTGGTAAGGAAAGTGTTTATCTTAGAAAGCCTCCCTAAAGGCTGTCCGAGCTAATAGAGATTCATGAAAATTAGGATCATTAATTACTAGAGACCTTAACACTGAAAGAAGTGTCTTCCCTCTGGATATGATAGAAAAAAAGGAGGAGAATAAGCCTTAGCCTCCTATAAATATGTTCCTGGAAGGAAGAGCCATTGAACTCCACCTCTTTTTCCCTATGGGAATTACTGTGTTCTTCTATTTACTTATGCAGATGAGTGGACCTGTGGACTTGTATGTACTTATGTGTGTGAAAAGTGATTGTGAGTATATGCAAATAAGTGATTAGATAATTTTACAAATACTTAATTTTCATTAGTAGGCATATAATCAATTAGTATAAAATTTTCCTCTTGGCTCTTCTCTTTTTTTGTGGGGGTTGACCAACACATATGTAAACATACCCATGTTTTCCCGAAAATAAGACCCTGTTTTATGGTTTTTTGAACCCTGAAATAGCCTGGCACTATAGACAGCCAATACAACATGAAGGACCTTCCTCAATAAATCAATTGGATTGTGAAAGACAACACTGAAAATCAACTCAAGATAGCTCACACAAATGGCCATCAAGTGTGGAATATACCAAGGTGATGCACTGTCGCCACTGCTGTTCTGCATGTGCTTGAAGCACTTCAGCCTTGGAGTTTAAGGGTTCTACACAGTATTTTAGCTCTTCCTAACATTACTCTTTTCTGGACAGAGAGTTCTGATGTTGTTACCGGGATCTGTTGGATACATGGGTCACAGCCCTAAGACCACTTTGGCCTTTATTTTTCTACATCCTTTCTAATTCCTCCTTCAGGTCCAGGTACATCTTTAACTTATCATAGTTCTTCTTGATATTGCTGTCAAGTGGCATTGTTACATGTATCATCATCATGAAGACCCAAAATTGAGGAAAACATATACCACTCATAGGGATAAGAAGGGAATTTTTAAATTAATTTATGCACCGCTAATTGCCAATGGACTCTGGGAGACTGTGTACACCAACATGAGCTTCTGAATGAAAGGTGGGACATAAATCTGTCAAATGATTAAATAAATCATGTACATACTATATAAATATATAACTAGACCATGAGTCTAGTAACTAAATTACTGATTTCACTAGACATTGGAAATTCTGGCTGACAAAGAAGGAACATGGGAAGTCTGTAAGATTTTGTGTCAATTTATAAACCTTTCCACTCTAATTTTCCTTTTTATCTGGGGGAAATGCCTTTTTTCCTTTCCCTTCAACTTTGCTTTGAATAGAACTGTACTTTCTATTTTTTTTATCAGTCCCATTAGCAATAACACAACTGCTAACATAGAAAAACATTTCAAAATTCTACACTTAGAAAAAGGGCATTCACTGAAAACCAAAAACATTAGAAACTCAATTTGTTGAAATATCTATCTACAAAAGTAGTATTTTGTTTTTTAGTTTATAGCAATTTAAACAGCATAGAATTATGGCAAAGAGGAATATCAGGGAAATGAAGTACAAGTAGTCCTTGACTTATGACCACAATTGAGCCCAACATTTTTGTTGTTAAATGAGATATTTGTTAAGTCAACGTTGCCCCATTTCATGACCTTTCTGGCCACAGTTGTTAAGGGAATCTGGCTTCCCCATAGGTTTTGCTTATCAAAAGGTTGCAAAAGGTGATCATATGACCTTGGGACATAACAACAGTCATAAGTATGAATCAATTGCCAATGATCATGGGGCTGCTACAAAGGTCGTAAGTGTGAAAAATTGTCATAAATCACTTTTTTCAGTTTCGTTGTAACTTTGAAAGGTCACTAAATGTACTGTTGTAAGTCGAGGACTAACTGTATAAATTTATCCGTTTAAAGACAGTACCACTTATCAGCTAATTATCCCTAATTATCTCTGCAGAAGGATGACCAGCAACCTAGATTGTTGAAATACGCAAATGCACAATAATCACTGAATTACAAATATAAAGAAAACAGGTAGCAAAGACTTCATCAGAATAATATTGTCATTTTTTTTCCCACTGAAACATTTCACAGACAAATAAATAAAGCATCAAAATTAATTATTAGTTGCTGATGCTTTCCCCTTGTACAAACGTTTTATATGATTTTATCTAATAGAGACATTTTGAATTTTGTTCTCATAGATAAGAGAGGTAAACACCTTCACAAAATAACGATTGCAAACACATTTAAGGTACTGATCGAAAAAATACAAGCGAGATAATCTTCCCTTTGCATATTGATTGATACCTGATTATGTATGCATGAGTAACATTATATATGCTATATAAGGAACCTATAGCTATATTTTTATAAGTAAGTATTATATAAATTTAATTCCATTATCCATTCTTAGGCCTACATTGAACCACAAGAAATCATACTCCCCCAAGAAAACTGTAGTAAAACCCTAAAGATATTAATGTTTGATTTGTTTACTATAAGCCTTGAAAAACATGCAGTTAAACCTATTTCACACATTTACAGTGAAATAAAATTAATATTAATATCAAGTATTAAAACACAGAAATATATTTATTTTGTGCAGATTTCAAGTTTATTGCCAAGTTACTCCACATTAGGGCAAAGATAACTAAAATTATTATGTTATAAATATAAGTGTCAAAATGTACTGCTTACATAATATGTATGCATTATTTTTCTGTTATTTTTTGTAACTAAAAGCTACAAATTAAGTGTTAACTATTTGGAATATAGTAAAATCTAATAATAGTTTTAGATTATTGTATCAGATTATTGCATTATTACAAATATACAAATAAATTAAATAAATAAATTAACTCTGAAAAATCAAATTAGGTTGGGATAACGGAGGCATTTGCAAGATTAGAAGCTGGTAATCAATCTCTTTCTCTTAAAACATTTGGGGCACTACAACAGAATGTCAAGGATAGCTTTATGTATTAGCAAAAAAAAAAAAAAAGAAGAAACTTCAACTATATTTATAACACTGCAACAGCTTTAACACTAGAATTATAAAACATGGTATGTATTTAAAGAGGCAAATGTAATACGTACCCTGATCTAAAACCTCTTCCTCTTCTCTTTTTGGCTGCTGTATTATCATACCTGTGCCTTTATTTTTGATTTCTAAAAAAGAAAATGAAAGAAATTTCATAAAGAATTTTCATAATACAAATAAGAAATAAATTACTAGAGAAATTCATAGAAATACTTATTCTTCTACCCAATGACATTTATATCAATATTCAAATAACCATGAATCTAGATATAATCAAGCATATAAGAGGATCACAAAAACCTGTCTCACCCCCCCACACCCCCCCAAAAATTTTGTCTGAGAAGATATTGGCAAAAGATGAGGCCTACTGAATTTAAGCTAAAAATTTGGAAGACCACTGCATAGTCTTCCTTGGCTGCATAGCAATTGCTTGGAATTTTGTAAGTCTAACAGGATGCTTATAAAATGAAGGTATTTATACTGGTTTAAAGGGGCCTTCCTTTTCTCTTTAGATGCACAGTTCAACCATTTCTTGACCATAGTCATACAATTTGGGATTTCTGGATATGTCACTATAGGGAAGAGAAATACAGAATTCAGCTTCTTCTGGCTAATCCATATGCACCTACATTTAGATTGAATGCCACGAAGAAACAGAGCAACTATTAATTTCTGAAAGAGAATTATTACATTTGAGAATTTGATTTAATTAATATTAAAATATACTATTTATAATTGATTTATAAGTATCTGTAACTTGGCTCATTCCTGTCCATAAATTATTATGCCACTTATTCTTTAATGATTCATAGATAACCATATGTGAGAATTCAGGCTCACAATGGTTCTTCAATTGAAAGAACACTGCAATGTATCAAATTCTTATCAAATAAATTACTACAGAAAGGGCAGATATACTAGTCAATGAATATTTTTCTCACAGAAATAAGACTGGATATAAAAATTAGAAAACATTTTCTTTTGGGTTACAATTATTTTGACCTTCACAAGAGATTGTTGCAATATTATCAATTATTTATAAGTGTTGTGGCCCGTCAGCGGCCTGTGCAGTTAGTAGCTGATTCCGACAGCGAGGAGGCTGGTGTGGTGCTGCGCCTGTGCAGCTGGCACTCGAGTCAGACAATGAGGAAGCTCTGGAGAAGATGTGGTGCCAGAGGTGGAGATTCAGCCAAGGCCTTCAAAACCTTCAGAAGCTCCCATAAGTGAAGAGGAAGAAGGGGAGGAGTCTCTTCTCGATGCATGAGCGTGCAGAGCTGTTAAAAGGCAGGAGTGGCTTCTCAGGAGGACGTCTCCTCGAGAGTAGAGCTTGGGGCTAATTGGCCACTCCCCTAGCCTATTTAAGGAAGGACGATGACTGATGCAATTTGCAGGAAACAACTTCATTCATATTCCTTCGTGTCCTGATTCCAGAAACATTTGATTTGGTTCTTGTTTATCTCTTTGTCAGTTTTCCTACAAATTGCTTCTGGGCATTCTGCCAAGCACAGTAAGATTACGTTATCTGAAATATTGTGCCTCAGAATTGAGTGAGTTATTATTCTTTGGATTTTTGTCGGCTGTTAATGAAGTTAAATTAACAGCCCTTGTTCAGAAAAGACTGATTTAAACTGTACTTGTGTTCAAACAACTATTAGGAAAGCTCATTAGTAATCCTTAATTAGTAAACTAAGATTTGTATGGACTTCGTGTGTGCTGCGTTCTTTGGGGGTCCGTAGCTGGGGCAGAACAATAATGTAGATTGTACTCTGGAAGATATTTTGGTTAATTTTATAACTAAGTGATCAGTGGTGGGTTGCTCCCAGTTTTGTCTGGTTCTTGTGAACCGGAAGTAATGGTGGTGGGAGGTTCCTCCCACCTGCCCCGACGTTATCACTGATGATCTGCTCATGTGCAGAAGCGCACACTCCCATTGCAAACCGGTAGTAAAGGTAAGTGGAACCCATCCCTGCAAGTGATATGAAATTGTTTGGAATATGGAAACGTAGTCATTGTTGCTCTACTCTATCCTGATACATCACCTGATGTTAAAAGGCATTATCTCAGTTGAGATACGGCATTAATATAATAGTTTCTCTTCTGGAAAGTTTATGAATACAATAGAATGAAATAATAACTTCATTTTGAATGTACACTAATTGGCATACATTAAAATGAAATTTCATTGCATACAGCTCTCAAAGGTTCACCATCTCCATTATAAACCACATATATACTACCGGGTCTGGATGGGGAGAAACAGGCTCCGACTAAACCCCTCCAAGACTGAGTGGCTGTGGCTGCCGGCGTCCCGATATAGCCAGCTGACGCCATCGCTGACTATTGGGGGCGAGACATTGGCCGCCACGGAGAGGGCTCGCAACTTGTGCGTCCTCCTGGACGCACGGCTGTCTTTAGAAGAACATATGACGGCCGTGGCCAGGGGGGCTTTTTATCAGGTTCGCCTGATACGCCAGTTGCGTCCCTTTCTAGATCGGGACTCCCTACGCACAGTCACCCATGCTCTCGTGACTTCCCGCCTGGACTACTGCAATGCTCTCTACATGGGGCTCCCCTTGGGGTGCACCCGGAGGCTCCAACTGGTCCAGAATGCGGCCACGCGGGGAATTATGGGAGCGACGTGATGCTCCCACGTGACACCTTTCCTGCGCGAGCTGCACTGGCTCCCGGTGGTCTTCTGGGTGCGCTTCAAGGTGTTGGTGACCACCTTTAAAGCGCTCCATGGCTTAGGACCTGGGTACTTGCGGGACCGCCTTCTGCCGCCAATAGCCTCCCACCGGCCAGTACGCTCGCACAGAGAGGGCCTCCTCCGGGTGCCGTCGGCCAGACAGTGTCGGCTGGCGACCCCCAGGGGGAGAGCCTTCTCTGTGGCGGCGCCCGCCCTCTGGAATGACCTACCCCCGGAGATACGCAGGATTCCAGATCTCCGGACCTTTCGTCGGGCCCTTAAAACCCATTTGTTCCATCTAGCTGGGCTAGCTTGATCCCATCCTCCGTTTTTAAATTTGACATTGATTTTAAATTGGGTTGTTTTAATTCTCGGCCGAATAATATTTAATAATTTTTAATTGTTTTTAACTTTTGTATACCATGTTTTATTCTGGCTGTTCACCGCCCTGAGTCCGCAAGGAGAAGGGCGATTTATAAATTGAAATAATAATAAATAATAAATATTGTTTGGACTATAAAATGCACCTTAGTTTTTGGGGAGGAAAATAAGAAAAAAGCTGATTTGGGGTGGATCGGCCTCCTGGAATACACCCATTCAGGTATTCCCAGAGGTGAGCTTTAGCAACAAGTTGGTTGGTTGTGAGCTCTGTGCCTTGCTTTTTTTTCAGCCTCTCAAAAGGAGGTTTTAGAGGCTTTTTTTCCCCAGCCTCTCAAATTGAGGTTTCAGGGGCTTTTTTTCAGTTTCTCAAATTGAGCTTTCAGAGGCCTTTTTTTAGGCTATCAAACGGGGGTTTAAGAGGCTGGGGGGGGGGGCTCCATTCAGTGTATCATCCAAATTTTCATGCTCTTTTAGGTGGGAAAATGTGCATCTTATACTCCAAAAAATATGGTACATAAGCATGACTAAATAAATAAATAAATATGTATATACCCACATATATTATATGACCTATTGGTTATTTAATCCTTACTTTAGTTCCTTAAAACTATGGTTTATTTAAATAGGCCTAGATTAAAAATATCTTTCAATCCTCAGTATATATTATCTTAAAACTGTAAGTTTGGCCCAGTTTCAATATAGCGAATTTCAGTTAGTTTAATCATAGAACTGCTTTTTCCGAGACATTTACGTTTAACACAGAAGAAAGGGGAAAAGAGACACATTGGATATATGATAATCAAGCAGGTGGATTTCTATAAAATTAAACTGTATCTTATCTACATATTCAAGTGCATTTACTAGTTAAACAGAATATAAGGAAGCTTCATTTAAATTGAATCTCTGCATTTTTTAAAAATTTTATTTCACTTTTTCACCCAATCTGGATAATAAAGAAGGCTAACACAAAAGATACGAAAAAGATAAAAGAACAGAATTAAAATTCAATCAATAAACATTAACACTCTTTTTAATTTTATATAGAATTAGACATATTGTAATAACAGATTCTGATTTGAATTTGGTCCAATTATTAATATTTATTTCACATATAGTAAGATTTAGAGCCAAGTAATATGACAACTGACTCTTAAACTATTAAATACTACATAATGCCATAACAACGGAATACACTGTTGATTACCTGGAGGACTGTGCTGGATTTTTTGGCACATTTTTTTTGGCTAAATATCAGCATGTTTACAAAGATATCTCAATCACTTTGGTTGACTTCTCTATGTTACTTCTGAGTTATGTGGTTAATTCAGCCACATAATTCTTTCCCATAGTGGTATTAGCAAAGGAATAAACATTTTTACCTTCGTTATGTCCATGGGCCATCATAGTCATATCAGCGTTGACTGGAATAGGGATATTTGCTTCTTGAGGTATGCCTTTGAATATCTCTGGCTTAATGTTCTGTGTACAGGTCATGGATGAAACTGCATATTTGGCTTCCATGTAATACATAATATAGAAATTGCACATTTCATCCCTGGCTGTGCCTCTTCATCAAAATATAAGTAGAGAGAAAAGTTAAAATATAAATTTTAGCTACAGAAGAAACACACTTATAAAGATTAATGTAAAATGTAGAAGAGGGAAGGACATCTTCCAATTACAAAGTCAGATAACACTATTCTTTAAAAATATTTCACATTAAACATGCATGGGGCTCTTGAAATAAAAGCTATCTCAACTGTTTGCTTAGCATTTATTAAGAACATTGTTTTACATAGTTTTATGAAGTATATTAGACCTTAGTAGAAATTCCTAGCACTTTCAGCCTTCAAAGCAAACTTTTTTCCACTGGCAGATTCTTAGTTATCACTCAGTGGTATTAACGCCATGCCTGCTTAACTGTGGCTTCTATACAATTCATTTTTGTTTTATTTTTGCAGATATATTTCACAAGCTTCCATCACAATGCATCCAGCAGTGCAGATTTCAATCAAGATCACTTATATGGAATGCAACAGTATAAACTATTTATTCTTTCCTGAATAATTCTCCTCCACCATCCCACCACCCATCCAGATGATATATTCCATTTACAAAATCATTAATAATTTACTCTTTTAATTTAGGGCTCTTCTATTTAATGCATGCCAGATTCATTGTATTGCCCCTCCCTTGTTCTGCAAGGCCACAAAGTATAGATCCAAGTTAAAAAAAAAACCTAGTTTCATTATGTTATTATGGGACACTAATTGTAGCATCTTTTATTTAGATTAAGTGATGCTATAATAGTGATGCTGCAATTTTCCCTCAAGCTTAGATTGCAAGCCTTTTCCTTTTCTTTTAAAGAATTAATGCAAAAAAAAAAAATATTAATGAATACAGTATCAGTGTTTTCAACATGACGAATGCATTTATTTATTCATTAGAAACATTTCCATGCCACCCAGCACAAAACATACACCTGACAGTTTACACAAAATATTAAATATAAAAGCCAAATGAAATTCAAAACAAATACAAATCAGCGCCCACCCAAGTAATTGTCAACCACTAACCCACAAATGACGGCTCCAACAAAATTGTCTGCACTAGACCTAGCTTGCAGAAAGCTAGTAGAGAGGATGCCAAGTGCACCTCTGGGAACAAGGGATTCTGTAATGTCTTCACAAACAAAAGAGAAGGATTACTTAGGATCTGTGTTGATTATTATTCATATAGAGACAGAAGCATGAACATTATTCCTCTGCCTGTCCAGACATAGCAAATTCCACCTAGAAAAGACGGTCCTTAAGGAACACCAAGCTACATAGGGCTATATCAGTCAAATTCATAATTTTAAATTGGAACTTGAGATAACCCATCCAGCAGCCAGAAAATAGATATATTTACAATGGGAGCACTCACCCACTAATCATCTTAGTTGCCTCATTTTGTACTAACTGTAATTTCCAAAATAGTGGCATCTGGAAAGTGTTTCAGTAATCTAAGTCAGTAAGTAATAAGAACATTGCTAGACTATCTTGGTCCAAATGAGGCAAAAATCAGTTTATCAATTTCAGCTGGGGAAAGACCATTGAGAGCAAAATTTCCACCTGCTCTTGCAACTTTATGGAGAACATAAGAATAGCCTGATTGGATTATACCTAAGCTATCTAGCTAGCATTCTGTTTCAAACAGTGCAGCCCCAGATGCACCTAGAAGGCAACAAATAGCAGACCAAGGCAGCTGTTCTCTCCCATTGTTGCTCTTGCGTATCTAATAAGTGAAGCCAAATTGCATCTGTATTTGGAGGCAGCATTCAGTAACCAAGATTAGTAGGAATTTCTCTAATCTCTTTTTCTACCAGGTTGATTACATGCCAATGAAGACACTTTTCTTCTTATCAATTTAAAATCGTCTATTTGTCACTACATAATTTCTAATTCTTGTCCACATGGTCAATGATGGAAAAACATGTTCTTTGTTCAATTTACCATGTACAGTTATATCAATCTGAAACATTTCTAAGTACTTTTTTCCAATGTAAACAGCCCAAATCATTGCTGCCTATACTTACATGGAAGGTGTTTATGTCTTCTGATCAACTGCCTTTTCTGTTGTCCTTTTGTATATATTTTTCAGTCCCTTGATATCTTTTCTTTAGATCTAATGACCAGAACTATACCCCAGATACTAGATGTGCCATAATGTTTTATAGGGACATTAACATATTAGTCAACTGATTATGTATTTTCTACTGACCCTTATCAAGGAAGTTGTCTTCTTTACAAATTCTGCACATCATGTAAATCATTTCATTTACTCCAATATCTTTCTTGGTTGACTACTGGCAATTCAATCCTCATTATTTGATTACACAAATATGAATGCCTAGCCCTAATGTGGATTACTTTGTACTTCCTGATGTTGAATTGCACTTGCTTTTAATGTCCTGGTTTAATGTCCTAAAGAGAAGCAATTCACAGTCTATTTGTTTCTTCATTCTTTAAATAATTTTTTATCTTCTCAGAATCAAAAACCGAGAGTTGGAAACTGTATAAATTGAATTAATTAAACAAAGAAACAAACTTTTGCAACTCACAGGATATATTAGATTAATTTGTATATAAACAGGTTGAATAGCACTGGGCCTGAAACAGATCCTAATGATGCTTACTTCTTATCTCTTTCCACTGTGAAAACTGCCAATTTATTCCTATTCTTTATTTTCTTTTGTCCAATCTGTTACTGATTGCTCAGCTGGCCCAAGAGTTTTTGATCAGGAAATTTATGAAAAGCTTCTTGAAAGTGTAAATATACAATGTCAGTAACCTTATCTAGAATTAACAATGAAGCAGTTGTGAAACCAGAATGCTTGTGAACAAACACAAACTCTGTCTTATTGGGATTGAGTTGAAGCTTGTTTCTACCTCTCTAGTTACTCATAAAGTTCCAGATATTAGGCTTAGATCTCCACAGCTCCTCTTACTCTGCTTCACCCTAGATATAATCGTATGCTACTTCACTCTGGAGTGGTAAAGTAGCATACAATTATATCTTACATAAACTAGTGATGATTTCTCCCAACAGATTTATATAGCTGTTGAAAAGCAATGGGAACAAAACTGAATGTTTACCCTTTACTATGGCTGTTCCTTATCTATCACTGCTTAGTGATAGATAAGGAGACTAATTAGAAGTGTCTACTAAGTTAGGTAGTTTTGAGGAAGCAGGATAAGAAGACAATTGAGTCTTTTCAACTTTGACATTGGGAAATATTCTTGAGAAGACTATAGACCTGGGGTGTCAAAATCATGGCCCATGAGCCGGATGCATCACGCGCTGGCCACCCCCTTCCCCGGTTTAGAGAAGGGGAGAGAAGTCATGATATATCACATGACAACAATGTGTCACCATAAGTTTGACACCCAATATGAACAGTCAAGAAAAAAACCAATGAATCACTAAATGACTCAACCTAGAGCTCTCACTTAAGGCTTAAATGACAAACTCAATTATGCTACATTGGACGTAGTATACAAAGATATAGCTTCTTAGAGAAGGTTCTAATATTGGGGAAGATGAAAGGAAAAAGAACAGGATGACCAGCAGCAGTCTAGATGAAGTTAGTTACTAATGGTGACATTATTGGAAGATCTTAAAGACCAGATTAGGAACAAATCATTCTAGAGAAAATCTTTGTGGTTGCTAGGAGCCAACATTAACTTGATGCCACATAATCAATGAATACAAACTAAGATAGAGTGTAACTACCATAAAAGGTGTCTCCAATCTTCAATCCCCATAGACGAAGGGTATCAAACTCTCTGTATCACATTGCTGTCATGTGATGTACCATGATGTTTTTTCCCTTTGTAGGGCCGGGGTGGGTGTGACCTATGCATGACACATCTGGCCTGCGGGCTGCCAGTTTGACACCCCTGCCATAGGTGATCCAGTACCATGGCTGAAATATTGAAAGAGGTCTAAAATGATTGCTGTATTCTGAAAATATTATCTATTAGAACAGCTAGTACTATTTCTATTCTGTGTTTAGACTTGAACTCAAACTGAAAAAGATCTCATAATTTGTTTCATAACAAATATTGTTTCTTAAGTAAGAATCAATATAATATTTAAATATCTTTCTTCAGAAATAAAAAATGTATTCCTGCATACAAAATATTTAACATTTGCTTCAAGAGGTTTATACTGATAATGCACTCATTTTGAGATCATTTTGTTAAGAGGGCTCAGTGGAAAGAAAAGATGTGTGAAACACAGGAAGATATAGAATGGGGAGTGAAAACCAGTGAAAAGCTTTGTCTATCTTTCCCCCCATCAATTAGTTTTTGCAATCAAATCAGTCAGCCTACACTAATAGAATGATGTGGGGGTGGACTATGTGCAGCTTCCAAAGACATCAGTGCTTACTCTTATCCTGTGGCATCATGCAGCATTCATTTATTCACCATAGCAACAATAATGACATCTGTCAGGAAGTGAATGAGACCTTCCCAAAAGAGAATTGGTATCCAGCCTTTTTAAAATATGGAACCGTTCCAGAAAGCTGTTTTGCCTCAGCAAGATTAGTGTTAGCCTCCTCCTTTTTATATTCATTTCCTCTCCTTCCAGTTGATTTAGATAGCTGTCAGAAAACTGCCACCTCTTTAAAACATAAATAAAACACTGAAGTGTAATTGAGGAATAAAGCTAACTTTCCTATATGTATTAATAATATCCAGACATTGTCAATATTTTTAACATAGCACATTTGCTATCCTTGAAAGATAAACTTTAGTTATTAATGAGAAACAAGATATCAGTGGCAGACAAAACTGCTTTTTTTATATTTGCTGAAAAATAATGAGTAATTAGACACTTGCTCTACAAATATGGATGGGGAATCTTTTTCAACCAAAGGGTTGTTTTTTGAAGGTAACTTTTCAGAAACCATGTGTCAAGAACAGATGGTAAAAGAAGAGCTGGACATGAAAAGCTCTGCCATCCAAATATGGTGTCCCCCAAATTTTTGTGAGAATTATTGATGGATGCGGAACAATTGCAAAATATTGATTAAATGATTGTTTAGGTAACTGTTTCACCTTCTTAGGTATCATTGTAGAAGGCCTTTTACCTCCTCTATATGTCAATGTATCCCATTTTATTTCACACTAGTACTGTATTTGCCTATCTTCCACAGCAGTTTGTTTGCTTTTTTTCTACCCAACTCAAACAAAGGGACTCTGGGCAGTGTACCCAAGTCAACTACAAATACAAATCCCAAAGAAAACAACATAATTCATTAAAAGTCAACTCATACCACAAAACCACCCCTAAACTAAAATATCCAACAACTACTCATCACGACCAAAAATCTGGAAAAAGAGCCAGGATTTGACTACCCTTCTAAAGACCTGCAAGTTCAGGACAAACCATATATTTAGAAGTAAATTGCATGGGCTACTAACATGCTTCCAACACCCCATAAGGTGGCATTTGGTCAGTGAAAAGACTTTGGGGTATGTCATCCTTATGTCTATCCATCCTCGGGATGGCTAGATATAGAGAGAGCAGAGGGAATCCTGCAAATAAATCCTTTTTATGTCTATTTATTTTTAAATATTTGTTGGACTATCCATTTTATATATATAACTCCAGGAAACTTACAGCCTAGCAATAAAATATAAAAACAAACAATACCACCAACAAAAATTTATCTCACAGTGTGTGATGGAATCTGGTACAGAGTCACTAGATGGAAGAAATCTTTCAGGAGGATCTAAGAGCAAATCAGCCAGATTTGCCTATGTAGGAAGAGGTGTAGTGTGGACCCTCCTTAAATGTTCATAGGGTATATTTGATAGTTATGTACATTGTGTTTTAGTCCTGCAAGATTCCTTCTATAGGTGAAAGACAATATAGAAACTACTCTAGTAAAGTATCATGTTGTTCTTGGTTTGTTGTACCTGACACAGTGCTCCCAGGACATCCCTTCTCCATATATCCACTGGCTCCACTCCCATTTTAGCTCAATGCTTGGGAGAACAACCAGGTCTTTATAATCTTGTGGATGGCCAAGATGGTAGGAGCCCTTTGGATTTCAGAGAGGAAACTGATCTGAAGGGTAGGGTCAGTTAGGGAGAAGGTATGATTCACCAGACAACATTTAAAGAAAGAGAGTGTCTGTCATTTGTGTCTAGATTTTTAGCCGCTTTGTTAGAACAGAATGTTGCCCAGGGTATACCATCTTGGAGGTAGGCAATACTTCATACCTCAGGTATGCAATATTGGCCTAGAATATAGATTGAATATTTCACAACCATTAGAGGTAGAATAGACCTGTGGTAACACAGTGGTTCAGATGCAATATTGCAGGCTAATTCTGCCCACTGCCAGGAGTTTGATGCTCACCTTGATGCTCAAGGTTGACTCAGCCTTCAATCCTTCCGAGATTGGTAGGGTAAGGACCCAGGTTGTTGGGGACAATAGATTGACATTGTGAACTACTTAGACCCTATCTGTCATTTCATTTCATTTTATTTTGCAGATACTGAGCAGCATATAAAATCTAGTATTAAGTTTAAACAAAATCATAGTCAAAACAAAATAGCTCACAACAAAAACAGCCATTAAAAGACATTCCAAGAAGATCCCCTTAAAGGGCTTTATAGGTGATAACCAGCACTTTGAATTGCTTCTAGAAAGGACATTGTTTGAAGTGTGTGTTCATGTGATGTTTCCCTTAACTGTGTTGCTTAGCAGGTGTGATTATTAACCTAGATCTACTATAGAACCAGGTTCTATACATACTGTATATTTTGCATTAAAAAAGCTCTTATATGGGTTTAATAAGGAACTCAAGCAAGAACACTCTACTCTACTCTACCCTACCCTACCATACCCTATAAATTTTACAGTTAGTGAGTTAGGAGATGAAGTTAATCATTTTTGTGCCATATTATATTAACTCTATGAATGAGGTAGATACTGTATTTTAGAAATGGCATCTTCATCATGACACATGTTTACTACTAGAACACATTAATTCTTTATTCCTTGAAATGAACCAATTTCCCATAATCACTATGAATGGTAGCATATAATGCCTTTAAAAATGATCATTTATACATCCAAATTTAATTGGATTTAATTGGGATATATGACATGATATATACAAATTGATCCTAGCTGATTCTACTAAGTTGCAGAATAGATGTCATTGTAAGGGCTTCACACATATACTGTGTGTACTAGATCAAATCTGTCAGGCTTCAGAAGACTCAGCAGCAAATGGTGACTCTGAAGACATACAACCCTTTATTCATTGCTTGGCTAATCTTGGCAGATGACTCTTAGAAACCTCAGCTAGATTTTTATAGTCTTTATTGGAAAAAGATTAAAGCCTGTAACACAACAGCTGACTGTCATAGCAGAATAAGGAATTCTGACCCTGTTATGTCTACCCTCCAGGATTTGGCTTTCTTTTCTTGCTTTTCTCATGGAAACTGACCAACGGAAACTTGGTCAGTCTCTTGATAGCTTTGATACAAATGGAACACGCTTTCACAATACTTCTAGCTAACCCCACAACTGATGATTCCAGCTTTGTCAGTTACACTAATTTCATTAATGTGCAGGTGAAAAAAAATTATCTTTGGGGAGTCTTCACATGTAGTATCAATACCCTGGTCTGTTTTCACTGGCAAAGCATGAATTACTAACAGTTAAGACTTTTTTAGCCATTTTTCTCCCATGTAGAGCAACCATTTTGATTCTCAACTTTTATATAAACATTAATTTAATACAAATATTAACACACATACCCAATGTAAGTTTCAGAAGATCTGCCTTCACCAGTAAAGACACATCTTGCTGCCAGAATATCACCATACTTAATTTCTAAAGGATTTTCCACAGGATAAAATGCCTGAGAAATGAAACAACAGGAATAATAATTTCAAGCTGTTAGAAAATTGTCTTTCCTCTATTACTTTTAATAACCATAATAACGTATAAAATGTATCACTTGAGTGTGCTTTGTATTCCATATTTTGGGCTTCTTTGGTGTATAATTTAAAACACATTTTCTTTTTTATGGATGATTATAATATATTATTTTATATCATGAAATAAGCTTAATTCTCTTTATTAATCAAAATTTATTATTTCATGCTTAAAGATGGAAATTCTGCTTTTTTGCCACTTTTATTCCATAACATCTTGTAAAATGAATCATGTTGGGTACTTTAGTAGCATTGGTGTTGGCTGAATTTTGTAAACCTGACTTATTGGCAAGTCAGAGACTCACTGGGTATGGTTTTCACTGTGTCAAATGATCTATAACGCAAAGCATGCAAACACTTTAAAACAAACAAACTTTTTCTATGAGACACAAAACAGAATAGAGACTATTTTTTATAAAAACAGGAGAGAAAAGAAAGTATGTCTCCAGGTTACCTTAAAAAAATACTTGATTAACAGGTTAGGATATTCTCCATCTGTATTAATTATGTTGCATTAAATTATACAAATCGTAATGATTAGAATCTTACTGATAAAGTTTTATGTAATTCTGTGACAGTAAATGGAATATTCTGTTATGACCTGTTGTCAATAGTGTACTTAAGTACCATCCTCATTTCCTTTCTATTTTCCAAAAATAGACATAGTAAAAGAATCAGATGAAACAAATTTTGTTTCAACAAAATGAATATTTGATTTGTACCTAACTATACAGTAATACATATCACTTAATATCAACTACAATATTAATGATACCCAACTGCATATTAAATAGTCTATGTATCCCTCAATATTTTTTTCACATGCATATTAAATATACATTACGTGTCTGTGTGTATTTGATGTGTATATGTATTAAACAAGCTCCCTATTTTCACCAACATTAGAGCACTTCATAGCATTTTATATCCTATCCTTGAAAATTTGTCTCACTGAACATGATGGTGCTTATTTCTGAGTAAAGTGACAAAATAATAGTCTTTCTACCTCAAAATTTGGCTACATGAATAAGAGAAAAAAATGGAAATAATCCAAAGTGTCTCTCAATGAATGAATGCATATATATATATATATATATATATATTCTTGGATAGCTTAATCATATACCCTCTGCAAATATGGAAGTGAGCAAAGTAGAATGAGAGATACAGACGTTGGTCGTACGAAAAGGAAAAAAAAATCTGTGTTTTATCTCTATTTTTCTTCAGTCATGCTCATCATTTTCCCTTATCTTGGAGCCTGATGTAAGATAATAGGTCTGCTAAAACATTTGAGATATTATTAATGGATATTAATAGCTGCCTGTGACATTATTTTTGTCCATATTTTATATAAGGTTGCAATCAATTCAAACTACTTATCTAACGTGCTGTTTTATTTTTTTTAGGTTTAATCTGCAGCTACTGATTTAGTGACATTAGTAATAATAAAAATAGTTTTATTGGGTAATGTGCTTATATTTAATTTTGTCTTTAAGCAAAGTCCTTGGACAAAGAAATTGACTCTGGGATCTACAAGGTCAATGTCTGCCTCTCCACAAAGCTGAAAGTCTTCAGAGCTGTGGTTACCCTTTCTCTCCTATTTGTGTGAGTCCTGGATACTGTACTGATGACACATGACAAATTTCACATGGTCATCCTGCATTCCACTCTTGGCAATATCATGTCTTCAACCTGGAGGTCTTCAATTGCACAGAGTTCACCAGCATTGATTCCCTGATTATCAGAGACCAGATGCAATGGTGGGACATCACTGGAACGGACCACTACAGTATGCCTCACCAGTTGCTCTTTGGTGGACTGGAGATTGTAGAGACCTCAAGATCATCCATATACTGTAAGTTCTACAAAGATGCTGTGTGGGAAAACCATATACTACTGTGACAGGAATTAGAAGCTGTGGCTGTTGACACAACCTGCTGGCAAGCCCTATGCTATGAAGCCTGGAGTAGCTTCAAAACCAGGCTCCACCAAAAACTGCATCCCGGCTGGGACTGCAGAGCCACCTGTGTGTTGAACTATGAACTATAGTTCAACACACAAATGAACTATGCAACAGCATATCTTCTTTGAATCCAAAAAAAATTATCTATTATATTAACCTATTTTCCTGCCACAACATTTCTGTGAGATGAGTAGGGCTGACAAAGGAGGGCCGTTTCAAAGTCTTCTAGTGACCTTTCAAAACTGTGTAGAACCTTATTTTCCCTATTCCTTTTCCAACATTTCAATCATTATATCATGATGGTTCTACTGTTTACTTTAACAGTGAAGCACATTAAATCAGGAAAGCTTTAAAATGCAAGCAAACATACCTGGGGCAGTTGAGGACTTTGGTGGCCAATCGGTGTCCACTGACCATCTCTAACTCGATACCCACTTACTACTTTTCCTGCAACAAAATAAATATGTTCAGCAAAATAAATATGCAGAAATAACAAAAAATACTTTACAAGTTCACCATTTAAATCAATTGACAATGCTAAAAGTTTGGATCATTGATATTTGCTCTATATGATTTACTCCTTTGAAATCCACAGATCATTTTCACATATTTATGTTAATATTTCAGTACATAAGATTTTATTATATAACATTTAATAGATTAACTTATAAGGAGCTATCAGAATTAATTGGACAAAATGTGTATTATTATGCATCAGTTATAGTAGTTGTTTATACTTTTATGTTACAATTGTTTCTGAATGTGACAATCTGTCTTCAAAAAATCTGCACTTTCAATAGTTTTAATCACCTAATCACTGTAAAAAGAAATCTAAAAGAATTAAATTGACATTTGTATCATTTGTCTAAAACTTATACTGGCAGAAAAAACTTATACTGGATTCATAGAAAAAAACTGGACCAGTCCAAGAAGAGATGGTTTAAGTGTAACAAAACAATGAACTCATTATGTAGTGATTTTCGTGGCTGACTCTAACAAAGGTACTATTTCACTTGGACCGAGTACCACTTCGCTTCATATACCATTAGCTTCCTTTAGTTAGGACAATTGGATCTGATATAAACATCCACTAAATTCATAGTTTGGATTTTCTGTACAGGTACTCCTAATTTAATGACAGTAATTGGGAGTGAAATGTCTATCATTAAGTGATGTGGTCATACAGCTTAGTGATGGCAGTTCAATCTCCAGTTACCACTGTTACAACGAATCTCTGTGAGTTGTTAACAATTCACAGTAATCAGGACTGGCTTTCTCACTGACTTGGCTAACAGAAAGTTGGCAGGGAAGGTCCCAAATTATGATCATGTGACCATGGAATGCTGTGACACTCAATAATCCAGTCTGGTTACCAAGTGCCTAGAACACAAAACCACAGGCATACACAACAGCTGGAACTTTGAGGATTGACTATAAGTAACACTTGTTCAACATCATCAAAAATTTGAATGAGCACCTCATTAAATCTGGACTATCATATCTCTTTACTGCTATTTAGCGTTTACCTGGATTTCTGAAGCCTAGATATGGAAACTGCATACTAAGTAATATGAATATCTACCAATTTGTAGATACTTAGCACATGTATTTAAGAGGATTCCTGCCCTAACATTCTTCAGTTTAAGTAAAATTAATATGCATGTGTGTATGTCCATGTGTGTATGTGTATAGTGTGTATGCCCGTGAGTTTGTGTGTATAATGTAGATTCAGTGTCTCGAAACAACTCTAGCTGAAGCTATATTTGTCTTGCTTTGTTTCTTAGTTGCCATATTTATGAGGGGGGGAGAAGGGGACTTATGGAATATAGGATGTTCCTACATTTCTCCAATGTGCCAGACATAAAACATAAGATAAGGCTCTGGAGAATCAAGGCCAGATCAACATGTCCTAGAAACAGCAGGAGAGAGTGCTGAGAAGGTCATCACCTGCTTGATTGGCTAATGTGATCTGTGACACAAGGGGGGTAGGCGGTATCTATTCTTTAATTATACCAAAAACATGGGAATTATTGAGGGTTGTTTCCACATTTGATCGTGCTGATATGATGCACCCAATAAACAGGATTTTTGAGGAAACCAAAACCTCAGGGTCTTGAATTGGTTGGGAGCATTACTCAGACCCATGGCATAGATATTATAAAATAATTTACATTACAATTAATAAGCCAATTCCATCTCGTAGCATTCAATAGGCTTTACTATCTCAATCAGGATAACAAAAAGTGAGTATAAGAATTAAGCCTAAACTACTAAGGAAAGGAAATAATCAATTAATGTGAAGACTTACCTAAATGATGGGTGTGCACTCTATAAGCAAATGGATGCATTGGATATGTTTTATAATGGCAGGCAATATCAGCATTAACCTCTGTTAGAAAACAGATATGAAGGTCATTAAAAATTATGCTTACATATTGAAGACAATTAGAACTATGATTGCAAAGTTAAATGAAATATATGGCAATATACTAATACCAACAGGGCTGTAGGCAGAAAATTTCCTTGCATTTATCCACAAATATCTTTGCACAGTCTTTCATTCATGCAATGACATTAATGGCTATTGTGCTTGATTAACTGAAGAAACATATATGCATAATACTGTTCTTACCTTCAGAGCCATGTAATCAATCCACAAATATATCGAATTATATCAGCTGGTTTGAGGGATAATGTTAAACAGATATTTCCTGGCAAAATATCCTGTTTTGAAGTTTTAAAAACCTTCAGTATTATAGAATTGTGAATCCATAATTAGAAAAAGTAGGGTAAAATAGGGAAGAGGCTGCAGATTTCAACAAATCTGGAAACAACCAGTGTAACAAAGATAAGTTTAATAAAAACCTATGAACCTGAATTGATTCAGAAAATCTCTGTAGATATTAAGTATAATTTCAAAGTTGGATTTCATGATAAGGTTACTTAATCATGGAAGTGAAAATCTTTGGTCTTTTGCTTGTAGCCAATGAGACAAGAGAAGCCTGAAGCTGAGCCATATTAACTGGAAGTTATAGTCTATTGTGAAACTTGGCTAATAATTAAGAGAAATTAAAGTTAGTATATTGCACACTGTATGATTTGTTCCTTGGTTATGCTGAAATATTTAGGAGGCTCATAAATTTCTCTGTGCATGTATGTGTGGAAATTCATAGAGAATGAATATGATGACTTACAACTAAAATAACTACCTAAACCATTAGAATTTAGTGATGCAGCCTTTATGCTTGAGTACAAGTGCATGCTTATGTATATTTCCATCATTAATTGGAAAATTGGAAAAAGTACTGATTAAAGGAATACAGCCCTGTAGTCCCTATGTGATAATAATAAAAATATGTATTTAGAAGTCAGTAATGATCAGAATTTGATACTTTTTCTTAGATTGCAATGTTGATGTTCTGATATGGCAATCAAAGAAACTAGTATCTTAACTTGTTCTAACATTCTTCTAATACAGTTTTTAGTATTAAAAGTCCACACCACAGACTGTTTGAACTGAAAAGAGCGCAAAGGCTGAGGGAGGGCTGGGTGGACAGGAAATCTTATTTATTCACCTTTTTCTCCAGGTGGTATAACAGTATCCACGGACATCATAAGATACATGCCAGCAATCAGAGGCTGCCTTTGAAAGAAAAAGAAGAAACCTGTATCAAATTTACATATATTGCTCTATTTTATTATTTACTACGTTATATATTATTTTGCTAATAACAAGGTAACTTTAACTGAATCAAACCAATCTGTATGGCTTGGTGGTTTAAAAAAAAAAAAAAAAAGAAAACAGCTATTAACAGCTACATATAGCACCTTTAAAAATTCAAAACCAGTATACATAAGTATCTTTATACACTGACACAACAAAGAGTTTATGGACAGTTACTCAAAGTCAGGAAAACAAATATAATGCACTTATAGTAGGGAGGTATGAAGCTTTTACACCTCTTGGGGTGAGACAAGAGGTCATGGCTCCTACATATATGACATACAATTCTTAATTTGAGACTTACAACTAATTGTAAGCAAATTGTAAATTTACTAATTGTAAAGCAGTCACAACTCACTGCTCTACAAGGCTTACACATCCACTTTCCCCAGATTGATTATAGAGAAGCTAGTTTTAAAAGACGTTTTGGCATTCACCACGGGGGCAAAGATTAAGAATTAAAAAAGTCTTTCAAGGTTCTTTATTGGCCAGTAAGCATTCTCCCTGATAATTAATTGGGTGCATCAATATTTTTTTCCATTTCTGTGTCAATAACCTATGTTATTTTCAAACAGCTCTTGTTCACAGTCAAAGTATCAGAAGATAGATTCTCCCCCAACACTACCTCCTTTCACAATGCCTCTAGAATAGCATACCCCAGAGGTCAAGACCCCTCACCCTACTCTATTTTAGAAAACGTGATCTCTTTCCAGACTTTGGCCTAAGATGAGGATATAAGTGTTTTGGAATAATGTGGGGTGTTCTCTCTGGGTTAACCATCATCTGTTGCTGATTGGGTAGGTTTCTTTTCTGTTTTATTATTGTACAATGATAACACTGTTTGGAAGTGGATATGTTTACATAGAAATAAATGTTTACATAGACTACTCTTAACCCCCATCTCAAATTAAAATAAATGAATCCATTAGTTGATGAATTAGTTAACTGCAGGTGAAAAGAAAATTAAAGGACATATGACAAATGCATATAAAGCCAAATATCCTCTTTGCATGGGGGCAGGAGAGACGGTGGCATAACTGAGTGGGAAAATGAAACAAACAACCATGTTTTATTATTAAAGAAACTGCGGTTAAAGAACAATTCATAATCAAGCAGCAAAAAGTAGTGAAACTAGATTTGTACTAAAAAACTTCTTACCACTGAAAGCTAAAGATAAAAAAAGTAGTAGTTGGTAATCCTTTCCAAGGAATATTTACTTTGGCTACATATTAAAAAGTCAAACATTTATTTTTCAAGATAAAAAGACAACAAATGTTGCCTTTTGTTGGCAACATGTTGCTCAAAATAGCCTTTGTATAATTTTAGAAATATATTATCAAGTCACTTTGAAGAATGTATTCATTAAATAATCTGTCTTGTTTACAGGATGTACCTGGTCTATCACTAGAATTCTATTCTGTTAAAGCTCATATTAATCTTTGCAAAAGAATTGGAAAAAATATTTAAGAAACTACATGAAAGATACTTACTTTTGATTAGTCAGCTGTAAAGTCACTCCTGAACAGTCTTTGTGTTTATCTGCAAAAATAAAATATTAGTATTGAGTACAATAATTAAGTATATGACTAGATAATTGCTTACTGGAAATATCAAGTATGAAGACCAAATGTTTATAGTCTAAAAGGACAAGAAGCCAAAGGAGGGTATTCAAAAACCTTTTCTTTAGTTCCCTCCTTTGGGCTTCTTGTCATTTTGAACTATAAACATGTGGTAGCTCTCCTCATCTTTTAACCATATGGATTGCTTTAAGAGACAATAGTTTCCACACAAAATACTTTAAATAGCTGGAAAATAAACAGTTGCTAGTTAAAGAAAAGCTTAAAAAAACAAATGAGTAAGGAAAATCATTACAGAGGTATGGAAAATTAGAATTCCTTTTAGAGAACACAGATCACATTATAACCATTCTTATTTCATCCTAAAACAATCCTGTGAAGTAGTTTGCTTTCATTTTATTAAGTCAAAGATGTTCCACTGACTGATTACAATTTGCCAAGAGCAACTCATTATCTTTATCCAAGCAAAGAACTGGATAGTTTTTCTAGATCTAGTCAGGCATTGCTGATCCAGAAAGGGCAGATGGTACAAGAAAAACAGAAAATGCATTGGAATAGAGAATGTTCTACATGCATTTCCTCCAGATTCAATGGTCTTATACCAAATGTTCATATATTTCAATTCTTGATTCATTAAAAAATTCAAATCAAATGCAGAAATCAACAGTTTATAAAACGGCATTGCAGGGGATTTCTAAGGAGGTAAAATGATATGTAATTGCTAAAATCTGAAATTTACTTCACCGCAAAGTATATAAGGTTGTAGAATTCACAAGCAACCTTTATCACATTTTCATCTGTAGTAAATAAAAACAATATGAGAATAAACTAACATCACAAGTGAAACCCCGGGGAAATAATTGCTCCCTTTAAATCTATATAGCTATATACTGTACTTCAGAAAAATTGCCTGCTGTACTAAAGCAAAATAAAAACTTCAGCTTTGCGTAACAAATAGGGTGGGTTTTTTTGCAAATAACATACTCCTATATTAAATACATATGATGTACAAACTTTCTAACAGAATTCAAACATATGGACCTCTCTTTTTTTGTTCTTATACCTTGATTTTCAAAAATGGAAATGTCTAACTAATTTGGTCTTGAAAAAAACAAGATCATAAAATTTCCTTTCTTGACAAGTACTACATACGCTACACGGGTTGCCTGAACACAATGATCCTTATAGAGCGTATGTTCGTCCCCATTTGCCTCTCAGTCTAGGATAACTCCTTTGATTTTTGCATTTCAGTTAGACAGCAAGTATATATTCCTTTAGAACAAATGAATTATTAGCTTCTATTTGCCCTATGGCAATGAGAGGAAAATGTATTCAACCTACTCTCGGAAGCAGATTTCTTTCAAGCTGATTCTCTAGGCAGCGTTTCCAACAGAGATCAAACAAGAATCTATGCTTACTACTGTGGATTTAATAGCACTTCTGAACTGCAGAGTCTCTATAGCAAAATCCATTGTGATAGGAGTATCAGCTCCTGATTCTTTGATCACTAAAAAAAAATAAATGGTAACTGCCACTCAAACGATACATTAAAGGTTTATAAAACTAAAAAAATTCTAAAACCTACTTATTGTACCATGGTTATGTTTTTTAAAAAGCCCAGAAGAAATAGAAACCAATTTTCCATCCCTGACTTATTTGTGAAATATTACATATGGAAGTGGTGATAAATGTACCCAATGTTAATAAAAATAATTTGTTATTGACTGTTCTAAACTAGATAAAAATATAGGGCAAACATAGTCACAAATAAGAAAATGATAAAAATGTTTACTTAAGTTTATCTTAAATGTCATCTCTTGCTACATAATGTATGAAGGCATGTGGAGGAATGCTTGTAGATGCACATCTAAGATATATTTATAAATGCACATTTTCAAAGATTAGGAAAGAGTCTATATATCTAAATAGGAAATGGCCATTTAAAACAAAACTATCTTTTTAATTAAGTTAATACTTATGACAAGAAATACAATGGATTTTGTTCTTCTTTTGAAGTTTTGCCAATGTAGCTTATGATGAAGACCTAATGAATCTTATGAAGACCAGTCCCTGAATAAAGAAATAGTGTCTTGTGTATCACAAATTTTGTTAAATTAAGCAGCTGGAAATACTGATGTGATATCTCTGATGGCAATTATATGGAAATGGTTAAATTTTCCAGTCTAGCCTAGAAGGAATTCCTAGCCATTTCCCATTCAAATAATAACAGTTTCAACATTGCCTCAATTTTTCAGGAATAATCAAGATCAGCTGTGGCACAAATTTACTGAGAGTGGAAATTAGCATAGTTTAAAAACAAGGTCTAATTTCTCCAGTCCTTATAAACTCTTCATAAGAATGTATTTTTACTATAAACAAATTTGAAGCTGTTTAAATACAAAATAAAATATAAACAATAAAATAAACAGGAAAAAGTATTCAGATTACTTTGGAGGGAGAAAATCACATATATGTTAACTAGGTATAATTACACAGATCAGAGAACATGTTGCGAAGAACAATAAAGACTTCTATAAACTCCCCAATGCCTTCAATTTAGCCTTGAAGAGAAGATAAGTAAGGGGAAGATAAGTAATCTACAAAATATTATCAAAGTGCAGTTTAAATTAATTTCAACTGAGCTAACAATAGTTACCATGAATTACTGATTTGCCGCGCTTATCAAAAAGAGTTCCTTGGCATTTATAAATCAGAATCCATTTTCACTTGCTAAAAGTTAAACCCACAGACACAAGATACAATCATTACTGGAATGTGCTGCAATGGCATGCTGTCACAACTGTGAGATTTACATGAACAAACTACCAAAATGGTCTATAATATTTGAAAAAACTGAAATAGTTTCTTTCCTAGACACTAACAGAAATATAGTGAATAAGCATAATCTTTTCTTAATTTAACATCCATTTGATTTTATTCAATTTAATCAATCTACTACAGGGGTCCTAAAACTTTTTAAACAGGGAGCCAATTCACAGTCGTTCAGACTGTTGGGAGGGCAGGCCGGCTGGCTGGGCGTGGCTAAGTGGCAATGTGACTGGATGGGCATGGCCAATTTAGCAGTCCATTAAACAATATACACAAATTAAACTTTAATTTGTTATGCTCTTGGGGATAGAAAGCAGGTTAGTGAAGGTATGTGGCTGCCGTGGGGGGAGGTGTGAAGGACTTCTGTTTGTGTGTGTGTGCGTGTGTGTGTGTCTTTCTCTCTCTTTCTCTCCCTCCCACCCTCTCTTTTTCTATGGAGGCCAAGGAGGCTAAAAATGGGCCCAGTTTTTTGGCCTCTGGAGGCCTCTACACATCCTGGTTTTGGCCTACTCGGCCTACAGAAGGTGGGTGAGGGCCGGCAGGTAGGTGGGGCGATGTGGATTAATGGCTTCGGTGGGCTATACCTGACTTGCGGGCCATAGTTTGAGGATTCCTGGTCTACCATCATGATTTCAGAAGACTAGTTAAAAAGAAAAGATTGAAAAAAGGAAAGTACTATAATGGGTACTTAAAATTTAATTCCTTCTTTTAAAAAAAGATTATTTAAATTTACTGAGTCTAACATGAAATTGATTCATTCTGTCCTGCACTAGTTCTAAGGAGATATTCTTGCTATTATCTCTCTGGCCTGCCCAAAACTTAATGTGGAGGAGGATAGCAGATAGAATCTCAAGAACTTCGATCGAATCCTTAAGGATTATGTGTTTATGGATCTCAGAAGAGGCCATGTTAACTAGTATTCAAAATTGAGACTTGTTCATTCTTAATTATACAGTGAAATATGAGGACAGAGACTGGAACTATCACCAGTTAGAAAACTTCTGTTGTGTTGCACCAAAATAATTTTGGAAATCTAGTGTATCAGCCTATTGACAGATTTATTCTAAATTTAATAAAAGAAGCTCTGCCATCTCATAGCAGGCACATTTATTTATCTTACTCATAACAGCAAGAGTAAAGATTTTACATACCTTTGAATGCACCAATATCCCCATAATGGACTTGGAGAACAAAATATTTGCTCCCTGTTTCTCCTCCAACTTTAAACCCAACACCTTCAGAGGGAAGAAAAGGTGAACTCACTTTATCATATTCAAGCATATTCTTAAAGGAAAAAAAACTAAAGTAAAGAGCATGTTATTTTAAAGATTTAGGATATAATACAACATTTTGCATTTACAGTATATTCTCTAAGAAGCGATCCTTAAAGTACATGCTTCAAGGTAAATAAATATTGCAACAGATAGTTCTGCATGATAGTTCTGAATTTGTCTCTAATTTAAGAAGAACAAAATCAAATAGAAATAGTGAGATATCCTGGTTCATATCTGATTTACTTATTTATTTTTATTTTTTTATAATGTGGGGATATGGAAACTGTTATAAGATTTTGAAAATCACCCTCATTTTGAAAATATTTTTGACATATCCTGCTGCAAGCCAAATAGATTTACTAATATTTCATAATGTATTAGCCATAAATGTTATTGGCAACTGCAGTTAAAATAAATAAAAAATCAGCAGGAAGATGCACTATTTAATGTGTTCAGCTGTACATTAAAAGTAAAAAAGATGGGGGGAGGCGGAATTCCCAAACACCCCTTTTTTAGTAAATTTAGTAAATTTTAAATTTTAGTAAATTTAGTAAGCACCCCTTTTAATTATAGTAAATTGCTAAGTGAGCATTTCATTGTCTGAAAACCTAATTATTTGAATAAAAATATTCACTACTATTAGAGTAATACAGAAATTAACTAAATTGCTTTTCCTATTATTACATCTTGTGTAGAATACTATATCACAAAAACTTTCATACCTTTTGGCAATCTTGTTGGTGGTGCATTTCTTGCCCAAGCATATAAGATATCACTTGTGTCCGTACATGTTTCTCCATCACAATTCCTAGAAAACATACACATACACACACAAACATAAACATAGAATCTCTTTTAAGCTGTGTCCCCCAACCTCATTTCACATCTCATTGGAAAAGCTACTTCTATTATTAGGCTTCTTCATTTTTTAAAAAATGCTTTTGAACCATGACATATTTTACAACCTATAATCAATTTTTAAATGTTTTTCAAGGTATTGAAGCACTTGTCCTTGTTGTCATCATTGTCATCAGCAGTAGTAACATCTCCTGGATGTGGAATATTTTATTTATTATATTTGTAATCTTCCATTCTAGCATTAAATTTAATACAGTCTATATAGCCCTATTCTTTGAAGCAGCTTCTGAAGTAGGTTAAGATAAAAGACAGAACCTGATATAAGCCTGTCCCAGGAAAGGGATTAGAATAGGAAATTGATAAGAATTGGAATCTTTCCAATCAGATCCTCCAACTACTATAGCATATTGGCCCACATCAATCAATCAATCAATCAATCTATCAACCAGTCAATCAATTAGTCATACTTCTTAATCACAGTTATACGTGCTTCTTGTTTATATCCATTTAAAGATTAAAGTACTATAATATTGATATCAGAAAGGGATTCAGTAAGAGAAAGCAAAAAAGAAAGACATACTTATGTATCTGTCATAAATTGTGTCATAATTTAGCTGACCCAGCTGATCAAAAACCTGAACGATGCTGATGACATTACTCTGATAGCTGAAGGTACGAATAATCTAGGTTGTCTGCTAATAAAAGTCCGGGTATGCTGTGAAAAATGGCATTAATATTTAAGATACAGAAAACTAAAGCAATGAGAACAGGTAAAACGACCAGAATTAAAATTCATACTGATAGCTTCTGTTTTTGAAGACTACTGTGTGCAAAAGTCAAGAACTACACCATAGACTAGTGCTAGATAGGAATGCAATGAAAGCTTTGAAAAGATATTTACATCAATTGACATGTATATACTTAGAATAGAAAATATATTGTTCTTTTGAAGTTTGGTGTTGGAGAAACCACCTGAAAATACCACGAGTAGCCAAGAACTTAAACTAAAGGATCACTGAACAAATTCTTGAATTCTAACTGAAGGCACAAATGACTAGGCAGAAATATTGTATTCTGGGCATCTTATGCAAAGACCTATTCCCTTGAAAAATCCATAATGTTGTGAAAGATGGAAAGCAGGAGAATAAGAGTTAAATTAGCAGCAAGCTGGGTATACTTTTATAGTGGCATTGGGTGCATTGTTTGAAAATCTGAAGAGTCAGGTTAGAGGCAGATCATCCTGGAGAAAGTTTATCTATATAGTTACTTAGAGATACTTGATGACACATAATCAATTAATTACGTATCTAACTAAACTCCTATTTTTGACCCCTGGAGAACTTAGTCTTTAGAATCACAAATTTAATTTGAGTGAACATCATATATTTTCATAAGAAGAGACTTAGCTTTCCCCTTGGACTGACACAAGAGCAAACATGCTTTTTTATTCTGAAATTGCATTCTTACTTAAGTGAAAGAAGTATGACATTTTGAATAGTGCCAGAAGCTACTTCCACATATACAGCATTTTAATACTTGAGATTGAACAAAATGAATGGTTTTGTTAATGTTTAATCAAGGAAATTATATATCCATTCTAGCAATTTAAGAATTTTATTATAATATCAAGGAAGCTGTGCAAAAAGAGCTGAAAGGATAAAATGTAGGATAGCTAATTGTAGAATCAACAGTAACCATAATAATAATTACAACAAATAAATTTGAAGATCTAGACTATAATTTAAAATCTTGAAAGAACCATCTGCCTTATGTTTTGAAAGCAATTTAAAACGTTTTGTTATTTAATCCAATGCTACTGCACTCATCCATTCATACCATTTATCTATCATCTACCTACTTACCTACCTACCTTCCTACCTAATTTAGATATCTCAATCACAATGTTTTCTGGGCAGTTTATAGATAAAAGCATAGTTTCTGATACATTGCCAATTGTAACTGAAATTGTTAGATTAGCATTTCAAAGACCAGATGGTTTGGTAAAGGGCTATCATAATTCTTTCCATATAATCATGTCTGTCCATTGACATAAGTAGAAGAGGTTCTGGATTATGCTCTAATTTTTCCCCCAAAAAATTATGTTAGATCAGCAGAATATACTAGGCACGTTTCCAATTCTATGGAGGTCCTTATGCTTTTTATAAAGTTGATTATCTTCAGGATTATCATTCTTAAGGATAGAATTATCTCTAGTTTGGTGCAATTTTCCTCCAAATATTAAGCACAGAATAATAACTATGGGAGAAAGATATGCCTCCATTTCCTGCACCTGGTTGGCCACTATGGTAAACAAAATGCTTAATTAAGATGGCCTTGGCCTTAACCACCAAAGCTGTTCTTATGTTCTTTAAAATGCTGCTTGTCCAAGTCCAGGGTTGTTGCTAGTCCAGGCTAAGAACCACACATGCACAAAATATATATGAGAAGGTAATTTTTGGGATTGCCCATCCACAATTACACCTGGAAAACAGACTGAGTGAAAATATATTTATCCGGCCACCCCCAGTATGGTGAGATGTAATGAATTATTTAAATTGTTATATTTCTAAATTTGATATAATTATCGACAGTAGCATATACTTGTTTTATGCTCTTTTTCATTAATAATTTTAATGATACAGCCATGCAATTAAAAAAGGACCATATTTGTAATAGAATCCATTTGTGAGATCCACCTGCTTCTCCCTCACAATATTTTTGCTCATGCTCTTTTTATTCTGCCAAATCTTTGACCCAATTCAATTAAGGTTATTTTTTAAATATGTTTGGTTTTTTTAATTAGATAGCTACCAAAAAATGAATTCTCATTTTTTTATTATCACCTTCAGCACCTTTAGAAAATGGAAGACTGTTTTGAATAATAAATTGTGACTGATGACTAGTAATAAAGTTTCTAATTTTGAATGGTAAATGTATATATAAAAAAGGATCAACTACGTAAGATTTACTATATCTGAATAGTTAAGTTAAAAATTCAAAGAGATTATCTGAACATGACATATATTTGCTGTTTTTGTACTTTCTTAACAGCAGAACACAAAACACCCAATAAAAGTAGTAATAATTCAAATTATTTATTTATTGCTCGATTAGCAGATACATTGATTTATTATATTTATAATGACTGAGATAGTGTACACTAATAAAATCATAACCAATAATATATAAAATAGGCGTTCAGAAAAGAAAAAAACTATTTATCCTATAAATAGTACCATCCTCTATCCAGTTTAATGCAAGGCCTAGCAAAAGAACCAGGTTTTGAAGGCGCTAAACTCTAAAGGTATTCCTCATTGAATATTCAGCAACCAAAGTTACAACAGCACTGAACAAGGGGGATTTACAACAGATTGCCGTGGTTGCCGCTATGCACATGTGCACCGCCCTGAATCCCTCAGGAGAAAGGCGGTATAAAAATTTAATAAATCAATAAATGTGATTGTGATTCAGATGCTTGGCAACCAACTTGCAATTACAATGTTACAACCTCTTGTGGTCACATGATCATCACTTGCAATCTTTACTGCCAGCTTTCGATAAACAAAGTTAATGAGGAAGCTGGCAGGAGGTCAGAAATGGTGTTCATATAATAGTAGGATACTGCAATTTGCAGAATTAGCTTGATTATGGTAATTGGGATTGCTAAAACTGCTGTTTTAAGTCACAGCAGTTACATGATGTTGCGCTTCATGACTGGTCCATTTAGCACTGGAGCTGTTGGTCCAAATTACCATTGTTAAGCAAGGACTACCTGTACATGAGAAGGATGGCAGCCAGCCAATGTCAGGGGCAAAGCTGTTTCAGAGGGCAGGTATTGTGACACTGAAGGCATATGTCTTAGAGCCCAACAGATGACACTGGTTCATGGATAGAACATGAAATGTGTCACTTTCTGATCAATGAAAATAGGTAGAAATTATGAAAGACAGATGGTCCTTCAGATAATCAGGACCTATGCCAAGAATGGCTTTATAACAAGCAGCATGAATTGCATCCAGGCCATGAAACAGAAGTGCTACATGTCCATATCATGTGACACTGCATTCTGGAATAGATGCAGCTATCAAATTGTTTTCAAGAAAAATCCCATGTATATTGCAATACTCCATACATGAGGTGACCAAATCATGAGTTACTGTCTGAAAGGCCCTCTACTCAGGTGGGAGCAAAAGATGGATTTGGTGAAGATCCTTTTAACTACAGCTGCCACCTGCTCCTCAAGCAAATTGCACAGCACTCCTGATATGATTCAAAATTCGACAAATACTCAAACTTGTCAGTGTTGAGCTTGAATGTGTTCCTCTCCATGTGCCCCATCCATCCAGCCTTGAGACAATGGGACAAGACTTTGACAACATCAACCAATCAGTCTGAAGTTGAGAGTTATAAATGGGTATCATCAACATATTGATGATATTTAATCTAAAAAGAATTTATCCTTGTCTAACAATCTCATGTAGATGCTAAAAAGGGGGTGGGGTAAGAGCTTGAAGGGACCACACACATTAGGCACCTGGGACCTCATATCTCCCTGCCCCCCAGCAACTAGATTTGACCACAAGAGAAAGAAGAAGGTCCACAAAACCATGCCCCCAGACTCCCAATACTAAGATGAGTCAGAAGTATATCATGGTTGGCAGTATTGAAAGCATCTGAGACAGTTTCTTAGGTACAATCCATTCTATTCATGTTAAACAAAATATTTTAAAAACATATATGTTCAAATCCCCTGCAACACATTAGTCAGAAATGCCCTACTCCAATCTTACCTGTATATGATAGCCTGATGCTATCATTCTGGATGGAGGGAGGCTAGTAGGCAGCAATAGAGGTAGACGAGGGGCATAGCTGAACGGAGACTTTCCTGATAAGTGCTGGCTAAAAATCATTTAAGGCATTCAAACCATTTCACTGAAACAACTGGAATGGCCTTTTCACTTTAGCAAAACCAAGCAGTCTGCGTGAATCATGTTGTCAAAGCCAATCTTAGTCACTTTGCACAGGTCTATGCAATAGAGTTCCATAAGAGGTATACAGTATTATAATTGCAAATGTGACTCATTCTATGTAGCATATCTCCTCTTCAGTATGTCCATGTTGATTTCAAATATTTTATGGATTCAACCACAATGAAATAGAAATTTCAGCACTAAAATTATTGTACCAAAAAGACCTTCTCTCTTAAAATCTTCTGTTTCACTGAGAGAAATCACTTTCACTTTTGCACAGTCCATGAAGCATTTCATTTAGCCCACTGAGGTGCAAAGGCAACCACAAATAATATAAAGCAGCTCAACAAGAATAGCATATGAACAAGAGAGGCACAGTAAAGAAGAGATGATGGCAAGTAAAAATTTTATCAAATTCAGCCTATCTTTGGAGAAAACCCAAACTATACTTTTACTTTAAGCATTTTGTGATATATGTTGTTAATAAAATTAAGTGAAAAAACTGAAAATACAAAGTAACCCCAATAGTATATATATATAAACTATATTTACTAAGTACAGTATATATAGATTAAACTAAGTTAGGCTATATATAAACTAAGTTTATTAATTAAACTAAGGTTATTAATTATGAATAACAGAAATGTGCATGAAGTATTGAAAACGAAAAGTTGAATAAGTTGAGTATAGCTTTAATAAATATATTTACTGAATATATTTTCAGTGGTATATATAAATAGAACACCTTCCCATTTTCAGAACCCTTTGGGGTTTTGCTAGCATTTCTGGTTACTTGCTTTATAAACTGCCCTTTTCAAATATTAATGGGCCAATCAAAATTTAAAAGGCATTTCAAAGTTCTTATTTATTAATAGCAGTATCTTATTGATGAGAGAGAAGGTGCAGATATTTGCACCTGTTTTTATTCGCTGGAAATTTAAAATTGGAGTTGCAACCTTTTATCTATTTAAACATAAAAGCAATTCATTTTAGTTAATTAATTCATATAGTGAATCATAAGTGAGTGACTAAGAGTACTGTGCAATGATTGTTTTCTTTGTTTATTTTTAGCTTTAGTGTATCTCAGTGATGTAACATTTTTAATATATGCATATTAAATACAGCTCGAGTTTCTGTTCAAGAAGTAGCTGAGATTTATTAAAGTTGTTTCTATGAGACGGTGGCCATAAGGAAGGAAGGAAGGAAGGAAGGAAGGAAGGAAGGAAGGAAGGAAGGAAGGAAGGAAGGAAGGAAGGAAGGAAGGATAAAAAGTGCACATTTTTCCTCCTTACTTCAAAAGAGTAAATATGATCAGTTTATCAGTTGATTTAGACTCCAACTGGCTGGAGAATTCTGGATGTCTTAAAGCTGTCAAGTTTGAGGACCCCGATTTAGACTAATCAGCCTGAAATACTAGAGAATGAACATTTTTAAAAACATTGTATTAACAACTCATACATGCCTTAAAACTCAGCATGTTTAGACAAAATCAACTCTGTCTTCTTGCACCATTTGTCTATTAGGGGCCTGGTAGTAATACTTTGGGATAGTTCTGTTCCTATATCTCGAAATATAATCAGAAGATGGAGGCCCATAAGGTTTTGTTTTGTGTGCCATGCCATTTAACATCCATATAAAGCCATTGGAAAGAATTGTTCACAGGTTTAGAGAAGGCAATCATCAGTGATGATGGTAATTATATTTTTCCTTTTCTGTGACCTAGAGGTTAGATTTCATTTAGGCTTCTATATGCCCAGATTGAAAGGGTCTGAATGGATAAAATGGACTAGAATTCAGGATAAATGACTATTCTGAACAAAGCTGCATTTCCTCTTACTGATCAGGTTCACAGTCTGGAGTTTTTCCTGAATTCAGCATGATGCTGTCAATCATATATCATCAGTAGCAAAGAGATCTTTTAGTCTTTGACCAGTTGTGTTACTATCAGAAGAACGAAGGCCTAGCTTGGTGATTTATGCACTGCAAAGGTAAATATGGATTGTACTGTATGAAACAGCCTTGAAAAGGCTCAAAAATTGCACTTAGTTCACAATATAGCCAAATGTGTGAGGATTGGTGCCTCCTAAACTTTTTGCCTAGAAGTCCCATCTACAACAACTTCACTGGTTCCCAAGACCAACTTACAATTCTCATATGTATAAAATGCTCACAGAGCTTAGAATCGGCTCCTTATAGAATTGCCTATTCCTGAATTCTCCCTCAAACACTCTTAGAACATCAATGTAGCCTCTTTTGCAGTTTTATTGTGGATTTATTTGACATCTACACTTAACTCTGTCTACTCTTCAGCAAATCCATGTTGTCAAACAATGTTATTGGAAATTAAGCAACCTCTTAAGTTTCCTGTGTCTCCTGATTGCTTCAACTGTCTTAATACTTATGAAATGCATTTTTAATGCTGTAAAATTTATGTTTATTGTATTTCTGCTCTTGTAATTCTATTTCTGTAAATGGCCCTGAGCCTTTATGCAAGTGTTCCTGAGAGGAATGCTGTGAATAAAATCAGTTCATTTATTTATTATTGACCCCAATAATACAAATATATTTAATTCTAGCAGTCAGGTAACAATATATGTAATTGCATATTTACTTGTTTTTAAAAGTGCCAGAACAATTCATAGCTTTACTTAGTAAACGAATAAGGACTTATAACCATGTGACTGAGGCTATTTGGTATATCATTGATATCATTGTTTTACCATTGCTTTTATTAACTTATCTGATGATATTAACTTGTACAAAAGTGCCTTCAGGTCAGTATTAACTCTTGGTGATTGCCTAACCAGAACCTGCAATTTTCTTGGCAACATTTTTTTGGAAATATTTTGCCATTGCCTTCTTCTTAGCACTGAGAGAAAGTGACTTGTACAAGATGAGTCATCTGGCTTTGTGCTTAAGGTGAGACTAGAATTCACAGAGTGCCAATTTCTAGTGCTTTAACCTCTATACCATATTAAAACATATTCTACATTAAAAATTATTTCCTACAAAATAAAACTTTTTAAATTAATATTTGGCAAACATTGCAAAATCTTGCATTATTCACTATTCAGATAAGGGCAAACAATAACACAGGAATTTAAGGTCTTCTCAGTTTTTTAGGGAATAATAAAAGCCAGTTTACTTGAGGCCCAGAATCATTAAGGAATTGAGCAGTTTTAAAATTGGATTAAATAAATAAATAAATAATAATTAAAATAATAGTGAGTTACATGTTGCTCGTTACTAGAATTGTAACAAAACATGTATTTCCATTACTTAATCAATGGAAGTGGGATATACAGAATATAGTTGCAGTAAGTAAAACTGGTAGTTTCCCATTAGAAAAAAGAAATAAATACACTACAAAAAACCCTCAGCCATTTTTGTCTTGGGATATGCATAACTGCAGTAAAATGAAGATTAAATTAAGTATGTATTCAAATGCTTTCTCTGTAAATTCAGTGACAATATTGTGCTTGGAAAATCATAAAAACATGGATCAAAAATGTATTTCCATTTTTCTGAAAAAATGTATTTCTAGTTCTTCTAGAACATTTATTTTTATATAACCATTTTATTAATGTAATTTGAATTTTTCAATTTTAAAAGGTAACATAACTATAGAGGTTGTGTATTGCAATGTTGACCATGCAATAATGATTAATCACTACCAAATTTCTTATAAGTAATGGTGATTTTCTCTTATCTTTATCCTTCACAGTCTCTCTACTAATCCTTCCATCCATATGTTCGCTACATCGTCTGCCTTATATGCAAGTTTCATCTCTTCCTTCTTCACTGACAATTGTAAATACTGAATATGGAGGCTAGTAATAAGGACATACAGGTAAGTCCCTGATCTACGATCACAATTGAGCCCAACATTTCTGTTGCTAAGCCAGATAGTTGTTAAGTGGTGGCGCAGTATTTACAGGCTAACTCTGCTCATTGCCTAGAGTTTGACCTTGACCAGCTCAAGGTTAACTCAGCCTTCCATCCTTCTGAGGTCAGTAAAATGAGAACCCAAATTGTTGGAGGCAATATGCTGATTCTGTAAACCACTTAAAAGTGTGTGGTAAAGCACTATGAAAGTATATAAATCTAAGTGCTATTGCTATTGCTATTGCTCTATTTTATGACCATTCTTACCACAGTTGTTAAGTGAATCACTGTACTTGTTAAGTTAGTAACATGTGTAACATGTAGTAACATTAAGTGGCTTCACCATTGACTTTGCTAGTCAGAAATTATAAAAGGTGATCACACGAACCCTGGGCAAATGCAACTGTCATAAGTATGAATCAGCTGCCAAGTGACCGAATTTTGATCACATGACTGTGGGGATGTTGCAACAATATGAAAAGCAGTCATAAGTCACTTTTTTCAGTGCCATTGTAACTTTAAATGGTAACTAAACAAATTGTTGTAAGTCAAGGACTACCAATACTGAATAGGGAAGCTGGCAACAAGGACAAGAGCTGAATGACCTCTAGTAATAAACTCTGCTTTATAATTAAATATACACAGGTTTTATTCCATACTTCACCACTTTGTATCACTAGCCCATCTTTAACTTAATACTGTACAAGAAGAATATTTAACTAGTGCAATGGAAGCAATCTCCTTACCAGTAACCGTTATCAGAAGCAGGACTGTTACATCCAAATAGCAACATATGGTGGACAATGTCCATACTGGCATGAGGTTTAAAGTCAACTGAAAGACAAAAACGATAATAGAAATATAAGTTTGTTTTTTCTTACTTTAACAAATCATTAAGTTGTATATGAATGCTTTCCTGCAAAGGAGCCTGGATAGCTCTGCAGACTAAGCATTGTAATTAAACATCAGATGTCTGCAATTACTGCATGTTCTAATCTCGCCAGGCTCAAGGTTGATTCAGCCTTCCATCCTTTCTAAGGTAGGTAAAATGAGGACCCAATTGTGGGGGCAATAAGCTGACTTTGTATAAATATACAAAAGTATGAAGGCTATTGCTTAACGCATTGTAAGCCGCCCTGAGTCTTCGGAGAAGGACGGCATATAAATCAAATTTAAAAAAAAACACTGCAGAAAGAATAAAACACAATGTCATCTACATTTGGTTGTATCTCTTGCAATCATCAGGTCATTAAAATGGCTGGTCAAGAGTTTTTTTCAAACAGAATAATACTTGTCAATTAGACTCAATACCACAGGACAGCCCTTACCAGAGCAAGATTTCATCAGCTCTGTATTGTTAAATACAGACAATTCAGCAAGTGCCATATTCTGAGGGAACATATATTTGTGAAATAGAAGTTGTTGCACATGTCCCATTCAACTATCAATTATATTCCCCAGCAAGGGCTCAGTCCTTATAATTACTTGATAGAACCATATATTGAGACTGTAACAAAAGACTTTTTAATTACTTTCATAGTACAAAAACATATGTAGTAATTAGAGCTGTTTAGATTTATAATTACGGATGTCCAATTGAGAATAATTTCATGGAACACATTGAGGTTTAGGCAATAAATTCACCTAAAACAAACTGTTTTATGATCCAATCTGGGTCAGTCACCGGGACCAGAGATTTAGTCCTCTGAGCTTTCAAACTCGTGCTGGAGTCCATCATCAGGGAACTTCTCATTGGAATGTGTCATTCTAGAAAGAGAAAGGTTCCCAAAGGTTCCATCATGAGTCCGAAAGTTCAGAAGACTAAACTTCTGGTCCTAGTGATCAACCCAGAGTGGATCCTGCAAAATTAACCTTGGACACATATATTTGCCTTCATTGTGACATATTTTTAACATTCATTTTATGCATTTGCATTCTGTTTTATCTTATACTATTTTATCTTGTTCTTTTTACTTTATCTACCTACTATATTTTATCTTACTTTAATCTACTTTATCTTATCCTACTGTATCATATTGTGACAGGTGCCCATTGCTTTGATATAAACAACTGACTAATCAATAAAGTTATACTGCTATCTATCAGTCTATTCAATTGTCATTCGGAGATACATATTTTGAACACAAACATTTTCTAAAACAAAAAAAAGTTGGTATTTTTGTTCTATTATTATGAATTACAGGTAATCAAAAAACAAAAGAAACAGGACAATAACATGTCATCGCAAGTCTATTTAAATTCATAACTGAAGAAAAGCATTACAATTAAGACTACCGTATTTTCCGGTGTATAAGACGATTGGGCGTATAAGACGTTCCTCGTCAGAGCCATTTAAGGCTCGTCAGAGCCTTTTGGGCTGGTCTGCCTGGTTACAGGAGAATAAGACCCGGCATATAAGACGACCCCCGACTTTTGAGAAGATTTTTGTGTGTTAGAAAGTAGTCTTATACGCAGGAAAATACAGTATTTTAGTTTTCTTTGATAAAACGCTCACAATTCTCCTTTTCTGTTGTTTTTCTGGGGTAACAGATGACAGACTATAATAGTTTTGGGGTTTTTTTCTCTTAAAAATTTGTGACAGTTCTAAAAACTAGTAGCTCAAATTTTTGAGTTCATTGCAGTATTAGAACCAAAGAGGTTTCTTAATGCTGAGCGAAAGAATGCCTTTGAATTTTGATTTTTGAAGTTCAGTGATATAAAAGAGTATTTCTGGGAAGGAGAAATGGAATACATTAATGGAGAAAATTCATTCCTGTGATATGCACTAGAATTTTACAATCCACTGGGATTGCATACTGACTTACGTTAAAAAAATGAAAACTTTTGATGTTTCTTTGGGGGCACTTCAAAAATCTATTGATATTATTATAACCAGAACTGATAATTCAGAATGTGGTAATTCCACATCAGGTAACAGGAGAACAACTTTACTGTAATAACTTTACCAAAAGGAAACATAACTTTACCAGTGTTACAAACATAATTTATATATTTGAAAGCATATTCAGACTGGAACAACATAGATACTTTTAGAACTGTGTAACATCTTAAAAAATCCAGCATCCTACTTTCTATTTTCAGATTTTTTTTGAACTATTTGAATACTAATAGGAGGAAGGAAGGGAGGGAGGGAGGGAGAGATTTTCCAACTCCTATAGGAACTATAGTATACTAAATTCATATTTATGATAGGCCTCAACTAAAGGCCTCACTAAACCATTTGTTTAGTGACCATTCAAATTTCCAATGGAACTAAAAAGGTGATTTACAACTCCTCTTCACACAACTGTTGCAGCATCAGACTCTTGGCAACTGGTTCATATTTTTGATGATTGCAGTATCCTGGAGCCAGGAAATCACCTTTTTGAGACTTTCTGATAAGAAAGTCAATGGGGAAGCAAGATTCACTTAACAACCATGTTACTAACTTAACAAATGCAGTGTTTCACTTAATAACTGTGGCAAGAAAGGTTGTAAAATTGGACAAAAGTCACTTAACAGCTGTCTTGCTTAGCGACATCAATTTTGGGTTTAATTGTGGTCAAGGACTACCTGAATTGTCAAACTCATGAGATTTACAACTGCACAAAGAACATTGGGTGTTTTTTTTATAGAAAAATGCAGATAGATAAAAAAAAACTTCCCTCAGTATTTTTGATTTACTACCAAAACAATTCCCAGAGGCTGAAGATATTGAACAATTATTTGGTTTCATTTTAACTTTAGTTAGAAAATAACATTACAGCACAGTGGAAATAACTTTTTAAAAAAATAATAATTACCAAATCAATTGACTGGGTTCACAGGAAACTTATGAGAAGGACTTGCTTACAATCATCTGACTAAAAGTAGGGCAGAATTTTGCATAGCGTTTTGAAATCCTGTTTTTTATCATAATTTTATAATTATAGATTTCTTACCAATTTGATTAGGACTGTGATGGTGAACCTATGGCACATGTGCCAGAGGTGACACAAAGAGCCCTCTCTATGGGCATACGTGCCATTGCCAGTGGTGTTCTGGTTTACAGTCTGCACAAGCGTGCAGGACAGCTGGTCCTTGTGTGCTGGACCAGCTGACTGGCCCGTGCATGCACACCGGCCAATTGGTTTTCTGGTTTCCAGCACATGCAAGTGCATGCATGTGCATTCCAGTCTGGCCACTCGGTGCTGAAAAGGTTCGCCATCACTGGGTTAGGATATTTTCTGTCTTATTTAAAATACAAATAAAAATCATTTCCATTACTTTGGAAGCTACACTGATATGTAGTTTATAAATAAATAAATAAATGGTTATTGTGATAATTCAGTAATTTGAAAATAAGTCCTGCTTAATATTTATATTCTAGCTATTCCTTGTGTATTTCATGATTGTCTAAGCCATATTGCCCTTGAGTTCTTCAACATTCAAAATTATAAATAGCACTGAAGAGATTAGTTAATTAACATATATTTATGACACAATTGAAAGAGATTATACTGTTCTTTCCTCTTCTCTAAACTACTTGTTAAAAAGCAAAGCTTTTATTATTTCAATTTTCTACCTGTCCATCCTTAGACGTCTACAAAGAATTTCAAAATGTAAGTATTAATTAAATGCATACTGAGATATAGATTCTACTGATATGCTCCAGTAGAACCTCCAAGAAGTTGGTGAATGATGATGCAAAATGCTGGCCCATTGATTAAAGCAGTCAAAAGCTCCAAATATTATACCAGTGATTCAGGGCAATAATAATATATATGTAACACATGTTTGTTTACAAAGTTATCCCTCCCCCCTTTTGATTTTTACCCAAGAAGCTTCACTTAATTAAAAAAAAATTAGTCATCCAAATCTAAGTTCATATTTTTAGCAATATTTTCCTTCTTTTTTGCCTATCGGAAACTATCCTTCATGAAACATCTTGGAATTGGCATATTTAAACTCCTATGTTAAGGGGGAACACCTATGTTGTTACGGTTTGAAGTATTTTGGAAAATATGAAACTCCTTATACTTATATATCATATATTAGCTAGTAGGCAGGTATAGCAAGCAATACCATGAGTTCATTTTTACTACACTTTTTTTAAATAATATAGAACTAAGGTATAATCATCACAGAATTAATTACACAAGTTCATAAGATGTGATCTTGCAGCATAATTGCTGCAATTTTGGACAGAAGTTATTTCAATATTTCATTCTCAAAGTGTCACTGGTTTTTGCAGATGTTCTTATTCTTAATTATGTACCAATGGTTTATAAATTAGCATGAGCACAATGGAAATGTATATGTTATGTGTTTATCGCTATAAACAAATAATATACAAGCTGGAAGAATGCTTGTTGTTTGTTAATCATTTCATGGTCTAAAGAACTTAACTCAAGGCTCTTTGTAAGTTATACAGAAGGACTGAGGAATTAGGCCACATTATAATTGATCACCTACAATTCCAGCTGAGGAATTATATAAAAATTTTGCCTCTAGTTATATGTGTAACATCCTACTGTTATATTGCTTAGTAAATTGATTTAAAATTAATAATTTAGTTCTGAAATAGAGATACTAGAGATACTGATTCTGATTAGTAAATAAGATATATGTTTTTTGTATTTTTTTTCTACTTGGATACAAAATATTAACGATACAAAATTATAGGTGTACAGTTCATGTCTATGTCTAACTCCCTACCCATCTCCATTTTGAAAAAGAAAAAAAAACTTAAATATTGTGAAACTAGAAAAAAACATTATTTTATTTTTACCTTACTGACCAATGCTGGAGACTACTTGTATATTTGCAAGAGGGAATTTCAATGATTTAGATTGGCTGTGAAGCACTATTAAATTACCATATTTTTCAGAGTGTAAGATGCACTTCACCCCCCAAAAAAAGTGGGTGGAAATGCCTGTGCATCTTATACAGCGAATGTTGTCAAAGCTGCACTCACCCGCCAGTCCCCACGCACCAGCCTCTGTCTCCCAGCAATTTGCACGTGTGCCATTTTTGGCCTCTGAGCATCTCATTTTCGGCCTGTTCCAGGTGACGGGGATAGGCGGTGGCAGCGGCGATCCTTGCCACCTGGAATGGGCTGAAAATGGGGCATGCGGAGGCTGAAAATGGGATCCTTAGAGGCTGAAAATGGGGCACATGGAGGCAGCGATAGGTGGCAGCACTAATGGGCGTCGCCAGCACCAATGGGCAGTGGCGATCTCCGCTGCCTGGAACAGCTGATAGGAGGTATTTCGGGAGGCCAATCCACCGCTAATCATCTGCTTATGCTGTGCTGAAGCTGGCTACGCTGTTTGCTGTTTCCTGAAAGGAGGCAAATTGCTGGGAGGCAGAGACAGATTTTTTTTTCTTGTTTTCCTTCCCAAAAGCTCGGTGCGTGTTATACTTCGGAGGCTCCCATAGTCCGAAAAATACGGTATTTGTGGAAGAGGGGGGTTGATGAAGCAGGGGAAAGGGATGTATCTGATAATGTTTTTTATTACTTTGAAGCATATAAACTAAGGCATACCTGCAATTAAAAGGCTGGAAAGAATTCAAGAAATTGTGCTTTCTGTATCTTGCTTAGGAAATACTACTGGCTTTGTAAAACTATTTCATTTTCAACTCCGTATTTTGACTGAAAATTAAATAATGTTAGTTTAATGACACTATGTATATATTACCCTCTTTTGCTACTTGTCCTAATACTGGGTTTATGTTAAAAGCTCAAGAAAAGTATTTTAGTTTATCCTTTTGTATCTATAATTTACATATCATTTGTTTCTTATTTACTTTAATAGTGAGGTTCAACTGCTTTTAATTCTCTATGTACCTTTTTTCTTTTAGGTCTATTTTTTTTAGCAAATTAAGAATTGCACATCAATTTACTTTACTCATTTTCATGTTACAAAAGTTATGATCATTGTTCCCACCAAAGTATGTATGTGTGTTATCTATATGTATGTATGTTTGTGTTTGTGTGTACACTTATGTGTGTTTGTGTGTGTGTATAGATAGATAGATAGATATAAAAGACTTATTAAAGTAAATATATTTGCTCAAAAAAAAAAGTAATCTCAGTCTGCAGTAAGATATCTATCGCAACGGTTCTGCAGTTGTAAATCCAAATAAACAAGCAATGTATCTTCTCATCTACTGTATAATACAGTTTATATGGAATTGTTGACAAATGGGGATTACTATCAACCAGCAAGGGGAAAAATACATTATGTACTGTTGGGCATATTCATGAAAATCAGGGACGTGGAATAGCAGATAAATTTTCTAGCTCTGGCAGAATGGCTTGCTTTCAGACATAATACTTCTCAGTGTCAGCAGAATGGCCTTTAGTTATCACCACAGTTCAATAATAAACAACAGATTGTACCAGACATTTTAGCTTTCGGATTTGCCCTTATAAAGTAATTTAATATCAAAATGCTAAATGGACAAAATAATAGTTTTTCACAAACACAGTTAATTGTATGCAACATCTGCAAAAACTCTGTGGAAAAAAGGTGCAAAATACAATTATGTGTTCTCAGCAAAGAATTTATAGTCTACACATAAAGGTAAGTTACCATGTTGGTAACTTACCTTTATGTGTAGACTATTTTTATGTTTTTTTTAAAATGCCACTTTGCCTTATAGGACTTTCACTTTTTAATAAAATATAAAAAGTTAATTGGCAATTACTGGAAAAATAGATACATATTTTATTAAGATAATAGATATCTTAATAAATATGGGGCAATTTGGTCTACTGGTTAAGGCACAAGATAGAATATTGGGCAATTTGATATTTTATGTATTTCAGTTCACCTCTATGACTTCTGATACCCAGTGTAATTATTTACTATTATCTAAAGCAGTTTTATCTTAAATTAAAATTGTAATGGGATTTTGTATGAATATGCTTGTAGAAGTAGAAAACATTTAAAATTCAGCCTAGGCACAACACAGGCAAATAAAATATAATCAAGATCCATTAAAACTCACTACTGTGGTTAAGCAATATATTTCAGTCATTGACATTAACATTCATAGAAATATTCCTGAATTTAATCCTAATGTATTCAAGATTCACTCTATTCTTGTCAGGGTTAATAATTTTCAATATAAAACACAAATGCCCCTTAACAGTTTGACAGTCACCATATATCTATCCAAATGAAATGTACTACTTCTAAAGGATTCTCCTGCCAGACTCTGGAGAATAGGCAGAGAACAGAGATTACAAATAAATGAAGCAGGTTTATATTGAATCAGACCCAACTATATCTTTTTCTAATTGGTTTGAGATCTCCAGGGCCTAACCTTTAAATTCTGTACTGAACATGTAGCATTTTGTCCCTTTGCTATGGGGTCTAATCAAAAATGTTTCTCTATAATCCCTGTTGAGATCACAATGCTTATTCAATGTTTGTATTGCTCCTGTTGCTGTTATTATTATTTTTCCTTCAAAGAGTAATGTGGCAAAATGTGGGGACACAGGGAGTAAATGGTGTCAGATACTCAGCATATGTAATAGAGCATTGTACCCTATGAGTATCATTAAGTGTTGTACCATATGATTCTTGATGAATGTATCTTGTCCTTTTATGTACACTGGGAGCATATGCACCAAAGACAAATTCCTTGTGTGTCCAATCACACTTGGCCAATAAAGAAATCTATGTCTTTGTCTATGTAATACCAGTGCTATGAGAGTTGCATTTGTTGGCTTTGTGCTGGTTGTCACCATTAAAGCCCTTCATGGTTTGGGACCAGGTTACCATCTTATCCCTCTGGGTTTTATTTGTCCAGTTCTGCTTGGCAAGTGGGGCAAGGAATGTCAGCCGGTGGGTACTAAGAGAGGTGCTTTCTGTACTATAGGTCCTGCCCGCAGCAACATTTTCCCTTCAGGATCACCTGACCCTGTTGGCCTTTCATAAGGCTTTGAAGCTTTGGCTTGGGGCTATAAGAGTGCAGAGTCCTGTTCCCTGGCTATATTGATATCTATGACCATTTTTTCTTGGCAGCCGTATATTTTCAATTTGTATTTTATTATAATTGTTTTCAACTGTTTTATGAATATTTGCCACCCACATGGCCGCCGCCCCCTCCCCTGCTCGGAGGTCAACCAGCCCAAGACCCAGAGTGCCCTTTCAGTGCTGGTCCTGGCCAGCGCTGCCCTCGTTTACTTCGTCATCCGGACTGTCCGGTGAGTGACACGTCAGCTTTTTCTTCTCGCTCTATCCCGGGAAAACCTTGATGTCCCCCGGCCCCATTCCCCGCCTTTAGCCCTCTGACCACGGCTTGTGCTTGGACCTGAACGTAATTAAGGCTGAGGGACAGAGAGAGTGCTTGCTTGGGGTGGATAGATATATATAACTGAGTAAATAAATAAGTAGTTGAAAATGTCTTGCATTCATCATAATAGGTTCTGGAGAACCGGTAGCGGAAATTTTGAGTAGTTCGGAAATCAGCAAATACCACCTCTGGCTGGCCCCAGAGTGGGGTGGGAATGGATATTTTGCAATATCCTTCCTCCAAGAGGGGACAGAATGGAGATTTTGCAGTATTCTTCCACTGGAGTGGAGTGGGAATGGAGATTTTGCAATATCCTTCCTCTGTCATGCCCATCAAGCCACACCCCCAGAACTGGTAAGGAAAAACATTTGGATTTCACACCTGTCTCAGACAGATCATTTCCTATCTTTCAGCTTATCCTAAATTGACTGATAAAGCTGATGGCTAAAAAGAAATTTGAACCTGGAGTTCAGATATGCATATGGATAACCACAGCTTTGTAGCTCACTCATTAGGAAGGAAGCAAAACATACCATAAAATATTTCAATCTTAAATCAATCTAAAAGTGCCACATCGATCAAATTATTACCAATAAATCATAGCACAAGCTGCTGGCATTTATTTTTCATAAAAGCATTTTTTTAAAAAAAATTAAAAAAAGCCATCATTCCTCGTTGCATTACCAAACCTATGGTACCTGAAACACAAATTATATTCTTTAAAGCTCCAATCCACATAAAGTAATAATTTAGTAACTATACTATTAAAACTTTTAAAATAATATGATTTATTTATTTATTTATTTATTTCTCACCTTTCTAGACCACTCATATCCCTCATGTTTTTAAAAATAAAAAAAATGTCTTTCACAGGTTTTACTGGTTATTTGATTTGTTTGCAAGGTAAGTGGAATCTTTTCCGTCTATTTTAAAATTTTAGCACTTAACAACCACTTTACATGTGTTAAAAGTTTACCAATACATTTTCAAACTACAAATAGCACTTTCCTGGGTTCAGACTGTCATAAATTTCCATTTTACTATTGACTCTTAGTAGGTGTAAATATTTGCAAGGGGAATGAAATAAAAATTAAGGACTTGACTTGATAAGCAGATGGTGCTTACTTCACTGGTCTAGTTACGTGTGTTAAACATTGATACAGTGCTGTGGTAGGGCTTGTCATTTACCTGTCGTTTCATCCTTATCTCAACATAAAGCAAGTACGTTTTGCAGATAGGTAAAAACGTACTGTGCCAATGCTTATTGTAAGCGCAAAGAGATTTACAGCCTGAACTAGCAGATAAATAAACAGCTTGTGCAAGGGAGTGGAATTAAATATCCAGCCACAGACATAAAGCCAATGCCTTACAAATGAGAATGCTTGGGTTCAGCTGCCAACAGCATCTACATGAAACTCCTTAAGTACTATACTCACTGGCCTCTTCAAATGCAGTTCTACCCACCTTAAGTGGTTCCTTCTAGTTTTGCTTCTGTATTAGGCATGATGAATGCATTGCAGGAACTCTACAGAAAAGTTTAACCTATAGAGAAGCCACAGAAACCTTGACTGGTTCATATAACCATGTTGACCAATTTTTTTCTGAATCTTAAATACTACTCACCTACATAAGCTTCCTCTTCAACTGGCAAACGCAGCGACATGCAAAGGTAAGTATCAGACTATATGGAAAGACAGAAAAAGTAGAATATATAAAAAGTTAGAGCTTTTTTTCTCCTTCAAAAGTTAAAAATACAAGAGGAAATGATCGTAACTTTGATTGTTTTGAAGTATAGTCAGAACTCTTTTCTAAATAAAAAAAAAATCTAGCTGAGAAAATGATAAAACACACTTTTCTTTTATTCCCTACCTGATAGTTCCTTTGGTTTATTCCCTACCTGATAGTACCTTTGGTTACTTTTTACCTGACCAGAGACCATACATGCTTATATGTATGACTAGAGATCATACATGTTTATATGAAATCCAACTATATTAATCAGTGAGAGATACTTTTTAATCGATACTTTTTGGCACTATATTGTTTTCGTTATGTTCAACCACATTATTAAGGCAGTTTAGAAGTAGTATTAAGCATGCATCACATATACAATAATATTCAGTTGTTTAAGTGAATGTTAAACATTCAGGTGAAGAGATGTTAGATTACACCTGAAGCAGTCAGCACTGTAATTCTGCAAGGAGACTAAGCAAGCAGGTATCCTTCTATCATAATAAGGAAAGGCAGGCATATTGTGAGAGGCGGTAAAGCATATACTGGCATATAAGCAATCAATCCATTTAAAAAAACTTTTCCATACAAATATTTGGAAATAAATATTTATTTTACCAAGTCAAAATCATCTGTATTATAAACTAAATATAATTCAAAACCTTTCTGAAGATCTATACTTTATGTATCGTATTTTTTGGAGTATAAGATGCACCCCCCCCCGTATAAGGTGTGTCTTATACACCAAATGTAGTCCTGCCTACCCACTGGCCGCCACCCTTTGGCCTCTGCCTCGCAGCAGTTACCTCCTTGCAAGCAAACAGCAAGAAAAAACAGCTCCTTTCTGCTTCAGTACAGCCTAATTAACACAAGTTGATTGGATCGGCCTCCCGACTCTCAACTGATTTGCTCTCAGCTGTTTTGCGCAGGGCTCTGCTGCTTGCTGCAAAGAGGTAAATTGCTGGAGCAGATTTTTTTTCCCCTTGTGCTAATCAAGCTACACTGAAAACAAAAATGAAAGTAAAGCAGGCTGTTTGCTGTTTGCTGCAACGAGGCAAACTTTGTCGGAGGCAGCGGGAGATTTCTTTTTCTTCTTTTCCTCACCAAAAAAGGTAGGTGCATCTTATATTCCAGTACGTCTTATACTCTGAAAAATACGGTATAGCCAGGTCAATAGTGCTTCAAGCAAAATATATCTTCTTAACCTATTATTTGTACTTAACTCCTTTTCTTACAGTACTAATGATTTCAAACTGTATATTCTAGGTACAGAGAATATATAAACTGGAAACCACTAATAGTGTCAGGAACCATGAAAATTAATCAATAGAATACTTTCTTTTTAAGTTAGTGCTGGGAAAATTATTCAAACCAGACATGGTTTAGCAAAAGCGTCTGTACACTAGAACGTGACAATCCTGAACTGATTATTTCAATTGTCTCAGAAGACATAGCCAGCAGTAATACATTACTACATTAGTTTTCTATAATACAGTAAACCTTTACTTCTAAACAAAGAAAATATTCAAGGAAAATAATTGATGGATAATAATAATAACAGTGGCAGCAGCAAGCTATTTCACAACTTTAACAGGCTGTTTGTTAAATATTACTGCAACTACCGTATATTCCGTAAGAGCTCTGTTAATACCAAAATAAATGGCAATTTATAAATCATGCTTCATAAAGTCTTATGATCCCTTACATTAAATATCTTTTAATAAATAATATTTTCCTTAGCAACATGAAATATATTTTTATAATTTAATTTCATAATTTTATATTCTCTATTGAACATTTTTAAATTATCTGAATCTTCAGATATTAAATTCCAATTTCCAAGTTTATTTTATATAATATACATTTCTTTGGTTAAAATAAACTTTTCCTGAGTTTGCTTACTTAAAAATATAAAAATCTAAAAATGTTGATAATATGCAAAAGTACATAATTCCTCTATTACTTTTCCTAGGCATACTTTCAGATATATTTATTTTATTTATTTAGCATATGGCTTTTCAGATATAAAAATATATGGACTGATCATATAATTGCAGTTCTTCATTATATTCTATTTCAGAGTGGTAACTCCAAGTAACTTATATGTTGTTTTCCGGTTTCCCAAAATGCATAAATAAACAATTTACTCCAATATAATTCTCCCTAATTCATCAATTCAAAGTAAATAATTTACATGAAGAGAGAGAACTTTAATGATTATACAAAGGCTCATTGCTCTTTATCTTTCAAACTGTCAGGGGCTGACAGTCATGCATGCTAATGGATACACTCCTATTAATACAAAAATAAATGAGCAATGAAAATGTCAATTGCTCTGCAATCTACTGTCATTATTTCATATCTTAGTCTACAAGCAAACATTAATGGCTTGGGAGTGGTTGCAAATAACATACAAGTTGAATTGCCTAATTTCTTTAAGACACAATCACCTAAATAATTAAAACTGAATAATGAAAATGGAAATTTTCTTTTCCTTACATTTTCCCCCCTGCATTCAGCATAAAAATTTGTTTTTAGCATCTGAAGATTGTTTTTAATGTCAAAAGATTAAATCATAGGTAATTCAAAGATGCTAATGTTACAGTTGTTTTAACATATTTTTTATATGGTTGCTACAAAGGCAGGCATTCTGAGTAGAAAGCTCCTTAAAAGGTCTAACAACTAAGAAAAAATAAATTATTGAAAATTCAAGACAAAGAGGCATTCTATAGGTATCTCAAATTATGGTTATGAATGCCGTATTCCCCCTCCCCCATCCCATAAATGATTGTTACAATTTCCTTTGTTCTACATGATGCTATAGATTTGGGAAAGAGGATTTATTTAGGTCTTATCACATCATCATCATCATCATCATCATCATCATCATCATCATCATCATCATCAATTTAGCTTATATAAACAGCATGTTTATTACCAAACTTACGTTTTCTGTGTATCATGAAAACTACATTATGGTCATGTACAATTTAAATTCAAGCATCCAATTTCATATATTATCTCCATATAAATCAGTTTCAAAGGGATTCATTTTCCAGTTATATACTGTATATGCCTTAAAATTATATTAGCTCTATACCCTAGATCACATCACAGGATAAAGCTGAAATGTAAAATGCAAATCATATGCTCTGAACTGACAGCAAAAAACTGTAATACAATTATAAGGTTGATGCAAGGAAATACTATTCTACCTTTCCTAAACCTACATTAAGATTTTCCTTATTCTTTAAGATATCACAATGTTCTAATTCTGTTCTAATTAATTCTGCAAGGAAATACTATTCTACCTTTCCTAAACCTACATTAAGATTTTCCTTATTCTTTAAGATATCACAATGTTCTAATTCTGTTCTAATTAATTCTGCAAGGAAATACTATTCTACCTTTCCTAAACCTACATTAAGATTTTCCTTATTCTTTAAGATATCACAATGTTCTAATTCTGTTCTAATTAATTCTGCAAGGAAATACTATTCTACCTTTCCTAAACCTACATTAAGATTTTCCTTATTCTTTAAGATATCACAATGTTCTAATTCTGTTCTAATTAATTATCCTTTCATTAATGCACCAGCATATTTATCAATCTGAATTCTGTCAACATTGCATAGAATATTGTAATAGATGCTGCATTTTTCAGTGTGGTATTACTTCTATTAAACCACAAAAATTAAACAAAGTCTACCTAGAAGGCTAAATATTTATTTATTTATTATTTATTTATTTATTTATTTATTTATTTATTTATTTATTTATTTATTTATTTATTTATTTATTTATTTATTTATTTATTTATTTATTTATTTATTTATTTATTTATTTATTTATTTATTTTATTTTATTTTATTTATTTATTTATTTATTTTAATTTTTATACCGCCCTTCTCCCAGGGTTCTCAGGGCGGTGCACAGCCAACAATAAAACATACCTATACACAAAATTTAAAAACAATTTAAAAACATATTAAATAATTCGGCCTCATTAAAAATAAAACAACCATTAAAATTCATGTTTAGGCCAGCCCAGCTTGTTGAAACAATAATATCTTGAGGGCATGGCGAAAGGTGTGTAGGTCAGGGATCATCTGTATCTCCGGGGGCAATTCGTTCCAGAGGGCAGGTGCCCCCACAGAGAAGGCTCTCCCCCTGGGGGTCACCAGTCAACATTGTTTGACCGACGGCACCCTGAGGAGTCCCTCTCTGTGGAAGCGTATTGGCCGATGGGAGGCTATCAGTAGCAGAAGGCGATCTTGTAAAAAGATGAAAGTCAGATTAAATCTTTAAAGGTTCATTTACAGAAGTCCCTTAAAGAGGTGTCCACAGGATCTGATGAAATGATAAAACCAAAATAATGATGCAAGCTCCATCCCTTGTAGAGATGTATATAATTCTGAACATCTAAATATTGCAGCTTTACAATATCAAGAATATCAATACACTGCAAAGGTTTCCCCATTCTATTGTCTTCATGTAAGGAAAGAATAGCAACTTTTGGGATGAAGGTTTGCCACAATCAGGATCTTTCTCTTTCCTTAAGTGACAGGATGAGAAAGAAATTTAATAAATTTGTTGAACTTGCTTCTCCTTCCATGTCACTGTGGCTAAGAAGTAGCAGAAAGCATTTAACATTTATATGTTCATCTGAAGTATACTTTGAATTAAACTCCAATCTATAATTAACCCCCAGTCTAATATGCTGTGGGTAACATGTAAATCACAATGCCATAGACTCCCACTTAATATTTATCAAGGTGATCCACTGGAGAGATGACTGACTTCCCATTTTCAACGGCAGCAGGAAATCAGCCATCCGGCAGCGGGAAATCAGCCATCCGTAGTGGATACTGGGAAGAATTAAAAAGGTTTGTTTTTGTTTCAAAAAAAAAAAAAACTTTTTTCTTCCTGTAGCCCTCCTTAACAATCACTTTTCCTGAAACCATTAGTATCAGAAAACCATTGCTCTGGAGCAGACTTGCTATGTGATCAAGGAATTAAACCTCCCAATTTCCTTTCATGCCAGCAGGGCTTTTTATAATCAATGTTTCTTACCGACAAAAAAATGAGAAAGCTTTATTGGTTTTCTCTTTCTCTCTCTCTCCAGGTGGCACTACTCAAGATTGCTTAGGAATATATTTGTAGGGCATAGCAAATTAAGAGTGAATGCAGGCTTGCAGAATGCTAAAAGATGGGGGCAGGCATGGAGCAGAATGTGAGCGTTTGAGGTACGATCACATAAAACTAAACGACGTAAGAACAAGTAGTCAACTGAGGGAAAGATAACATTCCAACGACTTTTTTTTTACTAAGAACATGTCAAAACATAATTATGGTGAGCATTAAATTATGTCAGTGCTTTGAAGATCCTTTAATGCTTGAAGACCTTTACAGGTTAGCCTCAACTTACAACTGAACCCCCCTCCTATTTCTGTTGATAAGCAAAACAGTGTTTAAGTGAGTTTTGCTCCTTTTTTGACCTTTCTTGTCACAGTTGATAAGTGAATCACTGCAGTTGTTAAGTTAGTAAAATGGCTGTTAAGTCAATCATTGCTTCCCTATTGATTTTGCTTGTCAGAAGGTCGCAAAAAGGTGATCACATGCATCCAGGGCACTGCAACTATCATAAATCCATGCCAGTTGCCAAGCCTTCGAATTTTGATCATGTGACCATGGAGATGCTACAAGTCATCTGTGTGAAAAATGGTCATAAGTAACTTTTTTCAGTGCTGTTGTAACTTTGAATGGTCACTAAATAAATAGTTGTAAATTGAAGATTACCTGTACTTCACTAGCTATTCTTCCTGAAAAATAAGAATGAACTAGCTGAGAAAGGCAATTCTTAAAAATAATTCTTAATTAGTCTTATCTCTCAAAGGTATCCAGCCAAAAAATAAGATATGCAACAGGAACGTTTCTTGAAAATAAACATGATTAAAAATAACTTATTTATTTATTGGTCTGATTTATATGCTGCCCTTCTCCGGAGACTCAGGGCAGCTTACAATGCGTTAAGCAATAGCCTTCATACTTTTGTATATACCTGCTTAGTAGGGCTTACGCCCCCCTCCAAGCGGTGTTCTTTTTTTATACAAAATCAGCTTATTGCCCCCACAATCCGGGTCCTCGTTTTACCTACCTCGGAAGGATGGAAGGCCGAGTCAACCTTCAGCCTGGTGAGGTTCAAACTTGCAGTAATTGCAGGCAGCTGGCAGCTAAGTGCTATTTAACAGTGCTTTAGTTCACTGCTCCACCAGTAACTTCTATTACTAATACTTAATTTACTGCACAATGCCATCTACCACAGCATATATTTATCATAATCCCTTACTTTATTAAAGGGCTGAGATTAGGGTAAATAATCTAGCAAAGGATGACATTCCCAGAAAAGTGCAATCTGTTTTGGGGTAATAAAGATGGCCACAACCACACTCTTTCAATCACTGCCTCTTATAAGACTCCTGTAAATCCTTCCACTCCTGAGAGGACCTGCCCTAATTACTCACAAGACTGCAGAATGTTAAAAAGTTAGCTCTAAAAAGAAAATCATAAATTGAGATCTCAGCTTTATTAAAATGAGACTTGTTATGTAATTCACATTTCAACTGGGCAACACATTCATTTAATACACCTGCAAATTCTCTTATGTTTCTATTTCTGGGAGGGAAAAAACTGCCTACAGTAAAGACCATTTTAGCTGAGTATTTGCTTTACATCTTTTTCTAGCCATTAGGTTGAAGCAGCTGGTTCTAATCATAGTTTCCAGGAAATGATTCCCAATAACTAGATCACTTGCCTTTCTTCTGTTCTGAATGAGCTAACTGCAATGACTCATATCTTCTATTGCTGAATGTTTTTTGTCACGAATTTAAGGTCCCTTGGGGACTGGGGGGGGGAGGGGAAAATAGGAGGAAATAATTTCTATTAAGACAATTAAACAAGCACTTCTGCAATGATTCACAATACAGTCCCATGTTACTGCATGTAATGCAGAACATATCTTTAGAACACACTTCTTACATGTGTGTTATTTGAAAGTTCTCTACACTATAAAACTCATTGTCCATGACATGGGAGGAAGAGTGAGCTAACCAAGACAAATAAGACTAACCAAGACATAAAAGGTTTATATATGATATAGATTTTCTAAGCACAGATTTGAATGTTGAATTATCTTCACAAACAATTTATTTTATATATAATTAACTCATGAAAGACATGTATGTGGTTAATGATCTTTAAGTCAGTCTTAACTGAATGGTGTATTGGTTCCATTATTTTAGTGTATTGCCTTATGAATATTTAGGAGAGGAAAATCACTGGAATTGGCTCAGTAACGGGGAATCAATTTATACAGCCTGATTTAATAATGATAGCGTTTGTACAAAGGCTATAATGTAAAAATATACTGCAAGTAAGTTTCCCAGCTGCTGCCAGATGTTATTGTTAAATCTCAAAATCCAATGATACATGCAATATTCCAGTTATTTCATCAGGATGTCACATGCTGCTAAATATTAGCTGCCAGTTTTGATCATCAGTGGTCATCATGTTTAGAATGACAGAGGACTAGATAAATCCTTGCACTTCCAGCATGTGTATTATATAGCTAAAGCTTACAGCTTCAGCCATCTGTTAAATTCAAGTCCCGAAGACAGAAAAGCTATTTCTATTCTGCTTATTGCTTGCAGAAATCTTTGAAACACAACCATAAAATCTAGTAACAAATTGTCAGTCCATTGGGTAGATCAGACCAGGAAACCAACTTCAAAGGAAAGCTACAACTGTTACTGAGATTGGTTAACCTGCAATATTTGCAAAAATCTTGCAAGTCTTCTTAAATTCCTCCTTCCCCTCCTCCTCTATTTAAAAGATTTATATAGCCTCCCATCTTATAACCAACTTTGGTCAGCTTCCAATCAAAGAATAAAACAAAATTATAATAAAACTGTAAAACTAAATGCATTAAGAACAACAAATCTGGTGCCATGTCATATAGTCACTTATCCCAGTATGGGGAGGAGGGAGGAGAAGAGGGAAAGCTGCTATAGAAAAGGCATGCTTAGTAGTTCAGTGAATTATAGAAGTCTCTCTCTCAGATACTTTGGAATATGACTTTGTCTTAAGTTTCAAAAAATATTCCAGCCCTTTTTGCTGGGCAATAGACTTTGCATGCCTCCATCATGATCATCTTCCTTATTCTCTTCATAAACACCGAGTTTTGTGAAATGTATTCATTAGCACAAGCATATTTTTTTTACTGTAGATTCTTCCACAAAAAATAGCAAATTAAAAAAAAAACCCACAGCACTAGTTTATGAAATTACATTCGTCAAAGTGGATTGGTGATGAACTTCTTGCTTCATAATTTTAAAATTTGCTTTGTATACCTTAACTCTAGAATTTGAGTTCTGTCTTCAAAAGCATACCATAGAAGTCTTTGACCTACCTCAGGTAGGACTCATGTACCCCTGATGAATTTACAAATTAATTGAAGCTGGCAGAACAAGGAGTTACAGACAGAACTAAGTTGACTACATCTATCCTTAGAAGTTTCTTTACGTGTTCTAAAGTAAATATTTAAAAAAGGGGAATATTCTAAATATAACTGCCAAGACAGATATTAAATCAACTGGTAGTAAAAACTATCAGTTGCTGCAACAGAGAACTTCTATTCTGTTTTCTGCATATGCACTAAAATGCTGTGTGAATTTAGAGTTTATGCTTGGTGTACTTCAGTCTTCAACTATGGCCTTTAAATATTTTTTAAACTGTTCTCACAAAAGACTTGTGTTTCACTTTTAGAAATAGAAATAGAATAACAGAGTTGGAAGGGATCTTGGAGATCTTCTAGTCCAACACCCTGCCCAGGCAGGAAACCCTACACCACTACAAAAATAATTTTATTATTATTTTTTAAATAATTCATTCCTCCTCCTCAGGAACCTCCACAGTGTTTCTCATAAAAACACTGTGAGGTATATTGGGCTGAGAGACAGAGTGGGCCAAAGTCACCCAGATAGCTTTCTGACCTAAGACAGGAATAGAATTCACGGACATCCAGTTTGTAGGCTGGTGCCTTAACCACTAGGCCAAACTGGCTTTCAGTTTCGGTTTGGTATAGCCTTCTGCATGAAACTAGCAACTCCTTTAGTTTCTATTCTTTCTCTACAGAGGTGACATTAGTAAAGATATCGGTTAATAAAATATGAGCCTGGGGGAAAAAAGGCATAAGAAAGAAACTAAAGATTGCCCAGTTTTGATTTTCTTTGGTATTAGAGAGAAGAAAAGAGAAAAGTTGTCAAGATTGGAATCAGTCCTTTGGGATAGGCCAGATCAGAAAAATAACCCCAAAATATACTAGCATTTTATTGATACAGGGTATTATAAAGAATATAATAACTGAAAGGTTTGTTTTAATTTCTTTCTCACACTTTTTTGTTTTCCTGAGCTATGCTCATGTTTTACTATCAGACACCACATATCTTTTCTGTACTCTACAGTTTGTCCAAATTCATATTACTATTGTGGACCACACAGATACAAAAAAAAAAAAGTTCACTTATTTCAGGAAATACTATTAGAAGATATAAACATCTAAGGGGCCAATCATGTAGGCTTTTCTAAACATGGCTGTTTATCAAAGAAGACAACTTCTGAACTGGTCAGTGAGACCTACAACATTGTATGTCCCCTGTATGTGTTCCAATCACTTTCCTAAAATAGTTTACATGTATGTTCACACTTAATTCTCCCTTGTTGTTGGCCCTCTAAGAAAGGCCAGGTCATGAAATAGATACCACAGGGATTCCAGGATTCCTACTTTATTGTGTAGAATACAACAGAATCTTAAAAGCATAAGATTTTTCTGTCCCATTTTATATTAAGCAAAATCAAGATAGGCTTATCTTGAGTTTCTTTGTCCTGTTTCCTTCTATCTCTTTATTTATATTTTAAGATGCCCAGAATCATTGTATTAGTAAAATGGGTGGCATAGAAATCCAATCAATCAATCAATCAATCTCTAGTCTGGGTAATCCCTTGTCCAAGTTCCTCCACAGCTTTTAACAGCTTTCTCTAAATCAGCACTAAATTCCTTAACATTTGTTTATTCAAAATTCTTTTGAACTGTATTTTCTTATTTAAGTCCTACCTACTCTTCACTATCATCTTTTACTACCAATTCAGTGTCCCTACACTCCCAAGACTGTTCCACTATGGCCAGCCTATGTCATATTTTTAACAGTCTCCCTTATTCCTTATAACTATCCCGTTAGCATAGCAGTATAATAGTTATCTGACATGTCATTGGTTTATCTAGTCAACTTTTCCAAGCTGTAAAAAGATGTTTGGTATTCATACATTTATGGATGATTTTTTTAAAGTTTCAATAATATTCACTATTAATATTCCCTTTAAAGAAGTATAAAACACATTTTTGCATCTCTATGCCCAATATTGTTATCTGATATGTGTTGGCTGGTTATGTGGGCATGCTCAATTACACAGCTGATGGGAAACATACTGTAATAATTGCCTCGAGCAAATATATCTTGCACAGAATTACTGTATAAAATGTTCAAAGTTTGTTATAAAGGGTTATACAATATAAATGTAGAATTGCTGAAAAGCCACCAAAAACAAACCTGTTCTTTTAATTAATATTATCATTTCTCTATTTTCAGTGACCCTAGAAAACAAACCCTGAAAGCAGCAACAGCAACTATGACAATAATCAGCTCCCTATGAAATCTGTCTTGAAGTCATTGCAAATGAGATGTACCAAATCATGCAACTCAACTCTTCATGATTTTATTTTCTGTAGATAAATAACGTATAAGTTAGTATTGTCCATATGTTCTTACCTCTTTAGGAGTCACTCCAGGCATACGAATGTCCAGTGCAAATTCTGATAAACCTAGTGGTACCAGCTGCCTGGTGCTACCAAGACATTCATTGGAATTAGATCTAGTAGCATCCTTATACCTAAAAATAGGAAATTTGAACGTTATAATGACATTTGTTATTTAAATGTATTTTTATTGGCTTATAAGATTTTTCAAGGTGTTCTATTAACTCCTGTTACTGTTTCCAAACTTCAAAAGTATCCCTTTTATAGCAAAATGAATTAGCCACCAGTTCACAGATGAAAAGGAGAAAGGTATAATTTGAGAGGATAGCTTACCAATTATTTAAATCCTGATCTGTTAGCTAATCAAGTTAACATTATAAATGTGCTAATAAATAAATTTTATGTTGCAATAATACATTAGCCAATTACAACACATTTATAAATAATGCATTAACTTAATACTAACATCTGTATGTTGCATTAGTGTAAGGTTTAAAAAGTCTAAGAAAAAGGTCTTGATTTTCAATTCACAATATATATATTAATCTCTTGTACTTCTAGCTTTTGTCTAATCAATTTAATCATAATTTTATATGGAATAGGGTAGAGACAGTAAATGAAAATATGTTTTCAAATCAATAATAACAGGTCCTTGATATGATGCAAAATATATACAGACCATACATATATGTACATTGCACATATAAGCATAATGTCTTGCAAGGGAGAAAAAAGGCTAATTTTGCTTTAATATTCATCCTGAAATTTCACCAGATACATTACAAAAGATTAAGCTAACAAGCTGTAGGTGGCCTGAAACCTTTAAAAGAGCTATTCAAACGCAAGAGGAAGAAAAGTCACCACACATTTCCATAAATAAATTATTCAACTACAGTTCAACTAATGGTATTACTGTGTTTTCCCTAAAATAAGACCCTGTCTTATATTTTTTGAACCCTAAAATAAGTGTTTGGCTTTATTTTCAGGGAAGTCTTATTATTTTGGGGCGTGTGGACCAAGACGGGACTCCTCTTGTCATCTTACCTAATTTCCAGCTCTGTCTCCCTAACCCTAACCAGAGGAAATAGTGGGGACTGGCTGCGCATGCATTTAAATATTTTCGGGGAGGGCTTATTTTCAGGGAAGGTTTATTTTTGGGGAAACGCGGTATAATAATGTACCAAGGAAAAGCAGCGAACATTTCAATGAACATTTCATGCATCTAGTTCAGCGATGGCTAACCTCATTGCCTTCATGTGCCAAAAGCAGGGAAAGCACCGGGGGGGTTGTACGCACATGTGCCCACACCCATAATTCAATGCCCCCTACACCCCACGCATGCACCCGCAACCCTCCCAGACTCCCCCCCTTCTTGCTTTTGGCACACAACGGCAAAAAGGTAACCAGTGGGCTCGGTAGACCCATTTTTCACCCTCTCCAGGCTCCAGGTTTTCTTGGAGCCTGGGGAGGGTGAAAACAGCCTTCCCCACCCCACTGGAGGCCCTCTGGAGGCTGGAAACAGCCCATTTCTTGACTTCCAGAAGGTCTGTTTTTCACTATCCCCAGGCTCCAGAGGCTTTCTTGGAGCCTGGGAAAAGCTAAAACTGCCTTCGCCACCCCAACCCCAGAGGCCCTCTGGAGGCTGGAAATGGCCTGTTTCCTGACTTCCGGTGGGCCCAGAAGGCCTGAAAATCAGATGGCGGGCGCCGAGTTAGGGCAATGCTTGTGTGCCCACAGATATGGCTCCGCGTGCCACCTGTGGCACACGTGCCATAGGTTCGCCGTCACAGATCTAGTGACTAGCATAAGCAACTAAATCCTTCAAATGAGTTTATTGTTGTTCACCATTAGAGGCTATTGTTTAAAACATGTAACACATTTATGAAAATTGATCCTGAAGTGAAGCTGCAAATACTGATAAATAACACAAAATGTGTCTAAACCACTTACCTCTTAAAGACAGAAAGAGGGCTTCTGAAAGCCCAACAGCTGTTTTGAAAAATAAGGAACAATATTAGCAAGTTGTTAACAAGGCCAGCCATGTCCACCCTGCTGTTCATGACCCTATTATGGCAGCAGGGAAAGGGCAGTGCAGCTTTATCGGCTGTGATCCTGACAATTAGACAGTGGCACAACTATCCATTTTCTTCTTCATTATGATGTTCTCTGCAGGCATCCTACAGCATTTGACAGACCATCTGTCTCAGAAGGTGATATTCTTTAAATCAGAAAGATGTGCCAATACTGTCTTGTCTTCATTCGAAGTGGCAGAAATTGGAGAAAAAATTGTAGGTGGTAGTAAAGAGATATTTCCTTTGGAGTACTTTTGCCTAATGAAAAGAAGGCAGGGATCACTGCTCCAGAGTTTTCTTAAGTCTGCGCTCAAATCTCCAGACTCTGTTGTCAGTCCATTCCACAATGATAAAAGCTCCTAGTGGCACGACAGAAAACCTAGGCCACTCATGATTCAAAACCTGTAAAAATAAAAGCCATGGATGACTAACATGTTATGTATTTGGTTCTTAGGAAATTGTTATTAAAGCTTTTTCAGACATTAGATATTTTACAAGTTTCATCTTATTTATTATTTATTTTATTTATTAGTTAGATTTATATGCTGCCCTTCTCCGGAGACTCAGGCGGCTTACAATGCATTAAGCAATAGCTTTCATACTTTTGTATATACTAAGCGGTGTTCTTTTTTATACAAAGTCAGCTTATTACTCCCACAATCCGGGTCCTCATTTCACCTACCTCGAAAGGATGGAAGGCTAAGTCAACTTTGAGCCTGATGAGATTTGAACTTGCAATAATTGCAGGCAGCTGGCAACTAAGTGCTACTTTAACAACACTTAGTCCACTGCACCACCAGGCTCTTGTCTCAACTCACAAAAAGTTTTACAAGCTTTGTTGACCTACTTCTTCAACTTTAAACATTACATAGCAATTTTCACAAGTCTGAGGTGTGAATATGTCTATCTGTTTGTGGTTACATCTATAAGTATATATAAACATTTTTTTTGTCAATGCTGTAGGCAAACATAGCAATATTAGTCTATCAAATTCCTCCAAGCATTCAAGTGACAGGATTTATAAAACTAAAGTGCACTCAGCTCTAGCTCTCTTCTTCAGAGAAATCTGTATGCTGAATTTGAAATGAAGCATATCTTCCCAAACCTTTTCTATTTTTGTACAGTTTAGAGCATAGAGGTGCTTAATATCCTACATATAATATTTTAAAAAAATAAAATTTAAGAAAAATATGTGAGGTGTCTTTTCTTCCAATCTAGAAACTAAAAAAACAGGCAGCATATAGCTATAATGTCTTACAGATTTTTAGGCTATAATTGTGGAAATGCTTTCAGCAAATTAAGCTGCAGGAGCTGAGCATCTCTAGTTTCTAAATATCCATTATTTTCTTTATATATCCCTTGGCCCATTTCATTTCAATTTATGATATAATATATTTATACTTTGCTGTTATTTCTACTACAGCAATTACTTGGCACTCAAAAAAGCTAACGTATATTATTCCTAGAAAAACAGAAATATTCAAAATAGCTAGTATTTAATACCATCTCAATTTTATGTAAAATATTTTATTAACTGTCCAATTAGAATTATAAACATGATCTTAAAATGTGCTTTCCATGTTCATAGTTATATCATCTGATGATTATATACTCAATTTTAACTAACAAATAGCATATTAAAAACACAAACATAATGTGCAAAATATTTTTAAAAAAACCACACACCAAGGTTAAGTTTCATTAACAGTGTTTTTATTATTTATGAAATGTCTAAATTATATTAAGCAACAGGCTGAACAAGTAGTAACAAATATTTTTCAGGAAAACTCTCTTTGAGAAATGAAATAGAAAAGAATAAAAGGAAACAAGAGAAAATAAGGAATATAATCACAAAATTACATGGTGCTTTTGGTTAATTAGATGTGTGCTTTGGCTTTGTTTTGTGCTAAGACATGCTTCTGACAGAAACATCAAATAACAGAAGAAACAGGAATAAAGTCAAGCAGAAAGTCTAGACAACTATTTTGATTTTTTAGAAGTCAACACTGCACATTAAGGGCTGAGTAAGCACTAAGAGGAAAGACATCTGAAATAGAGCCCCAGGGCTCTGCCAGTCCTTTGAAAAAGGTGCTTCTTAATACACGGAAGAGTGTACCAAGCATCTCTTTCTGAATCATTTTACTGCACTGGAAGCTGCTCTAGGCTGTTTCTGCATACACGTGCATGGCTAGCCATTTTGCTTTGCATCTTTCCCAGCAAAACAAAGTGACATCACTTTTAATATACTTGTGCAGACAATATTTCAGCTTCAGGAATAAAAAAAAAAACAATTACCCCTAAATGAATTTTATCAGGTTTTCTTCCATCATTTGTTTCTGGCTACTGTTTTCAGATATGCTTCTGCAACAGTTTGTTCACGTTTGGAAGTATATATAGCTAGTCCACATCCTTTCCATTTACATTAATTAGGAAGTCAGTTCCAATAAATTCTACATCAACTTACCACTTTAATAGTACGCATTTGTTTCTTTAAGGAAGTTTCCTAAATATATGAATTTCTATATGTCACTTTTGAGTCACAAACTGCACTGCAAACCACAAAGCTGGACTCTGTTCCAAACTTCCTTTTAATTTGAAAATTTAACTTGGGAAGTGTGCATTAGAGTCCCTCTTTGAAGGAGATGAATGGTATAGACTGTGAGAAGGAAGGAAGGAAGGAAGGAAGGAAGGAAGGAAGGAAGGAAGGAAGGAAGGAAGGAAGGAAGGAAGTTTAGAAATGGTCTTCCCTAGGCCTATTTATACACCCCACCTTGCGTATACATTTTTGATCCCTTCCCAATCACTCCAAAATACATGAAATGTTCACTTATGGAGATGAAACTAACACTGACTTTTAAAAGCATATTTCCTGCTTATTGGTGCACTGTAAACCTGTAACCTTTAATTTCTCTTGAGAGAATTCCAGAGTGCGCAAAGAGCCTTTGAATGGTTATGCAGTGTAGCAGACTGCCCATATAGTAAAAGTAATAAAATTATACTGCTATGTGCGTGTTATATTCCATTGCCCAAACCATACATATTCAAGAACTGATCCATCTAAAAAGAGCACAATACTGATTAACAAGGCAGCAAGACTTTCATGACATATTTTAGTTTTAGCAGACCACAATGAAATCACTCAAGTATGACATACATGTCAAAAAGTAATGGAGTTATGTTTTGCTTTTCAATATATTGCTAACGAAACTGGCAACGTGGCTCTATGAAAGTAATACATTTTAGTTAGTTGAAAGTATCCTTAAAGAATTATGTAGTTAATGCTATATAAAATATAACTTACTGTGTTTCCCCAAAAATAAGACCCTGTCTTATATTTTTTTGAACCCTGAAATAAGCACTTGACCTTATTGCCATGCGCTCAAAAGCCCGATTGGGCTTATTACCAGAGAATGTTTTATTTTTGGGGACACAGGGTAATACTTAAATCATCAACATATGAAATGTTTAGTGCTGCTAGCGTTTAGTACTCTGAAGGCCCAACTATATCTTAGTATTATCAAAACACTTAGGCTATTATTGCCAGAAATAATTTGTAACAAATAGTTTGACTGTTAAGTTTCTGCAGAGAATGATGGGAAGGAGTCTAATATTTTCTAAAAAAAGGTATTTCTCCTCTCAGACTGATATTATTAATATGCATGCCTACCCTGCATGTGTAACCCTTCGATTTGATAAAATTTTGAAAAGAAAATTTAAACAAGAAATTAATTTATACAAAGAATGTGCATATTTCTGAAGAGTCCAAATGTTGTCTTTCAAAATTCTAAAAATAAGCAGGAAGTACGTAATGACATCTGACATTCTTTTCTCTTACTTAATAGAGAATTCTCGAGCAGAGAATTGTTCCCTCTCATAAAACCCAGTATATATGAAATTGTAAAAATTTCCAGTGTCATCATCAGCAAAAAGTTTTTTTCAATCTATCTCTGTTTCTATTGTTCTTCCTGTGAGTTGAGAGTGCAAACCTTAGTCAGAGCTAGTGCAGATTTATATTCTGAGAATGTTTATTGGAAAACCGAGCCTGTGTAGCGTAGGGGGCTAATGCCTCCTACTAAAGGCAGCAATTAACACCAGCTGCCTGTAATTTCTCTGAGTTCAATCCTAGCCAGGCTCAAGGTCGACTCAGCCTTCCATCCTTTCTAAGGTGGGTAAATTGAGGACCCAGTTTGTGGGGGCAATAAGCTGACTTTGTATAAATATACAAAAGTATGAAGGCTATTGCTTAATGCACTGTAAGCTGCCCTGAGTCTCCGGAGAAGGGCGGCATAGAAATCAAATTAAAAAAAAAAAATAGGTTATGAAAAGTTAAAATAGGCTTTTAACTTTCATAGTACGGTATTCTGGAAGCACAAAGCAGGACACAACCATGAAAGCTTAGCACCACATGTACTTTCTAGTTCTTCATTTGCAATTTACTATTCATTATTCATATATTTTCTTAGAAAATGTCACAGTCATACAGATTTCCCAGTAGGACGAAGATTATGCAGATGAAATCTTGTATCACACAATATATTTCCACTAGCACAGTGAAACATTCTTCTCCTATGTAGGAGCTCCTATGTAACATACTAAAATCTTGCATGGGTAGAAAGATCTTATTGAGAATCTGGGGGTCTGGATCCATGCTTTTACATTATGAGGTAAATATGTTTCCTCTGATGAAACATAATGGTAGAATTTCCTGTCAACAAAACCAACAGTGTTATAACCAGAAGTATAACAGGTGTATAAAACAGAGATTGTTACACAATTACAACTCAGACAATAGCCTTGATTATGAACTTTCTAGTGGTTGAGATACAGGTAGTCCTCGATTTACGACCACAATTGAGCCCAAAATTTCTGTTGCTAAGCGAGACATTTGTTAAGTGAATTTTGTCCCATTTTATGACTTTTCTTGCCACATTTGTTAAGTGAATCATTGCGGTTGTTAACTCAGTTGTTAAGTAAATCTGGCTTTCCCTTTCGCTTGACTCTGTCAGAAGATAGCAAAAGTGGATTGCATGACCCCAGGACACTGCAAAGGTCGTAAATATGAGTCAGTTACCAAGTGTCTGAATTTTGATCACATGACCATGGGGATACTCTAATAGTTATAAGTGTGAAAAATGGTCATAAGTCACTTTCTTCAGTGATGTTGTAACTTTGAATGGTCACTAAATGAATTGTTGTGAATGGGGTTTTATCTGCATTGGTTTCCCTCCATTTCCTGCAGGAAATAGGCACAAGCTATAAGGGATAAGTTCCGTTTGAAGTAATACCATCTGGAAATTTTATTATGAGAAAAGTTCCACTTCTGCAGAGAAATGCTAGTTCATTTTAAATGTAGCTCTGTAAGTCTAATTTTAATATTACACAAAAGGCTTTCGCAAAGTACTATAGAAACTGATTGTTTAGAAAACAGCATTGTGAGAAAATGAAGCCTTCATACTATAAAAAAGAGAGAAGCACTAATCAAATCAAAGATATGTTCCATGAACTTTTTATCTCAAATAATGCAGTGAATGAAGGATTTTAAATGGAAAGTTTCTTTTACCAATCTTCCATAGCACAAAGCAATTACACTGTTGAAAAATCTGAAATATAGCACTCCACTGGCCTAACACACGAGATAAATACCCATGAATGCATCCGTTTGATTGGAAGACAAATGACTGGGGAAATATCACAAATTTAGTTAGTTTACATAAGAACACAGCTGAAACAATAAAATTGTTCCAAACATATTCCACGGTATGTTGTAAATCTCACTTGTAGCAAAAAAAAATTTTTAAAGCAGAAATACATTAAGGAAGAGGATAGCACTACAGCTAATTACCTGGTCTGCAAAACTCCAGATAACCAGTGGATGGCAACAAAAATGTTATACAACATAAAATGTGTGTTGACATCTTATGGTAATAAGATTTTTGCAGGCAAGATATGATAGACCTACTAAAACAAACATTGTTCTATAACTACTAGAAGAAGAGTACATTAGTTCTCTTAATGCCAGTTCTTTGAATCTGAAAAGCTGATTATGATTAGACTAAACATAGGCTATGAAAATATTTGAAAAAACAGAGTTAATGTTTTTATTTATCTATTTTTAAAAAAATGATGAGTGATAGAATTAATAATTGAAAAAAGGATGAACTGAGATATTTCTGGAATAAAGGGACAGAAGATTATGGGTTTGTTAATATCTGTTGAAAAGAAGGCCAGAAATCATCTACTTTAGTTTCTTTAGTTATTTCTTTAGTTCTTTAGTTATTTTTGTTTTCTTTTGCACTTGATTATATTTTACTTTCTTTTCTCTTTCCTTTTTTTATTAGACTTATTTTGTACTAATGAAAAAAGTATTTAATAAAAAGAATTATGATATTAAGAAAGTTTTACTGTTCTTTCTTTCTATTGTCAGACTTTATTATGAGGAGATCATTCTGACTGATTTATAAAGCAAGACAACAATACATTAGGAAAAATTCAGATGTTCGGATGACTAAATAAAAAGAGTTGAATAAATAGTCTCTGGATACTCTGGGTCAACAAGGGGAAGATTCAACTGTTTTCCCACATGCTAGTAATTGTAGTACAACGGGGAACAGAAAAACATTTTCATGCATGCCCATCAAGATAGTAGAACATGCCAAATAGCCTGAATTTAGTGGATAGATGGTCTCCAAGGTAAGTCACTCTGTTTGCTTTCTTCTGTGCAGAAACTAGCCCAAGATCCTTACCAGTCATGCAATGGTTTTTCTGAAGGTAAGTCACTTTTAATATTACATATTGCAAGGTTTAAAGAATGCCCACTAATTTATATTGAGAAAGTGATTGTACCATACAAAGTCCGAAAAAAATCTAGACAGTTACTAGGTGGCAGCAGTGAATCAGAGTCCCTAACCCAGATATATAATAAATAGGCTTTGACCACAAAAAAGAGCATAACGTAACTTCCCAGAACAAGATGACACTGAATTATTGTACCTGGCTAGGGACATTGTACTCTCGATTGCTTATTCTGTATACTTAGATAATGGTATTTAATGGTGCTTGAAAACAATGCTGAAATTTAACTCAATGCACACAGAAAAAAAAGTCCACATCATTTCAGAAACATTTTGCACTTAATTATGAATTTTATTGAAGCTACAGAACTTTGCATTAGCATTACCTTGTGCTTTTGTGTATTTTACAGAACTTTATAATTCATATACAAGTAGTCCTCAACTTACAATAATTCATTCAGTGACTGTTCGAAGTTATAGCAGCACTGAAAAAAAGTGACTTATGACTATTTTTCACTCTTATAACCATGGCAGCAATTTACATTTGGATGCTTGGCAACTGGTTCATATTTAAGACAGTTGCAGTGTCCCGGGGTCATGTGATCACCTTTTGTGACCTTCTGACAAGCAAAGTCATTGAGCCTGGATAGCTCAGCAGACTAAAAGCATTGTGATTAACACCAGCTGTCTGCAATTACTGTAAGTTTGAATCTCACCAGGCTCAAGGTTGACTCACCCTTCCATCCTTTCTAAGGTAGGTAAAATGAGGACCCAGTTTGGGGGGGGGGGGCAATAAGCTGACTTTGTATAAATATATAAAAGTATGAAGGCTATTGCTTAATACATTGTAAGCAGCCCTGAATCTCCGGAGAAGGGCGGCATATAAATCAAATTAAAAAATAAAATAAAATAAAATAAAATAAAATAAAATAAAATAAAATAAAATAAAATAAAATAAAATAAAATAAAATAAAATAAAATAAAATAAAATAAAATAAAATAAAATAAAATAAAATAAAATAAAAAAAATAAAATAAAATAAAATAAAATAATAAAATAAAATAAAAAAATAAAATAATGAAATGAAATGAAATGAAATGAAATGAAAGGAAGCCAGATTCACTTAGCAACCGCGTTATTAATTTAACAACTTCAGTGATTCACTTAACAAATGTGGCAAGAAAAGTCGTAAAATAGGACAAAATTCACTTAACAACATAAATTTTGAGTTCAATTATGTTTGTAAACTGGGAACTACCTGTAAATGTATTTACATTCTGATAATGAGATCAAAGCTTTCTTTTATATTTGGAGCAGAAATACAACAGGTTCTATTTTTAAATATTCTGAGCTGCTTCTGTAACCAAATTAAGACCTAGTTCCTCTTCAAGACCATGTTTCTTCTATTCATTCCACATATCAAATCTCCTATGAAAAAGGTAATCATAATTAAATTATATGGAGAAGAAAGAAAATCTAAAAGTCATAAATTTGGGGATGCTTGAAGATAGGCTAAGGTTGTTTACAACCTTGTAAGTACCCTAATAAGTACTTATACAAGAGGAATGGTTTGGCACGGATGTACCTGTGGCCTGGCCATTGTGTAGGTGGGTAGACAGATGGTCCAGGACAGAGTTTTTCAGGAAATGCTGGACCCACAAGTTGATAAATGCTTGGGATTTGTTGCTGTCTGGATGACTGGATCAGTAGATCTCTATCAGAACTTGTTCTTGCTTTTTTGTGGTTGCCGAGTACAGAATGAAAATGTGGCAGAGTAATGATATTGGATATCACACAGGTATAGGAGATAGGTCAGGGTTGAATTAGCATATTATTCCCAGAGAGGGACATGCTTTTCAATTTGATTATCTTACTGTTGGCTAAAAATGTTTTGTTTTGTAATCTTTCAAGATTTTATTATTGGTTTGTTTTTGTATGTATACTAAAAATTTTATTGACAGTATTTGGTATGTTTATTTCTTGATAATACATAGCCCAAAGAAATAACTGGTTTTGTTAGATGAAGATTGTATTATATTTTTATTTGGGGGGGGGGGGCAGAGTGTCACAGCACCCAGAAGTCTGAGAAATCTGGAGTTTGGTATTCGGAAACACAGAAGCCAAGGAGCACAAATTCAGTAGGGATACTGCTGTTCTCATTTATAACATTGTGGTTGCTTTTCCTATAAAGAAGAAAGAAGGAAGGCAAGAAGGAAGAAACAGACTAATTTAGGATTTGGTCATTTCTCACATTTATGACAAAAAGAGAATCAGCAATGTTAATAGCAGGCAAAACTGCTACCAAGCTGTCATAGTGATTTGGACCTTTGTGCAAGTCAATGTTCTGAAAATCTAGCAAAGGGTATGCATATTGTCTTAAGTTCTAGAGGAAATATGGAATATACAAATAACAATGTATTTTGTTTCCTCTTCCAGTGGACTCTTTATGCTACTAATTTTAAAAATCATAATATAACTTTTAGACATCAGAATACCCCAATGTCATTAATTTTATTATCTTTAATCATTGACTTCTGCAAAATTATCTTACCCGTGATTTTATCACTCAAACTGATATTTCCAAAGTATAAAGAACACATATAAAGACATTTCCATCTGATTCACAACATTAATAATTTAAACTTGTATGCTGCCCTACATTCTGGGTGAATAAATAAATACCTTTTTGTAGATGATTACTGAAACAATGTAACAAGACTGCAATTCACATAAATAGTTTGATGAAGTGTTAATAATTTATGCAAGGCCTTGCCTAAATAAAACATTTCCATACATGACCTGTTACACATGTTTTTTGCCAATAGGAACAAGGGGAAATGAGAAGCCAGAGTCTGCAGCAAGGGTGTCAAACTGGCAGCTCGTGGGCCAGATGCATCTCATGCATCCCAGCTCCACGAATGGGAAAAATATTCCACCCACCAGTTCCACAAATGGGTAAACTGGCCACACCCACCCCAACTCCATGAATGGGAAAAAGATTGCGAAACATCACATGGCGGCAATGTGATGTGGCGAGTTTGACACCTGTGGTCTACAGAGTATCAGCACTTTACACACACTTTGTTTATAATACTTTTTATAACCTAAATATTCAGATCAAGAAATCTTTCCCAAACCTGGTGTCTTACAGACTTCATTATTTCCCAATGAAATAGCATTCAGTAATAATGTAGGCTCACACATTTGGAGGATACCAATTTTTGGGGGAAAAATGGGCCTTCAAGTTAGCCTGGGGTCCTTGCATTTAGACAAACGCATGCAGTTTTCTTGGCATCATTTTTCAGAAGTGCTTCACCATTGCTTTCTTCTAAGAGATGAGAAGAAATGACTGGCCCAAAATTATCTAGTTGATTCCATGCCAAAGGCAGAACTGGAACTCATGGTTCTGGAGTTCTGCCCAGTGCTTTTAACTTTTAAACTTTTTTAAGCCTCTATATTCTTAAATGGGAATAAATCCTATTAAACTCAGTGACACTTCTGTCTGAGTATTTATGCCTCCGATTCCACTATAAGGCAGACAAAGACGGTCTCTACCTTCTAGGTTTATTACTTTGCAGTTCATGCATGTTATTAATATTTTTATTAAACAAACTGGTTTCCTCAGCATGCTTAGTAATCAGTAAAGCTGTTTTATACCATGTTTCGGCCTGCTGGTACAATTAATATATTTTGCTTCTACGACAATGCTTTTATACACGCATAAATATGGTACAAATGAAATTCATGGTTATTATTCAGACATACATGGACATTTTCTAAGAATTAGCAACAATAGCAACAATACGTAGCCAATAAAATCAATAAATCAATTACAGCAAATCTGTTCAAAATCCTGAACAGAAGAGTGTTAAAGACTATTAAAAGCAGTTTATTAAAATGAATCTGACACATTTGGGGTTTGAAATGCTTTGTTGTGATTTCTAACTGCTTCTTCTGCAATCTCTTAGACTGTGAATCTAACTCACAGAAAAATCAGCAGTTACCACATTATTGTTAAATGGAAGTATTTGCATCAGGGGCAAATACTTCCATTTAACAATAACACAGACAAAGACTGTGTAGCCTTTGTCACAGCAAATGATTAAGCACTATATCTAGTAGTTGCATTTTTTCTTCTTGATGTCTTTATTGTTAATTCTTAGAATACTTTTTAGAACATTTTCAATAGGAAACGGGAGGAAAGCATGCTACATATTTGATTAACTAAACCGGACAGTATGCAGTGTCCAGTTAAACATAGAACTCAAGCTGCTTTTTTCTAAGATACCATGTTCATAATTCTTCTGGGAACTTCTCAGATCCAGAGCCTAAACATCCAAATCTGAGAATAGAATGCTATTTACACTATAGCCAGAGCAGTAGGAGTTCCATTTGCATTGCCGTTCGCACTCAGCCCATTTAACAGTTGAAGCGAAGAGAAAAACATTTTTCATGGTTGTAAATGAAGAATCACTAAGGGCTTTATTTTTGCATAAACTTTCATGCAGACATGAACACAGTGTCTCAAACAATTGGAAGATAGATACTGTACAGCTGAATCCCATTGTAAAGTTTTGTAGCACTTTCATTTTTTTAACCAAAAACATATAAAAGACCAGTGCTGAGTAATTTTCAATACCCCTTTCTAAAAGAACTAATTTTTACCAGCTGGGCCACTTAAGCAAGTGCTCCAATGTAAGTAGTGTTTCATTGTTACATAACCCAGAAATTCATTGTATATTATATATTTATTGTGTGTAAGTATATTTTCCATTATATCATTTTAGTTTATTTTTATTTATTTTAAATACACAACATGTCACAGCTATCAAAATAAAACAACAGGCTGCTGTGTACAACTGCAGCCCTATGTTTCATCGTGGTATTTGCCACAATACCTAGAAAACATAAAAGGTAAGCTAGCTAGAAAGTGACTGGTAACACCACAGGTTAAATGTGGCTGGAAGCTAGAGATTATGGGTATGAAATCCTCTGTCTGCTGTATGCTCAGTTTCTGTATCGAAGTCTTTTACTCTCATCAGTTGCCACCTGGGAAATGAGTGTTTTAACGGTTGATTGCACTCAGGACAGATTCAGAATTCCAATGGGTCAACTTCTCTCCCAAGATTATGGACTTCAGGGTCAACTAAACAGCTAAGCAGTCATACAGAAATAATGTATTGGCAAGTATGCTTTATAGACGTTTAAGCACTATAACATTTCAGCTCTCTCGAAGTAAAGTTACATATACATCTTCACAAGGCATGAAAGCTTTGCAGTCTTTTTCTCTCATTCACTACTCATGCAGAAAGTGAATTCAAAGAACAATTTAACAAGTGGTAGGTAGCATATGGTACCATGGCATTATTTGGAAAGCCAACCATTTGCATAATTTTGTGCTAAGCAGTTTACTCCAATGTTAAAATGAGCACAGAAAATGCAGTAAAATGCACCATGCCTACTTGATAAATGATCATCTATATTTATCTTTTTTGCCTCATTTGTGATTTGAGACTCCCTGGCTGATGCTTTTTCTCAACCCACCGTATTGAAAAATAAAATAAAACAACTTCGCCCTCTCCCCTTTCATTAGATAAGACTCCCATGAGAAAATAAATCAATTTGTACCCTGAATAAAGCTCTGGGTGACTTTGGGCCAATCACTCTTGTGGAAACAAAATTAGGAAAGATGTTATTCATGCATGCTAAGTTCTCACAGAAAATATGGGATATAAATTCAATGACGAAATAAACTGTGAAAACACCCTGGACCAATTACTCTCTTGCTGTTGCCTATCAGTGGTAGAATTTCTTCCCAATGGTACTGAAAAAACAAAAACATTTTTTTAAAAAATACTTGGGCTACCAAGTCTTTTATGTTTCCATGTCAATGGCATGTAAAAACTTTGTGGTACGCTTAGAAGCACCCAGCCTGGATTGTTATAAAAATGAATTGTGTAAGAGGGCTTCAGTTTTGCAAGTTATTCTGTAACAAAACTATCAGATTTTTAGAAATCTGGTTTCTAAAAAGGTTAATGTTCTTGCTATATATAATTCTATCCAAACATAGAGCTTTGAATAGGCTGGGAGTACAGAATGCCCATCATCTTCCATTTGTCCTTTTAAAAATGCCTGAAAAGAGTAAAACAAAAATGCACTACATATGTTCTCCTCGAGATCTGTCTCTATAGGTAACTACTAAAATATTGAACAATCTTTAGCTTCAGGGAAGAATGAGCACAAAGCTATTTACGTGAAGTGGCTTCACTGAACTGTATGCTTTTTATGTGGCGGGGGGGGGGAACCCTCCTTAAAACGGATCCAAAACTAATGTGGTCACCACAACGAGATCAATGTACATTATTCTAAGAAACACTTAAACCAACTTGTCTGATGCAAAGTCAGCCATCCCCCCCCCCTCAGGTTGCTAGCACCCCACAGTAAAAGCTAAGAAAAGAAATAGGAAACAAAGCCACAGTGTGTTATTGAAAGTGTATTGAAACAGTTGGCATCTTCTCGGAATTTGCTCAGGAAAGCTTCAAGTTCATAGCAGAGAAGGGAATAAGGAACTGATATCTACCCTGCTCAATGATTGGTGAGAAATAATGTCCCAACGGGCATCTAAAAGCATTAATTATCCAGGTGCTCACATACAATCTTATAGTAGAAAAGAGAAACTGCTATTCTAGTGTACAATCCATTGTTGTACTATCAATATTTTCAGAAAAAGAGGTTGCTTCTCTAAATTACATAAGATACATTAATTTTGCTCACTGCCAACAAATACATTTAATAATAGTTTCATGAAAAAAAGTTAATTCCATCAGTGATGAAATCCAAATTTTTTTACTACCGGTTCTGTGGGCATGGCTTGGTGGGCGTGGTGTGGCTTGGTGGTGTGACAGGGGAAGGATACTGCAAAATCCCATTCCCTCCCTATTCCTGAGGGAAGGATATTGCAAAATCTCCATTTCCACCCCACTCTGGGGCAAACCAGAGGTTGTATTTGCCAGTTCTCCAAACTGCTCAAAATTTCTACTACTGGTTCTCCAGAACCTGTCAGAACCTGCTGGATTTCACCCTGAATTCTATTCATTTTATTACTTTACTTTACTTTACTTTATTTGGATTTATATACCGCCCTTCTCCTTACGGACTCAGGGCGGTGTACAGCCAATTAAAAAACAAACATACAAAAGTTAAAAATTTCCTAAAATAACAATACAAATGGCCATAGAATTAAAACTAACTTCATATTAAAATAAATTCTAAAATGATAAAATACTATAGGAATCAGGCTAAGCCGGCGAGCTGAAAGAGATGGGTTTTTAAAGCCCGCCGGAAGGTCGGGAGGTCAGAGATTGTTCTTAACTCTGGAGGCAGATCATTCCAGAGGGTGGGTGCTGCCACAGAGAAGGCTCTCCCCCTGGGGGTCGCCAGGCGGCATTGTCTGGCTGACGGCACCCTGAGGAGGCCCTCTCTGTGGGAGCGAACCGGCCGGTGGGAGGCAATTGGCGGCAGAAGGCGGTCCCGTAAGTACCCTGGCCCTAAGCCATGGAGAGCTTTAAAGGTGGTTACCAACACCTTGAAACGCACCCGAAAGTCCACCGGCAGCCAATGCAGCTCGCGCAGGAGAGGTGTCACGTGGGAGCGTCCCGTCGCTCCCATAATCCCTCGCGCGGCCGCATTCTGCACCAGTTGGAGCCTCCAGGTGCATCCCAAGGGGAGCCCCATGTAGAGAGCATTACAGTAGTCCAGACGGGAAGTGACAAGAGCGTGAGTGACCGTGCGTAGGGAGTCCCGATCTAGAAAGGGGCGCAACTGGCGAATCAGGCGGACCTGATAAAAAGCCCCCCTGGCCACGGCCGTCGTATGATCCTCTAAAGACAGCTGTGAGTCCAGGAGGACGCCCAAGTTGCGGACCCTTTCTGTGGGGGCCAATGACTCGCCCCCAATAACCAGCGATGGAGTCAGCTGGCTATATCGGGACGCCGGCAGCCACAGCCACTCGGTCTTGGAGGGGTTGAGTCGAAGCCTGTTTCTCCCCATCCAGACCCGCACAGCTTCAAGGCACTGGGACATCACTTCCACGGCATCGTTGGGGTGGTCTGGGGTGGAGATGTACAGCTGAGTATCATCAGCGTACTGATGGAACTCCACCCCAAAACCACGGATGATCTCACCCAGCGGCTTCACATAAATGTTGAACAGGAGGGGCGAGAGGACCGACCCTTGTGGCACCCCACATACCAGGCGCCTCGGGGTTGACCGCTGCCCCCCTGTCAACATAGATTGCGACCGGTCGGAGAGGTAGGAGGAGAACCACCGTAAGACGGTGCCCCCCACCCCCAGTCCCTCCAACCGGCGCAATATGATACCATGGTCGATGGTATCAAAAGCCGCTGAGAGGTCTAACAGCACCAGGATAGAAGAGTACCCCCTACCCCGGGCCCTCCAGAGATCATCCACCAACGCGACCAATGCTGTTTCGGTGCTGTACCCAGACCTGAAGCCAGACTGGAGCGGATCTAAATAGATATTAAAATCTATCAAGAATCACATATAAAATACACTTACAGTACACAACAACTCTCTAAGGGAGATGGGCAGTTCAGAAATGTGACAAACAAAAAAACTTATATAAGCAATAATGTAGCAAATAACATAAGCAGCCAAACAGCAGCAAGACTGAAAGATATTAAATAAAGCTAAGCTTTATACCTTAAAAGCCTATCAAAGTGAAAATACATAGTGCTACCACTCTGGAGTTTTCATTTTAATGGCAGCACAAATCTCACATCTGAACTTTCAGGAACAAAAGCAAAATATTTGTTCATAAATCTCCTTGATAATCTGCTTATGCCTTCATGGTTATTTTGCACTAACTATATGTATGGTTAAAATAATGTGGGATGCAGCTATATTTGTATCTCCAAAAACAGGGCAATATACCTAGGGATGCAGTTCATTGGAAGGTTTTGTTCAGATCTTTGTTAGGGTCAGCTATCAAACTTTTATTCAAAGAAGCAGGATTGCTGCATTTAAATTCTAATCCCTGTGGGTTCTCTAGGTCACAAAATCTCTCTCAGTCAACAATATATAAACATTGCCTGTATTTAACAGGCAGGTTTTTGAGTGGGATGAAAAACAAATGCTTTTTGGATTTTAGATTCCTGAAAATCCCGCCTTCTCGATCAATAGCAAAAAACAAAAAAACAAAAACCACCCTCCTTTCTTCCTGTTTTCCACAATAAAAAAATGTTGATTTAAAATACAAATGGAGCACACAGGCACAGCTCTCAAAACTTTTTTTTTTCAGAACATCAACCTGGCACACTCCTGTCTACTACACTGTGCCTTCAACATTACATATAATATTCTTGTCGAGGTACAGCTTTAAATGCTGGAAATCGGTTAAACAATACAGTTCATTTGGCAACATGTCTTTCCAACAAAACATTCTAAAAATGTTTGTCTGCAGAAAGGACTGTCCTTGAGGGCTGTGCAAATCCTTCATAACATGCTTCAAAATGTGGGGCTGTAAGAACAAAGCACTCTTTTCAAATTGTTAAAGGAGCCAATCTTTTCTTTTAGCTGCTTCAGAAGCTGCTTCCAGCTGTCTTTTCTTACATCTTCAGGCACCCATATGGAGAAGCAACTTTCAAAGCTGTCCTGTAAGTCTGAAAAAAGTTGTGATAGTTTAACCATTAAATTGCTGTTAGTTTATTTGTTAGAATAAATATGTTCATGTAATGTCTATTTAATTTTGTCATTCTTATTCCCCAAATGAAACTATCTAATTTCTTACATTAAGTAAATCTTGAGGACAGAATTATTAACAATTGCTGCAGAAATGAAGGCTGTAATTCATTCTGGGACCAAGGAAGGAACAAAGTAAAATGTAAATCAAGAAATTAAGCAACATGAGCCCAGAAATACTTGCATTCAGTGTGGTGAAATATATCGGACTGAGATATTATAAACATGTAATTTCCAATCCTTATCAAATGATGCAGCTAGCCCTCAACATCCTCATCTGACAAATGAAAGGCAACTATTTATGAAAGTCAATAGGATATATGTGCATCCTAAATAACTAAAAGAGTTATTTCTTGCAGCAGCAATTTTTTTGCATCCACACACTCCAAAATACATAAACTTCCTGCTCTGCAATCTTCATTAACCACAAAGATATTGGTTTATACATAATATACAATATCTCAAGCAACTGCTATGGCATTTACAATGAGAAAGCAAGAACATAAATTAAAAAATGAAAAATAAGTTGGAAAGGATTGACCACTGTTACCACTCTTATGGAAACCAATTTATTTTATTTAATATATTTATATATTTATAACATCACTTTAGCTTAAGACATGAAATAAGATACTTCATGATATTTCCCAAGGACACTTGACTAATTTACTGATAATAAATACAGCATGTTTTGTTTCAGCAAGATTTTAGGTCTGGATAGCCTTGAACTCCGCCGTCTACGTTCTGACCTACGCTTAGTTCATAAGATTATTTACCAAAATGTTCTGCTTGTAAATGAGTACTTTAATTTCAACCGTAATAACACAAAGGCTATCAAGAGATTCAAACTCAATTTAATTCGCTCTAATCTTGATTGTAGGAAATAAGACTTCTGCAATAGAGTAGTAAATGTCTGGAACACTCTACCTGATCCTGTTGTTGCTCTCGCTAATCCCCATACCTTTTACCTTAAACTGTCTACCGTGGACCTTTCATGTTTCTTAAGAGGTCCCTAAGGGGGCATAAGTGCACCAGCGTGCCTACCATCCCTGTCCTACTGTCCCCATTTATATGTAATTATTATATGTGTTTATGGCTATGTTTTGCCTATTTATATCCTTTTACTTGTGCCAATTTTTTTCATGTGTCTATGTCTATACTGTTATTTGTTTAATTGTACTAGAAAGAAAGAAAGGAAGGAAGGAAGGAAGGAAGGAAGGAAGGAAGGAAGGAAGGAAGGAAGGAAGGAAGGAAGATGGCTGTAATGTATGACATCCAAAAATGATCCAGGACTATGTGATTACTGTATGCAATAACCCATTATGAAGCTGAAGAATGATAGTTCCCAACATAGTGCTTATGTGTTTCAATATGCAATTTCTTGACAGTCAAAAATCTTTTGCTCCTTTGGATTTTGGGAAGAAGAAAAGCAGCCAATTTGTGAATGGGCAAACATATCCATTCACTGTGGAAATTGCTCTCACTATTCTCTCAGAATTTGAAACATGCTTTCAACTAAAAAAGACTGGAAAACTGCAGGTTTTTTTTAAAAAAATATTACTATTATTATTTTCAAAACGGGTGCTATTTACTATTTCTTCTTTGAATACAATGAAATCATGGTTTAAAAGTCATGAGGTTGGATGGGTGGGAAGGAATGTCTATTGTAGCTGAACATCTATTAACACTGAAAGTGGAAAAAGAAAGGAAAATAAAATTGGTGGGGATGGGTACAAAATAGTAGAAAGAGAGATAACGTTTTCTCCCTCTCTGGTTTGAATTAAATCAAATGGGAATGATGAAAGTAATACTTCTTCACACACATCAGAAAATATTCAGAAACATTTGGAAACTGACAATGAAGAGGTAGAGAACACACATGCATAATAAAATAAACAAAATATAGTTTATTTACAAAATAAACTATATTTAATAAAATAATTAATGTGAGGGATTATAGAATTATCCTTGGCATGCCTAACATGCAAAATAATGGGAAAAAATGATTCACCATTTACAAATTTATTTATAACATTTTTACTTCAAATACGTATTTGGAGGAATTTTAGATTCAAGAATAATTTATTCATGAACTCTCTGTGAACTCCTTTAATCATCAACATGACCTATACCTAACCGAAAGAAGCTATGTTGCAAACAAAGATAATACAATGTTGCAAAAAACACTTAAGGTGTTCAGACATTTAGACTGAAACTGATAAAATTGCATGTCTCTTAAAAGAATAAGAAAACAGGTAAAATCCCTTCAAGATACAGAGCTTTCCTGAACACAAAAACGTGGCACCTAAAGTCAGCAAAGTAAGAGCAGGACATTTTCCACTCAGACTGCGTGTCCACCAAAATAAACATTTCAAAGGGCACATTCAAACATCTCTCAAACAACCAATTTTTGCTATAAATATCACCAGCTCAAAAACCCAAATTGTAGCTACCTTAAGTGCTGTTGCTATGCTCTCAAATAAACTCACTCTTTTTCAAGCAGCATGTCCAGTGTCATTCTCACACAATCCTGGATCGGAACAAGACTTCATTTTCTTCTAACAATTTGGTGACTCTTGTGGGATTTTCAGACTAACCTTGCCAACAGAACCTGCCCAGGTAACAACTTCAATCAGTTGCCACCAGGCCATTTGTCTAGATGGTGCTGCTTCTCTTGAACTTTGCCCAGGGAGTAAAGGGAGTTTTGGGCTTTGAACCAAATAGCTACTTGAACAGGAGGATAATATGTTAGAGCAGTGATGGCTAACCTTTTTTTCCTCGGGTGCCAAGAGCGCACGTGTGTGTGCGACAATGCACCCCTGCGTGCCCACACCCACAATGTCTCCCGTGTGCCCACTCAAGCACATGCACCCCCGAGTTTCTCCTCCCCCTGCACATGCATGCGTAACTACCCTGCCTCAACCCTGTGCTCCCCCACCCTGCCACACAGATGTGCACCCTACCAGCCCATTTTTGGTCCCAGAAGGCTTTAGGGAAGCCTGCTAGGCCCAAAATGGGGCAAGGGGGAATGCGCCACATCCCCCCAGTCCCCTGTGCATGTGCGCATGACCCCCCTTGCCCCCTGAACATGCATGCATGCATGACCCCCACGCCCAGTCCCCTCCTACATACACGCGCATCTCCGCAGACCAGTCAGCTGGCTGGCAGGAGGCATGTGCACGTGTGCGGTGGAGCTGATCTTGGGTGACGGCGCACGTGCCCACTGATGGCTCCGCATGCCACTTGTGGCAACCGTGCCGTAGGTTCGCCATCACGGGGTTAGAGAATTTTTGTGCTTGTGCCCAGGAAGTGAGTGTGAGTGCATGTCTCTTTGCCTCTTTCCTCCCTGTTTCATTTTCAAGCAGTGTATCCAGTGTCATTTTTATGCAACCCTGGCTTGGAACCAGACCTTATTTTCTTTTAACATCTGTTTGTTTAGATGCTAGGTTGAAGCTATTTCAGAAAGGAAATTGTAAATTAAAGTAATTTTAAATGAGTTTATTTAGTCTCTTATCTAATAATATATATCCAGCAGTACAAATGTATATCTGTTCCCTAGACTTTACCATCTAGAATGCCAATGAGACAAGCAGCTAGTACTCTAAAGTATTAATTTTTAACTACTTATCATGGAGTAGCTTCAATTAGAAGATTGTCACCTGTAACAAAGTATCTGAATACTGGTGCCCTAAGAGTATCTAGCACTAGATCCTTATACCAGAAAAGCCAAATATGAATCCTGCTAGCTTTGATTTCAATGCATTACGGAATGAATAACATTGAGTTTGAAGCTAACAAGGTAACTGAAAAATGACTGCCAAATATTGTTTTAGACATATTGTTTAATCTAGAAAAATATTAGGTAAGTTTGCTCTTTTTTCTCAAAACAAAGCTTACAAACCAAACCAAAGACAAGTATCTTAAAATGAAAATATTTGAAAAAAAAAAAACCTTGACATTTGACTGAACAATAAACATTTCCAATAAAATCAGATGAACCTTCAAATTATTATTACTAATTCTGATTTCAGGTGGCTGGATGGAGTCACTGAAGAAGTAGGCGTGAGCTTAAATGGACTCCAGAGGATGGTAGAGAACAAGAAGGCCTGGAGGAACATTGTCCATGGGTCAAAGTCAGGCAAGACTTTGCAACTAACAACAACAACAAGAACAACATCCTGATTTCTTCCTTTATTTTTTTTATACTACTATTACTTCCAAGTAAACTGGAAGTGCAGTATAAACACCACTTGAGGATTGGTGGTCATTTACTGTTTTTTAATTGAAAACATATGAGAGAAGGAATTGAGGGATAAAAAAAAAATGAAGATTGAGATACATAAAGATTTTTTAAATTTTAAAAATAAATTTGGCCATTAGCTTTAATTTTTTTAGAAAAATATTTTATGTTTTATAGATATCCAATTATATTCATAATTTAACCTGTAAAGAACTACACTAAGTGCTTCAAAAATGAGATTGGCTAGCAAGACTGCTAGTTGTTTTTTAATACAATTTATATCCAGTTTGGAATGCTAATTCTGGGCAGAGCATTGTATAATATTAAAAGCAAATAAAAACAACTATTGATGTAAACCGATAATGACACAAAAGAAGCAAACTACCTCCAACTAAGCAAAAAAAAAAAAAAAAAAAAACCACATGTTGAAGGCTTTTTAGAATAAGGCAAAAGTTCATAATTCCCTCTTTTTCATTTAATTGTTTTATTATTACATGTGAATCATTAAACTGTGAATTATGTATTATTGAATATAGATGATAGCTGAATACAGTGATTTTTCTGCAACAGAAAGAATTGTTTTTTTAAAAAAAGTTTTTTAGTATTTTAAAACATAAACATAAAACATATCTTTTCAAAACAAAGCTCTTGATCCAGTCACAAATTTATACAAATCACAACAAATCTTAATTTTTAATTAATACAACTTAACATTTTACTCAGTTATTTCCCTCAAATCTGTTATTTAACTATTCCATTATCCTCAAAAACCTGTTACTTAAATCTTTAAAATCTTAAATCTTAACCAATTATCATTCCCTTTTTCTCTTACATTTGCTTAGATGGATATATTTTTAAAGTATAAATCATACAATTATTATAAACATTCATAAAATATTGAATTCCAACATAATCATTTTATTCTTACTATTGAGCTCAAAATTTATAATCTTTATTTCTGCTATTAAACCTCACTTATTAATTTCATTTTAACTATCAATCTCAACATACTCCTCCTTATTTTGGCTATCCCACCATATTTTATTTTTGCTATACAACCCAGCATCTTTATCTTTATCTTTGTTGTTAAACTAAGGTGACCAGATTTTAACATTGGTAAAGAGGGACATGATCGATGGGGATGGGGGGGGTGGGGAAGGGTTTCTAAATTTTTTATTACCGGTTCTGTGGGCATGGCTTATTTGTGGGCGTGGCTTGGAGGTCATGTGACTGGATGGGCGTGGCTAGCTGGTCATGTGATCGGGTGGCCATGGCTATATGTATAGGGACTACTCAGAGGGCTGAAAAAAATCATTTCTGACAGGTCCTCGCACTTTTGACTGGTCCTCACACTTACGACCATCCTCACATTTATGCCCATTCAGCATTCTTAACAACCATTTCATCATTTCACAACTGCTTCTCTACACCATGGTGATAAGATAGAGCAAAAAACGTAAAATGTGAGGATAGTCGTAAGTTTGAGGACTGGTCAAAAGTGCGAGGACCAGTCAAAATAACATTTTCAGCCCTCTGAGTAGTCCATATTTACAAAAGGACTACCCAGAGGGCTGAAAAAAGTGATTTCTGACAGGTCCTCGCACTTTTGACTAGTCCTCACACTTATGACCATCCTCACATTTATGCTGGTGCAGCATTCTTAACAACTATGTCATCATTTCACAACTGCTTCTCTACACCATGGTGATAAGATAGGGCAAAAAAACATAAAAAGTGAGGACAGTCGTTAAGTTTGAGGACTGGTCAAAAGTGCAAGGACCAGTCAAAAATAACTTTTTCAGTCCTCTGAGTAGTCCATATGCATAAAGTCTCCGCGCATTTTCCGAGGCCCAATTCACCAGGCCCCGGGATTAAGGCCTGGATTTAACAGGGGGCCGTGCTTGGCTAGGGGGAAAGAAGCAACCAAATGGTCGTCCCATGCAAGGCCAGGCTTTCCCCTATATCCGGAAAGCAGGACTCCTGCCTGGCTTCTCCCGCCTTTCACTGTCTAGCCTGACACGGCACAGAGAAGGCCAGAACCTGGGAGATGACCATAATGCTGGAATCGATCAAGAAATTCATGATGCACAGCCCGTCCAAGGGGGGGAGGTGGGATGCCTCTCCCCCCACGCTACCCCTCAGCCGAGCTCGCGCCTTTCCTGCAGAAGGGAGGCTCAGCCCCGCCCCCATTCACTCTCTTGATCCTGAGACGAGAGCTTGGATGGGTTTGCAGAGATAGGAAACTGGAACAGCAGACCGAGCCTTTTTCTCTGAAGGAGTAAGAGAGCGAGCCTTCATTTGCTCCGCTTGTTTTGCGCGCTGTCGGTCTGTCTTCTCTCTCTCTCTCTCTCTCTTTCCCGTCCTCAATTTATTCCTCCCGGGAAGATTCAGGGAATTGATGAAGGGAGGGGAATCCCAAAGGTGCTTTTTTTCCCCCTCAAGACTGGAGCAACAAAAAAAAAATCGAGACTTTTTAAAAACGCTGCGGGACGCGGGACAAATTATTCAAAAGCGGGACTGTCCCACCAAAAGTGGGACGTCTGGTCACCTTATGTTAAACCAATCATTTTTATTTCTTGGCTGTTACACAGCATAACCATTTTGTTTTTGGTTGTTAAACACAGCGTTATTCATTTTTGGTTTTTGGCCATAACACAGCATATCCATTTTTGTTTTGGCTGTTACACAGCAATATCTATTTTTATTTTTTATCTGTTAAACACAGCATAATCATAGTTGGTTTAACTACTGATCCCTTCTTAATCCTTTCTTTGTTGTTCCCATCCATCTATACATTGCTTATTTTCAGATAATTATATTTATCCTTATCCTTTTCCATGACAATTTAACATTGAGACATGGTTCTTGCTTAAGTCATACCTTTAAATATATTTATAAATTCCTTTTAACATTTTAAATTAATCATATTTGTCCTTATTCTTTTCCATAACAATTTAACATTAAAACATGGTTCTTGCTTCAAACATCTCTTTAAATATATTCAATTCCTTTTACAAAGAAATTCCATTTATTATTACAATCCACCTTTACATTATTTTATTTTAAATCACATTGTTTAAATATTCTTTTTTCTTTTTCATGTTTATCTTACTTCTTCATTTCCTCGCCTGCAACCATATATTCCTTCCATTTTCAAAGTTTTCAGTTTTGTCCTCCATAAATCATATTAAATCTTTTTCTTATTTTTATTCCAGATATAAAGTATCAAATCTCCCTCTCTTGGACCTGCACATGTTCCTTCTTTTGTTCCTGCGCCAATTTTTAATTATTGTTGTTTCAACTATAGGAATTCCATTACAGTTCCTTTTCTTTTCATCAAAATTCAGCTGTCTGCAGACAGAAAAAAAATACTCCTCCACAAAGTCCCACAGCTTTTATCTGTAGAACTCAGAATTTTCCATAACCAAAAAAAAAAAAAAGTTACAAAGTTCCTTTTTAAACCAGATGGTGTCTCTCTCTACAATCCTCATTTTCCACTAGTCAAACATCCATTTTGTGCAATTCTTCTTTTAATTTTAAAAATAACAAATCTTTTTTTAAAGAATCCAATTCAAATTTTAAAGTATCCAGTCTTTTTACCATATCTCAGTAATTAATTCCTTTAGTTCTATACAAAAATTACTTGTTTCTCGGGTCTTTGTGTCTCTAAGGTTGCAGTTTAAAACTTTCCAAAGCCCCTTTGTTGCACAGCCGCCATTTTAGGCTAGGGGTCTTCTAAGTAATAATATTGGTCAATACATTGTTATAATGTGTGGACCAACAGGACGTGTTACCTGGGTTTATTGTCACTCACCTGGCTTCAGAGAGCTCCGTTTTACTCTGCTTTCCTCCAGCACTTTTCTTAGCCCGGTTGTCACAGCTTCGTGGCAGCCTTCATGGCTGTCTCCCCCAGCCGCCGACTTACAGAGGATTCCCTCTAACCTCTGAGGAACTTGCCTGTTCCTCTTAGTCATCCAAGGTGCCCCTCCTTTTCCCCCATCCCTATAGGACAGTTCCAGTCCGAAGACCATCGGCAGTGGTTCGGCAGCCGGGGTTTTCACAGAACTAATCAGAGCCTGCTATTTCCCTGACTGTCTCGCCGTGACGCCAAACCGGAAGTGAGAAGGTAAGAATCGTTAATGCCACAATGATTTAAGTAAATTGAACCTTACAGATGAGGGCAGGAAAGTTTATATCAATGTTAGATATGACTTCTGAAATGTTAATGAGTATAAGGTTGCTTAAGCTGTACAATTAATACTTTGTATAACACTGATAAATAGTTGCAAAATATATTGAACTGTTTTATGAGAAAGATTTCGATCTTTGGAATTAATAGCCTCTACTGTTTTGTCATTTGTTGTTATTTCTTTATAAATGTTAGAAAATGGGGAGGACAGGAAGGAGAAAAAAAGGACTGCTTGGAATTTAATTTTTAACTTACCCCTTCTTTATACTCTGACCAATTTACAATGTTTATAAATATTTAGAACCCCTTTAAACATATAGAGAACCTGTTTCATATAGTGGTTAATGAATCAGGCAAGAAACTGGAACACTATAAGTTCCAGTTCACCTTGGGCACAAAGCCAGATGGGTTACCTTGAGCCAGCCCTAGGAAAGAGACAATGACACTTATGAAAAATCTTGCCAAGAAAACTTCAGGGACTCGCCCAGGCTGTTTCCAAGAAGAGGACATAATTAAACGGAAGTGAAAACATCGTAACTACTGTATTTCTACTAGCCTTGCTGAGCAATGTATTGTACCCAGTTTGTTAAGTTGCTTTTAATGTAAAGCTTGAGTTACTGTAAACTTTGCACTATTCTTAAATAAACATCTAAGAAACTGGGCTCTGATTCTAAATACATTTCTAAATATACATTACCTTTAACAACTGTCTTCTAGAGATAAATATTAAGCTCTGGGGAAAAAAGGTTGCTAATGTGTCCAGCTTCAACTTTCCAGACAAAAGAAGCCAGTTCTACAAAAGCAGCAGACAGAAATAGGCCTTGAAATACATCATCACATTTTTTTGTAGTTGCACTCATCTCTCACCTTCTTGGAAGATCTAATTAGAGCAGCATGGTTAAAAAGACTCAGAAACCCCCTCCCCTCCCCCCCGGACTCTGGATTTTATCCAAGTAATTTTTTAAAAAAATGTGACCAATGAAATTACTATTTTAATAAGGTACAGTAATTATCTTCTCTTTAGAGAGAAATCAGCTTTGATTCAGACTCTACATTTTGATATGGTGGAATGCTTGCAAAGTTGTTAAGCAAGATGTATTTTACTATTCTGAGCTTAAAATCCTCAGTGAAGTTAGCATTGTTCCTTTCTCTGTATCTTTATTTTGCCAAGTAGTATATGTGATACATCAAGTATTGCATTTTCCTTTATTCTTTTTGTCTCTCTATGCTTACCGTTTCACAGAGCCAATTATGTGTCTCATAAAGAAGGTTCTAACCATGGAAATCTATTTGATCATGTTTAAGAGAGTGGCCACAATTCATGTTGGTGACATCCCTTAATGCTGCAATTTTTTAATGTGCAAATCTTGACATCTCTATTTTTGTCTGACTCAAGTATGCATCTGCCTGAGAAGACCAAGGTCAGATGGAAGACTAACAGTAAATAATGCAATAATCATACTTCCAAGATCACTTTTTAAAACCAAAATGAAATTAATACTTCCTGTGTATTTGGCAACGCTATCCTCAATATCTCTCTCAATCAAATAGTTGGAGTGATGGGTTCTTTCTACATTTAATTTCATTTAGACTTGCTTCACATTTTAATAAATTGATAGAAAGTTTCCCATCTCTTAGAATATGTGTCTTATTAAACTGACACATATATTTGTGAATCTTAAGTGCTATCTGCTTAAAAACACACAGATAAATCAAAGCAAGTTTTAAATAGACGCAACAATGGAAAAAGCTGTCATCTTATTCTGTAAACTGTCTACCATTATGATTTCATTAAATTAATTATTTCATCTGAGGCAACATAATGCATATTTCTATGTCTTATACGCATTGAGTGCAAATAGAAGTATTTGGACAGTGCTGAACATATGCGGCAACTAAAACAATGCTTACAAAAATCAGTTAGGTAATTTAATTCTCAACAGAAAAAATATAGTATTTTATATGAAAAATAATGCAAAGAATGTAACAGATGTGCTTCAAAACATGCATTGACACAAACAAAACATTCCTCTTTAAATAATTAAAGCAACTGCATTTTTGGCAAGACTAGCATAATTGCTTTGATGCCCTGCTTTAACCACTTAAAATGAAGTACTTTGTTTACATCCCTGTGTATTGCAAAGTACTTATTTTCAATGCTCCACTATTTTTCTTTATATCTGAGAGGTGACAGAAATATATATATAGTTATACATTATATTCATGAGATTAATAAATCATTAAATCATACTTATTTGACACAATATTGGTTATAAATATAAGGAAGAACAAATTTTTAAAAAAATGAGTTACCAAAATTCATAAAGGTTAACATGATATGGAGTTCACAGCAAAAATTTCTTCGACTATAATGCGAAAAGGCTTTGCACCTAAAATGACAGATGTGCAGATCAAGAAATTGAACAGTGTCTCAGCTGTCAGCAGTGCTCCTCCTCCTCCTCTTCCATGGAGCTATCTGCCTTTTAAACATTAAAAACGCCAGATGAGATGTTTTGCGATTCGTAATATTTAGTCTTTTTTTTAAAAAAGAAAAGAAAGTCAAGAGTGCTTGCTTTTAATTTTGTCTTTTACAAAATAAATGATAACAATGGCTGCATATTAGCAAAAGAGAAAGAGAAAGGGAGGGAAAGAGAGGGAAAGTGTTTTGCCCAATAACTATTTAAATACAGTTATAGAATTATGCCCAGTTCTTCTCCTAAACTTTATTGTGAAGTGAATACATGCATTTCAATGAAACAGGAGGCTTTTAAAAATATATAAGTACAGTATGTTCAACCAAATGGATCCAGAAAATACTAGGCAAAATAATTCTGGTAGATTCTGATATTCTACATGCCTGAAAAAAAAAAGGTCACTCGAGTTCTTTAAAAATTCATATATGCTGCATAGTATTAGAGCTAGAAAAACAGTAAGTACTTTCATCACATTTTAGAAATAAGAAAGGGACAGAATATAATTTTCATGTAACACATACATAATAATGTTGTGGTACCTTTTTCTGTAAGAAAAACCCCGTTTCCAACAAAATCTACTTTTTCAACTAGAGGCCAAATAAGTAAACCACATGCAGATAAATTTTGCTGCATTCAATTACAGTCAAAAGCTCTTTCAGGGATTTAGCCTGCTGATCAGTGAACAAAGAAAACGAACACGGGGAGGTATTCCCTCTGTGTATTTTCATCCAATATCTGGATCATACAAAGGTACGCATGGAGTTTATCTAAATGGGATATCAGATTCTCAATCACATGGGCTGGGTCCTCCATGAACACCTTGTACACATTGGTCAGGCAGCATTTATGTGGTACTTTAACATGCCAGAAAGGCTAAAAACAAAGCTCATTTCACTATATTGTATAGAAGAATCTCTGCTTATTTTGCTAGTATTTATTCATTTCTATAAATTCCTATCTCAACAAGTGGCGTACATCACAAAACAGTAAAAAGAAAATAAAAACAATTAAAACAATACAAAATAAACGTATATGGTTACCGAGTAGAACCTTTGCCATGAACATTAATACAGCCAAGAAATGGGGTACTTAACGTATTTGGAACCCCAAGTTCGGGCATATGAACATATTTAGAACCCCAAGTACAACCAAGTCTTCATGGTCTTCATGAAAGATCAACACAGTTATCCTAATCTTTAAAAGGAGAATATTCCAGAAGGCAGAGACTATGGAAGAGAAGGCACAACTCCTGGTTTGTGCCACCAACACTCCTTCACAAACAGGACACATAACATGCCCAACCAGTGGGATAAAACTGAATGAGTAGAAACTGGCAGATGATGGTCCTTTAGGAAACCTATCTCCAAGTCATGAAGGGCTTTAAAGGTCATGGCCAGAACCTTGAATTGCACCCAAAAGAACACTGGCAACCAATGCAATTCACACAGTAGTGTGAATATAGTTTTATATGTTGAATATAGTTTTATATGTTGAATATAGTTTTATATGTTGATTATTCAAAGCCTTTACTACACATGCAGCTGCATTTTGCACCACTTGAAGCTTTTAAATGCTCTTCAAGGGCAGCCCTCTGTGGAGCATATTGAAATAATCCATATGAGAGGTTACAAGGGCATGTGTGAATACAAGCAAAACCTCCCAATCCAAGACCTGGTGCAACTGACACCCAACCTGACATTGCTGCAAACTGCTCTTCTAGCAGGAGCAGTGCTAAGAAAATCCCTAACTACACACTGGCTCCATCTGGGGAAGTTCTCCCCAATTTCAGAATTGTATGAAATGCAATTCTGAACTACTAAACTATTAGATGACTTCTTTTTGGTTTTGGAAGCAGACCTCCAGAAGTGTATCATTTAGTATTAGGGACATACAACTTTATTTCAGAACGAGAACCACATTTGATCTTACAGTGGAAAGCCAGGAGCCACACTCCAAAATCATGGAGGACAAGACAAAAGGGTAAGGTAATTTCACTTAACTGAAAAATGTACTGTATATATCGTGTTTCCCTGAAAATAAGACCCTGCCTTATATTTTTTTTTGCCACCAAAAAAGGCACCAGTTGTTATTTTTAAGGGATGTCATCCAGTGATTAACCTCACTTGTGCGTGTCACTCCCAGCCTCATTTTCGCTGTCAGAGTCCTTCAGGAACTTATTTCAGGCTTATTTTGGAGGTAGGGCCTATATTGGGTGCACGTGTAAAAATCAAGCTAGGACTCAGGGTAGGTCGTATTTTCAGGGAAACAGGGTAACTGTTCAAATGCATCTAATATAATTACTAATTTCCTCTTTCTGTCACCTTATAAATTATGATTTGATAGCAATACCTGGAGGAGCTTGAGGACTGTATGCAGCCTGGAGACTCAGAGTCTGGATCTCTGGTTTATGCAACAGAAAATTGAAATGATAAAGCATTATGCTTTCAATGCCAAAGCTGCCATAGCATTGTATAAATATGTGACAAATGAAAGCAGCATTTATTTCCTCTATGCCTAAATAATATGGTTGACATTATTCTAATCATCAGCCAACTAACCATCACCATTGTTCTAAGGTTGGAGTTCACAGAGTACATAGGGATTCATAGAGGTTATATTCCTAGGTATTATATTATGATAAGAGAGAGCCAGTTTGGTATAAAAGTTAAGGCACCAGGCGAGAAACTGGGAATCGGTGAATTCAAAAGTCCTGCCTTAGTCATAAAATGACTTTGGACTAGTCATTTTCTCTCTCAACCTAACTTAACTCACAGAGCTGTTGTTGTGGGGAAAATAGGTGGAGGAAGGTGTACTACTATATTTCCCCGAAAATAAGACCCTGTCTTATATTTTTTGAACCCCGAAATAAGCAGTTGGTCTTATTTTCGGGGATGTCTTATTATTTTGGGGTACATGGAGCAAGACAAGGGTCCTCTTGTCATCTTACCTGATCCCTTTCTGGATCGGGATGCCTTGCGCACACTCATGCCCTAGTCACCTCCCATATAGACTACTGCAATGCTCTCTACATGGGGCTCCCCTTGAAAAGCACCCGGAGGCTCCAACTGGTCCAGAATGTAGCCGCGCGGGTGATTATGAGTGCATCTCGTTGCACCCATGTAACACCTCTGCTATGCGAGCTGCACTGGCTCCCAGTGGTCTTCTGGGTGTGATTCAAGGTGTTAGTTATCACCTTTAAAGCACTCCAAGGCTTAGGACCTGGGTATTTACGAGACCGTCTTTTGCCACCAATAGCCTCCCACCGACCAGTTCATTCTCACAGGGAGGGACTACTCAGGGTACCGACAGTCAAATTGTGCCGACTGGCGACTCCCAGAAGGAGGGCGTTCTATGTAAGGGCTCCAATCCTTTGAAATGAACTGCCCCTGATATATGAAACATCCCTAATCTCCGTGTTTTCCACTGTGCCCTCAAGACCCTGATGTTCAATCAGGCAGGGCTAAACATGTTAAATGGGAATGATTAAAATATTATCTAATTTTGGGTTTTATTTAATTTGGGCTAAACTATATTATAATTTTTATTATCAATTTTATGATATTTATGTATCTTTTATTTTTTCTTGACTGTACACCGCCTTGAGTCCTGCGGGAGAAAGGCGGTATAGAAATATAATAAATAAATAAATAAAATTTCCAGCTCTGTCTCCCTAACCCTAATCAGAGGAAATGGTGGGGACCAGTTGCACATGCGTTTAAATATTTTCTAGGAGGGCTTATTTTCGGGACGGGGGTATTTTCAGAGGAGGATTTATTTCGGGGGAGGGCTTATTATCAGGGAGGTCTTATTTTCAGGAAAACATGATAGGTATATTCACCATCTTGAGTTATTTGTAAAAATAATACAAATAAATAGATAAATGATAAATATAAGATTTTTCTATCTGGAAGTCTGCCTTTATAGGCAGTCCTTGACTTACAACAGCTCACAGTGACTGTTCAAAGTTACAACTGCACTGGAAAAAGTGACTTATGACCATGTTTCACACTTACAACCATTGCAGCATCCCCATGATCATATGATCAAAATTCAGATGCTTGACAACTGCTTCATATTATGACTGTTGTAGTGTCCCAAGGGTCATGTGAGCCCCTTTTGCAAACTTCTGACAAGTAAAGTCAAATTCACTTAACAACCATGTTACTAACGTAACAATCACAATGATTTACTTAATAACAGTGGCAAGAAAAATCGTAAAATAGGACAAAACTCACGTAAAAAATGTTTCCCTTAGCAACATATATTTTGGGCTCAATTGTGGTTGTAAATACTAAACTGACCCATTTTCAGAGTTTCCATACCTCATTCTAAACACCTGCAATATAACACATTCAGCAGTATTGTAAGAGCCAGAATTGTTGAAATTTAATATTTAAAATGGATAGTGTGTGTGTGTGTGTGTGTGTGTGTGTGTGTGTTGTGAACTGCACTGAGATATGAAAGAGTAACATCTACATTTTAATAAGTAAAGTGCAAAATATTTGCGCACAGCATCTCTTTTAAATGAATACAATTCTGCATATATATTCAAAGTTTAAATTTTTGAAGATAAAAATTAATTCCTCCTTTCTAGGAAATCTTATAAAATCTTAAAACGTCTGTTTCCACAAGAGTTAAAAATCAGCAGGTGAGTAAGCAAAGAATTTCAATTGATTTCAAAGACTAAGCCTCTACTTCTAAGTAATAAATCTATAGGAAATAAGACAGATGCTGTGAAGGATTTTTTTTAATGAGCCAGTAGAAGTTTTAATCTATGTTTGTACTAACAAGCTTTAGAATAAAAAAACAACCCTAGCTCATTTATGCATGTCACTTCAAAGCATGAAACACCTTAAAGTGAAGGTAAAGCTGAAGTATTTAAACTAAACCCCATTTCTGAATTTTCTAATACCATATAACAAGATTTTTTTTAAAAATTATTGAGGTATCAGAAATTTTAAATATAAAATGTCTGCCATCTATGCTTTACAATTTATTTATTCTAAAGAAACTTGGATAGTTTTAGAACCATGGTGAAATACAAGTTTCTGAAGTATTTTGACAACTTATGACAATTTACTGTTTCCAGTCTGGTCTCTATCAAGCTTTTAGGTTAAAATTCACATCATTCTCAGACACATCAAACACACTATTGAGAGTGATATTAGCTGTCTATACATCTGGCAAAACCAGATTGAAAAAGCTACCTTAAAAATCAACAAACACTGTGATACATTTTCATAGTAAATGCTTAATATGAACCATTTTTATTTCTTTCCATTAGCCTTATAGGAGCACGTATAAGGAACACAGACAATATGAAACACATACATGAGGACAAAAAGAGACAAATGTTACTTGTATTCATTTATTTCAAAGAAATATGACCCTAAATTTAACACAACCCCTTGTGCAAACAAGAGACAATTTTTGAAACAGCTTTCAAGGGAATACTGCCTCTCTAACACTTTAAGAAGGATGTTTCCTGTCACACACTTTGCAAAATGTCCCTTTCAAATGCTAAACAGCTCTAAAGTTAAACGTTAATGTTAAATATATGTAAGCTATATAGAGATATTTTCTATCACGAAATGAAACAAGACAGCACCCATTAAAGTGTAGATTTCAGTCCTCTTAGCCATTTCTAATCCACATAGCAACCTATGAATTTCAAGCCTTGATTCCTTTATACCTGGACAGTATTTTCATGATATACACCATGATTTTTCAGAAAACCTACAGAAACAGAAAATATATCCTGCTCCATATGTTTAATCAGAATACATACAGGCCAGGGGTAGGTTCCACTTACCTTTACTACCTGTTTGCAGTGGAGCACGCGCGCAGAAGCTTCTGTGCATGCGCAAATCACTCATGATGACATCATGGCAAGTGGGTGGAGCCTCCTGCCGGTTTTACTACCGGTTCTCTAGAACCAGACAGAACCAGGAGCAACCCACCACTGATACAGGCCTACAGTTTGATCCCCATTGTTTCCCTCAATACAATAACAAAAGGACAAACAGAAAATAGGGGAGGCCTATCTTTTTTAGTTAAGAAACTTCATTGTGAAGCAAAAACAATTTTCATTAGAATAGCAGTACATTTTTCGTACTGAGATTATAAATAGGACTAAGGGAATTAGTTCAGCATTGCTTTCTAAATTTCTGGGATTTACATGGTTCAGTAATCATCTCAATTTACCCAGCACTTTCTGTTTTCTTTTTAATAGTTTTAAAAGTGCAATCCTAAAGCTAGGCTTTGTTTTCCTCAATGGTACTCACACTAATAGTTCTAAGAATTCTCATGCGTTTTCATTCATCATTATAAGCCATGAGCACTTGAAAACCAGGACTTACTGGTTTTAATAAACAGTTTCAAGAAAGGCATGAAAGAGCCAAATTGAGAGGCCAAAAAATAGTAAACATACTCTGAATGGGGTCGGGAATAGACAGCAACTCAAATTCAAGTTAACAAAATACTACTGCCGTGTTTGTGGAATATGATATGTCCAAACAACAAATAAGCCTACGGTAGATTAACATGATGGTATGATTCACACAATTTGCTAAGACAAGCCGAAGTTACTATAACACAACACTGTTTTGCAAAAAGAAGTAAAGAATATAATTTTTCCAGGGCATTTGCATATGAATTTATAAGACAATTTTACAAACATACTATACGGGAATATAAAAAAATATCCATTCTTTAAATACAATAAGAAACAAAAGGTGATTGAAATGCAGGTGTTTAAATTGTATGATATAACAAGCTATAGCTCTCCTGACGCTATTTTATGAAGAGTAGAATAAAAATATGTTAAACATTATCATGAAGTATAATGATAAGGTATCTATTATATTTTATTACTTAGCTACTAGATTTATATCCCATCTTACATTCAGGAGATCTAGGCAACATATATAGAACTCCATCTATTTTTGCTTCTAAGAACAATCTTTGTGAATTGATATACTATTGAAAGAAACTCAAATTCTGTAGTTATTGAAAGTTGGAACCTGAAAAGGAAAGATGCTTCATGCAATCTCTCGCCTGCTCAAGATTGAAAAACAAAGTTTTATTTTGCTTCTGTTCAGTTTCCAAGTCAACCCACTAGCTATACAAATAACCAAGCTCAAATTATTTTACTTCGAATACATTATGCAAAGATGTAACTCTCTAGGAAAGGTAGAAAGATAGAAAGGGAAAAGTAGAAAGGAAAAAAAAAGGATAAGCAGCAGCAAACTGGATGGACTCAATGGTAATGAATGTGCCATTAAGAAACCTAAAAGATCAGGTCAGGGACTGATCATCATGGAGTAAATATATGAATGCTAAAAGTAGCAGAAACATGATGGCACATAATCAGTCATTCAGATCCCAGACATCCAGAGACTCCATTGTTTTCGTTAAAATGAGGAAAACAGTGTCATACATGAAAAGTTATAATGCATATATAAAAGGGGTAGAGCCTGTATTGCATTGCATGATCCTGCTTTCATCATTTGTCTATCTGCTTCCCCCCTGCAGATTATGATGCTCCAGATGAAGAATTATCTGATACATGAGATGTACACCATGATAATACAAGCAACATAACAATGTCATAATCTCCCCGCCCCCTCTCAGTCCACCTTTCTCACAGGGTTGCTGTTGCAAAAAATGGGAGAAGTTGTGCTGTGTCCTGCCCTGAGCTCTTGAAATGATAGATGAGATGTAAACAAAACAAAAAAAATTGCTATGTCAACAAACACTTGTCTTATTTTTCATGACAAAAAACTTCCCAGAACATATCAATAATTATGTATTTGTCAGAAGTGGGAACGTGATTGATACAAATACACAAGAGAAAGAGCAAAGAATCAACTATTGTATTATTATGTCATTAACTTGTTTATTATGTAATCCAATTTTTAAACAAGTTAGGATGACTTCTTATGACACCAACAAATCACAGAAAGCTTCATGTTCTTGTTTTTTTCTTCCTTCCTGGAAAAGCTGAGAGAACAGAGAGGATGGCTTCCATTTTTAGTAATGCCCCAAAGCTAGGCGGCTGTTAAACATTGCTAGACATAACACACAACAGAAACCATAAAGGTAAAGGTAAAGGTAAAGGTTCTCCCGCACATGTGTGCTAGTCGTTTCCGGCTCTAGAGGCGGTGCTCATCTTTATTTCTAAGCCAAAGAGTCAGCGCTGTCCAAAGATGTCTCCATGGTCATGTGGCTGGCATGACTAAACACTAAAGACGCACGGAGCGCTGTTACCTTCCCACCAAAGTGGTCCTTATTTTTCTACTTGTATTTTTTACGTGTTTTCAAACTGCTATGTTGGCAGGAGCTGGGACAAGTAACGGGAGCGGCGCTAAAGATTTGAACCGCTGAACTGCTGACAGACAAGCTCAGTGTCTTAGCCACTGAGCCACCACATCCCCATAAACACCATACTGACCATGAAAAAATGCATACAATAACATTATTAGAGAAAACGTATTTTAGTAGATGTATTTGAATGTCCTAAATTTTTTAAAAATTTTAAGTCTCAAAAAAAAAAAGCTGTGGAGACATATGATAGTTTTCTTCAAATATCTGATGTTACCATCTGTTCATCTGGCACTATCTGTTCTACAATAAGGGTTTAGTCAGACCATTATCTAGTTACTTCAATGCTTATGATGCAAATTACCAGTCCCTGAAAATTTATTCAAAGTAATTTTAGCAATCATGTTTCTACTGGTAGTAATCTTGGCCTTTTCCTCCCACTTACTACCACTTCCTAGAGAAAAATAAAATTCTTGTTCAAGAAGAATGAATAAAAGAGGAGTTAAATAGGTTTGCTAGTGTTTTGCTTCAATGAGCATATTACTTTTCCCATTTCTGTTTATTTTGAGCATGCCTAAAGAAGTCCTTGATGTTATTCTTACAACCTTTTATAAGTTCAGTCCAAATTTTCCCTCTCTTAATATGATCTCTACAATTCTGGAATACCACTTTGCATTGTTCTTTGGTAACATGACCATCTTCCCTCTCCTATATGTGCTGTTTCTCATTTTCAGATCTTTGCTCTCTGTGGCCATATTTGCTTTTGATATACTCTTTTGAATTAGCTTTTATCCATCAGACTAAATAGTTAAAGCACAGGAGAAAGGAGGTGAAAAACTGTGGCTGATGTTCCGCATAATTACTGTACCAGTTGCATTGTTAAGTGGAATCAGAGAATGCAATTTGGATACTGTCTGATGCTGAAAAATGTAACACATATAATTCAGCCTTGAAAATATGCACATGTTACTAGACCGCCAGAAAGAATATGTCTAGTTTTCATACAAGTGGCTGTGTTCAGTATTAACATATAAAAACAGATATATTACAAGTTATTCTGTAATAGTTTTTGTCTGATGCCTATTTACCACAGACAAATGTGGTCTCCACTGCTTAAAAATAAATGAACAAAAAAATTAATCATTGGTCATTTAATCACCCGAAGTATTATATATTGCATATTGAAAGTTTTCAAAGTGCTTTGAAGAGTTTTAAGTACGTCATTATTTAAAGAAGGGGTGGACCATATGTGATCTTTCTGTTATTACTAAATTATAACTTCTTTTATTCCTTATCATATAGCATTCTAACTAAACATAGTAAGGACTTATATCCAGTAAGTTCTAGATACTACCCACAAGCAATGTTCTACCAATCCCTCTATGCCAGTGAAGGAGTAACCTAAAAAATCTTACCTAGCAATTGACTTTGTGGTATTTAACTTATACTCTTAGCTTCTATGCTAAACTAGTTGCTTCCTTCAGTGCATATAGCTAAGCAGCAATGTTAGTAAATACAATTGAAATAACATAACTTTTTAAAAATAACATTACAGAAAACGCTATTAGCTTCATATATAATTCAAGACTTTTATTAATTTTCTCAAAATTATACTGTCTAAAACTATACACAAAGAGTCTTTTTATATTTTCACCGCAATCATGATTCATACTATCTAGAGTGACTTTACAGTATACCATCCAAAGTCTAACTGAAAATATTTAATATCAATGTTAATGCTATTTTAAATGAAGTTGAAGGGATTTCTTTATATAACACTTTTGAAAGAACAGTTTTGATCATAGCACTGTTAGTTTTAGGTTATCATATGTATTATATGCAGTAAGTACTTACCTTGTTCACCTAGTTGTCTTACATAATGCTAAGTAGAAGAGGATTTGCATGGGCTTATGATTTTTCAGGAAGGGTGAATCATCTTCACGTAGATGCTGTGAATAACCCCTGTTATGCATACTGACATCATCAGTAAAGGCTTGGAGGCAAGGGATACCATGGTAACCAAGCAATGTGCTGAGGGACAGAAGCCTTTAATTGCTTTAACAACTTCCCAGGGCTATGGATACTGGATCTCAATTTGCCTAGTAGGAAATGAAGGTTGTCAGAAATATAGCAATTTGCAGCACCAATTCCAAAGAACTCAATGAATCCAGGGTCTATTAATTCAAACATAATTTTTAACAAGTGTCATCACCTGTATCAATTACTGACACCCTCCTGGTATCTGCCAACTCTGTATAACTTAGAGGCAAAATAACAATGTGGTCAGGTAGAATTTCCTTAGGAATCCCAAAGCTTCATTATTTATCAAGTTACTCATACTGTCAAGGCTGTTCACTAAAACAACAAATACTATTTTCTTGTTTTGGCTTTTGATTTTTTATTAAACCTGGATATTGGTTACATTTAAAGACTAAAAAAATCACCTTATGTAGAAAATGTATAAAAAGTTTCTGTACTGTTCATTATTATTACTATTATAATCTTTCTTGTGACTTAAATGTTACAGGTCTACAATTAGTTTCCTAAGTGTCTGACACCTAAAAGGGCAAAAGTAATGCGGGGAAAATGTATAACAAAATAGCAACTAATCAAGAAATATATATATTTATATATATATAATAAGATTTATAGATCTATTTTCCAGTCCTTTGTTAAATCACCTGTTAAAGGACATAGAATCTCGTAAGAAGATCTTCACATGTTTTGTTTAAGAAAGGAATACTTCTTTTAGAATATATTTATAAGAAACATTTTAATTTGCAGAAGCCAGACATCCAAAGCCCAAAACAAATATTCAATTTATTTTCAGTATTATTCCACGGATATGGAGTTGCTCTATGTTATGATGGTTCGTTGTGTGTGTGTACAAACAGCGATTTAACTTCATCATTAATTCTCAATAGAAAGCATAACATACTAGGTATCTGATCTGCAATGCTTAACATTGTTTGTGGGATACAGAGCTCAAGAATTTTAGCCACCTGACAATTGTTTGACATAGGCTGAAAAAAGAACATACACATATCCCCAAGATAGTTCTAAAGAACAGCTGAATGATTACATGAACAGCAATACTGTTTGGAAGCTGAGTTGTAGACTGAAGTCAATTAGTGATAATGTGGCACTCCTTAATGAGAGATATAGGACAAGATTATGGAGTACCTTGTCTGTTAACAGGCTTATACTAGAATAGCTAAGGGAATGTGGTAGATATGCTTGGAGGTGGCAGAGATTTTACATTTTGTACTTGCAAGACAAAGAAAGGTTTTTAATTAGAAATGTGTAACCAGGTGAAATCCCTAAGTGTGCAAGCTCTTTAATTCACAATTTGCCTTTCACAGCTATGGCACAATCCCAAGCTAGATTTGATTTAAGAAACTGCTGATTAGTTTAAATACTTGCAGGGAGGTGCTATATTCATTTCTACCACCATCAACAACCTGCATAGTTCAATATGTATTGTATGTATATATTTTGGTAAAACCAATTATTGAAGATGAATTTAGAAATTTTATATATTTATAATGTAATGTGTTGGAAGAAACATCCTTGTAGGTTCTGCTCCAAGTGGGGACAAAGACACTGGAGACATGGAGACTGCTTGGAAAGATGGTTTAATGGTGAACAGGATCACATGGCTTGAGTTCCTGAACAGAAAAGGGGCAGGATACAGCGAGTTTTCGGGTTTTATGCTATCTCTGGCTTTGAACTTCCTGGGGCCTAGAAAGAGTATTCTGATTGGTTCTCAGACTTCCAGGGGGTGGGGGTCTTAGCTAGCCTTGCTGGCTGATGTCAAATGTGCTACCCAGGTCACATGTGGTGAGTTTCTGCTACTATTGTGTAGAGGGCTAATCCTATCTTGCTGGATATTTGGCAATTCCTACTATGGCTGTGCCTGAAGGAGATAGATCTTTGTTATGTAGAATAGACTGGCCCAGGCCTTAATGGCCTATTGACAAAGGGTGGGGGCAGGAAGATGGGAGCTGTTTCAAAATATGCTTATCCATTTCTCATCCAGGAAAATATAATATTCTGCCTTTAATATTTCCTAAAAATATTTCACTCTTCCAGGAGAGGGGTGGGTGCTAACTTCCTACAAATGTAATGTAATGTAATGTAATGTAATGTAATGTAATGTAATGTAATGTAATATAATCATATCATATCATATCATATCATATCATAAAGTTATATTATTATTTTTTTTAAACTTCTTTTTTACAATTCTGTAAGTCCTTAATTTGGGGTAGAGTCAAGGCAACTGGATAGATCTGAGCATATAACGGCTGGATGCCCTTCCTGATGCCTATGCAGAGTTCGCAGATTTTTCTCTTTGCGCCCTGAGAGAGAAATATCTGCCGCTATCTAGAATTGAATTCTCAATCTTCTGAATGGCAGGCAAACATCTGCACCACTAGGTCACCACACTGGTCTATAAGGTATCTTATAATTATATTAATGTAAAAAAATTCCATATTATTCTTCAATGATTGATTTTACAATGCAAACGAATAATAAAAGCTAAACTTTACTGAATAGAAAATGTAAAAGCATCAGATACTCAAGTTCAATCCGAGAGAGAGAGAGAGAGAGAGAGAGAGAGAGAGAGAGAGAGAGAGAGAGAGAGAGGAGAGAGAGAGATTGACAAGAAAAAAGAGAAGTGTCACTTTTTCCCTTGCCAATGAAATGGTGAACATATTTATCACACCTTAATTAAAATGTGTAAGTGTCATCAGTTAAGAGTGGTTAATGTGAAGAAGTAAGTATTTACCAAAAATTGAACCTAGGCATGTTATGAAAAGCAATGGTATATTCCTTGTAATATACCAAGAGTCAAACTGCTCTTAATAAACAAAGTCACCTTTTGTGCTATTGTGGAGAGCCACATTTATTACCTTCTTATAGCTGAATAACACATGATGTCAGAAGTGCAGCTTTCTTCTGTGCAGCAATAAGTATGTGCTAAAACATATGGCCCATCCCCAGTCTTACACTAGCTTGTTAAAAAGACAAAAAAATGTGAATATTATTGCACAAATCATAGAAAGTCAGCCCTGTTCTAGAAGGCCAATCACAACATTACTCAGGAGACATTAGAGAATAACACTCTTTTTGGAATTAGCTAAATTTTATTTATATGGATAGTCTGAACAGCCACCACCACTTGAACTTACTAGCAACATGGAAAGTCAATGATGATGCCAGCAATTAAGATTTTGGTAGTGCATGAGAGCAACTGGCGGGCACAAAGATGAGCAGAAAACAGTCATCTTAATACTGACTAGATGTAACAGTAATCTTAATAGTGATTAGATGCATATAATACATTAGCGCAAGAAAAAAGTAGTTTTAAAACTACAACGCAGAAATCTAAAGCCACCTTCTGCCCCCATAAAATATATGCAATATTTCTTTTCAGATCGTGCCTATTGAAGGACATTTGTAGTTAGAGCAATTTGTAACAGATCTGAAACTTAAAAAGTAAGGTTTTGACTTTAGTAATAAGTGAATGTCTGAGGAAAGATAAATGTTTAACCGTAAGAAGCAAGAGAGTAGAACAATGCTTCCAAGGAAAAGAAGACTGATTTGAAGAAGAATGATATACTTATTTCTCTGACATGGACAGGTGAGACATCAGAATGAAGGCTGGGATGAAACAATGCTTATTGTTTATAATAATAATGCTGATGTGCACACTATTCTAATAGTTGAAAGTGATTACAACAAATTGAAATCTAAACCAGACCCATGTCCTTTAACCATGTATCAAAAATCATACAGTCACACTGGGTGATTGTGAACTCACTCAAATGGGAAGGCGCTCTATATATTATAAAAACAGCAGTAGTACCAAATCCCTGAAGAACCATCCTGAACCTAGAAACATCTGAAATGTTACAACCAGTAAATCATATTGACACTGCACTTAAAATAAAAATGCATAACCAGTAGCAGGTACTACGAGATATCTACCAGCAACATTGAGAATAAACTGAAAGCAGACCTCAGTTGAATAGGAAAAAAAGGAATTGTTTGTAGTGCTAAAAATCAAAGTACACAAATTCATTGCATGGTTATAGGTCACAAAAGACATGAAAGTATTAAGCATTTGCTTCCCACCCACCCCCAAAATTAAATAAATATATCCACGGAGACAATTATGTCATCCCAACATGAACGGAGCTCTACAGAAATTGAAGGCACTTTTGGGCCATATCATTGAATGAAGAAAGCAACATTTATGTATATTTAATATACCATATGGTCAATGTCAATTTGTTGTAGATAGTAAAGCACTAGGCTACAAACTAGGAGACTTTAGTCCAACCTTAGGCACAAAGTCCACTTGGACTAATTACTATATCAGCCGTAGGAAGTAAGCAATGACAAGCCCTTGTGAACAAGCCTACCAAGAAAACTTGTGCAGACAGAAATCAAAAAACTGACTCAAAGGCACACATACATGATCAATGCAATTTTAAACATATGCCTTTTGGGTTATGTTCTGCATCTGAAGCATGTCATCCAACCATGCACCAACCAATGAAATACATATGAGGATCCAAGTTATATACTGTATGGATGGCATACTTGAAATGGACGCTATGAAAGAAAAAACATGACAATTAAAGCTGGAAGAAGAAAAAGGCAAGTTTTCAAACATTAAATTGGCGTGTGGTAAAGAGAAACACCATCTCCTTGGGAGCATTCCTCATCATTAGATAGTGAGAATTTTCAGACTCAGTGCTAAGAAAAGAAATCTTGCCTTTCAGGGAGGAAAAGGAAGGATGAGGGAGACCCTGAAGTCAAGGTGACAGCTGAGAGAAAGGAAAAGAAACTGCTCCTGGACTTCTATATTCCCTCAATCCTTCAGAGAGCTGGCCTTCAAACAGTTCACATCCTTGGTGGAGAACGGAGCTGTTCACTTACATTAAAAAAAAAAAAACAGCTGGGAAGTAAATGAGCTGGTTATATTATAAAAAGAAAAAGGAATGCCTAAAGTTATCAGCTGGGGCTGCCATTCCAGAATTGCCTGTAGGGGAAGAAATGAGCAAAATGATATAAACTTCTACTGTCAAGACAGCTTCTAGTTGGATAATTTGATTTAATAATTAGAAAGACTGAAGTTTCAGAGAGGACTACATTTGTTTTAAATCTGTGTCTCTTAAGAAACTAAACAGTTTAACTGAAGAGTTTATTTGTTAAACAAATGGTTGCCCTGGGTGGTTTACAAAATTAAAATTTCACACTGTAAGAACTCTTATGTCTCTCATGGCAGCAACCACACAATCACCCCAGCACTTGGTTGGCTCCATGTCACTGTAGGGTCCTCAGGCCAGCTGATAAAGAAGTATCAACATAGTGTTGTGTGAATAAGCTATTTTGTTTTGAAAGAAACAATGAAAGAAAGGGATGCAAGGAAGTTGAACCTATTAAGGCAAATAATGGAATGTTCCATGCAATCTATTAAGTTCCTTCTTTTTCCAGGTCAGAATTGAGTCCAAGCTGATCTTAATAAATACAATCAGTTCACCACTTGTAACATTAAGTCCTCATAAATGAAGAACACAGATATGCTTTGCTATTATTTCTCTAAGCTACGAATGGAGAAATTGGGATCCTTTGCATGCTGACTCAACTGTAAGCAGCCCAAGCAACCATGAATAATAAGAATGGAATAGACAAATGGATAAAAAGGGTTCAGAGACAGGAAAACCCCAAATTAACCTCAAAACAAATTTAATGGGTACAGTGCTTAAATGACATGGTTTCCAATTATTTTTTTCTTCTTCAAATGGCCTTTACCAAGGAAAACTAATTATTCTACCAGACAGACTTTAAAATGTTATTCTCCCTAGGTTAACAGAACTAAAAACAATCTTCGGTTTTACTATTTCTCAGAAAATCATAACTGTTCATAGCTAAAGTGTGATATGATTTTTAAGCAACCAGTTCAAGCAATTCCATCACTTCTCTCTGCTCCCACCCCGTGTGCAAAAGGCTGTCCTTATTTAGTTGTCCAACTGAGACTGGCAACTTAGTTGTTAAGTGAGATGGTTGTCAAGTGGAACTATGACTGTGCTTAGGATCTTACTTTAGCTATCCTTTGCTTTGCAGACCCTTAAAGGATTGGTTGCAATGTTGTTTTCATTATAGTTGTAATTGCAAATGGTAACTAAATGAGGCAGTCACTAAATGAGGACTATCTATATAAGATATCTAGATAGACAGAATGCATTCTCACACTGACCTCTTATTCAGCCACAATAAGGTTGCACAGCAGTGATGAATATGAGCCAAATATGGAAGAGCAAGGATATTAGTCTGGCAATCAAATGTAAGTTAGCCTGCTCTATTTTGTTCCCCATACCTACCTATAGTTGTGAACGTTGGGCCTTAAAAAAGCAAGACAGGAAAAAAATCGACTTGTTTGAGCTGTGGTGCTGGAGAAGGCTCCTGCATATTCCTTGAACAGTAAAAGTGACCAAAACATGTCACTAGAAGGGAAAGAAATCACAAAATTGTGTCTTACCTATTTGGCCATGTTGTGCAGGGGAATTCAGTGGAGAAAGCAAGTACATTTGGAAGAGTGAGCAGTAAAAGGAAACCAGGCCATAAAAGCTGACACCAGCCAGAGAGCATAGAAAAACTGAAAAAAAAGTAGTGCAAAATCAAGAAATATGGAAAGACCTGGCCCATAGAATTGCCACAAGTCAGACACAATTAAATAGATATCATCATCATCATCATCATCACCTCCATCAGGAAGCATTACCGAAACATTGATCCTATAATGCAAACAGAATGGTTTTGATTAAGTTAAAATCCCCCGGAGATACGCAGGATTCCAGATCTCCGGACCTTTCGTCGGGCCCTTAAAACCCATTTATTCCATCTAGCTGGGCTAGCTTGACCCCATCCTCCGTTTTTAAATTTGAAATTGATTTTAAATTGGGTTGTTTTAATTCTTGGCCGAATAATATTTAATAATTTTAATTGTTTTTAACTTTTGTATACCATGTTTTATTCTGGCTGTTCACCGCCCTGAGTCCGCAAGGAGAAGGGCGGTTTATAAATTGAAATATAAAATAAATAAAATAAATAAATAAAAATAACTCAATCAAAAGAAAAATAATACTCAGAAGAGAAATACTACAGTTTACAGCAAAATTCTGTACCCACTGAGACATCATTGTCGAAATATTTCCTTAGCTAAACAGATTAACAGAATGACCATGGATGGGCAAAACTCAGTGGGAATAATTTCTAATTTCCTGTCTGCTTTCTTATATTTTCTTATGGGAAGTTGTTAATGAGCGTCAGAAATCTTCCTTCTTTCCATTTTTCCATTTCTTTCTCTCTCCCTTGCTTCCTTTCGCTCTTCCTTTCATTTCTCCTTCCCTCTCTTTGTTCCTGCCTGCTCGTTTCAGCCTTCCTCCTTCTCTACTTCTTTCTCATTCTTCCTTCCTTCTTTCCCTCCTTCCCTCCCTCTCCTTCGTCCTCTTTTCTCATCCCTTCCCCCCCTTCCCAGTAGGCAGATAAGCGGTTGCTGATGGGTGGGAGAGGAACTAAGGGAGAACACAAGTGGCTGACAAGCAAACACAGGGATTGGACCATTTTTCCCCTGACTTTCGCCCTGCAAGCTTCCTATTAGCAAAACTTTGTTGTTGGGAATACAGCAAGGAGTGTATAGGAGCATCGGAAATCATATTGCTCCTTCTGGTTTCCCCATCAATTTGTGAAAAACTATCAGGGAATTTGAAAGTGGGGTGACAACAGCACTGAACAGCAGCACTGCAGTAGCACTAAGGTAGCAAAAAAAAAAAAAATCCTAACATTTAATTCCCTTAGGAGTAAAAGGATTGAACATTAGCCCCCTTGAGGTATCTCTGTTGAAAATATTTTGCAGCATTTCACTCAATCGAAGGTTACAAAGTATTAGACAAGAAAACTTTAGTAGTATATAGCTAAATATTGATCTTACGACTATATAAGATTTTTTTTGTCAAGAACCATCATCTTACTTTTATTACACCTGACTAGAAAAAAAATATTACCAGAATAAACAAAGAATACCTACTTAACTTTAACAAAATTATATGTAAAATTAGGTACTAAGGCAAAAAACAATTCACATTTTCCTTAATTATAAAGAAATAAAAGGCTACCACTGAACGGTTCAGATAATTATCCATACAACTATTCATTCAGGAGTAACAGAAGCATGAATTCATCCCAGTCCCTTAAGAGTTCATTTAACAGACTATCACAAAGTATTCTGTTGATAATATTGCAGAGAAAAAGCTCGAATTACAGATCTATACTGTTCAAGTTTGCTACACATCTAAGATATATGCTGGCTGGGGAATTCTGGGAGTTGAAATCTACACATCTTAAAGTTGTCAAGGTTGAGAAACACTGTTCGAAGAGCTCAGCAGAGAGGAAAAGCAAATTTTCTTTTTAAAATTACCTAAAACAAAACAAAGAGAATGTAAACAACTGTTGTACTGAAATCTTCAGTAAAGCAATGTTAGAAACATGAGCATTCACACTAACGGGATTTTGTTAAGAGAAAATGTGTATCATAGCATCATAACACAAGACCTGCTCTTCATGTATTAAACATAACATCGCAATATAAAAAGAGGGCCATCTACCCAACCCAACAAGACAGACTTCAGAGGATAATTAGAACTGCAAAAAAAACAATTACTACCAACCTGCCTTCCATTGAGGACCTGAATACTGCACGAGTCAAAAAGAGGGCTGTGAAAATATTTACAGACCCCTCGCATCCTGGACATAAATTGTTTCAATTCCTAAACAATTTTAGGAATTGTTAAATTCCTAACAATTGAACGATGCTATAGAGCACTGCACACCAGAACAACTAGACACAAGAACAAATAATTCCCTCAACACTGTCAAACTAGTTACTAAGTCTGCATTACTATTAATCTTCTCATCGTTTCTATCACCCATCTCCTTCCACTTATGATTGTAACCTTGTTGCTGATATCCTTAACATTTATATTGACTGTTCCCCTATGACTATCATTAAGCGTTGTACTTTATGATCTTTTCTTTTTATGTACTCTGAGAGCGTATGCACCAAGACAAATTCCTTGTGTGTTCAATCACACTTGGCCAATAAAGAATTTTATTCTATACTATGTACTATGCAATTCAATAAAATAATATATAACTTCAAAGACAATAAAAATAAACTTTATTTTAATGCTTCAATAATCTAAGGTGAGCAGCACTAATTCTTTATGCAGCGTATTTATCAGCTTGTTATTCTTAACACAATTCTCACTTCTTTATTCTACCCTGGCTATAGGTTATGGAGCTGGAGTCGGTAGACGCTAATAAAGGTCAGAAAAGACCATTTTAATTAATTAAACCATGTGAGATACAGGATAATTTCTTTGTTATATAAACCAGCATCACGTTGTACAAACTACCCCATGCATATTTTAAGGCACTGGTTCCATTATGTGAAACTCTCTTAGCCATATAAAATGAAACTTGACAAGAGCTTCAGGGTTTAGAAGATAACTGCCTTTTCACCTGTCTGAAGCATGTAATATTTAAGTCACAGCATTTCTTCTTGTAAGTACTTTCCCGGGCCTAAAACTGACATCAGATTGACAGAACTAATCAGAAGCTGCAAGGTTGACAGCTGACTGAAGTAGTACATTCTTACACATCAGAAGCAAGAATGCTATCCTAGGGCAAGGGAAGATAGCAACAATGTGAGGTCAAAAACCTATCTACGCAGCTGGCTATAAATTCATCCCCCAATTACCAGTTTGCTATTATATTTTAAAATAAAAAAAGATGAGAGTAACAATTCTTTTTAAAAAATTACACTGTGTTGCCAACACTACAAATGTAGAAGCTGCATTTTATGTGCATGAAGGTACAGAATGTGGATTTTTATCTTGATTAGGCCTATATGTCCGGCAATCAGCAATTAAATCAAAACTGGACTTCAGATGTTTCCGCTGAGAAGCAAGTATAGAAAAAAGACAACATATTAGAGTAGAGTCTGCTGATAGGCATTATATGCAGCTATTCTCTCCTACAAAGTATTCTTCAAGTAAAACAAACTCATGGCTATTTTATTTTGGTGAAATGCCCTAAATGTCCAGATAAATAAAACTGCCTACATGCTGGGTGATTGAATCAGTAGCTCTTAACAATAGGCTCAAATAGATTAAAGTAGGAGTTTCATACTACAGTCATTTGATTATAGATGATGAATATAGGAAACACTAGGCCAGTATTTTTGAAATTTGGTGACTTTTAAGATGTGCGGGATTCAATTTTCAGAATTCATGGTGGCTAGGTAATTCTGGGAGTTGAGGTCCACACATCTTAAAAGTGGCCAAGTTTGAAAAACACTGCACAAGACTGTTCTTGATCTTCTATTGACCCAGTGGTGAAATGTAAAATTTGTAACTACTGGTTCTGGGGTGTCGCTTGGTGGGGGGTGGTAATGTGACTGGATGGGCGTGGCCAACTTTTTTTTACTTTTAAAAGCTTTTTTTCTACAATCTCTTCAGCCGAAGAGGTTGTAAAAAATGCTTTTAAAAGACTCTGACAATCCCAGCTGAGTTGCCTGATTATCCGAGCCTTTTAAAAGCATCAGGCAACTGAGCTGGGATTGTCAGAGCCTTTTAAAAGCATTTTTTAAATAACCTCTACCGCCGAACAGGTTGTAGAAAAAATGCTTTTAAAAGGGTCTGATGATCCCAGCTGAGCCGCGCAATCATCAGAGGCTTTTTTTTTACTTTTAAAAGAATTTTTTTGCATTGCTCAGCTGGACATGCGGGGGGGGGGGGGGGGGGCAGAGATTTTTGCTACCGGTTCTCTGAACCACCTGCCACCATCACTACCAAATTGGGTGATCCAGTCCGAACCGGGAGCATTTCACTCCTGGTATTGACAAGGAAAAATATTTTGTCAATTTATTAAACCTTCTCTTTTTTCTCCCAAGCTGAGATTGGGGAAGATATATGAAGGGAGAGAGGGAATATTGCAGACGGACAACTGCAAGCCAAGGCTTAGAATAGTCAACAGACAATTGTATGACTGCAAATGATTTAGAAGCTTATTTAACCCACAATTATCACTTGTGCAAAAATATCCCATTCCCTTTGTTCTGTTTTCTTTCCCTGTATTTTCTGGCATAATACATAGGATAATTTTAAGGAGCAGGTTAAGGGAAGGATCCCCTTTTCACTGCCCATTTACCTCCCTCTCTCCATCTTTGCAACATGAAATAGAAATACCCTAAAGTATGCAAAGATCACTTATAGTTTTTTGAAAGACATATTCATAGAAATGGGCTAGTGAACTAAGCCAAGTGAAATTGAATTATCCAAAGAATAAATTAGCTGAACAAATTATTATGGCTGCACACAAATTTTCTCATGACATATTTTTTTAATTATTTAAATGTAATTATTTAAAATTGTTTAAAAATTGGGTTGTTCGCCTTTTCAGGTTTTTTTGCTGGGTCAGAACTAATTTGCAAAGGCAGCATCACAGTGGTTAGAGTGCAGCACTGCAGGCTACTTCAGCTGAATGCTAGCTGCAGTTTGACAGTTCAAATCTCACCGGCTCAAGGTTGACTCAGCCTTCGATCCTTCCAAGGTCAGTAAAATGAGGACCCAGATTGTTGGGGGCAATATGCTGACTCTGTAAACTACTTACAGAGAGTTGTAAAAGCACTATGAAGCAGTATATAAGTCTAAGTGCTATTGCTATTGTCCAACAGATATCAAGAGAAATGCAGGTGAAGGACATGAGGTTAACAATGCTTTCTTACCAGTGCTTCCCAGCAAGCAGAACTGGAAAACATCCTGCCTATGATTGGTGTTTTGTAAACTTAGTAACTTTATGATATATGGAGTTTAACTCCCTAGCCAGCAAGCTTCTAGGAGAATTCTGGGAGTTAACATCCACACATCTTAACATTGTCAAATTTGAAAAATACTTCTATGATTAGTGATCATCGATCAATAGTAATAATTTAACTTTTCATGAATTTGTCTAATTTCAATTTCAGTTATAACATATTGGTGCTCATGGTTATATCTGAAGGTATCAAATTCTTAGTGTTCAACCATGTGCCATGAAAACTAGTAATTCTTTTTAATTCCTGGAAGCTCCCAGCTCCATGGCTTAGGACCCGGGTACTTACGAGACTGCCTTCTGCTGCCGATAGCCTTCCACCAGCCAAAACGCTCCCACAGAGAGGGACTCCTCAGGGTGCCGTTGGTCAAACAGTGTTGACTGGCGGCCCCCAGGGGAAGAGCCTTCTCTGTGGAGGCACCTGCCCTCTGGAACGAATTGCCTCCAAAGATACGGATGATCCCTGACCTACGCACCTTTCGCCGTGCCCTCAAGACGCTATTGTTCCAACAAGCTGGGTTGGCCTAAACATGCTTTTTAATTGAGGTTTATTTTTTAACGATTAGGGCCAAATTGTTTAATATGTTTTTTAAATTGCTTTTAAATTTTGTATTGGGTTTGTTTTATTGTTGGCTGTGCATCACCCTGAGTCCTTCGGGAGAAGGGCGGTATAGAAATTAAATAAATAATAATAATAAAATAATACAACTGAAAAACTTTTAGTATTATGGGGATTGGGAGAAAGTGAAGAAGCTCTTCCTTTTCACCATTTCCATTTTATATGGTTCTATCATGCCCTCGTTTATCATTTTTCTATGTTGTAAAGATTTAAATATTTTGTTCAAGGAATTGATCCAGATCTTTGATCCTTTTTATTACCCTTTTCTGTACCTCTTATAGATGTAGAAAATCCACTTTGGGAGAGGCTAATTGTTAAAATTTCTGTAATTCATTTTTTTTTAACATGAACAACTTTAAAATGTGCATTATAGAATATAGAATTCTTAACTTGATTGCATTCAGCACTAGAATTATACTGCTAAGAGTGCCTTACAGACATATTAATACATAACATGGGTCTACTTACAAAATTACCCATATAATGAAAGAACATCTGCTTATATACAAGGTGGCCCAGTTAGTCAGAAGGTTAAATTCATCTTGATATGATCAGGAAAAATGTTAATAAAGTTGGTCAATGTCAACGAAAAATATATAGAAGTCAGATAACATGTTCTATAATAAAATATCCAGAAAGAAGCCCTTGGTCATAAAGCAGGTTTGAGTTCATAAGGAAAATTCTATTTGACACAGACAACAACTTGAAGAAAAGAGGCATGAACAAATAATAATAAACAGCTTTGTATTTTTCCAAAAGTTGCAAAATTAACAAGGGTTGATTGCAAGGTTAAGAAGCTAAATTTTATCCCAGCGTCTTCATCATGGAGTACAAGCAAGCAATGAATCCCTTTTCTTATTTCAGAAAAAAATATCCAGCAATATTTATTTTGTGCCTTTCAGTCACTGCCCTTATTCCTGTCCTTTTCTTGGCAAAAAATTCAGAAGTGATTCACTATTGCCTTCTTCCTAAGGCTAAAACAGGATTATAAATCATAGACTCCTGGTTTTTTAACCTGGCATCTTAGCTACTACATCAAAGTTGCCCTTTTCAAAGCCCTACCATAAAGCAAAACAAGCAAACAAAACACACAAACATGCTGCATATGCATTGGTCATGATACAATATACTTCTTTCTAAATATCCAGTTGACCCCAACAAGAGCTAATAACCTCTAGAAGAGTTAAAATTCCTAATAGGTTAGTAATAACTGGTTCATACAACCTCTGAAACAGTATCAGCTACCCTATTGCCTTTCTTCTTCTCCCTTCTACTAATCCTTTAAAATTAGCTGGTGCTAAATGAATGGTGACAAACTGAGTAATACACTATTCAAACAGTAGCTTCAAAGTTGCAATAATATGCCATGCAATCTACTTCCTAAAAGCTAGCTATGATTAAAATAAGAAAACTATTTGGAGATCTGCTTTATACAAAAGTTTACCCAATGCAGAACAGCACCCATTATTTGGGTTTTCTGAACTACTCCAATTCTGTGGCATTGCTACTTCTAAAACATTATCTGTATGTTCATTGTATAATAATGTGAAAATGGTTAGAAGATAAACAGAATAGTATATGCATACGTCAGCACCATTGATCCTACAACATTTTTTGAATTGAATGTCTAGCTTCACTTTACAGAGGCTTTTAAAGTGTGATTTTGATTCAAAGAGATTCAATGAATGGATGAATAAAAATGGATCATGTAAGACCACTTTTCACAAACAAATTACATATAATCATTACATGCTCCAAAAGGTCAAGTTGAACACTAAATACATAGTTCAATATTTATGAGTAGTACTTATCTGGAAATCAAATAGCAACCACAAATTCAATGTTCTTGAAACCATTACTTCTACTGAGAAGTTATAGTCTCAACAGTGCAATGAAGTTTATGAAGCAATGTTTGTATCACTTATCTATCTATCTATCTATCTATCTATCTATCTATCTATCTATCTATCTATCGAATTTGTACAGCCGCGACTCACCCAAAATGACATATAACCAACAACAATGCTCTCTCTTAAGTAAATTTTGCCAACCCTGTACTTACGTTCACTTTCATTAGCTGTTAAATATTGTAAAAATCTAAACTTATACAGGAAGCAGCAATACATTTTGTGGATTATAACATTTTAGTTCCCCTTATCCCATTCAAAGATATTATGAAAATCAATTATTCTAAAAGTCAGTAATACTTATAATGTAGAATTCTGGAAAAGCGAATCAGGCTTGCTCTGTAATCTAAAAATGTAATTCAAAGTATTATATTTCTAGCATTTTAGGGAACTTTCTCTCATTTGCAAAAAAATATTTTTTTTCCTCATTACATAGTTCTTGATACAATATGTAAAAAACCAGCACATCCAATCTCTAATTATGTGTAAAATTATGTAAATGCTTAAAAGAGATGCTGCATGTTCATCTTGAAGTCAAGCATTGCAACAATAAAAGTATTAGTCTAATAATGTCATGCCTGCCAAAGTCTCAGAAAACACTTCTACAATAATGTACTTCCCTCCGTAGTCTGAAACCAAAAACACCGTGGTTCTAAGACACAGAAAGTGATACATTTAAAGGTATATTAGTTAGAAAGTTAGAAACCAAGCCATATTCCTAATAAAAAATTGCTCAGCATCGCTAGTGGCTCGCCTGTGTTTGGCACAAAATAGAATTTTAAAAGTGAGAGACAGAAACAAAGTGAGCAAGCAGTTGGAGAGTAAGTGCATCACAAGAGAAATCATGAACTCTCTCTCCCCGCCCCCATTTTTCAAAGTTCTATTTTCTGTATTCCTTCTGATCTTTCTTCTATGTTTTTTTTTTCTTTCATTCAAAAAACTTTCAAACAAGCTCACTCCAGAGTCCAGAGTGAGTCCAGAGTTGGCTTCTTTTGGCACTCTGTGATCCACTCTTATCCTTATTGTTACTACAAGAACAGTTAATAACGTCAGAACAATACACACATTACTTAAAAGCCACAAGCATCGCTTTCCCCTAATTAGACAATGACTGTTAACAGAACCTCTTTGCATCAGAGGTCCTCTTAAATCCCAGTCTCATTTACAGGCGCCTTCGCAAAGCCCAGCAAGTACAAAACATCGAATGACGTGCACTCCAAAAGCGCCAAGGAGCGTTTCTGCACAACCCAGCGTCAATTAAGAGAAGACGGGATAGGAAACTTGAAGGAGAAAAGCACAACTCGCCACTCCGGGCTTGCTCACTCAATCTAAGGGGGAGGGAAGGGGGGAGAAATGCTGTGACAAAAACCCGCTGTCTCTCCACCCTTAGGCGAATCGTAAATAGAAAGAGGCTAAAAGAAAAGCAGAAAGGGAAAGTCGGCAAGGGATAAATCCCTCTCAAAAGCGGGATTATCTACGGAGGAATCTTTCACTCACTCAGTAGCCGCAGCCCCCAAGGCCCATCGCGGTCGCCGATCTCTTCCTCATCCAGGCTATCTGGGAACAAGCAACCTCTAAAAGCCTCCTAATCGCCGGTTTAGAAGACGGGCAGGGGGGATGGGACGTGGGGAGGGCAGCCAAATTAACTCAGCCTCTTCCAGCCCGGGGATGCCGCGCTAAGAGGACCGTTCCTCGTACCCGTCGCCCCAAAACAGGGCAGTGCCCAAGTTTTGCTCTTGCAATCCAGCTCCGGCCGGGCACCATCCAAAGATGCAAGAGGGGAGGAAAAAAAGTTGTTCAACAGCAAAAACCCGAAAAGCTGCAGCGCCGGAACCTCTCTCGGCCGGGGAGGGAGCCGACGAGAAAAGACGCACGTTCCAAGAAGACAAAGCGGGGGAAGCAAGAAGAGGCAGGTGCCCGGCGGGAAGCCCGGACGCAGCGCGGTCCAGAGAAAAAAGGCACCGGGAGAGGACAGGAGAGAAAAGGAAAGGAAAGACCAGCAAGAAGCTGCCCGGAGAGCTGGATCGAGCGGGGAGTTGGGGGGGGGGGGGGGTAGAGAACAACCAATCCCCACTATCAGGACGAGGACGAAAAACACGGGAGTCGACCAGGGAGTCCGGAGTCCGGAAAGAAGCGGAGAGATGGCCCGCGGAGCAAAGGGGAAGAGCCGCCACCGCCTGCCTGGCCCCGGCGGGGAGCCGGAGCCCTGGGCGCAACTTGTCTTCAGCTTAGCTCGCGGGGGACGCTCTTCTGCCGCCCTCTCCAGCTACTCACCGCCCGGACCGCTGCTGCCTCTCCGGTCGCCTTCTCCAACTGTTTGACGACCACCTCCGGGGCTTTTTTCCCCCCCGGATTGGAGTAGACGGCCGCGATTGCTGCCTTTCTGACGCCGAGCCAAGAGCCAGGGCCCACCCCCGAGCTGCCGAGCCCGCCCCGAACCCTCCCCCTGCCAGCTCGCCGCTCCGCCTCTCCCAAACCCAAATATGTACACCGGCGCCGGCCCTGCTTTCCCTGCCTGCTGGGAGGGGGATGTTTGTTTTTGCTCAGTCTCCGCCGCCTTTGCGAAGAGGCTTCGAGTGCCATTGGAGGCCCAGGCGAGGTCTGAGAGGCCGGGCGCGGCGTCGGCGGAGGAGGGGAATCTCCTCGCCTTACAGGGCAAAGAAGCGGCTCCCCCCCCGCCCCCCGTTCTCGACGAGAGCGGGAGGACGGGAACGAAACGGGGACCTCCAAAGAGCTTTTCTGAAACAAGCCCTTGACAGATGTGCACGCCCGGGAGGGATGGGTGGGTAGCATGTCAGGGGCAGCAAGAGAGACTTTTGCAAGACCTCCTTTGAAACTACTTGATTGTAGCTTCGTGTACGCACGCGGCCACTTGTCACGCACGTAGGTGCTACTACTAATTCCTTAGAGCGATTGTTGTCTGTGTGAGTCGATATGTCTGTATGAGTCAACGTGGCCAGGTGGCAGTAGCTCTTGCCAGTACAGGTACAAAGCGAGTTTTAGCTAAAGAATAAAACTGAATGAATAAGACCAAACTAGGTCAGACCCTGTGGTGAATTATTTTCATTCTTTCTTCCTTCCCATCTTGAAGTTATAGCGAAAATCACATTCTTTGAACATCTATTTGCCAAATTGAGACATTCTCCACGAGGGTAAGGGGATATCATCCCCTTCCAGCCTATTTTGATAAATCTCCCCCCACCCTTCCCGCTTTTTTACCCAGACGTTTATATTTATTTATTTATTTATTTATTATTTCAATTTATATACCGCCCTTCTCCCCGGGAGGGGGACTCAGGGCGGTGAACAACCAGATTTAAAACACATATAATACAAACATTAAAAGAATAATAAAATTAAATTAAATTCATTGGCGTTCCAAATAAAATTCTAACCCCATTAAAATACCCAATTTAAAACCCCAGGAATCAATAAGAAAAATTTTGTTAAAACCCCATTAAAACAATCAAGCGAGGCCGGCTTGTTGAAATAAATAGGTCTTAAGGGCCTTTCGGAAAGTGCGGAGGTCCGGGATCAAACGAACTTCTGGAGGCAGCTCGTTCCATAGGGTGGGTGCCCCCACAGAGAAGGCTCTCCCCCTGGGGGCCACCAGCCGACATTGCTTGGCTGATGGCACCCTGAGAAGGCCCTCTCTGTGTGAGCGTACTGGCCGGTGGGAGGTTATCGGTAGCAGCAGGCGGTCCCGCAGGTACCCCGGTCCCATGCCATGGAGCGCTTTAAAGGTCAAAACTAACACCTTGAAGCGCACCCGGAAGACCACCGGAAGCCAGTGCAGCTCGCGCAGGAGAGGTGTCACATGGGAGCGCCCTGTCGCTCCCATAATCACCCGCGCGGCCGCATTCTGGACCAGTTGGAGCCTCCGGGTGCACCCCAAGGGGAGCCCCATGTAGAGAGCATTACAGTAGTCCAGGCGAGACGTGACGAGTGCATGAGTGACCGTGCACATGGAGTCCCGATCCAGAAAGGGGCGCAACTGGCGCAACAGGCGAACCTGATAAAAGGCCCCCCTGGCCACGGCTGCCACATGCCCTTCCAAGGACAGCCGTGAATCCAGGAGGACACCCAAGTTGCGCGCCCCCTCTGTGGGGGCCAATGACTCACCCCCAATAGCCAGCGATGGTACTAGCTGGCTATATCGGGACGCCGGCATCCACAGCCACTCGGTCTTGGAAGGGTTGAGACGAAGCCTGTTCCTCCCCATCCAGACCCGCACGGCCTCAAGGCACTGGGACATCACTTCGAGGGCATCATTGGGGTGGTCAGGGGTGGAGACGTACAGCTGAGTGTCATCAGCGTACAGTTGGCAACTCACCCCAAAACCACGGATGATCTCACCCAGCGGCTTCACATAAATGTTGAACAGGAGCGGCGAGAGGACCGACCCTTGTGGCACCCCGCAAACGAGGCGCCTCGAGGTCGACCTCTGCCCCCCTGCCAACACAGACTGCGATCGGTTGGAGAGATAGGAGGAGAACCACCGTAACACGGTGCCTCCCACCCCCAGACCCCCCAACCGACGCAGCATGATACCATGGTCGATGGTATCAAAAGCCGCTGAGAGATCTAATAGGACCAGGACAGAGGAGCATCCCCTGTCCCGAGCCCTCCAGAGATCATCCACCAACGCGACCAATGCCGTCTCCGTGCTGTACCCACGTCTGAAACCGGACTGGCACGGATCTAGATAGACAGTTTCCTCCAGGTACTGTGGGAGCTGGCGCGCAACCACACTCTCAACAACCTTCGCAACAAAGCGAAGGTTGGAGACAGGACGAAAATTTGCCAAAACAGCCGGGTCCAGAGAAGGCTTCTTGAGGAGGGGCCTCACCACCGCCTCTTTCAAGGCGGCAGGCAAGAAACCCTCACTCAAAGAAGCATTTATAATCCCCTGGAGCCAGCCTCGTGTAACTTCCCGAGTGGCCAGTACCAGCCAGGAAGGACACGGGTCCAATAAACATGTGGTTGCGTTTAGACTCCTCAAAGTCCTGTCCACGTCCTCGGGAGTTACAGGATCGAACTCATCCCAGATAACGTTCTCAAGACCAGCCTCAGTCACCTCGCTGGAATCTACCCAGTCAGAGTCCAAGCCTTCCCGAATCTGAGCGATTTTATCATGCAGATACTGTGCAAAATCCTCAGCCCGCCCTTGCAAGAGGTCCTCCCGCGCTCCCTGATGTAGGAGGGAGCGGGTCACTCTAAACAAGGCGGCTGGGCGGTTATCTGCCGATGCAATAAGAGCGGAAAAGTAATTACGCTTTGCCGCTTTTATCGCCACCAAATAGGTCCTAAGATGGGACCTAGCTAGTGTTCGGTCGGATTCAGATCGACTCAGCCTCCAACCACTCTCTAGGCGTCTTTTCCGGCGCTTCATCTCCCTCAACTCCTCAGAGAACCAAGGAGCCGGGCAGATTCGGCGCCGGGTCAGAGGCCGCAAAGGCACGACTCGGTCCAGGGCACTGGCGGCCGCCCTATCCCAGGCGGCCACCAGGTCCTCGACCGAGTCATGAGCCAGAGTTTCGGGCATTGGCCCAAGCTCCCTCTGAAACCCATCAGGGTCCATCAGGCGCCTGGGGCGGAACCACCTAATCGGTTCCGCCTCCCTGCGGTGGGGTTCGGCGGTCAGAAAGTCTAGCCTCAGGAGAGAATGGTCCGACCATGACAGGGGTTCAATAACTATATCCCCTACATCTAGGCCATTCAACCACTGACCAGAGACAAAAACCAAGTCCAGAGTGTGTCCTCCTGTGTGAGTGGGGCCAAGAATTAATTGTGTCAGGTCCATGGCTGTCATGGAAGCCATAAACTCCCGAGCCAACCCAAACGCCTCACCGACAGACGGCAGGTTGAAATCCCCCATGACCAGAAGCCTGGGGGTATCAACCGCCACCTCGGCAATAACGTTGAGAAGCTCGGGCAGGGCCGCTGTCACGTGGCAGGGAGCCAGGTACGCGATCAGCAAGCCCACCCGCACACCATGGCCCCACTTCACCAGGAGCGACTCACATCCGGCTATCTGAGGTACAGTGGTCTCCCTTGGATCCAGACTTTCCCTTATAATGACCGCCACCCCCCCACCCCTGCCCTGGGCCCTTGGTCGATGAAATGCTCGGAAACCTGGCGGGCACAGCTCTACGAGGGGGACCCCCCCCTCTTGGCCCAACCAGGTCTCCGTAATACCTGCCAGGTCCGCACCCCCCTCCTGAATAAGATCACAGATGAGGGGGGCCTTATTAACCACGGACCTGGCATTACACAGCATCAGCCTCAGGCCCGGACGCCGTAACTCTGAACAACTCGGGGAGCGAGAAGAGTCTTGAGGGCCGAGGCACGCCACCGCTTGGAGACAGCGGCTACGTGCCCCCAATACATGATACGGCCCCCTGCTCCCGCCATATCTGCCCCTCCCAACCATGGCTCTGATGGAGTTACACTCTTTACCTTCTACAGCGAGCTCCTCCTCACCCCGTTCCCCGCCTCCCGTTTCAGGCCCCTGTGACAAGCCCGGCCTATAACCCTCCCTCCCCTCCCCCCCTCCCCCATCCCCCTAAAAGATTAGACAAAGACAGTTTTAAAAAACCCCGCAACCCCCTCTTTGCGGCATGCCACCTCTCGGGGCTCCAAAACCCGTCATCGAGGTAGGCCCTCGATAGAGTGGAGGGCCAAGCCTGCGAGAGGGGGGAATCTCGCAGACCAAGAAGCTCCGCTGCTGAGTACATCTTGATTTCAGCGGGTTAACACGACCATAGTCTGAGGGTCCATAAAGGTCCAAGGGAGAGAAGAAATAAGAAGACATGGTGGGGTCCCAAAGACCTGTTCACGGGGCCAAGTCCACTGTCCTCTCACCACAGGGGACAAAGTCCAAATTCCAAGACGACCACAATCCGGGGGAGCAAGAAAAATAAAATCCAACTACCCTCTCACGGTAGTTGGTTAGCTGATCAACCCCTTCTTGGGGTGAATGGCAGCAATGAACCGGTGCCAACCGTAGCGTCCAGGGGTCAAGGTCCAAAAAGCCGCCCTCTCACAGCGGCTGGTCCACGCCCTTCCGTTGACAAGGTACAACATGAAGTCATCTCGGTTCGGCCTCCAGGGACCTCGACACCAGGCCACCCTCTCACGGTGATTAACTGATGTCCAGCCCCCTCGGCCGATGGGATGAAGCCATATCCCGGCCTCCAGTTTTCAGATGGAAATAGTTCTCTCCACAGTCAGGGGAATGCAGATGACAAATACATGGCGATACGTGAGTCTCACAGGCTAATTTCTGGTCAGGTGGGCATAGGTCTCAAAAAAAAAGGGAAGCGCTGGGGAGGAGGGGAGCGGAAAGGGGCAGTTATCTCCAGCACCCTCAGACCCCATAGGGCTCAGATTAAAAACCCCCCAAGGCCCAGGCCAAGATATCATACCAGGGGCCAGCCAAGTTCCAGCGACAGTTTGTATTCTATTTGCCCCCCCCCAACTTCCACTCAAAAAGCGGAGGGGGGGGGGGTCGCCAGCGTCTTCCAGCTGCCTAGCAGCTGCCATCCAATTACCCCCCAATTCCAACCCCCCGAAGGGGGAGGAATATTGCCGGGGGGGGGATGGGGGTGCCCCCAGGGTCCTCAGGGGGGGTGCCCAACACCTTCTGCAACCCTTTGGGCACCCCCTGGGTTTCAATCTTCACCCACCATGGGCTGTCCTCCGGCGCAGCGCTGCCTCGCTGCTCCGCTGTCCTGGGAGTCTCCGTCATGAGGAAAAAGCCGCTACCACCCGCCGCCACCGCCGCTGCCGCCGAAGGCCCCACCGCCGACCAGCTGAGCAGCCCGACTGCTCTCAGCGCCGCCGTTTCGCCCCCTGCTCAGTCAAGGAGGGGAGAAAACCCTCTCCTTGCTGGCAGGGTGTTCCCCCAACTGGTCCTGGGGTCATAGCATTAAAAAACTGACCCCCAAGGACCCAAAAGATAGGTCGGCGCCCCCCGCCTAGATCGTCGTCTCAGCGGGCGCCGCCATCTTGGACATGCGCAGAAGAGTTTACTAGGATTATAGGACCTCTGAGCAACAGCAGGAAAACCAGGTTGATGAGAGGCTTTAAAGCCTAGCTTCCAACTTGCTGGATAAGTACGAGGGTATTTTACCGCAGTGTAATTTGCCTTTTTCTGTGAATGGCAGTTTCACAGTAAACTGTGAGGCAGAGTGTTTCCAGGCATTCCCATAGCCAAGAAATAGACAATGCGGCCAACACTCAAGTGAGCCACTTTATATATTGCACTGGCAAGAACAAACTCTTGGGGAATTTATACATACAATAGTACAGTAGTTCTGGCACAGATGTATTCCTCCTAGTACTTCTGTCTTTGAAAATTCTCAAGGTTCTGTTAAGATTCCCTTCCCAAATGTGTCTGTAGCTGTGTGTGCTGCAGCTGCTGAAAAAGAAACCATTGAAAATGTCTAATTCGGGACTTAATCTAGAGAACTGTATGGCTTTCATTTCAAACAATGCCTCCATAATGATTTGCCATCAGAATGGAGTTACTAAAATTGTGCACAGAAAATGAAGTGGTATGAAAATTAGCAATTTTGACTATACAGGGCATTTTATAGAGTCACGCAATATATTTTGAATTTGAAATGTTTTCAGTTGCTCTGAATGTGAAGTGGTACAAATATCCTGTGCTCACATGGTAAAACAGTGCTTCCTTGCACGACTGTGGGATTCTATATACTCAGCCCTTGCCTCAGTGTTGTTGTTTTTTAACATCTGCATGAAGTTACATCCATCAGTTTGGTACTCAATTGGGTCACACCAGGCCAAACTGTAGAAGTCCACATCTGAAGCTACTTGGTCCTATGGGGGTCAAAATAAGCAAAGTCAAAGATTGATTCACCTTCCATTTTTCTGAGGTAAAATGAGGACCTAGGTTGTTGATGTAATATGCTGACTTTGCAAACCACTTAGAGAGAGCTGTGAAACATTATGAAGAGGTATATAAGTCTAAGTGCTATTGGTATTAGAGACATTGCAGGTACCTGCAAGACATAATTGCTCTTTTTCACTGACTGATCCGGTTTGATCCCAGCTCTAATATTGAATAGGATCCACTTCATCTGAAGAAGTACGTCTACAATTTGGGTATCCTCCTGGAGCCAGCATATGGAAGCCTTAGAAAGGAAGATCTTTACTTAGGTCCAGCTGGTATACTAATTTCAGGGCTTTTGGAGATTAAGGTGTTCTGGCAACAGTGACTCATGTCTTGGCACTTTGCATATAGACTACTACAGTAATACACTACTCAAAGGGCTGCCTTTAAAAATTATTTAGAAGTTTCAAATCATCCATCTGCTAACTGGAACTAGTCAATTCAATATTCTTATTCCGTGGGCCGTATATCGGCTTTAGTTTGCTTCCAGTCCAATTCAAAGACTTGGTCATCACTTTTAAAGCTGTTCATGGCTTGGTACTTAGGATTTTTGGGATCTTGTTTCTCACTCAAACTCAGCCTGTCACATACAATTACTAAGGAAATTATGCTGAGGTTCCTACCTGAGGAGAGGTGAGAACTGTCATTGGCTTCTCAAGGACAGCCACACTCTTCCCTGACCCAAGATTAGGAATGCTTTAAAAATGTTATTGCTTCTCGGGGCATTGCAACACTGATGGAATAAAGGTTGGCTGGATTAATATGATGAGGGTATGATTTTGTGCTAATCATACCAAATATGACTATAAATTATCTTGAATCCTTGTTCAATTAGCCTCAAGTGGGCAGTCTATAAAAACCTGTTTAAATAAATAAAATAAGAGGAATCCCAAATCCTGCCGGTAGAACTCCATGGCAAAGAAATAAGAAAAAGTGAAATTACCAGAATAAAACAACAGGAAGTTGTGAAAAACAAAAAGGCAACTGACTTTTTGGTTTGCTTAAATTAGAACATTGGCAGTTAGAAAGCTGGTTGGTGTTTATTGGTACATATTTAGGTAACTTGTGTTAGAATAATATGTTTTTTCATTCTGTTTAGGACAATATAGATTTTCACATTTGAAGGGGAATATGTAATTTGGAATTCCACTAGCCTCCCTCCCCCAATACAGAGATGTTTTAAGGCATTTCTGATAGGTGCTATATGCATATCCAAAGCAATGCACAAACCCAATAGCTTATATTGCAACAACATCAAAATATATTTACCTTTCCTAAATGAAGCTTCTAAACCAAAGATAGGATTTATAACATTGGTCTAAAGTTCCTAACAATAAAATCTAGATTTAAGTACACGCATGAATTACTTGTTTCTTTCGTTCACTGGTTGATTTGCTAATTGCACTAAGTCTTAATTAATTTATGATTTATTGAATAAATCACAGTTGGTTGGGTTGGCATAACATACTAAGCTACAGACTAACAAGACACAATTTGGCTTTCAAATAATTTTTGTGAAGGCCACTATGTATTTCGTTTAAATAAATAATTTACTAAATCACTAAAGAGGTTAATATTTATTATTATAAATAATAATCTAGACTATTCTCTACCTTTCTGAGCCATTGTTTAACCAGTATATTTTCCCAGAATTAAGAGAGGAACTGGTCACTATCAAACTGAGTTTTTTTCCTCTTTCATGAATGCTAGATAAAACTTACTTGTGATTACTCCTACTGACCTAACATCTTTTGGGTTTTATTGCTTTTTTTATTATTCTCTGCTTTTGTAACATACAGCTTGATAATGTATTTGAAAGAACCTAAACTAAGCCATTTAGTGTAGTGGTTAAGGCATCAGACTGGAAGACAGGAGACCGTGATTCTAATTCTGCCTTATTTACAAAGTCATCTGCATATCCGTGGGCTACTTACTCTCTCAGGCCTAGAAAGAAGAGAATAATAAAAATTAATTTTTGGAAATCTTGCCAAGAAGACTGCAAAGACTAGTCCAGGCAATGACCAAGCAATGCCAAGGCAATGACCAGGAGTCATTGCTGACCTGAAGGCACCAAAAACACCTAACCAATCTGTATCATTTTAGTTGTTTAGATTCATGGTCTCCTGATATCTAGTCTTCTGATTTAACCCCCAGCCCTGGTGGCAAATCTGTGGCATGTGTGCCAGAGGTGGCATGCAGAGCCCTTTCTGTGGGCATGCATGCCATCACTTCAGCATAGTATGCCATAGGGTGGGTGTCAGCAAGCTGCGGATTTTTTCATCTCTTCACTGTGGCTCCCTGTTGAGTGATCCCACCTCTGGCTGGCCCTGTCCTCCCCTCCCCTTCCCATCACTCCAAAGGAGTCCTTTGTCAACTCGCAAAGCACCCCTGACCTGCTCTTGCCCTAGGCAAGGGGTTTGGGAAAATGAACACTGCAGCTACGGTGAGGCAGCATGTCATTCAAAACAAAAGCACATTCTAGCCATCTCTCTTTCAAAGCTGTCCCTGCGGTTACCCACAGTGGCCGGAGGGGAGTGATCTTTACAACCTGTGAAATTGCTTTGTTAGAGAATGTGACTGAAGACACACCTTGGGGGAGTGGATAAAGAGGATCAGAGCTGGAATGTACATTATGTGGGGTCAGAGTAGACTTCACTTGGAACATGCCATCATGAAGCTCTTAATAAATAACTGGATTTCTTCTGAAGCTTGGCTCAAGGCTCATGATTTAATTAGGGCATCAGTTGGAACCTGACATCTTTGATGGCTGAATGCTGAGAGGCATGGATTTCCTCCACCTTCTGCATTCCCACCCCACAGTGAAACAAACCAAATGGGCTCGCCGAGCCCGCTTGCAAACTCTGCTGAGCGTGGTTCCAAAAGCTGGGCTCGCATGTCCCTTGCGGCTAGCACCAGCACCACAGTACCAGCAGGTACCACGTGCCCTGCCTGCTCCGCTCTCACCAGCCAGAGGTGGGGCTCCATGCCACTGCCTCCCAGCTGGGGTGCCATGTTTGTTTGCTTGCTAGTTGCCTCTGAGGAGGGAGCTGTGCTCAGGCCACTTGGGCCCCCACCGTGGGGGGGGGGAGAGAGGGAGCGCGAAGGGCGTGTGTGTGTGTCCCTAACAGGATCCCGGTTGGAGTTGCCTTATTTTGCCTGGATCTCTAATGCTTGGCTTTGCCTGCCAGATTGCACTCCCCCTCCACAGCCCAAGTGGTTGGATTCACACGACACATGAAGCTGGGGAGGACAGCTTCACATATGGATGGATGCATGGATAGATAAATGAATGGGATAAAGAGAAAAAGAGAGAGGGAGAGGGAGAGGGAAAGAGGAAGAGAGAGGGGGAAAGAGAAAGACAAAGAGAGGGGGGAAGTGGGAGGGAGAGAGGGAAAGAGAAAAAGGGAGAGAAAGAGGGAGGGAAAGAGAAATATTACAAAACTTTTTCTTTTTTTATTGTTGCTAAACATAATATTTCAAAAGCAGAAACAAAATGCTAGTTGTTACTTTAACTCAATCAGTACAATCCGTTATAGGTTTAATGGACATAATTAGTCAATATGGACAAATGTCTGGATTCAAAATAAACAAAAAACAAAGATAATAATTAAAAATATGACAGTAAAGCAAAAAGAATTAGAAAGATTAATGGGATTTGAAACAGTAAAAAAAGGTTAAATATTTAGGGGTATATATTACAGCTTCAAACATGAAATTATATAAAAATAATTATGAATTGTTATGGCAAAAAATACAGAAAGAGATGGAAATTGGGGAAAACTACAATTATCTTTGTTGGGAAGAATAGCAGCAATAAACTCAGATTTCTATTTCTGTTCCAAATGATACTAATACTCAAGAAAGATGCAAATTTGAGGGAATGGCAGAAGAGTATTAATATATTTGTTTGGGCAGAGAGAAGACCGAGAATAAAGTTAAAAATAATGCAAGATATAATACATGAAAGCAGAGGTCTCAAAATGCCCAATTTAAGATTATACTATGAAGCAGCTCTCCTATCAATAATTAGTGACTGGATTAACTCAACAGAAGAAAGAATATTGAATATTGAAGGATATGATTTGCTATATGCTTGGCATGCTTATTTATTATATGATAAGAAGGTGGATAAGACCTCTAAAAGCCACATACTAAGGAATGCCTTGTTGGAATGCCTTGTTGGAAAAAGTATCAATATAAGTTAAATTATAAGATACCTAAATGGGCAATACGCAGACATGTGATAGAGAATATAAATGTAGAACAAAAGCAAGAGGTGATTACCTATAAAGAGCTTCTTAAAATGGAAGGGGGTATATTGCAGTTAAAATCCTTAAATGCATTCATTAAAAGAAGAAAGGATAATTCAAACTTGGTTCCAGTATGGACAGCTGCATGCTAGATGGCAAGAAGATCAGAGAATCGGTATCATTCAGAATGAGGAAAATTTGGTAAAACAAATTAGAGATCAAAGTCAAATGCATATAAAAAGATTATATATTATATATATATATATATATATTATATATTATATAATATATAATATTATATATTATGTATTGATAGAAATAGATTCAGAAACAGAATTAGTTAAGTATTGTATGATAAAATGGGCACAAAATATTCAGGAACCAATAATGCTGGAAACTTGGGAAAAAATATGGGTTAGGATTCTGAAATTTATGCACGTGCAAAATTTAAGAGAAATTTTTTATAAAATGTTTTATAGATGGCATTTAGATCTTAAATAGTTAGCCTGTATGTATCCGAAAATGCAATCTAAGTGTTGGAGATGTGATTGTGATGATGCCACTTATTATCATATATGGTGGACTTGTAAAAAAGTTAAAGCATTTTGGATGAAAATATGGTGGATTATCCAAAATATTATTAAAAAGAAGATAAGATTTACTCCACAGTTGTTTTTGTTGGGCATAATTACAGATTGTACAGTTATAGAGACTAAATTGATTTTAAATTTAATAACTGCAGCTGGACTTTTGGTGGCACAATATTGGAAGAAGGAAGATTTGCCCAGTATTGAAGAATGGACATTAAAGATAGCGAATTTAGCAGAAATGGCAAAAATTTCAGCATATTTGAAAGACTATTAACAAGAAAGATATATATTGGAATGGAGAAGATGGATTGATTATATTCAAAATAAATATCGGACTAAGAAGTATCAAATAGCTTATGAATGAATAGAAAAATCAAGAATATTCATATCTAGTTAGGTAAAAGGGGAGTTAAAGTGTGAAGGGGGGGATAAGAGTCCGTTAGTTACTAATCATATACTAAATGTTAGTTTAGTTAATTGTTATACCCTGTATTTTGTTCTGGGAAGTTCGGAGGGGGGTGTGCGGGAGGGCAAGGAAAGTAGCGGGGAGAGGGAAATATTGGGAAAATTTTTTGTAAAACTCTTTAATAAAAAAAAAGTTTTCCTTTTTTTATTGTTGCTAAACATAATATTTCAAAAGCAGAAACAAAATGCTAGTTGTTCCCGACTCTAGAGAGCGGTGCTCATCTCCGTTTCAAAGCCAAAGAGCCAGCACTGTCTGAAGATGTCTCCGTGGTCAAGTGGCTGGCATGACTAAATGCCAAAGGCGCACAGAATGTGTTACCTTCCCACCAAAGGTGGTCCCTATTTTTCTACTTGCATTTTTTACGTGCTTTCAAACTGCTAGGTTGGCAGAAGCTGGGACAAGTAATGGGAGCTCATCCCATTATGCGGCACTAGGGATTCAAACTGCTGAACTGCTGACCTTTTGATCGACAAGCTCAGCATCTTAGCCACTGAGCCTCCATGTCCCTTATTATTTAGGTAGTAAAACCTCCTTATTCAGGTTAAATTGCCCTGTTGGCACTTTGCAATAAATAAGTGGGTTTAGGGTTGAAGTTTGGGCCCTCAGTCTCTAAAAGATTCGCCATCACTGCCCTACACCAAACTGGCTTAGTTTAGGTTGTTCCAAATACATTATCAAGCTGTATGTAAAGCTGACATAGATGTGATGTGGCTTTATTAACTGATGAACCAATATGGATTTCAAATTCATATCATGACTTCCTTGATGGATTTCAGGGTGGTAAGAAATAAAGAAGCTCATGGAAGAAGAGGAGGTCAACCTATTCTCCAAAGCACCTGAAGGCAGAACAAGAAGCAATGAGTAGAAACTAATCAAGGAGAAAACCAACCTAGAACTAAGGATAAATTCCCTGGCAGTTAGAACAATGAATCAGTGGTATAGCTTGCCTCCAGAGCTGTATGTGCTCCCACACTGGAAGTTTTTAAGAAGAGATTAGACAACAATTTCTCCGAAATGGTACAGGATTTCCTGCTTGAGCAGAGGGTTGGACTAGAAGACTTCCAAGATCCCTTCCGATCTGTTATTCTATAGTAGTAGAAACTAATGGCTAACCAGAGTGGTTTACAGTGGCTATTGCAGAATAGGTACTGAGAGTTTAGACAAATGCAGCATTGTGTTTTGAGGAAAGTTACAAATTAATGTTTATATTCCAAGCTAATATATCTGAATCTCATGTTATAGCTGTCATATCCTTTAGGATGTTGCTGAATTGTTGTGGATAATGCCCTTGAGAAATGAAACCTAAAGAATTTAGGGGATGGAGACATTTGCCACCAAAAAGGGGCTCAAAACAAACTCATGTCAGTATAGTGCATGCATCACTAAGCAAGATTATTTTTGAGGAACCATACAACTGCATTGAGCTTCCAGGAAGGGCGATGAACTCCACCAGAGGCATGGTAGGAACATTGCTCTCAGTGGAAAAGCCTCCTTGGCAGCCAACAACATCAATCACTGGCAGAAGATTTGTTATGACAACATGAAGGAAAGAAAAGCTCAAGCTGCTCTAGATGTTAACTTGGTGTTGGTACCCTTGAAATAATATTAACTCTATTCTGTGCTTTTTATTTTTTAAAAAAATGATATAAAGCTTTATTTTTACCAATAAGTAAAGAGACGATTGCGGCTGAAACGTGGTGCACAAATACAGCTTTGAGCCACTGCAGAAAAAGAGAATAAAAAATTAACAGACATTTAGAATGTAAAAGAGTTTTAAACATTACCTTATTTCACACATCATGCTATTCCAAAATTAGTCTTGTGGTTAGCATGTTGTGAAAATTCAGCTGAAGATTTAGCACATTTAATAGGCTGCAAGAATCCTCCTCCTCTCTCTGTAGGATTGCTCTGTTCATGAAGCAGCAAGAAAAGTGAGCTATTAGTGTCTCAAAACATCTTAGGGAGATATTTATGAAGTGACATTCGAACAGCTTGATACAATAGTTAAATACGGGAGGTTCCCTTCTATACCATATAACGGATGTATCTGTATTTGTGGAGTGGTAGAGATAGAAGACTTGGCTCACATATTATTTGATTGTTGTTTGTACAAGAGGGTGAGTGACAGGTATCTTGTTCATATATTAAACAAATGAGCTATTGGGAGTTCCATATTAAAAAAAAAACATGCCTTAAATGTGGCCAGAATCTGAAAACAACATTTAATATGGAACAGTACTTGAGGAAAATGGTTCAGCTGAGATTAGCATATGTGGGAATGATTGGGGTAGATTGTAGGAGTGATACTGAAATATAATTTTATCTTATTTCATTTATCCATGTGCCAAATTATTGTATTTTACTCAACTGTCATTTTAAATTGTTTTATAGATTTCGTTAATAATTTGTGTTTCAAACTGTGTTTTTATATGGTCTATGGACTAATCAATAAACTAAACGAAACTACTGGTGCCTGCTCCTGATGTTTTGTTCAGTTGCCCAGAATTATAAGGATTAGACCCAGAATGTCCCATATGCTGAGTTTACACATTACACTAAGCAAATCACATTTTAGATTTGTGTTATGCATAAAACTGGTATCTGAGAGTAAAGCCACGCCTGAGAGTAAATACAAAGCATGAGTGAGACTAGGTAATATTATTTTGAATCTGAAATAATGCTGGTATGCATTATCTATCTGAAAATTGCATTCTCTGTTGCAGAAAGCCTATGTATTAAGTCCAGATGAAGAAAGATAGTTGATTTTATATTTCTGTCTGGCTGCTTGCATTATACTTTATTTATGTTAGATTTTATGGTTTAGCATAGACTTCTTAGATGGGTTTCAGTTTCTAAAGCTGACATCTATATTAAGATCAGTATGATAGATTTCAATATTATACCCATATCTGGAACTGGAGTAAAACTTCCTCCAGGATTTTATGAGCTTTAAACCAACCATCTTTTCAACAAGAGAAGACTAGAGTCAAGTGAAAATTGTCCATTGTTTTGGGATATAATTTTTTTTTTTTTTGAAGAAAGGCAAACCATAGCACTTTTAAGTACAGATGGGACCACCCTCTTAAAGTTGAATTCAGCATTGCCTGGACCTTACCATGCATCTTGAACAATCTTGAGGGCCTTGACCACTCAGGAGTGATATGGATTTAATACATAGGTAGCTGCACTTTCAGCTCAACTAGACTTCATCTTAGAAGATCCAACTCATGTTATCTGACTGACACTTCTCACAGAACAACCCAAGCTCATGTTGCCTTGAATTTCTTGGGTGACTATAGTCATTCTATTAATCCTGCATGGGATTGCATCTGGTGCCAAAAACCAAAAGGGGACACTGTTCCCATGCCCATCCAGGTCTCTTTTATACATGCTGGGTCATTTCTCTCATTCCCTGTTGAGGAAGACATTAATACAAACTGAACTGGTACGCAGAAGCAACAATTATTTTCCTAATTATTGACCATAATGTCATGTTCTGATCAAAAACACAATGTCTGGATAGTGATTAGTTTCCCTGTAAACTCAAGGAATTGAATTTAAAACAATAAAATGATATAAGAGTAAAATCATATGTCCAATTGCTTAAACCATTGGCAAACTAAAATAAATAATAAAATGCATATTAATGAATTGCTACTTTAAAAAAGAACAATTTGAAGACATTCTGTCACTCATTTGGTATATTTTTGATATTAAATAAACAATAATGTTCTCAAATAAAATTTGTTGGGCAGCTAAAGAATTACATTAACAGAAATTCAAATACTCTGGCCCACCACTAGCACTCTATCTCCAAGATTCTGTAAAAATACTAATATTATACCCTGCTATCTTTAATATTTGCTTTGGATATTGAAGGTGAGCACAGTTAACTGACTAAACCACTTGCAAAATATTGGTAAAGTACCTTTACACAAGTTGTATCATACCTTAAGCAATACTGTTTGTAAGCAAGCAAGCTACTACAAACCATTTCCACAAGAAATGGTTTCATACCTAAATCTCTATGCCCATAACTTCCAAAAAGCAACACATAGAAAGATAGCATTTTATTTCTTTTTACTGAATGTATTAACTGTTTTTAGCTCTGTTGTACACTGACTAGAATCGCTTAGTTCATAATCATCATAATCATAAGTTTATTTGTCAAGCATATATAAGATAACAGGTAAAAGTATAAACATATACTTCTGAGAAGAGTAAGTAAAAAGGAATATTGTGAATAGCTATGAGATTGACTTCTATATAAATTGATTTGATAAATAATAAATTAAATATTACACATGGAAAGCTTTAACTTCCCTTTCTTTCATGCAATGATAATTCCTTCCACGCCAACTGAAGTTTATAAAAGGCCTGGAAACAGTAGTTAACTCATTATGTTAACTAAACAAGCAATGCAATTACAGAGTCACTCTGTGAGAGAGATGAGCCATTTCTAAATGTGATACATAAATAAAATAAATAAAATTAGTTGGTCCATTTGCCTTTCTAATCTATGTTTTACACATGATAGAGACTGGATTCATATAACACTTTGAGCCAAATGCCCTACGTCATTATTTTGAAAACTGTATAAAATGAGTCATATTTTTCTTGCAATGTCAAAACAAAAGGGCAAACAACATACTTGATGAGAAGTGGAATCTCTGAATATTTCATTTAAAGATTTACTCAGGTTGCTACTGAGCTAGAGAAAACAAACTGTATAAGCCACTGAAGTCACTGCATAAAACTGCCTGCACTTCAGCAAGTAATCTGTCTGCTTAATTTCCTCAGTAAAAGATCTTCTGAAACAACTATTTTTTCTGTCAAATTTCTTGTGCACTGTAATTATATTACCTATGAGATACATACACACACACACACGTATTTTTAAACTGTGTATGTAAATTGTGTAATATTTTTTTATCTGTGTATGTAAGTTGTGAAAGTTCCACTCAAGTGGACAAATGTGTTAAAGCAGCTATTTGAAGATTAGAAATCAGAGGTGGGTTTTAGCAGGTTCTGACCAGTTCTGGAGAATCGATAGCGGAAATTTTGAGTAGTTTGGAAAACTGGTAAATACCACCTCTGATTGGCTCACCCCCATCTATTCTCTGCCTCCTGAGTCCCTGCTGATTGGGAGGAAATGGGGATTTTGTACCTTCCCTTCGATTGGTGAGGGAATGGAGATTTTACAATATCCTTTCCCTGCCATGCCCACCAAGCCACACCCACAGAACCGGCAGTAAATTTTTTTGAAACCAACCACTGTTAGAAATGTTACAGTTATGATTGAAATTTCTTGCAAACGATGTCAATACACCTGTAGCTATCTCTTTCTACAGTAGCAAAACTGCATGCAATACAATACAAGAAACTACTGTAAATTTGTTTTGGATGTTTGAAAAAAGCCAAAGTTATGCTATTAGGATAAATGATAGCTGTTTTTGCCAACAATAGAACTTCAATTTAATGCAGAATGTGAGCTGTTTTACATTTTAATGCAAAAATGTAATTTTATTATTTGATTTGTGCTATTCTAAACAATGGATTATTATTCTTGCCCAGTCAATACATGATATACATATATATACCCATCATGTTATTCCTTTTCAGCTAAGCGGCTTTATGCAATCTAAAGGAAAGAGTAAGAAATATAAGGTAAAAAAATAAAATATGACGTAAAAAAAGGAGATATAGCTAAATCTAAATTAGACCAACAACACTGACTCTATTTCTCCTTACCTTCTATCATTATAAACCATCCATGGATCCATAATATCTGTACATCCGTTTACATGCTGCCTTTTATTTATTTATATTTCTCACTTCTTGCCATTAAAATAACTGAGAACTCCACCCAAGCACAGCTTTCTTAGTCTTCTTCTCAACTTATTTGCTCTCACTTCGTGTATTTTCTCTGAAGTAAGAGACTGAATAAATTCAATATACACATTTCATATTAGTTATTCATTTTTATTTAATATACATTCATTCAGGATCCATTCATTACTGATCTTACATATTTATTATTTGTATTTGTTGTTTAACTACAAATACAAAGTCACCAATTCCCATGGCATTTATGTTTCTTCTGAAATACCCAGCTTTCATATAACAAAAATGGAAAAAGTATGCACTTATGCATACCTATTTTTACAAAGCTCATTCTTTTCAAAATATCACATTCCACTGCTTTTTCTTACCAGCATTAATGCATCTTGAACTTCTTCCATTATTTTTTTCTAGCTTTAGAAAATTTTCAGTCAAGCACCCAAATTCAAATGTTTGTTTGTTTGTTTCCTAGAGATGTATAAGTTGTAATATCTTGCAACTCCATTTCTTCTTTCAAATCTAACTACTAACTGCTGCTGTATAACATTCGATACAGTGTACAAAAAATATATGCACATTCATGTTTCCAACAATACCACTCTCACATCACCATGTTTGCAGGCTGGAGCAAGAGCTAACAGTGCTCAAACAGAAATGGCAGTTTGTAAACAACTAGTCAACTTCAAGGCCACCAAGTACTATGCCAAGAATTCATTAATTTATGTAAATGGCACCCCAGGAATCGTTCATATATTCTTAGTGGCAATAGACAATCAATAGTCTATATGGCTTCATTTTCGCTTGCTAAGTTTAGAGTCTGAATAAGGAGCCAACATAAGCTATGAAGTGTCAGAACATTTATGTTTTACTGCCAGTCTAGGTAGGGAGCCAGACACCACAAACAGTCTTTTTAATTTGTCCATAAATAACAGTAAACAACCTAGTGGACATCACACGTCATCTTATTCAGTACTCAAGGCTGAACCAATTATTCCATTTATCCTGGCTAATTTGAAGAAACTATTGGGAACAGTTCATTCAATATTTAGTTGTCCTGACTAAGGTGTGGAATTGCAAGTGTTGTACTGATGTATTTATATTGATTTTTCTATGTGTGTTATTTCACTTCTGCTAATGACTGTCGACCTTGTAAGCTGTTTAGATGTGACCAGAATGAAGCTTCATAAACACCATTGTAATAAGTAAATAAATAGATAAATTTAGGGAATTCATTCATTTGAATTCTGCTCCTAAATACAATTCTCATTCAAATTTCTAACTGTCCTTCCAGCATTCTTTCACTTCAATTCTATTCCAAATTATTTATTAGTTTTAGTTTTAATTCCATTCATACTGGTTGAAGACCCTTATTCAGCCCTTTTTCCATCCATATCCAAGGCTTGTTTTTTCCTTTCAAAATAGTTCTGTCGTTCACTTTAAACAGTATCCTTGTGATTATCTTTTTTCTGTCTCTACTAAAATTTCCCATCTGTATTTTTGCAAATTTTTCTCATCCGGACATAACTCTTTAAGAACTGAAACCCATGTTTTGATACTTTTTACTAATACAGAGAAGATATAGATTAGGTTACCAATATTAGCCATACCCATTCCTTATGCACCATTGCTTTTTAATAATAAGACCAGATATCACAGATGCAACCAAAGTTTTGCAGTTCTGCATATTTATGTTATTTTATGGAGGCAAAAATTTATAATCTAGAGATCTAATTTAATCTAAGCATAGTTGCCTGCATCCCACAAAGAGATGCATACTATGTAGTGATAGTACCAGTTGTGTCCCTTTCTGGACCAGGAAGCTCTGCGCACGATCACTCATGCCCTCGTCACGTCACGTCTGGACTACTGCAATGCTCTCTACATGGGGCTCCCCTTGAAGAGCACCCGGAGGCTCCAACTGGTCCAGAATGCGGCTGTGCAGGTGATTATGGGTGTGACTCAACGCACCCATGTGACACCTCTCCTGCGTGAGCTGCACTGGCTCCCAGTGGTCTTCCAGGTGCGGTTCAAGGTGTTGGTTACCACCTTTAAAGGGCTCCATGGTTTAGGGCCCAGATACTTATGGGCCTTCTGCCACCAATTGCTTCTCACCTACCAACGTGCTCCCACAGAGGCGGGCTCCTCAGGGTGCCGTTTGCAAAACAATGTAGGCTGGTAACCCCCAGGGGAAGAACATTCTCTGTGGGGGCACCTGCCCTCTGGAATGAACTACCCCCTGGGATACGTATGATCCCCGATCTCCGTACCTTTTGCTGGGCCCTTAAGACTCTGTTATTTCAACAGACAGGCCTGGCTGACTAAAAATTTGGATGGGGTATTTTAAATTATGGTTTTTTTAACTGAGAAGGCCAAATTTGTTTAATTCTGTTTTAATTGGGTTTTAAATGTTGTAAGGTTCACTGTTTTATCATGGCTGTACACCACTCTGAGTTCGTCGGGAGAAGGGCGGTATATAAATCTAATAAATGAAATTAAATGATATACACACAGTCATTTGTTTATTTATTAAATTCATATGCACTTGTCTCACTATCAAGCCATTACAATACATACATGTATTCTTACATACACATACATAAATCCTTCATAGCAAAGGCAGTTTAGTTATGGCAGCTAAATGCTTCTTTAAAATGCTTTCTTTTCTTTTTAAATGAAAATATCTGAACTGTTAAATACATATTTCACTTCCTAACTAAGTACACTGATCTTCCAAAAACTCTCAACAGCCCAGGAGCAGTTTGAAAGTTGTTGAGACAATTCATTGTTTCATTATTGCAATGGCTTACATATCAAATGAGTTTCTGAAACCATTTTGATGTATTTTCCAAATGCATTGAATGAATGCAGGTCCAGTGAATAGAGCTGTAATGCTTAGTCTAAAAATATTTAGGCTCTGCTAATGAGAACTAGTTCCTCAGGGGACATTTGAAATTATTTTAAGAAATAGTACTTTGAAGAAAGCTCTGGTTAAGGAAAATAACATTTTAGCCAGATAAAATAAGCTTCAAGAATATTTCCAGAAAGAGCTATATAGCTGCAAAATTCTACTTCAAAAATTGGATGAGCTTTATTAGGAATGATTGACAGATAAATAAACATTACCAGGCCATTGTTGTCGGTTAAAAAGACAACAGCCTTGATTCAAACTTGACTCCTTTTATTGTACCTTGGCAATTTATGAGAATGAATTGATTTTAAAATCATAGAAAATAAGTAAATAAAGACAGAAAAGAGTACTCCAATTCTATAGTAATACAGTAATGTTTTTATTGTTTTGTCACAAAAACGCCATTTAAATAGCATACAGCTTTTAAAATCTCCCAAAATACTGCATTGGGTGTGGTGATACAAAAATCATGATTAAAGAAGAAGCTAAGTGAATAAATCCCCAAAACTATCTCAAATGTTTTAGCCATGAGAATTAAATTTTCCAATCTGCAGTCAAGTCAAGGATGCTGACTTTATAAGTAAAAACACCTGGTCTTAGTTTTGAATTTTTGGTTGATCTAAATAAATATCTTTTTCTTCATGAATAGATATAGAGATAGATAAAGCTATAGAGATACAGGGCTACAGATATAAACAATTCAGAGTTGATCTTTATATAATCTAGAGATTCTTTCTTCATACCAATGCACACATATCAGCACATGTCCTAGAATAATTTGCTACTTAGTAAAAAGCATGAAATTATGCACTGAAAAGTCAGTCATGGGTTTGATGTGCCATCAAATGTCAGAAATATGAATGATTGTCTTAAGACAGCATTATTACAGCAGGAATAATATTTAACTATTCATGCTTTGCTTAGTCTATTGTGAATTTGAGCAGCTGATGTTAGCAATCATCTTTTATATACTCTCATAGTTTTTGAGTTTCCACAGGTTTCCCCACTGCCCCCACAACTTCAAAAAAGGGTGCTATTATTTCCACCCTGCAGATTTTATGTAGGCAGGAAAACAATTAGAAATATGGGAAGACTGCAAATGAAAATTATCATTATCTGATCCTCTAATAAAATTTTGTGAATGAATATTGCATAAGTAAGGCTTTATTTGGAAACATGTCTTATAAAAAGGCTACTGTATGGGGAAAATGAAAAATAATTATTTTAATAGAAAATATAGCACTGTATATACAATAAGACATGAATGTATTCAGAATATCATGTAGTTATTGCAATTCAGGATCCAATTCCAATAGACTATAATAGATACTACAAATATCCTTGTGCTGGGCCATAAAGCCAAGAACAGTTATGAAGTTCCAAACTCACATTATCAGTGCTACAGAGCAGAATTTATTTCTCAGTACTGTAAGCAGGTGAACGTGACATATGAATTACTGAGACAGAGAGATTACTTTATGGGGTCCTCAAAACTACAGCATTGTACTGCTTCCCAGATGCCATTTCAGCTGCAGGAATGCCAGCTATATTAGCTGATGAGAACAAATCTGCACCAGAATCCACCTCATACACAAAATACATACACAAAGGCATTATAGAATGGTCAAACAACATCTAAAGAAGGGTTACTAGATTTAGGCTGCAAAAATCTGGATAACCACTAGATAGCATGCTGATGTTAAAATGTTCTGCACCTCTTTGCCACCATCTAGTGATCTTCTAGGTTTTTGCACAACAAATCTGAATTTTCTAATTTATAGTGTCTTGGTTCTAGCAAGACCTCCCTCTTTTTTTGCAGGGATACTTATGATGGAGACTGGACCATATGCCTGGATAAACAGAGCATTAAATTCTCTTTGAACCAGAAGATTCAAGTGATTATCTTTCATAGTTGGAGCTTGCCAATTATCCTCTATCAATTTAGAAATATATTTAGTGTCTTTGTCTTTAGAATGAGATTAAATGTTGAGTACTAATTAAAGTTATTATACTATGGAAGTTAAAACTATGACAACATTAAGATTATTTTGACTATGATAGCACAGCTAATTACTGCATTTAATTCTAATTTCTACTTAAGTATTTTTCTCTATATGGTGAAATGTTAATTTACTAGACCTTAACATAATGGACTATTACAGCATCCATGGAATGGAACAAATGTCTGCTCCGATTTACATCATTTGCCTAATAACATACAACCAAATAAAATATGCATGTTGACATCATCATGCAAATGTGGTAAACCCCAGTATACCCCACTCTTAAATTCAGCTGACATTATTGAATAATGGAAAATCATTTCCACTGAGTGAAGAGGAAAAAGAGGTGAAAAACTCAATTCCAATGTAATCCAGCTCTTAAATTCCTAGATTAATTGCCACTGACATATCTAGAGTTTGGATTTTCAAAAGATCTTGTATCTCATAGAAGGAGATCCAACTTGATGTGTTAAAAATTATGGCATGACTGACAGCAGTTAAATACCAAACCACAGGCTACTTCCATGTATGAGATGGGGGACATTTTATGCTGTAGTATTTCTGAAACTTATTGCTTCTTTTTAAGATTAAATATACTACCAGCCTCACATTTTTATTCAGTTGGTATTGAACAATTTATCTGCATAAGGCGACACTGGGGAGGTTTCAGTTTGTAAAAGGTGAAAACATGCTGGCAGCAAACGCTTTGGGAGAGCAGACTAACTCTGAGTTCCTTCAGGCTGAACTGTTATTCACAGCCACTTCCAGTGGCTTATTTTTTCCACTTAATTATTAAGATACAAAATATTGCACCCGAACACATGCAAATGCAATAACTCAAATACTCCTTATTAGCAATCTTCAGAGCAAGCAAATGCAAGGTGAAAATCTCCTCTGTTTTTACTTCCTAGAAAAAGGAATGGTAACTCGTATAGATTTTCTGCAATGACATGAAAAGAACAGGAAGCATTTTCCCTTTGTAACTGAAGTAACCTACAACTCGTTAGGTAACCAAGAGTAACTGGCTTCTCTTGTTGATATAAACAGCTTTTAGACTTTCCAGTTTTCAGTCTGGAGAACAGCATCACTTTTCAATCTATTACTGAGTTAGGAAAATTTCCTACCTGGTGTTTCTCATGGTTCCTGCCAATCACTCCCTTCTGATGATAGCAATAATGAACAAGGCTCTAGATATTCAAAAGAGCAAATGGTTGAATGCAAAACACTCAGGTGGAAAATAAGAAAAGAAGCCATGACTGACATCCCCTTCTGAGACAAAGGGTTCTTAAATGTACATGGAATATCAAAGTTGCAACAAATTAAAGATTGGCAATGTTAATAATCTTAAATTGAAACCATTTCTATTAGACAGGTGTAGCAGTAAATTTTAACACCCTTGTCTTCCTCATACTGTTCATGGGGTTTTTTCAGCTTGGAACAAAAGGCCCTCACCAAGTCCAAATTCTGCAATACTAATAAATATGATTAAATCACTGCTATCAAATCACTGTTACCTGTAATTTGTTTATTTAGGTGTTTTATATGGTGGCCCATCTCACAACAGAGACTCAGGGTGGCAAACCCAGTTATCAACAAAATAAACAACTAATAATAATCACTATAATCCATGTCCAAGGCCTAAGAATCAATTTGTTCCAATGGAAGAGAATCTGTGAGAACCTGGGAATCTGTGCAAACTTGTTAAATTGTAGAAGATAAATTGTGGGAAATTGACAATCCAAGACCAAACTTAATCCAAAAATGTTAGGAAATTCCTGGAAGGTTGGCATTCAACAAATCAGCCATCAATATATTTTAGAGATAAACCATATTTAAAAGCTAAAAAGAATCATCAGAGCAGCCTATGCTCGGATAAGCAGGAATTAATATGAGACAAACAATCAAGCAGGAAACAATATTTTAATCAAGGAATTATCAAGGAAAAAACCATATCTGTATCAATGCTGACAAGCCGAGCCACTATACTGTATATAAACAGGAAGCCAACCCTATATTCACTAAAACTGATGATATTACCTAGTAGAGTAATGAAATGTCTGCCAACAAGCAAGCAAGCTCAGATAGCACCAAGGATCTCACAAATCATTTTCTATTTAGAATCAATAACAAAACTGAAGTGGCTGGGCAATAACGAGCGGCACAGGCAGGATAGTGACAACAGCTCTTTATTACATGGTGAGACTTCAGCAAAGTATACAGGCAGCAGCACTCTTTATATACACTTCAGTGCTGGCTGTCAACCAATCACAAACAACGTTTGAATCTCCCGCTCAAAACAGTAACAACATAACAAAAACAACAGTCAGGCAAACCAATAGGGCACACATAATAACCTGGCCTAAATACCTCAAGGAACCGCTGTGTTCTCAATGCTTTCTGAATCTACAGGGCAGGAGCTGCAACACACTCTGGACCCCACAATATGAAATTAGAGTGCAGCTTGTGTAACAGCAGTATTATACTGTACATTTCCAATCTCAATAGCTAAATAGCTAAAAAGTTAGGCTGCTGGCTTATAACCATTTAAAGATATTATTTAAGGTTAATTATATACTTAGCACCTAACAACTGAATTTGAATATGTGAAAGAGCTAGTTAGAATTAGGATGGAGACCATCAAGAAATTGCAAGTTGTTACAAAAAGTGATACCACTTTTGCCCTTGCAGTGACTTCTCTAGGCTTAGTTTATCATTTCTATGTTGTCCACTGCTTATATGAGCTGTTTTGTTTCATTTGTGTAAATTAATTTCTGCAGCATTGAAAGACCTGCATTTTTCATTTGTTTATCTAGTGCTTAAAACATAGCTTTAATAAACATAGCTCATACTCATAGTTTTAATAAACATAGCTCATACGTACTGAGGTCCTGGCAATTAAATACCCTTTGCACTCAAATATAAACACAAAAATGAACAAAGAACAACATTAGTAGCTACGTCAAAGGACGAAGGAGCTTAGTGTTTATCTTAGATGGTATATAAGGTGTATAAGACTGATGAGTCAACATTGATTGATTAATTAATTGGGACACCACCCTGCAAAGTAGGCAAATGACTATCATATCACTATGCTAATTTTATCAAGTCCAACTTTTTCTGGAACATTCCTAAGGTAATTATAAAAAACGTAAATTAGTTCGGATCTGCATAAACTGAAGTAATGAAGCTACTGCCTTCAGAGCCTAGAAACTTTATCATATTTTTGAACTCTATCTTTCCAATCAGAGTATTCAAAGAGGCTAAGAAGAAGGACTCATGGACAAATTAGGCCATAACAATTGGCCCCCAAAGAGTAGCATATCCAATACCACAAAATGAGTTTCATGGCAATACACAAAGGCTTTAAGATATATATATATATATATATATATATATATATATATATATATATATATATATATATATGTAGGTCTTTGGTTATTCGGGTCTTCTCCCGCGTAGAATTGGAAGTATCTTGGCGACGTTTCAACGAAGTCTCATTCGTCATCTTCAGGCTGGTGTTCTCGGCTTCGTTGCAATGCTCCTGGAAGGACGAAGCCGAGAACACCAGCCTGAAGATGACGAATGAGACTTCGTCGAAACGTCGCCAAGATACTTCCAATTCTACGCGGGAGAAGACCCGAATAACCAAAGACCTACATACAAACACCTGCGAAAACCTCAGAAAACATATATATATATATATATATATATATATATATATATATATATATATATATATATATATATATATATATATATTTGTATTCAATGTCTTTATAACATAACATAAATTATGTGCATAGTTTTTTGTTTGTTTTTCCCCCCTTCATTTTAATTGTCTGCTTCCCAGAGTCATCTGAAGATGGGTGGCCTCGAAATGTCATAAAATAAATCAAAGAGAGGAATTTCAATAAAGATCTGGCTAAAATGCATTTTGCACTTACGTTATGGAGAAATTGAATAAAGATAACCTTGTGCTTTGCTCTAAAGCCCTTTCTGTAGTATAAGACAAGGTGCACTGCTCAATATTATGGAATAAGGCTACTGTACAGGTAGTCCTTGACTTACAACCAAATTGAGCACAAAATTTCTGTTGTTAAGTGAGACATTTAAATGGATTTTGATCCATTTTCTTGCCATAGTTGTTAAGTTACTGACACAGGTGAATCTGACTTCCCCTTGACTTTGCTTATCAGAAGGTCACAAAAGGGACCATATGCCCTGGGACTCTGCAACCATTATGAATATGAGTTAATTGCCAAGTGTCTGAATTTTGATCATGTGACCATGGGGATGCTGCAACCATCATAAGTGTGAAAAAAGGTCATAAGTCACTTTTTCAGTGCTGTTATAAATTTGAATGGTCACTAAATGAACTGGTGTAAGTCAAGGGCTATCTGTACTTACAGCAGGGTTCTCTGTGCTTCAAAAAACAGCTGCAAGTGCTTTCAATAAAGTCCCCACCCCCAAAACTTTTCCCAGATTTTTGCATGAGCTGGGGAAAAATAAAGTGGTAATGCTTTCACAGTTGGATTGGAATAGATTCTTTAAATCAGCAACTTTTTCAGATTCACATGAAAACTTGAGTCTCCTCCAAATTATTTTGAACACATTTTCGTACTGTAATTATAAACAGGTCTGATTATTTTGTAAACTTGCTGTGTTTTCATGTTTTGAAAAGGCAAAGAAAAAACTCTAAATGGTACTGAATTAAAAGCGAGCCTGATTTTCATGATCAAACGTCCTTCTTCTGTCAGACCAAGTTAATATGGGGTGTGCTTTTTTAATAAAGCACATCTTTTTTTTTGAGTCCATGTTATTAACAATAAAAGGTTGAATTTTAATTAAGGGGACATTTTCAGTGGCAAAAAAATAATAAGCACATATGTGAAAAATTGTTTTATACACACACACACACACACACACACATATATATATATGGATGCTTATAGTTGCAAGCAATCAAACAATGATCTGTGTAATTAAGACTAGGTTAATTTGGAAATGTGGGCATAATTGCTCTCCAGTTCTTTAAAGCCAGTTTCCATTCCAATTACCCACTGCCTGGACAAAAGGCCATTATGTTTCAGTTCCCTTGCTTTTAGCTTTTAAGTGTTTTTCCTTTACAAAATGTTTGTGAATACTGAGGGTTGTCTTTTGATAGAAGAAAATATTTTTGATGCACAGTGCAAGGAATTTGTTTGCTACATATAAACAAATCAGTAAACATATTGACAATATGCCTGAAAACATGTGTGTGTTTTATAATAAACACTATACATGCATCTTGGAGGTTGGGTCTGCAACAACTCACAATGGCCAATTTGCCACAGGACAAAAGTTATACTAATATTGAAGAAATAGTGTCAGCATTCCGAATAATGCACCCATTGAAAGCATAACTCTGAGGCAGGTAGATTCCTCAAAAGATACGTGTATTGGATACATCATATTGGCACAGCTGGTAAAAACCAACTCTGACAGTTCCCGCGGTTTTCACGTAATTAAAAAAAATCAAACTCCCCACTCCCAAGTCTCACTGGTTACATTTTCCAATGAAGATGGCAGGCTCTTCTCCATTTCAACGGGCCCCTGTTTGAATGACCTTGGTTTCTATAAGAAAGCACTTTGTTTTGCCTGGAGCCTGGCTATCTACTTCCCCCTTCCTTTCCCCTTTTCTGGCTTTGTGGCAACTATAAGGCAGCACAAGATGGCTTCAGACATGTTCGCTTCACAGTTGACAAATAGTGGAATAGAATAATTAAAGAAAGGATGCCAAAGGAGTGACAAAATGAAATGTGAATGACAATTTTTTTAAAAAATATTTAAAATAATTACATTGTTGAATTGTCCCACATTGAGTTGTCCTGTGGAGAGTGGCCATCTTGACTTGTTCTGCAGTGAGTTGGCTGTGGTGAATTGGCCATGGCAAATCGGCCATGGCGAGTTGACAATGGCATGTTGGCTGCGGCAAGTTGTGCAATTCCGTTGGAGATGGCAGGGGGCTGGATGCACACAGTCTGTGATTCACACAGCACTTGGAGTTGTGTCTCCTATGGTTTTCATTCATTTTAGCAAAGCTAGACTACAGCAAGTGTGCTCTGGCTGTCTGTCTGTGCTATAAAGCTCTCTAACGCAGGGGAACTGATTTCCGACTGTTGCTCTAGAATGTTCCCCGGGAGTTGCTCATACAGAGCATTTTGAGGGCTGCAGTTAGATATTATACAGTCTGTTAACAGCAGGGGTAGGATGATATAATTAAAGCAAACTTTCATTAAAGCTTCAATTTTAACAGCAGGGGAGGGGCAGTGGGAGATATTGTTATAGATGTATTATTCATCGTAATCAATTAGTCCAATAAACTTATGAAAAGTGGAGGGGGTGCAGGAGGGAGAAAAGAAATGCCTAGCTTCACTTCTAGCGATAAGCATCCCTGTTTCATATTATCTGAATAATATATATTTTAAAGAAGTAAAAATATGGATGCCATCAAGGATTCTTAGGCTGCTAAAAAGAAATACTGGGCAGGGGTTGCACATGCCAAAACAAAGCAGGTGAAACAATGCAGAGAAAATGGAATCAAGGATTAAAATGTGACTTTCTTAAACTAAAACATGCAACACAGAACTGGTTTCTAAGCTAGCAGCGGTTTGGATCTTGAGTTGCCATGTGCCCCATTTTAGGAAAGGCGGTCCTCTATTTGAAGATCTGTTGAATCCCAAATCAATTAAAATAATAAATCAAAAGAGCAGGAGTCTTGACACTGGGCATCAGCAATTAACATCTGCACAGACCTTGAGCTGACTTCCCACAGATTTCCATGCAGGCTAAGATACATTGTATTCCACCAAAGGTGCAGTCATTATTTATAAATGTGGATTTATACATATAAATCAGTATATGCAAATTTTATGCAATGCTTCTCAGGAAAAGATGCATTTTCTCCCTTCGGTGCTGCAGCGTCTCATTTCATATTCATTCAGTAAACCTGGCTTAATGCCATCAGTGAACCTAGATTTATTTGTTTATTTTTATTTTTATTTATTTATTTATTTGTCAAACATGTATAGATAACAGATATAAGTATAAACATGATTATAAATACAGGAAATGGATACGAATAAATAGAGACAGTAGGACAGGAACGGTAGGCACTTTGGTGCTCTTATGCAGGCTCCTTACAGACCTCTTAGGAATGGGGTCAACAGTAGACAGTCTATGGTTAAAATTTTGGGGGTTTGGGGAGTCGGGTAGTGCATTCCAGGCATTGACCACTCTGCTGCTGAAGTCGTATTTCCCGCAATCGAGTTTGGAGAGGTTTCCCTTGAATTTGTATCTATTATGTGCTTGTGTATTATTGTAGTTGAAGCTGAAGTAGCTGTTGACAGGTAGGATGTTGTAGCAGATAATTTTGTGTACTACACTTAGGTCAGACCGAAGGCAGTATAGTTCTAAGTTGTCTAAACAAAATTTCAAGCCTGGTGGCATAAGGTATTCTATTGTGAGCAGAGGAGTGGAGTACTCTTCTCGTGAAATACCTCTGGACTCCCTCAATTGTATTAATGTCTGATATATAATGCGGGTTCCAGGCAGATGAGCTGTAATCAAGAATTGGTCCAGCAAATTCTTGCTTATTGGTCCTAGTTTGCAGTACAATATTACTAGAGAAGAAGCTTCACAAGATTAGGTTAACAACTCTTAATTCCTTTTGGGCAATGCTGAGATGAATTCAGCTAACTGCCTCTTCCAAATGCCACCACAGGAGGCAATTTACAGGTACCCTCATAAAAATAAAAATAAAAATAAAATGTAAGGGCTGAGACGTGAGTCTTCTCAGTTGTGACCCTTCTCCTTTAGAACAGCTGGAGGCAAGGATGGTCTTCACACTTATTATTTCACTTAAGTCCTGGTCTATCACAGTGGATTAAGGGATAGATAGTGAGGAATGATGGAAGTTGTTCACAATTTGGGAGTCAGAATACCAGGTGGAACATTCTATAATCTGAATCTGGGTTTATTAATGTTTGAGATTCCTTATTATAGACTTCTTGCAATCAGTTTAATATTCTAAGGACAAAAGTGATAAATAAAAGTAGGTAATAAATAATAAAATTAGTGAATCCATTCACAGACATTCATATACAAAACTATGGTTTATCAAGTTAGCCACAATTGGTTGAGTTTGCATAGCAAGCTAAATTCAAGCAAACCACATTTTTATATAAATTTCATTCTAAGTTTTAAAACTAACATAAAAACACAAACCAATATATCATAAGGAGAACAAAGGGTGAAAGAAAAAGCAAAGCTGCAGAAAGAAAAGATAAAATGAAATAGAAAAAAGACACTTCTGATTTCCTTTGCAGCAAATACCGATATGATTACAAAGAAGTCTCTTACTCTATGATTACAAAAAAGTTCCCTTTTTTATTATCCATTTTTTTCTTCATCATCGAAAGCCTAAATCATAAGTGCATTTTTTTCCTGTATCACGCAGAAAGTCTGTAAGAGGTTTCCAATCAGACATAAATATAGAAATTGTCTTTTCTCTAATCAAAGAACACATAAAGTGCATTTTGAATTAATGGGCACATCTGCCCATTAAGAATTCCTAGACTAGCTAGAAAAGTTAAGTCCAACTTTGATGTCAATTTATCCATTTCTAACATGAAGCAGGCATTTAGACATTTTTGGTAACTGTTTCACATTTGTACTTTCCAAACCCACATTAGGAATCTACTTTTTTTCCTGTTTATAAAAGTTAAAATGAAAAGAAAATTTATCTTTTCTTGCTGGTGGTGATGGTAGTGCTGTGATTCCGTCCCCCCCAGTTCTTCCAATAACTATAATAAAAAATAAAGGAGGATTTTTTCAGATAGCAAATGGACATTTTTGCAAATAATGTCCATTTAAAATTAAAATTAAAATATTAAAAATATGTAGCAACAATGGAAAGTAAATCTGTAAGGAAAGGAAGAACAAACCTAAAGCCAACGAACAAAGGTGAGATCGCTAAATCCCTCATTAGAACATAATAAAAAGAAATAGCTATTTAACTTCAGCTTTAGTACAAGAAAGGCAAAATAATACAAAACTGGACCTCTTTACCTTCACACAAAGTTCCAACTTGCCTTCAGATGTTGTGGGTACTTCATTACTGGAGATTTTTATGAAGCAACAGGACAGCCCAAGATCCCTTCCAGCTCTATGCTGATTAGGAATGTTAAAATGTGACAGGATTTAATAATTTGCAGTTTTGTTTAGACATCTTTCTAAGATATGTTACTAAACTTACTAAAGTTTGATTCCCAGCTTGTTGGATGGAATATTCTGGGAGAGGAAGTTCACAGAGTTGCTGAAATAATGAAACAATGGTTTAATGAATGCAGGGCTATATACATCAACTCTGTTTGGTTATCTGGTTCCTTCATAAATGAAGGATTATAAATCCAGGGTTGCTAAAAACAAAGGGTTTTTTTTAAAAAAGATATAATCTTAAAATAGGTAGTTTTTTCTAAAAAATATTTTATGATTTTTTGGGGCAGGGGATGTTTAACAATTTTGCCAGGCTTATGAATCAAGAGAACATAAGCAAGCAGTTCTTTGTAGGTTTGTGTGGATTATTTATAAAAGCATATCTTACTTTTATAGTTTTCATATATATTTCAAAAGCAGAAGTACATTTGTCAGGAGAATGGTATTCACCGCAGCTACAGTATGTAAGATAACTTCATTTCCATTACTCATAGTTTGAAGTATACAGCAAATTCCTGGAAAAAAATAATGCAACATGTACACCCTGGAACCCATATCCAGAGAAGCCTTGTGGAACCTGCTTGAAGCAATTTTGATAGAGAAAGAACAAGAACAAGAGATAAAGATAAAGAACAAGAAGCACTCTCCTATTTCAGGAAAAAGAAAGCTGATTGAATAGGCAGTTGGATACTTCTTCAGCAAGGCCATTTGGCTGGCAGAATCAATCATATCCCAAACCAGCTGGCTAATTTACACAGCAATGCTATGGGCCACACAGTTGTCTATTTCTTGTTGTCATCTTCAAGTGTCTTCTGCCATCTGATACAACTTGCTTCACTTTGTCTGAAGGCAAGGTCATCCCTAATGTTGCCTTTTTCTTTGCTGCTATTTTATCGATAGAGTTCTCATAGAATGTTCTCATGAATGGATCAGAATTGCAGAGGTAGTACAGAAGAGACAATGCTTGGTATCATACCACTCTAATTGATGAAAAAGGATGTAAATTGGATATAATGGCATGCGGGTTGTATTCAGCACTGCATTCTTATTGTTCATAGTGAACCACTAGGTATGTGAACCTAATACCAGAACTTATTCTGGAAGAAAGTAACATCACTCATACAGTTGTATTAAAAAGTAAGTAGGAAGCTTTCTCCAGGTAGCAAATTAGCAAGGTTAAATATGCTGCAGGTTGTAGCTCTAACAGGCTGAAAGGCAGGGGTGAAATCCAGCAGGTTCTGACAGGTTCTGGAGAACTGGTAGCAGAAATTTTGAGTAGTTTGGAGAACTGGCAAATGCCACCTCTGGCTGGCCCCAAAGTGTGGTGGGAATGGAGATTTTACAATATCCTCCCCCCAGGAGTGGGGAGGGAATGGAGATTTTGCAGTATCCTTCCCCTGCCAAGCCCACCAAGCCACACTACACCCACCAAGCCATGCCCACAGAACCAGTAGTAAAAAAATTTGGATTTCACCACTGCTGGAAGGCATAATCCTCTGTTTACAGGTTGTTCAGCTGACATATTTAATATAAAGCAAAAGGTAAAAACTGCAGTCTGTCTCATGGGTATATGTCAAAAGACATGTCAAAATTCTTCCCCAATAATTGCCCTTGGTCCTAAGGTTCAGCATCAACATTTTTCTTCTTTATCTTTATTGTACCAGAATACAAGCTTCATAATATTCTCCTAGATATTTCCAGAGCTCATGTCATAATGATGCTTGAGCAGAAGGTTGTAGTATCTTTGATTTCAGGAGTATGACATTTCATTTCCAACTTTTACATCATTTAACAACCTGGGAAAAAAATAACCAATGATTCTTAGTTCCTTGCAATAATACAGGCATGATATGCCTTGAGTTTATTCTGAAGTCCTTGTTAGATTGATTAGGCATTTATGTTCCTTACTTGTTTTGGAAACAAGTAAAAGAGTTTCTCTATAGCTTTGTAACAGTTTTTCCAAACTCAATAATGCAATGTTTTTATTTCTGGCTTGATATTTTTTCCATCCAAAAGAAAGATGGAAAGTGTATGGTTAGAAGATTGCTTGGAGTCAATTAGCTTGAATAAGATTTACTTTTACATTATGCTTATGGTAGTTTACTCTTAGTACCAGGAGATCCTCCAAGTAGTAGGAGATTTTCCAAGTAGTTTTCTATCTTCATTCTGAAAGTTACCTTTAGCTTATGTTCCTCATTAGATTTCAGATGACAGCGTCCAGAACTTTCTTCTCAAAATCTTTTCTCCAGACTTAACATCCAACCCAAACCCAGAACTGTATTTTTCCAGGGATCTAGTGTTACCTATAGTGATAGTTTCCACCAATGTGGATTGCAGCTGCTGTTCTTGCAGGCTTTAAACCTTCATGCAAGGTTACCATAGATGAATCATAAACTAGCTTGGAGGCTTCACTTTGAGGAAGCTGTCTTGTGTATCAAAGCTTTTCACTGTTTTCAACTCTTCAGAATTTGAAACCTGTCTTATGGGACTTTACTGTTCAGATAGTACAGTAATAATGCTCTCTATAAACAAACAAGGAAAACATATAACAAACTCTTACGCATTTTATCATTGATCTCTGGAACTCATGTGCTCTTTAAAATGTTTTTCTTGTATTGGTTCATCCTACTGGTTTCTATCTTCAATAGGTCTACAAGTTCTCATAAATATATCTTCTATCCATGCACTGTCCCGAGGTTACACTTTGGTTTTTCCAATGACCAGACTGACCTCAGTTAGATAGAAAGGTTAGTTTGCTGCCTGAACGCAATTTAGAAGATGGTTTAGTAAACAGTACTTTGTTATCTGCAAAGAGGTATGTCTCCTCAGCAGTGGTGAAATCCGGCCAGATTTATCCGGCTAGCACGAACCAGTAGCACCAGGGGTGGGAGGCTCTGCCCACACACCGGGATGTCATTATGTCTCATTTTTGACCCTCTGTGCATGCGCAGAAGTCTCTGCACATGTGCAGAAGAGGCGCACATGTTCACACTCCCGAACCGGTAGCAAAGGTAAGTGCATTTCACCACTGCTCCTCAGCACTTGAAACAGAGTAGATGCCCATCCTAAGTTACTTCAGGGAATAAATTAGTAACATAAGAGTAATAAATCAGTTGTGAAAATTCTTGTAATACTATTCTTTTCAGTTCAATAAAGCTTATTAATAAAGTTTCTGTGAGAATCTGACTTGGATGTGTTATTTGGGTTTCAGGTAATTGCCAAAAGCCTAATATTTTGAAAGCAGTATCCACAGGGTGCCAGGGTGGCATATCATCGCCATTAATGGATTGAATCATCCTATATGCCTGCCTACCAATCATATTGATTGCCAAACTTTTCAACAATTTTGAAATGTTGTTTCAGTTATAGTCATTCCTATAATGCTTAAGACACCTTGGGTTGTCTACAGTTTTTCTGACTCTAATGAATTTTAATTGCCTTTCTGAAATGACATGTTCCCTCATCCAAACTTGGAAATCTATGCCTGATGGAAATTACAGGTGTACTAGAGATAGCATAAATGCAACTTGAAAATTCTATACCCTCAAGTGGCATTTTTTTTCAGCTGCAGTCTCTCTAATGATTGGGGATTCTGTTAAGTACTGACTTCAAGATATTTTTTAATTCTATCTTCATTTAAAAGTGAAAGGTGAATTCACCTGAGATAAAATTAGAGGCTAGTCCTCCAAGCACATTCCTCTTAATTGTTCAAGTTTTTTTCCCCACACCTCTACCTACTAAGTTTTTTTCTTAAAGAACCCATGCCCTCAAAAGATACTGCTTCTGATTGACCTAGTCCACAGGTATTAAACTACTATCTCAACATTCCATAGAGATCAGAATATATTCCTTCAGTACAGATGCTTCCTTGAGGCAATCAGTACTGTCTACTCTTCTTCTTGAGAGTCACTTATGTGAGATGAGCAGTGTAGAAATTTAATAAATAAAATAAAAATTGATTGTAGTACCCAGAGGTATAGTCGGCACTCAGCTGTTTGTGTGATGCTTCATCTTCAATTATTCCATGATCCCTGATCACATCTGCCTTGGTATGCATTATGGGTTTTTCTTGGTACTTTACAGACTGCTGAAAGGAAAAATGGGAACTGTATCCAGGAATACAAAGACCAATGGTTGCCCATTGAAAAATTAGCCTTAGTTCTAGATGATTCTGGTAAAAGAAAGCTTTCACAAGAATTGTCCCATATGTGTGAATGTAGAGATGATTACTAAAAAAAATCAGTTGCAGGTAAGCAACTTGTTCACTCTCGATAATAAAAAATAAAATGCGGGAAGTAGCAGATAATATAGTTTGAGAGAAATATAGTATGTAGTAAATTGGTTTATTCAATCACCGTCAGGCTCCGACTGGGATCAATAGCACTGTGGCCTGTAGCATATTGTTCAATACTGAAATAATCTTTGTCTTCTTCCCTCAATTTACTCAGGAAAGAAAAGATGATGATCAGAGAGAAATATATTCTTGCATTTGCCTCTGGGAAGAACAGTTGAGAATTGCATGCTGTATTGTTTGAATGGCCAGTCAGCAGGTCCTTTGAATTTGTTTAAGTAATTAACCTGGGGCAAAGATGGTATCTGGCATGATAGTATTGCATAAAAGATGCCTTCTTCATTCTGGCCTTGAGGGTTTGAATAATGATCATCCCCATCAGAGACAAGAGGCAAAATCTACACCCCTGTTTTAAATGTTCTGAAATGAATAGGAGCTGTGAAAGAGCATAGCTATCAGAATGATGTTGCCAATGAGTCATAACACAAATTGAAGGTGTATTATCAATTGTTTTGCTGTCAGTGTGATATTGCCCCATCTATGCTTATGATTGGAAAAAAAACCCTATATTATTTGTTAGATTTCCATCCTACTTTACATTCAGAAGCTCAAGCCAGTGTATGGAGTGTTCCCTCTTCTCATTTTCTTTCCACCACAACTCTATGATGCAAGTTGGAGTGAGAGAGGGTAACTAGCTCAAAGTCATCCAGCAAACTTCCACACCTGTCAGTATAGGATGATGAAAAGAAGGCCCCTTAGAACACTTTGCCCTTGCGATAACAAAGCCTCAAGCTGTTCCAGAATTTAATTCTCTTAGGAATAAAGGTGGGGAACAGATGGTCCTCTATTATAGCCAATCTGCGGAATACTGTGAATTCTAGTACAGTAACATTAGGTTCCCTATTTCAGAATAAACAATAGATGTTGATTTTTATGTAAGTCTACTTAAGGCAAATAAGGTTTAAATGCCTTAAATCCCACAGAGTAATCCCAGGTTATGCACCTAATTGTATATACTGCCCTGATTTTCTTGGAGAAAGGGATAAAACTAACCAGAAATAAATTGCTGTCAGAAAATGTGTTATCATTGTTTGTTAAATGGAAGCCTGCAGTGACTACTCAACAATGTACTTTAAGCAATGCACCATGATTTCAGTTTTGACTGCCAAAGGAGAACCTCCACTAAAATTCACCATGAAATCCAAGTTGCTTATTATGTTGACTGTGTTGACGTGATAAATGGGCACAGTGGAACCAAAATACATAAAAGACAGTGAACCAGGAAGAGCTGATTTGTGTGTTCAAGAATGATCTATGATAGCAACTGAGTTACACATGAGAAACTTTGATGAACTGATTAAAGACAATCAAAGATCACTCAAAAGGAAATTGCTGTCAGCTTGGCATTTCACAGGACCGTGTGGGTCACTGTGTTGATGTTCTTCAATTCTGAAAGGTTTGTGCAAAATAGGTTGCTCAAATACTGATGGGAAAATTTAAACGCTTCAAAGGTTGATATTTGCCAACAATTGCTGTCATGCTAATGGAGTAAAGGTGATGGATTTTTGTATTGCATCACAACTGCCAGTGAAACATGGATTCAACATTATGATCCAGAAGCAAAGTGAAAATTCCTCAAATATCATCCAAAGCTTAACCGGGCGGAATCAAAAGACAAGATTTGGCAGGAAGATTGATGGCTACATTTTTGGGGATGCAGATGGTGTTATTCACATAGATTTTTTAAACCTGGCATCACTATGAACTCAAAGCACTATACTGCAGCAATAAAAACCCTGATAGAATGACTAAACAGCATTCAGAAACAGATAGAAATTTTGCTGAAATATAATAATGCTGGGCTTCACATCTCATGTGGCATCCAAGAGGAAATTATAAAGTTGAATGTCATTGGCTTTTCCCATCAACCATAAAGTCCAGAGTTGGTGCCATGAGACTTCCATCTTTTCTCAAAATTCTAGGAGTACTTCTGTAAGCATCTTTTTGACTCAAATGAAGCATTGGAAATGACTGTCAGGACTGGGTCAAAGAAATAAAAGGTTGGGTTCTTGAATAATAGATTTAAGAAGCTTGTACACTGTTTGGCATATCTATTGAATGATGGTGTTTATATGGAGAAATACAAAAAAATAAAATAAAAAACACCAACAAGAGCCCACTTCAAGGATTACTTATATATTAAAATACAACTAAACTAAAGTTATGGAGATGGAGGTATTTCCTTTCATTCAGCAGTTGCATTAATTTTATTTCATTATGTTCCATAGAATATTCGTTCAGCTGTATTTACCAATATGTCATCCTTACACTAAATGGGTATGTGAGCATCTTTGTACTGTGCTATGAGTGAGCTGGTTGCACATCAAATAGTAAGATACACCCCGTAATTTAAAATGCAGTGCAACTATTATTGCAAAATGGATAATGATATTTACAATCGACACTAACCTTTTCTTTGACAGCTTGTCTCTGTGTAAGGCTTTTTTAAAAGGTGTACCTAAGTACCTTTTTTCCTAGCTACCACTATTTTTTTTTTCTGTGAGTGACAGCTAAGCTGCAGATATAACCTGACCTGGTATTTTCAAGGGAAAATACTCTAGAATAATGGTAGAGCACAAACACTGTTTGCAGGCTATTCCCAGTTCAATACTAAACATTTCTTGCCTAGTACATATTACTCTAGTTAGAATGGTAGACATTATTGAACCATACAGTCCAATGGCCAGACTCTCTGAGAATAATTTATTCTGTTTCCATGAAAACAAAGACTGAAAAATGCCACAAGGTTTTATAAAACAAGAATGGGAAAGTTCTTCGCATGAAGCACAAAACTTTTTCTTAGATTCTCTGAATTTACAACCCAAACAAGAAAATAAACCGAGGAACATTCTTGAAGTCTAATTCTTGTAAATAGGTGCTTTAGACAGGCCGCATTCATTATAGCAACCAATCTATGTGCCATTTATTGTAAATAAATTGATGGTAAAAATATTGATTACATGTTTCCAAATTCCACATAAGCCTCCCAGAGCAGCAGTTGTTATATATATATATTAAATGCTGCAATCCTATGGAGTTTCCTATATTCATGTTCTTTGAAGAAAGAGATGCTTACATTTGGATAGAGATGCATCAAATTACCTTATGAAGTTTTTAAGAGGAAGAAGATCAAACAGAAGTCTTCAAAGGACCTGTATTCCAAGTCATCCTTCCGAGCTTATTAATCAACATTTAGCAGAGCCAAAATCAGAGGGAAATTTGAAACAGAATACATGAAGTTTGCATAATAGATTAGATTTCAACTGACATTAATAGCCGAGGATATGATAGTGAAATATTGTGATGTTACCTTCTTGAATGTTTTTATTCTTTTTTTTTTACTTCTATACCAAAACAAAGGCTTTTTTTTTTTTGCTTTTGCTTTCTTGTACCTGTTTCCCATGTGGGTGCTTAAGCTGTCAAATTCTGTACTGACTCAGATTTTGCAAAATCATAAAGTTTTCTTTTACTTTTATCATTCTTAGAAAGGTAGAGGTAACTTTAAGAATAATGGCCTCATATTCACCTAGAAGTATCATTATCATTGATGGGAAAATCACTTAGGAGAAGAGTGTTAAATGAATGTGGCTGAAGTGAGATCACACAGCAGGAAATTTTGCATCTGTGAAGCAAAGGAGAATCATGGCAGGTACAGAAACTAAACAGAGCCTTGATTTGTTTTGCAACAACATATTAGGACTTTGGGGGACCATATTCTTTTATTAGGTTCTACCAAAACTTTCCATTATTAGCCTAAGGTGTTACTTCAGGTTCTTAATGAGTTTACCAAGCATTCCAGTATTGCTGTCTGATTATTATAGCTTTACTATGGCATTTGCTTTAAAGAAACTCAGCTCACAGTCTGTGATTTAAATATTTAATAGAGTTTGAATGCTTTCATGGCTTGTTCCCACAGAGAGAGTCACTGTACTTGGAGGGAAGACTGAACTTGCTAACATTTTCTTCTAAACAACGAGGCGGGAGCTAAACACAGACAAAATCTATCACTAGTTCAAGAAGCTGCCAAAAAAGCAAAACAAAAGGCTTCAATAAAAGAACAAGAGATTGTGGCAGAAGGTTCAAGTGCAGGTCATGAGGAAGAAAGAAATTGTGTCCAGTATTGAATCATTTCAACCTAACCATTGTATCTCAGGCTTGAAGCAGTGGTGAAATCCAAATTTTTTTACTATCGGTTCTGTGGGAGTGGCTTGGTGGGCGTGGTGTGGCTTGGTGGGCATGGCAGGGGAAGGATACTGCAAAATCTCCATTCCCATCCCACTCTGGGGCCAGCCAGAAGTGATATTTGCTGGTTCTCCGAACTACTCAAAATTTCCACTACTGGTTCTCCAGAACTTGTCAGAACCTGCTGGATTTCAACCCTGGTTTGAAGCCTCTGGAATGGCAGATGATTAAAGTTCTAGATTAGGAGCAGAGAGACCAGGTCCAGCCTCAGCAAAAGGTTTGAGCCTGCCTCCTTCTCTCAGACCAGCCCACCTCTGTGGGTTGTTGTGATGGGTAAAAATAGGAAGAATGAGCACAAAATATGCTGCCTTGCACTCCTGATGGAAAAGTAGGATATAAATGTAACAGATGGATAAACAAATAGACCAGTTGGATTGCATTGGTTTAGTTTAGAGTACCAACTTCCTCCTGAGTAGGAGTGTTTCCTGAAAGGAACCATCCCCTGCCTTTTTAAAACAATTCTCTGTTCTTCACCTTCCGATTCTTGACTCTCTGCCACCATTGCTCTTACGATCTTTGAAGGCATTTGGAGAATTCCCCAATTAGGAGCCAGCACTCCACCCTGAATCCCAGTAGCAAGAATGCTTTTCTCTTGCTTATCCTGTTGTACCCTGATTTTGCATGGCCTCTTCTGACTTTTTTTTTTTTGAGAAGAATTACTGTCAGATGATGATTTGTTGCATATTAGTATTTATTGAGAAGACATCCATTCCATATCAATCCATCAATAAAAAGACAAAGTCAGACACTGTCAAGCCATGAATAGAATAGAATGAATTCACACCTATGTTCCTTATGGGAAAATAAAGCTATCATGGTAATTTCAGTGCCATGTCTGTGCAGTGAAAATGGTTTTCTGTGCTTCTTTGCTGTCATCTAGTGATCATCTGGATTTTTGCAATCTAGATGTAATAGTTTATAGTAGTCATAGCAGAGGTGGCTTTCAGCAGGTTCTGACCAGTTCTGGAGAACTGGTAGCGGAAATTTTGAGTAGTTGGGAGAACCGGTAGTAAAAATTCTGACTAGCCCCGCACCCATCTATTCTCTGCTTCCCAAGTACTGGGAGGAAATGGGGATTTTTCAATAATCTTTCCCTGGATTGGGGAGGGAATGGAGATTTTACAGTATCCTTCCCCTGGACTGGGTTGGGAATGGAGATTTTACAGTATCCTTCCCTTGCCATGCCCACCAAGCAATGCCATGCCCACCAAGCAATGCCACGCCTACCAAGCCACACCCACAGAACCGGTAGTAAAAAATTTTGAAACCCACCACTGAGTCATAGCAATTATATACCTTCGGGATAATACCCACTACCCTGGATCCTGACTACAGGGTGAACATCTGCTCAAGTAAAATGTATAAAATGATGCAATGCAAGACAGAACCTGAGTAGGGTTACATTTTTTTTCCAGATATGCATTATAGCTGAATCTTTAACAAATGGTACAGAAAAAGTTTCAGTTTCAGGTTTTGTACAGATATCCCTGTTATTAAAGGTTTAAAAGCAGCCAGACTGCCTTAGGGTAGTGTCACTTGACAATTGTAACATAATCCCCTAGTTCAGTCATAACCCCAAATAATACACCCTTAAAAATGAAATATATTTAAGTTCAACTGTTGAGTACAGGCTATTTATCTGTCTGTCCCAGTATTTATGCCAGGAAAGTTCTGCCAGTTGTTTCCAATTGTTTTGAAGGCAGCAGTACAGTATTTTTGCATACATTATGACTTTTTGTTCCCTCTTGTATATTTAATTTAATATTTAATATGTTTCTTTCTTCCTGTCCCAGGGTAATATATTTGCTTTGTTCTTTAGTAGCATATAATTTAGAACTATCCCTGGAAGCAAAGTAGTGGTATGATCCTTGGTGAATTTTCCAAAGGAAAGGCTCTTCATTATTCAGGCAATCAATATTGCACACGCAGAGTAGAATATCAACAGTGTTTGAAATACTGTAAAGGGCAGATTGTTTCCCATTTAATCTGGCCTAATGGGCTTTGGATGTTTGCAAGTGAATGTTGTACTGTTAATGCAATGATTTAATTTCGGATTGGGGATAAAATGTTATTTGTTCATAAATACGATACAGGCTTAACATCAAGAACTCAAAAATGTATTTGGTTTGATGTGTTGTCTTTTAAAGTTATTGATAGAAGAGAATATTTTAAAATCAGGGTTCAACTGTGGGGTCTTTGCTGCTCTCTGAGTTTAATGGTTTTCTTGCAGACTTTTCATCTCCAAACTAGGTAATGTCATCAGTGGTAAAAGGGAGTGAGGTTTGTTTTTCATAGGCTACTGCAGTGATGGCGAACCTTTTCAGCACTGAGTGCCCAAACTGGAATGCACTGCCTGTGCACACGCACGCAAGAGCGCCAGAAACCCAAAGACCAGTTGGCCAGTGCGTGTGCCAGAGCACTGGAAACCCAAAGACCAGCTGGCTGGTGTGCATGCGCTCAGGCACGCGTGAAGGCCAGGTGCACACCATAAATCAGGAAAGCAGCTGGCAACTGTGCACATGCCCACAGAGAGGGCTCTGTGTGCCACCTCTGGCATGGTCCCACCGGAAGTTGGCAAACAGGCCATTTCCGGTCTCTTGAGGGCCTTTGGGGTGGAGGCCATTTTCACCCTTCCCAAGTTTCTAGAAAGGCTATGGAGCCTGGGATGAGAGAAAAACAGGCCTACTGGGCCCATCACGTGCCAGGAGCAGGGGGAAGCAGGGGGAGCATGTGCTTGAGCAGCGTGGGGCACATAGAATTATGGCTGTGGGCATGTGTGCACGTGACACCCCTCCCCACTGTTCCTGGCACATGATGGCATCACTGCAATAGTCTGTTGGTGGCTCTTGAGATATTTTTGATGTATTGCAATGTTACCCTTTTTGCAGCTTGAGTTGACTGTTGTGTTATGATGAGTTGAGTGATCAGGCACTTTTTAATAAAGCTGTGTGGGTATCCATTTTTAAATTATTATATACTGAGGTTTCCATTCAGTTACTAATAAAAATAAACCATTCCTTCTGTACTGTAAGATACAACTGCAATTTCAATTTTGTCTCTGCACTAGTAGGAATATTGCAACCTTTCCTGATGCTGATCTCACTATGTTCTGTCCGGAGCACCAAGTGTGACATAACTGTTGATCCTGGATAGGTATGAAAGAAAAGCTCTAATTCATTTGAGTAGTCAGTGGAAAAAAATATTAATAGTACCTCATGCTCTCAATACATTATTTAGTGCTAAGCACTTAATCCTTTAAAGGTGATTGTCCATTACGACTTGAAATGTCAAAAAAACCCACCAAGTACTTATGATTTATTTGGGAACAAATTGGAAAAATCTGGAAAAATACAGATTGCACACAGAAGTTTGTTGAACTGGAATAAGTTGATTTACTTTATTAAACACTGGACTAGTAAAATAAGTCTTTAAAAGGCTGGCAAAATAGCATATAGATGTTAGGCCTATAGCTTGCAAATGGATTTACTAGTTTAAAAAAAATTGGGATGATCTGCTTCTTGAGGGGTGAGAATGAATATTGTAGCAATGTATTAATCTGTATTCAATCGGCAGGACAATAGGAGTATATGTACAGGGCTTTTTTAAAATGTACTTTTTAATGTATGTTCTGTATTTTTTGTTTTTAACAATTTTTTTGGAGTTTTCTATTTTAGCTTTTCTTTGAATAAAATAAAGTTGTTATTAAAAAAATAGCATCAAGCGTACTTGTGTATATATATGATTGTGGTACTTTCCTGTTCTTCAGATGATGATGATACAACCCCCACTACTCCAATAAATAAAACACAGGAAACAGCTAAAATGGGGGGAAAGCGAAGGTTATTGGATTTTTCAGCAGAATGCAAGACAAGAGTCTGCCAATTTCCTGTGCTGCTTTAAATAATCTGACTGAGTTGCAAGCAGTCTGATTTTGAGACTGTCATTATAGTTGTTCGTCAAAAATGTTTATTAAAAAATGCTGAATTTAAATTATAAATCTAGAATAGAACTTTAGTAATTCTACTAATGTAACTTTTACATCAAAATAATGTAGAAATTAAGCTATTTTTCAGAAAATCTTGTAAAATATTAACAGAATTAATGTCTCTTAACCTTTAATTAATTAAACCACAATCTTTTAACTGAAACTATCTATTACATTAGTAAATTTGTCTGATGTTCAAATGTCAAAGGCAAGATCTTGGATTTTTTGGGGGGGTGGGGGAGGAATGTATTCCTATTGCTTTATAATTTTAATTCCTTACTGTTCTCTATAGCTGTGTTTACATGAATATTGTTGAATATTATAAAGAGATAACTTTGTGTCCTATTATAGAATTTTATCTTGCTTCTCAAATTTTTCAGAATTGTTGAATATTTGCAACAATTTGATTTGCAATATTATTGAAAGTTGAATATTGAGTGTTTAATGTACCTCAATATTCTTTAATGTTTTTCTTTAATGATCTTCATTCAGCAACTGAACTAATACAGGGGTGAATAAATGGTAGTTATGACTGGTCTTTGAATTTAAGGCCATGGTCAGATTTAAGGCCATGGTCAGATAATCACAATTTGTGACCTTCCCTGATGGCTTCCAACAAGCAAAATCAATGGGGAAACCAGCAGGAAGTTCTAAATTGGGGTTATGTGTAGTCCTTACTTAAAGTCAAATGATTCTTGCTTAACTACCCACAGCAACCAAGACTGCCAGAACTGCCATCATTAAGCAGTGCAGTCATGTGCATTTTTTGACTTATGACTGTGTAACTTAATGATAGAATTCCTGGTCCCATTTGGTGTCATTAAGTGAGGAGTACCTGTACTGGAACAATTAACCACTTCTCACGGATTGCTAAAGGCAAGTTAGGTCTTACGTTCTACAAGCTTCAATGTATTTGTAAAACTGTTCAATAATAATGTCACGTAATTCCATAAAAAGTTTAGGCACCCCAATCAAATAGTATATTTGATTGAAATTCTAGGTCAACCAAAATGGCACAACCACTACAAAATAGAAGGTTAAGCACCATGTCTTTCTGCAAAATCGAAGGCAAAATACTTACTATTTGTGTGGACTTGTCAACAGTTTCAAAATAAGAAAAAGTGAACATGGCTGATGTAGAAATTTAAACATACTTCCAATCAATTTAGTGCTATTTTTCCCTTTGTCTTTTTTTTTAATGGTACAGTTGTTAACAAGACCCAAAGGACAATTGATTCGTTAGGACTACAATTAGCCAGGTGAAGACAATTTCACAGTTGAACAAATATTCTGACCCTTCTAACTTTGCTGGCTGCAATTGTTGCTCTGTCTACTTTTACAACAATCATGGGTTCCTCTAAACAGCTGTCTTAGCAATTGAAAACAAACGTAAGTGAATGTTAAAAAGCTGGGGTAAATCTTAACGACAACAACAACAAAAAAATCTAAACCCTTCTAGCTAGCAATTTCAAGTGGGAGAAACATGTCAAGAAACACTTTGACAATATTAAGCATGGGGGTGGTTTTATTATGTTTTGGTGATGAGAGGCAGTCAGTAGCACAGGAAACTGTGTGGGCGGATGGAAGAATCAGCTCAAAGAAATATCAACATATCCTAGGACTTAATGACTCACAGTTAGTGAAGTAGCTGAAAGGAGATTGGACATTTCAGCAAGATAATAAGAAACACCCCTCCTCCCCCAAATTAACTATGAAGAACTTATAGGAAAACATGAAAGTTTGGAATAGGTTTAACAGTCCCCAGACTTGTATGTTATTGAAAATCTGTGGGGAAATCTCAGACAGGCAGTGCGTTTAAAAATCAGTTAAATAACATCTAACAGAATGCAGGTAACAGATCTCATCAAGGCATCTTCTTTTTGAAATGACACACACACACACACACACACACACACACACACACAATTGATTTGGCTGTCATCTTCTTGGTGTTCCCTAAGACCTTGAAGACTTGGTTGTTTCTTCTTGGGTGAGATGGATGGGGTTTCTTGTAAGGTGTGTTGCAGGGGTGGGTTCTACTTACCTTTACTACTGGTTCACAATGGGATCGCGTGCGCACTTTGCTTCTGCGCATGCGCAGATCATCGATGACAACATCCGGGATGGTGGGTGGGGCCTCCCGCCAGTTTTACTACCAGTGACTGTGAACCGGTTCGAACTGGGGGCAACCCACGACTGGTGTGTTGGTTATCTTTTTCTGTACATTGTGACTGAATCCTGTTTGGTTTCTATTGGTTGTTATGTTATTATATGTTAACTGCCAGAATCAGTTGGAGTCAGGTGGCACCTACATTGAATTACATAAATAATAAAATATTTATGCTAGAGAAGACGTCTGCATGGAATAGTACAGAAAAAAATCCAAAAATATGTGTAGAAATACTCTTAGCTAGCTATCAGAAATGTTATTCCTGCCAAAAGTAGGTGTTAACAAAATATGAGCTGAAAGGCTGCCCAGAATTTTGTATTTGCTATATTTACTCTTTTTATATTTTGACTCTAAAGAAGTGCATAGAAGTAGTGAGGATACACTTAAATCTGCAGAATGTCATGTTTAACTTTGTACCACGTAGTTTAGCTCACATGGAATTTCACTGAAATATGCCATTTGACTAGGAATGTTTAAAATTTAAATGCAACTGTATTACTTTTAACTAACTCACAGTGCTGAAAATTATTTCCATATCTAATCAGAATAGAGCTGGAAGAGACCTTGAAGGTCTTCTAATCCAACCCACTGCTGAAGCAGGAGGCTCTATACAATTTGAGACAAGTGGCTGTCCAGTCTCTTCTTAAAAACCTCCAGTGATCAAGAACCCACAGCTTCTGAAGGCAAGCTGTTCCACTTGTTAATTGACCACACTGTTAGGAAGTTTCTCCTTAATTCCAGGTTGCTTTTCTCCTTGATTAGTTTCTATCCATTGTTTCTTGTCTTTCTTGGAAAATAAGTTGACCCCCCTCTTTTTTGTGGCAGTCCTCAAATATTGGACTACTGTTATCATGTCACCCCTAGTCCTTCTTTTCTCTAGACTAGCCATACCCAGTTCCTGCAATCATTCTTCATATGTTTTAGTTCCAGGCCTTTAATTTTTCATTAATTCTCCTTTAATGATATGAAAAATACACTGTACCAAGTTTTATTTTCCAAGGGAGAAAAAAAAAAGGTTTGGTGGAATTTCCATAAAATCCTTGTAGTGCAAATAAGGATATATGAAAGTTTCCTATCTTTCACAATCATCTGTTGGACATGACCAGACTGAGCCCGAGGGAGGGGTCAAATGCATCATCAGTCTCAAGTCCCTTTGTGCCCACAAGAGATCTAAGTCCAGCCCACCTTGAATTTTGTTGACTGGTATCTATCTCCTATTGGCTTTGATCGTAGGTAGTTCAGATTCTTGTAGAGAGAATTAGCATACAGTAAACCTATATTCATTTGACTGCATGAACTTCTGATTTCCTATGCTTGACATCATCTTTCCAATAGTCTCCTGCTTCCTTGATTTTTCATTTTCTCCTCTTAAATCCTGAAGGAACAATACATTAGGAGAAAACTGTTCTTGTGGTCTTTTTTGAGTTCAAGAATTGCAATCAGCTGGAAAACCGTAGGGTAAAGAAGATTTAAGTAAGTAAAACAGGGATAAAAATAAGAACTTTTACTACTTGAAAACAAGAAACAACACATACAAACACCAGTAATCTAAATAAATAAATAAATAAGAAAGGAATCTTAAAAGTCCTGAGAATGTATTTGCATCCATTTGCAGAGGAAGAAATATTTGGTTTTCGTGGATATTTGTATGTAGATCTTTGGTTATTCGGGTTTTCTCCCACGTAAAATTGGAAGTGTCTTGGTGATGTTTTGACGAAGTCTCATTCGTCATCTTTAGGCTGGTGTTTTCGGCTTCGTGCTTCTAGGAGCAATGAGCAATATATATATATATACGTACTGTATATATCACTTCATGCTATCCCATAATATCCTTAGCATGATCTTGATAATGACTAATTGAATATTCAAGGGTGTGTGTTACCATTATAGTGAGTTTTCAAGTTGTTAAGAGTTCATTATTCAATGCAATTCTTGCCTTCAGTCAGACCAAACTGGTCCTTGGCAGTCCTGCAACGCTCGCAAGAGTGGGGCTGTATGTGCATGCACACATATGCGTGTACCAGCTGACCACTCACATGGCCCAGTTATGAATAGGCCACAGACAGAGTGAAGGGCCCTGGACTGGAGGTGTTGGGACCCATGGATTAGACAATGGACAGGAGGAACTTAATTTTAAAGCAAAAAGAATCTGATCCAGCAGTAAAAACGTTCTGGAGCTCTACGCAGTACCAACTATTCTAAAATATTCAGAGAACAAGGGGCAGAATAATTGAACAAGTGTAATAATTAATAACAATCCATAACAGTCTATTAAAAGTAAAAATAGGTCTAATTCAGTTCGGTATTCCTATGTAAGACCCTCTGCTGAGAGACATTTCTGCACCAAAGAGAATGCTGTGTTCCAATTCATCTTAAAAGGCATACTGTGGATCTGAAAAATATCCATAAAAGATGAACTATATGATAGAAATCTGGAACATGAAGAAATGTGATAACAAATATTGAGATTCTGGTTCAGAAAAATAGAGATAGAGGGGATGTGGTGGGAGTGGAGAGAGAAAGAACATTCTATATGAAAAGAAAATAGTTAACAGAGAAGGTTTTCTTCCTTTGAATCCTGAGGTTAGGGTTAGGTTAGACTTGGAGAAACAAAAAATATTCCTTCAAACAATGTCTGTTCAAACTGTTGCTTGCCTCCATTAAATGAATTCATCGCCACATATCTATATAACTTTTAGCAGGATTATAGAAATTGCAGAATATAAGACTTTCAAATAATATTACTCACAATGGTTATACTGGATATCTCCAAGGTTAGATAACACATATCTTTGAATACCACTTTCTTTAAAAGAAAATATAATTATTGTGATGGCCTGTTGGCTGCCAGTTCAGATGATGAAGATGAGCCAGAACTGAGCCATCAGCCTGGATTGTTATGGATACCCAGGAGTGTCTATACAGCCAGGTGGTTGAGGAAGATGCAGTGCCAGGTCCTTCTGACACTGTGGGGAGCAGTCAATTGGATGGACATCCATCTGTACAAGCAGAAGAAGGGGAGGCTTGGCTACTGCTGGTTAGTGCAGATGAGTGGCAACAGGCTCATCTGATGATGAGCCTGGATAGCTCAGCAGACTAAAAGCATTGTGATTAAAAACCAGCTGTCTGCAATTACTGTAAGTTTGAATCTCACCAGGCTCAAGGTTGACTCAGCCTTCCGTCCTTTCTAAGGTAGAAGGGCCATCCTTTATTGCCCCGTTTGTGGGGGCAATAAGCTGACTTTTTGTCAGCTTATTGAAGAAGAATATTGCTTAACTCATTGTAAGCCACCCTGAGTCTCCGGAGAAGGGTGGCATATAAATCAAATTTTTAAAAAATGATGAAGAGTTGCTGCTCCCGCCCAATCCATGAACGTGATGAGCAGAGCAAAGGGAAGCACAGAGAAGGTCAGTGAGACTACTGACAAAGAAGCAGCCTCATCCCCCGAATGAGAAACCCTGGGCTTACATTTATTTAGCTAGGTGCAGGGGAAGTGGTAATTGTCAGAAGTGGTAATTCACTTCTCCTGTGCAACCTCTTCTTTGTGAACTTTGAACTTTGCTTTTGCTTTGTGACCTTTGGAACTTGTGTAATGGACTTTGGACCTTACTGTTGCCTTGTAAACATGGGACTCTTGCCTGTGGAAGTTGGACCTTGCTCTTGTGGATTTCAGATCTTGTAGACTTTGGTGCTTTCACTTGTTGATCTCGGGAAAATTGGTGCTGGAATTAACAGCACAACTTCAGAGACTGTCCTTGGGGGAGTTTGGGGGAACTACTTTATTTATGTATAGTGTTGCAAGAAACATACTATACTTGCACCTCTCCCCATTTGCGTGACTTGAGTCAAAACAACTATCATATCCTGCATGTACATTTCTGATAGGCATCAGCTTTAATACCAGATTCACCATGTTATTGATTTATAATGGTTTATCCTATTATGACTAGAGATATCCACATCCATAAAGGCACCCAAAAGGCAAAACAAACATGATATTATGTCACAAACTCCATCCTCTTCTATGACATTGCATATAGACCTACAGACAGAGCAGAATTTGCCAATCAAAATTGAAATATATACTTCTTCACTTGTCCTTCTTTTCCCTCCTCTTGGTGGATATAATTTATATTCTTTTTATGTCCATAAGTATTCATGAATATTCCCAGTTGGATGCATAACTGTATCCAGTACTTCGATATAGAACAGCAGTAACAAAGTAGAACTGTACATTGAAAATAATGTAAGGCTCTTCTGCTGATATCATTGTGTTTGTAAGAGGCTTTAGTATTTTTCTCTGCTTGCATATACTATAAAAAAACCCTATCTCAATAGTGAAGCATATCTTACACATATGGAAGAATCCAACTATAGTTTCCAGCATTTCCAACCTTAGAGAATGGTTATTTTACAATGTACAGTGTAACTATAAAACAAGCATACACTGAGGGGGCAGAACCTGAGTCCCACAAACCTCAGGGAGCCCATATAATCTTTGGCTGTGGTCCAGACAGCTCTTTCAAAATTGCCATGAAATTCTCATTTCTAACAAAAAGGATAAATTGTTAAATATCCAGAGAATAAGTATTTAATTAATTTAATTCAAATCAACTTCGCTTTTGTCCTGCTTTCAACCATTTATTTGTCCAAGTCTACATAATTTCAGAGGTTACTCCCTCCTCCCACCCAGGATCTCAGTTAAAGAATCCCACTTGTGCAGTCCTGATGCAAGCAGCTCTCAAGCGTTGCCTAGAATTCTACGAATGAGGCAATTGGTAATTCTAATCAGAATTTGAAAGAAAAGAAACTGTATAAAAATGTCCATCATTAACTAGACTACTGAAATGAAAAGAAGCAATAATCAGGAGAAAAAATTTGCAACCAGGAAAATAAGGAAAAGATAGAGAAAATGACATGAAGGTAATAGAAATGCAAGTATCAAATTTAGGGATGGCCAATGTATGTCAAACAGAAAATACAGGTAAAGAAAAAAAAGGAATATGGAGTTGATTATGATGGAACATTTTCCATTCAAGCAATTTCTTTTGGTACCTATCTAGTAAGCAAATGAACATGAAAACAATGCAATATGAAAAAAAATCACTTATATAATGTTTCCCATGAGATTTTGCAAGCAGGAGCCAACCTCATAGCATTGCTTTAGGATTTAGCACAAATAATTAAAGAAGATACATAATCTGGCGAATTATCAGGGTAAAGATAACAGGCCCATTAATGTAAAACTGAGAGCGTTAGCATAATCAGAACTACCGGTATTTCCGAGAACAAAATTTGACCAATCAAAATTCAAGACAGCAGAGCAGGAGAACAACATTAGAGAATCAGAAAGGAAAAAAAAATGTATTGACTTTAAAAAAAAGCATTATATATATTGCTAAGATTCTATTGTCTGTGTGCAATTTTATATCTGAGGATTCCAACAAAGAAAAGAAATAAAGAAAGAAGCTGCTTGGAGGCCACTTTCTAGAACTCTGAATGTTTATTATTTCCCCTTCTGAAGCTTTTATAATCTTCCAGAAAAACAACCCCTTGTCTGACTAATGTAATGCTGAACCCACACCATAGCTGACAATAGGCCTCATGGATGTTTATCAAAAGGAAAGGAAAGAACATTTTCACCTCTCTTATCCTTTAGAATTCTGCCTACAGCAGTACGTAACTTGGCTCTGACATCTAGTCAGTCTTTGGATGCAACCAGTCTTTTGAGACTACCAAAGACAACTGCAGTAATATTTACAAAGATGCTCAAGGTTTGTATTTCTGGCTAGAATTTCTGATCAGGGGAAACATTCCTTCACCAGAAGATGAAAGTCTTTAAAATCCACTCATAGAGAAGAACTGTTTTATGGCAAACAGTTTAATAAGAAATGACCCAGCGGCACATTATGTAGCATCATTTTCTCCTAAAATTGATGTGATAATGATATTGCAAATAGAAATTGAGTGAGCTAATGATTGTGGCATTCTGTTGAGCATTCCAGACATCCATTTCTGTTGCTGTTTTGCTACAGTATATTCATCAGTTAGCACCAGAAAACCGATGCTTCAGAAGCTTTGGGAGAAACTATGCCACATTTATGGTGTTTCAGTGCTGGTTATATTCAACCACAATATACACATCTAGCATATAAGATAAACATAGCTCAACATGTTTTAAAACCAATACAAACAGTACAAAACAGATTAATAGTTGTTGTAAAAATGAAAGAAACCTAAAAGAGACATTCCCAAAAAGAGGGGAGGGAAGAGGATGGGAAAGTCATTTTTTCAGTAAACTCCTTTGAAAAATTATTTCACATTTTTGGTGAATCTTTGCTACTTACCGCATCACATGACAGCTAAACAATAAGCTGTTTATTACAGGTGTGCATATAATTGCCAAACTGAAATGGGTAGATGTGCAATTGTAGCTGCAAAGGAGCTTGCCTTTTGGGGGGATAGCTTTTCTGACTTTTTAATTTACTCGAGCAAGAGGCAAGGCCTTAGGGCTCTCATTCTCCTTTTTATCCCTGTGCTTATATTCTAAGTATAGGTTTCCAGCTTTTAAACAAAGAAAGTAAAATATCTGTTTTAAAACTCTGGTAGGCTTAACTATCCTTTTTATGCACACAAATGCTGAAAAGAAAAAAAAAGAAAAAAAGGGACCAATCTGCTTTTTTTGGGAATATTACTATACTATGGCAATGGTCCCTGAAGTTCATGGAGACTACAAGTAAAAATTAATAATGTGCAGCCTTGCCTACAAAAAACTGCCCTGATTTAAATATTGATTACCTCATTCTCCAGCTGATAAAGCTGACATTCAGGTTGAGGAGAAATCTTCACCAGACAAGATGGTTAAAAAAGAAAAGGAAGAGAGAATCAAATCCCAGAGTCAGTTCTTGTGTTATACTGTCTCAAATAAAATTTGGGATTCATCTGTAGAAATCTAGAATAGACTCCCATTAGGTGAAGAAATGGTTTGGAAAGTAAGTAGGATTCTTGGAATAGAGAAACAAACCGTGATATTTCCCATTTTTGAAATAGTCCCTTTGTTTCCTTCTGATCTCTGTTCTTTGGAATGCTTATTCTCACCAATATGTTATGCGTAAAGATTGGATTCATGCTAGACACTTGGAACGTGGGTTTCTTTTTCAAAAAATCACAAATAGTTCTCTTTTTTTCCCCCCTCACAGTATTGTCTGCAGTGTTTCCTCAGGATTCTGGCTCAGCTTGCTGTCTCCATGCCAGCATTTCCTACTCCTCCTGCTATTAGAATAGAATATTCTTTATTGGCACAGTGTGTTTGGACTTCAGTGCATAAGCACATACAATGTACATACAAACAACAAAGTGATGAATCATAAATCGTAAGATACAATCATAAATCACAAGATAAACAACAAAGTGATAAATCATAAGATACCAATAGGAGAAGGTAATAGGAAAAATGAGAAGGATAATACAATACAGCCCTATTACATGGGATAAATCTTTAGGTGTAAGACAGTGCTGTGGAATTTGGTGTTCAGCAGAGTGATGGCATGAGGGCAAAAACTGTTTTTGTGTTTAGTTGTTTTGGCATGCAAATGTTGTACAGCTGCGTCCTGAGAGGAGGAGTTGAAACAGTTTATGTCCAGGATGTGAGGGGTTTGTAGATATTTTCTCAGCCCTATTTCTGACTTGTGCAGCATAATAGTCTTAAATGAGAAGGAGGCTGGTTGCAATTGTTTTTTCTGCAGTCCTATCTATCCATTGAAGTCTGTGTCTGTCCTGGTTGATTGCTATACCAAACTAGACCGTTATAGAAATACAAATTACAGACTCATTAGTTCCTCTATAGAACTGCATCAGCAGCTCTTTGGACAGTCTGAGCTTCCAAGTTGGTGCAGAAAGAACATTATTGCAACTTTCTCTTTTTATGAAGGATTTCTTCTTTCTGCTTCAGAATTTCATTCTCGCTTGCTTGTTTTCTTGTAGACGTTTCATTACCCTAACTAGGTAGCAAGTGCTGTTTTCTGTCAGGCAAGACATCTGTTCTGATGTCTTGCCTGCCCGTGTGGATGGTGGTGGTGGTGGTGAGAGTCTTAGAGATTCTTTGGTTGGGCTATTTACTAATGGCTCTTTGGCAGTTTCTTGATTGGGGTATTACTTACTTGATTGATGGTCTGAAGTTGACCTTGCAGTTAATCTATGCTGATCTGAGTGCTGATTACTGGTGGAGAGCTGCAGGAGTCTTTTTCTGTTTTGGTCTGGTTGGTTCTCTTAAACCATTTTTTGATCTGTCACAGGTTTCTGTTGCTTCTCTTATTATTTAATTTCCCCTCTAATTCAGTTTCCAATTTGTTATATGGGCTTGAAGTCAATTGATGAACTGGATCTTAACCCACCATGCCACTGACTATTAAGACTACAGAAAGAATACTGCCACCTCCCCCCAGTTTTCAGTTTTGCAGACAGCAGCACAACTGTTTACTATGTCTTCGAATTCCTACCTAATTGCCTTCTGAATTTAGAGAAAAAATCCATACCTTGAAACTAATGCTAACTCTATTCTGATCAGAGATACACTTTCAAATCAGTGAGCACCGTAGCCCAGGATGACCTGGCACCTCCCTTTGGTATTGTTGACAGGAGATTTACACTACCTATCTTCTTTTGTTTGCTTTGTTTCTAATTGCCATCATTTCCTTGCTATTGGCTTTCCACTTTTACTAAGCATTTAGACTCCCAGTTTATTTTACAGTTAGAGCATTTCTTTGAATGCTTGCAAATTCAGCTGTTTTTTTTTTAAAATAATGATTTTTTTAAAAAAAAGACTTTAGAAATGTTGGCTTAAAAAAATAGCTGTATATTTTAGATTCTCTGGAAGATCCTTTCGTGAGTGACAGTAAGACAGCTGATTAATTTGATTTTAAAAAATCTGTTAAGTTCAGAAAAGAATAACTCCAACTCCATATTTAATATTTGAGTTGCTCCTTTTTTTCATTTTTAAATGAAGGATGAAATCTTAGTCCAGATTCTAGGCACAAAGCCTGGCTAAAGCTATTCAGTTGGAAAATAATAGCCTGGAGTATTGTCAGAAGGCAGAACATAGGGTATGATGACTTTCCTAGCCACTTCCCCAGAGATTAGTTTGGATGAGGAAGAGCAGGACTCAGGGATGTCTGAGAGGGATTTGGATGAACGTCCAGAGGTTGCCAGAGGCTATGAGCCAGGACTAGAGAGGTTGAGTACAGTGGAGTAACCGGCTGAGCAACTGGTTGAACTAGGGACATGAGAGACAATGCTGCAGCTGGGAAGCCCAGAGGCTTTGGGTGGAAAGGGCATGCAGCTAGTCAGTGGAGATGATGAAATACTGCCTCTTCCTCCCAATATGAGAGTACATAGGGCTGAAATGAGGCAGGCACAACAAAATTTAGCCAGGATATTTGCCAGGCAGCAGCCGTGCCCCTCATGATAGGCTGCATTGGGAAATGGCTATTTACCTGAGCAAGTGGAGTGAAACGGCACTGGGAAAAATGTGTTGATTTCCTTGCTGTGCGTTCTTCAGCCGTTGTGATTCTTGCCTGGATTCTGCCCCTTGAATGTTGCATTGAGCCTCTTGAACTCTGCCTCTTGACTTGTTTTGCCCTGTGGCAAATGGTCTTGCCTTGCCTTTGTGCTGTGGACTGCTGCTGGTTTGTTTTGAGTAGCCTGTTGAACTCATTGGGGGTGCATTGACTTTGGCAAAGGGAACTTCTAGGGAATACTAATTCAGGCTTAGAAGACTTCATAAAGACTCCTAACACCTATGGCATGTGTATGTGTGTGAGCTGGACAGCCCAATAGGAACAGCTTTGTAGTGAGTTCCTTTGAGCTACATATTGTCTTATCATCAGCTATCCAGCATTTTCTCAAGCCCTAACTGAAGATGTCAAAGATTAAATACGGTAGCTTTTAACCTTTTGCTTTCAAAGCATGTAGCATTCCCTTATTTTATTTATTTAAACATTTATATAGCCAATCATCATATAGCAAACTCTGGCAACCATTAAGCAATTGGAGTAACCAAGAGAGTCAGATAAATTTGAATCATTCTAGAGGCAAAAACCTGGATTATATTGTAAAAGCCAAGAGACTATTCTGAAGAATATGGGCATGTATCTATATTTAAGAAAAAGTTGATATCCACTAAGTCGTCAAAATCTCTGACATTTCTATGAGTTTTTGGTAAGTTCTTGTAAAAGTTTGCACAAGAACACTGAATCTTGCAATCCTTTTTAAAAGGTAAGGTTTTGTTGGGATAATACAGGAGAAATTGGTAATATATGTTATTTGTAACCATATATACTGCATGCCAGATTGGAAATAGAAATAGCAAAATAGATACATTATATCAAGCTTTCCTTGAACCTATTTTAACCTTGTCAACTATTTTGTAGGCCAAACCTTACAATATCATAATTATTTTTCTTTCTTTATTAGAGTCTATTCAGTGGTCCCTGAATTCCACAACAATGTTGGTCTCAAAAGGAGTGAGAAACGAGATCAGAAGCAGCAACTGATAAATATTTGTGAAACAGAATTTGACACCACTGAACGAGTTCATTCTTATCTTTTTTTCCTTAACCTTTCTGAACCTCTCTCTGAATATTGTTCAATAAACAGATATTGCATAAAATGTTAACTGTATAGGATGAAATCCATAGACCCAATTCCTTTCCCAACTTATGAGAATTAGTGAGAAGAATTCTTGGAAACTGGTAGGTAAAGGTCAGCCCTTATCATATGCTACAAAATGGAGTTATGGGACCTTTGCCCAGTAAACGGGCATATAGAAGCTATAAAAGCAGGCAAACTATAATTTTGTGAAACAAATAAGATAAGTAAGATATTTTGAATTAGACCTCAGTTTTAGCTATCTGAACTGGAGAAACCCAGGCATCTTCATTTAATCATATGCTTAATTAGAAAGTCCTAAGCAAAATTCACAGGCTAGTTTATTTTGAGGGATAAACACAAAATTGAATAACTAGATTTTCCCTAAAATAATATAATATCCTGTTTCCCCAAAAGAAGATCTATCCTGAAAATAAGCCATAGCATGTTTTACGCACATGCCTATATAAGCCCTACCTCCAAAATAAGCCCTATTTAAGAGCCTGCAGAGCCAATTGTTCCCACATTCCATCTGGTTGCTCATGGTGCCATGGCCATGGGGCAAGGTGGGAGGGTGGTGGAGCTGCCCTATGTGCCCTGCACCAACTTACCTCAGGGCCCCTGCAGCCAGACCATCCATGCCCCAACACCTGCCTTACAGAGGCAGTACCAGCAGCCATGTGCAGCAGGAGCGCATTTGGTCACTGGCCCACTTCTGCTTGCTCGTGGAGACTGAGTGATGGTGCTATGGCTGCAAGGTGAGGAAGGTATCGAGGCATGGAAGGCCTGGCTGTGGGAGACCTGAGATAAGCCGGTGAGGGATGCGTGGGGCAGCTGCACATCCCCTGTCTCATGGCAACAGAACTGGTGCACCATGTGGCCTCCTGTCCCACCACAAGCAAGCAGATGTGGGTCTCCTGTGCATGGAAGAAAAAAATAAGACACCACCCGAAAATAAGCCCTAGTGCCTATTTTGGGGCCCAAAAGAAATAACACCTGGTCTTATTTTCAGGGAAACATGGGGTATACCTTATTGGTGCTGATCAGCCCATAGCCTTATCAAAATACAAAATAAAACACTACACAATAGACCCATATGTAAAAATGGAATACAAAAAAATGGATTAAATGAAAAGAATAAAATAAGGAATAAAATACCATGTTTCTGAGTCACCCCTACAATTTACCCTGATCAGTCCCACATACATAGGTCTCAACTGAACCATTTTATTCAAATAAAGGGCCATGTTATATGCGCTTTCTGAATTCTGGACATACATAAAAAAAGAAGAAGGGGATGAAAGAGGATGAGATGGTTAGATGGTATCATTAATGCAATGAACATTACTTTGGGCAAACTCCAGGAAACAGTCAGGGGGGCTTCGTGTACTTTGGTCCATATGGTTACAAAGAGTCAGTCCTGAACTGAAAAACAACAGCATGTACCCATTGTGGATCAAGTCAAGTAAACTTTAGTTAAGATTATTTTGAAGACATCTGACAGCTTTGCTCTATATATGGACACACTTCATTTTTATCAGGTTTCTTCCTGTGATTTGATAAGTAATACTGTTCACTGCTTTATGTTAAATATAGTTATTATTACATTGTGCTTAATCAGGAGTTAAATTTATTTGTTGATTGATTGATTTTGTCAGATTTATATGCCGCCCTTCTCCCATAGGACTCGGGGCAGCTCACAACAATAAAACAATCCAACAATAAATAAAATTAAATAATATTAAAAACCAATTTAAAATGTCCAATCCCCAGTTAAAATCCACAACAGATCAGGGAAGTTGCTGAAAGAGCCATGTCTTTTGGTCGGCGCGGAAGGTGCGGAGGTCGGGGGCCGTCCGGAGTCCAATGGGCAACCCATTCCAGAGGGTCGGTGTGGCCACAGAGAATGCCCTCATCCTGGAGACCACCAGCCGACATTGTCTGGCTGAGGGGACCCGGAGGAGGGCAGCCCTATGTGAGCCCACTGAGTGGAGGGAGGCCGGTAGGAGGTGATCTTGCAAATACCCCGGGCCAATGCCATGAAGGGCTTTATGTACCAGCACCTTGAAGCGGATCCGGACGACCACCAGTAACCAATACAGCTCGTGCAAAAGTGGTGTTATATGAGAGTAGCTCCCGGTTCAGACTGGATTGCCTGATCTGGTAGCGATAGGGGGGGGGGGTTCGGAAAACCGGTAGCAAAAATCCCTGCCCTCCCCTCCCCCACCCTCATTGCCCAGCTGAGCTGCGCAATCATCAGAGGCTTTTTTTCAAAAAATTTTAAAAGCATTTTTTCTACAACCTCTTCCGCCAAAGAGGTTATAGAAAAAATGTTTTTAAAAGAAAAAAAAAGCCTCTGCCAATCAGGCAAGTCAACTGGGATCATCAGAGGCTTAAAAAAAAAAGCTTCTGCTGATCAGGCAAGTCAGTTAGGATCGTCACAGGCTTTAAAAAAAAGAAGAAAGCCTCTGCCAATCAGGCAAGTCAGCTGTGGTCGTCAGAGGCTTTAAAAGCATTTTTTTTTACAACCACTTCAGCCAAAGAGGTTGTAGAAAAAATGGCTTTAAAAGTAAAAAAAAAAAAAGTTGACCATGCCCACTCAGTCATATTACCCTTCCCCCACCAAGCCACTCCCACAGAACCGGTAGTAACAAATTTTACATTTCACCACTGTGCTTAATGTATTGAAAACTAGTATTTTCTTTAGATTTTATGCATTTACATGCATGTGTGCATACTTTTACATTTCCATTTGTGTGGGGTATTCATCAATGCAACAAACGTGTAATTCAGAAATACTTTTGTTACACTCTTTTTGTATCACATAAATGTAACACTCTCCAGAAATAGCATGACTCTGAAACGTTCACTTGTCTGTTCCATAGCCTACCTTAATCAAAGGTAGTACCAAACAGTCAATCTTCTTTTTCTTTCTATTTTTGTACTCAATAAATTCTCTTTGGCCTGTATCCATTAAAATGGGTTGCACTATTTGCTTCTTTCTATGCTTACTGATCAGTTTAGCATCTTGTAGAGGATTTGCAATAATAGAACTTTCCCCTTTCCTCATCCTATTTGATTAGTCCAACATTCTCCAAAACTTGGCTCGTGTGCACTGAATTTTGAAGTACTGAATAATTTACAATACTTCTGAGAGTAAGATGCTATTTTTGATTTTAAAAAAAACTTTTTTAAAAAAAACAGAATTAGAGTATCCAAATTTCTGGATTGTGAATCTAAACATATCATTTGAATATCTAATGCAATAATTCATGGAACATTTATTCAAACCCAACCAAGGAAGGAGTTTATTATTTATTTTGACTACATACTGATATGTTGTCTTTCTTGCAATGGATCAAGAAGGTTCACAGTTTAAATTGTAGTAATGGACTTATGCTCAATATAAAGCAGTTGAAAAAAGCGAGAAATTAAGATAATATCTAAAGATTTCAGTTTTATCTTTAGCATCTTTACATTTTCATACTGGTAATGGAAATTAAAGGAGAAAAGATTGGTGTGATGTTAAACAGGTTTCACAATTATCCACTTTGCCTGGCCAGCAGCCCTAAAGCCATATGTAAAAACAGTTGACAACACATGGTGTATATGTGTGCATGCTGTGTGGTGAAATTGAATGCTGTCAGTGTTGGATTGTCTATTTTTAAACATGTATTTAACATTCTTAATGGTAAATCTGACAATGTTTTTTTTAAAAAATTTGATTTATATGCCACCCTTCTCTGGAGACTCAGGGTGGCTTACAATGCGTTAAGCAATAGCCTTCATACTTTTGTATATTTTTACAAAGTCAGCTTATTGCCCCCACAAACTGGGTGCTCAATTTACCTACCTTAGAAAGAATGGAAGGCTGAGTCAACCTTGAGCCTGGTGAGATTCGAACTTACTAATTGCAGACAGCTGGAGTTTAATTACAATGCATTAGTCTGCTGAGCTATCCAGGCTCCTTATGTTGCTTCTCATCTTGTTTAGGATCACACTTAGATGTGCTGGCAGGCATGATGGGGAGGAGGGAGCATTTTGCAATGTAGTAGAAAGGATGGGAAGCACATAACTTCCTCCTGCCTTTGTCGTTTGTAAAGTCATGGAAATTCATATTGCACTCCACTATTCCTTGATTCACAATATAGGATGCTAAATTCAGGAGACAGATTTAAGTAGCTAAGCATTCAGACTCTCCAAACCCAACATAACTCAACCATCTAAAACCTGACACCATGCTGGCTTAAGCTGGTCAGGGTCAAACATTTGGCTTTACCATGCCAATTTTATCCTGATTTAACAAAGAGACTTGCATTTCATCCTGCCAACAACTGCTCTAGTAGTTGGATAGCCACAGAGTTACTTTCAGGGAACTGCTTCTCCTTCCAGGGAACTTCAGCAGATCCAGATCTGCTGTTATGCTGAGTAAGTTACTTTTGATGAGATATTATAACATTACTCTGCTAAGGCTGTGTTTTTTTTTCTCCTGAGTCCCACTACCAACTGTATCCATCCCATTATCCTGTACATGCTTCCCAAGTGATAAAGTTCATTGCTGGATGTGTGCTTATCTTGCATCTCATAACCTATCCTGCTGTCTTCAGTGTCAAGGAGAATGTTGAATAAAGATTCAGTTATCATTCAGAACTCCTTTTATACATAGAATGGTGGAATGGCATATTGTCATGCCTTCTACTGAAGACAACAAAACATCACAGACCTTCCCACACTACTTTGGTCATTTGCTCTTGAATTAATATTTATTTCCTGGGTTATATAGAGTAAATAGATAATATATGTTGCCATTACATTATATTTTCAGCCATGGCAGCATCAGGTTGTTTTCTAAGAGTTCTTTCAAGACTACATTTCAGGCCTGCTGAGTATTAGTTATAGCTGTCAGATTAGTTTTTTACTCAATGCTTTTTTCTCAGTCATAGCTAGGACATGAAGCTGAGTTCTTTATTCAGAGCAAGACCAAACATTGTCCAGTTAAGTTCTCTTTAAATACCTAAGATAGGATCTGTTCCTGCCCATTTTTGGAGTTTTTAGTATGGCACTGTGACCTGGGTCATCATTTGATCCATGGAAAGTTGTGCACACACCTGCTATTTAAGATTAAATATTCTTACTATAACATTTGAAAACTTTACAACTAAGTGTTCTTCAATTAACTCACATTACCTTCCTTTGTTTTTTCACTGGTAGTAATGCCTTCCAATACAATTAAAGCAATGATCTAGGGCTTTTTTTTTTACCTGTAAAGGTGATAAAGATTCAATTTTCTCCCTTTCTAGGCTTGCCTGTCCTTTGCCCATTAAGCTCTTTCAGATTTCCTACAATTTCATTGATTACCACTAAAAACAAAATGTAGCGTTAGCTTCAGCTGTATCCAATTCCCTTCATAATATGTGGAACAGAACAGTGGTATTTTAATATGTATTGACTGCCTACACAAAGTTAGTTACATGTTGTCTGTCATGTTGAATACATCTCCATTATGTTCTTTTTTGTGAGTCTTTTGCATAATAGTGGAAAGAACTTAATCATTTCTATTTTCATGTTGCCAAAATATGTCCACTCAAAACTAAAAGCTGAATTTTAGTTGTTTTGGGCAGGGATGGGTTGCAACAACATTTGCACTTTTACCCTTCCTATAGGATGAAGTATCATTATTATCATGTTTCCTGGAACTGATCCTGAACTTAATGCAATCTTTCCAAAAAAGGATGAGTAGGCAGAGAAATATATACATAAACCCAGATAAAAGTCCTGTCCAGTGTTCAGCTTTCCCACTTTGTCAAATCAGGATTGCAACTCCAGCTGAAAGCAACTTTGAAGATTTCTGTCATGTTCACTTATAGGTAACAGATGACCTACATATGATATGAATACACATATTCTTGCCAAAAGTCACAAACACATGTGTAGCAGGGGTGAAATTCAGTAGGTTCTGACAGGTTCTGAAGAACTGGTAGCGGAAATTTTGAGTAGTTCAGAGAACTGGCAAATACCACAACTGGCTGGCCCCAGAGTGGTGTGGGAACAGAGATTTTGCAGTATCCTTCCCCTGCCATGCTCACCAAGCCATGCCCACAAAAATGGTAGGAAAAAATTTGATGTGTAGGGTAAACATAAATTTATGTTGCACATAACTACTAATGCAAGTGTCCACAGAATAAGATATAGCATTTACAAATTTCATCTGCATACCATTAGTATTCTCCAATCAGTCTCACACCCCGAAATGGGGTGATGGGGAATGAGGTGAGTGCTCTAGAAAAAAAAGGAAAGGGAAAGAAGAAATGGTCAGAATAAGAAAGAAGAGTTCTGCTTGGGCATTAGAAAAAATATTACATTCAGTAGGAGAACAGCTCTGCACAAGCAATGACTATCCTTTAAACTCATCTTGAAAGCATTCCTGGTTACAGTGAAGTTTTCAGCCATGGGCATCTCTTCTTCATTTCTTTGTTTTCTTATCAGCCAATGTCAAAAGCTCCCTGCACATCCAATGATTTGGGAGAAAGCTTGTCCTTCTATCAGGTAAGTATGGACTTTCCCCATGATGTATTCCTTGCCATGTAAGGGTTAAAGCAGAAGCACCTTGTCAGAATAACAAGAGCACATACCACATATATAGCTGAGTGCACAAGGATTTGAATCTAAAGAGCCATGATCTTGGGATTTCTGCATGGATGGCCAAATCAATAAGCTTTGCTTTCTTTCACATTCATTTATTTTAAGAGCCCCCTTTTTTTGTCCTAATTATAAAGACATTTACAAATGTTGGTAAGTCTGGAAGCCAGTGTAGCATGATAGTTAAACCTTGATCCAATGAAAACAAGAGAGCTTTAAGTTCCACTGGATACAGAACATAATGCAGAAATTTAGGTTTTACCATTATGCATATGTGCTTTAAGAGTTTTAGAAGTACCTGAATCTGTTGGATTTTTAGAAGATATATTTGAAATAAAATCAACAGTCTAGTTTCAACTTGGTAATTTTAGATAAGCCACTATCTGATTATACTACTTCACGGATACTGGTTGTGAGGAAAACTGAAGGAAAATCCCTTTTCTATATTTTATTCCTAGAGGACAAACTGAAATGTAAAACTAATAATAAACAATAAATAAACCAAATTTGTGGTTGAATTCACACTTCGCTTTAATGTGATTTTTCTTAGTACTTTCTACTTTCTCCCTTTCCCTCAATTTTCTTATGTATGTAATTGCAATATATACATTGGAATTCCTTGTGCTTCTGAAACACACTTCATTTTGTTATTTTTATTTATTTATTATACAACTTGAATGAAAAGGAATACCTCCACCTCAATAACTATAGTTCAAATAGAGATATTTTAATAAATGAAACAAAAAAAAAATGAAATTAAAAATGAAATTTGCATTTACTTCTCATAACCATCATCTTTCACTACATATTTTTTCCAAGTCTTTTAAAAGCTTTCTTGAAAGAACTCCTCACTTTTGTATCTTCAACCAGGTCCTAACAGTCCTTCCCATCCCTTCATTTAAGTCAAATAGATACATATTAAAGGAATTTTTCAATTTTGGAAATAGATAGAAGTTTCACAGTATCAAACCTTGTCTTGGTTTGGTTGATGGAATGAGATGGTGAGACCCAACTTCACAAGTGTCTCTTGGGTGGCCCATGAGGTATAGATTTAGTATTGTCATGTTGCAGCAACATTTCCTTTTTAGGCTCCCAAACTCTACTTGTTGTTTTAAAGTTTTGAATATTGCGTTGTAACACTCTGAGTTGATAATAGTGCCAGGTTCAAGGAAACCCATGTGAATAATGCATCCATATCCCCTCAGTGTTACTATGAGTTTTCTTGCTGAAGCCTGAATTTTGAATTTTTTTCCCCTGCAGGTAAAGTTCTGTCAGTCCAAAGACTGTTTCTAGCTCATAATGATGAGCTGACATTTTGTTGGTTGTCACAATTTCAACTCTTGAAACTTGCCAGAGACTCCTCTCTGTCACCAACATGTGAGAAATCCATCTTGCACAATCCTTTTGATACTAAAGAACTTCATTACATATTGTGAAATAGAAGCTTGACAACTTGAATGTCAAAAAGAGCTCAATGTATATTTCATTGATTATAGAAAGCCTATCAATTGTGTTATTTATTTACTTATATCCTGCCTTTATTATTCAGCAGGATATAAGTAAATAAATAACAAAGCCTCTCAGCTAGCTTTTATGTTGTGTTAATTGTGATTATAGAAAGTCTTGGATTGTGTGGATTATATCTAGGTATGGAATGTATTTACAGTAGAAAAATAGCAATCCCAGAACATCTCACTGTCCTCAGGTGAAACTAATACACAGGACAGGAAGATAGTCTGGACAAACATGGCAAAATATACTAGCTCCATATTGACAAAAGAGTGAAACAAGGCTGAATATTCTCTTATTTATTTAATCCATATGCTGAATATATACGGAGGGAGGCTGATTGGAAGATCAGCAATCAATGGGGAAAGAAACATCAATAACACTATCTTGGTGACACTTCTTTGATAACTGAAAACGCAAATGATCTGGAATCTTTAATCCTGAAAATCATGGAGCACAGCAACAAACAAACATACTCAGAACTAAGATTAAATATAAAGAAGACCAAACTAATACAATGGTAGAACAACCAGCTTTTGAAAATGAAGATATAGAAATGTGGATAGCTTCTGATTTTTAGGGTAAAGTACTAACAACAAAGGAATCAGTAGTTAGAAAATATACAGCTGACTAGCACATGGTAGAATACAAATGAAGGCCTTGGAAAGGATGCTATCATGTGTCTATACCTATAAAGATCAGAAATATTCAGGCAAAAGTTTTCTGTGTGACACTCTTTGAAAGCAAAAGTTGAACTCTGAAGAAATGTAGAAGATGTATTCATGCTTTTGAACTTGGTTGTTGGAGAAGACTCCTGAGAATATCATGGATAGCAGAATTTAAATCAAAGGATCATAGAACAAATTATCTAGAGTTCTCACTTCAGGCAGAAATGCCTAGACTCAAAGAAACACACTTTAGACGCATTATGGAAAGACCAAGCTCTCTGGAGAAGTCTATAATTCTAAGATGGAAGGAAAAAGAAGACAATCAGCAGCAAGATGAATGGAGGTGGATGCACTTTTGGAAGATCTGAAAGACCAGTTTGGGGCAGATTATTCTCTAAAAGGCCTATCCATATGATCACTAAGACATGGCACATAATCAACCAATTTTATTACTGTCATCTCCATTTTATTACTGTCACCTCCTTTAACAAAAGTTCTGCTTTCTTGTCTTCTGATTTCTGACTTTCTTATTATCTAAATGCTTTAAGTTTCAGTGATTAAGTTTTAAACATAAAGGCACAAACAAGAGGTGATGTTACAATCCCCATGCAAAAGACCAAAAACAAAACAAAACAAAATAAAAAAAACCAATACCTCCAGATCAAGAAAAACTGTACCTTCATTTATAAAATGAATAGAACTGGCTTCCTTCTTATGTGTTTGTCTGAATGCCACCAGGTGCGTTTTGTCCTTTGAAATCTCATCCTTGAAGGATTTATATCAAAGATTAAAGAATTCACTGGACCATTTGAAGCAAAAGAGGATGTTTTATACTTCAGTGATACTATTGCAGTAGAGAGGCCCAACTGTTGCCTTTATCTCTTGTTACAGAATAATGTAATAAACACTGTTGAGAATCAGGACTTAGTTTACAGATAATGATGACAGAAACTAAGCCACATACTGATTATGGAACTGATTCTTAGGAATTTAAATTACTTCAGTACAAATGAAGCAGCATCCAGCCTAAGTGGGAAAAAATAAAGGAAATTCACATCACAAACAAAGAAGCACATTTGCACCATGATATTGTTGTTATCGTATGTTGTGTTTGTTTGGTTTTTCTGACTCAGTTTACATCTTGTCTATTATAAAATCACAATTGTTTTAAGCCACAGTTTATTTGTGTGTGTGTGTGTGTGTGTGTGTGTGAGAGAGAGAGAGAGAGAGAGAGAGAGAGAGAGAATTTCCTAGAATAGGATTGAACATGGTTCCTGTGTTTGTCACTTCCTCACGTCTTGCCTGGTTTAATGTAATTTGCTCTAGATAGGGTAACTCTTCAACTCTATCTAGAAATTTTAGACCACTGAAAAATATGGCAGTTCATGTGATCACTGGACAGGCTTGATACTGCCACATGACACTGCTATTACAGTAGCTGTAGTGGCTTCAAGTTCCAAGAAAATTCAGAAGATTGCTTATCACTATTTAGGGCTCAGGGCCTGGTTTATCCATAAGATCATCTATCCCAGATTGGACACCACACACACATTCCAGGCAAACAGAGAATACTTACAGTATGGGGTTATTAGTTTATACTTACCTAGAGGAATAACAGAAGCATCTGGAGGCAAATATACCTGGAGGCCATTTTTTTTCCTTGGATCTTCAGGGCTGCAATACTTAGTGCTATGGAAAACTGGGAGGGGGGATTTCATGGAGTGGTAGGCACATATAGCCATAACAACATTCTTTTTTCTGGGAGTCAAGGATGTTCAGCCTGCACCTGGAGTGTTGTGACTGGGAGGGATCTCCAGTTGGAATGGTGGATTGATTGGATCATGTGATGGACATGTGGGTGCAGGGGAAGGGACTTTGAAATTCTTTTGGGTGGGAAAAACCTGGAAGCTTTCAGATTCGGTTTTTTTCCAGATGTGCTAATATGACATCTCTAATAAAGTGGAACATTGAGGAACTTCAAGCCTCGGAGTCTTCTTTCGTTAGCGTTGTTACTTGGAATCCTGACACCTGGTGGGTGATCTTCTGGAATGGTTTGCTCCTAATTTCATGGTTTACCAGAAGCTTCTTAAGACTTAATTTTCCCAAGAAGCCTTTGGTGGTTGAACAGTGCATGAATGTGCAGATAATGATTTATCATTTTACTACATTAATATTATATTGTTTCTTATATTTTAATTATTGCATACTGCTTAGATTTTGAATTAAATTAATAAATAAACAAATAATTCAATCACATTATATCAGGGAATTTAATTGCTCCTATCTTCTTGATGTCATGAAAATGAAAAACGTGATCACTGATCATGCATTTCTCGTGTCTTTTTTTTTGTAAAGTTTTTTTATTTTTTAAACACACAAACATAGAATACATCTTTTCCGAATAGAATATTGGCTGGGTCTTTGTACAAATTTTTGTTCATCTTTAACACAATTTTATATATTCAATTTTTATCATAACATTTACTTTCTCTAACTTTAAGAAAAATATTACCCTTCATTTTAACTTCTAATCCTGATATGATTCAATTTTTCTTTTCCCTTCCTAAAATGTAAACCCCTATATTTAAATTCATACAACATAGTACAATCCCTAATTATTTCTTTAAATAATGTGATAAATGTGATAACTGATCATGCACTTCTCGTGTCTTGTTTGAGCCTGATACTCTGATGTTGGAGAAACATCTCAGAGTCTCTTAAAATTCATAATATGATGATATAACACCATTCACTCCACACTGCAAGTAGTTGTATTAAGATTTTCTTTAACAAGCATATAACAACGTGAAAGCCAATAGTTTGCCTCATAGGCTTTAATCATTGATCTCTGCTATAATCCCAGACTTGATCAGATAGCCCATGCTTGATATTTATACTGGAAAAAACTTTACACTGATGTGACTAGAAGTTTTCTTTCTAAAAATAATAAAAAGATCAGGGCCTTCATATCAATTGCCATTCATGGTGTTTACTTAAAAAAATCTACAAGTAGCTGTAATTGTATAAATAGTGTCCTGTCTTTTGCAAAAATTTGAACTGCCACATGCAAATTTTAGATACTTTGATATACCTGCAAACCTGTTGTTAAGTCTACAGAGCAGTGTATAAAACGAGTTGAATCATAATTTTTTTTATGAAATGTTTTTTATTAATAATTCAAAATTAAAAACATTGGACAAAGATACGACGTCACTGGTGCCCAGCATCTTCCAACACTTTAAACTAATATATAATATACTAATGATAATATACTAATATATTCCTTAAACTTTATACGTTATTTAAACAAAATATAATAATAATAATTTATACCTTATTTCTCTACAATTATACATATCTATCTATCTATCTATCTATCTATCTATCTATCTATCTATCTATCTATCTATCTATCTATCTATCTATCTGTACCAGGGTGAAATCTAAAATTTGTTACTACCATTTCTGAGGGCGTGGCTTGGTGGGGGGTTAATGTGACTGGGTGGGTGTGGCCAACTTCTTTTTTTTTACTTTTAAAAGCATTTTTTCTACAACCTTAAGAGGTTGCAGAAAAAAAATGCTTTTAGAAGCCTCTGGCGATCAGGCAACTCAGCTGGGATCGCCAGAGACTTTTAAAGGCAATTTTTTTCTACAACCTCTTCAGGTGAAGAGGTTATAGAAAAAAATGCTTTTAAAACCCTTTGTCGATCCCAGCTGAGCTGCACAATCATCAGAGGCTTTTTTTTTAATTTTTAAAAGCATTTTTTCAGTGGGAGAGGTTGTAGAAAAAATGCTTCTAAAAGTAAAAAAAAAAAAAGCCTCTGATTTTATTTATTTAGCGTATGGCTGGTCACACACAGTATTAAAACACTTCATTTTTACAGGTTAAAACAATAAATAAATGCAATAAGAAAGCCTAAGAGGAAAACAGTAATAACATTTCAGAGTATAATATCGAGTTTGGAGATCCAATCAGTAGCTGTCGTTGTTATGCAGAGGAAGTCCCTAGAATCTCCTGAATATCTTCTGTTGGAGCATTCCTTCACTAAATGTTGGATAGCCTGTCGGGGCCCCCCGCAATCACATTGTGCTGTCTTTCCCCATTTATACAAGGAGTCGGCACACACCCCAGCCTCTGATGATCCTACTGCTCAGCTTCGCTTGGGGGGGGGGGGCGCAGGGATTTTTGCTAACGGTTCTCTGAATCACCCGCCACCATTGCTACCGGATTGGGCAATCCAGTCCAAACTGGGAGCATTTCACCCCTGATATGTACCTATCCACACAATTCACATACACATTTATCTATAATAACGTATATATTTCTAGTCTAACACTTCACATTTGTCTTGGCTATCCTCCTTTTATCTAACCATTTGTAGAATTTTGTCCAGATTTTATAGTACGATATTTTGCTTTTATCCTTGAGTTCCAATGTGAGTCTATCAATTTCTGCGCAGTTGAAAATTTTTAGTAGTATTTCCTCATAATGTCTTTGTAGTTGGCTACTCTTGTTAGTTTGCAGAGTACACTTACCTGCTCCTTGTCCACAAACCAGTTTGAGTGCAATTCAAAGACCTGGTAGTTGGTTACCTTTGGGGTTTGGGGCCAGGTTATTTACAGTACTGTTTCTCTCTAGAACTCCAGGTGTGGGATGGAGCCCATCTCCTGATTATCTTCAGAACTTTTTTCAATCTCCAGTAGTTGTGTATTTTATTCTCTGTTAATTTTTATACTTGTTTGTATGCATCCTGTATTAAAGTAGTGAGCATTGAGAGTGATCCATTTGAAATAGGTGTCCATACAAATTGATTGACTAAATAAATAAATAAATGGTGACCACAAATTTAAATAAGGCATGGAAGAAGAAATCAGATATCAGACCAGCAGTTCACTGTATATGTATTAGGTTATTTTATATAAAGAGGGTAGTATGGGGGGGCGTTTAAAGCTAAAGCATTCACCTGACAGGGGAAAACAGATCACTTCTTATCTGCTAAAAAAAGAAGAAGTTCCATAGCATTTTTCTCATAGTTGTTTTCCACTGTTGGAAGCTATACCCCTGGGAAAGGTATGGTTGGTTTGATGAAAATTAGCACAGGTGGTAAGGCAGGGCTAAGCTTCCTCAATTCTTTTAAGCTGACTTCTACTTACACACCTTGGTATGAATTTGGAATGAAGACATTATGTAGCCTGCATCTGTGACAAAATCAACCTGGCCCCCTTGCGCCATCAGCCCCATTTTTTCACTGCTTCTGCTCACTCTATTTTCTCAGTTTCTACTGCAGATAAAACTAGAGGCTTGATTCTTTAGATTTTTAAGACTAATTTCACAGATATGTCTCCCCCAAAGAAGTTTATCTTGGCTGTTGGTAAGAATGCTAAGGATCCCCCCGCTTTATATCCCATTCACTATATCTAGGACTTCTTGAGGCAGTGGAAACGAATGAAATTTGCAGTATAGCTTCCACAGAATTCTGCTGATGAATAGAAAAAAGAATGGGTGGCTGCAATAGCATTACAAAGCATAGTGTGCAGAGCCTGATAGATGCTAAAGACATTAATGGATATAACAGTGCCCATGAATACCAGAGCGTAGATCAAAGCATCACATTGAGTCTTTTTTTCTCAGTTTTGAGCTAAATAAAACAAATAGCCTGATCAGTAAAGGAAACCAAGATTTCTCCACCTGGTAACCACAGAAATAATATTGTCTCATGATCGTGAAATGTCAGTTATGAAAGCCTCTAGACCAAACGGTCCACAAGATGTGGTCTTGTGCAGTTCTTTTACATCAATTTGCAGTTTACTGACTTTGTATTCTTTCTTTTCCGTTTTTCTTGTATTTGTCCTCGATCTTAATTAATGCTGTTGAAACTCTGCACTATATGTTAATGCATTTTTATTATAGATTTTAAAGTATGTTACACACACACACACACATACCTATCAACGGACCAGCAGAGTAGATTGCCATCTATAACTTTCAATAAATAGGCTTTCATATGACAATGAATTGATTCAGATTGATCATTATCTACTTCATCAATATGTAAGTAATGTACATCATCTTTGCCATGATGCTTCTATAAGGCATAAAACAGACTGAAATATCAAAAAAAACCTGGAAACCTTTCCCCTCCTCCTCCTCTGCAATCAAACATTCAAAACCTTGAAAAGAGATGAGTTAGACAGTGCCATAGGGTTATTTCATTAGCATCTCAAAGCTGAAAACACAGACAGAATGTTAGTTTGAGATGCTTAGATAGTGATCCAATTAACTTGCTTTTACTTCTTCTAAGAAGCTAATCCAGTAAGAAGCACCATCTTGACCTTTTCAGTGCCTCTCAGTTTGTGAGTTTTGCTTTTCTTATTGTAAAAACACTTTGGAATATAGACGGCGTGGATTGTTGAAATTCTGTTTGAACTAACATTGTGTGGCTCTCTATAAAAATAGATTACCGCCCTGCAATTATAAAAAGAATCTAGCATTGGTTAAGCACGGTAGAATGGCTTTCCATTGTAACTAATTCTACTTCATCCAGTGGTGAAAAGAAATTTTCACAGCAAGGTATGTCTGTATTGCAGATTTCCGTGATAGTTGTTCAGTGCTGAAAGATTACATCTATGTCATGGCAGACATATAGAAAAAAATCATAATGAAGAATTTTATTCCTTTTAGATTAGAAACTATGTGTGCAGATCTTCATATGAAATGTAAACTCGCAATCATCAACCTGGTTGTATCCAGTTGTGCTGTACTTCAAACTATATCATTCCAAACCATTATTACTCAAGCTATGGGGAAGCCATTGGATACTCTGTATAGGTTTTCCTTCTGTCTTTTTGTTTCCTGCTAGAAAAACTGAATTCCCATAATCTAGATTATGTGAAATATGTTAGGTTTGCCCAAAGTTTGGCTCAGTCATTTTGGCTTCCCTGGGCCTTGACCATTTATCCAACTCCTCAAGAACATCCTAATAAATTGATCAAGAAGTTTTTAAGGGAAATCTTCTTTACCACTGAGAAGACCAAGTTAACAAGCTTTGTGCAGAAAGACTATATATCAAGTTCTGGAGAAATGAGAACCAGTATTTTCTAAAGACTTGCCCTGAACTTCATCATTTGGTTCCACCTTAAAAAACAAGCTCTAGATCACAATCATGGATTTGCCCTACAAGTACCTTATGAAAGGATGCTGCTAGAGAAAGAGAGACAATTGTCTTTGCCTGTCAAATAAGAACAACACAGATGTAATAACAAGCAAGGCCAAATGACCCCAATGAATAACTGACAAGCATTCAAATCTACTGACAATTTTATTCTATCAGAATGTCCTTTTCTGTATCTTACATCTTAAGTCTATTTTCTATAGTCTTTGGTATCATCATCAGATTGATTTATTTTTAGTTTGCTGGAAATTCCTTCCCCTATTTTTAAAAATAAAGTTATTTGTTCTTCTCTAGTCCTTTCCCACTTTACCAGATCTTGAGGCCAGAATTTCTCAAAGGTAAGGATTTGCCAAGGTAAAGGTAAAGGTAAAGGTAAAGGTAAAGGTTCCCCTCGCACACATGTGCTAGTCGTTCCCGACTCTAGGGGCAGTGCTCATCTCCATTTCAAAGCCAAAGAGTCAGTACTGTCTAAAAACATCTCCATGGTCATGTGGCCAGCATGACTAAATGCCGAAGGGGCACAGAACACTGTTACCTTCCTACCAAAGGTGGTCCCTATTTTTCTACGTACATTTTTTACGTGCTTTCAAACTGCTAAGTAGGCAGAAGCTGGGACAAGTAACGGGAGCTCACCATATTATGCGGCACTAGGGATTCAAACCGCTGAACTGCCGACCTTCTGAGCAACAAGCTCAGAGTCTTAGCCATTGAGCCACCACATCCCTACTTAAGATTTGCCAAGAGTGCCAGCTAATTCCTTCAGGGAGCGTGAAGGTTCATTCCACGAGCTTGTGGATTGGTTTCTGAATGTGGAGTTTATGTGGTGATGTTACCTAGCTTGGTAACAAAACATTTGGAAACTAACTCACAAGCTTGGAGAATGAACCTCCACTCTCATCCTACATTCATCCTATAGTTATTTGCTACCAGCATAGTCCCTTCAGTATTGGGATACACTATTCAGCTGGTTCTGAAGATTTACACTAATTTAAAATAAATAACTATTCTCTGACCTTGATTTTATCGTTTGTAAGTTTTATGACTGTTCATTCTACTTTTCTCAATTTCCAGATAGAACTGATAGTGCTTTGATCTCAATAGTAGTAGAGTAAATTTCCCTTTTCTTTCTTATCTGTTAACAACTTTTCATTGTAAACTGTTCTCTACTTTTTCTCTCTTTGGAATTATTTGGAAGTGTGCTTTGGAACTCCCACCTATCTTGAGCACATTTTACCATTATTGTTTCCTGCCATAGCATCCAATTTATCATTGCTTTCAGTTGATTAAAGTCCACTTTTTAAAAATAATAATACCAAGCTATATACTTGACTCTGCTTAGCTTAATTTTTCTTAAAATTAAGAATTCCATATACCGGTATGCTACTGCTGTTCTAAAAAGCAAATTCTCTATGGAAACTAGACCACTAGAGTGAAAGGCAGGCTCATAGTACTAAACTATTCCTGGTGTTTCTATATTTCATATTGTTCGCCACCATGTTAGGAAACAAAGAACACAGCATGCTGGTATGACCCATGGACAGCATTACACAACAAAACATTCTGTCATACTAACAAAGACAAGGCCGCAAGATGATATCCTTAATAACCCTTTCTCTTGTTGCTTATCTGGCACTTTTATAGAATTATTTACAATCTACTTTTGGCAGAATTTCTAATAGACTCCAAATCACCAATAGACTTACTGGCTTTCTAGGCTTGATCAGGAATGTGGGAATATCTTTGTAAAATATTTCATCCCCGAAGATGCAAAACACTGCTTCAGAAAAAGATGTCATCGCTCCTCAGAATAGATGTTATGTTCTATGGCTCAGCAGCCCTGAAAATCACTTTAAATAGAGCTAACAAAGCAGTGACATCCATGCTAAAGGAACATCTCAGCTTCTCTGACAAGCTACTAATGACACTTTCTACATCTTGTAATAATAAGGAAGAACAGGCTCTCAAAATAAGGTGACTTTGAAGATACTGCATGATCACTCACACAGTATCTTCTACTCCATACCTGCCAAGATTTTACCACGAGGACCAACACAGTAGCCAGTATGTTGCTTTCTAGATAAGAATTATTAGGGGATACTTCAGAGAGGACCTAGCAAAGTAATTCTGTGATGCCTTAAAGAATAAACAGAGCAGTGAAGTTACTTTTCTCTTTTGTCACATCCAGATTGCAACTCCCTGCTTTAGCAATTAAATGCAGAACAGAACCTTCAAATTTCTTCTCCTTCTCCTTCTCCTTCTCCTTCTCCTTCTCCTTCTCCTTCTCCTTCTCCTTCTCCTTCTCCTTCTTCTTCTTCCACCATATCTGTCATCAGACATTGGTGATCATGTTGGCAATCCTATTTTTGTCAACAGCCATATGAAAAAGTGCTGCTGAGTTTTGTACAAATCAGTCCCTTAGGTTTTGAAGTCATGATGTTCTTCTTCTGCCTGGACCTCATTTGCCTTCAATCTTTCCTTGGAGGATTAAGTGAACGATGCCATATTTTTCTGGGTGTCGCATCACATGTCCAAAATATTCTAATTTTCGCTTTTTAATGGCTTTGATTATTTCCCTTTGATTTCCCAGGCGGCTTATCATCTCCCCATTTGTGATTTTGTTAACCCGGATTATATATAACAGTCATCTGTAAATCCACATTTCTAATGCTTCTAGTTTCTTCAAGTGGTTTTCTGTCAAAGACCAATTCTCTACTCCGTATAGCAGGATAGAAAAGTTGTAATATCTGACAAACCTGATTTTCAGACTTAGGCTTATGTCATGACTGCAGAAGACCTTTTTCATTTTGAAAATTGCTACTATGGGAGGAAATCACTTACAGAACAAGAAAGTTCCTTGAGGATGTCCCTAAATAATAAGTAAAGCATAAGCAATGGCAAGTTATTTGAAGACATCTCACAATGAGATATCAGCATACATTTCATGTCCTGATGAAATTTCAAGAATTTGCTGATTGACAATGGATGCATGGGACTACCCCAGTGCAGTGCCTTAAAGGGAGCCAGCAAACCTGGGAATGGAGAAAAGTGTGTGGCTGAAGCTACGTATTTTCCAGTGAAATTCTTCTTTACCTGCTCTGCAATTACAAGTCCATTTCACAGCAAGAAAACGTTGATATTATGGAATCATGGTTTAACTTAAGCAATCCCTGTCTTAGTGAGCCCTCTAAACAATCGGTGCTTTGGACAGGAAGCCTCCTAAAGTGTGACACTATCCTCTGGCAATTCGAAGATCATCATGATCAACATGTCATCTCATTTGAGAAAGGGGAAACTGCTAAAGAGAATGCCAAAACCCATCAAAAATATAAATCTTAGCAGATGCTCTGAGAAAAAAAGAAAAGTATAGTAATTGGTTGGTTATGTGCCATCAAGTGAGTGTCAACTCTTAGCAACCACATAGATTTTTTCTCCCATGACAATCTATTTTAACCTAATCCTTTAGGTCTTTCAATGGCTGTAACTGAGTCCATTCAGCTTGCTATTTTGTTCTTCTTTTCTAGCCTTCCCTAGAGAGCCTGGCTTAATGTAATGCTTCATAGCTAGGACATGGAGCTGAATCTTTGCATAATGTGCCCAAAGTAGGATAATTTGAGTCTGTTCATTTTGCCTCAAGTGAGAACTCTGGGTTGATTTGTCCAATTATCAATTGGTTCATTTTCTTGCATGGAAGGAATGTAAAGTTCTTCTTTATGCTTTACTGGATGACTAGAAGTTAAAGATTGCATCCATTTTGAATTCTGATATAGAAGACAACTGATGCTTTTCAATACTACTTGATAGACCCATGGCATTAAACACATTTCAGGACACTGGCATAATGAGGAATCCGTTTGTCAATGGCAAAAAGTATCAATTATGCAACCACTAACTAGTGTGAAGACAAAACACAGAAAATAGCTTAGCTGGTCTTTCTTATTCAGAGGAGAAGGAGCAAATGCTTGATTGAAATACATAGAGTGGAGGGGTCAAAACTGCAAAACACATTGAGCCTCATTCTGTCACTTCTCCTAGAGAAAGATGGATTGGGGATAACCTTGCATTGTAAGCTTCCCCCCCTTTTTTTCTAACTTGTTTTTTCTGATTTTCACAGAATGGCTGATGAATTTCAGATTCACTTGGATAGATCCAAAGGAAACAGCATGATTAGATACAGGAAGATATTACATCTAAATGTATTTCCCAAGTACACATTGTAAACCAATAGGCTCCAATGTACAAAAATGGAAAATGCCTTAAATAGATATCTTGTGAGTGATTTATTTTTTAAATTAACACCATGAAGAAAGCAAGCACTTCCTATTGGGTTTGCAAGCTGTGAGATAACAAACTTCCCACTTCAGTGGTGAAATCTAAAATTTGTTACTACTGGTTCTGTGGGTGTGGCTTGGTGGGTGGGTGGGTAATGTGACTGGGTCGGCATGGCCATTTTTAAAAAACCACTTTTTCTACAACCTCTTTGGTGAAGAGGTTTACAAAGAGGTCTTTGTAAAAAAATTACTTTCAAAAGGCTCTGACGATCCCAGCTGAGTTGCCTGATCGGCAGAGGCTTTTTTTTCTTTTAAAAGCCTCTGCCGATCAGGCAACTCAGCTTGGATTGTCAGAGGCATTTAAAAGAAAAAAGTCTCTGCTGATCAAGCAACCCAGCTGGGATCATCAGCTGATGATCCCTTTGATGATCCCAATTGAGCCGCGCAATCATCAGAGGCTTTTTTTTTTTACTTTTAAAAGCATTTTTTGGCTTAAGTGGCTGTAGAAAAAATGATTTTAAAAATTAAAAGAAAAAGCCTCTGATGATTGTGAGACTCAGCTGGGTATGGGTGTGTGTGTGTGTGTGTGGCAGGGATTTTTGTTATTGGTTCTCCGAACCACCCGCTTCCATCACTACCAGATCAGGCGATCCAGTCCGAACCGGGAACATTTCACCCTGTCCCACTTTAACCCTAGTTAGATCATTATTTTCCACCCAATATCTGCTAGACACTTAACATAAGAGCTGTAGTGGCGCAGTGGTTAGAATATAGTATTGCAGGCTACTTCTGCTGACTTCTGGCTGACTGCAATTTGGCAATTCGAATCTCACCAGGCTCAAAGTTGACTTAGCCTTCCATCCTTCCGAGGTCGCTAAAATGAGGACTCAAACTGTTGGGGACAATATGCTGACTCTGTAAACTGTTTGGGAGGCCTGTAAAGTGGTATATAAGTCTAAGTGCTATTGCTATTAGAGAGGGCTGTGAAGCGGTATATAAGACTAAATGCTATAGCTATTGCTATAAAGCTATTCTTTTTGTACCTAAAGTAAGCAGCTCCAGGATATCACAGGAAGAGAGGTTGAAGGGCTATACTTATGGGACTGCCTTCTGCCACTGATAACCTCCCACCAGCCAGTACGCTCCCACAGAGAGGGACTCCTCAGGGTGCTGTCGGCCAGACAATGTCGGCTGGCGACCCCCAGGGGGAGGGCCTTCTCTGTGGCAGCACCTGCCCTCTGGAATGACCTGCCCCTGGAGATACATAGGATCCCAGATCTCCTGGCTTTTCGCCGTGCCCTTAAAACTTTTTTATTTCATCAAGCCGGGCTGGCTTGACCTACCCCTTAGATATTTTTAATTGTAAATTGGTTTTAATAGGGGTGTTTTAAATTTTATTGGGCCAATTCTTGTTTAATTTCTTTTAAATATTTTTAAATTTTGTATGTGATGTTTTTACTTTTGGCTGTTCACCGCCCTGAGTCCAGTAGGAGAAGGGCGGTATAAAAATCGAATAAAAATAAATAAAATAAAAATAAATATAAAATTTGCCCAATGAAAGTAATCCCTTTATAAGTCAATCAATGGAATTCTTTCCTTGCTGCTACTTTGACTCACAGCAGGTGGTCCACAAATAATTTCTCCAATGCTATAAGTATTAGAATTTATTTAATAAACTTTAATTAATTGTAGTCATCCTGACATCTTCTCCTGCATGGATCCTCTTTGACAACTGACCCTAAAGTTAAAGCCAGCAACAATATAGATGCTCCAAAACAGAACTTCCCATATATCACCCATCCTTCTATTTTCTATTCAGCATGTAAACTTTGCTTAGGAACTGCTTTGTTTCTATGTCTAATCCCATTATGTTAATAAAAGTAGCTAGAATTGCCAGAAGCTTCTGCTGAGAGTAACTCGAAGGACTCCCTCAACTCAGTGATTATATCAGAAAGCATCAATGATCAGTGGCTGCATAGAGAGGAATTGGCTCAGCCTTGGGGTACACACAGATCAGTCCTTGGATATTTCTTATCCTATACCTGACACTTAATTTTCTAAATAAGACTATTCTGAACCAATGATGATTGATTAATATTTAATTAATCTAAACCTATATTTCTTACAGTTTAGACTTACAACTTCATAAAATCCCCTCCCCCCATTTTCTACACAATATTATTCCAGCAAAATTCAGACAGCTTCTTGGTTTACAAACTAAGTGTGTATGTGTGGGTGAGTGAGTGGGTAGGTGTATTAAAAAAAATGTGTACAAGGTAATGTTGCCAAACAGAAGCATAATTCAACTTCAGAATTGTGTAGTGAAAATAAACTCAGAAGCAAAGTTTTGATAATCTCAATTCAAATTTCAAATTCAAAATTGTGCTTCAAATTCTCTGTCTTAATTTCCCAAGATGAACCTGACTGCAGATCTGTGTGCATGAGCAATATTATTATATTGCTCATGCAGGTCAGTCTTAAAAGCAAAGAACCATTAGTATTATGCAAGTTATCTTCTGTTCAGTGTCATATAATGATAAACAGTAAATACATAAGTAATAACTCGATTATCACCTCCATTTTGATCCTTGAATGAGACTGGAATAGTCTGTAGGAAGATACGAAACCAAATAGCCCAAAATGAAACAGAAATAAGGAAGGACTCATTGCCATCTCTTTCAGATAGAGTAGATCTTGACTTACAACAGTTCATGTAGAGACCATTCAAAGTTACAATGGCACTGAAAAAAGTGAGTTTTGACTGTTTTTCACAGTTACAACCATTGCAGCAAAACTCACTTAACAAATGTTCACTTAGCAACATAAATTTTGGGCTCAATTGTGGTCATAATTTGAGAACTGCCTGTATTTTCTCTTCCCTTCCTTAATCAACAAAAGGCTGCCATAACAAATTGGGATGATAATAACCTTGATAATAACCATAGTCACTTATGTAGGCTGCCATTTTTCCTAACAGTATGAATCAACATTATCCAGCTCAAAATCCTTCAGAAGATTTTTAACTCCTAATTAAGAATGTCACACATGAAATAAGTTGCCATATTGGAAAAAGTTGCCATATATTTGCATTATGAAAGAACTGCAGTGGAAGAGAAAGGAAACATTGTATAGAAGCTGATGGTTTATAGAGCATCCCAGATTTAAACTGAATTATTGATAAATTCCATTTTCACAGGAAATATTGGGCAGCGGATAGGCCAAAAGGAAAAGGTGATCTAGTAATTTCAGTCTGTCCCAGAGGACACAAATGGAAGCATGTTGTAGTCCGAAATGTTAGAAAAGCATCTGATTGTCTATCCCAGAAGAGTGAACTCTAGCAGAAACGCTCAGCATCCTACTAAATGAAGGTTCCCAGGATTCTTTTTGTTAAGCCATAATGGTCAATCTAGTATAATGAAACCAATTTAAATGTATAACACAGATAGATTGAGTTTTAGACACAGGAGCTGGAGTATACAGCTGCTGAGAGCACTTTTGTAAATTCTGGGCTATGTAGGCAAGTCCTTGTTTCCTAGATCTTTAAGAATGAGGTACTTATATCAGAATCAACTTAATTTGTCATATACTCATCTATGTGTCTGTATATACTGCTTCTTTTGATTATGTATCTTTTAGCAATGGATACTTACAATTTCTTATTATTATTTTTTTAATCGTAAGCTTCTTTGATTCACTTCTTGTTTTGGGACAACAAAAATGGGGTACAAACTTTTATAAACTAACTAATCAATCAGAGCTTAAGAGCTGAAGACAGCATTGTGTGGTCTTCCAGCTCTAAAAGAATAATTCTCAAGCTCACTCGCTCCATGAAGTAGACTAGGAATGATTTAGGACAGCTGCTAAATAGTGCTACAGCAGCCTTCCTCTAACTTGGGTCCTGTAGTTTTGTTGGACTACAGTTCTCATCATGGGCTGCATAGAAAGGGTCTGGCTTGCAAGCCGACAGATCTAGAGAGTACCAGGTGAAAGTAGCTATCTACAGACTTTTCCTTTAAGATAAACTCTTGGTAAGATTCAGCAATAATCTAACCTAAAGGTTTGACATTTCTCAAAAGTTTTGGGGGTCCATAATTAGTTTACTCCATGGAATAGAGTTCAATTAAACCAAGAATATGTGCAGCGGCCCTGAATACTCAATTTAATTTTCTCTCTTGGTCTCAAATAGCCTGAATCAGTCGGGCTTCTATATGTGGTGCAGAGCTTATCTGTTTGAATGGGCCATCTGGGACAAATGAGGTGAAAGGGGCATAAGAAAACATAGGTTGGAGATTTTCCCTCCCCACTCCGCATGCTTGATTATTTCCCTGCTTTTATGTGTGCACGCACTTTGTCTCCCTGTTCAACAGCATCACATTACATCTCAGGGTTCTTGCTATTGCTATATTACACACACACACACACACACACACACACACACACACACTACAATTTCCAGGCATAAAATTTAGTGACAGGACTAGAGGACAAAGGGTTATTGTATTTTGATAGCGGCTATTATCTATTTCCTTTCCATTTATTTAAACTCTAAAGGATCTGCAGGTTATTATTCATAACTATCTCATTTTTCCTCAAGCTTGGCATAGCATTTTAACCTCAGAACAGCCCCATAGGTAAACTATGCAGAAAATAGGTATTCACACACCCTGACTTCAGTCACGTTTCAAAGTATATGCCAGGCTATGTTTAGCTAGAAATAACATTTATCATGTTAAATTACCTCAGTATTCAGTCATTGTGCTTGATATGTAGCTGTTTCAGAAGATGGAATGAAGCATGGGGATAATTTAATGTCTTAAAGTTTTGTCTGCTTAAGGTCTGTGGATGAGAAAATCCTATAGTTATGTTATTATTCAACAAAGAACAAATATTGTAGTAACAAAATGTGATTGAATTTGCACTATAATCTTTCTAGACTTAATATTTATAAGCAATATGAAATAAGTAAAATACTAGCAAAAGTCTACTAAGTTTCTCTCCAGGCCAATTTAACCTGTTCAGATTAGCAATGTATAAAATAATTTGACAAATAAAAGGAGAAATCCACAACAGTATTCTGTAATAACCTGTAATAATAGATTTGTTATCTGGGCAAGACCTTCTACAATCCTTCTATGACATATTAGAAGGTAACAAAGGGACAATTCAGGAATTCATTAGAAACACAACAGACAAAACAATTATCTGTTTCAAAAGGGGAAGCTTCCAATTAGGCATATAAGAATCTTCGCAATTTCATTTTTTGAGTTTGCAAATGACAGAGTGGCATTGTTATTCCATTTTTATCTGGGCCACTGCCCCAACAAATTGTATATATAATTGTATACATAAGAAGAATATTAAAGGTGACACATAACACACTGGAATGTAATGTGTTGTTAATATTATTAGGGTTTATAAAAATGAAGTAACAAATACGACACTCCCACTCTAACATGGAACTGTCATGACAATGTTTATAAGTAGCTAATACTGCTGTTCAAAGGATATAACAAATCAATTTTTATAATTAGGGACATCACTAGAAACCTCATGTAAGTTTATTTATTTAACAGATTTATATGGCCATGCATTTTAAGAAACTCTGGGCTGCTTACAACAATCATAAAGCCAATAAATAAAACTATCACAAACAAAAATCCTGCACTGTAATTGTCCCCCTTAAGAGCAATGCCCAGCTGGCTCTTCTTCCATACTTATACAATCCCAGTACCTCAGTAAAAAGTGAAGTCAGAATGGCCTCCTGAAAGGCTAGGGGTCACGCTGAATCTCTGGTGGGATTACCAGCTCTCCGAACTACTCAGAATTTCCGCTACCAGTTCTCCAGAACCTGTCAGAACCTGTTAGATTTCACCCCTGCACTAGAGGACAAGATTTCAAGGAGGTGACCTGGACCATGTCCATGCTATCTGATCTAGTGGGGCAGGCAGATATTCTTAGAGAAAAAGTTGTCCCACAAATAACCATGTCTTGTTCCATTTAGCTTTTTCAAGGTGTTAACCAGCATCTTGAAATGCACCTGAAAGAAAACTGGAAGCCAGAGGAGTACAAAGGAGTAACATGGCTAAACCTATGGGGATTCAGTACTGTCTACACCACTGCATTCTGAACCACAGATAACATCCAAGAACAGCCCATGTAAAATTCATTGAAATAATCCAGCTATGAGATAACTAAGACATGAGTGACCATGTGCAAGGCCTTTCCTGGTACAGAAAAGGGCACACCTGGAGTACAAGTTGTTCTGTGTCAGTGATCTCCAACCCGTGATACAACTAGATTGTCCCTGGTGTGAGCAGCCATAATAGAAATATTAGTAATTGATTCATAAAAGTGCTCAGATCTTTCAAGTTTACCATATTTTGTAAGATTTTGAGATCTCATAAAACCATCTCACCTAATTTAGGAAAGAAAAATAAATAAATAAATAACTTTTTTATTTAATTTGAGCCTTTGTCCTCTGTTTCCCATGAATGCTGCATTGCTGACCTGTGGCTTGCATGCTTCTTAAAAGCTTATGCTGACAATAGAACGATTCACATAAAGGCAGCTTGTTGGTAACCGCTGTTATAAATCTTTTAAACAAAAGAATTATAACGCCGGCAATCACTGGGAGGTGGAATTTTATAGAACATAAGTTGAATGGAAAGGACAATGCTGCCAATTCAATATGGTTACATTAAGTACATGGGCAAGACTGCCTTTTCCTTGTTAGGGAAATGGAGGGGATATATTTTTTTTTGTTTGTAGCAAAAACAGTATTCTGTGCATTGTAGGCTTTATATTACAGTTAATGACTTCAGCTATATCCACCACTGCATTTATTTTAACTTTTACACAGCAGTTATAGATGAAGAAAAAGGAAATCAATCATGTTTCAGGAACATTATTATTTCAGTTTAAGACTATTTGCTCAAAAGTACATCACTCTGAATTCAATAGGACTTTTTGGATCAGGAAGGCTGAGATTTTCAGATTTCCCAGTCAGATCCTTACAACACCTATTCATAAACTGCTTAAGACTAGGCATTTACATTTTTCTAAGAATATCGCATTGCTTACTTGCCCTTTCTAAATATTTAAAGATTAATGGGCAACTTTACAAAGCTATTCTCATTCTGGAAATTCAGGATATTAGAGGATTTTGTAATAGTGTCTTTCTGTGTAGCTGGGTATGAGGAGCAGATCATTTAAATAGCCGTGACCTTTATCCTTTTTCTGTTTTAGCATGAATACTAGTAGCTGTACACAGCTGACAGGACTCTTTGAATAAAGACACAATTTGGCCCAGAATCGTAGTATATTTTTATATTACAAGGCCATCTTTCTAACTTAATTATGCAGAAATTCAGACAATCGTGTTTTGCTTTTGATTTCTTCAAGCAGATATACATTAAGATTTCTTTGGTGTTTTTACAATAAATTTCATGTTTGCAGTGGAACATGATTCCAATCCACTGCTTTTTCTTTTTCTTTATTTTCATCTTTAAGTTAACCTCATGTCATCCATTATTCATTCAATAGCATATATAAAGTCTTCTTTCCCTCTTTGCTCACAATCTGTGTCAAGTCCCAGGTGCCAATGTCACTGTCTAACTCTGTGAATATTTATCAACAAGAGCCAGTCTCTAAACGCTCAGAAAGACCTTTTATGTCCAGAAGCAGCCAATCAAATCCTTCATAAACAAAACCACAGAGAAATATGCACCGACACACATATTCCCAAATCAACCATGCAAAATAAAACAAAATAAAAGCCAGATTACCCAATTAAAACAAAACCGTTGAACAAAAAAGATTACAAGAGGGGCAAATCTGTTTTGTTCAAATGCCAGTGATTCTGAACAAAGCTTTTTATGTGCAATTGCTATGCCTCTTCATACAGTATATTTTTGTGAGGGAGGAGGCACATCAATTCATATCACATGTCAGTTATAGCAGATATATATTTTCCCATTGTTTTTTCAACTGCGAAGTTTTGATTAAGAAAGGAAAGGACATAATAGCAGTACATGTTTCTTGTAGGTTTAGAGTTATCCCTGGAAGAAAGGATCCCTTGTTTCCCATATCTTCCTAACTTCCAGAATTGGCAATAGTTAAGAATTGGAAGTTGAAGTCCCATTGATCTTGAGGCTGCCAAATTGAGAAACTCCAGATAAGAGATGTGTCTTCCTTCTTTATAGTATAACATTTGTTTCCTGTTTCAGAAAACTGAAAGTCCTGCAACAATCTATTTGGTTTAGCATGAAATAACTGTTTCCTGCCAATGTGCTTTCTTCAACCCATATTTCAGTCAATTATTTCATTAGACCACGTTTTCTCAACCTCAACAACATTAAGATGTGTGGACTTCAGCTCCCAAAATAAGCCAGTCAGCATGTTGGCTGGGGAATGCTGGAAGTTGAAATCCACATATCCTAAAATTGTTGAGGTTGAGAAACACTGCATCAGCCAATTTCCTTGAAAACAACATCAATTATTTCTGAGGGCCCATGTGTAGATTTTGGCTGTCATTCTGTAAGGCTGTTGTCCTCTGGTTGTCTGATATTTCTTCTCAGTAAAATTCTGTGGTTCCAGTTATAAGGTTGCAGTTCACTAGCCTTAGTGATAGCCTTCATCTTTTGTTGGTTTAGAATTTTGAACATAAATATCTTGTGAAGGAGAACAAAGGATTTTTTCTAAATACTTTATATCCATGAAATGGGAGATGCAGAAAGTTAAAATGTATCTCAATTAATCTATATAGCGAAACTCATCGCTGAATTCTACATTGCAATCAGGAAGGGTGCAAAAATACAATCTAGAGATAACCGAGCTACAATAGCAATAGCACTTAGACTAATATACCATCCCATAGTGCTTTACAGCAGTCTCTGTGTGGTTTATAATGTCAGAATATTGGGGGTAACCTTGCACGGATAGAAAGCTAATCAACCTTGAGGCCTATCAGGATCGAACTCCAGTCTGTAGGCAGAGTTAGCCTGAAATACTGCATTCTAACTATTGCATCACCAGGTCTACCCTGGGGCTACCAAAGTTGTTAGAGTCAAACTGTTTAGTATTTTTTTTCCTTTTAAATTTTAAATCTTATAGAGGATTAATTTTCACCATCTAAACATCTTAAACCCTCCTCCACAATTAAGCCCACTTTGGGTTATGACCGTATCTACATTTAGAGTGTGTTTCCAGAGCTGACCTGAAGTTGAGAGCCCATGAACTGATATGGTTTATTACACCATGATTTGTTGAGTAACTGCAATTGGATACATGAATCCATTGTGTTAAACAATAGTCCAATAAATTACGTTACGGTGTGGCACTATATGCAAATCCATTCGAACTACTGTTAAGAAAACATGGGTACTGTGATATGTCATATATGCTAACTAAAGAAATGTGAAAGAGATTCATCTGTAAGCCTTACTAGTAGAAGCTTTCCTTCAAATGGTTCATGAAGTTGAAGTGGAGAAAACCTACCATCATAGCAATAATTTGAAAGGACTATTGCTTATTCATTGGGTCAATATGTGCCTTAATTCAGGACTGAGGACTGTGTCCTTCCAGGTGGTGCTGGATTTTATTTTCTATGATCCATAGCCATTGGTTATACTGGCAGTGACTTATGGGTACCAGAAGCTAGCAGGGTCACAAAGCCCTTTACTCCACTGCTAAACATAGGTAACTTCTGTGCTTCTTTTCATTTGTAATCTATCTACATAACACTGATACTAGGTCAGTTCTTAAGTCATTTATTTAAAAGATTTATCTGGAGAGATGGTCCCCAACGTATGACCACAATTTAGCCCAAAATTTCTGTTGCTAATGAATTTTATCCCATTTTACCATTTTCTTGCCACATTTGTTAAATGAATCACTGTAGTTATTATATTCGTAACATGGTTGTTAAATGAATCTGGATCCCCAGTGGACTTTAGTCATAAATGTAAAGTCACTGTTTTCAGTGCTGTTGTAAATCCAAACCATCCTTAAAAGAACTGTTGCAAGTCAAGGACTGCTTCTATTGTATAGGCATGAAATTCTTGGTATCAAGAATGTTCCATGGTCAGATTCTGGCACTAGTTCATTTTTTTGATCAGAGAGTTGGAAACCAATGCTATCTCCTATTTCTAAATGGGAGGAATCCTGTAGGTGACTACAGGTAATCCTCGACTTACAACCACAATTGAGCCTAACAATTATGTTGCTAAGTTAGACAGTGGCTAAATGAATTTTACTCCCTTTTCTGCCACAGTTAAGTGAAGACCCTGCAGTTAACTTAGTCACACAGTTGTTACATGAATTTGACTTTGTTTGTCAGAATGTTGCAACAGGGGATCACATGTCCCTGGTACACTACAACTGTCATGAATGTGAACAAGTTGCCAGGTATCCAAATTTTTATCTCATGACCCCGGAGATGCTGCAATGGTGGTAAATGGGAAGAATGATCTTAAGTCGCTTTTCTCAGTGATGTTGTAACTTCGAGCAGTCACTAAATGAACTGCTGTGAGTTGAGGACTAACTTCTAGTGATAATGACACAGTTACATAAGTTGCTGCTTCACATTACAGAATGTGCCTGGAGCCACTCAGCCATGACAAACAAATGCCTGAGATGCCAAATGTATATGCTACATAGTCCCTGGAGGGAGAAGGAATAACATTTATGCCCTCATTCTAATACCCATCAGCCCCCAAAAAGAGACCATATCTGGCATCCCATTTAGTCTAATAAACATGATGATAACAAAAAATAAAATAAAATAAAACATCCTTAAGCATCAGTGGCATGTATTCACTACCATAAGCCTATTAGTGCTGTCAGATTGCATAAGGAAAGTCTTATCAGAGAACAGCCGTGGAGACAGTATAGGTCATGTAAAAAGATGAAGGGAATGGAAATTCAGCACAAAATTAACAGTTTTGCTGTCAGTTTACCCACTGAATTCTGTCCCCTCCCGCCCCCCCTGTTGTTATAAGAGCCTTGGTGGTGCTGTGGTTAAATGCAATATTGCAGCTTAACTCTGCCCATTGCTAGGAATTTGATCCTGACTGGCTCAAAGTTGACTCAGCCTTCCATTTTTCCAAAATTGGTAAAATGAGGACCCAGATTGTTTGGGGCTATATGTTGACATTGTAAACCAACCAGAGAATTCTGTAAAGGACTATGGGGCAGTATGTAAGTATAAATGTATTGCTATTGATATTTAGGAAAACATTCAATATCTTGAAATGGGATTATCCTGAAAACCCGCTAAAGAAAAGTTATAGGTTTTTGACCTATAAGGGGTCAAAACCCCTTATATTGAGGGGCTTGTTGGGAGGGTCATGTGACTGGGTGGGCATGGCAAACTTGAATCACTCACATCGAGGGGCACCTCACCCGGCCCCTCCCCTCCCAGCCACTCTTTGTGTGAATGGCAGGAAAATGAAGTGGGGAATTTTCCTGCCTACCATTAGTCTGTGCTGAGCTTGAGGAATAGACGACAGGCAGGAAAATCCCCTTCCCCGTTTTCCTGCCTTTCACAAAAAGGGCTCCATTCCAAGTCTTCAGCGTTGCAATCCTGGGATCTAATACTCCTTCCTCTTCCTATTTTCTGCATAAGAATAACTCTGTGAGGTTGGGCTGAGAGAGAAAGTGACTGGCCCAAGGTTACCCACCTGGCTTTTATGGCTAAGGCAGGATTTGAACACACAGTATCCTGGTTTCTAGCCTAGCCTCAACCACTAGGCCCATGATGGGGAACCTATGGCGTGCGTATCAGAAGTGGCACGCAGAGCCATCTCTCCGGGCATGTGAGCCATCACCGAAACCGCTTTTCCAGGTTCTGGCAGGTGGCCAGCTGGTCTTCACACATGCAGGAGCTCCAGAAACTGGAAGAGCAGCCGCCCGGTGTGCATGCATGCACTGGGAAGATGTTCTTCCGGTTTCTGGCATGCGCATTTGCACCAGCCACCTGATCTTCCAGTTTCTGGCATGCATGCACGCATGAAGACCAGCTGGCTGCTGCGCATGTGCATGCTGGAAACCGGAAGATCATCTTCCTGGCGCACACACAGGTGGCTGCTCTTCTGGTTTCTGGCATGTCCATGTGCACCAGCCAGCTGGTCTTCATGCATGCACGCATGCCAGAAACTGGAAAATCATCTTCCCGGTGTGCATGTGCACACCAGTTGCTGTTCCAGTGTTCCCGGTGTGCATGTGCATAGCAGTTGCTGTTCCAGTTTCCAGTGCCGCATCCACAATGGCCAGCTGATCTTCATGTGGTGCATGTGCATCAGAAACTGGAAGATCACCTTCCTGGTGTGCATATACACACGCACTAGCCAGCTGATCTTCACATACACATGCACACCAGAAAGCAGAGAATCATTTTCCGGGGCGTACATGTGCACCTAGCAGCTGCTGTTCCATTTCCGACACGCACGCCCTCAAATTTCGGCACTCGATGTCAAAAAAGTTTCACCAACACTTCACTAGGCCAAACTGGCTGATTGTTTAATGTTGAGGCAAACAGATGAACATTTCTCACAATTTCCAACACATCATGGATGCTTTCAGATTGCCCTTTCTGCCCTTTTATTGCTCATATTCTACTCTCAGGATTGCCAAAAGTTGAAGATAAGGAAAAACCTTACTAGAATACAATATTGACATGTCTTCCTCCTGAAGAAACACATACAAACTTTTGTTTCACGGATGTACTTTATTTTTTTAAGATTACTTGGACTTGCTTGTCTAATTCTTTTCTTTCTGTACAACCAGAGGGTGGAACTGGAACCAGCTTTAGCTGTACACCTATCCTCCAAGGGCAGGTGAGATTATCAGAATAACAGAGTTGGAAAGGGCCTTCGAGGTCTTCTAGTCCAACCTACAGCTCAAATGGGAGACCCTGGTCTATAACATTTCAGTGGCTGTCCAGTCTCTTCTTAAAAATCTCCATTGATGAAGCATCCAGGAATGGGCTTATGAAACAGCAGGTCTCCCCTGTCATTCATTTCTCCAGTATGGAAGGAATGGGAAACTGTCCCTCCAATTAATCTTTTTGACAATCATTATTAAGCCTGAAAGAGATCAATTTATAGAAAACAGTCATTCTTTCCAGACACTGTTAATAAGTGTGGACATAGTTTCCGTTCCTAGGTTATGCCCTGGAGAAACCTAAAAATGCAGTTCTGGCCCAGGGTTTCTGCATTTATACATCAATCAAATAATGCCATGGGCAGAATCTGATTTATTCCAATTTCAGCATATTAAATATTGTCAACACCCTTGATAATCTCTATTGAATGATAAGAGATATGTCCTGAACCAATGTGTTTAATCCAAATAAGTAAACTCGATATGCAGTTCTATAAAGTGTTTTTTGTTTTTCTTTTAACTAAAACCCCAAGTAACAGTTAAGGCTAATCTGTCATTTGACAAAGACAAATTGAAGAGAAATCAAAAATATGTTATTTGTTCTGGTTGTAAAACAGTTTCAGAATGACTCTTATTTTAGTGATGACACATATGATAAAGCTTTAAAAAAATGAGCACGCACCAACATATCAGAGTTAGAGGAATATATTGCAGTTTTAGTTGCCAAAATTATTTTCCCCAGATGAACCATCATTCAATCAAATGCAATTATGTGTGTTTGTATGTGTGCACATATCTCTATTTGTGTGTGTAAATAATCTGATGTTATATTATCAAGTCTTAAATTGCTTGGCCTAGTATGATAATGAACAATACATTAGATTATTAATTGATAAAGTATCAGTTCTTCTAGAAATACAAAGATCAATGCTAACCCCAATAAAAACATGGGATCATTGCAGAATAATTCAAAACAACCGAATGAAACAGAGAAATAGATAAAATCATATCACAAACCAAAAGCTGCATTGTAACAGATAACAGGTAATAATATTAAACAATCAAAGGGAATGAACGGCTCTCTATGAGTTGATGAATCTTAGTTCCCAGCAATGATAGCCCTTAAAGTAAGGTCTAACCACAGGTATAATACATGGGTCATTCCCATGGCCATACTATGAATAATCTATTATTTTTCTTCTATCCTACCTTGAGAGTATAGGTACCAATTTTTTTTAAAGGAGACATCTTAACTTGTTCACCTTGTGTTCCCAGGCTTAAGATGAGAAATCAGTGGTTGTTTTTAATGCTGGCAGGTAAAGAGTGGGATGAGAAACAAAGCTAGCGTTAAATCCATTAAATACATTCTTTAAAACAGTAAGGATGGTACTAATAATTTATGCTTTCCTATAAGTTCAAGGAAAGAAGAGATGAAAAAGACAGAGGTATCAGGGAGCAATAGGACAGGTCTGAAGACTACTAAAATGTAATTTTTCTGTTAAGTGTGTGTTTTGATTAATCACATCTATGTAACAGGTGGGGTTTTTTTGTGGGAGAACTCATATAAATTCTGAAAAGTTCTCAAAAAAGTTGGATCCAGTAGTGGGTTCTTCCTGGTTTGGCCTGATTCTCCCAAGCCAGTAGCGGTGACAATATGATGTCACCAAACCGGTTCTGCTCCCCTGATCCCCCACTCCCCCGCGTTATTCTTACTTTTTATTTGGTCCCACCCCCAATCTATTGCTGCCTCCTGAGTCCCTGCTGATGGCTAGAGGGAAAAAAACTGTTTTAACTCTTGCAGGGGGGCTTCAAAGGGCCACCCTACAGCTGATCAGTGTTAAAAGAAAACAAATGAGTAGACTAGTGCCTGCAAAAATACATGAGTAGATCAGTGCCTGCAAAAATAAATGGGTAGACCAGTGCCTGCAAAAAATAAATGGGTAGATCGGTACAGTTCTGCAAGCAGTTAAAAGCCTGGTAGACCAGGACCCCTGCTAAATCCTAAATAATTGTCACATGATCATCAAGTCACACCCACAAAATAAGCCACACCCACAGAACCAGTAGTAAAAAAATTTAGAACCCACCCCCATTTGGATCCCATGGGTGTTTCATCCATAAGCTGCTATCCTTTCTGGAGGTATTTATCTTTTCCTAATCTTAAAAAAGCTTTACAAAGAGTTTACATATTAATTATTGCCTGTTCCTCATGAGAAAAAAAACAGCAACATTTTTTAAGTTATATAAAGAAGACAGGAAATTAGAAAAACCTATAAAGGCATGACATTGAATATATAGACACCTATAGATTCAACATTCATAGTCAGTTGTAGAAATGAAATTAAACAGGATGCAAAACTATATCCACTAATTATATTATGCTATGGACTAAAATGATTGCAGAATCAAGTTTAACGTTCTCTTTGCCACTTCCCTTTGAATGTTGCTTTAGCTTACCACCTGTTTTGTAACATGCATTAAGAAAGAACATATGGTTGGTTTTCAATAACTGAAAAAAACACGAAGAAGGAAAATTACCTAACATATAGGTTTTCTATATTGAAAAGTTTTTCAGGTTAGGTTCTGGGTATAACTGGGTCACTGAGATCTCTGAAACAACATCACTTTTTTTATACAACATCTCAGAAATTATATTTCATGTTTTCCTAAGTTCGTAAACTTCAAATTAATTCAAATTTAATTTAAATCATTCAGTTGTCTCATTTTTTAGCGTTTTCCTCAAGGACTTTCTTTTGTAGAAATAACAAATGACAAAAACAGTATCCCAGAAGACATTGGAGACAATATTGGAGATTCTCTAGTGCAGGGGTCTCCAAACTTGGCAAACTTTAAGACTTGTGGATTTCAACTTCCAGAATTCCCCAGCCAGCCATGCAAAGTTTGGTATGGCTGGTTGGGGAAGTTGCCAAGTTTGGAGACCCCGGCTCTACTGTATCTGTCTGGGTTTCTTTAAAGCACTTGATCTGGGGCTTCATTAAGAGATAATTAAGAGAGCATTTAAATATTCCCCCACAAAGGTTTTCTTTCTTTTTTTCCACTTAGCAAAGAAAAAAAAGAAAACTGACCAGCCAATAACAATATTCCTGCATAGATCGAATGACTTGCTAGTGGGCATTTGATTCATAACTCTCATCTTTTCAGAGAAGCAGATGCATCCATCATAATTGCCCTAGATTTTTTTGGCTGGGAAAGCATCCCTAAAGTTCAAGAACAAATGTTCTCACAGAGTATTAACAATTGGTACAGAAGATAATTTATTAGCAGTGATGTCTTCCCCATTGTTCTGCAAATTTGAAAATGAAAGTCTTTTTCACGGTGTGAGACAAACATAGACAGGCAGGCAAGAAATCAGACAGGCCTGTAGGCCAAAATTGTCCCCTACCCCCCGCTCGACTGAATCTGGTGAACTGATAGCGGTGGCAGTGGCAGGAGTGTACTGCCACCCACCCAGATGCTTCTGCACATGTGCAGAAGTGTCACATGTGCGCACGCACACACACACACACACACACACACACACACAAGCGAACCGGTAGCACACTAAATTGAAACCCACTACCACCACCAGAGGAATTGTTACTGTCCTTAGGAATGTTCAAAGATCATGTATTGAATGAATAAGAAAGCCTTTAGAAGAAAATGGCTACCAATTTGAATGTTTAATGTAATTCATGTAATAAATTGTCTGACTGTGTGTGGTTTGACTTTTGATACACCTTCTCTGTCTGTATCTAGTTATTTATGTCACTAAAGTTTCATTAGTAGTAATTGTTTCTAGAATTTACAGTTAGGTGTTGAAAGAGTTTTTTAAATACTGATTTTTTTAACTTATGTTCTTGGTGTCCTATCTACCTATTTCACTAAAAATTAAGTTGTAGTGAATGTTTCTAGAAATAAATCATGTGCCAAAATAATATTTTTAATATTGGTTACTTATTTTTAAGTCATGTCTTATTTATTTATTTTGATGCCTCCTGGCTTCAACCAATTCTAATTTATATCACATGAGTTACAGTAATTCTTTAGTATCACAATTTTTTATCTTTGATTCCCTTCCCTTAAAATAAAAGGGGGGAGTTTCAATTAGCTATGCAGGACAAGTGAATGTATTTCAGTCATTAGCACTCTAAACATTTAAGACTTCCTAAATTTGGTGAGACTTATTTTTCATTCTTATTTATCCAAAGAGGACTGAGCTGTGAGCAAGGCATGTGCTAGATTTGTGTGCATGCTTCCTTTTTTGTTTATTAAGATTAATTCCAGTCAAGATGTGGCTGCACTAATTAGCCTACCCTAGATTATTAAACTAATGTGGAGTTGGAACTAAAAGTAGGAACAGGAGTTGTAGAAACTGCCCTTCATCAAGCGAGAAATGCTTCTTGGCACCATAGGATAACAAGACAGGACTAAATAGGCTCAAGTAAAATCTAACCATCTGGATGGGTTTTGCAAATGTGACTTTTTATTCCCTTTGGAGCATTAAGCATTACAGCAATCAACATCTGTCCATGGACAAAGACTGCAAAGTTTGGTCATTTAATGGGACAAAAAGCATATGCATAGAAATATATGCTTTAATTCATAGTGAATCTTGGTTTTAAATGAGACAAATACTAAACATTTTGGAATGAATGTTCCATTCATTTTGGAATGAATGTTCATTCATTCAAGAACTACAAACCTACACAATTTAACCTCTTACCTGACAAATGGCAATATTATCACAATGCATAACAGGCTATTGTAAAACCACAACCTCATCCAAATATTTTAAGAACCACATGATCTGGCTCTGCCAGATTCCATAAAATTCTGCATCAATATATCAAAACTGAGATAATTTTCTTTAGACTTCTTGTTGGCATAGGATATATAAATGTCATGTGTATAAAGGTGCAGCTGCCTCAATGAGTTGACTTATTAAAAATGTTATGACTTCTAAAACGATTGAACATCTGAGTCATGTTTGAAGTATCACACCCTATCCAGTATATAAATATGCTGACACGTTTCACATAAAACAGCTATTTAAGAAACAAAACAGAATGAGATAATGTCATTGTGGGTTGAAAGCTTGTGTGAACTTTGATCTTAAGATTTATTAGCTTATACATATTTATACATATTTTTATGGGACAATTTAAAAATGAGACAATTCTTTAAAATAATTATTTAAAAAAATCATAGTTTGAAGGACCATCCATGACCTATCTCTTATAAACTTAGCACCTAAATTCTTTATACAACTTTGTAGCTTTCCAAGAGATCTACTACCTAAGCAATGTAACCTAAACTAATGGCTATTCAGAGACCCCGAATATACTAATTTATTATTATTGTGATTTGTTCAGTCAGATATTTAAATTGGATTTGGCATTTTTATTCACCTGTTGCTTGTTGGTGTTAAAGGTATCATCACAAAGGATGAGCTGTTCCAAGTAAAGTTGTCTTTTCCAATTGACTGATGATGATTTCTCAATGCTGATGGTATTTCAACTGGTGGTCCAGTTGTTTGGGATTGCACCCAAGGTGCCTATTACTAGTGGTACTATCTTTATTTTCTTTTGTCAGTCATTCTATTTCCATTTGCAGGTTTTCTCCAGATCTTTCTTTTCTATTTTGAGGTCTCCAAATACTGCCATGTCCCACTATCCAGATGTTTTTGTTTTTTTATAGACAGTTGTAAAATCTGGAGTATTTTGTGGCAGATGCTTGTCTGTTTGAATTCTAATTTCTTCTTCTTCTTCTTCTTCTTCTTCTTCTTCTTCTTCTTCTTCTTCTTCTTCTTCTTCTTCTTCTTCTTCTTCTTCTCCTTCTCCTTCTCCTTCTCCTTCTCCTTCTCCTTCTCCTTCTCCTTCTCCTTCTTCTTTAATCTGTAGTATGATTCACAGCCTTTGAGGCTGGTTAATAGCTCAGTGGCTCGAGTCCTAACCAAGGACCTAGCAACTGTTAAGGTATCGTTGGAGGATGTAAGCTGTTTCGAGTAAGGTAGTTTTTTGTAGAGTCAAAATATTCAAGCCCGGTAAATTTAGAATTTCTAAATAGCGGGATAGTCCTTTGGGTATTGCTCCAAGGGCTCCAATTACAATTGGGACAACACACAATTTCTTTTTCCACAATTGCTCAACTTTAATTTGCAAGTCCCGGTATTTTGTGATTTTTTCTTGCTTATCTTCAATCCGTGCATCACCAGGTATTGCAATGTCAATGAACCATACTTTTTTCTTTTCAACTATTGTTATGTCAGGTGTGTTGTGGACCAAGTGCCTGTCAGTCTGAATCCTAAAGTCCCAGAAGATCTTGAGTTTCTCATTCTCTAAAACTTTCTCAACCTGATGTTCCCAATGGTTTTTGCTGTACTCAAATCCAAACTTCTGGCACAATTTCCAGTGAATGATCTTAGCAATGCGGTCATGGCATTGTGGGTAGTCAGTTTTTGAAATTTTGCTGCACCCACTGATCAGGTCGATGATGATGATGATGATGATTAGTATTATTATTAGTATTATTATTATTTGTAGCTGCCAGTTCCTTAGCTAATGTCAGTCTTCATATGCATTGAATTCTTCTCAAGAACCTAGGATGTCATAATATATTAGCATAGTATATGTGGGGATCCGAGCAGTGTGGCCTTCTGTAATTGACAAATTGAAATTTTTTCAATATGCAGATTTTCTAAATGCAATCCGATTTTTTTTTATATGGCATCCAACATGATGATAACCACTGGGACCATCATGGGTAGTTTATGCCATAATCTTTCAGCTTCAACTTTCAGACTTGATACTTTGTGATTTTCTCCAATTCTTCTACTCTGTTGTTCCCTGGTATTGTCACATCAAACATCTGCATTTTCTTTTTCTTCAACCACAGTTATATCTAGTGTGTTATGAGTCAAAACTTTAGCAGTCTATAGTTGAAAGTCCCACAATATTTTAATCTGGTCAATTTTGACTACTTTTTCAACTCTACGTTTCCATCAGTTTTTCATTATTGGTACATGATGATTTTTTCAGATATTACAGTGACTCATAATTGTGTTATCTCATTATTTATATTTAATTTGTGTGATCTTCTGGCACATGCTGAATATAAAATATGTATATTGTCAATACTGGTTGTATAATTACCTTTTCAGTGCTATTATAACTTTGAATAGTCACTAAAATAGGGCAGTCGTAAAAATGAGGTTTACCTATGGAGGAAACTCAAGTCCTAAGAGTTTAGATCAGGGGTGTCAAACTCAAGGCCCATGGGCCAGATCCATCCCATAGGATGCTTAGATTTGGCCCGCAGGGCCACCCTGGAAACAGCGAAGGACTGGCCCTCAGTGCCAGCAAAAATGGTGCCTCTGTTTTCACTGGCAGAGGGTTGCAAGTGGCCATTGCAGCTAAAAGCAGAGCTTGGGAGCCCATTTTCACTTGCAGAGTGCTTGGGCCACCACAGGTGCCTGCGAAATGAGTGACATTGAGCTGGCCATGCTCATCCTGGCCACACCCATCCCAGCTCTCTGGAGTCAAACACAACCCTCAATGAAATTAAGTTTGATACTTCTAGATCTTGTGGATTCAACAGTGCATATCAAGAAAAAAATGTGTATACATGATGAAGCTGTTTAGAGAAATAAAACAAAGGGAATCAGCAGTCAGATTCAGAGGCAATTAGGAAGAATTTTGCCTGAGAAGTAACGTTCTAGCAGATGAAGAGAGAGTTCCCACACTACAAGGGAACAGAGAGAAAAATTAGCTTGTAAGATATCAGAATAGCAGATCTGTGTATGATCTCTGTGCAAAAAGAGAGCCTACTGCTAAAACAACAGAATTTCAAACTAAGTACTGTTTTTCAATATTAAGTGCCAAGTAAGGCTTAACTGTACTAAGAGCTTTGAGCAAGGAAAATCCATCTGAAATTAAATAATCAAAAAAAGATGGGTAAGAGGTGATTTTAGGAAGTAAATAGTGATTGAAAAAAGAAGAGTGAACAGCAGGTCTCTGCGTGAAGTAAATTAATTCATGCTGGAGTTTTATACTCCTGGAGAAATTAAATTGGCCACTTCTTAATCAGCAGCACTGTTCCAGGTCCGTCAGTTCTTTGGCTTTGATGACCCCATTCTTATTTAAAAGTTTCTTTTTATGTAAAATTGCCACAATTATTTTTTAATGCTATTCAAATCATGTCATTCTATGGTAGAATTTGATTTTTCAACATTTTTGAGATTCCACTTGGCAGGTTTTCTTCAATGTTTCTATTTTTTTTTTCTTTTAACCATTTTCTGTATTTTAGATCCATGTATCTCTTCTAAATGAAACAAGAGCCAAGCCAACAGGCTAGATCTTGACATAAATTCAAGAGCCATGCTGCCTAATCTTAATTATTAGATTTTTAACAGTTTCAGGGGTGTCCTGATACACACATAAGAAAATGGAGCTTCAGTCATATGGCTCTGGTCAATATCTTGACTTTTCCCCCCTCTCATCCTGGAGACATTTCTCAACAACTTATTTAGTCAATATTTTAGGATGTGTAATAAGATTTCTATTTTTTATTTTTATTTATATGCCGCCCTTCTCCGGAGACTCAGGGCGGCTTACAATGCGTTAAGCAATAGCCTTCATACTTTTGTATATTTATACAAAGTCAGTTTATTGCCCCCACAAACTGGGTCCTCAATTTACCCACCTTAGAAAGGATGGAAGGCTGAGTCGACCTTGAGCCTGGCTAGGATTGAACTCACAGAAATTACAGGCAGATGGTGTTAATTGCTGCCTTTAGTAGGAGGCATTAGCCCCCTACGCTACACAGGCTCCTTATTTGAGTGTGAATACACTCACAGGCTCCTTATTTGAGTGTGAACGCTACTCAGGCTCCCTATTTGAGTGTGAATACACTCACAGGCTCCTTATTTGAGTGTGAACGCTTCACAGGCTCCCTATTTGAGTGTGAATAAACATATATAACCACATATAAGTTAATTATATAACTTAGCGAGGACTAAAAAAAACATTTTAAAATAATCTTTTAAATGATTTTTATTGGATTTATAAAACATTTTGGACAGATAGGTTGCAGAGTTGACGCAATTCAGAAGGCACATTTGTGTAAGAAACACTTTATGTAAATACTAAGCCACCTTTGGTGATTTTTTTAACCAAATAAGACAGCAGCTTTCTCTGTAATCAAATTGGAATCTAAAAAATGTATTATTCTGATGAGGGTTTTTAAGATTCATTGCTTGGACTGGAATGAAGACTTGGAGTAAAAAGGAATCTGAAACTGGGGAAGAAATTAATTCTTGACTTTAGAATTAATTAAATCAAAGCCTTTGTATTATCCAGAAGTAATGTATATTTCTAGAACAGAGGTAATTCCAGTTGAAAAATCATGCCTACATATACCACTCTTGATGCTTGGTGCTACATTTGGCTTCTACAAAGTATTTTAAAATTAACAATAATTTAATTATGCTAGCATGGTGCAAAGTAAAATGCCAGCCTGGAGCAATATGAAATTTCTTCTCAAGAATTCTAAAACTACTAAGCTCAAGGGCATTTTTTTTGAAAACAGAATTAATGAATGGCTATAGCCCAATGTTTTCTTTAGAATCCCCCCCCCCCAAAGAAATATTATCTACCCATTGCATATTGCTAGATTCCTGAAGTTGGAGCATAGATCAAGTAGGCACAATCTACATTAAATGTGTGCAGGCTAATTTAAAATGTGTATAAACATCTATAAAAAAATTATCCCAGTTGATTTACATTTCATGGACAGTAAATTATGACTAACCCTTTTTCATGAAAATCTCATAATAGGGTTATGAGGAAATGGGGAAAAAATAACCTCTCATTGCAAAGTGACAGGTTTTGCTTCTGTCATTAATCCTTTCACACAGATGCCTGCAAAAAAAAAAAAGAGAGTGCTTGGATCAAGGAATAGCTAAATTGCCCTTGAGCAAGGCTAGATCTATGCATTAATTTAACTTAATTTAAATTTAAGTTTCAATCGCAATGGTTCCCACCTCCAGCCTTTTGGCATTCATTGGCACATCAGACAAAAAAACAATTGAAAAGAAAGCCCAGGGTTAACTTCCTGCTGACTTGAAAAAAAGGCCCAAGGTTAACTTCCTGCTGACACTCAAGGAATAACCATAACAATCTTACGGATGATAGAGATTACAGAGAAGAATCCAAACTTCAGTAATAAATATTGTATAACTATTGCATTTATATTGCTATTCCAGATCATCTGATAGTTTGAAAAATCACAGTTACTATTAGCAGCCTGAAATTCAAGCTGGGCATTGATAGGCAATTCAGAAGGTTCTCCAAACTGATAAAGCCAATATTCTGAAATTTCCAAGGAATATTAAAATCACTGATGAGTTTCTTATTTTCCACAAAATAAGAATTTTTTATTGTTTTAATTAGGTACACTGATACCTAGTATCAGTGTATGATACACTGATACTAAGACCTGGAAGTTCAGTGGGATAAAAAAAAACACACAAAAACAGATGGAGCTTAAAAAGTCCATGGTGCAATAATGTCATTTCATTCTGTGGTCTCAATTCATTCAGCATTATTGTTCCTCATCTAACTAAATCCAGATTTAGGGCTACATTGCCAAAAGTGAAAAATATTATTAAAAGCTATGTGGAGCCTTGGGATAAATCATAATCTTTTGGAAAGATCTTGGAATTCAGAAGGCCCAAACAAAGACAAAGTTGAGCATGCATGCAGAATTTCAGTTTGGGGTTATTTAATATAATAAAGGTTGACTCAGCCTTCCATCCTTTTGAGGTAGGTGAAATGAGGACCCGGTTTGTGGGGGCAATAAGCTGACTTTGTATAAAATAGAACACTGCCCAGGGTGTGTGCGTGCAAAAGAGCCCTACTAAGCAGGTATATACAAAAGTATGAAGGCTATTGCTTAATGCATTGTAAGCCACCCTGAGTCTCTGGAGAAGGGTGGCATATATAAATCGAACAAATAAATAAATAAATAAATAAATAAATAAATAAATAAATAAATAAATAAATAAATAAATAATAAGTTTTCTATAAATAAACCCAGTTACACTTGGCTAACTTTCTAAAATTACTACATCTTTAGATACTATTTGTATTCCCTAAAATCCGTTGATCTGTTGATACTGAAATGTTACACACTATATTTGTGGATCCACATATCATTAAATAATATGAAATATTTTCCCTGGAAAGTATCTGGGGATTTGTGTTATTGGGATTAATGACTCAAGACACAATCTGTATTACTACTTTTCCAGATGATCATTTGTACTTTTGTTGTCCTGATATGCACTCAGATATAGGAAGTGCTTGGTCAAGAACAGTTGCATGTCATAATAATTACTTGCCTAGGAGGTGAAAGGAAGCACCAGATGGGGAAAAACTGACATGATTAATTCCACTAATATTGCTCCATAATTCACACATATTTCAAAACTTTAGGATATCTCCTTAGGGATATTTTTATTCATTTTATTTATTAAATGGGCTGATTAACTTGAATAGCAATAGGTAATGATTATTTTTCAAGCAGTTTCAGGGTGACCGATCTGCTTATAAATCTCTTTGAACTATTCACCTACTATTTTATGTCCAGGTTCATCCTGTATTCTCCTCTTGTAGATTCCATTTCACATCTAACATGAAATGGCGAATATGTTTTTTCTTATCTCCCCCCCTCCCCCCGTTTCCTATTCTAGGTTAATTCTCTTAGTATACTTAGTATACTTTTGGAGCCCATATTCCTCTTGGTGGTAGGAGTACACAAACCTGCTGGCCTTTATTGAATAATCTAATTTCTGCTTTGCCATAAATTTGGTATAGATTGCCAGAGAGTTATTGACAAGTCTACAACATATGACCAAACATTTTCTTAGCATTATGGATCTTCCTAAGTTTTTTCAAATATGATTGATGGCTTTACTGCTCATATTTATAATGCCGTAATGCATTCAGATCAAATTGATTTTTACACTTTCCAATAATCATATTTTCATCAGTAGGATTTGCTTTGTAGGCTAAAACAGTTTGACTTATTGACCTCAGACCTTAGCTTAGCTGCTTTATCTTGTAAGAGCAATGTCTGGGAAGCAAGGTTACAACTTTCTCTTCTTCCATCTGGAATTAATATGTTTGAAGCAAATAAATCAGGCATAGAATATGATAGTCCAGACAAACAAGCTGAACATATTGTTATTTTGGTCACTGATATTTTATATTGCTGTCCTTCTTGAATAAAATGTAGCCCAGGAATACTGCAATCTTATTATTTATATCATAGTCCTTAGATCCTGTCTTTTCCAGATTTCTATACATTGGGGTCATTCCTTATAATAGTGTCATCTTTGAAATGAATATCTGATAATAATAGATATATTATAGAATATGAATTTCTTAGAAACAGCTGTTTCAGTAGGCTTTCTGGATTGCTTTTATCTCAGCTGTTAAAAACATTTATAAAAACTGTATATTTAAGAATGGGTTCCTTCCAAAGGTGCTTTTTCAAGAGGCAACTGGACTTCCTTGTCCCTTGCTTCTTGGATGAGAAATGAAATGTCTTCAGAGAAAAACAAGAATGTCTAGTTGCCTCTTGAAAAAGCACCTTTGGGACAGCCATGACCTGGATGACTGAGAATCTTCATAGACAATGCCTTCCTTCCTTCCTTCCTTCCTTCCTTCCTTCCTTCCTTCCTTCCTTCCTTCCTTCCTTCCTTCCTTCCCCCCACCCAGGGGACTGAAATGGTCTCACTACTGATGTTTGTTAACCTCTTTGGTTAAATAGATAGGATAGGAAATTTGTCATCCTTTCATTATTGAATTATAGCTCCCATCAGTTCTAGCCAGCATGACCAATGATGAAACCTTTTTGTGAAGTGTGGATCAGCAATATCTGGAGATATTCCCTTCTGTTAGAATATCTGGAGAACCCACTTCCTCACCTTTGGATGAGAAAAGATAGCAGAGAATCCAAATATGCCCAAGAAGCCTATTTTCTTTATTACTGTTTTGGGGGCAGTATTATTGAAATGAAAGAAAATGTTTGTCACTAGAACAAAAGCACTTTGCTTTACCCACTAATTTCCCTCTCCCCATGTCTTAGCTAAAATTCCTCCCAATACAGTCAACTGATACCAGTAACCCTTGATAAAAACTGACCAAGTGCAGCAGTTTTTTTAAAAAGCCATTTAACTTCCACCTTTCGCTCATAAGGAATATGTTCTCTTTTTATCAGGAAAAATCATTGAAATATGTTCCCCATCTCTCGCAATGCAGAAGCAAAATAACGGAAGACAGATTTATATTCTAGACATATCATTTCTTTTAGCTTTCTTCTTCATTTACTTTTGAGCAGATAACATGAGGTCCCAAATATTATTCTTTATATATGGAGAATTGTTTCAGGTACAGGCAGTCTGTGACTTATAACCTTTTATTTAGTGACTGTTCAAAGTTACAATGGCACTGAAAAAAGTAACTTATAACCAGTCCTCCTCATACTTATGACCATTGCAGCATCCCGTTAGTCACATGATCAAAATTCAGGTGGGTGGCAACCGGCATGTTTTTAAGATCATGTAATTATCTAAATATGCAATTAAGGGGTCATTTGATTGCCATTTGCGACCTTTCCAGGTGGCATCCAACCAGCCAAATCAAAGTCAAAATCAGATTTATTTAACAGTTATATGATTCACTTAAAAATTGCAGTGATTGTTCTGACCCAGCCTTCACAAATAATGATAAGACATTTACTCATGAGTAAAACAACCCCCCCCCCAGTAGCAGTAACAATCTTTTCTTCACGGGGATAAACAAAGTATCAAACATAATTAGTCCCAATAAACCTGGGTTTAGCAAGGAATCTGAATTGCTTGCTGTGTACTAGAAACAAATGGTTGTCTGTGACAAGTGGCATCTCCCAAACCCCTCCTCTTTATTTCTCAGCCAGGGAGGGGCTGGTTAGTGTCTGCATCTGCCCTTCCCTGAGAGCCGGCTTATTGTTTTCCTTTGCTCTCCTCTCCTTTCCACTCTGCGCATCTGAGATGAACCCCTTCTGTTCCTCCTCCACACTCAGCTCAGGCCCTGAGGACAGCTGCCTTTCTACCTGGGAGGGATGGAAGGCCACAGCTCTGCCTCTGTCTTCCATGCTTTTTCCTTCTCAGAGCCTTCCAAAGGCTCTGAAGCTGGCCCAGGCCCACTCTCAACCTCCTCCTCATCAGACTCTGTTGCTAGCTCTGCTGGCAGCTGATGGACCACAACAGTGATTCACTTAACAACCATGGCAGAAAAGGTCCTAAATCAGCCATGACCCCCTTAAAAACTGCCATGCTTAGCAACAAAAATTGTAGTCCTGATTATGACCATAAATCAAGGACTACCTGTATTGTTCATTTTCATTCTAAAAATTTAAGAGAAATTTTTAAAGTGCCAATGATAAAATACATACTTTGCATAGTCAAAAAGAGTTATCAATTATTATAGGAGCCTTTGGCTGAAAAGGCTCCTCACTTCTAAAGTCATTAGTAAGGTATATTTTTCTTCAGTGACTGCTGTATTATGAGTTAAAGATTTATTTACTTTATATTTCTTTGGAGTTATAAAAATAGTTAAGCTATGTGGCAGTGAAAATCAGATTATCAGTTCTTTTTGGAGCAGGCAGAGAAAGCTAAGTTGTCATCTCCCAGTTATTTTTACAATCTAATAGATTCCAACAGTTGTAGTAAATGATCATCACTTTCATTTTCAGCCACTACCTTACTATATTGTTATTTTCAGGCGCGATCCAGCATTAAACGTTTGCACATTTTTCTGGAGTACTCATTTTACCACGCACTACATATGTACTCTCTCTAACTTTATTAGCATTCTGTGTTTATCTGGAAAATAGGCATTTTTTTTCTTACTTGTACTAGGAATTTTACAATAAAAAATCAGTAGCAAATGTCCATAGATATCCAACAGGTACTTTCCCCCTACTTCCCAAAAAGAACTTGTATTATAGGTCCACGGGAACACAGACGCTGCGGGAACACAGACGGGGAAATGGCGAGCTCCATGGAGTTTTGCCAAATCCCATCTGCCAAGCTGCCACCGACAGGTCTTCAGACCTCCCCTGTCTTGCAGGGACGGGGGGGGGGGGCAAGAAGGAACCCCTTGGGCGGCCAACAGGAACGGGCAGGTTCCTCGGGGCCGGAGGCTTTTCCTTCACTCCAGTGGCAGTGGAATGGCAGCCTTGGCAGCTGTGCTGAAACCGTGGCAACTGGGAACAAGGATTGTGCTGGAGGAAGAAGAAGAAAGAGCAAATATCTCAAAGCCGGGTGAGAGACACCAACCCAGGCAATACAACATATTTATTAGGATTTAAAAAAAAAATAAGACCCCAAATGCAAAAAGCAGCTGCTGAGCTGTGGGGCTTAAAGACTGAAAGGGGAAAAAAGTGGAAAAAGACCCAAATTAGACTTTGTTTCTGTAAATTTGACTTGGAAGAATTGGCATTAATAATTTTGAAAATTGACTTTGCCTTTAATTGGAGTGGATTGGAGAAATGTTTCTTTGGGAGCTAATGCCTCTGAAAGTAAATGAAGCTAATGAAGATAGACAGATGGATGGCTACAAAATAGCTATGGAGTCTGCAGTGACTAAGCAGGAAAGTGGATTGAAGAGATTTTTCTTTCTCTTTGGAAAAGAAACATTTTAAATGGCTTTTTACTTTGGATTATTTGAAATTAACATAAGACACATGGATTTTGGAGATTCCTATTCTGTCCTAGATGATTTTAAGAAAGAAGAAAGAAAGAATATTTTGGATGTTTAACAATGGAGAACAACAAGCTCAGCAAACAAAATTTAGGTGTGGCGCAGCAACCAAAGACAGGAAGTTGATCACACTTGGAACAGACATTATAAAAGCTTTAAAGTGACATACAGAATTTCTCAGCTTGAACAGATGAACTTTGAAATGGAACATTTATGGACAGATAGGAAAAGGAAGAAAAGGAAGAAATAAAATGGATAAATTTAAATGTAATTAACTGAAATGTAAAGTTTAAAAGCTTAAAGGTATATATGATTTTTGGGTAAAAACAGGAAGGTTTTTGGAATAATAAAAATAGAAAATAAGAGATGGCAATTAAAATAGAGGATGATATATAGGGGATTAAAAAGAATAAAGAAAAGTATATTTTGAAGCGGGACAACTTTAAGAAAATTTATTGTGTGATGTAATATGCTTTAATTCTAATTTGCAAACAAATGTTAAATTGATGAATAAGGATTTATTGAACAAAATATAAGATACACAGATACTAATGATAAATTGTGACTTAATGTAATATATGCTGGAAATGATGATTATTATGAAATATATTAAGATTTAAATTGAAAGAGTATGACGGGAAAATGATATAAAATAGATAATTATATCTTAAAAGAAATTAAAATCAATGGGATGGATACCAACTAGATAAGAGTTTGAGACTTGGAGAAAATACGTTGGAAAATAAGCTGAAATGCTGTAAATCAGCCTAATAAATGTGGGAGAGTCGGAGGAGACTATGCTGGAAATCAGCCAAACACAATATGCTGGAAATCAGCCCATAAAATGCTGGAAATCAGCCCATAAAATGCTGGAAATCAGCCAAACATATAGGAGGAGAGTTGGAGGAGACTATGCTGGAAATCAGCCAAACACAATATGCTGGAAATCAGCCCATAAAATGCTGGAAATCAGCCAAACAAATAGGAGGAGAGTTGGAGGGGATTATGCTGGAAATCAGCCAAACAATGGAGGGAGTTTAGGAGGAGATTATGCTGGAAATCAGCCAAATATAATATGCTGGAAATCAGCCAATAATGGTGGCTGGCTTGGAGGAGACTATAATGAAATTAATTAAATAGTTGGTGTTTTTAGAGGGGACTATGCTGAGAATCAGCCAAACAGAATACATTGGAAGACAGCCAAATAATAGAGGGATGTATGGTAGAAAATATGTTGGAAATTAGACTAAATAAAACATGTTTTTGTGATAAACCTGTGTAATATGTAAAGAAATCAAGATAAATTGATAAAGCTAAATATTAAGATTTGAGGATAAGGGTCAAAGGATTAAAAACTAGATAGAATTTTGTTTTATAAAGTGTAATAAAAATGGAGTTGTACTGATTTGAAATTAAGAGTAATGGTGATAAAATTGTAAGATAAACACTTAGAATAAGAGGTTAGAGTATTGTCAAAAATTATTTGGATATAGATTGTAAAAGATACAAGATGAAGAAGAACAAGATATGACTAGGATTGATATATAGATAGAAAAATGAGTGAAAGTGAATTTGAAATTAACTTGTATTGATATAATGGATTTGTTTAGATGAAGATGTTAGAATTGATGTTAAAATTGGTTCTCTTAAGTTTTAAACTTTTTACTTCTAAAAGATATAATGGGAAATTGTGAATGGAGCTTGTTAAAGGATTGTAAGCTTGGTAACCATGACCGGATCGAGACTTTGCTCTTGAAAATTATATTTTATGTTTAAGTTCGGGAAAAAGAAGTCATATTATAGGTCCCCTGCCCCTTTTTTAAAAAGATATTTTCATCAATCATTGGCATTATTTTTTTCAATCAAAGTGATTATACCAATGAATTCTGATTTCTTGACAATACATTATCCTGCAGGTTAATTCAAATGATTCAATAGTGGAAATGCTTTAAACAACAAAACACTTGCAAGTTGTCAACACCAGGGAACATTTTTTTTTCTGCACACTTCTTCATCCTATATTTCTTAAAAACAGTTTAAAGCATATGGGTGGTTGAACTTTCTTATTGTAAATCTAGTTTTCTAGTTGAGCCTACTCAAAATGAAGTACCGAACTACAGTTCCAATCATTACCAGCCAGCAGTTGAAATCCAATATAACTGAAGGGCATTGGACTGGAACAGACTAGTCTAATCCAGTATTTCTCAACTTTGGCAAATTGAAATTTTGTGGACTTCCTCTATCAGAATTCCACAGCTATGGATCTAATCTATTGGAGAAATGAAATTAATGCATTTTAGTTCTTGCAAAAAATGTACAGGGTTCTGAAAATACAACTACAACAGAACTGAGTCTGGATCTGTTAGGTTAGTGGAATCCTTCTATAAATTTACTAGATGGTTTATATATATATATAGAGAGAGAGAGAGTAGTAGATGACAGGTAAATATTCTCTTATTATGCTGATTCATACCAAGATAGATTATATATGATATTACAGAGTTCAAGTTTCTTGAAATACTTAACTGTCCAAGTCTTGATGCTTATAGAAAGTAATAGAAAATAGACAAGACAGTGGAACATAATTTGGAATTATTGTGAATTACAATAGGTTTCTGCTCCAGCATAATATATACTGTAGCCCTGATTACCTACTTTATTGGTTTTGTTATTCTTTGATGTTTATGAGGATCACTGTTGTTATTGTTAGTTGCAAAATTGTATTCGACCCATTGCGACCCCATGGACAATGTTCTGCCAGGCCTTCCTGTCCTCTACCATTCTCTGGAGTCCATTTAAGCTCATGCCTACTGCTTCAGTGATTCCATCCAGCCCAGTCTCTGCCGATTAGGCAACTCAGCTTGGATCGTCAGAGGCATTTAAAAGAAATAAACCCTTTTTTTCTTTTAAATGCCTCTGATGATCCAAGCTGAGTTGCCTGATTGTCAGACGCATTTAAAAGAAAAAAAGTCTCTGCCAATCAGGAAACTCAGCTGGGATCGTCAGAGCCTTTTGAAAGCATTTTTTTTACAACCTCTTCACCGAAAAGGTGAAGAGAAAAAATGGTTTTAAAAGTAAAAGTTTTTACTTTTAAAAGTAAAAAAAAATAAAAATTGGCCACACTCACCCAGTCACATTACACCCCCCCCCCACACACACCCCACCAAGCCACTCCCATAGAACCTGTAGTAACAAATTTTAGATTTCACCACTGGCTCATATGTAGTGCAACTTGGCCAGACTCTCAGAAAATATCAAAACCAGGACTTTACTTGTCAACAGCGAATGTTCTAGGATTACCATCTGCACATCACTCAGAATGATGAAATGTGTCACTCAAAAATAGAAAAAAGGAAGACAGGTATGCATAACATATTCAATTGCGCTGATTCAATTTAATAACCACTGCAATAATTCAAACAGAAATGCAGTAATCCATCTAAACACAGAAAGGAAAACTATAACCTTTGTGACTTTTTAGTCTGATAAAAAGAATTAGCAGTCACCTACTAGTACCTTTTCCAACAAATCTTATTAAAGGTTTTGTGCTCTGGAGCTCATATTATCAGATGCGCAGTATAGGATAGCTCGATTTAGAAGAGTGTTTTTGGGAAAGACACGTTGGTTATGCAGATACAGGTGACATGTGAGACAGATTACAAGTAATCGTTACTTGTAATTGTTGACTGACAGTTTCAGTCAACTGCTGCTCTTAGGATTTTCAGATTATAGAAACATTGAAAACTGACAGCAGAAAAAGACCTAATGGTCCATCAAGTCTGCCCTTTGAGGTTTTAATTTTTAATTTTATTTTTGTTGGATGATAGACATTGTTTATTCCAAACATGGTTAGCTTCAGTTACTGTTGGTTGACCCACTACTTCCACTGAGAGTTGGTTTGAAGCTTCTACTAGTCTTTCTGTGAAATTACTATGATTATTTTTATCAAATTTGAACTGAACAGTGTTCCAAATAAAGAAGACTTCAAAGTGAAGATTCTCCTCTCTAGATGTAGGACACATGGTTTTTCTAATAGCTTGGTCGGTGGACAAAAGAGAAATGGATATAGTGAAATAGTATTAATAGCGGGAGAGACAGAAAAATCCAGCAATGGAATCCACAAAATTGTATCATCACCAATTTCCTTAATAGCAGAGTGCTGGCCTTTTAAATCCACATCCATAGAGAATGTTCTGTTCCAATACAATCTTACTTGCAGAGCAAGCACTTAAATTAATATGCCCAAATATAAAAGAAATCCCAGTGTCCACATTCAGACTGGCTCTCAGACACTCAGGCAGCTCCAGTGTTGAGCAATAAAGTAAAATCACAGAACACAAAATTATATAGGCAGCGCACAGCAGAATCTGTTGATACTGTTTGAAGAGCAATTACTGACATACTTACTTCATCATTTGGCTTATATCCATTACTACTAATTCCCAAGTCTGCAAGTAAGCAGAGAAGAAGTATATTTGAGGAAACAGATGAGGCAGAGATACATAAAAATTGCATGGAGAGATTGAAAACACACTCACAAATCCTGTGAGTTTATTGCTTGTTAAAGAACCATCTGAGAAATTATTATGCATCGTTGAGCTTTAGAACGTAGATTAACGTGCACATTCCGAAAAGATTAGCAAAGTGCATTTAACCTATATCCTATAAATGTATCAGTTTAATTTCACAACGGCATAATATATAGCTCGCCATCATTCTTAGCAAGCAAAATGGACTCATGATCATACCATGATTTAAAATACTATCTTTTAATGTGTATTTCCTCATTATCTTTTGATAATTGGCTGCTAGATCTCCATAAGATAGATTTTCTCTCTTTAAATCTCGAGAAACTAAAGCAAATGTGTACCCTATGCGAATGATCACTCTTTAGAAGAAATTATTGAACTATCTATTCTTAAAAAAAAAAAAATAGCTTGCATGTAGATATGGTTAATGTTTCACCAGTATATAATTTTAATATAAAAAGCTATCTTTGTGAAGAATTCAGCCTGCCACTGGATGTTTAAATTTTCAGTGTCTGTTGCTATGGCAACCAGAACGGAATCTGGTACCTACTGCGTTAAACATAAATTAATTTAAAGACATAGCATCCGAAAGATTTTATTTATTCTCTCTCCAAAACTCTAATACTGTATAATTCATGCACAGTTCAAATAGCTTTACTTGATCTATCATTAAAAGTCATTTATCCTAGGATAATAATTATTTTTACTAGCAGAATTCCATATTTTGAAGTTAGTGAATAATATATGGACAGGTAGTGCTCTTAGGTTTCTTGTGGAATTAAAGCAGAAAATTATGTAAGCAGAATAGATAAATGAATTTTCAGTTCAGAACTTATTCTTACATAATTGAGGATCCTCAGTTTAAGTTTCCTATTACTATATGACATTTACCACATAAACTGTTAGTTTATATCTTGATCTTGCAGTATTATAATGATTTTATTAAAAAGCAGAAGAATGATTACATTTACTCTTTAAATGCTATGTTTATTCCACTAGGCATTATGAAACGGAGAGAGAAATTAATTTTAAATTTAAGAATTTAATCAAAGACTTTATTTTTTTAATAGCTTTAATAGCTTTATTAGTTTCCAGACTTGTACAGAAAATTTCAAGTATAAATAAATACATGTAAGAACTGTAGGTGAGGTGGAAAAAGGCATAACGTAACTTGGAATCCTGAACAATAGTCATAAATGACATGTATAGTTAATTTCCTAAACTAATTGTTTTGCATATAGCTTACACCAATCTGCACTTAAAACAACCAGAGCTTACAAGAGACTATTAGCCTCTAAATGGATTGATACTAGAAAGAGGTTAATGATGCCACTGTTTTGCATAATAGGACACATCTTTTAAATGTTGCTATTTAGCCACTCCAGCTGTTGCAAAATCTGACACTTTTTAGAAACACTTTTATTTCCATACTGCAGATTACTGTTAGTCTGCTTTTGGTTATATCCTTTTAAAAACTGTATACTTTCTGTTTCTCTTTCTAAAAGCCCTAGAAATTATAGAAAAAGAAAATTACAGGATTTGATCAAAGCATGCAAAATGGGATTTCTTTCCTTCAATTCCATTTCTTTAGAAACTCCCCTGTTGTGTCTATAAATCTCCAAATACGGCGTTTACTTAAAATGGGAAGAAGCACTATGTTGAGGTGAATTCAACAAAATTTCTTGTTCAGTCATAGTAAAGGAGAGCATTGAAGAATGTTTCGTACAAAGGGTTAAAAAAGCAATTGTCATATTAAATATTTAGACTGCTTGCACACTGCTGTTGTGATCATGGTTTCTGTCAGTGTCATTGTCTCCGTGCGCCTGGTGCTTATAACCTTGCCATATTGACACATGCTGTAATGAGACATCTAAGAATACAGGAATGTGCTGCAGCTCAGCATGTCCCATTTGCACCAATCACACATCCTCATAAACCACACAGCCAATTCATAGTACTCCTCTGGGGAATTTGCTAGGCTGAATTTTCTTTGGCAACACTGAATGGCGGGAATATTTTTTCCCCTTTTCCATAAGTACCCCGATCGTTCTTTCCCCTTTCCTATTTTAATGAGGATATGGCCATCTGATTATGTTAAATCTTCTTTAATGAGCTTCAGAAAGAAGAAGCTCTTCACCAACACAGATGAAACAACTGAGGAAGACTCTTCTTTGATGATCTGCTGAGATGAATTGGAAAGGAACCAGCCTTCTAAGTAACTACTGACAACAGTGATGGTCGTGGTGTGGTGATAGTAACCACACCTAACATATTTTTCCCATAGTTCCCATAGAAACATATTTTTCCCATAGTTCATTCAAAATTTACTAGAATTCATGTTGTAGAAAGGTGAATGCTGATGTAAATGCATTGGAAAGGATTCACATCAATGCACACAGCTACGCTTGGGTTAACTGCATCAATAATCCACTTTATTTGTTTTAAAGCTCTTTTCAGATGGCAGGTAGTTGAGTGAAATAAATGAATTGATTGAAGTCTCCCTATCCATTATTAAGTCTCAATGGGCAGAAGACCATGTTGTAATTTATCAGCTATCCCAAATATGAATTTTCCTGGTGTTCTATCCAACAATCAGAAGAATATAACCCATTTTAGATAGACTTCTGATAGACTATGAAAGGTTTCACTTTAATTGACTGCATACCTCGGTCGTCACATGAAGTCTCAGATGAATGCCATAGTTTGATTAAAATCTTCAAGTGACCTTTTGCCCTACCATGTCTATGATTCTTTAACTGAAAAAAGGCAATATGCACATTTTCCTAGTCATTGCACTAACCTTTTCAAATTCTTCCTTAAATGAAAATCAAGTTTGCTAAGCAAATATTTCATATATTTAGGAAACTGGTGAAATTATTTCCTTTTTAAATTAGATTTGAATCTTCTGCCATTTCTGTTACATCAAATGCTCTGATGTTGTTACACTGCTTTTATTGGATTCTATTTTATTTATATTGATATGTCTTGGGCAATAACATCAGGAAGGCACGAGATAAATTCTAAAATTATGTATTGATAAATATACATTAGCAACATATGTGAGATCTAACAAATCACAGTGTTTTCAAGGAAAGAGGTTCTCAGCTGATTAGGAACATATTTTCAATAAACAATTTACCGTATTTTAGCCATCTATGCCACTTCTTTCACATTACAGACCAAAGTGGATAAGAGAAATGGAGGGGACGGACCCAAACCAAAACGTATTCATAGGGTTCCCCCCACCTTTAGTTCAAGAGTGGCATTCTCTTTTTAAAACATTCTTACCCAAGCATTCCTTCTGTAAACGGAGAAAATGTCTCTAAAATTACCAGACTTTGCTGATTCATTTCCTACCACATACAAAAACTTTCATCATCGACAATTTCATCCTTTCACTGCTTGAAGATGAACATTGCTTCATTAATGATTTTCCAAGCTTTTCCCAGAATCTATTCCTAAAATGTTTTTGCTTTTAATACACAATAACATTTGTTACCTTATCATGATCATTTGGATAGTATTGAAAAGATTTATAAGATCCGGAGGATAATTCCCAATAGCAAGTCCTATCACTATATATTGCACCTAGAAATAGCTAAGAACAGTGTTAATTAAATTCTGTTGGGAAAACATTGTTGGGTTATATATGAACGTTCAATTAATTACAATGTTTTTTTAAACTGAGGAACTTTAAGATGTGTGGACTTCAACTCCCAGAATTCCCCAGCCAGCATGCTGATTGGGGAATTCTGGAAACTGAAGTCCACACATCTTAAAGTCTTGAGAAACATTGTGAGTTCTATCTTTTAAGATATAATATTTATTCTGTCTAATCAGTTTATCTAATTATAGAGAACTTCAATGCAGAAGGGAGAAACTGATTTACTAAAAATAAGCAATGGCTGAAGAATATATTGCCGAAATGCCACAAATGCTGGAACCAAGTCTCGTGTGATGTCTAATATTTTGTTTCAAACAGTAGGTGTGCACTTTTATTTGCTAGCAATTATGTATTCAAGTAAGCATCCTAGCCAGGAATCGTATAAGCATTTCCTCTATTAGTCTTCACATATGTAGATTGCAAAGGGACAAGAACAATCCAGAAATATAAAGAAACAAGGAAGGACTAGCATAAAAGTAAAGTGACAAACACCGTCGGCATAGGCACTGTCTAAATTAACAATCATTTTTAAACTCCAGGAGATTATCTCTAACAGCATGAGTAGCTTTACATGCCTCCTTGCATAATCATGAATTCTCCTACCTGTTATCAGACAATAGACCTTTTAGCAATGAATGAAAGGGAAAAAATGATATAAACTAAGCGGGAAATTGGTTGTGTTTATAATGGAAAGCTACGTCCCTCTGAAGAAACAGATCCCCACCAGGTTATTCCTTCTCAAAGATAAAAAGACAGCTTACAAGTCATGTCCAAATTGAAGAGTTTGCCTTGGTGTATATAGTAATTCCCTTATCTGGAGCGACTAATGATTCCCACTAAATAAATTAGTTTCAATAATTTCCTTGTGTTATTATGAGCAAAGCATCTTTGTGTCTGGTAATGCTACCTTTGGAGCATGGGAGAACTTAAACTAAACACATTGTTCTTGTGTGTTGGTTTTTTAAAGGCAGATTTTCTTCTATTATAAGAATGTGAGAAATAATGTTAGCACTACTTGAATTATTTGTCCATCTATTTCAGGTTTATAATAGAATAACAGAATAACAGAATAACTCAATAACAGAATAATAGAATGGCAGAATAACAGAATGACAGAATAACAGGAATAATAAAATAACAGGATAACAGAATAGGTTTATCTCTTCTGATTGGTTGTAGCTCTCCAGAGACCCCATTGTCTCCAGTGGTGTATGTCTGGCAGTAAACCAGATACCGATAGCTTGCTTCTTCCATTCCCCACACCTTGCCAAATTTGTTTTAGAAAATAGAGGCCTCCATGGAACAGGCATTGGTTATGTGGAGAAATTGAAGGAGAGGAAAAGAAGGGGAACAACTTCTGTTGTGAGAGTGGAAGTCTCTTTGCACAATCCTAGATATAGAAAAATCTACCACCACTCCCAATTCACTGGCTTTTTTAGATTTGTTCAGCTAGAAAAGCAGACACTGAACTTGCCCATGTATCATACCACGTATACTCCTTTAAGCTCTTGCTTCTCCCATAGGAGCCCTCCCCCAATTCTTAGAACACCGTTAAAAAAATCAATCATCATAAATCTGAGGTTTTACCGAATGGTTAATTTGTAAGCCTTTGTGCAAGGCTATGCACATAATGCAGTCTCCACTGAGACTTTTCCATCCCATTTTCCTGCCCCTGTAAGAGAGAGAGAGAGAGAGAAAAATCAAGCAGCCTTTTCCCCATCTCTATTAAATCTTGACATTATAGCTGTAGGTTACTCTTTAAAAATTCTTTGTTGCTTTTGCAATCAATGAAAATGTTTTACACTTAATTGCTATTTAATACTACTTGCTGCTGCCATTTGAAATATGATGTTTTCAGTGAGCCAAACAGTCCAAAATTGGAAGAGAGTCAGCCATTTATTTCCAGGGAAGTGTAGCAACACATTAGCTAACATCTCAAATCTTGTTGCTTCTGAAAACATTAAAAATTGTGTCAAGATCTATGTTTCTCCAGCATCTGGCATCCGGCATGTGTCATATTTTGTCATATAGTTTCTTCCTATTTTAAATAGACTATGCTGAATAGGAATGGTTTATACACTCTACCCTGAAGTACACACAAGAAAGAAGAACCTCTCTCATACCAGAAGTCACGTTTCTTCTGTTAATTTTGTGCAGAATTCATTGTTTACAACATAGGGAGAAAAAAGAGGCCTCACAGATAGTAACCACTTGGAATCAACACGCATGCTCCATAGTTGCTTGGACACGATCTACACACATATCTGCACAATTTGCAGCTCATATTTTGTGTTCCTGTTCTTTTCCTTGCAGCTATTGCTGAGTTGGGGTAAATTAATCCTAAACTTAACTGAAGTTAAAAGAAGGTGGATCAGTGGTGGGTCGCTTCTGGTTCGGTCCGGTTCTTATGAACTGGTAGTAAAGGCGGTGGGAGGCTGCGCCCATCCGCCCAGACATCATCATGGATGATCTGCGCATGCCCAGAAGTGCGTGCACATGCTCCCATTGCGAACCAGTAGTGGAGGTAAGTAGAACCCATCCCTGAGGTGGATGTGTTGTTTATGTCGGACACACACGCTTTGCTATGCCTGTAGCTCTGGACACACTGAATACAGGACTATCTTCAGAAGGGGCCCAAAAGGTCAAGATGGTGACTACACAATCAAATCCCTGTCCTCATTGGATGAGATCCACAAGTTCACATTATCAGTATCTAAAATTGCTAAGTGTCTTTCCTTTCCTTTCCTTTCCTTTCCTTTCCTTTCCTTTCCTTTCCTTTCCTTTCCTTTCCTTTCCTTTCCTTCCCTTCCCTTCCCTTCCCTTCCCTTCCCTTCCCTTTTTATTTAGTTCATATAGATCCTCTCTTTATCTCCATCAAGAAAAGGCAAATAGAGCCAGGCCAACCTAGGGAAAGTTTGTAATAACGGTCTCTGAAATCCAGTTGTAAAGATTCTCCTCATCTCAGAGATATCTACACATGCTAATGCAAGGGTGGGATAGCTGCTGCTGAAGACCATACTTTTTTTTTTTGTAAATGTTACAATGGGCGGGATGAGATCATCCATTCCCTCCAGGTTTGAAGGGTATTAGATATTTTTATTTTCTTTTTAAAAATTTGTTAACCCATTTAAATCTGTACTTTTCAGTTTGAAGGAATGGGAAACTATACCAGATTTACTGGACATTCAGAGGATGATCTGTGGGCTCACAAGTGTGGTTTGAGCATGCAAATGATGCAGGGACCATGAGTTGTCTACTCTTGCTTCCAGTGTGTAAAAGGACCAGAGTAGTCTAATCTGAGTTCATCATTTAAAGCATGGGACCATTAGCCCAAGGAGACCTTCCTTTATGCCCATCAAACTCTCCAAACATTTTAAATAAACAATTAGAGAACTGGCATGATGCAAAGCAAAGCACCAGCTGGTACCATGATTCTCAAGTCTGCCCCTGAGACAGATATAAGTTTAATTGAATTTTGAAAGAAAAAATGATGGTGGATGCTGCTTGGTCTTTTGTTAGAGAGTCTACTCCTAGAAACAAACCGAAGGAAAGAACTGAGGGTAGCCTCTACAACACAATGAATGACCACTACATGGTAGTAACAAATTATTATGATTACTGTATCTTTTTATTGCTATCTAGTGGTCATCTGGATTATTTTTGAAGTCCGTATGTGTTAGCAATAGCAATAGCGCTTAGATTTGTATATCTCTTCACAGTGCTTTACAATCCTCTCTAAGCGGTTTACAGAGTCAGCATATTGCCCCCAACAATCTGGGTCCTCATTTTCCCCCTTGCTTTGCTCATGGAACTGAATTGTACCATAGTCATTGAGCATGCTTGCTATGAATTCTGGGAGTTTGATATCTGAAAGTGCCAATCTGAGGAAAATTAATCTAGCTGTAAGGCCTAACAAATTACTATAAATCCAAATTACCTGGAGTTTCAAGATCCACTGACAAAAGTGCACTGTAACTTAACTCTTATATTGACAACTGTAAATCTCTAATTAGTAATGTTTGAATTCCAGGGCTATTCGTTTACATGTGAGCACAGTCACTTTGATCCATGTAGTATGTACAGCATTGTATATAAACTTAAGCATTTTCCTTCCAAATAACATTTCATAGTACTTGTTTTTAGTTAATTATCAGTAATTATTTCACAGAACGAAATAGTTGAAATCCACTTATGGTGGAAATTGATATGAAGTCACAGAAAGTTGGCCAATTGCAAGAGCTTACAAAAATAAACTTCTGAATTTGGCCTGCCAACTCAAATGTTGTAGATTTTTATTGTCGAAACCTGATTAAATTTAAATCACCAGAGTCATACCGTAGACATCATTTGCCCTGTGAGATTATTCTACCTCATAGATCTTCTTGAAGGCATTTTTTAATAAACCAGACTATGTTTGGCCTTTTCTGATCATTTAGTTTTATGTTCTATATCATAAGCTTTTCATCCTATTCAGCTGTGTTCTTTTCAATTTTTTTAAAGGAAAGATGGAAATGACAATAAATGTTCACTGGTTTTTGAATACCATCAACAACAAAGATAAATGGTAGTAATATTTGTTTTCAACTAAGATTTCTTGCCTTGACTTTTTAATTTTTTGTGCATGGCTGACATTTTTTTATAATTATAAAATGGTAAATAGGTCCTTAGCTACCCTGATGCATTGTTTTATGTGAAGGGAAAATGCACATAGGAACAGGCAGAAAAAAATACAGAAATGCTACTGTACGATATCTATAACATTTATGTGTGGTATTTAATATTTAAAATGCATTAATTATATTGTATTTATCTTTTATTAATGTATTTAATTATTAATTAATTATTAATGGTTATTGTCTGTTTTTAGCTTACTATTTTTGGAAGGATCAGTGTAACAGTGTAAGGAGCTTTATTCCCCTCAATTCTTACCACTGAAATATTATTGCTAATAGGAATTACATCCTTTTATCTCCCTTAAAGCTATTTGTCCCATCCACCCAGCTCTGAGTGTATAATGTTTGAACTTGTGTGTCTGCTAATAGTCTGCAAGGCTTTGCAAGACTGCCAATCAGGGGTGGGTTCTACTTATCTTTACTACTGGTTCGCAACGGGACCACGCGTGTGCGCTTGCTTTGCTTGTGCACACATGCACATTTCTGCACATGCACAGATCACCCATGATGATGTCATGGTTGGTGGGTGGAGCCTCCCTCCAGTTTTACTACTGGTTCTATAGAACCGGACCAAACCAGGAGCAACCCACCACTTCTGCCAATGGATTGGAGGAGCAAAGATGGTTTGTTGAGCTTTATGCACAGCACTTGAGTCTTCAAGTGTTGTGTGGAGGCTGCTGCATCCATTTATGGATGAATGGTATCTATAAAAATTGCTTTCTGAGTTTGTATTTGTTAAGATACAAAATCACTGTTGATAATTCCCTCCTCATGATATAGTATTAACAATGGGTAGGTTTTTGCTTGGATCCCTTTTTGTGTCATACAGTGAATGAAGAAAATTGAAATCCACAAAAAAGTCTTACCAAGACAGATTCCTTAAGATACTAAGAAATCTCTCTCAAGCTGACATGGAAGATATTTCATGATATATTTGTCATTTGTTGGGTTGCATTAAGCACATGCATTTATGATCCCTCAGTGTCTCATAATAATTATATATTTAAATGTATTAGGCCAATGGCATGACAAATGTTCTAATCTTTTTGGTGAGACAGTTACAATATTCTTGATATGTCTAGATCTCCAAGTGGTCCAGTTATCATGTTGCATGAGTAAAATAACTGTTCTTTCCATGTCAGGAATTATTATAACAGCTCTCTGGTATGATAGATTAGGAGGAACAGACTATGGGCTATGAAGCAGTCAGGAAACTAGATATGAAGAATAAGCACGATCCAGAACCAAAGACTAAGATTACATATTATGCTACCCAATAGTTTGTTTAAGGTAAAGGTACAGGTTCCCCTTGTACATATGTGCTAGTTGTTCCCGACTCTAGGGGTGGTGGTGCTCATTTCCGTTTCAAAGCCGAAGAGCCAGCGCTGTCCAAAGACGTCTCTGTGGTCATGTGACCAGCATGATTAAATGCCAAAGGCGCATGAAACGCTGTTATCTTCCCACCAAAGGTGGTCCCTATTTTTCTACTTGCATTTTTTATGTGCTTCCAAACTGCTAGGTTGGCAGAAGCTGGGACAAATAATGGGAGCTTGTTATACGGCACTAGGGATTTGAATCGCTGAATTGCCAACCTTTCAACCGGCAAGCTCAATGTCTTAGCCATTGAGCCACTGCATCCTAATAGTTTACTTAGTCAGGCTTTATTGAATAAATCACAATTTGCTGACTTCTATAACACACTAAGCCACAATTGCAAATTATAAGATATAAGCAGTGGTGGGATTCAAGTAATTTAACAACCGGTTCTCTGCCCTAATAATTTCTTCCAACAACCAGTTTGCCAAATTGCTTAGAAAGTTAACAACTGGTTCTCCCGAACTGGTGGTGCGAACTGATTGAATTCCACCACTGGATATAAGCATTCATTCCATATGGTGTCAATTTGTAATGTTAGGGTTAGGGTTAGGGTTAATGGGTAATGTTAAATAAATCATTTAATAAATTTATTAAATGAAGAGTTGCATACGTTCACAAGAACAATAAGTCATAATAACTATGAATTGCAAACCATGATGGTTGACTTCATATGTGTTAAACCAAAGCCAGTTCAGCCACACTATGATTTAGTGTGATGTGTGAACCAGATAAGAACACAAACCAGATGCTGAAGCGGTAGGACCAACAGAAACCCACACTCTGAAACAGTTCAGAGATTTATGGCTTCCATTTGATCAAGGCAGAGAGAGCTCTAGGTTGCCAATACTATCTCAGTACTTGGAATGATGTAGACCATTGAAAGATTTCAGGTAGCTGTAATCCTAACAAATATCAAATGGAAAGCTCTTCGATTAAATTGATCTTATCTTAGATGAGAACACCAACTGGCATGGATCTGATTTTGTCTCAGGGCAGTTGAAAGGTGATTTGGCTGTAGAGGAAATTAGCATCAGCCTATTATCATAGACAGAACACTTTCTGGCTGCCTTTCAACCCAATAGCATAAACCTTTCATTGATGGACTGAATGGAGTTCCAGAGAGAATTTGGGGTGTTTCCTGAGAATGTGGTGGGCAATTATAACTGAGATCCTAGTTGCTGTCTAGAATGGATGGGTGGTCATATTGCTCCTATGTTGTCTCTCCCTGTGTGTCAACCCTTGGGGTGCACCTTATTTTTCTAAGGAGCTCTGTCCATGTCAGAAGAGATGCTTAGGACAATATTGGAAGAAGACTTGAAGGAATCTGAAGAAACATGAGTCCACGTTATGGATTAACTTGTGGTGAAAAGAGTGGCAAAGTGCCAGTATTTCTCCATAGTTATTGTGTCTGCTAATTCAGCAGCCTTGTTTAGGGCAATCTCATCTGTATTACCCTGTTTCCCCCAAAATAAGACCTCCATGGATAATAAGTCCAATCAGGCTTTTGAGCACATGCACTGAAATAAGTTCCCCTTGATAATAAGCCCTCCCCAAAAATATTTAAAAGCATGCACAATCTGTCCCCGCCATTTCCTCTGGTTAGGGTTAGGGAGACAAAGCTGGAAATCAGGTAAGATGGCAAGAGGAGCTCCGTCTTGCTCCATGCACCCCAAAATAATAAGACCTCCTCGAAAATAAGGCCAAGCACTTATTTCGGGGTTCAGAAAAATATAAGACAGGGTCTTACTTTTGGGAAAATGCGGTAGATAGGGAGAGCCTCTCAGAATATTTGTTGGGTTGTTATAGGATTATTCAGGCTATCTTGCTGATAATATTCTCAGATCCAACCTGCCTTGAATTCTGACTAAACAGTAGGGCAGGCCATGATACCTGGGACATAGTTTTGTGAGGTGATCTAGCATGAGTTTTAGTTAATGACTCCTGAGGATGTGGACGGGACTCTTAATGCTGTCAATTCAGTCACCTGTTTACTGGAAAACAACCAGGAAGGTAACCTATGATTGGGTCCATGCTGTAGTTGATGGAGGGGCGTAATCACTCCTCTTTTAGGAGAGGTGGTGAGGCACCTACTCAAGAGGCCATCTTGAACTGAACAGTTTCTGATAACTGTTGACCTTCTATTGTTCAGAAGGTGGTTGGTCTGCAACTGATGAGAACCCTTGAAGAAATTGATTATCTATACCTATTTCAGATACGTTTCAGGCTGGTATTTAATACTGAGACAAGTTTGATAATATTTGTAGATAACTGATGGTAGAGCCAAGATGGTGGTGCAGCATTTTGATACCATTGATCACAATAACTGCCTGAGCCACTTCTGCAGCTTGGAAATTGGAGTGGTGGTGGTGGTGGTGTACCATTTTATAATGATTTTCTTTCTTTCTTTCAGGGCTGCTTTAAGTTACTGTTGGGGGAAGAGATAGGTACCTCCTTTGAGAGGTGCTACCAGGGTTATTCTTTCTTTCTTCCATCCTTTTCAACATCTACATGAAATCATTGGGTCTGGTAATCAACATGTTGGAATTTGGTATTATCAGCAAATTGATAATACCCAATTATATTTGCTGTACATGGGGTTATTCTTGAAGACCACCCAAAAACTTCAAATTATCCAGAATACAGTGGCATAGTCAGTGATGTCATAGTTATACTTCAGTATGCCCATGTAATATCTCTGTTTAGTAATCTGTACTAGTTGCCAGTTTTCGTTTGGGTACAATTTTAGTTTCTAGTAAAGTCCAAAATGCCATAGTGCCTGATTACTTGAGGACTGCCTGTTTTCCCTACTATCTGCCTAATTTGTTCAGTCTGGAAGGTTTGGCGTGTTCTGCATTCTTTCTATCAAGCAATATATCTATGGGAACCCTGGAAGCTCACCTTCTCTGTAGCAGCACCTGGAAGGAGGTTGCTCTTGAAATTTGAACAGTTCCCAATCTGCTAGTGTTTTGAAGGTCCTTAAAGTCCTGGCTCTTTGCTCAGGCCTTTGGTGAGGATGACTGAACCTCCTTTGAACCTGGAATGTTTTCCTTTGTTCCCATCTTGTTTTGTCATCCTCCCATCTCTATCCTTTTTTTTTGTTTCTTGTTGTTTTTCTTCTTTTTAATGTTTTAAACAATTTGTAAATTACTCAGAGGTACTGGGAATCAAATTGGAGATGATGGATGATGATGATGATGATGATCTTAACTCCATTAACCCAAGGATTATGAACTGCTAACTGGAGAATTGGGATGCTTTGTGCCAAACTTGTCAGATCAAAGAGTTCAGAACCAGAAGTCACTTAATCAAGTGTTTTGCATTATAATGTAGAAATCATAAATGCTTTTGTCCTCTATTAACACAAGCCAAAATTATCACATCCATTAAATGTGACAAATACTCTGAAGGGGCATTTATATGACATATTCAAACCAATGATGAGTACAATAGATCACTGTAATCACTTTAGTAAATAACTATTTATATCCCATGACAATGCATTTTCATCAAATTATGATCACAGGATTTGGATATGAAAATCCTATGTGAAAATGACTGTAGAGGCTATTCTGGGCATTTTATTATGAATAATATTATTTTGAGATGGCAAGACAACAGTTGCTATGATACACTCATGCCCACCAATCCATTCTGTAAGCACTTGCTTTCTGACAGATTCATCTGTCAAACAAGCCAACTGAATAATAATTTTAAAAAATCATCCTAATGCAAAATTTAAAAGAAATCGGAATAGAGTTTATTTAAACATACAAGTATAAGAAAGCAGTGAATGGTAGTATTATTTAAGATAGTCCTCAACTTATGACCACAATTAAGCCCAAAATTTATGTTGCTAAGTGAAACATTTGCTAAGTAAGTTTTACCCCATTGTATGATTTCTCCTGCTACTCTTTTTTTTAATCTATAGTTTTTATTAGTTTATAATAAGACATACAAAGAGAATACAAAAGTAAATATTAGGGAAATTAGGGAAAGGAAAAGGGAAGTGGGTAGTGGAGGAAAGCAAGGGGAAAAAAAAAGACATTAACTTCTGACTCCTTTGGTTTAGTAAAATGCTTTAGTCTGCTGGACCTGGTAGTTCAGCAGACTAAAGCATTGTGATTAACATCAGCTGTCTGCAATTACTATAAGTTCGAATCTCACCAGGCTCAAGGTTGACCTAGCCTTCCATCCTTTCTAAGATAGGTATTGCTTAACGTATTGTAAGCCTCCCTGAGTCTCTGGAGAAGGGCGGCATATAAATCAAATAAAAATAAATAAATAAGGCATTAACATCTACCCTCAACTTTTTACTTTTATATAATAATATAAACTAGCCATTTCTATAACAACAAATCTATCTAATCGGTAAAACCCAAAATCAAAAGAATTATTTCTTTCCACCTCAAGCACAAAGTCCAGAAGCCGTTTCCAAGTAGAAATAAAGGTATTTGTGTTTTTTTTCTTTAATCAAAACAGTCAATTTAGCCATCTCTGCTAACTCCATCAGTTTTTCCAGCTACTGCTGTTAAATGAATCATTGCACTTGTTAAATTAGTAACACGGTGGTTGAGTAAATCCCCATTGACTTTGCTTGCCAGAAGGTTGCAAAAAGAAGGTTCATATGACCCCAGGACACTGCAACCATCATAAATATGAACCAGTTGCCAAGCATCTGAATTTTGATCGTGTGAGCATGGGGATGCTGCAATGGTCATAAGTCTGAAAAAAATAGCCACAAATCACTTTTTTCAGTGTCGTTGTAACTTTGAACAGTCACAGAATGAACTGTTTTAAGTCAAGGATTATATGCATGCACTTTTACCAACCTTCTGAGTTGCGTGAAACTTTCAGAGTGCCATCAGTTCAGTTTATTTGGAAGGAGGTCTTTAGAGAACGGTGGTATTCCTATTGTATAAAATGTATTTATATTTATATGCCTGCTGTATATTAATAATCCGTCAGATTCCTCTTTTTCAGCTGTTTCTATAAGGCTGCTTAGCATCACAAGCTTTCTTATAGACAACTTAGTCAGCTGTTTGCTTTCTTAGCTCAGTTTCAGTGAAGGCTGAATAAGCAACCACCACCGGAAACCTCATCCTGTCCTTTGGCCTGATAGGAGGAGGAGAAGAAGAAGAATCTTTCATTCTGGTAATTTTACAGGATATGTTTGGGCAAAGGTTAGCTGTGCTTGATTTCTTGTGGTGGGGTCAGGGAAAAGCAAACTAATGACATCCTGAAACCCTTTGCAATCTGAATTATGGGTTTGAGACACTTCTTTTAAAGGGTTGCAATGTTTGAGCTGAATTTTTTTTTGGATGGCAATAAAGAGCCATTTCTCTCTCTCTCTCTCTCTCTCTCTCTCTCTCTCTCTCTCTCTCTCTCTCTCTCTCTCTCTCTCTCTCTCTCTCTCTCTTTGCCCCCTTATAAAAACGATGCAGCAATTTTTGCAAAGATTTTTGCAACTGAAATATGGCAGACCTTATAAAAATGCACTTTCTAGAAAAAAACCCCACCAAGTTTTAAAATAAATCTTGACAGAGTAGGGAAGAAACTTCATTGTAGGATAAAGAAATCTATTAGAGAAAATGTTCATTATCTGGGAAAAAGAAATCAGATACTGAAGGCTTCACCTGAAAGCAAAACATGGAAAAAGGATCTTGGAATTAAGCTGAATATGAGTGAACAATGTGAGGTGGCCACTAAAAAAGTCAAATCAAAGGATGTAGTTATGGTACCATGGTCACTTCCTACTTTCAATGATCTGTCCAGTTCTGATACCATATATTAAAAAAAATAAAATAATCCAGGTTGATATGGAATGAAATCTTCATGTTAGGAGAGACTGAGGAAGTGATTATTTAGCCTTGAGAAAAGGAAGCAGAAAGAGGGCTGGGATTATGATAAGACTGTTCAAGATTTTGAAGCAGTGTCACCTGGAAAAACAGCATGTTCTATTCTCTTTCAACCAAAAGACAAAATGCAGCATAAAGTTAGAAGGAAAAAAAGGCGGGGGGTGGGGGGGAGGCTAACGATAGGAAAAGCTACCTAACAGGGCAATTTGACAATGATTGCCTGTCACTAGGCTATTCTTTGATATTAGGAAGGTGGTGGCTTAACCCAATCACTCGATGTATTCAGGTAAAAGCTGAACAGCCACCTGACAGAGCTGTTTTACATTTGATTTCTGTTTTGGGCATGGAGTGGCCTTGAAGGCTTAAATGCTTCCTCCAGGTATGATTTGGTAAAATATCAGGACTTCATATTGCACATTGTTGTTTTAACCCCATAAATGGAGTAGCTCTTTACAGAGCTATGGTTTAATGGAAGCCTGAAGTTAATATCCCTCTAAGTACAACTAGGAGGTGATTATGGTAGGGGACCTTATATCACATAAGTCATTAGGAGGGATTTTGGGAGGGTTTCTAAACTTTCTTTTATCATGAATTAAAGCCCACATTATCTAGTGAACTAATATAGAGAGGTTTCAGAGTTCTAATTAGAGTAAATGGCAGGCTACAACAGGATTATGCTCAACCCAATATAAGAAAACCACAATTCATTTAAGGGTATTTAATGGAATAGTTTGCATTTAATTTTAATACTCAATTTGAATAATATATCATAGTATGAGAGAAGAATACCCATCCATCTATTGATCTCCTTTATCAGGAGGGAACAAAAACATTTTCTTCTGGCAGCTCTTTGATTATGAGAATTGCAATTAGGAGTGGGTTTTTATGCATGATCCTGCTGAGATTTCAAATAGTATGAATTATATTGCTTTTATGTTAAGCAAATCAAGTGACACAATATTTATGGTATTGCCAATGAAAAGGAAGGAATTATTTAAAATGTTAGTGACTTTACTGCTCCGTCTGTTATAGCTGAAGAGTTTTGATAAAAATATTATGTTATTTCTCATCATAGATGTAGCTCTTTTTATTGCATTAACACATATTTTAAAGCAATGGATGTCACTATAGATAAGTATTTATCAAATCCTATTTATGTCACTGGTATCTGGCTTCTTCGGTATAGTTAAGATTGGAGGCAGAATTAATTTTCACCTTGAAAGCACTTAGATACCTGAAGGTAGTGAAGAGATCGGGATTCTTCTACAAGAAATATAGCACCATTTTGTAAGCAATCCTTGATACAATTATGTTTTTTATCTTATAAATGCAAGCACAAGTTGGTCATCTGCCTAGATTAATATACAACAACATGAATCTGGGCACAAGTCCAAACAAATAGCAATATATATTCATATAATGCTGATGAATGTGCAAAATGTTCCACTAAATAATAAGAGAAACAGATCTCTGCTTGCAGCCTCCCAGGATACCGATGACAAAGATAGGAAATTAGAGACCAGTCAAAATGAATACCGGAGTAGCAAACATACGCAGAAAAACAAATTAAGATAAAAGGAAGGCTAAAAGGAAAGCAAATCCTGATTAACACTCAATGTTTCTTCTAAACCAGTCAGCAAATGTAGCATATCTACATGTCCTTTAATACAGAGGATATGGCATGAGTATGTATCTACCCTTATTCAGGCCACAATGTCACCATGGATGTTTTGTTCACAATGTGGCCATTAAATACAACAGGACATTTATAGGAAAGTCTCTGATGACAAATGTAGCTACTATTATAATCAATGGGTATAACGTTGTCAGTTAATTTTATTAAAATTGGACAGAAGAGAAAATGAGAATAAGGTGAGAGGTAAGGAACATTAAATCAACAATTTAAATTAGAGCCTTTTCCTATTTGTTATTCTTGATTTGTGTTGGATTACAATTCTATGATGAGCAATTATTCCTATCATCCCAGCCACATAGTCAAATATGATGAATGTTATAGTCAATATATTTGGGGAATATCAACTTGGGGACAATTGATCTAAGGATTTGAAAAGGTCAGAGTGAACAAAGAAATTGTAAATATAAAAGGTAGTCAGGAATGAGATCATCCCATATCTTGGAGTGATGGAGTTGATACAAAAATAGAGGAGAAAGTACATTTACATCCTTTGGAACATCCTTTGCTTCTATTCTTAACAATTTCTGGACATCTCTAAGGATCCAGTTTGTTGTGATGGTTAAAGGATCAAGTTAGGACCTTGGTTTAAATCTTCAGTTAGCTATGAAGCCAATTGGGCCAATGCCTTTCTGTCATCCTAGTCATTTCTACAAAATGGTGGTGCAGATAAAAACAGAAGTTTCCTTGGGCAGCATGGTGAGCTTCGCAGAATCAATTCATGAAATCCTTTTCTTGGCTTAGCATATTTCAGCAGACAATCATTAATTTATAGCAGGGTGAAAAAAAGTCAATGCCTTTATGGGCTCCCTGACTTTTGTTTCTGTAACATCAATGCAAGTAGTCCTCAATTTATGACTGCAATGGAGCTTGCCTATTATGGTCAGTTGTGATGGTTATAAAGTGGGTCATCACGTGATCAAACCCATTTTAATGACCTTTTTGTGGTGGTTGTTAAGTGAATCTGTAGTCGTTAAGTGACCCCATTGTTCACAATGGGGTGTTTTTGCCAAAATCCAGGAATAAATGCCATTTTTTGGCAAAATCATTATAAATTATGATCACATGACTGCAGGGCACTGCAAATAACTATAAATGCAGGCCAGTTGCTGAGTGGCTAAAATGTGGTCATGTGACCATGGGAGGTATAGCCATGAGATCTTCAGAACTGGGTGGTAGGTACCTTTTTTGGGGGGGATAGCGGGGGTTCCATCATAACTCTGAACAGTCACTAAGCAACTGGTTGTAGGCCAAGGACTATCTGGACTTTATGACCGGAATGGCAGCATGGCTTTTCACACTTTGAAGATGGGAGTGACTCACAAATATTGTAGTGTGGCTCCTAAGAGAATCTAATGTTTTATTTCAACTGCCCCTGACACCCATATTCCAAAAAGGATGAAGTGTTACACTCATGTGATATCATTGCAGTAACTGTTGCAACCCCTCACCCCTCAAAAATTTTTAAGTGCAATCTCCAGTGTGAGAAAGCTTCAAATCTAGCAGCTTTCATTTAAACATTCAAGGGAGTTGTTTTAAGTGAAGATATATATTGGGAAGTTTTTCTTGGACATACTTTCATGATATCAGCTGTTGCTATTATAAATGGACTAAGAAGGTGGAAAGATGATTTTTGTTCTCTTCCTTATTAGTCCTTCCTTATTAGTCTCTCCCTCTCTCTAAGCCAAGCTATAATTAAAAATATGGAAATCAGAAGAAGGATTTAAGGGCATAGTTTTCTCTATATCACTTTTCCAGATATAGCTAAATCTAGAAAAAGTGGACTGGGAAGGGCTGGGATGATCTACTATGCTTATTGTCTTAACAAGTTAGCACCTAATGATTACTGTTAGCTTGTTTTTGACGTGCAAGTCACCAAATCTTTACACAAAGGTGTCAATTTAAGATCCTTTTGATGCAATTAAAATTGTACCCGACTCTAAATGGAAAAGTCTTACTAAGTTTCATCCTTAATGAGAGTTGGTACCTCTTTTAAAAATTGTGATATTCTGAAAAGCCAAGAGTTCAGGACTCTGCATGAAAATTTATCTGTTTTAAAGGGGAGAACAAAGGAACTAAAAAGCAAACGCAGCAGCGATGTGTGAGGCAATTTAAATCAGAAATACAGAAGAGACTGGGGAAGAATAAAAGTCTCAACATTCCTTAAACATAATGTCATCTTCTTTCCATCAACCTGCTTCTTCCTTAAATTAGCTGCACACTCGTATTAAGTCACTTGGCTACAGGGCCTTGCTTCTGATTTGCATCTGAATACTGCTGGATTCTTGTGGCTGCTTTTTTCATTATAAGCTGACCCTTTTATAGCCACTCCATTGTGGAGAAAGAAGTGAAGGACTCTGCTTTGTGAATGATTTCAATTTACATAGGAATATCACATCTTCCCCTGAATGTCATATTTATCCTTTTCTAAACCTTGCCACGGATTTATTACTGAGAATTCATGTTTAGAAGGAAACAAAACAAGTAGGACAAACAAAGCCTATGAACTGTATTATAAATGCAATTCTGCACTTCAAAATTGCTACTCCGGCTTGGCTTAGAGACAATAATTTGATTAGATTTCACACAACCTGGAGGCCATTGATAGATTTCTTACAGGATAAAAAGAATAATCTTTTGACTTTGGGTTTTAGATTAGATTGGAGTTGACTGTAGAAATATTATAGTTTTTTTTTAAATACAAGGTTATTTATATTTGATAATTTGCCATCTTTTAGATGAAATTAAGGAAAGGACATTTATGAATACCTTTTATTATTTTAAATATTTTATAAATTGGCATTAGTTCTTTAGACTTAGAGAGAGGTGGTTGCAGGGGTGAAATCCAGCAGGTTCTGACAGGTTCTGGAGAACCGGTAGCGGAAATTTTGAGTAGTTCAGAGAACCGGCAAATACCACCTCTGGCTGGCCCCAGACTGGAATGGAAATGGAGATTTTGCAGTATCCTTCCCCTACCACGCCCACCAAGTCACACCCACAGAACCAGTAATAAAAAAAATTGGATTTCACCACTGGGTGGTTGGGTTGTTAACATCTCTGTACTAAGAGAAAGATAGAGATTGTTATTTTGTTAGATGTATGATTTTTTGGCACTTTTAAATGGTTTTGTCATTCTATTTCCCTTTTATGTTAGTTTGTATTTTAATGTCTGCTCTTGAAACTTTATACGCACACGTGCACACACACACACACACACACACACACACACACACAGAGTGATATATGGCTTTCCTTGTCAAGTTGGGCCAAATCACTGATTCACAAGCAAAACATTTAGAAATGTGATCAAAACCAGATCCCAAAAGGCTTATTGCAGTTAAGAATGTGGCAGAAGGAGGTATCTATTTAGGGGTTGTGGCATAGACAAGACTTTGCCTAGATATCAAAGACTGTGGAGTCCTTAGTGCTTTCTGAATTTGGTTGTTCGTCTGCAGAGATTTCATTACTGACTACTGAGTGTAGAGTTTGATCACTGTTTATATACTGTAGCTTGTCCTACCAATGTTAGTGAAGAATATGATTTTCTCCTTGGTAGTTCCTTGATTAGTTATTGTTCTCTGCTGGATCAACTGGTTCTAATCCTGGATTTTCTGGATGTTGGATCCTGGCAAGGATGTATTCTGGTCTTTATGTTTCCTTTCTTAGCTTTTTTGTATTTATTATTATCTCTTTTGAAAACTGTGTAAATGTAGTTTATGAGTCTATTGGTGGCTGATTTGTCTGAATGGCAAGCTTCCAGGAATTCCCTAGCAATTTTGCATTTTGATTTGGTCTAGAATGCTCACAGTTTCCAATTGCAACTATGGTCGAGTCTTCCACAAATTGTGAAAATATAAGGTTTCTATTGTATCTTCTGACTGCTGGTTGGTGCTCCTGGATATACTCTGCTAGTTTTCTGCCTGTTTGTCCTACACCATTTCAATTACAGTTACTGTAATACTATATTTTCTTCCTGAGTTACTGGGGTTTTGATTGAATGATTGATTGATTATTTATTATTGCGATTTATATGCTGCCCTTCTCCCAAAGGACTCAGGGAGGCTTACAAGATAAAAAAAAATCAACAATAACAACTAAAATGTAAGTTAAAATCCAATTTAAAATTAATTAAAATTATTACAGTGTGAAACCCCCTCAACGGGTCAGTCCATTTGACGATAGAGCCACGTCTTCAGCTTGCAGCGAAAGGAGAGGAGGTCGGGGGCTGTCCTAAGCTCGGTGGGCAAATCATTCCAGAGGGTCGGCGCTCCCACAGAGAATGCTCTCCCCCTGGGGGTCGCCAGCCGACATTGTTTGGCTGATGGCACCCTGAGGAGGCCCGTTCTGTGACAGTGCATGGGACAATGGGAGGATGGCCGGAGATGGTCCTGCAAGTACTTTGGGCCTAAGCCATGTAGGGCTTTATAGGTAAGCACCAGTACCTTGAAATGAACCCAGAGAACCACAGCCAGTGCAGTTCCCGCAGGAGAGGTGTTACATAGAAGTAATGAGAGTCTCCGGTAACAACCCGTGCAACCACATTCTGGATTATCTGAAGTCTCCGGGTGTATCCCAAGGACAGCCCCATGGAGAGGGCATTGCAGTAATCCAACCAAGAAGTAACAAGGGTGTGAGTGACCGTGGCGAGGGCATCCCGGTCTAGGAAAGGGTGCAACTGGCGCACCAGGCGTACCTGTGCGAAAGCCCCCCTGGTCATGGCTGTCAAATGATCATCTAAGGACTGCCGAGAATCCAGGAGGACTCCCAGATTGCGGACCCTGTCGGAGGGAGTAAGAACCTCCCCCCTATCACTAATGATGGAACCTCTTGATCCCAAGATGCCGGCATCCACAGCCACTCGGTCTTGGATGGATTGAGTCTGAGTCTGAGTCTGAGTCTGTTTCTTCCCATCCAAGCCCGCACCACTTCCAGGCAGTGGGACATCATGGAAAGGGCATCTCCAGGGTGGTCTGGGGTGGAGATATAAAGCTGAGTATCATCAGCATATTGATGATACCTCACCCCAAAACTATGAATGATCTCACCCAGTGGCTTCATATAGATGTTAAAGAGCAAGGGGGAGAAAACCAATCCCTAAGGCACCCCACATGTGAGGGGCCTCTGAGAGGATCTCTGTCCCCCTGCCCATACAAACTGCAAGCGACCCGAGAGGTAGGAGGAGAACCACTGTAAAACAGTGCCTCCTATTCCCAACCCCCTGAGTCGCTGCAGCAGGATACCATGGTCGATGGTATCATTTACTTAAGATATGTTGGAGCCCTTTGGTTGCTTTGTACCCTATGGTGATGCCATATGATTATATAACTCTGTTGTTGTTTTCTGCAGTGTTTTCTATGGATGGCAGTTTTATTTTTTTCATAGCTTGTGTTGGTGATGCTACAGTGGTCAAGCACTTTTTGATAAAGTTGCACTGGTATCCATTTTGGTCAAAGATGATATACAGGTGGTCTGTTTCTTTTTTCTGGTGTTCCGGGTTGCTGCAGTGTGTTTGTACTTGTCTGAATAATATTCTCACACAGCTCCTTTTGCAGGATGCTGAGTTGTTACTTTGGTAATGAAACACTTGATTAACATGGATTGATTTTCATAATTCCAATAGAAGAGAATATTTGTAGCTCATTGATGAACCTTAGTGCTCCCTCAACTTGGTTGTTTACTTGCGGATGTTTCATTACCAAACTAGATAACATCATCAGTGCTAGAAGGGAGTGGGATTTATTCTTATTATATCTACTAGATTAGAGGCTAGACTTGTCAGTGTTGATGAGAGTGGTCTTAGTGGTTCTTTGATCAGACTGTTATTTACTATTAGTTTGTTTGTATTCTTAGCTCTTTGATTGGGCTATTGTTTACTTCCTGATGAGAAGTAGACATCCAACCTTTCTGGTAATTTCTTTTTGTCAGCTTTGGAAGCCATATTAGCACCAGAAGCTTCCACGCTGCCAACTCCATGAGCCTGGGATAGTAGGAGGGGGAATTTAGAAGAGTGAATATGATAGCATTCTTCCCTTTAGTCAAGGTCATGGTGTTTATGCATTTAGAGGGGGAGTGGTTGCAAGGATGGCTCAAGTTGAGACGGATGATGATTGGACCATGTGACAGATTGATGGGTGAAGGGGCTGGATTTGGGGTTTTGATTTACTGAGGGAAAACCTGGAACCCTCGATTTGGATTGTCCCAGCTGTGCCAGTATACCTACTCTAATAAAATGGGACTTTGAGAAATGCCTGCCTTGGAGTTTTTACTTGGAGCTGGGGACTTTCTGAAACATTGTTACATTGTACGTTGGCATCCCTGATAATACAATTGGATTAGGAGATATGTTGGGCTCATGTATTTTTGGGCATCCATAGAAGTGTGGAAGGGTACCTGCCTTCTTTACATGAAATATCAGCTTCACCCTGCCCAAAGGAATCTGAATCTCAGACAGTGGCCTGGAATTTAAGTTCTCAAGACTTCTAGTTTTGAAAAAAATATGCACTAGTTGAAGCAGTTATCTGCCAACAAGTCTCTGACTTAAGATTGTTATTCATATTGGTGAGGTTGACTGTAATTTGTAAACCTGTTTTCTTTTTGACAGTGAATAATATAACTAGTATTTCATTGACTTTACTGTTAGCTGATTCTCTGTAACTTAAGCATTAAGGCTAGCTCCTCATTTTACTGAAAAATCAATTTCTGCTCCAATACCAGATAGATCAATATTATTTGGAACCTTGCTTCCATACTGTATATTTATTTATTTATTTTATCACACTTTTATACCGCCCTTCTCCCAAGGGACTCAGGGCGGTGTACAGTCGATAATAAAAAACATCAATGCAAAAGTTAAAACAATTTAATACTAATTCAATAATTTGGCCAAATATTAAAAACCTCAGAACTAAAAAACCCCATTAAAATTCCTCATACCATCAGACCAGCTTGCTGAAATAATAGGGTCTTCAGGGCTCAGCGAAAGGCGTGAAGGTCAGGGATCCTACGTATATTCGGGGGCAATTCATTCCAAAGGGCAGGGGCCCCCACAGAGAAGGCTCTCTCCCTGGGGGTTGCCAGTCGACATAATTTGACCGACAGCACCCTGAGGAGGCCCTGTCTGTGGGAGCGTATCGGCCGATGGGAGGCTATCGGTGGCAGCAGGCGATCTTGTAAATAACCAGGTCCTAAGCCATGGAGCTCTTAGGAGTTCAAACATTCAGATGGTTAAACTATACCACCAGAGAGTTAGTGCGTTCTATATCTTCTTGCTGCCTTGTGATGTTGGTTTGATTTTTGCATCCCAGATCAGATTACACCAATTGAAATATCCTTGATTCAAAGCACTCTTTCCTAACCTGATAATATCCAGATGTGCTTTAAATACAACTCCCAGAACTCATGGTGGAAAGAATTCTAGGAGTTTTGGACCCAACATATGTTAGTGACTTCAGATTGGCACAGGGTGCCATAAAAAACAGATTTGAAATAATTTTGAACTTAGTTTATATATCAGCAGCATTACTTGAGAATGCAAGGTTTTTCTTTTTTTGTTTTCTTTTGTTTTTTAAATGGGGATATTTTAATAATGTTGATTCATTAGTATTATGAAATTTGGGTAGTTACATTTAATGTATCAGGATAAAATTTTCTTGCCCTTCATATGTAGACTTGATTTTTTTTGTATGTCAATCGTCAATATGTAGCTTCTATCTAATATATCTGTTTGTGATCTCTACTATTCCTCATTCTTTTCAGCAAGTTATTTTTCAGAATTTAATAAAATACTGGAAATTTTTTTTAAATTTTTTTTTTAAAAAATTAAAATATTTTGTCCAGTCTAAAAGTGCAGGGAAGGAATCAATTAATCAAATCTATGGTTTAATAGTATGGCGCCATCCTGTGGCAAGTTGTGGAAATGCAAATTACTTTGCAGTATTCCACATGCAACTTATTTGTATATAAACATATATGCTCTAAATACCAAATGACTAGGAACTCTTCACTTTCTTCCAATTGCCTAAGAAATGAATGTCTCCCTTTCTAATTGGATTGATTCCATGCTACATTACTAAGGGTGGAACACATTATTCTCAATCATCGTATGCAGAGAAAGGGTCAATATGAAACTCTAGCATGAAATTACTTTTTGATTTTCTTGTACATCAAAGTGCACATTGGTAATCTCATAAGACTACCAATACAAATATTTGAGATAAAACCTTAATATGTGTCAGCATAATTCTCAATGTACACTCAGATATTTTATGTGTGTGTGTGTGTGTGTGTGTGTTTTCTGAGGTTTTCGCGGGTGTTTGTATGTAGGTCTTTGGTTATTCGGGTTTTCTCCTGCATAAAATTGGAAGTGTCTCGGCGACATTTCGACAAAGTCTCAATTGTCATCTTCATGTGTTTTCGGCTTTGTTCTTCTAGGAGCAATGTGTGATTGCAGCTGTTTCTTCCTTTTAACTGCTAGTGGGCGTGTGAACTGGCTGTGTTCTGATTGGGTGGAGGTGTGTTCTGATTGGGCTTGGCTGTGCTCTGATTGGATGGGGGCTTGGCTGTGCTCTGATTGGATGGGGGTGTGTTCTGTTTGGGTGGGGGCTTGGTTGTGCTCGGGTTAGTCTGAGTTGCAGGGTGATTTGAGCTGGTGAGCTGCGTTGCTATTGTTTGGCTTCACATTTGTGGTTGTGCCACATCTTCATGGTGGGTGTCAGTCTGCTTCATGTATGGATTGAGGCGGTTTAAAGTGGCTAATGATGCAGCTGCGGTCTGGCTTCTGGTCCATGGTCATGCCTCATCATCGATGTGGGTCTGACCACATCCACGCAGAAAGCAAACTCAAACCCACATCGATGATGAGGCATGTGTTGTTGCATCTTAATTAGTTGATGGAGTTGATGTATGCAGATTAGTTGGCTGTTTTGTTACATCCTGTGTGGATGAGGTCTTAGCTCCGTGCCCATTAGTCTTTTGTGTTTTAATGACCTGGGTAATGGGCTGTGGAGTAGCATCCTGAGCTCTATACATCACAGAACTCAGGATGTCACAACACTAGAGCTCAGGATGCTACCACACAACCCATTACCCAGGTCATTAAAACACAAAAGACTAATGGGCACACAGCTAAGACCTCGCCCACACAGGATGTTGCAAAACAGCTGATTAATCTGCATACATCAACTCCATCAACTAATCAAGATGCAACAACACAGCCAACCAACCCGCCTACAGCAACAGAGCCAGCACTCCCCACCTCCCCACCAGTATTTATAGAGAGATGGCATCTCTGATTACACAGAAACAAAGCCGAAGACACCAGCCTGAAGATGACGAGTGGACCTTGTCGAAACATCACCAAGATACTCCCAATCTTACAGGGAAAAGACCCAAATACGCCAAGACTGTAACCACACATTTTGGGATTTTGACAAATGATTGGGATTATGGCAGATTTTTCTCCTAATATAAAGAGCAGTTTCAAAGGAGTGACTTCGTCACAAAAATAGCATGAAAACAAATAATTAAATTCCCTTTCCTCACTTGCCACTATCCTATTGATGGGCATCCCTCCTATCTAGATAGACTATCTGCATTTTTAAACGTGAAGATGAAATGCAAAAGAAATACTTGATTCAGATAGATTTGATTTTCTGAATTGTCAGATCAATAGGGGGCATTCAATTCGATTTGAGGAATAGATCAATGTGGTCTGTTTGGAAAATCAATTCAGTCTGGGAATTCAATCAAACTACATTTGGACTGAATCCAAATATAATCTGTGCACAGCCTTATTGATCCATAAAGCTTGCTATATAGGGAGAACACTGGATGAGAAGCTGAACTAGATTTGTGGTGTTTTACCAATGACAAGGAATTCAAAAATGTGCAAAGTTGCAGAATCTATCCAGTGATTTAAGTTACCATCAGACTAGCATAATTGATAGATGTCAACTTTCGTCTCTCAACGCCTGTAGTACTATAGTCATTTTAGGCCATTGTATTTACTGTGTATGCTCTTGATTTTTTTCAAATATAGGTGTTGAGTTGAGATACTAGGCTGGCAAGTCTCAGTCATATTGATGGCACAGTTGTGTGCGTTCACATTGCTGGACAAATCTTATGCATGAGTGTGCCTGCCATTAAAATAGCCCTATTGAAGCGTGTTCTCTTTAGATAATTTAGCAGGTTATTGTCTCGAAATAAAAGGCAGTGGCTTGAAGCCAAATTAAATAGATGATGTTCAAACAGAAACAAGACCAAGGTGGAATTGGATATAACTGAAGCAATGATCATAACATGCAGGCTAGTAAGAAGTTAAATGCTGTTAAGAGTCCATGATATTGCATTTAATACTTGGAATCTCCAGTTAAAGACTCCAGTTTGAAATGATGTCAGTAAAAATATTTTTTTAAAAAGTGGGAAAAATAATTTCCCATTCTGGTGGAAATTAAAGAAATTGTATCCTCACATATTTTTTCAGTGCACAATTAAAAAAGACTTATATAAAGAATATTGAAGTGATTGAATCAACATTATGTATTAAATAAAATGTCTTCCAACATTGCTATACTAATCAGTTGTATTTAAGAATCACGTGAGCATTAAATTGAATACTAATCTCAAAACAAATTAAAACATTTTCTAAATCAGGGGTTCCCAACCAGTGGTGAAATCCAAATTTTTTTAGTACTGGTTCTGTGGGCATTGTTTGGTGGGTGTGGTATGGCTTGGTGGGTGTGGCAGGGAAAGGATACTGCAAAATTTCCATTCATGCCCTACTCCTGGGGGAAGGATACTGAAAAATCCCCCTTCCCTCCCACTCCTGGGGGAAGGATATTGCAAAATCTCCATTTCCACCCCACTCCAGGGCCAGCCAGAGGTGGTATTTGCCGGTTCCCCAAACTACTCAACATTTCCGCTACTGGTTTTCTGAACTGCTCAAAATTTCGGCTACCGGTTCTCCAGAACCTGCTGGATTTCACCCCTGTTCCCAACCTTTTCTATACCTTGCACCCCTAGAATGTTTGTGATATATTCTCACACCCCTTATAAAAGTAAATAATTATATGCATATAATTATGCATATGCACTATAATTCTGAAACTCCTAAACCCAAGTTTTCACACTCCCTGGAATATCGTCTCTCACCCGCAGGGGGTGCAAGCACACAACAGCACCCACCCACCCCCGGTTGGGAACCCCTGTCTTAAACCTTTATTCAGAGTCAGTAAATGTCCCTTAGGAGGGTAAGTAAGAACTATCTACATACCTATCTACCTACCTATTAGAGATATAGGAATAATTATAAATTGGGCATGCATATAGATATGGATAGAGACACTTTGAAGCAAATATAAAGATATTAATTTTATGATGTATCTTTGTAATTTAGGTTCAGTTTTAAGAATCTTTTCTACAAAGCAAGTCCCATTGAATTCAGAGGTACTAATTTCTAACGAAATACTCTGGGATGGCCTCCTTAACTTCAGCAGCATATGATGCTTGCACATTTTAGTTGCTATGATAATATTCAAAGCAAGTCGTTAGACAAAGTTTAGCCAAAGCAGCAAACAAACAATACAGTCCACTGACGTCAGTGGAAATCCCAGTGGGGTATATCTAATCAACATTTGGAAGAAAGCTATTGGTGTTTAAAAGAAGAGAGACAATAAAAGCACAAATCTTCTCAGAGAAATTGTCAAATGGCTTTTGCTATCAGTTAGGACTGTGTCTTGTCACGAAGTGTGAAATTAATAAGTCGTGGCATTATTTTTCTGAATTTATAATACAGACTACAAGACCAAAGATTAAGTTTCCGCTGCCATTGCATCAATGAGCCAGCAATTTAATTAGATCAGTGAGCTTTGATTTCTGTCAGCCTGTATCTTGAAAAACCTCATTAAATTTATCTGTTAAAGATAGATTATGCACTTGAAAACCCAACTAGCACAGTGCTACCCTAAAAAGAGCAGGTGTCGCTATCAAGATACAGCAGGAAGGTGAGAGAAAATCACGGGAAAATGGTACTTCAATAGCAATTTCTCTGTGTGTACCTGATGGTGCTTCAAAAGTCTCACAAATTGTTCAGCATCTGCCGAACAAGATAAGGCAATGTGAAAGAACGGAAATTATGTCAGGGTCTGTGTCGAATATAACATGGAGCTTTCTTTATTTTCAAAAAGAATTGGTAGTAATTCTTTTATAAGTTACCCTCCAGCTGGAAGTGAAGTACTGAAGCTTGAATGAATCCAAAGGATTAAAAACAAATAATCAAGAACACATATTTTTTAGCTGGCGGTTAAGGAAAGACACATTGCTGCTTTTTACTTCTGCCTGCACAGTATAGAAAAACAACAACAAAAACAACAACAAAAATCTGGTTATAGTTTGTTCAGCCTAGATGTTTTCTACCCAAGCCACAGGCTCTCCAAACCCTCATGTGAGTCCCTACGGACCTATGATTGCTGCAAACATTACTGTATCCTGCAATGTGCAAGAATAATTTTCTACAATTTTGAGGTAGGAAACACAGGAAAACTCTAAAATTGCCATTATCAGTTAAAAGTGAAGAAATGTTAAGTATTTCTCCAAACCTAGCTCTGCACATAAGTGTGTTATGATCCCCTTCTATTTGTACCCCTCAGCTCTCTATACTAAGATATAATGATTATACCTTAGCATCCATTTCATTCCAACTTATTACAGGGAAGAAACCTTCCTAAATAGGACAGATTCTGTTACAAAATGGATACTGCAATATTTCATCAAGGGGAAAATTAGGATGTCTATAAATGTAGTATAAAGTGTGTATAATAGAATGATACAGCTCAGCACGGTCTGCCATGTGATCTCCATGGAACATAAAATGTACATTAAGATGAAAAGCTTAGACTGAGAAAATTGCATCTGTGGTACATTTGTTACGTCTGTGATTGCAATGGATAAATACATTCACACGTACAGAATTCTTAGGAAAGGAGAACTGCTGCTGGAGCTCTAGAGATGGAAAAGAAAAATATGGCTGGTAAACCAAGATGGATCTAGACAATTTGTGCTGATGAAGATCTGCTGGTTTTAGAATAATAGAGAGACCAATCTTCTTCTTTTAACAACCCCATAATCCCTTGCAGGGTGGAGTCTGGGCAACTGAATGGAGCTGAGTGTTTACTGGCCGGATTCCTATCCTGTCACCAATGAAGAGTTTTGTTCAGAAGATATAGCCTCATTGTGCCCAGAAAGAGAAATATCTACCTCTACTTAGGATCAAACTCACCTGATTGTGAGGTGAGAGCTCCACCTCTAGGCCACCACACTACTCCATAATATAGAGATCAATGAAGGCCAATAAAGATCCTCAAAGATGGTGAAGGACCAGACTTTGATGGATCATGCCTAACTGACCAGAGAGGAAGGAAAGGATTCAAAGAAAACTCAAAAAGATCAATGTTCTGCCAAGATTGCCAACTGTCCATTTATATAGGCTGCCAATAATAAAGCCCTTGATAAGTATTTAAGTATCTGCCACACTTGCACATTTTCTGTATATGCATACATAGATTTCATGAACCATAATGTTACTGGCGCTGTGGTATATTAAAACTAAAACAAATGACTGCAGTAGTTGAAACATTGCATATTACATTATTATACCTTTTTGTTAATTCTAACAATTGTGATCCCTTTTTATTATGTTATAATTTCCCAAAAGTTTTATTTTTTTTTAAAAAAACCTCTTTAAATTATTCTTCATTTGACCTTTAATGCAGAGTTTACAATATTTCCCAACACAACTGCACAAATCTGTCTTAAAACACTTCGTGTAGAATTGTGCCTAAAAAGTCCTATACCTAATAAAAATGAATACACCTCTTGAGCAGGGATGGCTTCTACTTACCTTTACTACGGGTTCACAATGGGGCCACGCGCTCTCTCTTCTGTGCAAGCGTTTTGATGATGTCAGGGTCAGTGGGCGGTGCCTCCCAGCAGTTTTATTACCGGTTCTATAGAACCAGTGCGAACTGAGGGCAACCCACCACTGTTCTTGAGCCTAAGAGCCAAACAAAATAGGCCGGCCACCAGGTTGATTCCATACAGATAATTTATATATTCAGGTTAGAACACAGAAGAGATTGGACATATGGCAATTCAAAGTTCTATTAATTAGAAATTCTGATTCTCTCTTTTTCAATCTCCCATTATAAGCCTGTACAATCTTTAGCACAGAAACTTTTCTCAAATGAAATGGCATCTCCTTTGTCTAACTCTAGATTATTTTGACATTTGCTGATCTAATTAAGCAAAGTGTTTTTCAACCACAGTCTTCGTCTCCTTGAACTACCTATTATTTGTTTTAACATCCATGCTATCATCGCCAGATGGTTGTTTTCCTGAATAGAAACTAAAGTATGTCTCATTGTTGTGATGAATCTGGCTTTCCTTTACATTCAAGCTGATTGCATTTACTTTGGGTAGAAACGGAGTGTTTCTTTAATTCTTTTTGGGCATGATTTTATTACCAAGGAGCTCTTTCCAATCTTGTCATTAAAAGCAAACTAGCTGATAATTTTCATTGTAGCTGGGGAGATTTAAAAAGAGCTTGTGTTTGTTTAGCTTCTGTTCCAAAACATCCTGAGTGAATGGCAGTCTGCTACTGCTTATAGACATTCTAAGCTCTGTTATTCACTCCTCATTTCAGCTGCCTACACTTACGCCTACTCACACATTAATTCTGTGATTCATCTCTCTGAGCCATAGTTTGCATTCACTTCTTCACTGTTATGGAAGTAGAGATGCTGACATTATGACCTTAAAAAGCAGAAAAGAAAAGTGAATTTGTAATCCCCGATTGTATCTTTTGAATTATTGGATTTGTTACCAAAAGTATTAGTACTTGGCAAACAAAACTTAGAAAAGCTTCATATCTTCTTTTTTGATATATAATAGTGTTGGAAGAAATACCCAGGTCCAGTTCCAAGGTGGGAGAAAGGCACTGGAAATAAAATGGAGGCTGGAGGCTGATTGGAATGAAAAGTTCCCTTTATTGATGAAGCAGAACCACCAGCCACATGTGATTCTGGGACAGCTGACAAAATGGAGTTTAGAGTGGGTGGGTTTTTTGTACCTTTTGGATTCCTATGGGGTCATGTAGGGGTCATGGCTGGCTCTATAGGCGAAAGGGGAAAGCAAATCCTAGGTGTTTGTCTGAGCTAATTTTGTCAACCTTTGGCTTGATTGTGTTGCTTATATGAAATTTCTTCCTGACTCAATCTTTCTGAATGGATTATCAAATCTGCATTTGTATAAATTGGCCTCCTCAGTTTCTGCTTGGAGCAGGGAAATTGGGGTTAGTTTTTGCCTCCCTTAAGGTTTTTCCCCATTTCTCCTTTAGGGGAAATATTCTATCCTGACTTTTTAATATCCCCCCAAATATGTCATTCTTCTGGGAGGGGGATTCCCACAATACAGACTTGTAAGTACACTTATAACTTAGCCTCATTCTCCAGCGCAAAGTTAAGGAGCTGCTTAGATGGAAATATTCTCTAAATTTGTATAATTGGGGTTTATATGTAAAAGAGAGAGAGAGGAAGACTTTTATTTCTTTTATACACTGCTCTCCCCCTCCCCCATCCCATTCTGCTGTGACAAATAGAAGTAATATATTTTACTAGATCAAAGTTCAGGGCCTTTCAAAGAGGTTATATTATGACACTGCATCACCAGGGTTACTGCAGAAAAAAATGGCTGCCTTCACCCTACTCCCACCCCCTCTTCAGTGTATGGTGTCCACATAATTTCTTTCATGCTGGAAAATCCACCATTGAATTTATTAGAGTGTCCATTTTTCCAGTGAAACTGGTTCAGTGCATTCATGGAAAGGATTAGAGATAAAACATCTTTAATTCTTTTTTTTTCTTTTCTCCTTTTTCTCCTGAATCCAGAGGCAATCCAGCAGTGCATCTAACTGCTGTTGCTTTTCTATTTCCTGGCTATACAAATTGTCACTTTAGAGGCCTCTGGGACACAAAAGTCCACAATGACTGCCTGGAAGAAGCTTCAATTTGCACATTATGACATAAGGACTATAGTGGAAATTGAGTCACTAGCATGTCTTAAATCCAGGTAAGGAAAATTGCAGTAGGTGAGCTTGCTTCTGCCAAAGCTGTCTTTTCTTTCCATATGATATTTTACTTCTAATTACGCTTCTGCACAGATTTCTAACCTTCAAGGCCAACTTTGTTCCAATTATATAAAAGCTCTTTCAGCAGAAGAATGTGTTTAGAAGAGGAGAAAAGAGAACAGTGATAATGAGACAGCCAATGCGGCAAGTTATAGGTCAGAGAAGGAAAGAATGGAATGAATTGGAATGGAACAGAATGGGATGGGACGGGACGGGACGGGACGGGACCGAACTGAACCGAACCGAACTGAACCGAACCGAACCGAACCGAACAGAAAAATAGCATAATACATTGAGGGTTGGCCAGCTAGAATACTGAACAAAAATTCTGTTACTAAGAAGAAAGAATGGGGGAATCAATTTAGACAGAAGCACATATCAAAAGAATATGTTTTAGTAGACCACAAGTTGAATGACAACCATTAGTGTGATTCAGTTGCTAAAAAGGCAATTGCTATTTCGAGATGTATTAACAGGAATATAATGTCCACATCACAGGAACTAGCTTTCTAACCTATTCTGCTGAGGGATGATCAATATTTCCTGCTTCTCCCAACATAATAACTTGCCACTCCCCATTTTGGGAAGGTAAAAATGGAGTATATTATCCTCAATCCATCTCTTGGCTTTTGGGAAAGCAAGAATTTTCCTGTTTTATATAATGATTTTTTTCTACACCATGGTTGAAATCAGGGTAACCTGGTCTGCCTGCTCAAATGCAATTGGCTGGTATGTTCCCTGTTGGCCAACCCCACCAATTCCTGCTCTCTGCCTTTGGTGACCATTTTATATTGGGTTGCTGGGATCTGTAACATAAAAGGCTAGATTTTTGCTTGCTTGGTAAGTGCAATCCTGATGATCCACCTGCAAGTATACATTTGGACACAAAGGAATGCCTGAACAATCTGGTTCTTATTATTTATGGAATGCTTCATATTATTAAATCTCACTTGGGACCAATAGATGGCAGAGCTCTGTAAATCAAAATAAGGATTGAAAAATCGTTAAGAACTTGAGAATCGAAACAAGAGAAGACTAGGCACTAATACTAACAACCTCAAAGATGTTCTGTAAAGTGAAATGAATGTGCATGCAGATTCAAGTTGTGCACTGAATTGATTCTCATTATTTAGAACAGAAGAATCTGATGGTATAATGCAGGGATTCTTGTTTACGTGGCTTTATTTTTCTCCTTGAGCAATGCATTGAAGGAATTAAATCTGGAGAGTGAAGAGACATTAATATTCCTGTAAAAATACAAAAGTACATCTGCCACCTACTTATTACTGGAGATTGGTAAGACAAAAATGCAGGCAGAACTAAAGTTCACATTTGCATTATGTTTTGATCTAATGTCATCAACAGTTACAGCTCTCTAAGATTCTTTAAGAAAACAATGTCTTTTTATACTGAGATAAGGATATATTTTTCTCTGTATATGACACAGACCAAATCTTCCCAAACTACTAATTTATAGAAAGGATAACTACAAGAATACCCAGTTAGCACAGTCAGTGGCTCTTGCAAATTTCACAAGTGTAATTCCAACTCTTTTGAAGGCATCAAGTTGGAGGAGGTTGATATAGATAATTTGAGGTTACAGTAGATAAGGAGGCACATTTTTAAGTAAATGGGTGCAGTGTTAGGATGCAAGTGCAGATTTATATAAAGCTTTCAATCAACCAGTGGAACAGCTTTGCCTTCAGAAGTTGTGGGAGCTTCATCACTTGAGACTTTCAAGAAGAGATTGGACTGCCATCTGTCAGAAATGGTGTAGAGTCTGCTTGAGTGGGCGGTTAGACTAGATGACCTACAAGGTCCCTTCCAACTCTGTTAATCTGTTAAAATACTGCTATTTTAGAAATTATTATGTATCCTCGTTATATTCTTTTATGGTATGTTTCAGGGCATTGCTTAATATTTTTATAATTATATTTCATTTACATTTAAATACTTTAAAATTTTACTTATTTTGTTGCTGAGTGATTTTAGAAGAATCAAAGTGATGACAAGAATCCAGCTTGAAATTAGTCATTGTTGTTATCAGAAAATATTCTAAGTCTTAATTGAGAATGATTATCTCAGAAGGCTGGAAGAGTCCTAGTTTCCTCAATTTAATCATTTCTTCTTTTTGTTTCCTAGCAGCCAAAATCCTGGAGGAGCTCAGGCTAAGAGTGCTGTGTCATTCACAATTCTAATGTCTGCTGATGTCTTTGCTTTGATATCTAATGTTTATCACCAATGGAGCTCTGAGCAGCTGTGATGGTTTGGTACCATCGGCAATGCAATTTGCTGATCATTGACAATGTGTAAAATTAAATACAACAATGTTTTATTTACTTTAAAGAACTAACCATACTAATTAGCAAACAATTACTTTTAAATTTATATACAAACACAATATACTACATTACTCTATTATTATGGAATATTAAATTATTCAATAACATTATGAGCCTTAAAAATGCTTATAATCCACAACAACTCGCCCTAACTTAGATGACAGCAAAAAATTGGCCATCTTGTAAGAAACAATTTTGGCATAGAGGATGCAAAACACAATACCTAGAATGGCCAGTTCTTTCCCAGGAATCATGGTCAACATTGGAGTAAAAAGGTCTCTGTATTGTATATCCCACAATTCCTCAGGTACATTAATAGCCACTTAGAAACTTGAGAAGACCTAATAGCCTTTGACTCGGCTTTCTTTCCGGGATATAGGCTGTTGTGTTTGTTCACCTCATCAATGGCAACTATTTTGTAAGACTACTGATAATATGCTCTTAAAATTCTACATATTGAGACTGTTGTCTTATAGACTTATAAGTGACTAAATTTTTCAACACATGAATTAAAATCCACAATCCAAAACCAAATAGAATTTGAGCAAGAACCTTGATCATAAAATATACACCACAAGAGGAATTCCTTTGGAAAAAAAAGAAGTCTCAGATAGGTTTCCTAAAATTAAGTACCAAATCATATGAAAAGTGGTACAAAATTCACATATACCTATCATTTGCCCTACTAGTTTTTTTTTTATTTGATTTGATTTATAAAGTTGTTCATCTATGTAAAAACATAAAACTATTTGTGTTCTTTCTTGGTTTTAGGTATAAAAACATGTTGAAACTGTTCTGACCTAGGCTTCCTGAGACAGTAAAAAGTACACGATTAGTCCCCAAAACCCTCTTTTTATTTCAACGGCTGTGAATTATGTTCATTCACCGCCCCTAAGGAGTCACAAAGAGTTGGTAAAGAGTCCGACAGAAGTCTGCCATAGTCCTTCAGAATAAAGCTGATAAGCACCCACCTTTATCTTCCTTGACATGCTGCCAAAGACCTAATTGGAAATTAGCTTTGCAAGGCCACACAGAGCACAGAGTCAAAATGGAGCTTCAGAATTTAAACCGACCAGAACAAACAAAGTTGCTTCTTGCAAAGGCTCATGTGCCTTTGCTCTTCCTTTATGTCTTATAGGAGGGGCCAATCATCTCCAAGCCCTACTTCCGAGACAAGCCTTTTGTCTTAACTGTTCTTGCCTTCTGACAGCTCTGTGCATGCGCACATTGGAAACAGGCTCCTTCTGTTCCTCTGCCTTGCTGATGTCTGACTCCGGAGGCTCCAGAGGCAGAACATAACTCCCAGATGGCCCTGCACTCCTCTCTGCCTCCGACTCAGAGCCCTCGTCCGAACCTTCTTCAGACTCCAGGACTGGCCCATGTTCCTTCCCAACATCCTCACTGTCCAACTCTGCTGCCAGCTCTGCAGGCCACCAGCAGACCACAACAGAAACAAGGGATTTATTATAATTGATAGAAAGGTCTTAACTTTACTGCAGCTCAAGGGGTGGGTTCTAAATTTTTTTGCTACCAATTCTGTGGGTGTGGCTTATTTTATGGGCATGGCTTGATGGTTATGTGACAATTCTTTAGGATTTAGCAGAGGTGCTGGTCTACCAGGCTTTTAACTGCTTGCGGGGCTGTACCGGTCTACCCATTTATTTTTGCAGGCACTGATCTACTCCTGTATTTTTGCAGGGATTCGTCTACCCATTTATTTTTTCAGGCACTGATCTACACATGTATTTTTGCAGCCACTGGTCCACCCATTTATTTTTGCAGGCACCGGACTACTCATTTGTTTTCTTTTACCACTGAACAGCTGTATGGTGGCCCTTTGAAGCCCCATGACAAGAGTTTAAACAGTTTTTTTTCCTTCTAGCCATCAGCTGGGACTCAGGAGGCAGCAATAGATTGGGGGTGGGACCAAATAAAAGGTAAGAATAACGCAGGGGGGGCGGGAGGGGGGCGGGGGGCAGAACAGTTTTGGTGACATCATATCATCACTGCTACCGGCTCGGGAGAACCCGGCCGAACCGGGAGGAACCCACCACTGCTGCAGCTAAACAATTTTCTAAATCAGGGGTGTCGTCAAACTCACGTTGTCACAGCAGCATCATGTGACGTATTGGGGCTTTCCCGCCCTTTGCTAAACTGGGTGTGGGTGTGGCCAGTGCGTGACACATCCGGCCTGCAGACCAGGAGTTTGACAGCCCTGCCCTAGATGAACATTTTAGAGCCACTTATTAAGTAATCATTGGTGCAGAATTTAAATTCTGTAATTGATTTTAGCAGTCGTTAGAAATCTTGCTAAACAATGGATGTAAATAAAAATGAAAAAGTTGGCAGAAAATATATATGTTTTGAAGAAGAATTTTCTGTTTCGTTAAAATGTTTTCTTCTCCAATCTCTCAAACTTAATGTTCTGGAATATTGCAACCACAAGTATTTGTAATGTAATTTGACACACTTAAGTATATTTGTTGAAGAAAAAGTTCAGTTAAAGGCATATTTGAACAAGACCATTTTCAATAAATGTAAAAAATGTGTTTTCTATTTCAAATAGTAATTTGAATAACCAGCAGCACATTTCCTATGTATTTGCACTGGACATTTTAAGGAATCAATTGTCACAATAGACTTGTTACATATTTGTTTGTATTTGAAATTATCAGACCCTGGGCATGATACATTTTTATGAGCAGGCTTCATTGCTGATTTCATAAGTATTACATGAAATTCTAAATTCTGGTCTTGCTAATATCAATGACATGCCAATTATTCTGAATGATTCCCATTGTTTCATTTCCCATATTATCTGGAGAATAGCTGCTTATTTATTTCTTTTTTAAAGCAGCTTCTTGGCAGAATTATTTGCATAAATGCATTAGGAAATATAATATATTGCATAATTTTGTATAGTAAGTTTATTTTCTGATGTCATTTTCCCTTGCACTGTTTTAGTTAGTATTGGTGGGAAAATCCATTTTTATTTACTTTAACTATTTCATAATTGCATTTACTACTTATGAAGTTAATTTTGCTCTCAGTGGTTTCGTCACTATACAGCAGAGGTGGTGCTCTTTTCTAGCCTTTGGGCCAATTCTAATTTAAGAAAAGTCAAAGGAAGGAAGGGAAATTCCAGCTGCAAAAATGGCCAAGTTATGATAAAACCATTACTTTTGAAAAAGCAAACAAACAGCCCCAAAGTCATCAAATTCAAACAGAACCCCAAAGTTATCTGAATCATTTGCGTAGTCCAGCAAAGTCCAACTGGCACACCTGATTGTATAATCTCAGCAGTTGATAGAAAATGAGAAGAAGGACAATTTTGTCATTATCATCACTCTATATTTGATGAAGTTTTCTGAGCTGTTCTTGGATTTCAACCAAATAAAATACAGCCTTGGATTTCAACCAAATACAATACAGGTCTGACAACAGCATAGTATGATTAAGTGAGATCTCAGAGACATGAGCATAGTTTGGGTGCCAATGCCATTGCTTTATTGATAATACTGTGTCATCAAGTTAGTATCAACTCTTAATGATCTTATAGATAGGTCTGTATGAAATTTTTAGATAGGTCTCTATAAAAATCTAGTTTAATGAAAAGAAGGACTGGAGGAGACATGATAGCAGTGTTCCGATATCTCAGGGGTTACCACAAAGAAGAGGAAGTCAAGTTATTCTCCAAAGAACCTGAGGCCAGGACAAGAAGCAATGGATGGAAACTAATCAAGGAGAGGAGCAACTTAGAACTAAGGAGAAATTTCCTGACAGAACAATTAATCAGTGGAACAACTTGCCTGCAGAAGTTGTGAATGCTCCAACACTGGAAGTTTTTAAGAAGATGTTGGATAACCATTTGTATGAAGTGGTGTAGGGTTTCCTGCCTAAGCAGGGGGTTGGACTAGAAGACCTCCAAACTCCCTTCCAACTCTGTTCTGTTCTGTTCTATTCTATTCTGTTCTATTCTATTCTATTCTATTCTATTCTATTCTATTCTATTCTATTCTATTCTATTCTATTCTATATCAGAATAGATAGAATGGGTGTGTGTGTCTGTACACATACAGACATACTCCTAAGATAAGTTGCTTTTAGATCCTTTAGAATCAATGAACACTGGGATTTCAAACATTCAAAATTTATATTTTTTTGAATCAAAGTACACCTTGATTCTTAATCATACCTCCAGATGGCAGCAGAATTTAAGCAACCTAACTGCATATCTACTTACATTACACAGACAATGTTTGAATAGCAAAGATGAGCTTCATAATTTACCTATAATATATCACCAACCCCTAATATTACCCTAAAATCTAAGGCCTGAGATAGCCAGTCCACTCTGTCTCATGATAGGATTGATTCTGCATATCAATTTTAAAATAATTTTCCCCCAATACCCACTCAAGTATTTAGCATACAAATGTTCTATAGAAAAAAATCTGGAGTTACTTCAGGAAAAATTGCATTCCAGAGATCTATTCATAGTTATCATCTTACACTTCTTCTTTCCTTTGGATGGGATCAAGGCAAGGTTGAAGTGTGTGGACATAAAAGATTATTTAAAATGAATCAAATTACAGTTGATAATGGTAAACTTGTTATATAGAGCAATCAGATAAGAGAAAACTGTAGTTATTATTGTCTTGCTAGTACATTTACCTTAATGTGAGTTAATGTGGATTCTTGGAGCTGAACAAAAAGAAGATTGAGACAACAAATACATTGAATGTTTTCTTGAGAGCAGGTTATTAAGATTCATATACCACTTCTGCCTGGCCCCAGAGTGGGACGGGAATGGAGATTTTGCAGTATCCTTCCCCTGGAGTGGGGTGGGAATGGAGATTTTGCAGTATCCTTCCCCTGCCACGCCCACTAAACCACGCTCACCAAGCCACGCCCACAGAACCGGTAGTAAAAAATTTGGATTTCACCACTGATAAGTAATATAGAATAGAATAGTAATGCAGCATTAGTAGCAATAATGAAGGACAAACTCCCCCCCTTAGAAAAACACCCTCACATAACAGAGCAGACCAAGATACTAACATCAATTATATGTTCAGACAAATAACCTGGCACCAGAAAAAGTGCTGTGTAGGAGCCAAGCATGTTTGATTTTTTTTTTTAATGAAAAGAACAACAACAATCCCCGTCTTTTGATTGCTATTCAAGTAGTGGGCTATTGTGAAGTACTCTAGTACTAGTTATTTCACATTATATGCTATAAGAAAGAGAAGCAATATTTAAAAATTATTTGCAATAGCCTTCACTGCAAATTGAACATTTGAACTGACATCAAATTGGGTTTCAGGAAAGAGGAATATAAAACAATAATAATAAAAAAAAGAACACCATGTCCTGTAAGGTAAATAGCATTTTAATAACAGTCATGTCTTACATTGCAAAAGATCTCTGACTTAAATCAGCAGATTATGAAAAATAAGAATAGGTTAAGAAAATATTATCTTTTATACCATAATGCACTAGTTGTCCACCTTCTACTTACATATCAGATGAAGAAATTCTGTATCCAAAAACAAGAGTTGTGTGTGTGTATGTGCTCTTTAAATTCCAAATGTATTCAACTAAAGTAGGAGATGCATTTAATCGGGTAAAATGTATTTGATTTCAAAAGTATTTTAATATGATTAGAGAATTATCTACACCTTGATATTTTCAGTTTAGAAATAGTTGTTGCAATATCTATAATACTAGAGAAAAAGAAAATTGAAAAAGAAAAGCTAAATCTCATATTGTATCTTCCCAAAATTGCATTGGAACCAAATGCTTTGATGCAAAATCATATTATCCAGGATAAGCTATGAAATAGATGATTCCACCTAAGTCATTGTGAATGATTCCTGAAAAAGATGGAGAGGATTGATTCATCTATAGCAGCAGATCTTATATTTGAAACATATGATACATTTGTTGTCTTTTTGTTATTTACTAGAGAACCAGTATTTACTAAAGAAAGAGAACCAGTTTGGTTTAGTGTTTAAGGAACCAGGGTAGAAAGCAGGGTAGAAACTGTGAGTTCTAGTCCCACTTAGCTATGAAACTTACCCAGCTGGGTCACCTTGGGCCAGTTATTGTCTCTTGGCCCAACTCCCCTCACAGGGTCATTGTTGTGGGGAAAATAGGAGGAGGAAGGTATGTTGTATATATTCACCACCTTGAATTATTTTTAAAAATAATGAAGGCGGGATATACAAATAGTGAACTCTTGTGGCGCAGTGGTTAGAATGCAGTATTGCAGGCAGTATTCTGTCCACAGCCTGGAGTTTGATCCTGACAGGCTCAAGGTTGTTTCAGCCTTCCATCCTTCCAAGATCAGTAAAATGAGGACTCCGATTGTTGAAATGATTGTTGAAGGCAACAGGCTGACTCTGTAAATCTCCCAGAGAGTGCTGTAAAGCACTATGAGACAGTGTATAACTTGACGTGTTATTGCTATTGCTACACAGATAAATAAATCCAAGTTTATTACTGAATGGTAGATGTTTCCGTTTGAGTTAGGTATTTATAATCATCTTCACCAGAAGCCTTCTCTAGCTACTGCTTGACAAAGCCACAACTTCTTTTATTGTTCAAAGCCAAAACCTTTTTTTCTCATATATTTCTATACTGCTTTTAGGCAATCACAACTCAAAGCATTTTACTGAAAAAATAAAACTGGTTGAAATACAGTTATAAAATACATGTAAATGAAAACAATGTAAAACACATTTCACAAATAGCAAATGGGAGAAGAAGAAAAATGAAGAACTATTCATCCATATATTATTATATGTTGAAGCAATTGGGTTTCAAAATCTCAATTTCTAAAAAGACATGCATAGGATTCCATACCAAGTGCAACTGATTTACTCTTAAAACTCTGCACTTCAGTTTGATTGAATGATGGACTGATTAAGTTCCTGAAGAATATGCAGTGATACGTACTCCTAAATTGCAGCAAGTAGCAACTAAATATAGACTTGTACCTTGAACAGCATTTCTCCTTTGCTTATCATTTGATATGATTTAATGCTTCTAAGAGCTGAAAAATGAGAAAAGGGTTTTGATTGTGTTAGCTCAAAAAAAAAAAAAAAAGATATTGCCTAAGAGTGAAGAAGGACATTTTAGTTCTGACCAGCATTCTGGCTCTTATTTTTTTTTCTCTGTTTGTGTGAATGTTTATCAGTTTATTTAGTTTGCATTGGAAGCAGTTTTGCTATCTACTAAACTTTGTTCTACAGCTCAAATGCTGCAGAAAAGTGCAAGGAATTGGCAAAACTGTAGAAATTTTCTTCATGTTGGAAATAACTATAGCAGCTATTTTTTCCTATTCAGTTTCTAAAAATATAAGCAAGAAAAAGAAAAATATATCTACCCAGACAATTTGAGTTTTTAAATTAGCTTAGGAGTTTACAAAACTGAAATATTCGAAATCTAACAGAAATTTATTTTTTCAAATGAGAGCTTACATTGTACTCATTGCATTCATTCACTCTTTTTATTTATGCCCTCTTGCCACTTTAACCAAGTTTCTGATTTGGGTTGGGTACAGAGGTGGTATTCAGCAGGTTCTGACCTGTTCTGGAGAACCGGTAGTGGAAATTTTGAGTAGTTTGGAGAACCGGTAAATACCACCTCTGTCTGGCCCTGCCCCCATCTATTCTCTGCCTCCCGAATCCCAGCTGATCGGGAGGAAATGGGGATTTTGCAGTGACCTTCCTCTGGAATGGGGAAGGAATGGAGATTTCACAGTATTCTTCCCCTGCCAGGCCCACCAAGCCATGCTACAGAACCGGTAATAAAATTTTTTGAATCCCACCACTGGTTGGGTGCCAGATTTGATCATTTCAGTGTAGTATGAATCTGCCATAATGGCCTAGAACAGATATTTAACATGATAATAAAAATATTTATTATTTATTTATTTATTTATTTTTATTGTCAGATTTGTATGCCGCCCTTCTCCCGTAGGATTCGGGGTGGCTCACAACAATAAAAACAACCCGACAATGGATATTATTTAACTAATATTAAAACCAAATATAAAATACCCAAATACCCAAAATTAAAATCCGCAACAGATCAGGAAAGCTGCTGAAAGAGCCATGTATTTAGGTCAGCATGGAAGGTGCAGAGGTTGGGGGCTGTCCAGAGCTTGGTGGGCAGCCCATTCCAGAGGGTCGGTGCGACCACAGAGAATGCCCTCATCCTGGGGACCATCAGCCAACACTGTCTGGCTGAGGGGACCTGGAGGAGGGCCACTCTATGTGAATGCACTGGGCGGTGGGAGGCTGATAGGAGGTGTTCCTGCAAATACCCCATGCCCGTGCCATGAAGGGCTTTATAGGTGAGTACCAGCACCTTGAAGCAGATCCAGAGGACCACTGGCAACCAGTGCAGCTCGCACAGAAGTGATGTCACATGGGAGTAGCAGGATGCACCCATAACTACTCGCGCGGTCACATTCTGGACCAGTTGGAGCCTCCAAGAGCAGCCCCATGTAGAGGGCATTGCAGTAATCCAACCGAGAGATGATGAGAGCATGAGTGACCGTATGGAGGGCATCCCTGTCTAGGGATGTAAGGGTAGTAACAAATAATAAAAAACTTGTTATGTTCTTTGTCCAAACCATTTATGTAAAATTCCAGGATATTTTAAGTTCTAGAACATTCTGCTCTATTTTCCTGAAGGACAAAAGAAAAATAAAGATGGGTGGTTACTACCTGTTTACAACATTACTACATTACTTAAGCCAAGAAAAAAAAAGAAATTTCCAGTTCCCATTTTTATAATTTAATCTTCCTCGTTTTTGTTTTGTTTTTGTTTGGTAAGAAGTAATCATGCATGTTTCCTTAAGAATGATATTGTGACATAAACTCAATCTCATGCAATGTCAAGACAGTTCAAGAACATTCTTTCATTAAAAAAACCTGATTAGATATTGCATTTATTTTCTTTAGTATTAGAATGAACATATCTTGGTTTTATTAAAATAAAGGGACCAATGCCTTTAAACATTTATAAGCAAGGCTACTCATTTCCCATTTCCTCTGTCCCAGTTATTCAGCCAGCAAACCAAATCAAGTTAGAGGCAGGCTATTGAGATTAGTCTAAAACACAGTTTCACTTTATGTCTTTTGAAATTATTTAGTAAACTGTTTTATATTAGTAAAAGACACTATTCAAGGGATCCAATATTCCAGGCCTAATCCAAGAATTTCATTGTTTAACATTTTAGATTTTTATAAGCTAAAAAAAAAGACAATAGGGAGACATGTCCTAGTTATAGGGATCTGTGGATTGGCATGATGATGCTGAAAGCATGAACTGTGTCTTGTCATGTCAACACAAGCTCGGCCCTTTCCTGCTTCCATGTCATATTTGCATGCAAGACTATAAGAACAGAGTTTTGCATTATATTGTGTGATTTAGCATCCCTCAGTCTTCTGTGGCTAGGTTAAAATAATCATTATTAAGGTAAATCTCATTTAAATGGGGATAAGCAATTGGTTTGGAGTCAGACTATTTTCTTTTCAGTCTTAGAGGACTGCAGAGAGCTTATTGGTAGCATAGGGAAGTTATTGAGAAGTTGTGACAGAATCTTTTGACATTTAAAATGTGGGCTTTGGGAAAGTTGTGGAGGAGATTGAAAGGAAATGGGTTGCTTAACTATGTGGGTATCAGTATCTACAGCTAACATAAGGGTACCAAAATCAACTGCACTTTTGTCCTTTCCACTGAAATAAAATGGCAGCTTTGGGCATAGAAAAGGACGGAGTAGGCTATGAGTCATTCTTCTGCACAATTAAAACATCTTTGTATGGATCCCACATGTTTGTTATTTTCAGTTGTTTTGATCTTCCTAAGTAGACTGTCTTGGTAAGTTCTATGGTACTATAGGTCAGGCTTTGCATAACAAAGATTTATGATTCAGTCCTGATCTTTCTAAATTAGGGCTCAGGAAGATTCATTTTTGATCTCCTGAGAAATTCCTGTATAAATTCCTGTTATGTCCTTATAAGGACATCCGCCTGGGATTGGCTGAAGATCCTTTCGGCGGGAGTTTTGAATCCCTGTCAGTGGGCGGTGCGTCTGCCGGAGTGTATATAAGGAGAGCTCCGGCAGCGCACAAGCCGTTCAGTTCTTGTTATTAAAACTTGTTACTTGAACCCTGCTGGTCACTTCTTCTTTCCTGCGCCGATCTAACACTGGCGACGAAGGTCTAGAGAAGAACCTCCGCGTGGCACGATCGCCATAACGAGCTGAAGTCACTCGACGCGGTCTGAGAAATGGCAACGCCGCAAGCGCCGTTCGCCTCACTGGCTCCCTTCAACCCCAGCCGGGAGAAGTGGAGTTCGTATATGATACGTTTCCGCCAATTCCTCCGGGGAAACGGCTACAACAACCTAGACGACGAGAGGAAGAGGGCTCTCTTCCTCGCTCACTGCGGCTCCGACGTTCTGGAACTCGCCGTCAACCTCGTCGCACCCAGGGACATTGAAGTTATGTCCTGGGTGGATCTGCAGACTGCCCTGCAAGACCACTATGCACCAACGGGCACCCCCATATCGAACCGCTTTACCTTCCGCCAACGTAATCAGAAGGAAGGCGAATCGCTTAAAGACTTTGTGGCGGCATTGCGTCAAATCGCTGCAAACTGCGAATTTGAGAACGTTGACAATGCCTTACGCGACGGGATCGTCTTCGGGATGAGAGATGCCAACCTCCAAAAGAAGTTCCTGAGCAGAAAAAGACTGTCCCTGAAGGACGTTCTTGAGGAGGCTACGGCTGCTGAAACATCCGAGACCGCCGCTGCTGCCATGCTCCAGTCCCGAGGGATCCATAAGATCCGCAAACCGTCATCTGAATCGTCCGAGGACTCTGCCACACCAACCGATTCAGAGGGAGAGTCGACCGTTTTGAAAGTTTCCCGCCCACCTAGGCGGGAAATTCAAAAAGATGGCCGCCGCGCCGCTCAGTGCGGCAGTTGCAAGGGACACCATCCCCGCCAATCCTGTCGTTGGCGGGATGCCACCTGCAGACGCTGTCTTAAGAGGGGGCACATCGCGGAGGCATGCAGAGCCTCTGATCCGGTTCCTGAATCGATCAAGCCCCAGAATCCAGAAAGTCGTCGCGACTCCCAGAGGTCATCCAAACGGTCCTCCATCCAGCAAAATCGCGACGACCGCAACAGTTATCATGGCGGCGCTGTGAACCAGACAATGATCGCCCTCACCAGCACCAACAGTGCCACAAAATTCCACGTGACACTGTTGGCAGAAGGCTTGCCGTGCACGATGGAAGTCGACTCAGGCTCCGTCTATTCGATCATCGACTGGCACCAGGTCAAGAAACTGAAACCGAATCTCTCCAAGCGCCAACTTGAACCTCTACACTCCAAGCTGGTGGATTTCGGCGGCAACCCCATCGGCGTCATCGGGAGAACCAACCTCCGGATCGCCTTCAAGCAGTTCCAGGGCCAGCTTCCCATAACCGTCGTGGAGCATAGCCGCCCGACCCTGCTGGGCGTGGAGTGGTTCCAGCCGCTGGGGCTTTCTATTGGAGGCATCCACCAGATTAGCTCAGGCGAACTCGACTCACTCATCGGAGAGTTCCAAGAAGTCTTCGATGGTAAGTTAGGGACCTTTTCAGGGAAACCCATCTCCTTTAATCTGGACAAGGGGGTAACCCCAATTCGGCTCAAGCCCCGCCGGGTTCCATTTGCCTTGCGGGCTAAAGTAGACGCTCAGCTAGATAAGCTGATTGCCCAAGGTATCCTGGAACCCATCGATCATGCTTCATGGGAAACTCCCATTGTGACTCCCATGAAGCAGGATGGATCTGTGCGCATCTGCGCCGACTACAAAGTGACCATCAATAAGGCATTGCCGCAGAGCGCATACCCCGTGCCAGTAGTGCAACATTTGCTGCACTCACTCGGCAAGGGCAAAATTTTTGCAAAACTGGACCTGGCCCAGGCTTACCAGCAACTGCCAGTAGATCAGGAAACGGCGGAGGCACAGACTATTGTCACCCATAGAGGCGCGTTTAAGTGCAACCGTCTCCAGTTTGGAGTCAGTGCAGCCCCAGGCATTTTCCAATCCATGATGGAACGCCTTCTCCAAGGCGTTCCAGGGGTGGTGCCTTATTTCGATGATGTACTGATCTCTGGGGACTCAAAGGCTCAACTCCTGGACCGGCTGAGGCTAGTTCTCCAGCGCTTCAGGGAGAAGGGCTTGAGAGTCCGGAGGGACAAGTGCATCATTGGGGTACAGGAAGTCGAGTTCCTGGGCTATCTGATAGATAGTTCTGGCATCCACCCCACCAAATCAAAAGTTAAAGCTATCCATGAAGCTCCCAGCCCCAAAAACAAAGCGGAGCTTCAGGCTTTCCTTGGATTGCTTAACTTCTACGCTATCTTCCTCCAGCAGAAAGCCACTGTTGCTGAGCCGCTCCATCGCCTGCTGGCGAAGGCGGTTTCCTGGAGGTGGGGACGTGAGGAAGAGTCTGCATTCAGAGCCGTTAAGCAACTTCTGACCTCTGACAGTGTGCTCATTCAATACAATGAGACACTGCCCCTCAGACTGACCTGTGACGCTTCCCCGTACGGAGTTGGCGCTGTGCTCAGCCACGAACTGCCTACCGGTCGTGAAGCCCCCATCGCATTTTTCTCAAAGACTATGTCTAGTGCTGAGCGCAACTACAGCCAACTGGACAAAGAGGCGTTGGCTATTGTTGCAGGGGTGAAGCGCTTCCACGAATACCTGTATGGACGGCAATTCACCATTGTCACCGATCACAAGCTTCTCCTCGGCCTACTAGCAGGGGACAAGCAGACCCCAGCATTCATGTCCCCCCGGATGACGCGCTGGTCCATATTCCTCGCCGGCTACTCCTACAGCCTCGTCCACCAGCCTGGTAAAGCCATCGCAAACGCCGACGCGTTGAGCAGGTGCCCATCCGCCGAATCCGTGGAAGACCCGGCCCCCACGCTCGAGCTGCTGCATATTGACAACGACAGCAACTGTCCCGTGACATCTGCCGACGTAGCGACGCACACGCGAGCTGACCCCATCCTCCGGCAAGTCCACTCCTGGGTCCTGAGAGGCTGGCCGACTCGAATTGACAGCGACGACTTCAGCCCGTTCAGCCGCAAGCAAGGGGAGCTGTCCACCATGCGCGGCTGTTTACTATGGGGAGATAGGGTGCTGATTCCCAGCACTCTTCAACGAAGGACTCTTACTGCGCTGCACAAAGGACACCCGGGCATTGTCCGGATGAAAGCCCTGGCACGGAGCTACGTCTGGTGGCCGACACTGGACAAAGACATTGAACATTGGGTCGCCAGGTGTAGCCCGTGCCAAGAAGTCAGAGCCGCCCCGCCTCAATCTGACCCGATGCCCTGGGAGACTCCGAGCTCCCCCTGGTCGCGCATTCACATAGACTTTGCTGGCCCCATTCATGGGCACCACCTCCTCATCGTGGTTGATGCCTACTCCAAGTGGTTGGAAGTCGTCCCCATGGCATCCACCACAACGGAAGCCACCATCCGTGCCCTCCGGCGCCTTTTCGCGACCCATGGACTCCCTGACGTTTTGGTCTCAGACAACGGGCCCCAACTTACGTCCGTGCCCATGGAAGCTTTCCTGGCTGGCTTGGGCATTCGCCATGCCCTCTCTGCCCCTTACAGACCGGCCGGAAATGGGCAGGCTGAACGGATGGTGCGGCTCACGAAGGAGTCGCTCGCCAAAATGGGCCCGGGTGACTGGCAGGAGCGCATTGACACTTTTTTGCTTACCCAGCATATCACGCCTCACTCTGCCACCCGAAAATGCCCCGCCGAACTTTTAATGGGCAGGAGACTCCGGTCACCCCTGGACAGACTGCACCCGCAATACTCCTCTGAGGTGCCCGCATCCGCCAGTCGCCAACTTCGCCAGTTTTCCGTCGGTGATGCCGTTTTCGCTCTGAATTTCCACGGCTCGCCGAAATGGCTTAAAGCTACAGTACACAGCACAACCGGTCCCAAATCCTACCGCGTTGAGCTGGACGATGGACAGATCGTGAGACGTCATCTCGACCAGCTCCGCAAAAGGTGGAGGGAAGTGAGCGAAAACCACCCCGACGAGGTAGGCCTAAACCACCCCGGCGCAGTAGGCCTAAACCACCCCGACGAGGTAGGCCTAAACCACCCCGGCGCAGTAGGCCTAAACCACCCCGGCGCAGTAGGCCTAAACCACCCCGACGAGGTAGGCCTAAACCACCCCGGTACAGTAGGCCTAAACCACCCCGACGAGGTAGGCCTAAACCACCCCGCCGAAGTAAGCCTAAACCACCCAGACGAGGGAGACCGGCGACCCGAGGGACGAACAAACACCCCGGCACCTAGCCTAATACCAGATCCGGCAAGGCAAGTAGACCGGGGACAACCCAGCAGGGGAAGCCAATGTCAACCCTGCGAAGTGGGCAACCGGCAGCCCAGAGTTGGGGACCTCCAGCCAACATTCCAGGAGACCCTACAACAACCCGCCAACCGCGCAGAAAACCAACCCTGCAAGGAAGGCCTCCACCACCCCGGCAGGGTAGGCCAGCACCAACCCGACCAGGTCGAGCAGCCCAGCGGCCAGAGGGAACATTCGACACCACCGCCAGACCAACCGCGCAGAGAGGGCCTACACCACCCCTGCAAGGTAGGCCTGCACCACCCCGACAGAGCCGACCAGTCACCATTTCCGTCCGCCTGCCGCCCCGGGAGTAAGCCGGACTCGTCCAGAGACCCCGGGGGCTTAACCCAACCACCACCGCCGGACTCGCACCCTGACCCAGACCGGCGCGACCCCAGCCCAGAGGGGACCCGAGGGAGACCCAGGGACCTACCGTGGCTCAGGAGTTCCGGACCGGCCAAGAGCAGGGATCCACACCGGCGGCTCCACGATCCGTGCAGGAACGAGGCAGACCAGCATCGCCCGCAGGCGGAGGCCCGTGACCCGGCCGGAGGTTCGGACACAGTGCCCGCGTCCTCGACGGCCAGATCCAGCCCGGCACCGGGGAAGAAGCCCCGAGCAGAGCAGACACCCTCCGTCCGGGAGAGTGTCCATCTTGACTCTGAACTGCGCAGGTCTACGCGGGCACGTAGACGTCCTGTTTATCTTAGTGACTATTTCCCTGATCGACTGACTAAGAACTAGGGGGGAGGAGTGTTATGTCCTTATAAGGACATCCGCCTGGGATTGGCTGAAGATCCTTTCGGCGGGAGTTTTGAATCCCTGTCAGTGGGCGGTGCGTCTGCCGGAGTGTATATAAGGAGAGCTCCGGCAGCGCACAAGCCGTTCAGTTCTTGTTATTAAAACTTGTTACTTGAACCCTGCTGGTCACTTCTTCTTTCCTGCGCCGATCTAACAATTCCTATGTTATATAATTCCTATATTGCCTGGAATTTCATGATATCAAATTGGTTATCCAAAGACCTGAATGCCCAGATTGATGGACACATATATAGCATAGAACACGTCGATTGGCAACACAGTTTGGCTCTATAAATGAATGATAATGTTGAATGCTTCACCTAATCCTGTGGTATAAACAGTCAATGTATTGAGAATATCTATTTTGCACATAAGAACATTCACAAAGTAACACGGTGCTCTCTGATAGTTCCACAAGCAACAAAATTGACTATATATGTAATTTGTAAGAGGTGGAGCTCATGTTGCTTGATGTAGTCCCCTACTGGAGGGGCAGATGTGAAATCAGACCATTGCCTAGTCATGGTGTCACTCCAACTCAGGTCAAAGTGCAACAATGCCAAACAGTACGCCATTTTGCGGTTGAGAAATTGAAGGATGCTGCAGTTGTTGCATAGTTCCAATTTACATTGACCAACAAATTTCAACAGCTATTGCAAGACAGCTTAGACATTGAAAACCAGTAGACACATTTTAAACAGGCCATTGTCAACAATGCCAACATAACAGTAGAGTGACGACAAGATTCATGAAAAGAATGATGGATTCAAGATGGTACCTGGAAACTCAATGAGAATGCCGGATTGTGCAACATGAAATCGGTCTGGCAAAGACATTGAAAGAATATCAGCTGAGGGCAAATACAGAGGTATGGAATGTCAGGTTAAGGAGAGTAGCTGGGTCAACAAGCGCATGTGGCTGAAACACAAAGGCATCAAGGCAAAGAAGCAGCAGACTGGAGTGATATGAAGGTACTATACTATACTTTTTGCAGTCTAACACAAGTGGCAGTCTTGACGTTCCTATTAAAAATAAGAATGGGAAGCTTTTGCTCACAAAGGAAAACCAAGAGGTGAGATGGGTAGAACACTTCAAAGAAACTGGAAGTCAGATGTCAGATGAAACAAGTTCTAATTCAGAATAAAGTAGCTGTCTATATATCATTTCATCATATAATAAAAATCATATATTACTTCTTGCCATTTGAATGACATTTCAAACAATTCTCATATGCTTCCCTAAAACCATTTAACATATTTCATTATATGGAACAATTATGGTAACAGTTAATGATAACTTTGATGTTTGTTGATGAGGATGAAACATTTGCTGAATTGCCAGTTTCATGAAAGTATCATGCGGAGGCAGTTTTAAGAGATACCCATATAATAGGCATTAGGTTAGTTTTTATTTCGTTGAAAATAAACTGTTCTAACTTGATTATTAATTTAATGACTTGCTGAATGGAATTTGGCCAAGACTGGGAATTTCCTTTTCTACAGCTTGTGGAAGGGCACCAACTGCAGCAGAGTATTGTGGCCAGAGAATGTGAGACATGATGGGCTGGCCAAGCAATACAAAAGCACTTAAAAGAAAATATAAAATAGATGATGATGATGATGATGATGATGATGATGATGATGATGATGATGATTGATCCTGTGATTCAAATCTGGGACGCAAACATTGGAGGCATCTTTTCATGAAAAGTGGAAGGGAAGGCACAGAAGAAGGATTAGTGACTAGATAGGTTTTCTCCCTTTCCCTTTCTCCATCCTAACATGTCCTTAATCATTGAAAATATTTGAGCGGTAGGGACATTCAATATGTTGCAGTGTATCTCTTCTTTCCACCTTGATGAACCTTTCCTTTTCAGGGGATCAGGAGTTATTAACTTTGCTCTCCTTCAAGTTAAAAATCAGAAAGGGCAATTCACACATTCTTTTTCTCAGTACTGATTTTGCATATGACACACAAAATGCTGTCTCCTCTGGAGGCCACTGGACCTATTCCAAATTCAATCAGGGTATTCATTGATGTGAAGCAGTGTGTGTATGTGGGAAGGGAGGCAGCTTGCTTACTTATTTCTCTCTCTCTCTCCTCCCTCCCTCTCTCCCTCTCTTCTACATCTATCTATCTATCTATCTATCTATCTATCTATCTATCTATCTATCTATCTATCTATATCAATTTTAAGCTTGATGGCTTTGCATAACCTGGAATTCACAAATTTATATTATAGAGTTACCTTGTGGTAAGATGGGCAGTGAATAAATTTAATAAAATAAAAAAAAGATTTATTTTGTTTCTTGATTAACTTACCTGGCAACCAATCCTTTTGGAATTCAATCATCTGTACTCACTACAGTAAGCAATGAAACAGTAGGTATGATGTTTATTGATGGACTTTTGCCGTATGCCCACAAGTGTTACTGATTATTCGAGATGAAAAGGAATGCAAATGAAATAACCATGGGTGTCCAACCTTTTGGCTTGCCTGTGCTGCATTGAGTGGAGAGGAATTGTCTTGGGCTCCATATGAAACATATAATATAGTTAATGTACATAAAACACATAATAATGTTCAATGTTTACAATCTTATGGAGGCTACATGTAGACTATGGGCCATGGGTTGGACATGCCTGGATCGCACCATTATGAATTATTTTAATGTTGGGAAAAGTAAAATGAAGTTATAATGAGAATGAGAATGTTATCATCTTAAAAGCTCTGAAATAAGATATTCAGACTGCCTAAGATGTCTAGTTAATTAATTAATAATAAAACATTTTATCTTAAACCTGTAGCACCATGCAAGATGGAAATTTTGGGAATGGTAATCCAACACATTTAAAAAGCAGCCATCAGAGATTGACAAAGACTAGTCTCAGGAGTAGTAGGTAACAATAACTCATTTGTCTCAATTCAGGATGTACAACTTTTCCATAGAGAAAGCAAAGATTCTTGCACAGTGGGAAACAGAGGTGCTTGAAAATAATGGTAGCTTAGGTCTGGAGGGAGCCACATTTAAATGAACTGAGAATGAAATAGGATTACACAGTGGAATTTACAGTTGAAAGTAAAAAGTTGGGAAAAATAGTCTATATAGTTGTAAGCAGTCTCAAATGTATATAAGGAAATAAAGCAAACAATGCTAAATTTTAAAGTAAAAAACCTAGGGCAAATTTATTAGAGTTTAAATCAATACCACTCATAAACTTCATTAGTACATATGCAGAAAAATGAGTAGACATCAAGAAGGTGCAATTTACTCAGCTAGGTCAATCTTTCCCAGTCCAGTTTTCTTTGAATAACAGTTCTGAAGATGTATCCTGTTGGGTCATCAGCTTGTGCAAGATTGCCCAAGTTCCACTCAGGAGAACCAGCTACAAATCAGTGAAATGTGGAAGTTGGAGGAAATCCAACTTAATGGAAATCAGGCAATTACTGCAATATGAAGTATTGCATGTACAATTCTAGATGTCTATTCATATAGTTGAAACAATCTAACCCAATTCTAACATTGGGCATAATTAGTAGTTGTGCAGCAACCACAAGAAAATGCTTCCTTTACAAACAGGTGTCAAGGCAGGTTGGTAATAATTAACAAATTATTATTATAGGCAGGGAATTATTTTTGTGTAGATTTTTTTTTACTGAGTTTCATTATTAAAATTTAAAAATCCATATGGATTTACTACAGAATAATTAGAATTTTACCACTTGATCACAATCTGCCTTATCACTCTAAACTGATGAAGAGAGAGTAGCAAGAATGAATGGAATTAAATGTAATATTGGTTATTGACTATGCATATTTAGCCTTATTGATTGCTCAATTATTTATTTATCAACTTGCCACTCTCTATTTCTTTCTGTGTCTCCACACACATTCTTCTTAAAGATTGGCATATGCAAAATTTATACATATGTGGAATAGGTCCCACTTCTTGGTTATACTGAGTGCTTTTATAGGTTGCTGTATGTTTTATTTCTTATTTTAATATTTGTCTATATTTATTTTATTTTTGTTTTATTTATTATTTTAACAATTCTATATATTTTATTTATTTTTAATGTGAGCTTCCCAGAGTCAAATATTTGAGATGGGTGGTGATATAAATTGAATGTTAATGTTTTTTTTAAAAAAAATATTACCACATAAGCAATACAATAAAAGTTCCTGTTTGTTTAAATTCTATTTTGCTTGTTGGAATGTGTTTGCTTCAGTGTGTGTGTGTGTGGGTGGGTGTATTACATACTATATACTCTGTGTCACACCATAAGTTGTCATATAGTCTCTTTTAATACTTACTTGTTGAAACAAATTATGTCAATTATGCCGTCTGATCATTTGATACCAAATGGTGTTTTTCTGGGTTTACACAAGGAGCCCTTGTTGTTTGTACACCATGATTTATGACTTAGTATTATGTTTAAGCCAAGTTAACTTTGGCTTTTTGAAAAAAATAAGCTTGACAAATTGGCCAACCATATTCTGAAGCATATTTGTGCAAAGATGTTAGTTTATGGCGTATTAAAAATGCAGTGTAGCAGAGAATACCAATTGCATGTAGCAATAGCAATATTTAGTATCAGAACTGCCATCCTGAGTTTCAGCTTTGCTTTGCTAGATGCCAGCTTGCCAGAGACTATGGGAGGAGGGAGCTGCTGGGAAGGAGGAAATCAAAACTACTCATCGTGCCTTCCTGAGACATCAGCTCTTCATTCCATGATCAGATACTTGGGAGGCAGGGGTGAAATGCTCCCGGTTCAGACCGGATCACCCGATCCAGTAGCAATGGCAGTGGGTGGTTCGGAGAATCAGTAGCAAACATCCCTGCCCCTCCCCCATGCCCAGCTGAGCTGTGCAATCATCAGAGGCTTTTTAAAAAAATTTTAAAAGCATTTTTTTTCTACAATCTCTTTGGCCGAAAAAATGCTTTTAAAAGTTAAAAAAAAAAGCCTCTGATGATCGTGTGGCTCAGCTGGAATCATCAGAGGCTTTTAAAAGCATTTTTTTAAACAACCTCTTCAGCCGAAGAGATTGTAGAAAAAAATGTTTTTAAAAGGAAAAAAAAGCCTCTGCTGATCAGGCAACTCAGCTGGGATCATCAGAGGCTTTTAAAAGCATTTTTTTACAACCTCTTCGGCCGAAGAGGTTGTAGAAAAAATGGTTTTAAAAGTTAAAAAAAAAGTTGGCCATGCCCACCCAGTCACATTACCCCCTCACCAAGCCACGCCCACAGGAGTGGTAGTAATAAATTTTACATTTCACCACCGCTGGGAGGGGAATGCAACAGCTCACCATCCAGCCTGCCTATGCAGGGATCATTACCAAAACAATTCCTTTGAAAGTAACTGGACAATAGGGAGATTAACAGGGGGGAGGAATGGGAAACGGAAAGTTAATCTTCATGCACAAACTTTTAGTTCTGGCTTTGCTCTACTGTAAGCATTTTGCTTTCAGTAAAAGTAGTAAACTTTTACTTTTCAGTAAAAGATCTTTCACACAAATGGAGTTGAGGGTCTTTCTTTCCTAAATTGGGGCAGGTGTGACATTTAAATTTATATATCACTCCATAGCATTTTACAGCACTCTCTGAACAGTTTACAATGTCACCATATTGCCCCAATAATCTGTGTCCTCGTTCCGACCTCGGAAGGATGGAAGGCTTAATCAACTTTGATCCGGTCAGGATCAAACTCCTGCTTTGTGGGCAGAGTAGCAGTGCAGCAAGTTCCAGCATATTTCAATACTGAATAAGATATATACTCTATTGCTTAATCTGAACAACACAGTCATTCACTCAATTAGTAACTTCCAATGTTTAGAATCATGGCATACCTGATATGAACTAGAATATATTTAGTCGAATTGTGTTTTCTCATTTCTTGGTAATTTCTCAAAATCACTACAATAGTTTTATACTTGGAACCCATCACAATGGCAAAAATATAAAAAGTATACACTATTTTTAATAATCCACATGTATTGGGATTTCTAGTCCATTTAGGCATGGAAAGCTAAAAATGAGAGTCAAGGTGCTGGTGATGACCTATAAAGCCCTACCTGGCTTAGGCCCAGGATATTTGGCGGACCACCTGCAGCCAGCAACAAAATCTCATTGCCCAGTTCGTGCCTATAGATAGGGCCTGCACAGGGTGCCGTTAGCTAGACAGTGTCAGCTGGAGGCCCCCGGGGTACAGCCTTCTCTGTGGGCGCGCCCATCCTCTGGAATCAACTCCCCTTGGAGCTCCGTTTGGCTCCTGACCTTTGCACCTTCCGCCATGAATTAAAAACTTGGTTATTCAAGTTCCCCGGCCTGGACTGATGGGGTTTTTATGGGTTTTTAAAATTGTATTCGGTTTAACTAGGTATTTTAACTCCGTACAATGGTTTTGTGGATTTTATTGTTGTGAGCCGCCCTGAGTCCGTTGGAGATAGGGCGGCATATAAGATTAAATAAATAAATAAATAAATAAATAAATAAATAAATAAATAAATAAATAAATAAATGTAAGCACTCTAGAGAACTCCCTGTCCCTCAATAACTTTGCATTGGCATTGGCTTCCTTCAGACATGCCACATTCATCACATTAATTCAAAAATATTCAGGTTGGTACCAACCCCCTGCTGCATCCCTTTAGAAGTCATCCTTTTACAGATACATAAGCATTTGCAGCAATAAAGTCTCTATGGATAATAATTGTACGTACACATTTTTTCTCACTACAGATACGTGTGTGAAAGTGTTTTTGTTTATAGGATGCTGATGTCATTAGAGTAATAAGCCAGAGGCTAGGACTGAACTGTTCGATTGTTGATCAGAAAAGGTAGAATGGCTAAATGAAGTTATATTCTTATGTTTTTCCTTAATCCAATTATTTTCCAAGATAGAGTACACTTTTTCAAATATAATGAGGCAAGTAAAAGAACTAGTAGAATGCTATAGTTGAAGAGTGAAAGTTGAAATTCAGATCATATCGCTATTCAGCCATAAAACACTGAGGATGACTTTGGTGTCCGGACAAAATCTACCTCACAGAGTTATGAAGAAAAAGGCAGCGATGGCGTGTTTATTTGCTGCCCTAAGGAAAGGTGTGATAAAAGAAATCATAAATGGTATATGGTATCTCATGGTATAGCACAAGAAAATTCTGATATACTGTATTTCAGCTTATTATGTTTTAAAAGTAACACAGTATCTGCCTGGAAACAGCTGCTGCAGCTCTTTTGTCCTGCCCTTTTATACCAAAGTTCAAATTGAATACATGATCACACAGAAAGAGAGTCCCTGCAAACATTTTATAGATAACTGGGTAATATCTGAAGTAAGACTCTTGGTGGGCTTTTCCTGAGAAAATACACAGAGAATCTTGCAGCTTGAATGAAATCAGGTCCAGAATTGCACGGCCATTCTGTATAACTCCCATTTTCCAGAACAGATAACAACAAAATGTTAATGTATAATAATTGATAAATAAGTATATGGACATTATTTGCTTTGTTGACAAAATGTTGCTTTTAGATAAAAGAATTCTTTTAACACTTACCAATATGTTCCCATGCAATGCTAGGAAACCTTTGGGCCTACAGATGTTTTGAAATTGGGATTTTAGCAGCCCCAGTCAGTACAGTCTATGATGAGGGTTGCTGGGATCTGTAATTTAGCAATAGCTGAACAACCACAGGCTTCCCATCATGGTCTAGTGCCTAGAATGTCAGACTAAGAGTAGGAGAAAACAATTCAATTATCTGCTCAGGTATGAAGCTCACTAGGTGATCGTAAGACAATCATAATCTCTTAGCCTAACATCTCCACAGGGATTTTGTGAAGATAACAGGAAGAAGGGAATATGTTCTTCATTTCAGAAAAGGAAAGAAAAAATGAAATATACATTTATTTAATAACTACTATTAGAAACAGTGTTCAAACAACTGCTTACATATTTGCTTATAAGTCTCAGCCATCCATGTTGCTTGGCTCGACAATAAGAATATATTTAGGCCTGGATTTGTTATTCAGATGGTGACATTATTTTGGCACTTGCATAAAGCATATACTGTAACGTTATTGAGATGTAATCACTTGTTATTTGTGTCCAAGCTTCATCTTCAGTTCTTTTTATGAAGGCATTAGACGCTTAAATGGATGCAAAACACTATTCCCTCTCTTGAAGCTCTGATCCAGTGAATTGAGTTTAGTGTAATGATAGGTGATTTTCTTATACAAATATGAAGAACACTCCTTGTATCTGCTCTATAATAGTTGGTGGCAATAGGTGCTTGTTTAATTGGGCTGTACAAGGGAGGGAAGTTCTGATTTGAATTCAAAATTCTGAGATCCAAAAATACCATGGTTCCATTTGAATTTACAATTCATGATTCATGATTTCAAGGCAATTTTAATTATTTAAGATTTTGATTAATTAAAAAGAGATCATTGATAATGCATCAAACTTCCTGCAGTTGTTTAATTTTTTGGCAGGTATAAGTAACAGGAATAGTAGGATCACATGTTTTGGAGTTGGCAGATCAAAATAAATATTGTACAATATTACAGACTTCCCAGCATGACTCATTGCCAAGGCTAACCTCTTACTTTGAATATTGTATTAAGCATTGATTGTATAATTTTATTTTAATATATGCACTACTATTGCATATATTAGACATTATTATGTGAGGAAAGGCTTTATAGTGCATGTAGTAGTCCAGTAGCAAGCACACTACAATTTCTCAGGCCCTCACTGGCTAGTCCTATGTAGTTGGCAAGACCAAAGAAGCAAAAACAACATGACTTTCAGGAAGGAAAGTGCTAGTCTGAGGTATATATAGAAATAGTAAAAACTCTAAAAAGGATTTCTCAGTCTTGGTGGCTTATCTAAGATGGACTTTCCTTGAAGTACTTTTGCTCAGCAGCTGGATTGATATGCCTCTTCTGAGATAAATGTTCGAAGTTCTCATTTTTGCTTACCTACAACCTCTCTCACACAAAATAGATAAATCTTAATCTCTCATTCTATATAAACTTGCCTGAACATATTCTAACAGAAGGATGAGACATAAGTGCTGATAAACCACTTTTCCACAGCTGATAAAACTATCGGCCAGTTACTCATTCTAATATTAGAAAGCCCAAGATATTATTCAATTGCCCTCCCCTCTTTTCTCCCTATGTGGAAATAGCTGCAACAAGGTCTGAGACTTTGTAATTGTGCTATATAACACTTCATATTCAAGTAGAAAATGTCCTTCAAGGTGTGCATGGATATGTATGCAGAATCAGCTGGCAATCCAGATATTAATATGTCAGATATTAACTATGTATTATTAATTATAATAAATCTTCATGTTAATTGCTAGGATGGTGTGTTTGGAAACAAATTAGTCTGAAGCAACAGTTCATGTCATGTGACAATTTTAGCAGGCATACTTTTTGAAATTCACTCCATTTGCCAATTTTATGATTCCTCACTTGCTAGGAAAATCCTATGATTCTAGCCCAGCAACTGCTTCATTCAGTTAAGCAATATAAGGGAAATCCCCAAACACCCAGTATGTGTACACTTTGTTTTATAAAATAACTTTTTTTAAAAAAATTACTTAATTTTAAAAAATTATTTGAATTCCAGAACATTTTGAGAGAAGATGCCTTCAGTTTGTGCAGTACATTTTGGGCATAGCTGTCTGGGAAATTCTGGGAATTGAATCCACACATATTCAAGCTGCTAAGGTTGATAAACATTGCTATATAAAAATAGAATTTCCAGGTGAGAGGAGCTGAAAACCAGTATGATCAGTTCTAGCTTTATAAAATGTAAATATTTACAGGAGTTATGCAATGTTCCCTGCAGGAGACAATAGGTAGGTATGCTGTGTTCTAGCAAGCCACATCCATATCAAGAACTAGTTGAGAAAGTTTCTATAACCATAATGCACATTAATCTTATGTGCAAAACAAGTTGTCTGTTAAAATGTCCCATATTTCAGTTTAAAAGGGTTAATTCACAACTTTTTAAAAAAATAATTAAATGATCATCCAACTGCTTTTGTAAATCTAATGACTCCATCTCAGTTGTCTCCAGAGGGATTTGTTCATCTTCATGGGTAACTTCTCGTTCCAATAAAGAGTTAAAAAGTGTAAGTACTTCACAGGCCTATAAATCAAACACTTCCTTTAAAATAATCATCTTGTGTTCTAATAATGGACCTTCATGGTTTTGTTTCAGAATTGATATGGAAACCAGACAGCTTTCTCACCCAAGAGGCTCTTTATAATTAACTTCACAGGCTTTAAATCAGTTTCGCAAAACCTTAGTATTTATAAAGCTTTCTAAAAGAAACTTTAAAGTCACCTCTTTGTTGTATATTACAAAAGATTACAAAAAGATCTTAGAAAGCTGGAAAAATGTGATTTTTCTTTCTTGTTAAACAGAGTAAAGAGAATTCCACTGACAACTGTTAAACTTGTTGCTTCAAAGGTTTTTCAATCTTAGAAGAGCAATAAGAAAAGTAAAACTCCAAAGTAATTACAAAAAACTCCAAAGTGATTACACAAACATTCTATCCTAAAAGGCTGAATTTATAGCTCAGAGAATGATGGAACCTGCAACTTCCAGTTAATCGCAAGAGAGGCTGTAAAAATAACAATTTCTTCTATCTGCTCAGAAAATCTAGCTTTTTGAAGTACATATAGACAATATCCAGTTTTCTCTTTCTTCCGGAGAGAATTTTGGCAGCCTGGACCTCGCATCTAGTTGCCAATTTCAGCTGAAATGCCCTTGCAGAAATGTGTTTATTTTCCAGCTTATCCTTTGTTCACTTGATTTATTTTAAATATTTATGAGATCCACTTATCTAGAACAGTGTTTCTTGGTGTTGGCATCTGGAAAATGTATGGATATCGACTGACAGAATTTTAGGAATGGGGTGATTATATATATATATAATTTTTTATATATATATTTGTTTTCTATTAACTAGAAAACTTATAGTATAAATTCAAATAATGCAACCATTTCTGACATTTCATTGTCAGTTCTAATTGAGGCCTACCTACCCCTATATACATACTACAATTTATTCTTAGTGAGTTTTTATTATTTGTAACATGTGTTAGAAGTTGAATTCTGGGCTCATCCTTTCTAGCCAGGAAACGAATGGCAAAAATGTCACCTGAGCAGAAGTAAAGAGATCGAAGTCAGCTGCTTAGAAGGAAGTTCAGTTTATTCAGAAGTGACGTGACAGACAGGGTTCATTCAGTTCTGGGAAAGCTGACAAAAAGATCTGGTGAGTGGATGGATTTTTATGTGGTTCTGGGACTTTGAGATTGAAATATCTGGATCCACTGTACTATGGAATTGAATGTGTGTTGTTTACTATTCTAATTGTGGTGGGTTGGCGCCTATTGTGGTTGAGGGGTCTTGTCCTTCAGTGGGGGTATGTAGTTTTAAGTGTTATTGTTTATGGTTAATCTATGGCTTCTTGCAAAACTTTCAGCTGGCAACGTTCGGTTTATGAATAGGCTATAGCCGGCTGTACTTTCTCCTCCTGAATGGAACTGTTCTACATATTTGTTATCTGGTCTCAATAAGTGCTCCGCTTATATGCATGGATCCAAAGTATCTCATTCATGGATACTTGACGTTGCGGCTTTGGGTTACTTTCTTAATCAGCGAGAGAGTACAGCTTGATTTTTACAGTATTTTTTGGGAGGTTTTTCTGTTTTTTGGGGTGTTTTTCTTCCCACCTGATGTCCTTGGGGAGAGGGCCTCCCTAAACATGCAATAGTAAAAAGTATTGTACAAATGCAGTTACTATGACTATCACAAAGATGCTGTTGAAAAGGCAACTGGGTTTTCTTATTTGTTTTCCTTGAAAACATTTTACTTCTCGCCCAAGAACTAAAGAAGCTTCTTGGATGAGAAGTGAAATGTTTTCAAGAAAAACAAACAAACAAGGAAGACGAGTTGGTTTTTCTGAACAACACCTCTGGGACAACCATGACTTGGATGACTGGGAATCTCCATAGATATTTACTACTGTCACATATTCATAAGCTCCAAACTTGATTGCAGAAAATACTACTTCAGCAACAGAGTGGTCAATGCCTGAAATGCACTACCTGACTCTGTGGTTTCATCCCCAAACCCCAAAACTTTAACCTTAGACTGTCTATTGTTGACCTCACCCCATTCCTAAGAGGTCTGTAAGGGGCGTGCAGAAGTGCACCAACGTGCCTACCGTCCCTGTCCTAATGTTCCCTTTATTTGTATTCATTTCATGTATTCAAATCATGTTTATACTTATATATATTATCTAATACATCCTTGACAAAATAAATAAATAAAATAAAATATAAGCAAATAACACACCTTCCCCATTCAACAAAGTTATGCATGTATTTCCTGGTTCTTGTGCTTCTAGGCCAGGATAATCAAGATATTTTTATTTCCAATATATAGTACAATGGATAATAGTATACTCTTTGCCAGATAGATTTGCTTTCTGTAGGTTACAGATAGTAATTGTGTACAATGTCATTTACAGGCGTAATATTGGTCTCTAATGAAGTTATATTAAATTTCTGTCACTTCTTGAGCAAATCAGGAACTGATATTAATCAGGAATTTAAAATCCACATACAATTGAACTTTGTATATGGGCATGGACTGTACAGCAAATCAAAGTACATAGGTTAAAAAAGACCAGGAAGAACATGAAATATTTATTTTCATTCTTAGGTCACTTACCAGGAGATTTTTTTTTTTTTTACAGACAGGAGCATGTTTGTTTCTCTTGTGCATTGATAGATTAAAAAAGATCTGAGGAAAAAGAAGAATAGATAATCCAAAGTAACAGTTGACCACCTTTGCACCTCTACATCAGCTTTGAGATTTTTTTTTAAAATGGTGAGATGCCTGTTCCACAGTGGATCAGAAAATCAACAAGATTTTCATTGGGTCTCCTCGCCCCACCCCCCCAACAAATATTTTGACTTCATTTTATAATAAATACCACCATTTTGACAAACGCGGAGTTGTGTATCACCAGTGTACCACCTAATCATGTTATCATACATTTCCTGTGTTGGTTTTATATACTCTGACTAGGTGGCTCAGTGACTAAGACACTAGCTTGTTGATCAGAAAGGCTGGCAGTTTGGCAGTTTGAATCCCTAGTACAGGTGTCCTCTGTGAGCAGGGAGTTGGACTAGATGACCTCCAAGACTCCTTCCAACTCTGTTACTGTTCTTTTAGGGTAGTAAAATCTGCCAAGTCATTTAGCTGGACCAAAGTGATGGTTAATATCTTATTGGAAACAGGGTGTAATGACTAAATAGTTTGGGACTTTTCATCTCTGTAGAAACTTGAGACTCTTAAGATTGGAATTTCTACACTTGAATCCATTAATAAAACTAGTAAACTAGGCTAGTTATATATGACATAGGGTCTTTTCTGTGGTGGCAGCAGTCCTTGTAAAATATCCAGCTATCTGTGGATGGTTTATTTTTTGCTAGCTATTATAAAGTCAGAATGATGAAAAATGCATTGTAAAACAGGATGTAAATTTCACTCTTGGATACATGAGTTGCAATATCACACACAAGTACATCAAGTGCAGAATTTGTGTTGCTATATATGCATGTTGTCTAATTAGTTCCTGACTTCATAGGTGTTTTATAAACAGCCTGTGAAGTTTTGGATGTTCCTAATAAAGTATTACATGAATTGTTTCGCTTGTTTATTTGTACAATGTTTACATCTGTAATTATTATTAATTTATACTATGTTGTTGCTCAACTTTTATTTTTTTAAAAAAAATATTTTAATTTTGAAATATTTCAGATTGCCTAAAAAATCTGATGAACATGGTTTCAATTAATCAAAGTCCAAAGAGAACTCTTTTTTTCCACTGTTCGCTCTTTTAAACTTTTTCACTAACAAACCTAAAAACCATTACAGTATCTTTACTTTGCTCATCTGAGTCAGTTTCAATTGCATAACATATGTAACATAGTATGTAGCAATGGATTATTATGTAGTGATTGTGGATTGTTGGGCAAAATGTCATGCTGCTTCTGCTGTTGTGGGGGCACTATAATTGTCATGCTCTTTGTCATGCCCTAAAGCAGTGTTTTCCAACCGTGACAATTTTAAGATGTATGGACTTTAAGCACCAGAATTCTAGGAGGTCAAGTCCAGATATCTTAAAGTTGCCAAGGTGGAAAAACTTTGCTCTAAAGATGTCTATGGAGATTTTCAGTCATCCAGGTCATGGTTGTCCCAAAGATGCTTTTTCAAGAGGCAACTGGAGTTTCTGTTTTTTTTTTTCCTTAGAAGATGTTTCGCTTCTCATCCAAGAAGCTTCTTCAGCGAGCTGAAGAAGCTTCTTGGATGAGAAACGAGATGTCTTCAAAGAAAAAGAAAGAAAACCTCAGAAAGTTTGCTCTGAAGAATACCTCATGCTCCCAGTGATTAGTTGGGGGAAACTCATTTGCTCCCACATCTCTTAATGTACCCCACAGAGATATTCAATTCCCATGCTTTGGGCATAGAAGAAAAGGAGATGATTGTCCTACTTTTCTATTACCTCCAAAAGCCATTTTTGTTCATTTGTTTTCTTGGAGTTTTAGTACGCTGCCCACTCTAATAATGGCTCAGGGCTGCATCCAAGAATGCAAAGAAAGCAAGCTTTAAAACACTATAAAAACAAGATCACAGTGCATTTGAAAGCAATTAAAAATATTAAAGCAATTAAAACAAAACTCCTGAAAGAATAAAAGGCCCTTGTTAAAAAAGTAGATTTTGATCTCCTACCTATCTCATGGAAGGGGAGGGGGGTAATTACAACTCAATTGGCTTCATTTCAAGGCCAGGAGAACTACTATCATCCTGAAAATGAAAGTAGTGAGTGCTCCCATCAACTCAGAGTTGTAGCCAGATGTATCTGACTTGATTAAAAAAAGGCAAAGTAGTAGATTTTTTTTTTATAAAGGCCAAACATACTCACTTTTATCTTTTTTCATCAGTGGATGATGGGGAGACATAATACCCACCTTGAATAAAGTGTTAACAAATTCTTGCTAATCACAATAGAAAATCATACTTACATCAGACAGGAATGTCACTTTGCCATTTGTCTATTTGGGACATCCCATTTTTTGTGGGCTCAGAAGACTCAAATTTAAGTCCAAATCTTATCAATACTTTAAACTGAAAAGGAAAACTCAACTGATTCCCAAAAGAGAGTGGAGGAAGAGAGAAAACCTATCATGGTTAACCTGTTTCAGTTAGTCATTTATTTGGCCAGCCCTCCCACTGTCTTTAACCAATTCCTATGAAATAAGTCTGAGGTATAAAGTATTCACTTTTTTTCTAAACTTGGGGACATCTAGTGTTAATGTCTACTGGTCCAGTTTATAAAGAGCAGTGTTTCTCAACCTTGGTAGCTTGAAGATGGGTGGACTTCAACTCCCAGAATTCCCCAGCCGCTGGCTGGGGGATTCTGGGAGTTGAAGTCTACACCCATCTCCAAGCTACCAAGGTTGAGAAACACTGATAAAGAGTGTGTACCTTGGGCAGAGTGATGTCATGCCTTCTATGCTGCCATTGACAACTGTCATTTTTAACTGTCACAAAGCAGGCTGTCTGCAACATTCCAGATGGGTTGAATGTTCTGCAATTAACATGGTTGACTAAGCTGACCCATTGTTTTGGCCATGAGCTGTAACAATGATCTGGAACCGCCATTTATTAAGACCCTAAACTGGAATGTGGAACCAATTGCCTGTCCCAATATATTGATACATTTTGCCACACTTCAGGAAAGCGTGGGCATCGTGGATGGGAACGGAATCGCCCAAATCCCAAAACTGCAAGTATTAAGAAGCCAGATCAGAATCCGGCGGCGAAAACGAGAAGGCAACTCCAGATTTAGCACGGACACGGGTGACATCTACCGGCTCTCACTCTTCTTTACGAATTCACACGCTTACTCTTTCGTCTCCGGAGGCTGCTATTTAAGGGTGAGCGGGGCGGGAGGGGGGGGCGGGCAAAGGAGAGCGATGGGGGGGGGCAGTTTGTGTTCGTCTTCCTAGCGGCTGTCCCGCTCGCAGATCTCCTTTCTCCCCGCTAGGCTGATTTCAGTATCAAGGGTGGCGCGTCTCCTTGGGGATACGAGCAAACTGGTCATTCCAGTAAGGAGAAACCTCAGGTCACCGCGCCGAGGGATCCACCTCCGTCCTCTCGCAAGAGGGCTGGCTTTCTTCATCGCCTTTCTTCTTCCTAATTTTTCACTTAGCCGGTTCTTGACAGCGGGCCCGCCTTGATCGGCTCTTCTCCCTCTGCCTTATGTAGACGGGCAGGCGCTTGGACGACAGGTGCTTCGGACGCTGAGGCGGGCTTAGCGGCTGAGTTTCTCCCGGCCCCCTCCGATCGCGCCATGAAAAAAGCCGGCTTGGAGAACCCGGCTTTCCAAGCTTCCACCCCGGATCTTATCGACCCTCGGCTCTCTCCGACGACCCCGAGTATCTTGCAGTCGGGGAGTTTTGACCCAGACGAACAACTCTGCGGGATAGGCCGATGCACTCCTCGCGCCCTGCAGATTTGCAACAACGTCAAAGGCTACTTGGTCTTCTACAGCCTCCTCTCGGTCTTCCAAGGTAAACGGGACCAGCGAGCCCATTCCGGGGACGGGACTTTTCCTCAGTATTATTGAGTTACTATGTATTATTTTATTTATTTATTAGTTTGATTTATATACCGCCCTTCTCTGCAGACTCCGAGCGGTTTACAATGCATTAAGCAATAGCCTTCATACTTTTGTATATACCTGCTTAGTAGGGCTTTCGGGCCCCCCTAAGCGGTGTTCTTTTTATACAAAGTCACCTTATTGCCCCCACAATCTGGGTCCTCGTTTTACCTACCTCAAAAGGATGGAAGGCTGAGTCAACCTTGAGCCTGGTGAGATTCAAACTTGCAGTAATTGCAGGCAGCTGGCAACTAAGTGCTACTTTAACAGCACTTAGTCCACTGCGCCACCAGGCTCTTCGCCAAGGCAACTATTGAGCTGCTTTGGCGATGTTAGTGTTCCGCTCTCCCTCGGATCTCCAGCTCTCTGTCCCAGCGAATAAGAGGATTTAAGAGCGGAGGGACCCCATTTCACAGACGCTGCACCCCTTAACTAATTCCCATCATTTCTGCTGTGGGTAGATCATTCCCTAACTTGAATGCCTTCCAATGCGTGATGATGAAACCGGTGCATTATCAAAATAATTAGCAGTAATAAAAATACAAAGGGGGGGGGGGACAACAGGAAGGCCAAGACTAAAATTAACCAGCAGTTAAGGTCAGTGATGGGATTCAAATAATTTAACAATCAGTTCTCTGCTCTAATGATTTCTTCCAACAACCAGTTCACCAAATTGCTCAGAAAGTTAACAACCGGTTCTCCGGAACTGGCTGAATCCCACCACTGGTTAAGGTCCTGTGGAAGAGGGTCATCTTTATAGGCATCCCTAACACAAGGCAAAACTCATGACCAGAGATATATTGGTGGCCCAAGAGTGACTCAGTAGAAGCTCCTCAGCCTGTGGGTTACATAACCAGCCTCTGACCAGGGCATGGGTACATCAGCCTGACAAGTCTGAAGGGGAGGAATAGCTGCTTTGGTCCTAAACCACTTTAAGAGTATAAGGATTAGCACAAATGTTAAATTGTGTCTGTTAAACAATCGGTTAACCAATACAGATCTTTCAGTGCAAGGATTGTACATGCCTTGCACTTTGCACTTTGGCAACTTAGCTGGCTATTTGTCATTCATCTGTAACTTAGGAATACTGTTCAAGGCAACTTGGTGTAGAACACACAGCAGTAAACTAAGGAGCATGGATATGTGTGTGTGTGTGTGTGTGTGTGTGTATGCATCAATGTGTATGCATATGCGTATGTATGTGTGTATGTGTATACACACACACACGCATATGCGCACACACCATCTGAGAATCCAGTGGCAGGTGAAAATCAAAGAGGGTCCCGGGCTTCAGGTTTCATTTTCTCCAGGAAGTGCGATTCCATGTAAAACATTTGAATCTTAATCTCTGAATCTAACTGCTTGTGAGCCAGTCCCCACTGGATTTAACTTCTGTTTATTCTTCCAAATCCAACCCATTCTGTAATGTAGACAGCATTAAGAGTAGTATAGGTAGTCCTCGAGTTATGACCACGATTGAGATCAACATTTATGTTGCTAAGTGAGTTTTGCCTCATTTTACGACCCTTCTTGCAACCATTGTTAAGTGAATCATTGCAGTTGTTCAGTTAGTAGCACGGTGGTTAAGTGAATGTGACTTCTCCATTGACTTTGCTAGTCAGAAGGTTGCAAAAGGGGGCTCACATGACCCCAGGATGCTGCAGTTGTCATAAATATGAAGCAGTTGTCAAGCATCTGAATCAAAAGATCATGTGACCATGGGGATGCTGCAATGGTCCTAAGTGTGAAAAATGGTCATCACTTTTTTCCCATGACATTGTAACAGTCACTAAATGAACTGTTGTAAATCGAGGACTATCTGTATTGATTACTCCCTTGGAATTGGAAGGCAAGAAACGGTAAAGCATTGTGATGACAGGGCACTCCAGAACTTGATATTATCTCTTAACAGCAATTTCATATACATATTAAGCATCTCCATGAGAAGTGGAAATCTGGTGGGACATCATAAATCAATAGCCTAAGTGTCAAAGAGTAGTATAATGGTGAGTTTATTTATTTTTATCCTGCCTTTATTATGTTTATAAATAACTCTGGATGGAAAACATAGCTAATAATCTTTCCTCCTCCAACAACAACCCTGTGAAGTGGGTTGAGGTGAAAGGGAGTGAGTGGCTAAAAGTTACTAACTGAATTTCATGCCTAAAGTGGGAATAGAACTCATTGTTACCTGATTTCTAATCTTGTGTTTTAACCACCAGACCTGATTAATACACCTTTAGGAGTCTGTTATGTAAGTAACCAACTGCAGGTTTTTCTAGTAATGATGGGAAAAAAAGGAACTCCCAGATTATCATTAAAAAAAAAACTCAAAACAAGTAATGAGATAAATTGGTCCTAAATGGAAAAATCCACTTGTTCCATTTTTATAACCCCATCACTTTTCTCTCAATATATTTTGCTAAAAAAAGCCTTGAAAAATAAATATTCCTTGTGCAAATAATTACCATCATTGAGACAATTGTCTCAAAGAACTTGACAAGTAGCCTCTCTGCCCAACCCTCTGGACACGATCCAAGATTCCAAGGATTGGAACTATTGTAAAACATTGCCTCTAATAGAATGCCGTCTGTATCCATATTAATAATCCTTACTATCTGATTAGAAGAAAGGATGCTGTGGTATTATCAGTGACCATAAGCTATAACATCATTGCAATCATTAATATGCTGATGTTGTGCCTCTGCTGCTGCTTTCTTTTCCACTGTACACAGGATGATTATTTGGGCCAGGGCTCAACAACCTTAAACACTCAAGGAGCCATTTGGACCCATTTCCCACAGAAAAGAAAACACCGGGAGCCACAAAACTCTTCTGGTACCAACTATTTTCCGAGTAGCCACAGAATAAGCATATGTAGTTGAATTAAATGTTCTGTTTTCTTAAATTTTTTTGCCTTGGATTTAACCATGGTTGGCCTACTGGTGTCAAAAAGCTCAATAAATCATGTGCTGGTGGGTATCACACATTGGCAGTTGTGACACATATTTTGAGTGACAGGGAGCTGCAGCAAAGGAATGAAAGAGCCACATGTGGCTCCAGAGCCGCAGGCTGCTGACCCCTGATTTGGGTCCTCCTACAATGTCAGGCCAAGAGTTTGATTTTTTTTTTTTTATCACCAAATCTGTTTCTGGGCTTTGGTTATTTTCAAGCACAGGCTAGGCAGCAATATATCATAAATGCTTTAATTCTTCCATAGAGAAGTAGAGATTGGTGGCCTTACTATCCCAGTTCTGCAATTTTATAGGAATGGAAATAGAACGAATGTTACAGTCCTGCTTAAGAGAACTTTGTTTGATAATTATCAAGTGCTTATTCAATACAAGTGGATTTAGGCTGAGGTGTTAATGTGAAATATACAATTGTTTCTTATTCAGAAATATGAGTAATGGAAAGCAATCCACCCTCAAAAAAGCACCCCAAACCTGTTTAGTACTTCTAAACCTCTTCACCCCTCATTTCAAATAGTTCGCAATGTAAAGTGATCTTGAGTACATTATATTATACTATTATTTTATAAGCCCTTGTAATATTAGAACAAAAAAAAATTACACTGGGAGCTGTGTTTACTGGTTTTCGCTGGTTATCACATGCAGATGTGACGAAACTAGTGTAGGCTGGTGATATGTGGCAATCACCTTATAGGTGGAGCATTGTCTTGTGGAAGAGAAACCAGAAAATAATTCTCAACTTTGTGCTGGGATGGGGTGGAGACCTTTGAAATTTCTCTTGATCCCTTTGTCTATTTCTAAAGTGAGATTGAATGCTTGACCATCTTCTTCACCAGGCTTTTCCCAACTTATTTTCTATGGCAGAAGTCTTCAAACTTGGCAGCTTTAAGACAGTTTGGGGGTCCCTGTTCTATGGCAGTGAGAATATGCTTCTTGCCTCTGATATCAGGTTGTGCTATGAGATAAACTGAGAGGTGTGTTTTATAAGAAGAATTTCAGATTTGAATGCTGCTTTACGGGGTTTTGTATCACACTTTTAAAAAAATGTCACAAATTATTTCATAGCCAGATTTTCTAGGGCAGCTTACAATAGTAAACATTTCATTTCAGTGAAATAATACAACTCAGCACATAACTGTTTTCAAACATAGCATATATCTTCTATCATTCTGAATTTTAGGATTTTTTTTAAAGAATAGGGCTTTATACCCAGGAAAGGATTTGGTATAAGATTTTGTAAGGAAAGAAAATTTATAATTTTCCCAACTGTTTATAAGCAGCTATTTTGATACTAAAATCTGACTGGAACAAACAAAGGGGATAAATTTTCTTTGATCCAAAGAACTCCATAGAAGTAATAAAAAAGAATTCTTATTTGTCTCCTTTCTAATCTCTTAACTCCTGTGCAAAAGTTTCTGTTTCCTTGACATGAAGAGAAATTGTCACTGCAGCAGAGAAGCTTTAAACCCTATGTCAAGTTGCCATAGTTTGGTAAAATGTGCCCAATGGATTATGTACATTGATTCCGATGTACACCGGGGTCAGTTACACAATCTGTACATCTCAGTGTACAGATTACGTGGCTGGGTGGCCTATGCATAGCACACTTATCAGTATGATAAGATAGACCTGTTAAAACGAAAGGGACAAATTAAATTCAACTAAGTGAACTTCCACGGAGTTTGACTGGTTCCCTCATCTGCTTCAATTCATAAATGAGGTTTTTATTCCAGCAAGAAACTTGTTCAGCAATGTGTCAAATGGTGCATCAGCTATTTTACCACATGATGTGTGAGGAACTAATGGGTGGAGGACCTGAAACGTAAACTTTAGCTTTTAGATTCAAAAATAATATTGACAGTTGCGGTTTGACCAGAATTAAGCAATTACTGTCCTAGTTATCTGATCCATCTAAGTCTTCCAAGGTGTTAATTTGGACTCCAACAACTATAACTGAGATTGAAGGTTATGATTGCCAATGCTTATGATTCTGCATAAAGTTGTTGTTCAAATATTGCTGTTGAAATAATACTGACTTGAATAAAATAGAGCTAGAACTACTTGTGGAAGTATATTCTAATTAAATAGGAAAATAGGTGCTTTTTAATGATGACAAGTGATCGTTCTTTGGATTCTATAAGTTGGGCCCAGGATTAAAAACTTAGAAATCAATGAATCAATTAGACAGTGAACGTCACGTAGTGAAAACTGTAACCTTATGCACAATTATTTGGAAACACATTTTTTTTTCTGTGTGAATTAGATATATTCAGACGGATGTGTAATATTGCAAGGAGCTATTTATTTGAGGAAAAGGAAAACCATCCCATTTAACTTAGGTGAAAATACCTGGGGAAGAAATGGGAAAGGAAAATGGAGACTGTAAATATACATTGTAGAGTCTGAGATATTCCTTGGATGTCTCTAGTTTTGTCCAACAGGTTAAGGAACCTACGGTTTCTCTTTGAAGGGAATTCTGGATAAAGTATCGTATAAGTTTCTTTCTTAAAATGGCAATATTTTTTTTTTATCACCGTTTGGTCAGAATCAGAAAAGGATGGTCTGAAAACTGCATTTAAAAATCCACAAAATTATATATGCAACCTGATTAATCGGACCCACTTTCAGACAATTTCTAATAATCCATGCAGATTAGATATGGCATGCAGAGCCATATCTATGGGCACGTGAGCGTTGCCCTAGCTTGGCTCCAGCGTGCGTGCGTACGCCAGACCCCTGCAGGCCCACCAAAAATCAGGAAATGGGCTGTTTTTGGCCTCTGTGGGTGGGGAAGGCTATTTTCACCCTCCCCAGGCTCGAAGGAAGCCTCTGGAATCTGGGGAGAGTGAAAAACAGGCCTACCAGGCTCACTGTGCCATTGCATGCCAAAAACAGGGGGAGCATGGGGGGTCCGTGCACATGTGTGTGTGGGGGGTATTGAATTATGGATGTGGGCATGAGGCGCACGAACCCACCACCGTGCTCCTCCCACTTTTGGCATGCTACGGCAAAAAGGTTTAGGGTATTTGATGGGTTGCTTTAGGTTAATGATGATGTAAAGAGTATATTTTGCTTATTTCCTCAGGTGGATTCTGCTTCTTTCTCCTATGTTGTTTTTCTTATGTTTTTAAATTTGTGATGCTACTAAGCGTTGTTTTGGAGTAGAGCGGGCTACAAATTTGACAGATTAAAAACAGGAATAAATCAACTAATGCTTGTCTCTTTTTCTTCTAGGGATTATTGTAAATGGATTGATAAATGTCAGCATTTCTACAATTGAGAAGCGTTATGATTTGAGCAGTTCCCTCACGGGCGTAATCTCTGCTGGTTATGACATTTCATTCTCCGTGTTATGCCTTTTTATATCTTTCTATGGTGAAAGAGGTCATAAACCTAGATGGCTGGCTTTGTCCTCTTTTCTGATCGCTATAGGAGCATTAGTATTTTCTTTGCCACATTTTACTACTGGACCATACACATATGGAGAAAAAGCAGAAGGTAAGTTCATATATCTTAAGCCGGTCATTATTTCTTTTATTGTTGCTCTATAGACCTAGTTCAAAAATATATATTTAGCATCAGCAATAAAATCCACTTACCTTCGCTACCAGTTTGGGAATGGGAGTGTGTGTGCCTCTTCTGCGCATGCACAGAACCTTCTGCGTATGGGCAGATGGTAAAAAACATGGCTGTAATGACATCCCGGGGGTGGGGGGGTGGGGTGGGCAGAACCTCCCACCGCCAGCACTACCAGTTCTGCAAACCGGATAGAACTGGGGGGATTTCACCGCTGTCTAGCATGTATTTATGGAATCAATACAAGTATTTTTTTTTCTTCTGTTGCTTATTGGGAATTGACAACACAATCTTGGAATAGACCTCAGTACAACAGACCAAATAGATTTAGCTTTCTCTCCCTCAATGGAAGAGAGGATGGTAAGGAGATGGAGTTAGAGATGGTGAAGTTGTCTGTTTAATTAAAATTTCACCTTCTCTAACTCTATCACCACGGAGGAAGGAGGAAAAAAATGTTCTAATTTTGTTTCTACTTGGAAACAGCTTTTGAAATTTTGTTTAAAACTGAAAAAAATAAAACTTTAATTTTAGGTTTTGATGGCTAGAAATATTTTGTAATTATAAAAATGGCTTGAAATGTTGTGAAATGTAAAGAAATTCAAATGATGTTGATTTATTTTCATAATCTACTGCATTGAAGAAAATCGGAAGTCATTGTTCCTTCTTCTCTTTTTGCACTTTTCTCCTTCTTTTCATATTTTCTAACTTTTGTTCCTATAATGAAACTAAATTAAAAAAATATTACAAATGGATTTAGCTTTTTCAAAGTCAAAAGGAAAGTAGTGATCCCAATGACAGGAACATCAAATGTCTTTAATCAAGAAAAAGTTAATCTGCTCTTTTCAAAAGACTACATGGATTAACATCCCCAATTCAGTGTCTGATAAGCTAAATCTCTTTTGTGAGTGGCTTTTAGGATGTCATTTATCTCCTTATTTTGAAGTCCAACATTATTTGCCCAGTTGTCTTCCGTGGGAAGCTTCCAAGTCTATGTGAAGATTTCCATGTGAACTGTAACCTTGCGCTATTTAGGGTCCCATTCTTTGGGTACATAAAAATTCCCTTTAGCTGCAAGCATGGAGAACCAAAAGTAATCGATTCATATTGTTGTAAATATCTTTGGCAACCTTTTATGTTGAGTTGAGTAAAGAAAATATAAGAGAATGTACTACAGAAAAGAGAAGAAAGGTAGATAATAAAGAAAAATGAACTATTGAAATAATGGTGACTTTGATTTTTACTATGTCAATTGCTTGCTGAAACCTATGCACTATTGATGCATAGACACAGCTGATTATTTCTAAAATCATATAGCTCTAATATGTAAATTACTATTAGTTGAAGATCTGCAAGATATTTCAACTTCATTGTAAAGTTAATGCCCCATTCCTCTGTAATCTAGATGGGCCTGGCTCTATAAGCATGAAGGGCTATGAAAAAAATATTTTTTTTGTCCACTTTTGTTATTCCACATACTGTACATGGGTCCAGATCTAATTATAGACTAAAATACTACAATGGATAATGATACTATATCCTACTTTTCCTATGGAAAAGCAACTAAGAATGGTAATTCCATTCAATGCTTTAGATCAGGGCTGTCAAACTCCTGGCCTGCGGGCCGAATGCGTCATGCGCTGCCCACACTCACACTCAGTTTTGCAAATGTGATGCTGCCCTGATGATGTTTGACACCCTTGCTTTAGATAGATTAGAGATTAGCCAAGTTACTCGAAAGCGCTGTTGCAAATGTGTTTAGAGAGTGAAGTAATTAGCCACTTTTCTTAAAGAACCGTCACACTGCATATTACACACACAGTATTAATCATTAAAAATAAAGTCTTAATGAATAAGAGAGGTTTTTTTGTCTGTTACATCAAGGGTAGAGGTTTAAAGTTAAGCCCTGAGAGCAAAAGTGAAGGCTTTTGAGGGTTAAAAATTAATATTAACGAGAACAAGATAATTTTTCTCTTCTTTTAAATCAAATCTTGTAATTCCTTTGGAGGTAATCCACCAAAATTTCTGTTGTTAAGTGAGTCAAATAAGTGAGTTTTGCCCCGTTTTATGAACTTTCTCGCCACAGTTGTTAAGTGAATCATTGCAGCTGATAAATTAGTAACCCTGTTGTTAAGTGAATCTGGCTTCCCCATGGACTTTGCTTGTCAAAAGTTTGCAAAACATGACCTTGGGACACAGCAATGGTCATAAATATGAGCCAGATGCCAAGTGTCCAAATATCAGTCACCTGATACTTGGGACGCTGCCACGGTCGTAAGTTTGAATTTTTAGTGCCATTGTAACTTTGAATGGTCACTAAATGAACTGTTGTAAGTTAAGGACTATCTGTATATTTCTGTTTTATATATATTAACATAACATAACAGTAACAGAGTTGGAAGGGATCTTGGAGGTCATCTAATCCAGCCCCCTGCTCACTCAGGAGACTTATACTAGGGTGTTAATCATGATGATTCTTTATTCTCCGTTTTCTTTAATGAGGAATCTTCTTAGGCTCATTTGCATGATAATTCCATAATCGTTTTTCTTTCATTAACTAAATTACATCAGAAATAAATAACCTGCAGTTATCAGACTACATCTGCCTTTTTTGCAGCCCAATCTCTGTGGCTTGAATACACAGTGATACTCACATTTTATATTTTTTTAACAACCTAACTTATTTTTTTCCCCTTTTTGTGCAAACCTGAGTCTCAGTGGGTTCTCATTGCTGCACAAGAATTCTGCTGCCCTTCTGAGATACTGTATTGTTCATTTATGAGGAACAATGACATCACGTCATTTTAGCATATTTATTATGAACAGCTTGGGTTCAAGTCTGATCTGGAACAAAACAAAAAAATATTAGAATGGAACATGCTGTTGCTTCCTATAATGTATGTGTGTGTTCAATTCTTTGTAAATGTCAGCTTCCTCATACCAAGGAAAGAACTTTTGAATTTGGCAGTCTTTTTTTTTTTTTTTGGTGCAATATAAAATGGTACAAAAATTAAGAAACAGAGCATGGGGTACCATGAATTAAGTCTCCCCATTGGCTGCTGTCATCTGCCTAACATATTCCTACCGGTAGTAGCAGAATTGATGAAACATTGCAGTGGTTCGAGTAATACAAGTAATTGCCTAACTGGCCTCTTTTTGAAATCTATTTTGCATCCTGCTAATGAAATCTGGCTTGGCACACCTGATGCATCAGAAGGGCTTCAGGAGAGGTTATCTGGGAGCATAGTGCTGTAGCATCCAGTTGCTGAGCAATTCTTAAAAGGGTGGAACTGTTATTACTTAATGCCTTCTAATTCTGTTTGTTTCCAGTGAAACTGTCTTGAAGGGAAATCGCAGTTATGCAACCAAGTTATATGTCCTCATTGCTCTCCTTCTGAAGGTGTGGTTAACACACTGTCACTGCTGATTTGAAGAAAAAAGCCACTGAAACTGTTTTAAAAATAATTAAAAAAGGACATTAACTAGAGTGCTTCATTCTATTTTTTTCTCAGAAGTAAAATGGCGACTGAGGGGAAAATGAAAGGAACTAGATTTGAGGAAATGTTGAAATTCTGAGAGGGAGGTTTATTGAAAAATGGCTTCTCTGCAATGTTATAATTCAACAATATTGTCCACTACAGAGCTTACGTAGCTTCCTTCCTCTATACCTCAAACTACAAAGTTTGAGGTATTTTAGTTTAGCAAAACTAAAACTTAGCATACAGTTCAGAGAAACAAAACTGCTGAACACAGAGGCAGTATGTCTTGAATAGAATGTAAACTTGTTTGAATACAAGTTACATGCCCAGGACTATAAATATTCTGTTGATTTTGTTTGTTAAGGCTTTTCAACAATGCAGTCCTTTTTTTGGCTTGTTGCTATTGGTGTTTAAGAATATAGAACATAGAATGATAGATTGGAAGGGACCTTAGAGGTCATCTAGAGGGCAACCTTAGAGGTCATTAAGAGCTGCGGTGGTGCAGTGGTTAGAATGCAGTACTGCAGGCTACTTCTGCTGATCACCGGCTGCCAGCAGTTTGGCAGATCGAATCTCACCAGGCTCAAGGTTGACTCAGCCTTCCATCCTTCCGTGGTTGGTAAAATGAAGACCCAGATTGTTGGGGGAAATATGCTGACTGTGTAAACCGTTTAGTGAGGGCTGTAAAAGTACTATGAAGCAGTATATAACTCTAAGTGCTATTGCTATCTAGTCCAACCCCCTGCTGAAACAGGAAACACTATGTCATTTTAGACAACTGGTTGTCCAGTCTCTTCTTAAAAGCCTTCAGTGATGGAGCACCCACAACTTTCCAGTTGGTAAATGTTCTCACTGTTAGGAAGTTTCTCCTTAAATCCAGGTTGTTTCTCTCCTTCCATCCATTGATATGGATGTTATGAACTGCTCCAAGGTGTATAGCTCTTATCTTACTAGTTTTATGTTTAATGTTAACTATATACTAACATCTTAGTATCACATAAGATTCATGTGGAATTAGAGTACTACATAATCAGAACTGTCACTTTAACTAAAGCCATGGGGATCTCATAACACACAAAGAAAATGTCTATATGCAACCATTATCTATTGTTTAAATTGGAGCTACTCAAAACACACATCCAGTAGCTGCCATTTGTGACCCTCTCAGCTGGTTCAGCTGGCTTCTGACAAGCAAAGTCAATTGGGAAAAATGTATTTGCTTAACAACCACTTGATTCACTTAACAACTGAGTGATTGGCTTAATAATCATAGCATGAAAGATCATAACATTAAGTATGGCTCACTAAACAACTGCCCTCCTATTAATGGAAATTTTCATCCCAATAGTGATTGTACATTGAGGACTTACGTACATTTGTTTTCTGTTACAATGAAAGTTGTCTGTGGAAAGTAAAAGTCCATGGACATTATAGCTCTTATTGGTTTTGTTGGGTTTATTTTTTATTACAAATGGATTGCTAAAGTATCATGTCTAATCTTATCTTCTAAGATTCTATCAATGAGAAACATAATCTTGTTTCTCTTTATTGCAATGAGAGTTAATGAATACTGAAAAAGATTATGCATACGTGTTGAAAGGAGCATTAGCCAAATAGCTCCATGATCATTATGCCCTTTGAAAGGATATTATTTGAGGGTTTACATGAAGTCATTGCTTTCAGAACCTCGTCTGCTGAAGCACTGTATAATACTTGAATTAAAATTGAAATAAATAAACAAACTAAGAACTATTGCATAAGACTTGGGGTTTCTGGTTCATTCTAAATATTACCCTTAGAGGTCCTTGGATGCTCTCTGACTTTGGTTGTTTGCAGATGTTTCATTGCCCAACTAGGTAATATCATCAGAGTGACTTGGAGTCACCAAGGACTCCAAGGTTCAAACCTGAGCTGTACTATTCTCTTCTATTTTATACAATAAACATCAGGCTGCTAATTACATTTCAATTTTTAAAGGTGAGCTGTTAGTCAGTACCCAAATAGAATAAAAATAGTATAAATGAAGTATAAATGAAGTTTTTAGTAGACTTTCAGTAAGAGAAAGATTAAAGCTAGATTCATAAATTGTACTAAACCATCTGGACCTTGTGATTTGGGCAACGTGATTTAGTCTTTCATGGTATATAAATCAAGCCACTGTAGCTTATTTTAAAAACCATGGTTAAAAATCTCTTGAACTGTTGTTACATGAAGACTAGCCTGGAAGAATGCTCCTATGTCTCAAGACAGCCTTTTTCATATTTGAGCTTTGTCTAGCTGATAAAATGGGATAGAAGATGGTTGGAAAAGGTTACAATGGGGAATGAGGTAGAGCCACAATAGAGCTCTATACATTATCAGGAAGATAAATTTCAGCAAGCAGGATTGGAGGGACGACATGAGCCCCTTTATAAACTGAGCTTGAAAGCCAAAGACAGAAAATTTTGTATTCTTATACAGGTATAAACATTTTGCCATAGATGTGGGAGGAAGTATAGCAATCAAAAGTTATAAAATCAGTCGCTCATTTTGGATTTTACCGGGTGTAATCCCTGGCAGTATGAATATGTGGCAAAGAAGAATAAGAAGTGTTGTCTTCTGCATTATATGATTCTTACAATATAAGGGTCCATGGATATTTTGTGCACCATAATAATAGGCCTGTACCAGGGGTGGGTTCTACTTACCTTTACTACCGGTTCTCAGCGGGGCCGCATACTCTTCTGCAGCAGCGCAGAAGCTTCTGGACATGCGTAGAAATGTTTTGATGATGTTGAGGTTGGTGGGTGGAGCCCCCCGCCGGTTTTACTACCGGTTCTATAGAACCGGTGTGAACCGAGGCAACCCACCACTGCCTGTACTTTGGAAATAAAATTTGTGGCATCGTCAACATGGTTACTATTGTATGCATTGTTTATTGAATATAATGAAGCATTTGACAACAAAGATCAAGATAAAAAATGAAGCTGAAGCTTCAATTTTTACTATTCTCCTTTATTTAAAAAACCAAAAAAAAAAAAAAAAGAACACAGACAATGTCACAAAATATCTAGCTAGGCCCACCTTGTTTTAGGAATGAGTTCCATTCTTTAGATGTATTAAATGGCAGCACCCTCTACTGGATGTTATTATTGCAATTCTAAGAGTACACTGAATGCCACTAAAGTAACCAAAGCACAACTGAAAAACTCAAAGGATTATCAAAATCATTTAGAAAATCCCAAGATTTTCAGTATAGCACCCAGACAACAGTAATATAAAACAATCTTCATATTAAGTCTGTACACATTCAGCAGTGTAGAGAGTTGGAAAAACACAGACTTCAGGAAATCCGAGGAGTGGGATGTTGAATTAGAGGAAATGTTGGTGTATGATTCTAACTGGGTTGCTTCTTTTAAAACAAGAGAAAGTTTTGCTATGTTTAGTTACTTCTCTTATCTCTTATAGTGCACCATCTTCTCTCATTATTCTTTTAAGAATTGTTAATCTATAATGTGTTTTGATCGATTTTGATTTAAAATGATCATTGTGGCTTGTAAATCATGGATTATAATTTAGCAGGTTGAGTGAATCTGGTCAGTTATGATTTATTAATGAGTTACGTTTAAAGACACCATAGATGCCTAAGTTATATAAAAACAGAATATAGCTAAATCAGGGGTGAAATGCTCCCGGTTTGGACTGGATCGCCCAATCTGGTAGCGATGGAGGCGGGTGGTTTGAAGAACTGGTAGCAAAAATTCCTGCAACCCCCCCCCCCAATACCCAGCTGAGCCGCACAATCATTAGAGGCTTTTTTTTTTTACTTTTAAAAGCATTTTTTCTACAACCTCTTTCGCTGAAAAAATGCTTTTAAAAGTAAAAAAAAAAAATGATCACACGGCTCAGCTAGGATCCTCAAAAGCTTTTAAAAGCATTTTTTCTACAACGTCTTCAGAGGCTTTTAAAAGAAGCTTCTGCCGATCAGGCAACTCAGCTTGGAGCGTCAGAGGCATTTAAGAGGGGAAAAAAAAAGCCTTCCCCAAATTCTCAAGCAGTCATTAAGCATTCTAACTGAGGATTGGGGGACTTGAAATCCCATTAAAGAAGACTTACTCAGAAAATGCATTTATATGTTGATTTTTCCCAAATTGCCTGAAAAATGGCTCTATATAGTTTTGAAACTTTGGAGCAGTTTTGAAATCTTATGACTCTTCTGATTGTGGATTATATAACTGCTCTGGAAAATCTGGATTGTACTAGATGGCAGCAAACACATAACAAAACTCTAACTCTTTGTTGCTAGCAGCTAGATTTTTACAGCCTAGACCAGTGATGGCAAACCTTTTCGGCACCAAGTGCTGAAAAAGGAATGTGCGTGCTCGTCTGGGTCACAACCTGGAGGAGGAGCTGCCCAGGGTGCATGTGCGCACACCTGAAAATGAACTTCCGGTTTCTGGTGCTTGCATGCGTGCCAGCCAGTTAGTCTTCTGGGTTTCTGGCATGCATTCATGCGTGACAATCAGCTGGCTGGCGCACAGGATCACACAGGAAAACGGAAGACCAGCTCTTCAAGTTTCCGGCAGTGCCGCATGCACGAAGGCCAGCTGATCATCACGCGCGCATGCACGCCAGAAACCCAGAAGAGGAACAGGTGATGCCATGTGTGCCAAGTGACATAGCTCCGTTTGCCACTTCGGGCATGAGTGCCATAGGTTCTCCATCATGGGACTAGACCCAGTAGACTTATTTCAAACAATTGCAAACATACAACAGTTTCTCCTGATAGAGAAAGAACTTCTATTGACTTACTGCTTCTGTATTTCCAGACATCTGTCCAGTACCTGTTTCTGGAGGCCAAACCATGCCGTGCCGCCGAGGCAGAAGATCTAAACTTTCCAACTACTTCTATGTTTTCTTACTGGGTCAGTTCCTCTTAGGAGCAGGTGGAACTCCTCTGTACACACTGGGCACAACTTTCATCGATGATAGTGTCCCAAAGCACAAAGCTTCAGTCTACATAGGTAGGTATAATTCATTTTGATTCCTTGAAACGCCAAATTTGCTTTGAGCATCTAGCAAGTTTGGTAATATCTTTTTGTATTTTCTGTTTGCTTATTTAACTTCTTGTAAGTTTGTTTAGTTGGTTGGGATACAGGATGTGTTTTTACAGTTCCTTACAGTAGGGCTATGTTCATCTTCAGGTATATGATGACCTTATCTCTTAAGGCCTCAGTTTCCATGAAAGGGAGCTTCTGCCCTTTTCATGATCAGCACAAAGACCTGAAGGGGCCTTGTAAGTATGTTACACTGAATGCACTTAAAAGTCAGCACCCACCCACATTGGGAACTTCTTCCCAAGCAAATGCTCATCTAAGTGTTTTGAACATTCATCCATACATACCTTCCCATTTCATACCTTTATGTGCTCAATACAGGTAGTCCTCAACTTATGTCCGCAATTGAGCCCCAAATTTCTGTTGTTAAGTGAGACATTTGATAAGTGAATTTTGCCCCATTTTACGACCTTCCTTGCTGCAGTTGTTAAGTGAATCACTGTAGTTGATAAGTTAGTAACCTGATTTTTAAGTGAATTTGGCTTCCCCATTGATTTTGCTTGTCAGAAGGCTGCAAAAGGTGATCACATGACCCTGGGGCATAGCAATGGTCATAAGTATGAACCAATTGCCAAGCATCTGAATTTTGATCACAATGAGCATGGAGATGCTGCAAAGATTGCAAGTGTGAAAAGTGGTCAAAAGTCACTTTATCCAGTGCTGTTGTAACTTTGAACAGTCGCTAAATGAACTGTTGTAGGTCGAGGACTACCTGTATGCAAAGAATTAAAGCTAGCAAGTTTGAGGATGCTGCTTACCCGCTTCAAATCACAAGCTGAACATCTGCATTAGAATTATGTTTTTTAGTGAGTGGGGTGGCACTTAGATCCTATTTTGGGAGCCTGGAAGAATTCCTTGCCACATTGCAATTGCTCCTTCTCATCTGTGCGAATCAGTAGATAAGAATCAGATACTGGGAAACCTTGGTTTCCCTTTCACTTGAATGAGACAACCAGTCTCATAATCATTTTAACCACAGAATAACAGTGTATGAATACTGCAAATGAATAACCAGCAAGAATAACAAATGTGTCAACTGTGACAACTAGACCCATCATTCATTAATGCAGGCCCATGGAAAATTCCCCATGCGGCAGAAAATGAATCTCTGGTGGTCCATTAAGGCAGTACAGAAAAGGTGGCAAAAATTGTGAAAGAGAAGGAGGTTTCAGTCCCTTCTGAATTCTGAATTTTGAATTACTGCCTTCAAGTCTAGAGGAAGTTGGAAGCACTGGAAAGATCATTCTTCTTCATTAAGAATGTTGTGCATTCTTGGAGATTCCTCTTCAGCAGGTGAACTGCAGAAAGTCTTTCTGCATTTTTATCTCCTTCTGGCAAAGGATGCACAGAATCTGAAAGAAGTTCATTATCCTAAATCATCTCTTTCCTCTGAGAAGCGTCTGTCCTTTTTGGAGTAAGCCTTCAGATGAGGATCAGCTGTCAACACAAGCTCATGACACAATTAGTAAATGGAAAAGCATTCCGCTGATGATTCAGTAGGAACTGATGGGTAGATTAAATCTGAGATATTTATATCCTTTCACCTTTCAACCTCCAAATAATTTTCTATTGACTACAGAATAGAAAATAACAGAGTTGGAAGATGCCTGGGAGGTCTTCTAGTCAAATCTCCTATAACAGGGTTAAGACTAGGGTAAGGTTGAACTCAACGTCTGGCATTTACCATAATTACATTTATGTGATGAAGTTTCTGTGTCTTGAAAATAAGTTGCATCATTTGTCTTTATCTGTATATTTAATGCATTTTAAATGAGATAGTATGCTGTGAAGAACCATGTGGAAGCTGGGCCATCCTCCTCTCATTCTAAACAGTGTCTTGCCTACGGTAACCTACTCAGGATGCATGAACTTAACATTCTCAGTCTTATATCACCTGACACATTTATACAGTGGATATGGAATCCAACATGCATTTTTGTGCTCAATATCCAAAATAAAAATTATTATCTTCCTTGCAGGAATTGGATATGCCATGTCACTGCTGGGTCCTGCCATTGGCTATGTTTTAGGAGGACAGTTGCTGAATGTCTATGTTGATTTCAATCGTAAAATAAGGCAAGGGCATTTTGTTTTTTCATCTACATAAATAAGAATGTACATTTTATCTTAATAGTAAGACATCATTTTGAAAAGCCTTATCCTAATAGTTCATACAGAAATACATATATTTAAGTTACCTATAATAATTTTAATGGGTTTGGTTGGTAGGGTTTTTTTTTTTTTTTTTTTGTGGAGGAGGGGGGTTGTTTTTAATAACCAAGCACTGATTTATATTTGGGAAACTTGAGCAGCCATGAATAATGAGCAATTGTTAGTCAATTTGCTAGATGTAGATTTTGATTATTTTATCTTTAGAAGAGGTCTATGTGACGATATATACATGAAGCCATTTATGCTGTCAAAGGCCAACCAATTTATTTCATGAAGCAGTCTGGTTGCTTGAGGCTTCTTTGGGCCTCTGCTGTGGAAGAAGGATCCTCTTAGCCTTCTTTTCTCCTATGTTGACTAAAATATTTCTAGGCTGGGAAAGGAAGATCTTTCACACTAACACGTGGTTCCAGACTGGGCAGCTTCAGGGTACACTGTGGTCAATGCCTCTACTTGTGGTGAAGCTACACATTCTGAAAGCACTTCAGTCAGCGGTGAAAATTTCTCAAAGCGTTTTCTTGTATCTTGAACTCTGAGGAGGAAAAAAAAGAAAAGAAAAAATGCTGTTCTTTTTTTTTTTGCTTTATCTTATAAGTATGGTGCTCATATTACTATGCAAAACTTAAAAAGTGGTGCTACTTTTGAATCTTTTTGAAGCAAAAAACTCCTTCAAGCTTTCTGTAGTCTTGAACAATAATACTTGATTGAACTCATTATTACCTGTAATACTTTCCATTTAATAAAACAGCACTAATTTCTTTTTTGTATAACTACATAAATGTGGGAAGAAGGCAGCACAGTTGTAATAAATAAACTACAATGTATGTTTTATCATACAGAATAGCTTTGCAAAAAGTATTGTTATTTAATTCATAATACCTTCGTTAAATATGTGTTCACTAAATAATATTATTCTAGTGTAGACCTCACTCCAGAAGATCCCCGCTGGGTTGGAGCATGGTGGATAGCCTTTGTGATATGCAGCTTCTCCACATGCCTTTTAGTAGCACCATTTTCATATTTCCCAAAGCATTTGCCAGGTAAATAAACATTCTAAAATAAGTAATTAGTATAATACTAAACATATTGAGCCTTAGATAAATTGTTGGGATTCCTAAAGTTATAATGTAAAACAATACAGAATGAATGAATGGATTGTACTGTAATAAATATTCTGGAATTTGCAACTTTCATATAGCTCATCACAGTTTTAAATTATTCTTACTGCAGTAGTGTAATTGTATGAGGAGCATTGGGTACAAAGTAATAAGGCCTACTCGAGAGAGAGAGAGAGAGAGAGAGAGAGAGAGAGAGAGAGAGAGAGAGAGGGAGAGAGAGGAGACAATTACTAAGAGAAGCACATTGATCAGTTGGATGTAGACAAATGAAATCCAGACACTTGTTTCTAAAACAACATATGTATTGAATAGCGATAAAAATAAGGATGTGTGAGGAAAAACTTGGTAGTTTTTCAATCTTTGATAAGAAGATCCTTTTTTATATATCTTATTCTTTAATCAATGTTTGAAAAAATAAATTACAAGAATCAATCTTTCAAAAAGATCTGAGTAGTCTCTTCATGATGTCCTGAGCTAAAGCAGAATTTTCCTGTGGTACAAAAACAAAGTTCTTTAAGGCAAAGCTTTGTTTCGAAATCCCCATTTCTACTTTTAAGTAGACAAAACCAGTTGAACAGGGAGAAGGAGACTCAATCCATTTTTGGATATTAGCCAAGCCTACTTCATTACAGCTGGTAGGAATAAATGCTATTATAACTCAATGACTTATGGCTGTGATAAGTCATTTTGCATAGCCATATCAGTGGGCATGCCAGCTTAGCTCTGGCATGCATGCGCGCGCCAGCTAGCTGATTTTCGGGCCTTCTGGACCCACCAGAAGTAGGGAAACAAGCTGTCTCCTGCCTCCGGAGGGCCTGGTGGGAGAGGGAGGCCCGTTTTTCTTTCTCACCTGGCTCCAGATCCTCTCTATGCATCTGGGGAGGACAAAAACATCCTTCCCCACTCCCTCGTAGGCCCTCTGGAGGCTTGAAATGGCTCATTTCCCAACTCCCGGTGGGACAGGAAGTGACGTTTTTTGCTTCCCCCAGCCTCCAGAGACTCCTAGAGAGGCTTTGATTTTTACAGAGTTGTGTCCAAGCAGACAGACTTACTAAAAGTTACTTGACCAAACATTTAAAATTACAGCTGATTTCCACCAAATGTATGTACTTCTTGCAATTACAATTGCCTTTTGTCAAAAGTAAATTATTTTTTTTTTCTAGGTACAAGCAAAATACGAGCAGAGAAGATTTCTGAAGCACATCATAGTGGAAAACAGATATGTGAATATACTGGGAGGAGTATTAAGGACTTTCTTATGATTCTCTGGGTAACAAAAACCACACATTCAAATCAATATCTGTAGTTAATTTGAATCTGGCCACATCTGGGAGTCATTGTGTCAATAATACTTGCAAGGCCTCATTAACAGAATGCAACAAGGGTAATAGCATTATTCAATGTTTGAAATGGTTAGATAAGGCAGTACTTTACATTCAAAGCACTAAATGATTAAAGTCAGGTTCAAACTTCAATTTCAGTAGTGTAGATTTCCTCACCTGAGCTACTATCACTTATTTGAATATTGATTTTTAATAGCGAAAGAACAATGAGTGGAAGGAGAATTGCATTTGTATAAGATGCTTTGAGAAAGAAATGAACATGCTGTTCCTAAACTGCTTCAAGTCTCATCGTGGCTTTGTATATATGTGCATATAATTTAAGCCCACAGTCATGTTTTATATGTAACTGAGGTTTAGGCAAAAGTGATTGCCAATTAGAACAATGAGATCTATGATGAATTGGTGAAACTTAAATAGAGAAAATTAAGGGACAACATGACAGTGACCTTCAAATGTCTGAAGACCTTTTATGGAGAAGATGGAACAGAATTGTTTTATATGATTCTAGAAGTGAGCTCTAAAACCAATGAATGGAACTAATAGGGAAGCAGATTTGGCAAAGTGTTAAGAAGAAATGCCTAATTGCAAGGTGTGCTATAAAAGCAGCTGCCACAAAAATGTGTCCAATCACAAAATACTCATTAACAACAAAACAAAGAAACAAACCTGATGAGATTGCTCCCCATTATCTGTCATGCCATAGATAAAACCCTATCAATTCAAAACCTTTATAGTTTTTTTTTTCTGGGAAGTAGTCACACTTCCAAACAAAGCACTGAGGTGTTGCAGTCATCCATTCTTATTTCCTAAGTTGCCTATAGCACTAATACAAGATTGATAAGTATTGTTTGAAAATCAAAATGATGCTAGAACCTGAGAGTTTACTTGAAGATATAATTTCTTATTTTTTAATTAAAAAAAAACAGATCTCAAACCAAACAAAACATGAGGCCAAAGCTTCTGACAAGTGCCAGAGGAGTTGGCATTGGGAATTCAGTTGTTCTTTATTAGAGCACATTCCTAATGGGAAGATCTAGTTGGAGTGGAATAAATTACTTCAGAAAGTTGTAAGGCATTTAAATAAAGACCATCTGTTAATGATAGTGTGTTGCAAGATTCCTGAACTGTAAATGGTGCTTTAAGCAAAAGACTGAACTAAATGCCACCCCAAGACCTCTTGCAGCTCTAAAATTCAATTATCCTTTGATTTTAAATGGATATTTGATCACTAAGACACATTATTTGAAAAAAAGATAAGTAAAAAGCATAATAAAAAGGATACATGTATTAACCATGAATAATAACTTTTATTACCCAGTATATCTTTGCAGATTACATCAACAACTCTAATTGCCTGTTCCAGTTTATGGCCACCTCATCAGTAGCTAATAATGTTTGTTTTCACCACTTCTTGAGGGCCGGTTAGATACTAAATTAAATGATTTTAAAATTAAGTACCAGCTAAGGGATGAGTTTGACAGTTTCATCTCATTTCCTTCCATGCCCCTGCAAGCCTTGATAGAAATCATAGCTGTTGGCTGTTTTCAGCAGCACAAGGATAATTGTGCCTCATGATGATTTCTTACTGCAACTGATGCCAGTAAAAGCTTCTGTTCAAGAAAACAGGCAATGATATCTTAATCTTACTAAGTAATTACAAGGGGGTAACTCTACCTAATATCCTGGCTCAGTCCATATGCTGTGCCTAGATGAGGAAATGACCAACATTTTTCTGTTTTCATGCATGCAGTGGTGTCAAACCAGCCAAACTATATTTGAAACAGTTGAGACTCTACTCTAAGAGTTTTGTCAAAACTGTGATAGCTCTAAGGCCGACAACTTGCTGGATTTTTAAAACCAAATAGAAAAGGAAGAAAGAAGAGGAAAACATTGAGCTAATGCAATTCTTTGTATATGTGTATGCATATAAATTTGTGTGGGATTATTGTCATGGATGCTAAGAAAAACTCTGGCTAAGCTGTCATGTTTCAGAAACACTATATTTTTTTCTACCTCTGGCCACCCTTTGCTAACTTGTGCAAAAGCCAAGATGAGGCATTATTAATTTGAATCTTGACATCTTTATCTCTTGATAGGATCAAGGAAGCCAAAATAATGGCTCAGTTATGTAGAAAATCAACAAAAAGGGTAGTTGATTAGCAGGAGAGGTTTTTTTTGTGTTGGTTTTTTTTAAAAGAACAAAATGTTTCTAAAGTTTATTCATAAATATATCCAAGGTAGTCATATGAAAATGCGGTAAATATTAGTTCTAGAATGGTTTAAATGAATTCCAAATCTCAAACTGAATTTGAGTAGCTGAAACTCAGGATATAGATTCAAATAATTGGATTAATCAGCATTATAATAGGTAGACCTGGAGCCTTTCTGGCCAGGTAGTCCACTAAGAACATGTTTTTCTTCTTAATGTGCTCTTGTTTTTCATTGAAGAGATGGAGAAGTTTTAAAATGATAGATTGAATAGTAAAACTGATGTTATAATAAAAATTTATTCTGAAAAATAGATCAATTTCTTTGTGGAATAATCTAAACAGGCACTATGTATTTAACGTAACATTGATTTAAGAAATCTAACTAAAATATATAGGGGGAACTTAACTAAAGTTCACTTTTGCACTTTGTTTCTAGATGCTGTTGAGGAATCCTGTGTTGATGTATCTTGTAATAGCAGCTGCACTAGAAGCTTTAGTCGCTACTGGTTTTGCAACTTTCTTGCCCAAATTTATAGAAAATCAGTTTGGATTTACATCTAGCTATTCAGCTACTTTAGGAGGTAATGTATTTGATTCATTCTACACAAACACCCTTTTAATTTTGTTAATGATAGGATTTAATACTTGGAAAAAAGAAAACTAAACAATGGAAAGAAAGACTAGTGTTTTAAGAGTTTTACTAGAAAATATCCTATTGAATTCTATGAATTTTATATCTGGTAAAATTTGTTTTCTTTGATAAATTCAGAATAATTTGAGAATCCAAGCAATATTTACTGTTCTTCAGGTTATTTATCCCTTGAGGGGCACTGACTAAAGGGGGTTGGGGTGGTCTATGATAATTCACCATGGCAAATTCACCATGGCCAACTTGCAGCAGGACAACTCGCCATGGCCAACTAGCTGCAAAAAAAGAATTACACTAATATCAAACAAATACTGGAACAGAATCATTGAAGAAAGGATGCAAAAGAGGGACAGAATGAAATGTGAATGGCAAAAATTAAAATATTTTATTTATTTATTTAAAATAATTAAATAGAATTGTTAAATTGTCCACCAGCAAATTGTGCTTTAGCGAGTTGACCATGGCAAGTTGTCCTGCAGGAAGCTAGCTATCGTGAGTTGGCGGCAGTAAGTTAGTTGTGGCAAGTTGTCCCATTCTGGACTCAGGGTGAGGAGTGAAGGAAGCCTGGATCCTCAGTTGATGTAATGTTTCAAGTAGATCCTAACAATTTCAGAATTGGATTTTGCTTTATGGTTATAACAGGATTTTCCGAATTAGTTTAAATATTTCTTTCCAAGCTTACCTTTCCATTTATGGTAATCAAATTGGGAAAAAGATGCAGTTTCTTAAAAAAAAAAGTGTCAGAAACTGTTTAGCAGATCATCCCCATAAAACTCAAATCTATACAGTATGAGGCAGCAGATAGAAAGGTAGTGTCTTTTAGGATGCAATATATATTGTGGCTTCTACTTGGATTGGTTTTCCACAAAGAAAGAAATCTCACTTAAAATGGATACTTATAGTTTGAGAATCTACTACTTCATTGGGAAGAAGAGCTGGTGTTCTATGCAGGCAGTCAGATTCTTTCTGGCTCTTGAACCTTCCTGATTGTGATGCCTGTTTGAAAGATGGCTCCAGGGAATGGAGGGGGCCTTAGGTGACACTGCAGGAAGAACCATCTGTCTTTCTTTCTGGTGGTAATAGTCAAAGTCACATTGTTTGAGACCCTTGATTAATAATTGGTTTACTGGGATGCCATCGTGAATGGAAGGTAAGGAGCCTGGAACTCCCTCCAACTGCTCTTTCCACCTGCTTTCTTATACTTAAAATCAGGAGCATGCTACTGAGTAAGACAACATGCCAGTCATGGAAGAAATACAGAAGTTATCACAGAGGATCAGAGTTGTACAACCTTGGGCATTTTATGGCTGAAAGTTGATTTACACATGTGTAACCCCGTGACACAACTGGCATTAAGTAAACTGGCATCATTATATGAAGTGAAGGGGATGGGCGTCAAATACTGTAACAACCGGTTTGCCCAGAACTGAAAATGTGAGAGCGCACTCATGCGACTTTCTGTGCATGTGTATGAATAATGTGACATTCCACGCATGTGCGCGGCATTGAAAAATCGGTGATTATACAGGATGTGATAGTGTCAGGGTGGTTGGGCAGGCCCAGCTGCTTGTCAGAAATATGGGTTCACTCGAACCAGTCCGAACTGTCAGCAGCCCACCACTGAGTGTGTCATATAAATCTTGAAATTGGGTTAATTGACTCAGTCATATACTGTAGATATGCTAAGCTTGTTTGTGTGCCACAGCTATATAAGTAACTGCAGTAACTGCAGAAAAATGTATTTTTTTCACAGATTAGCATTCCAAACCATTTCTTTTTTAGTCATAATTCATAAAAAATAAAACATGCAAAGGGAGAGAAACGTAAAAGAATGACTGTTTACCATAACAATAATATAACTGTGCTTAGTTCTTTTTTTAGTAGTGAATATATTTATTGTTTTATTTTAAGTGAAATGATTACTTCAATAACTGGTTTTCTTTATTTTCTTTTTAGGACTTGTCTTAATTCCAGGAGCAGCAATTGGCCAAATCATAAGTGGTACCTTAATTTCCAAGCTGCAAATGAATTGCAAAACTATAATCAAGTTTATTATTGCTACTTGTACGCTGGCGCTGCTATTAAACATGGTGTTTGCATTTGCTAAATGTGGGAATGAACCATTTGCTGGTGTTTCTGAAACATATAATGGGCAAGTATATGATTAAAAGTATATGTTAAAATATATAAGGGCCACAAGATGGTGAATTAAATCAACCATTCTTCAGAATTCATTTTATGTTTTATATTTTTATACATCTCAGAGATAACAAAATAAACTTAAAATCAAAATTGCTCATATTGATGTTGATGAAAACAGTATTATATTTTATGTGACGGATATATTTCTATCACATTGTCTTTATGAGAAAAGTGGTATCATGCAAAGCATAGAAAACAAATAAGAAAAAGTAGAAGACATAAGACAAATAAAACAACCACAACTATTCATTATACATCATCAGAGCTTATTTTTTTTGTGAATCAATTCACTTTTCATTCACATGCTTGTTTTGTAAATTAGTCCATATTCATTCTCCCAATGACACTACAGGTAGTGCTGTTAACAATCCCTCCTTCAGCATCCATTTGAAATAACAACAAAGCTGAACAGGTGGGATAATCAGTCCTCAACGTCTTTAAAAGCTATCCCAATACCGGTAGTCCAAAATTGAGCCCAAAATTTTATGTTGCTAAGCAAAACATTTGTTAAGTGAATTTTGCTCCATTTCACGACCTTTCCTGCCACAGATGTTAAATTGAATCACTGCGATTGTTAATTTAGTAACATAGTTCTTAAGTGAATCTGGCTTCCCCATTGACTTTGCTTGTCCGAAGGTCAGAAAAGATAATCACTGGGACATTGCAACCATCATAAATAATAGCCAATTGCCAAGCAGCTGAGTTTTGATCACTGTGACCATGGGGATTTTGAAATGGTCGTAAGTGTGAAAAATTGTCCCAAGTCACTTTTTTCAGTGCTGTCGTAACTTTGAATGATCACTAAATGAACTGTTGTAAGCCGAGGACTACCTGTATACCCACAGTCATGTGATCACAATCTGGGCACTTGGCAACTGGTTTGTACTTATGACGGTTGCAGTGATCATATGATCACCATTTGTGACCTTCTCTGTTGGCTTTTCTATTGGAAAAGGAAGGGTTGCAAGTTGCTCAGGTATGTTTCCCACATCCACGCTCTCCATGAACCTTGCTGCACTCACTCCAAACTTTCCCAGCCACATATCCACCCTTACACATTCTCCTCCACCCAGCAGCAACCACTCCAATCTCCACTATGTTTATGCCATGCCTCCCCTGCCACCCACATACTCTTACGACCTCCACGAGCCTTGCTGTGCTCGATGTGTGCCTCTCTGGCTACTTGCAGATCCTTATGCACCCTCTCCCACCCAGCAGCAGCTATCCCAAGCCCTGCCTCACTCGTGCCACACCTTCCCAGCCACCAATTCATCCCCTTGCTCCCATTTTGCAGCAGCCACCAGCTGCTTGCTGGCCTGCTTTGCTAACTGCCTGAGACTTGCAACTTCCTGGTGGCTTCTCTATGGAGTTTGTTTGTTGGAAGCCAGTAAGGAAATTGTAAAAGATGCTCACTTAATGATTCATGATCCTTACTTAACAATGACAAGATGGACTGTAGGTATTGGCACTGCTAAGTGGTGTGGTCATGTGACATTATGTTTTATGACCACGTTGCTTATCAATAAAAATTCCAGTCTCAATTGCCATCATAAGTCAAGGGCTACCTAGAAATCATCTCCATGAACTTCAGTAGTCTCCCATTTCTTTACGAAATGAAGAATATAATTTTAAAAAAATCCTCGCACACACATTGCAGTGAGTTTAGAAATATTTAGCTCCAATTGTTCATGGTTATTAATGAATGAAAACACGCTATTATGGAAAGTTCATTTTTTATTTCATCTATATATTATTTCTCTGTTTCAGGACAGGTACGTTATTAAACTTAACAGCACCCTGCAATGCCCATTGTAGATGTTTGCGTTCAGACTTTTTGCCCATCTGTGGTGCAGATGAAGTCCAGTATTTTTCTCCATGTTATGCAGGATGTACTGTTGTTGTTCCTCAGAAGCATGGAACAAAGGTAAGGCCACTTTATGTTATGAAAGAGGATGCTCACTCTACATCAGATCTAAGTTCCCAATGTTAAAAATGATTTAGCCATGTGCCTTGTTTAAAATGTATCAATTGGAATAGAGCTGGAAGGGACTTTGGTATAGGAGAACCTATACCGTTTCAAACAAGTGACTGTCCAGTCTCTTCTTTAAAACCTCCAGTGATGGAGCACCCACAACTTCTGGTGGCAAGCTGTCCACTGGTTAATTGTCCTCACTTTTGGGAAGTTTCTCCTTAATTCCAGGTTGTTTCTCTCCTTGATTAGTTCCCATCCATTGTTTCTTGTCTTGCCTTCTGGTGCTTTGAAAAATAAACCAAATTGTTCTAATTATCAAATCAATATCATTAGCAAATCATTGAAGTTTGGGCAAGTCAGTAGCTAAATTGGACTACATGGGAAAATAAAACGAACAGTCAAGAAACCCAGACAGTAACAAGGGGGCATAGGAAGACAAATGAAATATCTATCCTCCATGATGGCATGACTAGCTAAACAATGAATAAGAGCAATTATATTAGGAGCTGCAACATTTTATTTCAGTTTAGCAGAGAATAATATGTGACTCAGTGTTGAACTGTTGGCTTCTTGATCTAAATTTGGTTGTTTTCCTTTAGCTTGGTAACCAAACATCTGCAACCAAGCTCAGAAAATACCAGGAATTTAATGTATTCATAATATTCTCTGTTGACGTAAATGTAAAGTGGACAACAGAAGAACAGCTATTTGGATTTTAAAGAAAAGATCCACATATGGAAATGGATATCATACCTAGAATTTAGATGTGGCGCAAATGGTTTATTTAAGGGCCACTGAACTGGCTGAACATATATTTTGATATGAAGGTAGATACATGATCACCAAATGTTCCACAATTTCTTTTAGAAATAGAACTCTCTTGCTACAAGAACAATTTATATTTTACAACTGCTGAATAGTTAGTTATTCAATCTTGCTATATGTTGTCTGTATGTATATCTTCAAATCGATTTTGAAATCGATTTATTTTGCTGTCGAATGAATTCACAATTAATTTTGGACAAATTAGTTACTTATTTTGTTTATTTGTATTTTTGAATGCACTATTTATAGAACTACAGCAATTGTTCCTGTGTTGGGAATCCCATACTTGAAATTGAGAATACCTTCCATGGGGCCACTTCTGGAAAATGTAAATCTAAGTGCACAGTCCTGCCTTGGTTCCTTAGCTTCTTCTTTTTTGCGGTTGTTTTTACTTTTATGGCAGTTACACCAACAACTGTGGCCATTCTCAGGTAGTTGTAATGCTACTTTTATCTTTTTTAAATTTTGTAAAATGCAATACAGCATAGGAATTCTTTTTTTAAAAAAACAAACAAACCATGAATTTGTTTCTTCCACCATCCCTTTGCAAACACACCAAACTATTTGTACAGTGAAGAAATGATTTCCATAATATGCAAATGAGGAAACCTAAGTCTGATTCTGGGTGCTAGGACATTCTGGGAAATTAAATTGACAACTCAGTGCTGAAGAAAGTGTTCAGGAATGCAGAGATCAGCAGTAGTTCTCCACAAAAGTACTGGGATATCCAGCTGTTTGAAATATTGAGCTGAATATATTCAAACAGAATACTAATTTCTAACTACAGCTAAGAATTAAAATATAACCAAAAAGAATAATAGAATAACAGAGTTAGAAGGGGACCTTGGGGTCTTCTAGCCCCACCTCCTGCTCAAGCAGGAAATTCTATACCATTTCAGACAAATGGTTGTCGGATCTCTTCTTAAAAATCTCCAGCGTTGGAGCATCCACAACTTCTGAAGGCAAGTCATTACACTGATTAACTGTTCTAACCATAGGATAATAGTCTTGCATAATGTCTCTGTGGTGATATTTCCCCTGAAGATGGTTTTTCTTTTAATCTATTGAGATGGAGATTTTGAAATAGAGTAGATGCACTGGTTTTCTTCTTTCTTGTTACATTGATATATTCAACATTATTGGTTGAACAAGTATGATGATGAATTTCTGCTTAGAGTTTGTGCTGGCAGCCTAAATAGTCAAAAGTATCTCAGAGATCACATCCATTTCTTACCACAGTGATGGCAAAACAATAGATGATGTAGTGTTATGATATAAGTCTTGCCCTACCCTTTTATAATTGTATTACAGAATCTTATGGATAAAGTTTGTGTCATGATATACCTTATGGTGCACATTTTGTCAATTTTGTTATTTCTTACGTTTTATTCTACCATTTCTTCTGGCCTTATTCATATATCCCTTGGTGTCTGTGTCCATGTGTTATGGACTCTTCTGTAGTATGAAAATTGTTTATTGTTTTTTAAAAAGCATTTTTCATTTTTAAGGATGAAGAAGTAAATAGAAATTTGATTTCAAAATGACAATGATCAGAAGAAAAATGACTGGAAAGTCGCTATGTTAACATTTTCTTGAATCACTATCTACATTTTTAATAGCTTACAGTATTAGTTTTGTCTTCTCTTTTAACCTTGCATTTTCAAGAAATATACTGCATAGTTAAAACAATAGCAATCATATCATAGTATCTGTTGAAGGATGGCATATATCTTATTAAATGGTAAACCAACTTTCATTTATAGATGTGTGCCAGAAAATCACAGATCGTTTGCCTTGGGTGTTCATATGCTCTTTCTACGACTTTTAGGTAAGTTTAAAGCTTGACAAAAGAGATTTCATGGTAGGAATAATATCAGTCTAAGGACTATAGATTTCAGGAAGGGTTGAGGTTCGCAGGGGTTTGGGAGAACCTCTAGCTAAGATTCTATGCAGTTCAGAAAACCCCCAAATCCTACTCCTGGCTGGCCTCGCCCATCCCTCCCCTCCCAGGAGTCCCCACACGGCCCATTTTGGATGCAGGTAAGTGCAGGGGGCACACAAAGGCTCAGGGAGGGCTAAAAATGGGCCTATTGGATGTTCGGGAAGGCCAGAAACAGGCCCATTTCCGGCCTCCAAAGGGCCTCCGGAACCTGAGGAGGGCAAAAATGCTCCCCTCCCCCGCTGTGGTGCAGGAGGCTGACTAGGCCACATCCACACCCACCCAGCAACCGGGAAGAGAACCTCTTGCTAAAATTTTTGAAGTCCAGCCCTGATTTAAGTGGCAGATCATATTTGACCAAAAATATGAGAGTCGTTCCTGTTGACTTTTTTGTTCTTCAAAGTACACATGAGTAATAGTTTATTACAATATTGCCATTGTTTTGATATATTAGGTACTATGAGGATTATAGTTGACAGAATTATTACAGTTTTCACTATTATTATTGGAAATCCATTCCTTCCTGGTTGCTTTGACCATCATATATTTGACTGAAAATCCTTCATTGAGAACTTTTAGCCCAAGTTTCCATTTTTTCCTATGCATTGCTTTATACAAAGCTGCTAAAAACAGGAAGATAGTTTTTTTTTTCTCATCCCCAAAATATATTATGCTTCTCATTTTGCTCCTTATAATAAAATGTCAAATAATGGAATACAATTTTACTACAATATGTTATAATTCAGCAATATAGCATACATTCCTTATTTTCAAAGACCTCAATTTGTAAGTAGTCTTCTTAGTCACATCCTCTTCTTCTCCAAAGCAAGTCACAAAAGCCTGTATAGCTTTCTCTAATCTCCCCAAAATCATGTTGCTGTGTTAGCTTCTCTCTTGGCCAAAAAAACTGGGCTAAATGAAACTATGCACAGAACCAGCAAGAAATTTCTGGCATCATTTCTGCCACATTTTCTTGAAGAAGAAGAGGAAGTTAAACAGGAGAACAGATTCTAGGTCTTGACCTAACTGAAAAAGATATAAGTATTTTCTAAAAGGAAGCTGATCTATTTTCTGAATAGGGTTAAAAGGTCAAGTAAGCAATCACTGGTAGTTACATAGTTTTTATGAAACAAACTGCAGCCAGGAAAACATATTTCACAATTCAGGAAGAAAGCAATTTATGTTTGCTTTCCATATAGGTCAGTGTGGCAACCTTTTTCTGCACTGAGTGCCAAAATGGGAGTGCACGCGCACTTGGGGGAGTGCCGGAAACCGGAAGAGCAACAGGTGATGGTTGGTGTGCCCGGAGAGATGGCTCTGCATGCCACTTCTGGCACATGTGCCATAGATTCACCATCATTGGTATAGGTAGTTCCTGAGGAACATGAGTGGCTAAGGAAGCATCAAGGATTCATTCATCCCTAACTAATGCCTAGACCCACCGCCCTAATAATGAGATTTAAAACTATAAAGAGATGCTGACCTCTGCCAGTTTGTGTGCAGCCCTCCCTAGCTCCATTTTCGCTGGCAGAGGATTGCAGGTGGCCGTGACAGCTAAAAATGGAGCCCAGGATCCTGCTTTCACTGGCAGAGTGCTTGGGCCACCACAGGTGCCCCCGATAGGAGTGACGTTGAGCTGGCCATGCCCAGCCCAGCCCCCTGAGGTCAAACACAACCCTGATGTGGCCCTCAATGTAATTGAATTTGACATTCCTGGTTTAGCTCTTATGAAACCCTTGGGGTAGGGGGGAGAACTAAAAATGGCTAACTTTAAGGCATTTAAAAATTTATGCAAAAATAACTAAATAACTAAATGATTTGTCTACAACTTTAGCAAGGGGTTTCTTGTTGAGAGCATTTGCACGTTTACAGTTATAAGATCTAGATCTCTAGATCTTTATTTTCTATTTTATAGTTTCAGTCATCTGTATCTTGTTATAATTTTGTATCACTCCATCTTTTGCAGGCACTATTCCTGGCCCGATCCTTTTTGGTATCTCAATAGACAATTCTTGCACGCTCTGGTCTATAGATAGATGTGGACGTAAAGGAGCATGTTGGACCTATAACAACACCAAAATGGCATATTTGCTATTTGGTATAAGTAAGTGTCTTTGTTTTCCTTAAAAATGATGAAAATATGCTGAAGGGATCAGTTTACACTTTTATAATTTACTTTATTCTCTCATTTCTTTGGTTTGGTATATAAACAAAATATGTGTCAAAACAGTCAGTGTTTTCTGATCTTCAATGTCTAAAGCAGTGTTTCTCAACATTGGCAATATTAAGATAGGTGGATTTCAACACCCAAAATTACCCAGCCAACCATGCGTGGAGAGAAGAAGCAATTTCCTTCTGTGCATAGAACAGAGTTTCCTGCCCTCTTTTGGTAGGCAGATATTTTGCTCCATTCATTTAATGATCTGCACAGTCACTTAATGACAGCACTTGGGAGAGCCACATTAGTGATCATTGAGCAAGGCAATCATGTGGGCATATTACTTAATGACTGCAATTACTTATGTCTGCAACGGGAGGTTCCATTATGGTCATAAATTAAGAGCTACCTGTAGTAGAGATCACCTCGTAAATTGTCTAACTAAACCAATTCAAGCCCATAACCAGAATTATTTGAAATTTATATTGAAACAATCTAATATTAATTAATCACAGGCTGAATGGATCAAACACCAATTTGGCAGTTTTAATCAAAGAAAAGTGTTAATTGGTAGAGATCGGAGCCTGGGAACTCCTATGTAATTTGCAAGTCTTGTTTCTTCAGATTTTTTAGCAGTGCAGGTCCAACCTATTGTCATGTGATAAGGACATATATAAAATCTATTGGTATAATGGCAGTTTAGAAGGTTTTGTTTTTTCCCTCTTAAAGCAAGAAGATAAATTAACAGCAATGTTTAATTTATTTTTTGTTTAATTTATTTTTGCAGGTGCATGTTCTAAAGCAGTTTCTCTAATTTTTACTATCATATCATATGTGTTATATAAGCCTCCCCCAGATATTATTGCAGATTCAAAGGCAGATCAAACAAGCACATCAGTACGTCTTTGAATGAGGAGCAAACCATTATTTCTAGAGGAAGTCAAAGAAAAAATCTCAGTGATGTCCAATGGCAGCTGTAACTTCTGAGTACCAGCACTGGAGGACTTTGAGCAAGTCATTTAATTCTTTTTTTAAAAAAAAAATAAAATAAACACTTTTACTTTAAATCCATTTTATTTCAAGCGTATCTCAGTCACATAAATTTTTTACTCTCTCAAGAGAATAGTATGATTTTTGTAGTGTAGAATATCTAAATATTTTAACCAAAAATCAACTTTAGTAACTCATTTAATTGGTTGTAGGACGATAAGCAATTTCATGGGACATGAAATTTCTTGGTATTCTTGGAGATGCTATTTCTTTGGTAAGAAATATCATCTCCAATTTTGGCCTGTAAAAGGCAAGCTCAATCTTTCAATCTGAGTGCCACCATCTTGCTGTTAGGACTCAGGACACTGAGAGGATTATGGGCCAGGATAAAAACAAAATGAAATGAAATTAAATCTGTTAACATGATTACTAACCAAGTAGTTACTAATTTTTCACAATAATACATTTTAAAATTATACTTCTATGTATTTAATTTACCTCTCCATTTCTATTCTGGTTAAGTACTCAAAGGAAGCTTTCAAATTAATGTTCCCACCTCAAAATATCAGTTTGCTCAAGTGTCTATGGAGATCCTCAATCATCCAGATCATGGTTGTCTTAAAGGTGCTTTTTCAAGAGGCAACTGGACTTTCTGGTTTTTCTTTGAAGATGTTTCACTTCTCATTCAAGTGGTGGAATTCCCCACTATACACTCAGAGCTGAAGAAGCTTCTTGGGTTAGAAGCAAAGTGTCTTAAAAGAAAAATTGCCCAAGATTAAAAACATTTATTAAAATAAACCCTAGCATGTGCACTTAAACCATTGAACTATTAATTTTCTAAATGCTGAAAGAGTGGAGGCCAAGTATTATTCCCAAGGAAATACACTGTATAATGTGGGAACAGCACAGAAAGAAGGTCCAAATCTACATGTCACAAAAAATGGCCTTTTAAAGGTCATCTTCAGAAGAGCAGTCCTTCAGATAGTGAGATCCTAAACTCTTTAGGATTAGGGGGATCAATGCCAACACTTTTGGGGGTTGGATTAGAAGACCTCCAAGGTCCCTCCCAACTGTTATTCTGTTACTTTAATTTATGCCAAGTAACAAACAACTGGCCCTCTTCAGATACTTTATATATAGGTATCATATAATGCTTGAGCTAAAAAAGCCTAGTTGTCAGATTATTTTGCTCCAAATGCAATTTCTGGATATTTTTCAGAGGTAGGCCCACATTAAGTATATAGAGATAGTCACGATAGGATATAATCAAGGTATGGATAGCCATCATGAAATCCGACTGGTTTAGAACAAGTCCCAGCTGATATATTAGATATAATTACTCGGAGGTTTTGTTTACCTCAGCTACCATGTATGAATCCAATAATAGCTTAGAATCAAAGACCATTCTCAGATAGAAAACTTATTTTTTCTATGGGAAGTGGAACTCCATCTGAAAAATTCCCACATACATTTTCCTGTTTACCAGCAATATCACCATCTCCTCCAAATGTTACTTCAGTATATTTTTCCTCATTCAACCCTCTTGTATCCTTGGAGTTGGGTGAGATAGATGAGGATAGTTTAGGTTGGTCTGCATGACACACTCTTTTAAAATTTCAGCTGAATTTCCCCAAGGAGGAACCCTGAGGATCATCAAAGATTGTCAGCCCTGGTCTTGAGCAATAGTCCTCTGACACTACATCCTAGACATGGCCTGGCAGTACTAGAACTATTATAAGTGATGCCTTCATTGCCCAGTCCTGCCAGGCAGTCTAAATGGGTGTCATGAAATTCAGGAAGTCCAGCAGTTTATACTATTCCCTTTCAGTTTCAGACATAACTCATGTATCAAGGAAACCAGAGTAGATTCCTTACCATGACAAACTGAAAGGCTAATTCATATAGAGGTAGAAAATTAGTATCATTCACATCTGTCTGAAGTTGTAAGGCCTCTATCTTCTTGTTCACCTTTCCCGAAACTAGAATATTTGACAATGACCTATAATTATGCAGATCTTTCATGTCAAAGAACTTTCTCATTAGTAAAAGCATTATTACTTCCTCTTGCAAAGAGATACAGATCACTTCCTTTAAGGCTCAATCCATTTAATCAGTCAAGGAAAAGTCCAGGATTATTATAGCTAATTTAATCATCTGGAAGCACAAATTACAGATTACGCCGTTGCTAGGTTAGAGCCCTAAAGCTGGAATGAAAACCGATATAGATCTAATCAACTCAGTTCACTAGAACAATGGGAGTAGCCCACACTGAGCCAATAACTGTTTCACCAGACTCAGAAATCAAAACTGGAGTTCTTCAGCATTATTCAAAATGGTCTTGGGACATTTCCAAGGACTTGATGAACTGTGACTAAGACTTTCAGCACTGATGTATTAATTTCAGCACTCATAGCATTTCAAGTATTCCCTTGATTCATAAATGCTAAGTCACATTTTGGCCTATATTTATAAGAAATCTCTGCCTGCAGGTATCATGAGAGACCACTGTTATTTGCATTTATGAAGCATGGAATACTACCTTGCTATAGTGTTCATCTACTTGTTCTGTTTCATATTGTTATCCAAGAATGGTTTGGATTGTCAATAGCAAATGGGCATTGTAAACAAAACTGTTGAATGGCAGTTTAACTGCAACATGTAAACAAGGTACTAGATCAGGGAAAGCAGCTATAATCTCTCTCTCCCTCTCTCCCTCCCCCTCCTTGTGTTTGTGTGTGTATGTGTGCGTGTGTGCGACTGTGTGTGACTGTCTATGGCAAAATAGTTTTATATATAAAGATTGGTATTTCCTGTTTCAATGCTCAATGTATACTAGTCACTGTAGTAATCAATGATTTTATAATGGTTACATACGTTTTCAATATTTTTTTTAGGAGAATATGGGTTTATTATATTAATGGCTGACTCTGTGGATAGTTTTGTAACATCATTGCAAAATGAAAAGAAAAATTGAGAAAGAAAACCATCTAGCCGCATTTTAAGCAAGTTAAAAAAATGTGGAATGCCTCAATATTTGAAACTTGAGATATGTACGTAGTTGGTGGCTGTTCCAGCATTCTTACATTTCAGAGATGTGCCTTTGACTTCTGTATAGAAATGCGATGCTGCACTTTTCAAATTGCTTTGGAGCTCCCCCTTATGATTTAGAATAGGTACTTTATTTTGTTCCAAAATCATTCTTTTAAAAGTTGCTTACTTGAAAGTAGCAGACAGTTCATTATTAACCTTGTTATGCTTATTTTTCTATAGAGACTATTTTTGTCTGTGTTTTAAACACTTTGATTTCATAATATTTAAATTTCATAAGTGTTTGGAAGCATAGTTATAAATAATGACATAGATAATAATTTATCAAACTTGCATACTGCCCAAGCCTCAACTACTGTGAATATTGAATAGAAGGAATATCAGAGCATCTTTTGGCCTGCCTTATCCCAAATTAAACCTTATATATCAATTTATCCACTCTGCGCATCTGATGAAGTGAGCTGCAGCCAAGAAAGCTTTTGACTTTTAATAAAATGCTTTAGTTGGAAAAGATGCTACCAAACTCCTTCTTATTAATGTCACCATAGACTAACACAAGCTTCCTCTACAAGATAATCAGATTGTATTGCCAGAAAATCTTCTGTGAATATGAAGACTTTCTCTCTTCCATAGAAAACTGTTCTACCTGCAGTCAATAAGCTGTTCTTTAAAAGTTTCGAGGATGCAGCTCCCAGGCTTCTGTTGAGTGCTGACATGTATTATGTCAGGAATATATTTTATGAAACAAAGAAATAAAAGGCAATAATTTATGTAAATAACCTGAATGGACAGCATTCAGTTGTGTCTAAATACTTTTTGCACAATATTTTAAATGAAAGAAGCATTTATTTTAGATAATCATACAGTGTAAATAATTTTGAAAATTTACTTTGTTCAATGAGAACCTATGTAATTTATTTATACTGATTAAAGCACTTTTCAAAGTTGCCATTAATGTATTTGGATTGTGGAATCTGTTATCCTTGCAAATGACTAACTCTGGAGATAAAATGGATGATAGGAATATATGTGGAGACTACACATGATGTCTGTGGCCTTGTCTTGGCTCTGTAGCACCTAAACAACCATTCATTCATTCATTCATTCATCAACAAGTACAAGGAAACAAGTAACAGTATAGACATAGACATGGACACATGAAAAAAATTGGCACAAATAAAAGGATATAAATAGGCAAAACATAAGCTATAAACATAAACACATAGAATGATTACATATAAATGGGGACAGTAGGACAGGAACGGTAGGCACGCTGGTGCACTTATGCATGCCCCCTTAGGGACCTCTTAAAAAACATGAAAGGTCCACGGTAGATAGTTTAAGATAAAAGGTATGGGGATTAGCGAGACTAACAACAGGATCAGGTAGAGTGTTCCAGATATTTACTACTCTATTGCAGAAGTCATATTTCCTACAATCAAGATTAGAGCAAATTACATTGAGTTTGAATCTATTGATAGTCCTTTGTTATTGTGGTTGAAATTAAAGTACTCATTGTTTTATGGACTCTGTTATCCTTGCAAATGACTAACAATGGAGATAAAATGTAGGCAATGGAGTATTTGTGGACACCCGTGTATCTTCCAGACTCTCCACACCATGACTTTTAAAAAGATATGATTTCAAATTCTGAAGAATGAGAAGCTACATGCAGCAAAGCACCATTTTATTTATACCATCCATGTCTATATCTGTCTTTGACTCTTACATATGCCCTAAAGAATAAAAAATAAGGGGTGAGTGCAGCTTAGTGCTTTGTTTGAAGATGTGTCTACTTCAGTGGTGGGATTCAAGTGATTTAACAACTGGTTCTCTGCCCTAATGATTGCTTCCAACAACCAGTTTGCCAAACTGCTCAGAAAGTTAACAACTGGTTCTCCCGAAGTGATGCGAACTGGCTGAATCCCATCATTAGTCTATTTACCAAGAATGACTATGACTAAATGTTGACTTAAACTTAAATTACCTTCAGTGGTGTCCCTGGAGTATAGAAAAAAAACAAGATGGCAGCCACAATAGACCAACCAAAACCCTGCCTATTTTTTTTATGTAAGTCACATGCAACACACGTGAAATAGGCATGGCTTTGATTATATCATAAAGACCATCATCTTAACATTTTAAACCATACTTACATCTTCCTGGCCACCTTAATTCAATCAAACAGCTTACCATTACACCACTTCTGAAAAGTCTAATTGTTGTCCTTGGCATGATCATATTTATTTGCCATTGATAGTAGTTGATTCAAATAAAATAGAATTAGTCTTGCAATTATAATACTGATATGTGTCCATTGCCTTTCATTTTCATTTTACATTTCTATTGTTAAGAAGACCTAAGCTCCAATAAAGAGTTAAAAGTGAGACTTACAGACACCAGTTAGATACTTTTCAATGATTTTTTTTTAAAAAAGTGACCAAATAGAAACAGAACTTCCATTTTGTTTTGCAGTGTAGATTTGAGGAGATACTTTGCTTCAAATATCATAGCAGAGAACCTCTTTATACAACTATTAGTAACACTAAGCAAATAATGAATGAGCTGCTTTCCATTACTGGTCAACAGGTGGTGCTATTGCTTCTTGTAATACTTGATAACTAAGTATTTAGGGTTTGTTCATTTGTAAAAAAATCTCAGCAAATATATTGTAGTACATATAATACCTTTTCATTAAAGGTCCTACCATTTTGTAAAAATCAAGACTTTTCTCTAACAACACGTCCGTCCGTCCCCCGCCGCCAGGTCACTTTTAGTATAATTAAAAGACAGGTTACCTGCTTAGCTTCAGCTCTGCATTCAAAAGATGCTGAGGAAAAGGCTAAGCTCAGCATATATGAACAACAGTTGCTGTTCTTGCAATTACTATTGTTAGTATCTCTTGGGATCTCAGCATGCAGCAGCAGAAGTAACTGTTGACTCATTCGCTGAAAGCAAACAAATCACAAAAATAAACAAAACCACTTCTGAATTTTCGCACTAGGAGGGATCCTAAAAACAAGGAATGCTACATTTTTGTGAAATATTGCTATTCTGTACCACCCTACAAAATGTTTGGAAATTAATCACCTAAACAGGTCTGGAATTCTGTACATCACCGAGATAACTCACTGAAACAAAGGAGACTGGTCAAAAATAGACTGACGGTGATCTGCTGTTAACTGATTGGAAGAATTCCAGAAGCTATGTTCTTTGTACTTTCCTTAATATTCCTTCATTTTTAATTCTTCCTTAATATAAGGAATAATATTCCTATTGAATATTCTGTATTCAATAGCCATGCTTGGCATAACCGTTTATCTCCAGGCATTGGAAATTGATTTCTTCCGAATTCTTTTTCCTTAGAATTCATTTTCTTTCCAAACTTTCAACAAGGGAGAAGATAGAAGAGAATTCCACTGTTTCATATGAAGAACTGGGATTCTTCTAGCACTATTGCACTCAAATAATATTCTGAACTATACCTTTATTTTTTGATGAAACAAACCTATTTTCCTTGTTACAATATCCCTGGCAATGGTCAAGAAAAAAAAAAAGCCCAAACAGTTCTAGGCTGCATAAACAGAGGAATAGAATCAAGATCATGTGAAGTGCTCCACTTTACAATGCCTGATAAGGCCGAACTTGGAATACTGCATCCAGTTTTGGTCACCACAATGTAAAAAAGATGTTGAGACTCTAGAAAGAGTGCAGAGAAGAGCAACAAAGATGATTAGGGGACTGGAGGCTAAAACATATGAAGAACACTTACAGGAACTGGGTATATCTAGTTTAATGAAAAGAAGGACCGGGGTGACATGATAGCAGTGTTCTGATATCTCAGGGGTTGCCACAAAGAAGGGCGAGTCAAACTATTCTCCAAAGCACCTGAACAAGAAAGAAACAAGAAACAATGAATGGAAATTAATCAAGGAAAGAAGCAACCTAGAACTAAGGACAAATTTCCTGATAGAACAATTAATCTGTGGAACAACTTGCCTCCAGAAGTTGTGAATGCTCCAACACTGGAAGTTTTTAAGAAGAGATTTAAGAAGAGATAACCATTTGTCTGAAGTGGTGTAGGGTTTCCTGCCTATGCAGGGGGTTGGACTAGAAGACCTCCAAGGTCCCTTCCAACTCTCTTATTCTATTCTAAAATGGCGAATGCAAATAGCAATAACACTTAGACCAGTGATTGCAAACCTTTTTGGCACTGAGGGCCAAAAAGGGAGCGCCCACCCGCGAGGCACCAAGTGCTGAAGAGGAAACACTTTGTGCACGCACTCGTCAGGGTTGCAAACAGGAAGAGGAGCTGCCCAGGGGGTGTGCTCACTGGATAGGGTACTTCTGGTTTCCAGCACGCACATGCATGCCGGCAAGCAAGTCTTCCGGTTACTGCTGCGAATGCGCATGCGCCAATCAGCTGGCTGGTGTACATACTCACGCCAGAAAATGGAAGACCAGCTCTTCTGGTTTCTGGCACTACCGCATGCTCAAAGGCCAGCTAATCGTTGCATGCGCATGTGCACCAGAAACCTGGAAAAGAAACAGGTGTCACCATGTTTGCTAGGCAACATGGCTCTGTGTGCCAATTCGGGCATATGTGCCATAGGTTGGCCATCCTGGACTTAGACTTGTATACCGCTTCAGAGCATGTTGCCCCCAACCATCTGGGTGCTCCTTTTACCAACCTCAGCAGGATGGAAGGCTGAGTTAAATGTTTAGCCAGTGAGAATCGAACTGCTGGCAGTTGGCAGAATTAGCCTGCAATACTGCTTTCTAACTACTGTGTACCATGGCTCACTATGGCAGTTGGAAGCACTGTCTGTTTTTAAGTTATGTTGCAGGTATCCCATGAACAAAATCAGGTCATGGCTTTGATCATCCATTCTGCCTACCACTTCGACAGTTTTTTAGACTTTCTTAGTCCAGAAAATAAGGAAGGATACATTTTATTGTTTATTCACCACCTTCCTCATACGGTCAGTTTCATATGGTCAGTTTCAATTACCTTCTCTCCCTTTCCCTTTGAAGGAGAAGATTTGGTTCTTTACTAGCTAGTCAATTTTATTCTCCACTCAGAGAACAAAAACAATACATGACCATGCCAGTGCCTGCTTCTCTCCTCTGTGTGGATATTTCTTCCCTGATATGTGTCTTATGTTTCTGTATTTGAGATTGTTTTAATTTGAAGCATCAAAGGGATTATGGGAGGAGAAGCTTTTCTATGGAAAGCTTCTTCACCACAGAAAAGCCCAGGCAAATTTTTGAGGTAAAATTTGAACTCTGCACACTGCAAAACCCTGATAGATGTCCATTTCCCCCTTAGCTGGTGAAATACTGAAGGAGGAAAGCACCCAAGCCAGAGGAGAAATCCAGTTATGGTGCCTTTAACAAATGGCACAGTCAATCAATATAACCCCATCCAACAATGCCTCAGAACAGCTGCACCACAGGCATGATTGGGATAGGCAATGGTGACAGCAAATGTTGTATATTGAACTAAGTGGTGGAGGAAAAGCCCAGAGAGAGACAAAGAGAGACAGATTTCCTAATCAGCTCTGGCAACAATTGATGTCTCTGCTCCACTGACTGCTTCTGATGTTAGATTTTCCTTCATGGTTGAAATGGGCCTTGCATAGTGATTCTCATTTAGGCAGGAACCTGTAAGATGGCTGGCCTGAACACACTTGAGTAAGGCAAGAATTAGATACTGTATGTTCTTAATGCCAAACGTCTAACTCTCCTCTAATTGCTATAGTAATGTATGTCAAGGGATGGCATACAGGTAATCCTAGACTTATAACCAGTGGTGAAATTCATTTTTTTACTACCAGTTCTGTGGGCATGGCTTGGTGAGCATGGTGTGGCTTGGTAGGCGTGGCTTGGTGGGTGTGGCAGGGTAAAGATACTGCAAAATCTCCATTCCCACCCCACTCTGGAGCCAGCCAGGGGTATTTGCTGGTTCTCTGAACTACTCAAAATTCCTGCTACCAGTTCTCCAGAACCTGTCAGAACCTGTTGGATTTCACCCCTGCTTATAACCACAATTCAGCCCAATATTTCTGTTGCAAAACAGTTCTTAAGTAAGTTTTGCCCCATTTTACGACCTTTCTTGCCACAGTTGTTAAGTAAATCACTGAAGTTGTTAAGTTCAGTGATTTACTGAATTTAAGAAGATTGTTAAGTTCAGAAAATTGTTAACTGAATCTGGCATTCCCATTGACTTTGCTTGTCAGAAGGTCGGATGGCCTTGGGACACTGCAACCATCTTAAATATGAACTTGTTGCCAAGCATCTGAATTTTGATCATGTGACAATGGGGATGCTGCAATGGTGGTAAGTGCGAAAACTGGTCATAAGTCACTTTCTTCTCTACAGTTGTAACATTGAATGGTCACTAAACTGTTGTACGTTGAGTATTCTTTTGAAGGTTGTTTAGGCCCTTTTAACTGCTCTTCCCCTGCAAATGTCAACTTCTCTGTATTTGTTTCTGTGAGCTGTAACCATTTTAATGAGAAAAGAGTTTTTGGAACGTGTGTGTAGGGGGAGCATTTGTGAAAAATAGCACTTCATGTTAGACATTATTGACTGCTTTTGCTTTTGTTCCAAAGCTGCTTGTCTTTTCTTAATGCTTCTTGTTTCAAATTATAAAAGAAAAAGAGCAATCTTCTAACAATTATTCATTAAAAATAGATTACAAGCAATAGATTTGCTGCCAAAATGTATATATCATCATCTGAACAGAGTGGAATATTTGGAGGATCAAGATATATATACACACACACACACACATATACACCTGTGTGTGTGTGTGTGTGTGTGTGTGTGTGTGTATAAAAAGTGGATATCACAATTTGATATCAGGATGGGTAGAAAAAATGGGTAATCTTGACATTACCTGAGTGCAATTAATCATCAAGAATTAACACATTTAATTTCCCAAATGTTTATACAGGCGGTTCAAATAAGAAAAGTGGATGTTGCTGCATGCAGAAAGGATAGCAAGACCATACGCTGCAAAAGAATCCATTCTTTCTTGTCTTCTCATTGTAAAAATGATTCTTAAAATCTTTATATATATGTTTGGATTGCAAGTACAGATTCTTTTCTTCAAAAAGAGAATGTACATTTATATTTAATAATTTTCTCTGAAGAGAGAGAGGGAGGGAGGGAGGGAGGGAGGGAGGGAAAGAGAGAGAGAGAGAGAGAGAGAGAGAGAGAGAGAGAGAGAGAGAGAGAGAGAGAGAGAGAGAGAGAGAGAGAAACAAATTTTACCGTTAGAACAGTGGCCTCCAACCTTTCTGGCTTGGCGGCCCAGTGAGGGGGAAAAAAATGGTTCTGTGTGAGCGGCAGGTGCACACATGTTCAAGCTCAACTCCTTTTGAGCAAATGGAACTTTGCATATGAGCACTCACTGCTTGGACAAGTGGAGCTACACCCGCGAACATGAGCACCCACCGTGTGCACTTCCTGTATGGCCTAGTTCTAAATAGTGCCCAGCCCGGTAGTGATCTTCGTCCTGGAGGCTAGGAATCCCTGAATTAGAAGGAAGGACAGTGCACTCAATTAAATTGTTTGAAGGAGGATTGGAAGTGGTAAACAGAATTTGTTAATAAAGCATCTATACATGGATCTTTGTTAAGGTTTTAAGGTTTCATTCATTACAAAATGGATGCAAGAATGGAAGTAGTATATCTTCAGATATAAAGTACATCTCTTATGCACAATCAGTGTCAGATTCAGCACCTGGCATTTTAAAACATCTCTGAAAAAGACTCCTTTTTGAGAAAGAATATCAAAAACTCAAACCTAAGTAGTCAAATAATCTGACTTTGTGACTGAGGTCATATCACTCTAAACCAGGGCTGTTAAACTTCTGGCCTGCAGGACGGATGTGTCACATGCTGGCCATGCCCATGCCTAGTTTAGCAAAGAGGCGGGGGAAAGTCCTGATATGTCACGTGATGCTGACGTGACGACTTGCGTTTGACACCCCTGCTCTAAGCCATAACGCCACTGAATCATATTTAGTTCACTTTGCTTTTGGTTTAAGACATTATGTGACTCTATAAACCAGTGATGGAGATCCTTTTTGGCAACGAGTGCCGAAAACGTCATGTGAAAACATCGTGCACGCACACGAGTGTGGTTGTCAGGGCCGTGCTCCAGAAAAGCTGAATTTCCGGGTTCTGCCATGCATGTGCACCCAACAATCAGCTGGCTGGCATTCATGCACACACTAGTTTTCAGCACTGCCACACATGCGAAGGACAGCTGATCGTCATGCATACATGAGTGCCAGAAGCCCGGAAGACAAACAGACAAGTCCCCATGTGCCGGGCGACATGGCTTCACATGCCACTTTGGGCACACATGCCATAGGTTCGCCATCACAGCTATAAACTATGGCCTATTCAACAAATTTTGGCTTAAACAAACCATGACTTAGTAACACATGACCCATATGTGAAAATACTACAGTTTTGAGGTTGAGATCAAAGCCAACAATGAAGGTTATCTGTTCACTTGCATAATACAATAGAATTACCATATTATGTTTTCTGCTGATATTGTCATTCTTTGCTTTAATATTTAATATTCACAAAAATTGGCCTATATTAAAAGTCTGCTATAGATGACAGAGGCTCAGAAACTCTGAGCTAAATGCTATATTAAATGAACTGGAGCCATTCAAGTGAGATATTGGCAAATAAGCATATTACAGCAGCCATAACAGGAGATGTGAAATGAAGCAAAAGAAATGAGGGATGAAACTGTAATGCTTGGAAGAAATGAAGAAAATGACATCACTAATGGGTTTCTCTAAAGAGGGTCATCTTCATTAGTAATTTCAATGTAAGTTACTTCCTTATTCATTAATTAGTTGCACACGGCATAACTTCTACATAGGGAAAGGCCCTACAAGATGGAAGTCGCCACCACTTCATTTCATCAATCCTGAAGCCTGTTGAGAAGAAAGTGAATGAATATACAGGCTACATAAACAACATGATAACATGTACCATTGTCTATGATTCTATGGAGATTCAGTTTAGTGTAGTGGTTAAGGTATCAGGCTAGATACTGGGAGCCAGTAAATTCTAATTCTGCTTTAGGCACAAAGCCAGCTGGGTGACCTTGGGCCACTAATATTCTCTCAGTCCTAGTAAGCAGTCAGTGGCAAACTGCTTCTGAAACCTTGCCAATACAACCAATAGCAGGATCACCAGGGACTGAGGCTGACAATTCTCCTCCCCATCCCAAATGATTTTCCTGACATTATGTGCTAATTAAAAAAAAAAATCTTATTAAAAATGTAGTTTGACTCTACAAGGTTAGTATTCTTTCTAATACAGCAATGTTGGTTAGTATTATGACCATTAACCCAAGATCATTGATTAAACCCACTTGTTTATATGTAAATCTTCAATTATCTTAATTGGGCCACATATATAGCCTATGAGATTTCTGCACTGCAGAAATAGAAATGATTACTAGATGGTAGCAAATGGGTTGCAAGAAACCCATATCTAGTGGGTTCATATCTAGTGATCTTCTAGATTTTTGCAATGCCTATATGCCTAGCTTTCATGAAACCCAAATTTGAAATGTGTCTTATTTCAGCTATGTGAATGTTAGTTCTTGAGTTTGAATCTGACATTTTCCCTTTGTCACTAATTAATTTTGCAACATATTTTCATATTGTCAGCACATATCCATTTAGAAAGCTCTGTGTAAATGTAAGTTTGAACAGAAATTGTAGAGAAGACTAACTTCAATTGCTTGGTAGGAATCTTAGATGCTGCATTACTGTTCTGCATTTAATATTCTTACAATATAAGTAATGCATTTCATTTTCTTTCTAAAATGGTAAAACCAAAATTAAAATTTCACAAGATACAGTAGATGTCAATAAGCAACAATTTTCTACTAAGTTCTCTAATTAGATATGCAGCTCGATAAATAATTTCAATTTCTTTTTGCAACATAGAAATTTTAACTATTCCCAAAAAATTATCACATGGGTCACCAGTTTTCTTTACCGCACTTCTAGGTTTTTAAAAATTATTGTTAATTCTTCACCCACTCACCCACCGGCTTACTTCCAGGATAAATGAGTTTGGAGAGAGCTTTTTGAAAATAGAATCAATGTTGATTTATAGGATTAAGGATTATTAATTTCCTTTGATGATGAGGATGATGGGGAAGATGATGATGACAGCAATATCATTTATGCATACATACATTCAAATGATATTATTTTTTTCCTTCAGGAACAAAGTGCTGTTATCTGCAAGTTTCTCTGAAATAGTCTTGTACGACTGTGGACGTGTTTGTAAAATGCAAATGTATGACAAACCTGCTTTAGTGAATTAATTCAGTTCTGTGAATTTGGACTGTAATGTATGTTGAACTATGAAGTCACCAATTTCACTGCTTCTTGTGAGGTTTTACAGACCCACTCAGAGACTGATCTGAATATTTCAATCAAGCAATGTTGATTGATTCAAAGACATCCTATGCAATTTCCTAACTGCGTGTGGGTTTGAATCTGGACTTCTCTAGTCTGAGTCCATTTTCTAAAACACTTCCTTTCATACCAGGAAATGAGGGGTTGGAAACAATGATTTGCAAGGCATAGCATAGCAGGAGTGTGCAGACTCTGAAAATGATTCAGATGTGTTTTAGACGTTGCATGAATGCAAATACAGCTGTTTCCTCTTACTCATGTCTGACTTTTTTCAGCTGCCTTCTGAGCTTGAAAAAAAAATAATGTTTCTGTTTTAAAAATCACTGTAAGTAAACTACAAGGTTGTAAATCTGTAATTTTCCATCTTTAATTAAAAGACACAAGGCAATTTGAATTTTCCTTTCTTTTTTTTAAATCCTTAGAAAATATAGCTAGTATTTCAACAATATGGCATTATTTATAGTTTCAAGCAAACTCTAAACCAACTGTGAATTTTATTTAAGTAAAGCTTTTACAAAGCTTTCTTGCTCTGACATTTCTTTCTCTCTTCTGATCCAAGGAAGTGGGTGTTATTCTTAATTAATGTCTAGTTCCTTGCAGGAAGTACAACACATTCAATCAATATCTAGTGGTTTTTAACAATAAACAGCTGCTTGATTTCTATTTGATAGATTTTCAGCAAAGCCATTGCTGATTTGCAATTGATGCTTCATATATACGAATGATTACTCACTAGAAAACTTAAACATATTGGACAACCTATTGCTGATATTATACTATGAGAGGAATTAGAACAGAGTGCATAGAATAACAGGGTTGGAAGAGACCTTGGAGGTCTTCTAGTCCGACTCCCTGCTCCCTGCTCCCTGCTCTAGACCTTATACAAGGAGTGTCAAACTCAATTTCATTGTGGGCTGCATCAGGGTTGTGTTTGACCTCAGGTGCCTGGGTGGCCGTGGCCAGGGTGGGCATGGCCAGCTTGATGTCACACATGTCAGGGGCATCTGTGGTGGCCCAAGTTCTCTTTCACTTTCTCCAGTGAAAATGGAGCCCTGGAGGGCCACATGCTCCATTTTCGCTGGCAGAGGACACAATGTGAACCAGTAGTAAAGGTAAGTAGAACCCACCCCTGTCCGGCACCTATCCCATTAGAATGATATGATATGTTTCAGATGCAGAACTAGTTTAAATCCATTTATTAAGGTTTATGACCATAACTAGCGATAACTCTTTATCTAATCAATTCTAAACTGCAATGAATATCCCCATTCATTGGCAATTAAAATCAATGTCATGGTTGAATATGTAGTCTATTCAATCTGTTTAATAATATTTATACAAAATCTATAGGAAGACGTAGCATTTCTATCTATGAGAAAAAACAGCATAGGTTGTAGAGTGAGCATTCTAAATTAAGTGAATACAGCAGTTGTACCATTCTAGAGAATTTAGCTGCTAATAAATAATTAGGTTGTTGCAATCAAATGTTCATCAGTGTTTATGTTAGTAATTTATAGTGCAGTAATGATTGTTTGGGCTTATCTTTTTTCTTTCTCTTATCTACATTATTTTGTATTTTAAAATGGAATTTAGATTTAAAGTGGCTCCAGGGTAGTGTAGGATCTTTAGTATAGGCTCCATCTTAAGGACTCAAAGCAAATTAAATGAAGGTAATGAAACTTCTGTTTTTTTGTAATCAGATCAAATCAATCTTTATTTGGCCATAGACTTTTGCAAATAGATTAAAACTGCAGAGAGTTTCCTAATTTCCATGACATATCAAAAATGACATTCAGCAATCCATCTCTGGGATACTTATTTAAGGTTTTAAACTATTGATGTACCATGCAATATTTTTTGATTATATATAAAATTTCACTGCAAAACCTGAATTTTATTCATTGCCTTATAATATGATAGCACTCAAAAATGGAATTGCTGCTAGATAATGTACAGTTTCCTTTTTATCCAAGTGCTGTAACATTTCATTTGGTATGTGCAAAATTATATTTACTTCCACACTCAAAAGATTAGACAACCTTAACCTATATTTATAATGTCCCTTTACTGAAATTTTCTCCACTAGAGTTCTCCACTAGAGTCCACTAGATTGCAAAAACAATGTATATGAAACCATCCATGAAACTTAAAAGACTTCTGAGCTTTACCTTTGCCATTAGGTAAAAGGAAATATCAACAGAACTGTAACATATAAAGACATTTCCTATGAAGTTCTGACCTCTCTGAGAAAGACTTTAATCTGGTTTGATGATTTCAAGCTTCCCCTAATAATGGGCACAATAATCTGGTACCTAATTTCAGAAAGCAGAAGTTCTACATATATTTTACTGGTAATGCCAAAACCAGGACCCAAGATAAAATATATTAATTTTAGAATCCATATAGACAGTAAACCACTGTAGAAACTTAAACACTTATCTATTTTTGGAATGTAGTATCAATAAGTAGTTCTGATAAAAGAGAATAAAAACAATGGTTAATTATGTTGTTGTTGTTAGTTGCAAAGTTGTGACTGACCCATCACAACCCCATGGACACAACTTTCCTCCAGGCCTTCCTGTCCTCTATCATCCTCTGGAATCCATTTAAGCTCACGCCTACTGCTTCAGTGACTCCATCCAGCCACCTCATTCTCTGTCATTCCCATCTTCTTTTGCCCTCAATCTTTCCCAGCATTAGGCTCTTCTCCAGTGAGTTCTTCCTTCTCATTAGGTGGCCAAAGTATTTGAGTTTCATCCTCATGATCTGGCCTTCTAAAGAGCAGTCAGGGTTGATCTCCTCTAGGACTGATCGGTTTTATCGCCTTGCAGTCCAAGGGACTCGCAGGAGCCTTCTCCAGCATCATAGTTCAAAGGCCTCAATTCTTTGGTGCTCAGCCTTTCTTATGGTCCAACTTTCATAGACATACATTGCAACTGGGAAAACCATTTATTTATTTATTTTATTTATTTTATTATATTTGTATACCGCCCTTCTTCCAAAGGACTCAGGGTGGTGGACAGCCATGGTAAAAACAATATATAAGACAAAATTTAAAAACGAATTAAAATAATTCAATCCTTGGCCAAATTTAAAACTCCCAGCTAAAACCATTTTAAAACATAGCCTTGACTATACACACTTTTGTTGGCAGGGTGATGTCTCTGCTTTTTAGTAAGCTATATAGATTTGTCATAGCTTTCTTTTCCAGGAGCAAACGTCTTTTAATTTCTTGGCTGCAGTCCCCATCTGAAGTGATCTTGGAGCTCAGGAAAATAAAATCTATCACTACCTCAATTTCTTCCCCATCTATTTGCCAGGAATTGAGAGGGCCAGATGCCATGATCTTAGTTTTCTTAATGTTGAGTTATGGTTAATTATAATATCTACTAAACCCTCTCTTTAATATTTGTGATATCTTGTGTCAATTTTTAATTTACAGTGAATCATATACTTCTTGCTAGCTCACTTCCCTGTCTCTCCCTTCCTAATTTAACTTGCTTGAAAGCTGAATTCTTTTATACCATTATTGCATAAATATTTATTGGAATAAATAGGCAAAGTGGTGACAAGTCACTGAAAAACACTGAAAACATAACAGAAAATGATTCAGATATTTAAAACACAATTAAGCAAGCAATTACAACATAATTGGCTAAAATGATTCATTTGTAATCATTGCTAATCAAGGTATAAGCAATAACAAAAAGCACATTGCTTCAAATTGGGAAAAAACTGATGGGCCCAGAATGAATGAATGAATGAATGAATCAGTCTTAAATTCCAGCTTTTGCTAGGCAGATTCTTACTGAGAGCATCTAAACATTTTAGCCTAAAGGAAACTATATTTGTATCTATTATTTATTTATGTTATTTGTTTATTAAAAGTATATCACCATCTATCATAAGGAATCTCATACAGAAAATGCTATTCATAATATTTTGCCCCCTGAGATGAAGGGCAACTTGCTACTCTCCTCTGATAATAGACCATATTAGTAGATGACACTTTCAAAGTGGAAAATAATACCATCTATTTTTAATGGGAAAAGAGCAGGAGGCTTAGGAGAAACAAAAGCAACTAGTAGCTTTGAGAAGCTCAGTTGACTGTTGAGCAAAACTATCACTCACAGGGACATTAAGAGATATGCCAGTCTTTGAACAGAATGTGGAAGTTATCTAGACACAGAAGAAATGACTTTGCATATTTTAAGGATGAATTGCATAATGCATTAAATACATATTGTGTAGTTAGCATTCTGGATTTGTTTCCATTAGTGTAAATGTGAGGTGGCCTCATTCTGATTGATAGCCTATGAGGGATCTGAACAGGAATAAAGTATTTCTAGTTTCCGCTAACTATCCCACAACATTTGGAAAGCTTTTGTAGCCTGTTTGCACATTCAACAACCACAGACATTTGATTAACTAAGTGAATATTTTATTCAAACTAGAAACTATAGATTTCCTTGTGAGCCATCTTTTAAACCTTATAGCAGTGAAGCCATAGGATCGCTGTTATTATTTCTAGGAGCATATAATTATTTAGGTCTGGCCCTACAATTAGAAAGAATGAGACACGTGCTTCAAGCACAGATAGTAAGGAGGAACTTGGTGGCGACATGTTGAAAAAGAATGTTTGTGCATTACAAGGTATCTCAATTAAGCTAGTTTTCTGCTTTCAAGTATTGAAAATAACATCAGTTGCCTGTTTGATTCAGTTCTGTAACTCAATGCCCCAGGAATAAATACAGAATGATCAGTATCACAAAATAAATATTATGACTCAATTGTTGCTAGTTGCAACTTTCTGAGCTTCTTAGCCTGTCAGCTTACATTCCCCCAACCCCCATTTTTCATTATGTTTCCCCCCCCACTGGGCTAAAGAGCAAGCTCTCAGTGACAGGCACAGAAATATAGGCAAAACTTCTTAAATTTCATACCTTAATATAAAAACAGAACATACAAATTTAATCTATGAACAACTTGATTTGTTTTATGATAAAAAATTTAGTTAGCTGTCTATCATGTAAGCATAACTGTTCTAATATATCAAAATGTTATGTCTCAGAAAGGTGGATTTCATTTCAAGTATGTAAAGGACCTACAGGAATTGGAATGAATATTTTATTTTGGCAACATTTGTATGGAGCTTCTGTTAGCAATATATGACATAAATTAATATAAATAGTCACAATCGAACACCGGTCTTTAAAGGAAAGTAGGAAGAAAATGTTCTGATTTTATAAAATAATACTTCTGAATTTATTAGTACAGGTAGTCTTTGACTTACAACAGTTCATTTAATAACCATTCAAAGTTACAATGGCACTGAAAAAGTGACTTATGACCATTTTTCACACTTATGACTATTGCAGCATCCTTATGGTCATATGATCAAAATTCAGATGCTTGGCAACTGACTCATCTTTATGATGGTTGCAGTATCCTGGGCAGGGGTGGGTTCTAATTTTTTTTACTACCGGTTCTGTGGGTGTGGCTTATTTTGTGGGCGTGGCTTGATGGTCACATGACAATTCTTTAGGATTTAGCTGAGGTACTGATCTACCAGGCTTTTAACTGCTTGCAGAGCTGTACCGATCTACCCATTTATTTTTGCAGGCACTGGTCTACCCATTTATTTTTGCAGGCACTGACCTACTCATATATTTTTTCAGGCACTGGTCTACCCATTTATTTTTGCAGGCACCGATCTACTCATTTGTTTTCTTTTAACACTGATCAGCTGTAAGGCGGCCCTTTGAAGTCCCCTGGCAAGAGTTTAAACATTTTTTTTCCCCTCTAACCATCAGCCGGGACTCAGGAGGCAGCAATAGATTGGGGGTGGGGCCAAATAAAAGGTAAGAATAATGTTGGGGGCAGGGGAGGGGGAGAACCGGTTTGATGACATTGTATCATCACCGCTACAGGCTCTGCAGAACTGGGCCAAACCGGGAGGAACCCACCACTGATCCTGCGGACATATGATTGCCTTTTGCAACCTTCTGACAAGCAATGGGGAAGCCAGATTCACTTAACAACCATCCTACTTACTTAAGAACTGCAGTGATTTAACAACTGTGACAAAAAAGGTCATAAAATGAAGCAAAACTCACTTAACAACCTTCTCACTTTACAACAGGAATTTTCAGGCTCAGTTGTGGTCATAAGTTGAGAAACACCTGTGATACACCAACAATAAGGCACCACATACTCCATACCTCCCCATTTACACCTATGTTTGCTTCTCCTGAAGCAGATGCCATTAAAAATAAATGTTTATGAATATGTTTTTGCTATTGTACCATTTGTACCTATTCAACACTCACTCAGGGATGAAGATATTCGCCCTCTGGTATTCAGCTTCAAACAATTCCGGAGTAGGCTTCACTGCCTTTGAAGAGTTCTATTCTTCCCTCCAATGCTGGAATATGAAAACATACTTGCTTGAGAGATTCTGAAGAGTTACTTGAAGAATCTATCCTCAAAATATCCCTGCAAAATATGCTGGTTGGATGTCAACTATGTTTTTAAATAATGGCTTCCAAGAAATCATTTCAAAATACACTGAAAATGCATTATGGTACTATTATTACTCACAAGAATAGGTCCTTTTTAGAATAGTGGGAGCACCATGTGATTGAATTTGGTTTGCCCTTTCTGCAGGGTACTGTACGCATGATTGCTTCCTTGGTTCTTGCTTACTTTAATTATTCTTATTTTTCTCTTTGGAAACCCTATTGCCTAAGCCTTCTGTTGTTATTCTGGGGATTGAGGCAGCCTGCAATAAATAAGTTTCTAACAGCACAAAGGAACCTATTATGTCAACGAAGTAGAAGAATGTATTTTACAGGCAATCTATTACTTTTTTTTTATTTTTAATCTGTGAAAAATTTGCATTCTCACGTCTGGTACCAGGATGAATGGCTTCTGGAGGGAGGGGTCATGATGAAAGCAGCAGTGTGGCATTGGAAAGGCGAAAGATCCTGCAGGTGTCACTCTTCATAAAACATAGAACTAGTACTCATAATCATAGTTATAGCATCATATTCCTGTCCCCACTTAGTTCATTCCATCAACTATTATATAACATGTCCTTTTAAATGTAACTTATTTTTGCAGATAGTAATTATTGGTGTGGGAGAATAAAAGTAAGATTTAATCACAGGCCAAGTGGCCATTAATCAGGAAGAAATGTTCAGAGTACCTTAATTACATAGTTAATATTTATTTTGTGTTTCTAATTCAAATATTTCTAGTGATGTAAATTCCAGATAAAATTCATACATACTACTTTGTTATTTTGAATCTGTAAACAAGCACACATAATGACTAAATATAACAAGTAGAATATTTTGGAGTGGTGTGGTGGCATAGGGGTGAAGATGCTCGCCTCCCACTCAGAAGGTTGAGGGTTCGATTCTAGAGAGAATATTTCTCTCCTAGTCTTCAAAGAAAAACTATCTGTGAACTCCATCTTGCCTTAGGAAAGCATCTGGCTAGTGAAAGCTCAGCTCCATTCAGTCAGTCCAACTCTATCCCAAATTAAGGGATTACAGCAGAGATGTCAAACTTGATTTCGTTGACATCAACCCTGAGAACCCTGAGGGGTGGGTGGGCAAGGCCAGCTTGATGTCACTCATGTCAGGGGGTGCCTTGATGTCCCGAGTGCTTTGCCAATGAAAACAGGTTCCCGAGCTCCATTTTCGGCTGTAACGGCTTCCTGCAACCCTCTGCCAGTGAAAACAGACTCAGGAGGGCCATGGATGGCCCTCCCAGGCTCCATTTTCAGTCCCAATGGCATCCTGCTGTCCTCTGTCAGTGAAAACAGAGCTTGTGGGATGGCATGTGTCCTCACAAGCTCCGTTTTCACTGGCACAGGCACCATGGGCCAGTCCTTTGCTGTTTCCAGGGTGGCCCCATGGGCCAGATTTAAGCATCCCATGGGCCAGATCCACCCCATGGGCCTTGAGTTTGACATCCCTGGATTACAGAGTCATAAAAAGGGATTTTTTAAAATAAGTAGAATAAATGGATATATAAACAGCAACTTGTACATAGGCATTCACTTTTGCAGAAAAAACATAAATTGTAATTTCCTACCAGTAACTTTCCATCATCTTTTGTTCATTATTGTTTCTTGTTTTACAATTTACTTCTTTTGTTTCTTGTTTTAGATCTCCATTTTATTTAAACAAAACGAAGTATTTCTATAGCAAGAAAATGCCTTAAAAGCAAAACTAAAACAAGTATTTCAGCAAGTCTGAAAAGCAGTCAGCAAGAAAAGCAAATAAAGTAGAAATTTCTATGGAGACTGAGTCATGCAGGTCATGGTTGTCCCAAAAGATGCTTTTTTTTCAAGAGGCAACAAGACTTTGTGGTTTGTTTGTTTTTAAAGACATTTCACTTTTCATTCAAGAAGCTTCTTCAGCTCTGAGTGGATGAAGGAGAATGGAAGGATTTATAGTCCTTGCAGATAGCTGGTCATTTGCACTCTTTTAGTGACTCATTAATGCCATCTGGAGATTTATCTGTGTCATCAGGGTCACCTGAGTAGTGTAAATGGGTGTGGAATCTTCTTGAAAATGTTGAAAGGACTGTGTTATAGACTGGAGATAGATGATGTTGTATCCCTCCCCCTCTGTTGAGAGCGGGGTATTCAGTTTTGACATAGATGACCACTTTGACCCTTCTTTCAAACTAGCAGTCCTCTCTGTCCCAGTCTGCATTTAAGACTTTCCTATTCCAACAACCTGGTCTGACGGAATGATGATTTTTAATGGGTATTTTAGCTGGGTTTTTTAAATATATGGCCGAACCATTGAATATGCTTTAAGTTGTTTTTAACTTTTGTGTTTATGTTACTATTGGCTGTACACCGCCCTGAATCCTTCGGGAGAAGGGCGGTATAAAAATTTAATTAAATAAATAAATAAATAAAATAAATGTGAACTTTGCTTTTCTTCAAAAGCGTGGCTTTTGTCTTTTAAATGCACTGCTGAATGGACTGCTGAATGTAGTCCTTATGGGTTTGTTCTCCTATGTTGTGCCATGTGTTTATGAAGTGGTTGTTTTGTTTCCCCAATGTACAAATCTACACATGGTTCACTGTATTGTACTGCATATAGCATGTTCCTCAGTTTGTGTTCATAAATGTATGAAAGAAAATGGTTTAACAATTCAGCATACATCAATGGTTGTTTGTAGCATCAATATCTTGAAATGATTTAGGGATCCTGCTACCTTCTCTGTGGTTTATATTCCAGATCTGGGAAAGGATTTGTTTTGAAGCAGCTGATGGATTTTTTTTTTAGCTCTATGACAATCTAGATTTAACACACAGACATAATTCACTCACTGCACTGAATGCACTGATGATGTTACCTAGTTTGGTAGTGAAACGACTGCAAAGTATGACATGCATATTTTAAGGAAGTGAGTTTTCCTTCTTCTGGCAAAATGCTGGGCTGAATGAATTGGTCTTTTAGTATTAGAAATAGAGTATTTTATGGGGTTACTATTTTTTTAAAATTGAATTTGGTTCCCCAAAAGTAAAATGACAGATATCTCTCTTTGCAAAAGTTAAAGAAAAATCAGAATTAAAAAGTATATGGACTTCGAAAGCTCTTGCATTTCTTCAGATGAAATTATATGGCTTAATTCCTTCACAAGTGTCTAATCTAAAAAATTATTCATATGAGTTACAAAGTCAAAAGGTTTAAAGCTGGTTGTGCATTTAAATGCAAGAAGTGAAGGAAGGAAGGAATGATGCGGTGCTTTCTAAATCTTATTTTGGATTCTAGCATTTTATGGTCATGCTTAACTTCATGTCATCAGATATTCTTCCTATAATTTAAATTGCTCTCCATCTCTCAAAGTTTTTGGCTTTGAATAGCTCTGAAGTATCTTTGGGAAATTTTCCTGTAGGTCTTTTAAATTTTACAGAAAAAAAACATGAGACTCTAATGTCATTGTTTCTTTAGCCTTTTGAGGCGCTAGGAATGAAGAGTCCAACTGATGAAAGACTCCAGGTGACAACGGTCCACAGTGGTCCACATTAATATTATATTAATGATGATAATACTTTTGAAAACCATTTCCACTTTGCAATGCTTGGCAGAGATCTTGGAGCTGAGGAAGAGTACAATAATCTGCAAAATTACAAAAAATGGGGAAACTGATAGAATAATTTCTTTCTTCTATGGCATCAGTTTCAAGAATGCTAAATCAGGGGTGTCAAACTCATGTTGTCACAGTGGCATCACATAACGTATAAGGACTTTCCCCCGTTTGCTAAACCAGGTGGGGGCAGGGCCAGCATGTGATGCATCTGGCCCGTGGGCCACGAGTTTGAAACCCCTGCTATAAATGAAGTTATTTCCAGATCAGAAATTAAGCATAAAGCTTTCTGGTTAGGCTTTCATACATCAGTCAGATTTTTTTATTCTGAATATGTGGACAAAATACGTGAAGAAGTAAAATATGTATACTTAACAGCTTCTGTACCTTTATTGCTTAAATGGTTGTTTTGTCAATTAAAAAAAACCTGTTATTCTTTTGGAAAAGAGATACAATAAAAGAAAGAGATATATTGATAGAAAGGACTTTTTAAAAAGAAAATATCCTGAGCTATTATGCCATCACAACCTGTTAGTCACAGAAATGTATGAGTTGGATGTGATTATCATTTGCTCCAAATGGAATTTTTTAATTTAAGATACATTCTTCATTAATGTATTTTATTATTAATACTAGCTAGGTTTGAGTTCTTAGGCTGTGGCATATAACTGCCTCTTAATCAAATGCTTTCTAATATTTGTATTTACTTATTCAGTCTTTTTTTTTTTTACAACAGAAAGGGTTACTATTTTTTTAAAATTGAATTTGGTTCCCCAAAAATAATATGACAGATATCTCTCTTTGCAAAAGTTAAAGAAAAATCAGAATTAAAAAGTATATGGACTTTGAAAGCTCTTGCATCTCTTCAGATGAAGTTATATGGCTTCATTCCTTCACAAGTGTCTAATCTAAAAAAATAATTATTCAGATGAGTTACAAAGTCAAAAGGTTTAAAGCTGGTTGTGCATTTCCATGCACGAAGTGAAGGAAGGAAGGAAGGAATGATGTGGTGCTTTCTAAATCTTACTTTGGATTCTGGCATTGCATCAGACCAGCCTGAGTCAGTCTCAGGTCATTAGAATGAGAGAATAAACAGATTTGGAAGGGACCTTGGAGATCTTCGAGTCCAACTTCCTGCAGGAGACCCTATACCATTATAGATAAATGTCTGTCCAAACTCTTCTTAAAATCCTCCAATGTTAGAGCATCCACAACTTCTGGAGGCATCTCATTCCACTGATTAATTATTCTGTCAGGAAATTTCTCCGTAGTTCTAGGTTGGTTCTCTATTTGATTAGTTTCTATCCATTACTTCTTGTTCTGCATTCTGGTGCTTTGGAGAACAGGTTGATCACCCTCTTATTTGTGGCAGCCCCTTAGATATTGGAATACATCTGTCATGTGACCAGTAGTCCTTCTCTTCATTAAACTAGACATACCCAATTCCTGTAATTGTTCTTCATATGTTTCAGCCTCCAGGCCTGTAATCATCTTTGTTGCTCTTCTCTGCATTCTTTCCAGAGTCTCAACATCTGTTTTATATCATGGTGACTGGATGCAATATTCCAAGTGTAGTCTTACCAAGGCATTATAAAGTGCTACTAACACTTCAAGTCATCTTGATTCTCTCCTTCTATTTCATTTCCAAAGTTAATCTGAAACATTCCTTCAAACAGATACTTTGGGTCTGGGTATTGTCCAGCGGTAAAATGCTCCCGGTTTGGACCAGATCAAGTAATCCGGTAGCGATTGTGGCAGGTGGTTTGGAGAACCAGTAGCGATGGCAGTGTGAGGCTCTGCCCACCTGCCCGGGTGTCATTACTTCCTGCTTTTAAAAGTAAAAAGAAGGTTCTGATGATTGCGTGCCACAGCTGTGATCGTCAGAGCCTTTTTTACCTTTTAAAGGCATTTTTTTACAACTTATTTGCCCAAATAGGTTGTAAAAAAATGCTTTAAAAAAATAATAAAAAAAGTTGGACACGCCCACCCAGTCACATTACCCCCCAAGCCACGCCCACTGAACTGGTAGTAACAAATTTTACATTTCACCACTGGTATTGTCTACCTAAAAACATGTTGTTATTCCTCTTGTAATTTTAATCTATTGTGGGTACCTTGTTTGCTTTCAGTTTCAGCTTTTAGCTCTCACGTCTCCCATCATGAACTTCCATGCAGGTCACTTCTAAAAATATCGTATATGTAGAAACTGTTCAATTGTTCTTCTCCTGCTGTGGGAGACTGCAGCTTATTCTTTATGGTTGTTGAATAAGCTTGGTCAATTTGCTACTGCCTCAGGGACCCAGCAGGAAGAATGCGGGTGACCACACTCTTATTTGTCAAGATGATTAATGATTACATAAATCTATGGAATTGGTGTGTAGATGATAGGGGGAGGGGAGGGGAGAGAGAAACACTAGCAGGAAGCTTAGGATATTCAAGAAAATTTGCAGGTATTGACTCACATTCAGGGTCAGAAACATGGCATTAGAGATGTGCAAATGGATCTCCCAGTGTCTTCAGGATGGTGGCTGAAAGCAACAGGGAAGGGAAATAATGAAGACAAAGGGGCTATTATGTTTATGGGCTAATTCTCTGAGGTAAATCAGCACTGTGGAAGCATATACTTACTAGCAGCTCACTGAGTTGAGACTTTCAAAATGGAAGATGAATATAGCAAAGGAGATCCTGCCAAATATCTACTGCCCTTGTGACAGTGGCTCATGAGCTTATCGTGCAACTACAGTATTTTTCAGAATATAAGACACACCAGAGTATAAGATGCACCTTAATTTTGGGGGAGGAAAATAAGGAAAAAGCTGATTGGTGGGTGGATCAGCTTCCCAGAATACCTCCAATCAGCTGTTCCCAAAGGTGAATTTTAGCAACAGGTTGGTTGGTTGTGAGCTCTGTGCCTTGCTTTTTTTTCTGCCTCTGAAACTTCTGAAATTTCAGGAAAAAAAAAAAAAAAACACCTGCCTCTGAAAGCCTCCAAAACAGCTTCCGAAAAAAAGGCTTTTTTTCTGAAGCTCTGTTTGGAGGCTTTTTTTCTGAAGCTTCTTTCAGAGGTTTTTATTCTGAAGGACTATCTGTACTCTGTTCAATGTCCTTTCTTTGATATTGGTATGTAGATTAACCTCTTCCAATCTGTTGGTTATTGTGTCATTCTCCAGATTTGTTAGCATAGTTTGGTTAGAAGCTTTACTGATTCTTTTGTTGCTTGACATATTATTTTAGATATTTTAGGAAGCTTTTTTTCTGAAGCTTCTTTTACAGGCTTCTTTCAGCCTTTGAAAGTTCTGTTTGCAAGGCTGGGCGGGGCTACATTCACAGTATAAGACACACCCAGATTTTCATCCTCTTTTGGGGGGGGGGAAAGATGTGTCTTATAGTCCGAAAAATACAGTAGATTACTGTCATACATTGTACACAGAGCTATCTTAGAAGATCCCCTGTAAACCCAACTGGTCCAAATCTATCCATCCTGTGTCATCCTCCTGGAAGTGAATGCTTAAGGAATGGAGGCTCAGAGGAAAACTTTTCTGTAAGGTTCCTGACAGTGTAGAAAAGTTTACCCCAAACATTCAATTAGTTTAACTCTGATGATTTTTTTTGTAAACACATAAAAAATAGTTCTATTGGACTTTTGGGGGAGGGGGTTTCTAATGTTGGTATTGGTTGTGTTGGGTGGTAGCTCAGTGGTTAGAATGCAGTATTGTAGGCTGCTTCTGCTGACTGGAGGCTGCCTGAAATTTGGCAGTTTGAATTGTACCAAGCTGAAAGTTGACTCAGACTTTCATCCTTCCGAGGTTGGTAAAATGAAAACCCATTTTGACCCCATATTGTTGGGGCAATATGTTGACTCTGTAAAACTGCTTAGAGAAGGCTGTAAAGCACTGTGAAGTGGTTGATAAGTCTAAGTGCTATTGCTATATATTTTTAAGTTCATGAATGATACGGATGTTTAAGCTTTTTATGGCTAAAAGTTGTTTTAAACTTGATGTTTGTTAATACATTTTGTTGTTGCAAACCATTTGTTAATACATTTTGTTGTTGCAAACCAAGGGCACTTTTTTTTACTCTTGTTAAAGATTGCTGATGTGATGTAGACTCTTGTCAGAAAGGTCTACAGAACAGGGGTCTGCAACCTTGGCAACTTTACAACTTGTGGACTTCAACTCCCAGGATTCCTCACCCAACGCATGCTGGCTGAGAAATTCTGGGAGTTGAAGTCCACAAGTCGTAAAGTTGCCAAGGTTGGAGACCCCTGCTATACAGCACCTCTACTTAAGCTTTCAGAGACAAAGTTGCAAATGTTACGTTATGTCATGCAGCGTATACAAAGTTTTACATGATTTCTACAGGTCCTTTCTTGGGGGAGAGGAAATTTTCATTCTTTTACACAATATGTGAGAGATAGGAATGCATTTCTGATGTTGTTTTTAGCCTCAGTCTCAAGCTAAGAGTACTAAAATCAGCATAGAAATCCTAATATTAAATTCATTCTGGTATTGCAAAGCACCTTAGCTCCTTCTGTTTCTTTCAATCCAATGTATACAAATATGTGATAATTTATTTATTTATTTATTGGTTTGATTTATATGCTGCCCTTCTCCGGAGACTCAGGGCGGCTTACAATATGTTAAGCAATAGCCTTCATATTTTTGTATATACCTGCTTAGTAGGGCTTTTGGCCTCCCCTAAACGGTGTTTTTTTTTGTACAAAGTCAGCTTATTGCCTCCACAATCCAGGTCCTCATTTTACCTACCTCGAAAGGATGGAAGGCTGAGTCAATCTTGAGGCTGGTGAGATTTGAACTCGCAGTAATTGCAGGCAGCTGGCAGCTAAGTGCTAATTAAGAGCACTTTAGTCTGCTGCGCCACCAAGGCTCATAATAACCGGCAGTTCCCCACTGTCTGTTCATCTGACCTCTGATTCAGAGGTGGGCTTCAAAAATGTTTACTACCAGTTGTGTGGATGTGGCTTAGTGGGCATGGCATGGCTTGGTGGGTGTGGCAGGGGAAGGATACTTTAAAATCTCCATTTCCACCCCACTCCAGGTGAAGGATACTGTAAAATCTCCATTCCCTTCCCAGTCCAGGGGAAGGTTACTGAAAAATTCCCATTTCCTCCCTTATCAGCTGGGACTTGGGAGGCAAAGAATAGATATGGTTGGGGCCAGTCAGAATTTTTACTACCAATTTTCCAAACTACTCAAAATTTCCACTACAGGTTCCCCAGAATTGATCAGAACCTGCTGAACCCCACTTCTGCTCTGATTCCATTATTTGAATATTTGATTGTCTTATTTTGGCTTCATTTTGGTTGCTTGATTTTATATGCTTAGCCACTTGTGGCACTACTGTTCTTTGCTTTGTGTTAATTCTATTCTTATCCTATTTCATAAATGTATACTGCTATAAATGCTTGCAAAATTTTTTAAAATTTTAACCTTAACCCTGCCTTTTTTCGTATACAATTCATTCAAACATGCCAATATTCTTCTTCCTCCTCCTCCTATTTTCCCACACCAACAACCCGGTGAGGGTTGAACTGTGTGAGTGTGACTGGCCCAAAGTCACCAGTTGGTTTTTTTATGCCTAAAGTGAGACTATTACTCACAATCTCTTGGTTTCTAGCCCAACACACCAAGCTTGCTCTTGTACTTATTTTTTGTTGCATTAAACCTATGACTCTTCTTAGTAGTTTACAGACAATTATAGCTTCTATCTTTCTTGTTTTCCTCTATTGAAACAAAAGAATGCATCCTCTGAATATCACAAGCCTTACTGCCAACCGGAAGAAATTTCTGATAATTTAAGGGGTTCTAAGGAATACATCTAGTTGTTATTCCAGGAGATAGATTACAAAATCCTGGTTCATATTTTGGGATGGGTTCATACTTTCTCATTTCTTGACTAGAAGATTTTATACACATGCTGGGTGTGTCCATAAAGGGGATGTATACTGCTGTTTAGGATATAAGAACATATCTTAAATTGTAATTGTTAATTAGCAAATAGTCTTAATAATGGCAATTGTACTGCATGTATTGTTTCCTTCTTGTCTAATTTATCAGCCTTTCAAATCATGGATTACTTAAAACTGAACTGTAGGCACCCCAGTGTTCTCAAGGCTGAAATTATTAGATTACCCATCAAGCAACTACAAAAAATATGATGATATCCAGTTAAGTGGTGGGACTGTGGGAGTAATCAAGTTATCATGTCAATCTAAAATATTCCAAGTAACAATTTAATTTATATTAAATGAGAACATTTAAATGCAAAAATACTGAGCTCTTAAGTAATATTTTTAGATGTCCAAGAATTGATAATCTTTTTTTCATCCACAGCTAATCACAAGGGACAATTATTGTACTTTAGTAGGTATGTTAGTTTAAGCAAAACAATTCTATATTCAACTTGCACCAGGAACATTATCGCTATGCTGTGAAAATACAAAACATAAGCATAGAAGATATATTAGATGTTGCTGAATGCACCACTTTCCCATTCTCCTGCTGGTTAGCTCAAGAGAATAGTGACATTAACTCAACATTAATGGATGGATAATAACAATAGCACATAGACTTCATAATGCTTTACAGTGCTCTCTAAGCAGTTTGTAGAGTTAGCCTATTGCCCCAACAATATGGCTCCTTATTTTACTGATCTCGGAAGATGAAAGGCTGAGTCAATTTTGAGCCAGTCAGGATCAAACTCGTGGCTGTGGGCAGAGTCATGAGAATGCCAGAGTGTTCTAAAACATTATCTCAAGCTAGTGCAAACAGCAGTGACTCTATTAGTGCTATTCATCCAGCAAACCATCAGCCAAGTATTTTCTTATCAAAACATCAAACCACACTAGAGTATATCACATCTAGAAAGATACATAGTGTTCTGATCCCACTCCCCAAACAGATGAACCCTCTGAGGTGAACTCAAAAGTTTCCTCTATTAGGAGTGCCGGCAGCCCCAGCAAAAAGTTTCTCTCACAGGCTAACAAGACCGTCCGGCCTGGAAGATGAATAGTTTTCTGCCACACCTATTCATCTCTGCCCCCTGCCTTTTATCCCCAGAGGTAAGGTGGGGCCTTGCTAGCAGCACTGGCTCTTCCTTTCCAAGGATCAGCCCACGGCTTTCCATTGCTCTACTCTTCTCTGTCTTCTGCACAGCCTCATGTTAAGCACTGGAACCACCTGTTCCTCCTGTTCTTCATCAACCACCTCCAGAACTGGGGGCTGTTGACTCTCCATCTGAGGGCTGATGGATTGCCCAGGCTCTGCATGTCTCTCTCTCTCTGCCAGCTCCATTCCCTCTTCCCCCTCAGAGCTCCCAGATTGCCCTGATGATGACCCTGACTCCCACACCTCCTCCTCCAATTCAGCTGTTAGAGGGGCTGGCGGCTGACAGGCCACAACATCTAGGTAGGAAGCCTTTAGACAGTATACATAGAAATTATAGGACAAAGACAGTGACCAATCCTGTGAGGAAACTTTTCTTTCAAAGGACAGCATGCTGCTTCCATTTCAGGCCATCACAGATTTGCTCTGCCTTCATTGCTCATCTTTATTTTCTACCCTCTAATCTGCAGCGAGTCTGGAGAATGAAACCCTTCTCACAATTTACTGAGGGAAAAGATGAAAGATTGTGACGGGTGGATTTTATTTATTTATTTAATACAATTTACAGGCTGTTAAACTCAACTCTAGATAACTCTGGGTACCTAAATTTTAAAAAGGAAACAGACATGTCTAGAAGGCAAACTTTTCATATGAACAACAAACCATCAATTTGTCCTAAGATTTGGGGGAAGTGCATTTGTCAGAAACTAGTCTGTGCGGGTAGGGAAGGGAGAAGGGAGAGGGAGAAGGGAAGGGAGATGGAGACTTCCTACTCTTGATTTACCTGGAAGTCCCATCCTACCCTATCCTTGATCAGAAGCGAGGTGTCTAGCAAAAGAAGGGGGCTATCTTCTATTCCTTTAATGGGAAGACCTTATCCCATACAACTTGCCAACATTTGTGCTAACATGTCACCAACAGGAACTGAATTTACTATATATCAAAACAATTTAGCCATTTTAATTGTATTCTGTCACCTGTCTATGCATAGATATATTCCTGTAGACAGACCATTAACATTGCTTTTATCTGCACACATTACGGTTGACCAGGCCAAACTTTAACCATCATGGTTAGTATAAATCAGTTTTTTTTATAATCACAACAAAACAGATAGGTCGTAAGGAAGCTAACTATAGATGATTTCCCTCCCTCCTAAAAATATACAGCCTTACAAATTGATCCTGCTTCAAAATGCTCATTGGAGGTTTACAGGCATGATTTAATACCTTATTAAAGTCCTATAAATACTTTCCAACTTAAATGAAGGCACTCATGGGAAAACCTGGGGACTGTAAGAGAATACACTATTTCTTATTATTATCTTAGAGCTGTCAACTGATTAAATAATTTCAGTTGATTAATCACCTGTCATTTAATTCATTAATTGATCTCTGAATTACATTTGAGCATATTTGGATATTTCCTAAACCTTGATAATAATGTCGTTTTGAGAGTCTGAAGTGTGACAGAAGTTAGCTGTGCAATAAGCAAAAGCTACAGTTAATTTTCAAAGGGGACTTTTTAAATTGATTCCCTATTTCAGCAATACACCAAGAACCAAAATAGCTGTAAAATCTATCTTCAGTGCTCTTTTTCACTGATAAAATTTGCCCCTCCAAGGAATCAATTAAGGCTTTCTTGATTCAATTGATTAAAATTATAATTCTGCTATGCACTATATAACATATAAATTGGATGCTTAATTAAAATGAAGGAACTTTAGTAGATGGTTTTTCTCCCCTGTGTTCTAATGGTTATAGTGAACTATTGATTAGTTAGGGAAGGGATCAGCAACCTTAAGCACTCAAAAAGCCATTTGGACCCATTTCCCACAGAAAAGAAAACACTGAGAGCCACAAAACCTTGGTGGGTGTGGCCAACTCGACATCACTCACTTTCACCAGTCACATGATCCCTTCTCCCAGCCATGCATACCCTGCTGTTCATTAGGGCAGAGAACCGGTTGTTAAAAAACAATGGGAACCACAAAACCCTTTTGATATCTCTCTCTCTCCCTCCCCCCTCCCTCTCTCTCCCCCCTCTCTGTATCTTTCTGTCTCTGCCCTGGCTGCTCCTCCATGCCCTGCCATCACCCTTACCTTCACAGACCGGGTGAGGAGTGACTGGGAGGAAGGGCGGGGGGTGGGGCCAGCCAGTGGTGGGATCATCCAACAGAGAGTCACAGCCAACCTGAGGCCCAAAGAGCCGCAGGTTGCAAACACCTGAGTTAGAGTATGTGCTTCAGGCAAAGGAGTTTTTTTTTTAATCCATCTGAAGAGGCAATATATGGTTTTGCCTTTCCAAGAGATTTCTGCATATAGACAAGGAAACTTTTCATTCAAATTACAAAAGAGGTATTCCTATCAGGCACTCAATTTCAATAGCTGAAATGTTCAATATCTTAGCACTAGCAGGTGGCAATTTCTGAAGAAGAACAAAATGAGTTCTTGCATCAAATTTATAAATAATGTGGGCAAATAGAAAATCTTGGACATTTGACACAATAGTGTTAGTTCTTCATCCATTTAAGATCATCATGAATAGCAGCGTTGGGTTGTGAAGTAGAAATTATCATCCTTGAAATTCTGAAGAAGCATTTTTATTGTAAAGAGATTAGTCCTGCTTTATTTGTTAAGTGTGGGAATCCAATGATGATTTTTTTCCTGTATTCTTTTTTAATTATCTTCAAATCCATTTAGCAGTATCTTGTTAGTAATGGTGGCATACCTCTTTGCAAAATCATTGTTTCTGACTATTGCAATTCTTAAAACTATGTACAATAAGTTCAATTTTCTGATAATGAACATTTTATAATAAACATGTCCTGTTTCTGTCTTGGTTTTAGCTACTCCCATGGAGGTTTATAATTTTCTTAATCATTCTGCTCACTGATGGCTAATATATCATATTAATACATATAAAATCAGCAATACACTAGCTAGAATATTGTATTTAATTGTGTCACACTTCATAGTTTCTGAAATCCATAATTAACCTTTTTGGTAACCTGTGTTTTGGTAACACAGCTAATTACATTTAAAGGTAAATTTGTCCTTTCTGACTTTCATCAGATGTTATCACAAGAAACCATAGTTTGGGCCATATTAATGAAGAGAGCATTTTCCCCCAATCTGTCTTGCTTGCTAGATCTGGCAATAAATAATCTCAGATATTTTTTAAACTTTTTGCCTTGGTACCTTTCCTTGTTACAAATTCAATAGACTTTGGAGAAGAGATAAGGCAAACTTTTTAAAACTTTGAAGGCGCCTTGTAAGTCTAATCAAGAAAGGCTTTAATTTAAATTCAAAAGTTGCAGTAAGGAAAACAACATTGTAGAACTAAGTACTAAGTCAAATATTTAAAACAAGATCATGCTTAATAAAGCAAGCAGCAAAACACTGTAAGTGGGATTTGATCATATTTAGATATGACAGTAGTTCAAGTTATATCTACAATACACAAAATTGGTATTGCACTACAGATCTACAGTTGCCTCTAATGGATAATCATTTCCTGTAGCAAATCATAATATTTTCAAAGAGTAAGGTTTTTTTCAAATACATCTCTGATAAGAATAACAAGTCAAAGCATGTTTCATGTTTTGTTTGTTTGCTGTTATGTCAGAAGAAGTAATAATGGTTCCAATCAAATAGGTAAGAACTGATAGCTGAAGTAAAAAATTGCAGAAACATAAAAACAGTCCTGGCTGAACATCTAACCTGCACTTTAGGAAAGTCAGTTTCAGAATGTCTCAAAAGTTGGACACGATTGAAAAAGAAAGGAATTAAAGAAATAGAAGGTTCTGAACAGACAACTGCAAAACTTGCCATTGAGGATGGCAAATGGAAAACTTCAGAAGAAACCATTGTGGCTACGCTTATATTCTTATACGTTGACTCTTCAAAATATATTTATGATAAAGGAGGGAGTTTACAACAAGAAATAACAAGTTGCTAATAGGGGTCATACAAGGGTGCCTTGTGCAGAATTCCACTTAGATAAGAAAAATAACCTATTGAGTCACATGTTTAGGTTCCTATCACCAGTCTTAATGACAAGTGTGTAAATGCAAGTCAGTGAACCTGTATTGTGATATTGCATCTCCTTCTCTCTCTCTCTTTTTTATCTGCAATGGTGCCCTCTCTCATACAGTGCTCTCATGTGGTACACAGTTTGCACACCAGATTGAGATAGCCCTGGTTGCAACCAATAAAAATTTGGTTAGAAGGGTAAGTTGTTATGGAAGATTCTATAAGAAAGACAAGAATAATATGCTTGCTACTTGAAGAATGTGATACATTTTTAATGGGCTATGGACAGAACTGAAAGCAGAATTACTCAAGCTCATATTTAGTTTTAATTGTCTGGTATATGAAGAGCTATTTTTAGGTTGAGAAATGTGAAAAATAATGTACAATATAAGGAAGAGTATACATCAAATTCAGGTAAATCAAAACATAATTAAACAAACTGTAAGTGTATTGAAGGTAACAGATAAATTATACTCCAGGGTACTGGCAGACAAGGTGAATTAATCCCAAAATACAGAAGGATGTCATAGACATTAGAGTTACTTAATTTTCTTTGAGCAGTCATGGAGTATGGCTTAGGTGCCTAAATATTCAAGACAGATTTGGTCCTTATAAGAATGAAAATAATTGTTTTTTAACACTACTGATTGTATTTCAAAAACAGTTGTTCAATTGCAATTTTTCCTCTGAGCATCTCAAAAAAAATGGTTAAAATATTAGAAGCTAGTCATAATTTATTGAAGAAAAAAAGTGCCCTGTTAATCTATTTAGTAGCATTTCAAGAATGCCATAAGCTTCTATTCATTCCATTTTTGGGGGGAAGGGGACACATTTAAGAAAATAGCAATAGCACTTAGACTGATATGCTCCATAGTGCTTTCTACCTCTCTCTAAATGGGTTACAAATGTCAGCATATTTCCCCTAACAATCTGGGACTTCATTTTACTGAGCTCAGAAGGATGGAATGCTGAGTCAACCTTGAGCTGGTCAGGATCAAACTCCTGACTGTGGGCAGAGTTACCCTGCAATACTGCATTCTAACCACTGCATCACCATGGTTCCTCATATTAGTAGTTGAAGCTACAGCTGATGGAACCATACCTAACAAATTGCTAAATATAAACTATCTCTGTATAAACTAGAGGAGAGTCTTAATCAGTGGTGGGATTCAAATAATTTAACAACTGATTCTCTGCCCTAATGATTTCTTCCAACAACCAGTTGACCAAACTGCTCAGAAAGTTAACAACCAGTTCTCCCGAAGTGGTGCGAACTGGCTGAATCCCACCACTGGTCTTAATGGAGGGCAAGAGAGTTTTGTCTTGGGCAGAATTCAACACTTTTATAAATGACTTGCATAAACATGAAGAGCAGATGTTTCTCTGTTTTGCAGTGACATCCACAATGAAATACTGCTAGCCTAGGAAACAGAATCAAGATTCAGAAAGATATGAATGGGCTAAACACTGGATTGAAAGCAGACAAATGTTAAGTCCCATCTTTTTGTAAACAATAATTGATGCTAGTACAGAAAGAGTGATGATGAGAAACAGATTTAAACATCTTAGCAAATTACATTCAGAACATGATCCATCAGCTCCTTAAAAACTGGGGACTTGGAAGCTGTTGATGTCTATAATTTAGTTGAGAAATACAATCATAGCTAGTCTGTGAAAATGGAACTTTTTTCCTGTTCACCCTAAGCCAGAGGTCTCCAACCTTCGCAACTTCTGGCAGTTGAAGTCCTCCAGGCTTAAAGTTGCCAAGGTTGGAGACCCCTGCCCTAAACCATTATAGAGGCAAGCTGAGCCATGAAATAGTGAGTTTATCAGAATGACAGATGCTCCTAAAAATAGATGCAAACACATGATAAGAATTTTTCTTTTGCAGGATCTATTCTGGGTCAGTCACTGGGACCAGAGGTTTTATCTTCTAAGCTTTGGAGTCGTGATGGAGCCCATCTTTTGGGAACTTCTTTCTATTTTACTTTTGTTCTCTTTCCTCAAATACATAGGCTGGGAATTCCCAAAGTTGTATTCAGCATCTTTTAAGGGCACCATGGCTGAATAAACATAGCCCAGAATAGTTTTCCATTTGTGAAGATGGAAGGGAAATTTCCTTTCCAAAAAGAAGTCTTTCAGACACCCCACTGTAAATATCTGGATTTCTTATCTTGTTGCTATTTACTTTGTGTTCATAATCTCAGGATCTATACTGAGACCTAAGTGAGAACATGAAGCAGATTAGCTTTACTGAAGTATGGCCCTCAGAATTTTCACTTCACATATTAATTATATAACTTCAGACAGCTGAACTATAAATGTACTGCACATGATACCTGGGGTAGTCCCAGAGATCTACTAAATGCTTCAGGTTTTGTAAATGATCAATGCAGTATGTCTAGAGCTGAGAGAACCACCTGATTTATTGTACAAATACAGTGAAAACATTGGAATTTACAGAGTGGTCAATAGTGTAGATGACCACTGAGTGCCACTGTTGCTGCTTAAAAGAGAGAAAACTGAAATAAAGTGTCTCAACTGAAAAATATTATTTTTTCCACCAGAAGGTTTGCAAATGGATATCTTGAATTCATGCTCATTTTGCCTGGCATTGCATCCTCATTTTCCCTGTAGGGGCTGTAGAAAATCAGAGGATACCTGAGATCAATTAATCTTTAATAATAGGTGAGTGTTTTACAATATATATCCAAATAAATCATTAATCTGATGTATAAAGCCATTTTAAAAATTGGTTCATGATTATTGAGCTAATAAATAATCAAAACTATATTTTTTTCTATTACAAAACTAGTTTTTGAATCAATATGTTTTTATTCTGAAACTTTCACATGCATTTCATTCAAAGCTGTCTTCCTTTTAATGAGTATCAAGGGGATCTATTTTAACTTATTGTATTTTGAAGACAGAGGAAGGTTTTTGTGGAAGACATGATAGTTTCAAAAAAATATTTTAAAATGTCTTATTTTAACTTATTTTTTTCCTCTCTGGAAGCCTTAAAGAAGTAATAATACTAAAATCTGAAAATGTATTGGTAGTAGCCTTTTTTGCACTTATACTGTACATAAGTAGACACAGGTACACATTGGCAGGCTCAGAAAACCTGTTTTCTAATTCCTACCTCACCTTGAAGATGGGATTATCTTTAGCAGTTAACATGTTGGAATAAATTCCAAGCACTCTTAAATCAATTGCTTGATGAAATGGCTCTGCATACCAATATGCTAAAAATGCCTAAGTTGCTTAAATATAGATACAAGCAGGGGTGAAATCCAGCAGGTTCTGACAGGTTCTGGAGAACTGCTAGAGGAAATTATGAGTAGTTCGGAGAACCTGTAGCAGAAATTTTGAGTAGTTCAGAGAATCGGCAAATACCACCTCTGGCTGGTCCCAGAGTGGGGTGGGAATGGGGATTTTGCATTATCCTTCCCCTGCCATGCCCACCAAACCACACCCATCAAGCCACACCACGCCCATTAAGCTATGCCCACAAAACTATGCCCATTTTTTTAGTAAAAAAAATTGAATTTCACCACTGGATAGAAGCATCAATATTTGTAGTATATGTCTACCTGTAGTAGACATACTTTTTAAAAAAAAATTTAAAATTAGATTTATATACTGCCCTTCTCCGGAGATTCAGGGTAGCTTAGACTTCATACTTTTGTATATTTTTATACAAAGTCAACTTATTGTCTCCACAAACTGGGTCCTCGATTTACCTACCTTAGAAAGGATGGAAGGCTGAGTCAATCTTGAGCCTAGAACTAGGCTCAAGGTTGCAGATAGCTGAATGTTATAATTGCAGATAGCTGAATGTTAAAAACAGGCTATTTAGCCTGTTGAGCTATCTGAGGCTCTGTATGGGAGATATACTGTATGTATAGATCCCATTGTGCAAGATGATGTACTTCATTATCATCTTTATTTTGACACAAAGTACAGTACAATTATCTACATTACTTTTTATCTCTACTTTATTAGTCAGTTGGAAAGTTCAACTAATCTGGATAATATTTTTCCTTGTCTTTGATTATGGAGTGCCAAATCTGTCATTATGGCCATGAAACCACTGTAGGTCTGGTCACAAATATCTAACTAACCAGACAGAATTTTTTTATTTCCTCCAGAACTGGGTGAGGACATAGGTGAAAATAATCTTGATGAAACTTGTTTCACAAGCATTAATAATTTTGTTACAATATTTTCCTTAACAATTCATCTGAATTATGGGATAGCAGCTCCCCTCAGTGGAATAATTATTGCAAATTTCAGCAGATATTTTTTTCTGGTTTATCTCAAAATCTCTTATTTCAGGCTGGTTGAAACTTAGTTGATCTCAAAAATAAAGGTTGAATTAAAATTCCATTTTGCTAACATCTGCTAAAGAACAAAACAGCTACAGCTTCCCCCTCCCCCCTCATTCTAGCCAATAGAATGGACCAAGCCTGTTTTAATATACGTTCCAAGTCACATAGAAAAATGTCTCTCTTTTTTTTTAACTGAAAAAATTGGGACAGTACTAAAATTTAAAATTAATGTCCTAGTTTCAGCATTTTAACTTACTCCTAGTTGAGTTTGAATTCTGAGATGTGGAGAGAGGGAGAAGAAAATTGGTTTCTTCTATCAAACCTCATTGTTCTCATAAACCTCAGATAACACTGGAACAAAAGAAGAGAATATGCTACTATATCCTTTCAGTTCTTAAATATGTCATGAGACTTATCTGATCCTGATTTCTGGGTTTGATTTTTACTTTTTTTCAGTCCTGACTACTGACTTCATTCTGTCCCAGTGTTCCTCATTGATCATAGAATGATGTGTGTCTCCAAGCTTGAGACAAAGTCATAGAGCAACCAGAGATGCTCATGTCAATGAATGGATATTTATTGTATTCAGGGAAAACTTGCAGTCAGAAGCCATATAAAAACCTAGGCCACAAAAGTTTAATACAGAGAACTCCAGGGATCCTGCCAACTTTGCCTCCTGAGCAGTTTATTAATATGATCAGGTGGCCATCAGAAAACAGGTAGTTAGTTTCTTATTCTCTTTAATGACAGAAACCAAAGCTTAGATTTGAAAGCTGTGTGGGTATAATAGTACCTTAATGTATTTTTTTAAAAAAAGTAATAACAATCACCGCTTTTAGCAAAATTATGCATTTCTAGGTATCACCTGAAAAAAGAAGAATATTATGTGGGTGGTGCACTACTGAGCCTAATGGCTGTGAAATAATGGTAAACAACACAACTACTGAAATCTTCCAGTATCTGATAAAGCTATAAGGGGCTGCTAATGGTTGCTTGTAACTCAGAGAGATGGGTTAATGTAGGGCCTGGAGGTATAAATTCAGAACTAAAGATTTCAGTTTCTTATGTAAAAAATTATCAAGAGCAGAAGATGCATGCTTCACAGGTGTAATTCTTAATAGATATGTCATACCCTGACATATCTAGTAACATATTGATTGCTGATCTCTAAATTAATATATTGCAGAATATATAGCACATTTAATCTATTCAATTTAGATACTGCCTGTCTCCAGATGACGCTGGCAGCTCAAAATATAACAGCAATCAAATACAATAGGAACAGGAAAAAATAAAGAATAAGGAAAGTAACTAGATACAATTTTAAAAAATCCCTTTGAGAATATATGGGAAAATACATCAGCAAAAGGATTTTAATTTTAAAAATCTAATTTTGTTTCCAAAGAGAACATGCTTCCTTTGAGCAACATTAAAATTATTCAAAGGGATAAACTGTTTCTTTTTAAAGCCAATTTCATTTTTAATCTTAGCAAAGAGATGAAACCATTTGATGAAATGCAAAAAACAAAAAACAGGTCTTAATTTAGAAAAATTGTTTTTTAAAAATGATTTTTCATTTTTCTCTCTCTATGTTCCATGTGCATTACCTATGAAATTGACTTCCTGATGTTTTCGGGAATAGAGTTTTAAAAACATTCTCATAGAAATATATCCCTAAAGAAAGGATAATTTCAATTTCTGATGGATTGTGTATTGAGATAAACCCTCTGTTTTCATAACTTCGGAGGTTGCAAAGCTGCACGAGTTCTCGGCTTAGTATTTTCCACTTTTTAACCTTAGAATTTTGCCATAAGAAGCGCACCAGCTCCTTGGAGTCATTAACAAAAGCAGTGAAGACTTTACAGTCAACTACCTGCGACTTTAAAGAAAAAGAAATAAAAACAACAGCTTTTTTCCCCCTGCAATCCCTGTTCACAGAGGTAAATGCAACTCTTGCAGTCTGTATCAAAGCCTAACATGCAGCAGTAAAAACTTTCACTCTTGGCATTTTCAAACACAACAAATCCTTTGTGGCCACAATTGGCATGCTAATAAGAATTTCATTGAAATAAAGGTATTCTTTTTGGGCAAGGCAAGCGTCATACCTTTCCTCCCTATCCTTGCCAATATAGATTTTGACTTGAATAGTGGATTCAGTTGGGTTATACTTGTTACTCCATGTATCATCATCATTTAAGACTTGTGGACTTCAACTCCCAGAGTTCCTCAGCCAGCTTTGCTTTCTACTCTGGGAGTTGAAGTCCACAAGTCTTAAAGTTGCCAAGGATGGAGATCCCTGGTCTACCCCACTGCAGAATGAAGGCCTCTTCCGCATGTTTTGAACCAATTTGGTCTTGAGCTTTCTTTTGCAAATTGACCCCACAATACTTGCTGATGTTGTTTATCCACCTTGTGCCCTGGTCTACCAGCCATCAGTTCTTTTTGTGACCAGCCCATTTCCCTTTCAATTCTTTTACGCTCCTGATGTTATCTTATTATCTTGTTGCTCTCTAATCCATGTGAGGTCTTTCTTCTTGTCTTGTAATGCCGAGCATGTATCTTTCCATGTTTCTTTGTGCAACTCGCAGCTTTTGTGATAGATTGTGAGGTTAGTGTCCATGTTTCACTGGCATATGTCAGAGCAGGTAGCACACACTGATCGAAAACTTTTCTCTTCAGACCTAGTGGGAGGTTGTATAAAAGTGTTCTCCCTGTTTTGAGCATGGGATCCAAGGTGAAGGCTGTTAATTGTATCTTTCAAATTGGATTGGGAATTGTGGCCACTTACAGCATCCTCCCTGTAATGGAGAGTTGCTTATAGCTCAGCAACATCTAGAGCAGTGGTAGTATTCAGCCAGTTCTATCAAATTGGCCAAACTGGTAGCAGGGGCTGGGGCAGGCTCTGCCCACCTATCCAGACATCATCACATCCTGTTTTTGATGCTCTGTGCATGTGCAGAAAGCCCTCATGCACACTCACATTTGTGAACTGGTAGTGAAGGTAAATGAATACCACCCCTGATCTAGAGCATGGGTGTCAAATATTGCCGTCATGTGACATTTTGTGACTTTTTTCCCTTCATGGAGCTGGCATGGGCATGGCCTGTGCATGATGCATGATGCATCCGGCCCACTGGTTGCCAATTTGACACCCTGATTTAGAGGGTCAAGGATTCTCCACTCCTGCTTGAAGAAAATATGCAAAAATGTACTGGAGCCAAACTTTTACAATTACAATTCTGTGATGAAAAACTACTGTTTAAACCCTTATTGTTTCTTTAACAATTCTTCAACTATTACCAGTGTCATATGAACCTAGAGTCCTTGTGTGTGTGTGTGTGTGTGTGTGTGTGTGTGTGTGTGTGTGTGTGTGTGTGAGAGAGAGAGAGAGAGAGAGAGAGAGAGAGAGAGAGAGAGAGAGAGAGAGAGAGAGAGAGAGAGAGAGAGAGAGAGAATGGGTCTCCTATAAATATTAATATGCTGCAGTTATATCCTCAATTTCTCCTTTGTTATCACAGGAGATGTTTTCTGATTTATAGTTTACCGCTTTTCAGCCCTCACAAGAGATCCTTTAATAAGATGGTAACAAATGCAGAAGAACCTTGAATGGTGAAAGAGATTTGTAGTTTATTTTTATAAGAATGCTGATAGGACTAGATGACTATGCTTCCTTGTTTACTGTTGCAAATATATGCCAATTGCTGGTAGCTAGTCAAAATTAATTTCATAAACCTGTCCTATGGAGCCCATGGGAACTTGTGCAGAATAAATAAATTGAAAATCATTTTAAATGTAAATAAATGTTTCTAATGAGTTAATAGATTACCTGCTTTTCTTCCTAAAATCAGAAAATCAGCACTCTTGTTTATACCTCTGTTTTAAGAAATTATTTGGCTGTTGTTTTGATAAGAAAACTAATATTAAGGCACTGCCCTACTATTATAAATCTGTCTCCTTCCTCTCCTGTGCCTCCTATAATCTGGTTATAAACAAAATCAATTTGCATGTTCTTCATTGTTATGGAAGAAGGTCTCCACTCAGGACTATTCTAAATTTCCATAAATACTTAATGAATCCTCAGTTTCAAATTAAAGTGTTCACAAGATGACAGCATATGATCAGTTTGTCTCTCTGGATGGAGATAGCTACAGAAACTTAAATTTATTAATGCTAGCAGGAGGTCTTCGTATCCTGCTGCTTCATTAATCAGTTTTTTTCTTTAGATATGTGCCAGATTTTAATTTTAAAACAGGTTTTTTTTCCTCCTCCTGATTAATTAGCCCAAAATTTACAAATATTTGAGTCTTCTGTCCAGGAACATCAACGTGTTTTTAACTAATGTAGAGAAATGGGGCACGGGACATATTCTGAAAGCAATTGGGTCACTGATGGCTAACCTTTTCTTCTTCATGTCTAGACTTCCGGAATTTCTGGGAAGCCTGTTTTTCGCCCTCTCCAAGCTCCGTGCAGGCCCTGCACTTACCTGGCATCCAAAACAGGCTGCGTGGAGACTCCTGGGAATTTCCTGGAAGCCATCTGGGCCCAAAAATGGGCCATGGGGGACACACCGCTCCCCTGTGCTCCCCCCGCGCATGCATGTGCAACTCCTGTCTCTCGTACGCATGCATGCACGACCCCACACATGCACGCACATCTCTTGCACACGCCCTGCCCCCTGCACATCCTAAAAATCAGCTGGCCAGTGGGTGGCATGCCGCATGTGCAGTGGATCTGAGCTGGGTGATGACTCACATGCCCAAAGAGATCGCCATCACAGATATATATTGTTTAATGTTAGTCTTTAGCCCTGGAGTAGACCAGTGCATGATTATCCACCCCTGCTTCCCATTATAACTTAGGATCCCTCCTACCTTTTCCTAACAAAATAAAAACTTGAATAATTCTTTGATGTTCTTGAAGGGAAATTTAAGTAAATAGGAGCCTTGGTGGTGCAGTGGACTAAAGTGCTGTTAAGTAGCACTTAGCTGCCAGCTGCCTGCAATTACTGCAAGTTCAAATCTCACCAGGCTCAAGGTTGACTCAGCCTTCCATCCTTCCGAGGTAGGTAAAATGAGGATCTGGATTGTGGGGGCAATAAGCTGACACCTCTGGGGGGGGGGGGATGAAAGCCCTACTAAGCAGGTATATATAAAAGTATGAAGACTATTGCTTAACGCAATGTAAGCTGCCCTGAGTCTCCGGAGAAGGGCGGCATATAAATCGAACCAATAAATAAATAAATAAATAAATAAATAAATAAATAAATAAATAAATAAATAAATAAATAAATAAATAAATCTGGATTGAAATCCTCAGGTTCATTTATTGAAGTTCATATTTAACGAAGCATATAGGAGAAAGTAGAATGAAGTCAATTAAGAATTTATAGAGACAGTTGCTCAGGGTTCAAAAGGACAAATAACTTCATTGGGAATATTATATACTATGATAAAAAGCCCACTTCTCTTTCTTTTCTGTTTTAACATGGAGGAAGAAGAAAATATTGAGAACCAGGAGTTCAGATTAAAATTAAGAAGAGGATTTGAGAGAATATTAATGAGAGACAGGCAGAATATACAGGTCTCCAAAGATCAATAGGAAAAACAATATGTACTTGTTCATCTACCTCTTCAATACTACCAGGCTGCCTTCAAATTTACTCTTCACTCTGCCAAAACAAATCTCCCATCACAAATTTTGTTCTCCCCAAATTATGTTTTCCCCAGATTCTTTCCTCTCCCTGAATAAATTTGGCTTCCTGTCTTTTCATTGTCATTTTCTCTCATGGACAATAGGATTTTGGACAAAATAGAAAGAAGGCATTGATTTGAATGAATTAACGAATTAATGAAATTATCTCCCAGTTTTAAAATAATCATCTATTCCCTTGAATGTCATTTGTAAGGCACCACTTCCTAATTAAGTCATTAACTAATATGCTGCCCATCTCTCAGTTTGAGGCAACTCTGGGTGGCTATGTTATCAGAGAAATAACAAGAAAGTTCTTGGTCCATGGCAAAACATGATGATTTTGTATGTGAAATTTAAGAGATATTGGACACAGAGGAAGACATTGATTAATTTTAGTTGATTGGCCCAGGGAGTTACTGTCCATCTTGTTTGGCAGTGCGAGGGTAGACAACTTCATTAAAAAGTGAGGAAGTTTGTAATACAAGAGAAATGACTACTTTTCTGAAAAATTGAAGGGCTGTAGGAATATGAGTAAGATGGAAGTGAAAATATATACTGTGATGAATATTGTCCCTAACTTTGCAAGCTACTAAGGTAGGCTAATTCAACATAGAAAATATTAACATGGAATTTGAAAGGATTTATTTGCAGTTATTTGTATTATCCTAGGCTTCTGCTATTGATCCTATAATAATGTAGCTTTACATATCTGGATGTTGCTAGTTCCTCCAGAGTTGTTCATATGATAACAAGTTGAGATTTACTGAATCTTGCCATCAAAATGCTACCATTCTGCTCTGATACCATTCTGCTGCAAAAATCAATCTTCCCAAACTTTACCTGGTGTCCAGTTCTTTCAAATAATAATTAAACCAGGCTATTTGTAATTCTAAAAGACTTAAAAACTTGTTTCTTTCAATAAACCATCCATCCAGATGTCAAGATATAAACTATATAAAGCAGAATAATTCTAGAGACTACAGACTGAAATAACAAATTCTAAAATCAGTGATGGTGGTGTGGTGATGGACAGATGACCAACTGGAAAGAAGTAGATTCAGATTGTCACAGTTCTGGAGAATAATGTTTGCTTTCATCTCTTGGACAGTTTTATTATGAATTAAATACTATAGAGGAATTTGCATCTGGAACCACCACCACAGGGTGGTAAAACAAATCAGTGCAAGTTTCCACATAGAATGTCATTAAACTTACTGTTTCCAGGAGGACAAGTTGCTTCTCTGTTTTTTAGTCTCCCATCTCATTTAGATACTTTTATACCAATAAATATTAACCAAGACACTGAAATAAATACTTTATAATATAAATTCACTCCAGAGGTGAAGCCCTAACCAAGCCCTATCTCTCACTAGTCATGAGAAAGAATCTTTAAATCTCTCTACTTCATATTAGCAACTAGTTTTCATCTTCCATTTAAAAAATTGGGATATTATAATTCATAAACCATTTTCTGCAATCTTATTAAAGCTGCTAGGTGCCATGAGGGCCATAATCTAGCAATGATATTAAAATTCAATTATCATACAGTTTTTAAAAAATATATACATACTCAAAATAACAATAACTAGTTACTGAATTTTAGAAAGAATAAACAGCTCTGAAATCCTTGGTGCATTAAGAGATGAAATATGGCAAGAGCCTCTGCTTCAAATACTCCTGGGTAGCAATTGCGTCTGTTCTAGCTTCATTGCATTTATAAAGAAATGATTCAGAAATATGGTGTTTATTTTATCTCTCTTCCATACCTAGCAAGCTACAGGCAAAGGAAGCACACAGAGAACAGTTATTTCTTTTAGAATTTGCATTTTGAAGCCTCAAAGGATCTATTATGGGATGGATTTGCTAGTTGTGCAAATCTGCTTTGCCAAAAGCACATTGCTATCCAAGAGAACCATAATGCAAACATGGGCAACTCATGAACTGCATGGAGCCCAGGCATTTCTTTTACATTCCCCTAAGGCCCCTGAGATTGTGACACAAGAATAGCAGTAAAATAGCAGTAAAATAATTTTCTAATATTGTTTTTAAATCAAATGTTGTGTTAAATCCCCAATTAAGCTTAATATGCCCATTTTACTCCTAGAAACTAGGAAAAGGGAATAAAACACTAACCCTGCTCTTTGCAGTGATACCACTTGATGGTATCACTGCAGGGATGGAGTCATGAAGGCTAAAGTTCAGAATGAACTCAGACTTGCAACAAAATGCCAAAAGTCACGAAATGTTCCTTTCAATATATAAGGAACAACAAAAAAAAAAAAAGTCAAGGAAATGGTCAGACCACTAATGGGAGATGATATCAAAACTCTGATAGGCAGCAGTAAGAAAGCAGAACGGATTAACTCCTTCTTTGCATCTGTCTTTATGCAAAAGGAAACAAATAACACAGCCTATCAAAGGCAGCACTGTAGAAGCCATTACAGGAAACAAGTCAAAATAAGCAAGAACATGGTAAGAAAATACCTATTGACTCTAAGTGACTTCAAATCACCAGCATTGGATAAATTACATCAATGGTGAAATCCAAATTTGTTACTACCAGTTCTGTGGGCGTGGCTTAGTGGGCGTGGCAGGGGAAGGATACTGCAAAATCTCCATTCCCACCCCACTCTGGGACCAGCCAGAGGTGGCATTTGCTGGTTCTCTGAACTACTCAAAATTTCCACTGCCAGTTCTCTGAACTACTCAAAATTTCCACTATCGGTTCTCCAGAACCTGTCAGGATTTCACACTTGGATTACATCCTAAGGTTCTGAAGGAACTGGCAAGTGTAATCTCAATATCTTCCCTGAAGATCTTCTGACAGAAAGAGGCCACATGGGAATAATGATGGGGACGCCCTGACAACTTCAAGTCCCAGCATTTGACCAGGCAACAGAACTGCCTACCAGACTCATAGTCTGTTCTTCATCTTCATATCATCCAGAAATTGTTCAAACAAAGGTAATCAACTATATTGATTGGTGCAACATTATTTAAGAACTAAATGAAGGTTGCCACAGAGTTCATGAAATCCTGAGCCTTTCCAATTCCTAGTCCCAAAAAATTTATTAACCCCACCCCATCCAACATTAATAAACTGAGAATACTCCTCTACCAGCCCAGCAGCTCAGGAAATGCTGCTGTTGGGCAGCGGGCTGGATAACACATGAGTATATTGCCATACAGATCAATTTAATCCACAGGCATCCATAGCCCATAGCTCTGGAGTGCCCTTTTGATCAAAAGTGACTTGCTTTAAAAGTGAATTGCTTCTTCTTCCTTTCCTTGATATTACAATTGATACAAAACCTGAAACCTAAGGGAGCAGATTCTGTTGCAAGATTCTGCTAATGCAGATTTACAATAAAGTAAATCTGATTTATAGCTCATCTGATTGTGTTTCCTGTCTGGTTACCTGGGAAGGCTGACATCAATCTTGTACATCTGAAAGCACAATTATGTTGCTGTCTCCTTTACAGCCCAAGAAAGTAGGGAGTGTCTTTTCTGAGTCTCTTGCCCTGCGTTCTATCTACCAGCTGAGGGCTATGTTCTCTCTTACGTAATTGCTCCCTAGGGAACATTTCTTACCCCATTCTCCCCAAGGTCTTTCTACATACCATTACACAAAATGATATACGTCAATCCAAGGTGATTAATGGAAGCAGTCCAAATTTCCACCCAGGCAGTTATTATCAGTTACCAAACTTTGGCTTCGGTTGTACACAGCTGAGATTTTAATCTCAGTATTGGATTGGAAATGCATCTTATTGTCATAAAAAGAGAATTTAAGAAACCTAGCTGATTTTTTTCTGGATAAATCAGAGATAGAATGAGGTTGAATTGGTTCCCATAAAGTATGGGTCTGCAATCTTAAACATTTGGACCCATTTCCCACAGATAAGAAAACACCGGGAGCCACAAAACCCTTCCTGTGCCTGACTATTTCTTGAGTGGCCACAAAACTAGCATATGTAGTTGAATTAAAAGTTCAGTTTTCTGAAATATTTCTTTTCTTAGATTTATCCTTTGTTGGCCTACCTGAGGTTGAAAGGCTCAATAAATCGCATGCCAACAGGTGTCACACATTAGCGGTTGTGATGCATATTTTGAGTGACAAACTGCAGCAGAGGGGTGAAAGAGCCACAGGTTGCTGACCCCTGACATAAGGGAATTGTACAGCCATTTTTTACTACAAATAGTTTAACAGAGGTTATGATAGTTTTTTTCTGTTATCTTTTCAAATAGCTACAACACCCTTTTGAGCTAGGGAGGAAGCATTGTTAATTTGAGTCATTTTTCTCCTGTGGTATTAAAAACAATTCCTAAATATTTAAAATATTTGACTTGTTCTATAGATTGGTTGCCTGTAAACCAGCTGTGAATCCTGGAAAACCAATATTTCTCTTCTTTTGGTAATTGATAGGCAACTGCTCTTCTAACAGTGTTGTGCCAGGGCTCCAGCAGCTCTTCTGAGGCTGACTAGACTCTCAGAGGAAAAAGCAACATCATTTCCATTAAGCAAGATCTGTAACAGTCCATTTGCCAGTTTTGGGCAAAAACAGATTAAGCTCCTGTAAACATTGTGTAAACTAATTTATATAGACACTGGACATAACAGAGCTAATATGCTGTCTTGTCTTATCCTGTTCATACTTAACACACCAGAGAGCTGACTGACCCAATTTCATTTTATTCTAAGACAGAGGGATACCTTCTGCTTTGGCTCATTTCCAGTATGCGCTTCCTCCCCACACCTGAGTGCAGGGACAGATAATGTCATCCCTTCCTGATTCATGTATTATTGAAAATGGACATTATGCCTGGCTTCCAGATTCAGTTCAAAGCTGCTGATTTCTGACCTGTCCCATTTTAAGTCCTTCAAATCTCAATGTCTTCAATGCTTTGTTCCATTCTAGTAGAATCCCAATCTAGAGTGTCTGGCATGTCCCATCTCCTTCAGCAATGAGTAGCCATATTATACTCGATTGCTGACAGCTATGTTCTTTGTTTGGGATTTTTTTTAAAAAAAACAATAATCTTGCAATTGATTTAACAAAGGCTTATTAAGACAATGAGCCATCCTTACCCCTACCATGCATATTCCATTCAACACTTACATCTTCCAGGGGCCACCTTCTTAATTTGTGTCTGAGCTGGATGAAGTCTGTTCCCCTGGCTTTCCTAGCCTTGCCCACATATTTATTATTGAAATATGAACTTTGTGATTTTGTTTCATGGAGACAAATGATTGTTTCTTCCTTTTGGCAAAATTTTCACAATTTCTATGGACCGATAGAGGATCAGGAATGAAAAGGCAACTTATTCTTGTGCTTTGATTATTATGGTTCACAGCTACCATATTCAAGAGAAGGAAAGGGAAGGAAAGGGAAGGGAAGGGAAGGGAAGATGTTAGTTTCAATGGATCTAACAAAGGAAAGAGGTGAGAAGACATCCATATGTGCAAGTATCTGGGAAAGCAAAAAAAGGGCATGGGAACTAGTGAAGAGGGAAAAATCCCTAAAACAAAAAAGGCAAGCACTGGGAAACCTGTCCATCCAGAACCCAAGCCGGAAGGAATTGACAGGAAATGGAAGAAGCAGGAGAATGACCGCTCACATCTTGCAGGACACATAGCCAGGCTCAGCACCAACCTGCATCATTGCCAACCCACTGCAATCTGAACTAGAATTCCCAAGTTAATTGAGAAATAATTCAGGCTGCGATGTGGCACTGCTCTAAGCCTAGTGTTTTATAAAGCTTATAGATAATCAGCAACAGGTGTTTAGTCCTTGTCAAGTTGACATTTTGTTTTTAAAAAGCCAAAGTGAATATGGCGATGACAGCATTTGACCATATTGGCTTACATGATCAGCTTATTTTTTAAAAAAAGATAACGATATCTTTGAGTTAGACTGTATCTGAGCCATTTCCTGGCCAGGTTTATAGGAGATGTTTGTCTTTGCCTTCTTCCAGAATGTTTGCTCAACTTTCCACTTTTGGCAACAGCCCTAGAATTCCCAGACAGTTTCCTGCCAAGATCAGCTGAGGTTAGTTGGATGACACCATCAGCTGAAACAAGCTTATTTTCACTGAACACTTTTTAACAGCTCAGTAATTCTGCATTCCTATATAAACCCAATGCATCTTATTTCCGATATTACAATACTGTTATTCTTTCCTTGCTTGCTTGCATTAGGACTATGTCTATCTCTTAATGGAGACTTTATGTACAGGGACGGGTGATAGAACGATTTGTTCTTCAGTTTTTATTTTTATTTTTTTTTTAGATCCCATAGGAAAGGCCTGATGATAGCTTTGGGACTAACAGGAAAATTACTGTTAAAATTTCAGCACTCAGCCTTCTTTCCCATATAAGAGAGCTCTACAACAGCCAGGCCTTCCATTGTAAAAACAGATATGCAGCACTAGCTGCATCTTTAGTGTAACGTGTCATTTCTCTCTAAGTAAACACGAATAGCTTTGTGCTCAATGGTGTTAATATCAGTTGATGTTGACAGGCACAGCACAGATTAGAAAACAAAATACCACTTTGCCAAAGTACCTAGGCATCCAGGAAGACAATTGCTCCTTGAAGATTCGTTCTGAATTGTTTATTATAGATTTGCATGCTGTTTTACTTACTATACTCAGTCTCTCTCATCTGCATGCTCTATTTCAAGCACTTAAAAATATAATGCAATATGCACTGAACAAAAGACAGAACTGATCATGTTTCAGGAGATTTTTTCCCCCTTTCCTTGTTTAAACATAATATTGGTGCTATATAATTTTCCAAATCCTGACAGCTTCCAAATGTGTTGAACTGCAATTCTCATCATCCCCAGTCACTGCAATGATGGTGACTATGACTGATAGAAGTTGCAGTCTTAAGCACCTGGAACTGCCAGATAGGGAAGACTGAACAATTGGATAGTTTTCTTCTGCTCCTCCTCTGTCTCCTCGACTGTAATCCATGCCAAAGGAATTTATTTTGAAAATGACTTTGATGGAGGTAGAAGGGAAAGTGGTAGCTTCTTGGATCAAGTGATTCTTCTCAATTCAATGATTTTATACTATTTAGCACCAAAAAGTGAAACCCTTCAGAAGTTGCCATCTATGTTTCCCATTCTTCCTTTGCACCTCTTAAGATTTCAATCCTCTTTTAAAAAAAATTAAAAAGTGATTACTTTCTATTTCCACAATGTATTCTTGTAATAATGTTGTCTCTAGGGCTGGGTTATCATATCAAAAAGCAGGAAAGAGGCAGAAGGATGCTGCTGTCATATAAATGGAAAGCATGAACTGTTTACTTCAGCACATAAGCTTTCATCTTCCTAATGTGCTATTTTTCATTCTCTCATAGTAGATATGAGAAAGTAGATATATGAAAAGAATGGCAATGAGACTCTACAAAGACACATTAGCCTCAAAGTTACATGAACCATTAAATGTATCCCCACATGATCTTACAAGACTTTTCCCCTCCTTCAATGTTAGAACTCAAAACTTTGTGGTTAGCCTAGGGCTAATTTAAAACCTGGAGTCCCAAAGAACCACTCAAGCTTACTTAAGCCAATGAGAAAGCAAATGGTTATGATTCCAATTGAAATCAGTGAGGCAAAAACTAAATACACATAAGATTCCAGTTCATAATTGTTCCTACAGAAAGTAAGTCATGCCCAGGCCCATTCTGCAGCCTAAAGTTCCTCCAGAATCAAACTGAATACCAATATTTGGTCTCTTTCTTTCATGTGAAAAATAAATTTGAAAATACCTATATGAAGTCTTTACTCAGGTTAAGACTAAATTCCCCAAGTAGGCTGAAAATGCCAGCCCCACCCCTACTAAGATGTTATCATCAGATGGCTTTTTAAGACCATAGCCCTTGACTGAAAAATGTTTGCCTGTCCCTGATATAGACATAGTTCAAAAAGAGCATTGCAAATGAGAATGTGTGATATGGAGCTGGCCCATATGGAATTAGCATGGCCCATAAAATAGTAAATCATTAATGTGAATTATAATGTGGCTAAGAAAGAATGTGGAATTGATTATTTTTTGTTGTTAGTTGCGAAGTTGGGTCTGACCCATCGCGACCCCATGGACAAAGTTCCTCCAGGCCTTTCTGTCCTCTACCATCTTCTGTAGTCCATTTAAGCTCACACCTACTGCTTCAGTGACTCCATCCAGCCACCTCATTCTCTGTCCCCTTCTTCTTTTGCCCTCAATCTTTCCCAGCATTAGGCTCTTCTCAGTGAGTCTTTCCTTCTCATTAGGTGGCCAAAGTATTTGAGTTTCATCTTCAGGACCTGGCCTTCTAAAGAGCAGTCTGAACTGATTATAGATGATTATAGGTGATTATGATTATAGGTGAACTATAATCGGATATAATAAGTGATGCTTATAAAACTGCTATTTATATCAGCCGTCACTTGCTATGTTTACTTGAAAAGAAAATAAATTGAATGATTTTCTTAGATTGTATAAGAATGTAATAGCTGAGAAGATAGTATTTTCTATTTAATCTGTCCAGGGATGGAGTTAATTTAAAAGAGTCTATAGACAGAAAGTTCCTAGGTTGGGGTCTTGCAGAACCACAATGAAAGGAAGCAAGCTTGTCCAATTGCTTCCCCTTGCATTATATTCCCCTTCTTAAGTTCCAGGCAGAGCAGCAGTGCAAGAGGAGAGGGCTATATAGGGACTATTGATATTCTTCTTCCCACTTTTGTTCCCATTGTGAATACATTTTGTCCAATAATAAATCCCTCAAAGCTTCAATAAAACGAAGAAATAGTTTTGCATTGAGCAAATAGTTTTGCAGGTGCTTTGATATATCCATGAATCTTAACAGAAAAGGATGGCTGCTAACATTATTGACACAGAAGGAACCCAACGAATTATATGAAATGTAGGAAAGGCTATACTAAAAATATAGCAGCCATCCAGATTTTAGCCATCTGATGCCTTCCATATGTGTTAGACTTCAGTCCCTGAATTCCCAACCAGAACACATCTGATAAATCTTAAGCTATGGAAAGCTACATTAACCTCCAATCACCATGAAATGAGATGTCATATAATAGGCAATACATACAGTAAAACGTAGATGATTCATTTGTTCAAAAATGTGGATGTGCAGGCATTTTATCATCATAAAGAACCATAACCTTACCCTGTATGTGCAGTGACACTACCATGTTCCTTCTGATCCCATCCTCAATAGAAGAATGTTCAGTACCACATGCAAAAAGGAGATAGGCAGAAATACAGCAGTGTGCACATGGGTTCATTCATTTTCCCAACCATTACTGTAACTTGTTTGGCTCTGACTTTGTGTGATACATGAATCCAGGAGTAGTGATGTAAAAAGCATGACTGATAGTTTAATACTGTGATGGCGAACCTATGGCATGCGTGCCAGAAGTGACATGCAGAGCCATCTCTCCAGGCATGCCAGCTTCGCCTGTTGGTCTTCTGGGTTCTGGAACACACAAGTGCGCTGGCCAGCTGGTCTTCACATGTGCAAGACTGCTGGAAACCGGAAGAGTGGGTGACCAACACCCATGTGCATGCCAGAAACCGAAGCTCTTTCGGTTTCCGGCCCATGCATGCATGCATGCTCCCATTTTGGCACTCAATGCCGAAAAGGTTCACCAACACTGGTTTAGTATCTGAAAGTCATATAAAGTGGTTTAGTTAATAATGAGTGTAACTTAAACTCAATCACAGTCTCTCTACATGGTCTGAAACACTGATCAATATGTTATAGAAATATATATATTTCTATAATCAGAAATATATATATTTCTGATTATAGAACAAAAAACACAATGTCTGACTGCAAAGTACATATCCTGAGGTTCAAGGTAATGGGAGATAAGGCAAATAGGGTGCTGCTATTTCAAGGAGGTCAAAAAATGTAGTCATGCCTTGAGCTCTACATGCTAAATGTTCATCAGAAGAGGGTTTCAATGGACAGCTGAAATTATATTTGAGCAAGAAATCCTCTTTTCCCTTCACAAGGCCTGGAACTGTGATGTAAAATTAACTCTGCTGTTGAGTTTCTAGTGCCTTCCAGCTAATTTAAGTATGGAAATTAAATAGGAAAGGAACATATTTATTTTAAGATGCTAAGCTTAACTTGGTTTGTGAACAGTTGCAGGGAAAAAAAAACAAGCCTTCTGTTATTTAAAAATTACCATCAGAATATTATAGCAATCAAGAATGACTTCAAGATCATTTTCAGTGCACTGCTAATGACATTTAGTAGCCTTGGCAAGAAAGTCACATATTACTAGATGGGTAGAAAATGTGACAATATGGAGAATACATATTGTACTCAGATGAGTGGAAGCATGTAACTGCTTACACGATTGATTTATAACACTCAAACTGAGTGGAACTCTTCATATTCTTCTTTATTTCTTGCCATGTCACTTGCATGATGCAAGAAGCTCATATTTCTGTTTTACTAAGGAGAATGTAAATATGGATGAAAAATTGTGACCAAGTAAAAGGCGAAAGATTTATACGAAGTCTTAGAAGTATTACTAAGAAGGATTAGAAACAATAATGAAATTAAAGAATTGACAATTAGGAAGGAGATATATAAGATTCAGGCATTTGCTGATGAAGTAACCCTAATCATGGAGGAGCCATTGGAAACAGGTGTAAAAATATTGGAAGAATTGGGAAAGTATGGAGATGTATCGGATTCAAAATCAAAACTAAAATGCTGACCAAAAACATGGCCGAAGACCAAAAGAAAAACTAAAATGCTGACCAAAAACATAGCCGAAGACCAAAAGAAAGCCCTTGAAGAATCTCTGGGGCTACAAATAGTCAAGAAAGTAAATACTTGGGAGTGTGGATATCGGCAAGGTGTTTGGCCCTAAAGGAAGATAGCTATGTGCCCCTGATTAAAAACATCAAACAGGACTTAGAAAAATGGGAGAAACTCCAGATATCATTCTTAGGCAGAATCGCAGCAATGAAGATGAGTGTCCTGCCTGTTGCTGTATTTGTTCCAAACGGTACCAGTTAACTTAGACAAAAAACATTTTTTTAGAACTTGATGCTACTATTAGAAAATTTATTTGGGGTGGGAAGAAACCTAGGATAGCGATTAGAATACTACAAGATAAGAAGAATAGGGGCGGATTTGGACTCCCAATATGGGAAACTTACTATAAAGCAACAAATTTGGTGTGGCTGAGGAAATGGGTAAACTTGGAAAACAAAAGAATACTGGTTTTGGAAGGGCACAATCTCCAGAAGGGCTGGCATGCCTACCTATGGGACATAGGAAAAAGAACAAGAACATATTTTCATAGGCACAAAATAAGGGACTCGCTAATGCAGACATGGGGGAAAATAAGACAAAAACAATATACAAAAGTCCTGAGATGGCTTTCCACAATTTATTTTACTTTATTTTATTTTAAATTAGATTTATATGCCGCCCTTCTCTGAAGTCTCAGGGCGGCTTACAATGCGTTAAGCAATAGCTTCATACTGTTATATATTTTATACAAAGTCAGCTTATTGCCCCACAAACTGGGTCCTCAATTTACCTACCTTAGAAAGGATGGAAGGCTGAGTCAATCTTGAGCCTGGTAAGATTCAAACTGGTGTAATTGCAGACAGCTGGATGTTAATAACAGGCTTTAGTTGCTTTTAGCCTGTTGAGCTATCCAGGCAATGGAGAACATGATATACCCTAATGCTCTGGAAATGGGGAAAATGATTAAATATAAAGAGATTTTAGATGTGGGAGGGAACCTCAAAACGAACGAAGAGCTAAAAGAACAGGGTATTCTTATTGATGGGTGGCCATACGCACAAATAAAATCCCGATACAAAAAGGACAAGGAGGAATTTGGCATAGAAATAGGTGTTAATGGATTTGAAAAGATATGGATGGGAACCGATAATAAATTATTAGCCAAATTATACAACTATCTGCTTGAATATGACATGGTAGAAGAGATAGTTAAAGAACCAAATGATACCATAGTCCAAAAATTTTGGACACAACATAAATTTAAATGAATGGGACACAATTTGGAACAGTAACTTTAAAATGACTAGGGCGGTAGCCTACAAGGAAAACCAATACAAGATGCTATATAGGTGGCATCTAGCCCCCGCCAGGATTGTAAAAATTTATCCTAATATGAGCCCAAATTGCTGGAAATGCAGTCACCAGCAAGGCACCTTCTACCACAGTTGGTGGACATGCCCCAAAGCGAAAAAAAATTGGAGAATGATTTGGAAATGGATTTCGGAAATGATAGAAGAAAACATCGACTTAGAACCAGAAACCTTTCCCCTGGGAATCCTGAAAAAAGTATACAAAAAAAAAAAAAAAGAGGTACCTAATTACGCATGTAATAACAGTGGCAAGAATAGGACTTCCGGTTTGCGATCGCCTCGTCGCAGGGCGGCTCGATCGCTCGGCCGCCGCCCCCGCCGCCTGTAGAGCCGCTTTTCTTGTTTAAAAGCGGCTCGGAACGCTCCCCCTTTGAAATAAGGGGGAGCTAGAGTGGGCAGCAACAGGTTGAGCCCAAAAAAGTGCACCCAGGGCATTTTCCTAGCCCTGGCAAGTGCTTTTTGTTGGAGCTCCCTCTTCAACCTGCCGGATCTCCGAGCGGCGCGGGACTTCTGACAGTCAGAACAAGACGGGGAGGAATCGCAAACGAACGAAGCTGAAGTCTAGATGATTGACAACTAGTTTGGTGAGATCCAAAAATGATTTTCTGATAACTACAAGGTTTTTAAAAGATTTTTTCAACTTTGAAAAGCAAGTTGTTTGATCGTAAAAGTGCTTGAAAATGGCGGCTGATTAAAGTAGAGTCAGTGAAAACGGAAGGAAGAAAGTGTAACAAGAAAGAGAAAGTGTGCCTGCCTGTAATTGGACTGTGCCTATTTATAAGTTTTACAAGTTCTCCATTGTAAAAGTTAATGGATTTTGCTCCTTTTCTGTAAAACTGGGGAGATCAGGAAAAGGAGGAAGATTTTCTTCTTTTTTTTCAAGACTTAAGTTTTGTTCAGGCATGGCTTCAAAGAGAACGAGGGGGGATTCCCCCACACATCAGACAAAGGAAAAGTCAGCCCCAGCTTCAAAACAGCTAAAACAGTCACAGGATAGTGAAACAGAAGATTTGAAAGCATTTATACATAAACACTTGGGAGAGCTTTCTGGTCAAATGAGTAAATTGGATGAAAGAATGACTAAAAATCAAAAAGAAATCAAGGTGGTGGTGGGGGAAGTGAAGGAGTTGGTGGAGGAAAAAACTGAAGAATTACATCAAAGTGTGGCCAAAGTGGCTACAGTTCTTACTGATGCCTTACTGGTGATTGAAAAAAAAGTGGAGGATCTAAGCTTGGAAGTAGAAGCTAACAAAAAAGATGTAAAGGAACAGATGTTTAAAGTGGGGGTGCAGAACCAAAGACTTGAGGAGGAGGTTACCATGCTTCATTTTCGGCATATGGAGTTTGCCATAAGATTAAGAGGTCTAAGAGAGAATAATCGTGAAAATCTGAGGGCAACCTGTGTGGAGGTGTTGGCGAAGATCTTAAAAGTTGAGCCAGAGGTGATTGATAATAGAATTGATAAGCTGTATAGAGCTAACTCACGATTGGCGAAGCAGAGGAATCTGCCAAGAGATGTGGTGGTTTACTTTACTCAGAGGAAATTGAGAAATGATATTTTGCAGTGTTCCTTCCAGACCACGGTTCTGCATGATGGCAATCAAATTGGGGTTTATAAAGAGTTACCACCAAAGATGCTAAGGGACCGGAAAGATTATGGTTTCCTGGTGAATGAGCTGAAAAGGAGGCAGATCCCCTTCAGGTGGGATGTTCCTGTAGGCATTGTTCTACGCTATGAGGATGTGAGATATCGTATCAATTCTGTGGAGAAGGCGGAACAGTTCTATAATAATGTGTTGAAAAAAAACTTCAGTATCACCCTGTTCTTCTTCTACACTTTTACCTATAGAAGACACTTCAGTTGAGAAGGCTCCTCAAGAGGGGATTTTAAAAGAAGGTCAAGAAGCATTAAGGGAGGAAATGCTAGGTGCGGTTGGAGGTGTTCTAGAAGATTCTTTAATAGAACTTTCTGAGGTGAAACCAAAGCAATCTAGAGCTACAAGAGAGGTGGAGCCTGACTTTGACTTGTTGATGCAGGAACCCAAGGATCAACGTATAACTCGAGCTGTGGGGAAGCAAAGATTGGAGATACACCAGAGGAAGATGCCACAGGAGGAGAACGGAACAAAAGGGAAAAAATTATACTCTGAAGCTGTGGGAGGAGCAAGACCGAAGACGTCGGTGGTTGGCGAGAGTCTTCGCGAAATGCTTAAAGGGCTTCGACCACTTTCAGAATGATGCTTAGAATTCTATCATGGAACGTGAATGGCTTGAACTCACCGCAGAAAAGAAGGAAAATATTCCACTACCTGAAACAACATAATAATGATGTAGTGTGCTTGCAGGAAACTCATATTAGAGCCCAGGATCAGAAATTTCTAATTTCCAAACTTGGATCACACTTTATATCTTCCAGTGTAGCTAAAAGGAATGGACTTGTTTTTTATATTTCTAAAAGAATATCGGCTAAACTTATAGAAGCGGATGATGAGGGGAGATATATTGCAGTTGCAATAACTGTACAGAACTTTTCAATGCTTTTAATTGGTATCTACGCCCCGAACCAGCAGCAGGAAAGTTTTTATAAAATGTTGAATGATAAAATACTGCAGTGGAATTATAAGTCTTTTTTGATTATGGGTGACTGGAACGGGGTGATTGATGCAATGTTGGATAAAAAGACTCTTGCTAAAAAAGGAAATAAGTTACCACAGACCTTTTTTTCATTGAAAGATGAATTAGAGTTGAAGGATGTTTGGAGAATTCATCATCCCAAAGAATTGGATTTTACTTTCTTCTCAGATAGACACAAATCTTTTTCGAGAATTGATTTTATGTTGGCTACTACGGACTTACTTACTATGGTGACTAAGACAAAAATATTTCCTAGAATTTTAACAGATCATAGTCCAGTCTGGCTGGAGATAAATTTGGGTAAGAGAGAAAGGAGATCTTGGCGTATGAATGAAAATATATTTAGACATGAAAAGTATATTGTGGACCTTAAAAAACAAGTTAAAGAATTTTTCGATATAAATTTGAATAAAGGTACCCCTATTGAGATAGTATGGGACGCATGCAAGGCTTATATGAGGGGTGTACTGATACACATGAATTTTAGATATAGATCAATACGACAAAAATCAAGAATAGATTTGGAGACAGAGATAAAGGAAAAAGAGCAACTGCTTATCAAGAATCCGGCTGATGAAAGGCTATTATTAACGATAAAACTCTTGAAAGACCAATTTCAAGTGTTGATGGCTGATCAAACAGCAACCAATCTGCAATTTGCTAAACATAATACTTTCTACAATGCTAACAAACCTGGCAGATGGTTGGCTTATACTTTGAGGAAGCAACAAAACTCTCGTATGATAAATTCTATTGAGCATAAAGGGAAACAAGTGCACCAGCAAAATTGAATACATCAAGCCTTTTTAACTTACTATTCTAAATTGTATCAAGCTGATAAAGTTAATGAAGATCTCATTGATAAATATTTGCAGACGAAGAGAGTTACAAAAATTTCTAGTATACAAAGTGACAGACTGGACCGACCTATAACATCGGAAGAGATTTTATATGCAATAAAACAATTGAAAATATCTAAAGCTCCTGGGACAGATGGTTTGACGGCAGTATATTATAAGACTTTGCAAGAGGAACTGGTTGTGTATCTTAAGGACTTGTTTTGTCATATTCAGCAGGGGGGTAATATACCCCCTCATGGAAGACGGCCTTTATTTCACTGATACCCAAAGAAGAAGAATCTCTTAAACCTGAAAATTTTAGACCAATATCTCTCCTGAATACGGATTATAAAATTTATGCTAAAGTATTAGCCAACAGATTGATGCCAGTTATTCAAGAGGTGATTCATGAAGATCAAGCAGGCTTTATAGAAGGAAGATACATGAAGGATAATGTCAGGCAGCTCACAGATTTGTTGGAATATCTTGAGGAAAAGAAACAGATCCCTGCGGTGCTGGTGTTTTTGGATGTGGAGAAAGCCTTTGATCGAGTCAACTGGGATTTTCTAAAAAAGATTTTGCATAAAATGGACTTTGGGGTAAAGTTTATACAAGCGATTTCTGCAATTTATCAAGAACAGACAGCACAGATTATTATTAATGGCAGCCTGACTACCAACTTTAATATACAGAAAGGGACAAGACAAGGCTGTCCATTATCTCCATTACTTTTTATTATGACTCTAGAAGTGCTGTTGAATGCTCTACGGGACTCGGACAAACTGAGGGGAATTGTTGTAAGGCAAAGAGATTATAGAACGAAGGCATTCACAGATGATCTGATTGTTACCCTAACACGACCTTTGGAATCAATCATACAGATGAAAAATATTATAGAGGAATACAGTCTGGTTTCAGGTTTTAGCCTGAACCAGAAAAAGACTAAGATGATAGTCAAAAATATGTTGGAACCACAAAGGAAAGATCTTGAAAGGGTGGCAGGCTTTGAAATAACTTCAAGGGTGAAATATCTAGGGGTTCAAGTTGCAGCAACTAATAGAAAACTTTTTCAAAATAATTACGAAGAACTTTGGCATAAGATTCAAAAAGACCTTGATATGTGGAAGAAACTGCAACTTTCTTTGCTTGGTAGAATAGCAGCAGTTAAGATGAACGTTCTACCTAGATTTCTGTTTTTGTTTCAAATGATTCCGGTGCTCAAAAATGATAAGTTTCTGATGGAATGGCAAGCAGGCTTAAATAAATTTATTTGGAATGGGAAAAAACCAAGAGTTAAACTTAAGATTATGCAAGATGCTCGTGAAAGGGGTGGCCTTAAAGTTCCAAATCTACGTTTATATTATGAAGCTGCGGTATTGACACAAGTTGGAGATTGGATCGGAACAACTAAAAGAGAAATTCTGAATATAGAAGGCCATGATTTGCAATTTGGATGGCATGCATATTTACTTTATGAAGATAAGAGAGACAGTGTATTTAATAGGCATATTTTAAGATATGCTTTGATGAGAGTTTGGAAGAAGCACCAGCTTCAATTGGATTACAAAATACCTTTGTGGTTGGATCTTGGGCATATTATGCCAAATATAAAGTCACTCGGGGGGTGAGAGATACTTCTTAATGATGGGGGCAGATGGCGTTTGAAATCTTTGAATACCCTGTTGGAAGAAGGAGTGAACTTAACCTGGTTGCAGTATCTTCAACTTCAAGCAAGATGGAGAGAAGATCAGAAAATTGGACTAATGTTACATGAAGAGGATTTGGTGACTCAGATGAAACGTAAAGGGCCGATGCATATTAAACGAGTGTACAATGTATTGTTAGAAAGGGATTCAGAGAGTGAACTGGTTAAAGACTGTATGATAAAATGGGCACAGAATTTTGCAGAACCAGTAATGTTGGAAACATGGGAAAAGATTTGGGTCCAGAATGTGAAATTTACACAAGTACAGAATTTAAGGGAAAACTTTTACAAGATGTTTTATAGATGGCACTTAGATCCAAAAAAGTTATCATGTATGTATCCAAATGTTCAACCTAAATGTTGGAGGTGCGATGGTTTGGATGCAACATATTTTCATATTTGGTGGACATGTAGAAAATTGAAACCATTCTGGATTAAACTATGGTGGGTAATGCAGAATATTTTGAAGAAGAAGTTGGAGTTTTCTCCTCAGCTCTTTCTGTTGGGTATAGTTAAGGGCTGTTCAGTAATTGATACTAGATTAATATTGTATATGATTACAGCAGCCAGATTATTGATAGGTCAATATTGGAAGAAAGATAGGGTGCCTACTATAGAGGAATGGATATTGAAGATGTCTAACTTGGTAGAGATGGCAAAAATTTCTGCATACCTAAAGGAAAGGACCCATGAAGTTTTTGTTAAAGAGTGGAGGAAATGGGTAGAGTATATGAAGAATAAATACCAAAGTTAGAAGTTTCAATTAGTGCTCAGTTGAATTTGAATCCTAGTTACCTAAGTAGCTTAAATGTAAGGTATTGAATATGAAATATCTGGTTTATTATTATTAATAAGAGTATTAAATAAAAGTATTATTAATTGTCAAAGAGAAATGTATAAAATGACATGAATGAAGAATGGAATAAGTTTAATGTATTAAGTTTAAAATATTTTTCTAGATTTTCTAAATATGTTTAGAGATTTGAACGTGAAATATATTTTATAAAATATTTTACTAGATTTTTTAAATATGCTTAGAGAATTAAACAGGAAATAGTTGGTTTATTATTAAAGAGAAATGTATTATCATATTTTATGTAATTGAATTCATAAGAGATTAAGTGTTAAAGAGAAATGTATAAAATGATATTAACGATATAAAGGAGGTTAATAGATTTTCTTATGTTAAAAATGTTAGTATGATGTTTGAGTAAAGTGTTAAGTGTTTTATGTAAGGGGATCTCACTTTTAAAGATTGTTAAATATTTTATGTTTGTTAAACAGCGGAAGTCAAGGGGGGAGGGAGGGAGAGGGGTGTTAGGGGGGGTTAGGTAGGGGGTGGGGTGGGGGAGAGGGTTTTTTTTTATAAATGTAATGTAAAACTTTTTCAATTAAAAAAAAAACAGTGGCAAGAATAACGCATGCTCAGTACTGGCAAGAGAAAAAATTACCACCGGAAGAACGCGTAATTAGAAAAATACTAGAGTGCACTAAGATGAATAAGCTAACTTGAGATAAATGAAAGAGAGAATACGGAATACTACACTGTGTGGGAAATGTGGTATAAATGGTTGGAAGAAAGACACAAAAAGTGAAGCATGAGGGGGGTATAATGATTAACTAATAATGATCAAAAAGAATTGAGTATTACTTTTTCTTAAACTATAACTAAGTAAAGATGTGATACCATGTTAATAATATGTATATACTTATGAACACCACGGAACTGAAAAATGTTGAGTTGTACTATTATATATCATAATAAAAGTCAATAAAATGTAAAAAAAGAAGAAAAAAAAAGAAAAATTGTGACCAAGATGTACAGTAGTGAAGAATCAAGAAATCAAATTTTAAAAGACAAGGTTGAGACTTGCAGGTGTAGAGCATCAACTACTGATTCATTGGGGGCAGGGGGGGGTGAATAGTAAACATTATACATGTCTCGTTTGTGTTCTGTCTCTTGATGGTGTCAAAATACTGCACTAATATCTTTTCAGCTGAAACTCAAGCGGAAAAAAATCCTTTCTATTCCAACACTGTGCAAAGTGGCGGTCTTCTCTTTACTGACTATCTCTGGTTTGTCAATAAAATTATTGCAAATACTTTTTCGTTTTTGTTTTTAAAAACAAGCTTTTCTCAGAGTGTTCTGCTGATTAAAGTGACAATTTGCAAGGATGACAAACTTGCTTCCTTGCTCAAGGGTTGACTGGATTTCATTCTAGACCAGGGGTCTCTTTTTTTTTCACATTTTATTGACTTTTATTGAGCTTGGTAATTTTAAGACTTGTACACTTCAACTCCCAGAATTCCCTAGCAAGCCACTCCCATGAATTCTAGGAGTTGACATCCACATGTCTTAAAGTTGTCAAGGTTTAGACCTTTTTTTAAATGAAATAAATGGGTGGGTGGGTGTACAGCAATAGTGGGTTCCACTTACCTTTGTTACTGGTTCAAAATTGGGAGCGCGCTCGTGCACGACCCTTCTGCACATCCACCGAGTGTCCATGATGACGTCCAGGCAGGTGGCCAGAGCCTCCCGCTGCCGCCACTATTGATTCGCCTGATCCAGGACAAACTGGTAGAAACCCACCAGTGGTGTACAGTGTGTGTGTTAGTGGTGGGTTCCTCCTGGTTCTTCCTGGTTCCACCGAGCCGGTAGCGGTCATGATATGATGTCACCGAACCGGTTCTGCTCCCCCACCCCCATCCCCCCTGCATTATTCTTATCTTTTATTTGGCCCCACCCCAATTTATTGCTGCTTCCTGAGTCCCAGCTGATCGGCTAGAGGGAAAAAACTGTTTAAACTCTTGGCGTGGGACTTCAAAGGGCTGCCCTACAGCTGATCAGTGTTAAAAGAAAACAAATCAGTAGAACGGTGCCTGCAAAAATAAATGGGTAGACCAGTGCCTGCAAAAATAAATGAGTAGACTGATGCCTGCAAAAATAAATGGGTAGACCGGTGCCTCCAAAAACAAATGAGTAGACGAGTACAGCTCTGCAAACAGTTAAAAGCTTGGTAGACCAGTACATCTGCTAAATACTAAAGAATTGTCACATGACCATCAAGCCACACCCACAAAATAAGCCACACCCACAGAACTGGTAGTAAAAAAAATTAGAACCCACCCCTGGTATGTGTGTGTATGAGAGAGAGAGAGAGAGAGAGAGAGAGAGAGAGAGAGGCAGATGGGGCAGGAGGGAGGGAGGGTAAAGGAAAGAAAATTATCCATGTTACTACAATAAATATATATAGCCATGACTTACAGAAGGTCTTCTCTTTTCTAGCAAATGGGATACACATTACAAATAATACAATCTCATATTATGTGTTTAGAGTCTCCAATACAGGGAGGAGATCCTGACCTTTTCAGATGAATTTCATACCCATAGCTAAGATTTTCTATTTATATTATCCATGTACAGAGAATGAGAACGAAGCTGCTCTCTCTTTAAAATTCATTTCACTTGTTTATTTAGTCATCTTATTCACTTAATCCCTACAAGCTTGAGGCAGTGAGTAACATGACATGAAAACTCAGTATGATAAAAATTATCACAAAAGAGCCAAAGCAGCATGTTGTAGCCAATTACATTAGAAAAATACTAAGGATGTGCAAAATTTACCAACCTTGAAATGATTTTTTTCTAGAGAATTCCAGAATGTTCCAGAAGCCCTGGAGCACCCCTTCCTTCCTGCATACTGTGCATCCTTCATTTTCTTGTTTTAGCAAGAGCGGTTTTGTATGTGTGTGTGCTTAGGACAATGATGGCTAACCTTTTTGCCATCATGTGGCAAGAACGTGGGGGGGTCACATACACGTGTGCCCACATCCATAATTCTATGTGCCCCACCCCCCAAATGCTCCCCCTGCTTTTGGCATGCGATGGCACGGTGGGCGCGGTAGGACCATTTTTCGCTCTCCTCAGGCTCCAGAGCCTTTCTAGGAGCCTGGGGAGGACAAACATGGCCTTCCCCACCCCCCCACCCCCCGAGGACTTCCAGAGGCCAGAAACAGCACGTTTCCTGATATCTGCTGGGCCCAGAAGGCCTGAAAATCAGCTGGCTGGTGCACACATATGTGCCGGAGCTGAGCTCACATGCCCACCAATATGGCTCCATGTGCCACCTGTGGCACCCATACCATAGGTTCGCCATCTTGGGCTTAGGATATAATATGTGGAATAGTTAATGCTCAAAAGCTTTATAGTTCATTGTTTTTGTTAAACCTTCATGTGGGACTCAAGTCCTATTACATTTTGGCCTGCTTCATGCAAAAACATGCAACTGTTGTGGAAATGGAAATATTGTCTGTATCAGAATTATCTATGGCTGAAAAGGAATACTTTCGCGCTCTGTAATTTGGGGTTCTTTTACATAGACAAGATTTGTTCCAAGGATATTTGGTATTAAATAGTTCAATCAGCTCCAAAAACTAAGAGTCTGAAAAAAAAGTATAAATATTTCTCTTTAAAGGGATATAGATTACTAGTAATGAATATTTCAATTTGTTTAACAAACACAATGATTGCTATTTATTTTCATTTCAGATAACAGTTCTCTGGGTTCTCTTTTCCACCCTTGAAATAATAAATTCTGTTGTCAGTTGAAAAGGACATCAATAGTCTTTGTTTTCTAAAGCAAATTGGATTATGGGGTAGCAAAAGATAGCAGGGTTTTTTTTTAAAAAAAGAACAAGAGCCTGTATCTTTTAAATAAATGGTTGAGTGTGCCTTGCTTAGATATTTTTAAATGACTTTCCCAAGTGAGTCACTTTCATATGTATTGGAAATGCTGAGAACTATGGGAATTGTAGACTGAAGTCCAACAAGGCAGTTTGCCTATATCCAGGGACTCTGCTTACTGTAAGAGTGGAATGCCTAGATCTTAAATTGTGTTACAGGAATAAAATACTAGTATACGAACTATTACGGTATTGGCTAGCTGCTCCTGCATGACCCCTACTCAAGTTGATCTGATCTGGGGCAGGGGTGGGTTCTACTTACCTTTGCTACTGGTTTGCATTGTGCCCACGTGCATGCTCTTCTGCGCATGCACAGAAGCTTCTGCGCATGCACAGATCTACTTTGATGACGTCCAGGTCAGGTAGTCAGTTTTACTACCAGTTCTTGCGAACTGGTCTGAACCGGGAGCAACCCACCACTGATCTGGGGGCTGGTGTTTGAGCTCTTATGCCTGCTGTTATTGGGTGACTTCATCTCCATGGATTCAGAGCTGGTTGGATAGAGTTCAGGAGGCATTTATGGGGTCCAAGGTGTATATAGGCTTGTGCCAAGCAATCCCAAACTTGATGCATAGAGGATCCCAGAATACAGAATAATAGAGTTGTAAAGGACCTTGAATGTCTTCTAGTCCAACCTCCTGCTCAAACAGGAGAACTTATACTATTCTGGATAAATGGCTGTTCTTAAAAACTGCAGTGATGAAGTAACCACAATTTCTGGAGGCAAGCTATTCCACTGATTAATTATTCTCAATCAGTAAATTTTTCTTTATTTGTTGGATCTCCAAACAAATAAAGATCTTGAGAAGATTCCATCTGTTAATTCTTTAGATGTTTGGATAATAGGTTGACCCCTCTCTTCTCTGTGATAGCCTCTCAGATTTTTGGAGACTGTTTTCATGTCATTCCTGACAAAGGCTGAGTTGTTTGCTCAACCAATGCTAAAGCAGCCAAAGTGCCATTAAAATTCCCCTCCCCATCAGCCATTCCTCACTCACAGGGACATTCACCTCTTTTTCTTTTTTCTTTTCTTATAGACAGTCATTAGGAATTCCAATAGCAGTTATTGGAACCAGAAGAGCATTTTTTAACACTTTGTTAAAATAATCACTTTCTAGTGCAGGACTGTCAAGCTTGCAGCCCGTGGGCCAGATGTGTCATGTGCTGGTCCACCCCCACACCCAATTTAGTGAAGAAGAAAAAAAGATGTGATATGTCACGTGATGCCTCAATTACGATGTGAGTTTGACATCCCTGTTCTAGTGCATATGAGTTTAACTGACGCCTATGATCTCTGTAGAATAAACAGATCAATGAAAGTGGTTTGCCTCAGATGCCTTATGGATCTGGATGGTTCTGGCAGGCTGCTGGTTTTTACCTGCAGAAAAGCTTTCCATTGAGTACTTGGTTAGCCATTGGCAATAAGAACTGGGTATTTGATCTGGTTGCTTCTAAGAGGTTTTTCTCTGCTGGCTAATTTTGGATGGTTCCCTAATTTACCAAGTAGATTTATGCAGAAGATATGCCTATAGCACTGAAGAATAAAAATAAAATTTTTGCTGACAAAGGAAGCGTACAGACTAAAATTTAAGCCTGCGTCATAGTAATAATGGAAGTGAAACATCATTCCTTCCTGACTGTACTGGTGCGTTGTTAGACAGTAACTTCATTTAGGATAAACAGCTCCCTCTTAGGGAGGGTGAAGCAGTTAGATCTATTACCTTGCTCCTATTACTGTTTTGTAGAGCATTTTGCCAATACAATCACTCATGTTCTCCTATCACTCATTTCAGTTCCTTGTGAATGAGTCCGATAGTTGCAGGGCAGACTCTTGCTGATTTATCTGGGAATACTTATGGTGTCTTCTCTCTGATGATGTGGGGTTTACTCAGCAATTTGTGGGCTAGGTCTCGTTCCCTTCTGAAGCCACGGTCTATGTGAAGATGGATGACAATGCCTTTGTTTTCATGGAATAATGCCAACCACTTGAAAGGGATTTTTAGGCACCTTTAACTTTCAGAGCACCATCCCGGATCTATCTATAGTTGACAACCATTGCCCTTTCTCTAAGCTACCCTTTTAGGAGAACATTATTGAGATGGTGATTAGTGTAGCGGTCAAGGCAACATAGAGGAAGCAAAGCATTTTGTTCCTTTTTAATCAGGATTTAATTAGGAACTGCCCACAGAACAGGAATAGTCTGTGCCTTTCTTAGGAACTTTTGTGGGCCTTTGTTAGGAACTGAATGAGGCCCTTCTAATTCTCTTAGACCTCTGGGCAGCCTTCAGTGCTATTGACTGGGGCATTTGTAGCTCAGTTATCATTTTTTTGCACATTTAGTATACTGGGGGACATTGTTAAGAATTTAGGAATATGGATTACTGATGCATTTTTTGAAATAGTGACCAGTCATTCACATTAACTATATGACTGAGAGACTGATCCTTAGCTCTAGAGCAGGGCTGTCAAACTCACAGCTTGTGGGCCAAATGTGTCACATGCTGGTTACTCCCATGTCCAGTTTAGCAAAGGGGAAAAAAAGTTATAATATGTCACATGATGCTGCGGGTTGATACCCCTGCTCTAGAGCAATTTGGTGACTGATTTATTAGCCTAACATAGAACCAATAACTCTATTTGTCTGAAAGCTGGAAGATGCTCCATGTTATATCTTATATTCTGTGCTATCATAGCATACAATATACTATGCTATCTGTTTTTCAAATGTATCAGATTTTCTCCCCAGACAGTCATCTTTTCTAAGCATTGCTAAGGTTTGTTCTTCAATGCTTCTGTCTTAATGCCTTGTCTGACTATCCCATTACCGAGAGATTTTGCTTCAAAGTACTGTAAAACTCTGCTCCTTCTGCCCCATAGATACAATTTTGTTTCTTATGGTAATATGAGCTGTGTTGAAATAGATAGTAGAATGTAATCCTTTGCTTTAAAAAATGATTCATAGTGTAGCAGCCAGTGGGAAAAAGCAGGATAGGCTTTGATCCCTAGTGTATTAAAATTTTCAATGGAATATAAATTCCTAGAACTGCATTTAGGATGGTGCTCTTAGAGAAACATAATCTAAGCCATGGGTTTTCTCAGACCCCCAAATGGCCCACATAATTTATAGAAAATCCCTTGTTACAAGTTTCATCACCTGCACTACTAAGAAAGCATAGCAGCCTAATTTTGTGGCAGAACATGGTGGTAAGAATTTTTAAGCATTAGTTGTAGAATGACAATGAATGATAATTAAAAGAATAAATTGCACTTATCACGTTCTTCCAGGTGGAAAAACAGCTATGAGTTCCACAGCAAGAACTGTCAGGGAATGTTTGATAACATTAAGACATAGTCATTTGTCCTAAGGCTTTTAGCAAACAACTAATTTCATATTTGCTGCAAAAAAAGTATGAGTCCCACATTCTGTTTGTCCTGTGGCATCATATGTATCATTAACAGGACTGAAATTCTTAAGCTTGTTAGTTAATTTCTTGAACAGTATTAAATTTGTTTGCTGCATAATTATTTTTCAATGACTTCCAGTATAATTGCAGTTTCTTCTTCAACCCGTATAATCCATATGTTATGGTTTATTTACTTATTACATATTATTCTCTTTTCCCTGTTTTTCTTTTTTGCTGATTCCTATGGCTCCATGATTAGAGGAATAAACTTGTACAATTAGTCCTCATTTAGAGATAACAATTGTAATCAGCAACTCAGATATTAAGCAAAGCAGTTGCTAAGTGAATCTGCTCCTGTGCTTATGATATTCCTTCAGCTTTCCTTTGCTTTACAGATCTGTGAAAGTCATAAACATGAGGCATAATCATAAGCTTACTTTTTCATCATTGTCATAACTGAAATGGTTGCTAAAAGAGGCAGTCACTAAACAAGGACTACCTGCCTATTCCCTGAGGATAACCTTACTAAACACATCAGGTTGATTTCTTCTTCCTTTTCCTCCATCACATACAGAAGCTGAATTTTACTTGATAATGCAATCTTCCATCCCACACAAGGATAAGAGGTAAGTGGAGAGAATTGGTATAGTTAGTATGACACATGCTTCTTTCTTTCATCCTATGAAAACAGCTGGACTGGGGTTCAGAGGACTGATTTTGCTGCTTGAGGTGGTTGCCTCAGTCTCGGTAATGGGAATTCTTGCCAAAGAATTTGAATTCACAAGCAAAGGTTTAGTGATATGATGGGTCCTTGGTGCTCTTTGAACTGGTTTTCTTGCAGATGTTTCATTACCCAAATTACTGTAGGTAACATCATCAGTGCTAGCCCTAGCACTAATGAAGTTAACTAGTTTTGGGTAATGAAATATCCTAGCATGAAGTTAACCTAGTTTTGGCTAATGAAATCTCTGCAAGAAAACAACTAAGCTCAAAGAGCACCAAGGACTTCTCATTTCAATCCTGAGCTATAAATATTATCCTTTACTGTTATATTGTTCCTTCCCAGTTTTTGATTTACCTGTTGTCTTCTACAAAAAAAAAAATATCTTAGACTCTGTCTTCAAAACTTTGTAAAAAGGCACTAGGGTCAACTTATTTCATTAAATAATGTGGGTTTTTTCAAGATATATCTCTATAGTATAGGATTTAAATAATTCATTAAATTGAATATTTGATTTGTACTTGAATTTTGCTTTACTTTGTAGAATTATGTGGAGGGTTCTCCAGCTCTGTTTTATGAAGAAATAGTAATTATTTTAGTGCTTTGAAGGGGAAAAAGTCCTCCTTAGATCATGCCAATATTATTTCCCTTAAAATGTTCTTCAGTATGATTTATATTTTTCACTTGCTACAGAAATTGTTGGAAGTAATCTAGCAATCAATTTCAATTTATCACTTCCCTTCACCTGAATTCTTCATTTACTTTTCTATAAACAGAAATGAAGACTATGATATATTATTTTATGTTTACACCAGCTTTTTATATTCTAGTCTAATATAATAAAATAGAGTGCAATCATTGTTTTAATGGTTTTTCATATGCTATCAATCTGAGTGCAGTACAGCCAGAAGGGGGCAATATTATTCTTTGAAAACCTGATGTTTTAAAAAATAGTATCTTCTGTGATCTCAGAATAGTTATAATTTAGAGATACTTCTGTTTTGTCCAGTAGATTATGCAGAATTTTTTTCCCCAGTAGATTATGCAGAAAAAAATAAAGCTTTATAAAACTTCCCAGCCAAGCAAGTATGATCTTTCATCCTATATTTCTCCTAGTATAGTCCTCTTTTCATATTCAGCTGGGCAGATATTTGCAGTTTATGAATTGCTGGGGGATACCAGAGGTCATCAAGTCCAATCTTCTGCCTGATGCAAGAAGCGTTGAGTACAATCATTTCCCTTTAGATATTTTCTACTTGGGATCTACTTACTCGTAGTGATGGTGGGATGGGGAATAAGCAGTTTGTGGAAAAACTATTGCCATCAAAAGATAACACCTTTTTGCAGTTTCTTCAAGAAGCCAGACTTTACAAGGCCTGAAAAAGGTATCGCTGCTTTAAAGAAATAAGATGAATGGAATCCCCTCTTCTGGGTCATTTTTTTAATTTGTCCTGCATCTTTCTACATATATCATCGATCGATCCCATAATGAGAAATTGTAAACATTCAGAATGCTGAGTGCATGGAATTGTTTTTAACAAGCATGTCTTCAAGGTTGATTCGGATTTCCTCTCATTTTCTGAACAATTTGTATTCATAACTTTCGGATTTCCCTTGAGTTACCTTTAACATCTCAAAAATAAATGGAAAACAGATTTCTGATATTTCTGAAATAAAGAGACACAACAAAACAGAGAAGGTAATGAAATTCCATCAAGCTTTTATCAAGCCAGGTCCAGTTAGGTCAGTTTTCTACAGGAAATTGAGGTGTTCATATACATGCACACAGGTCACCTCAATATATGATGCAGGTCATATACTTTCCAGGGTTATGCAATATGCAGTAGATATTTAGACTCTGTCTTAATAATTTAGACTCTGCATATTTAGACTCTGCCTTAATAATTTCATAGCAGTATAGAATAGATCAGTCCATTGTATCTCTATAATTTCTGTTACACTATATTATCCATTGCCGGCTTGCTTCAGCAGATCCTCTGGTGCCAGGTCATGTCAGGATGGTCCAAGATGCTTTCATAGCTGCTGTAGCAGTCCAGTGGCACAAGGCCATGCTAGCCTTGTGCCACTGGACCCAATCCTAGCAATTCCTTATTTTGTCCTGTTACCACCTTTCACGACTTGGACAGGTGGTTGGAACTGAGAGGACACACTGCAACAGCACCAGATAACAATGCTTGAGGTTGCCAGAAGTGCAAGAATCAGAACTTTGCATCTCCCTCAACATCTGAAGTGGTACAAAAAGGAGGAGGAGGAGGAGGAGGAAGAGGAGGAGAAAGGGGAGGAGAAAGAGGAGGAGAAGATTATAACACAGAATAAGATGATGATGATGACCTTTAAGTACAAGGTACAAATTAATTACATCCTGCCTTTCCTAAAAGGGTTCTGGGTGGTTTACATAACATGCCTTCCTTCCTTCAATTTGTTTGTACAACAATCATGTGGGAAAGAATGGGCTAAAAGAATAACTGGCACAAAATCTCTACTTAACTTCTATAGCTGATGTTAGATACCATAGTGTCCCTAGTTTCTGTCCAAAGTTTAACTACTAAATGTTGTTGTTGTTGATGATGATGATATGATGATGAGGAGGATAGAATTTATAAAATATTTTCTGCTCAGATGACATTTAAGTTTTTAAAAAATCATCTAATTCAATTCTCTGCTAATGTGGGAAGTCCACTATGACTAAATGGAAAGCAATACTAGAGTCATCTACCTCTCACCTATGTATTTATAATCTTCTACTTGAATATTGAGTGAGCAGGAATTTGTTTTTAAGTTGTAATCAAAGGAGGCAAATGACAGTATGTGCATCATGGCATCATCATGCAAATGACACAAATTATGCAATTCACGCCATTCCCAAGAAGCCTCTGTGCTGGATAGCTTGTACAGAGTTTTGTATTGCAACCCCACCCACCAAGGAATGAATATATATATATATATATATATATATATATATATATATATATATATATATATATATATATTCTAGAGATTAGACATATGGGGGGGAAAGAGACACACTATGGCAGAACATTCTATTTCCACTGATGCTTATGGCTTTCTTTCTACATTAAGGATATTAGTGTTGGAAACAGGAGCAGCCACAGGAGGATGTAAAAAATGCAATTTTATTCTCAGAGTTGCCGTCTTGACTTTTTTGACCTCTCCTGCAAATGACCTTAGCTATAAATATCTTTTACAATGCAATAATGTAAAGAACAAATTTCACATGCATAAATGTCCAATATGACAGTTACGTATAGCTTAACCTTAATGTCCTAGCCAAGAGGAATGCCATGACTGAATATATTTCTTGTCAGTATGAAACAGCTTGTTGATTTGCATTTTTAGCATTAATAGATTGGGGGGGTGGGATACAGAAATGAAGTGGAACAGAGCTTTGCTCAATAACAGTTGGAATAGAGAAAACATTCAAGAAATTTTAATATTCCCCTCTTCGTGCTAAAGATATTTTTCCATAATCTGACATTAGATTTTATATGTTTATCTTTTAAAACAACCAAAACCGTTTGGATTTGAAAATCAATAGAAAAAAATTTAGCTGTGCTGATCAGCTGAGACCTTTGAACTTACTTTTTTTTCCTTGAGAAAACTGAGAACCAAGAAGTGACAAGAAGAAAATAAACTCTAAATTTAAGACTATCACACTCTAGCTAAGAATCACCTTTTAAATTTAAATAAAATTCTGCATGCGTATCTATGAAAATTTCAGCTTGCCTGAGTATGATTGTGAACCTTCTTAAGTGTAATACTGTAACTGGTAGAAAATACTTAATTTTAATGCAACCCTTTTTATCAGAAAATTTTTTTAATATATGAGAGAACAGAAAGCTAGGTAGTACAGCTATGATGGCAAAGGCAGCCTCCAATTTCATGCACTCAGCAGAATGTTTACATAGAAGTTACAATGCATAGGACTTTTTTATTTTAAATTATGTATTTTACATCTGCATTTCTTCTCATAATCCTTATGTGCTGATAGAATTCAGTTCAGATACATTAACTTTCTCATTTTATAGAATAGAATAGAATAGAATAGAATAGAATAGAATAGAGTAGAGTAGAGTAGAGTAGAGTAGAGTAGAGTAGAGTAGAGTAGAGTAGAGTAGAATAGAATAGAATAGAATAGAATAGAATAGAATAGAATAGGAGTAGAGTAGAGTAGAGTAGAGTAGAGTAGAGTAGAGTAGAGTAGAGTAGAGTAGAGTAGAGTAGAGTAGAGTAGAGTAGAATAGGAGTAGAATAGAATAGAATACAACAGAATAGAATAGAACAGAATTTTTTATTGGCCAAGTGTGATTGGATTTATCTTGGTGCATATGCTCTCAGTGTACATAAAAGAAAAGATACCTTCATCAAGAATCATAAGGTACAACACTTAATGATAGTTATACGGTACAAATAAGCAATCAGGAAACAATAACAATATAAATTGTAAGGATACAAGCAACAAAATTACAGTCATACAGTCATAAGTGGAAGGAGATGGGTTCTGGGAACGATGAGAAGATTAATAGAGTGAGACTTAGTAAATAGTTTGACAGTGTTGAGGGAATTATTTCTTTAGCAGAGTGTTCTTGTGTCTAGTTGTTCTGGTGTGCAGTGCTCTATAGCGTCGTTTTGAGGGTAGGAGTTGAAACTGTTTATGTCCAGGATGCGAGGGGGTCTGTAAATATTTTCACAGCCTTCTTTTTGACTTTTGCAGTATACAGGTCCTCAATGTAAGGCAGGTTGGTAGCAATTGTTTTTTCTGCAGTTCTAATTATCCTCTGCAGTCTGTGACTGTCTTGTTGGGTTGCAGAGCCAAACCAGACAGTTATGGAGGTACAGATGACAGACTCAATAATTCCTCTGTAGAACTGGATCAGCAGCTCCTTGGACAGTTTGAGCTTTCTGAGTTGACACAGAAAGAACATTTTTGTCTAGTTGTTATGCATCATCTTATTGGGAATCCTGGGAATTGTAGCCCAAACATATTTAGAGGATAATATATTAGAGAAAGTAGGTGAAGACAGACTTATTAAAAGCTGGCAGAGAGAGAGACGGTGAGTAGGGACGAAGCAGAAGTGGGGCAGGGAGAGAATTTTGTGTTGGGAAATTCAATTTCCATCTAAGGCATTATACCCACATTATGTAATTTGTATCAATCATATCATAACATAAATGACATGTAGAGTGTAATTTGCGAGATACTATCACAATTTATGTCACATCACTTGTCCCCTGTAGATACCCATGATTCCTAATAAAAATCATTGAGACTGATGAGAATTTGCTTTAGAGACCTGTTTGCAATCTGAATTTATACTCATTTAGCTTTCATATGGTCAAGGAGGGGATGGTAAGTCATGCCCCTTCTCCAAGAATTCATTTTCCTTGGTTTCCCACGTGAGAAAATATTACAACATATTTCTTTTTCTGAGCAGTTCATTTCCAAAATCTTTATAAATATGGCAGAGAACTTAAAAAAAGTAATTTGTGCCTTAACAGAATAATAGAGTTGGAGGGATCTTGTAGGTTTTCTAGTCTAACCCTCTGCTCAAGCAGGAAGCCCCTTTACCATTTCAGACAAATGGTTGTCTAATCTCTTCATAAAAACTTCCAGTGTTGGAGCACTCACAATTTCTGGAGGAAAGTCCCACTGATTAATTTTCTGTCAGGAAATTCTTCCTTGTCTCATACAATTAATTAATTAATTTATTTATTTATTAATTAATTAATTAATTTATTTATTTATTTATTTATTTATTTATTTATTTATTTATTTATTTATTTATTTATTTATTTTATTAAATTTATATACCGCCCTACTCCCGAAGGACTCAGGGCGGTGAACAGTCAGATGAAGTGCATATAATATAATGTTAAAAATATTTAGAATATAATAAATATTTTGGCCTAATAATTTAAAACACCCAATTTAGGATAGATTTGAAACAGTTTAAAAAGTGAAGATTAGGCCAGGCCCGCCTGTTTATATAAGAATGTTGTAAGGGCACGGCGGAAAGTGCGCAGATCCAGGATCCTCTGTAATTCTGGTGGGAGCTCGTTCCAGATGGTAGGTGCCCCCACAGAGAAGGCTCTCCCCCTGGGGACCGCCAGCCGACATTGTTTGACCGATGGCACCCCGAGAAGCTTCTCTCTATGGGAGCGTACTGGTCGGTGAGAGGTTACTGGTGGCAGAAGGCGGTCTCATAAATACCCTGGTCCTATGCCATGGAGCACTCTAAAGGTGGTAACCAGAATCTTGAAGCGCACCCGGAAGACCACTGGGAGCCAGTGCAGCTCGCGCAAGAGGGGAGCCACATGGGAGCGATTCATGATTTTATTTCAATTGAATTACTAAATGAATGAACTATTCTATTATCCACATCTCAGTCTCTATCTCTCTGTGCCCACTAACAATCCTGATAATATGAATAAAATTGTAGTATTGGAAGCTTGAATATTGCAGGAGTCATCAAAAGTAGACTTGTATAATCCTAAAACTGGCAGATTGTCCATCATTTTCTTTGTTTTTTTAAAATTGATATTAAGTTGTTAGATATTTCATAGATTGAAATAGAAACATAAACTCCAGACTTATATCTACTTGCCTCTTGATATGTTCTACTGAATTCAGTTAGCTTTACTTCATAATGGATCTTCCATTACAGAAAGATTACAGAGAGAGGGAGGGGGAGGGAGGGAGGGAGGGAGGGAGGAAAGGAGGAGAGATAGAAAGAGAGAGGGAGATATTAAGTTATAGCTGTTTTCCCTGAGAGATAAGGATTGAGTGGTACTATCAGCAATCATAAACACTAATAAATTACATTCCAAAATCCATCAATCAATATGATTGCCTATATTCTTGCTTAATTTTAGAATTAATTCTACAAATGAACAAGAATGAAGCATATTTCCAGTAATAAGCTATCCTCTAATTATTGTGTTCCTTGACTCACTCCTGAATTTTTCTTTCTCATAATAGTTCAATATAAATTTAAATTTAAAAATGCTTGAAAGATGTTGCAGATGTAGAATATAAAAAGCTAGCTCATTGTTGAAGGATACTTCCCCCCCTCCACACACACAATTATCATGTGAAAAAAAAAGACGTGACAAAGCAATTCATGCTTTCTGGAAATGTTTGTTCATGGTCACAGTGTTCGATAAAAATGAAAAAGTGTTAATAAACCTATGAATGACAAGACATAATTATATAATAGATTATAAAGCACAAGTAAATCATTTGTAAGAATTTCAGTTGACGTCTTCCCAAATTTGCAAAAATACAGCAGGGATTAGAAATTCATAGTGCCACACAATTTGAAAACTCTTATCTCATTGACATTATTGTGTTTTTGATGTTTCTCGTTTTCAGGGGCTGTCAACAGAATTGATGGCTGCCTACTTTTTTTAAAAAATGTTTTTATTAAGCATTTTTCACCTTTAAAAATGGGGGGGGGAGGACAAAAACACAGTAAAAAACAAGACAAACATAACAATGTGCACTATTTTTACAGCCTTCTGCATCGGCAAGTATATTCTGCTTTTATATTCAATTCTTCTACTTTATCTTTCTATCCTTTATAACAACTTTGATAACTATTATAACCACACTTGTTACATATATTTACATTATACTTATTTACATAGTCAGTGATTTAGCATTAACAATAATTAATAGCTTTTGGTTTTTATGTAATCGACATTAGATTAAATCTCCTATTTTTTATTTTGGTTTTTGTTTTCTAGCCATTCATACATTTTATTCCACACTTTATAGTAATCTGAATCTTCTTTCTTTTATTTCCATAGTAATTTTATCCATTTCTGCGCATTCAAGAATTTTTCTAATCACTTTTGTGCAAGGGTAATCCTAGCTGAATGGCTTCCTCCTTTAAATAACCCTCCAAGTTCTAGCTCCTACATACAGTATGGACACAACAGTGTTGTTCCTTTTAGAATGTGGCTTGAAGAATGGCACAGCATGGGCTCTGCAGGTGCCTATGTTTTTGCATGAGTGAGCTTTTGTGCATGCATGCAAAAGAAAGGCAAATACAGAGGCTATGTTTTGTTGTTTACTTTACTGATATGGCACCAGTGAATAAGGCTTTACCTATTCTACCCACATGCATCTCCTTAGATAGTTCATAACATGGGGCACATGGCAAATAGTCATATGGCCACTTTATTTGTGACTTGAACTCCAAGATAAAACAATAACAGGATGAATATTATGGTACCTTAAATATCATATGCAATCAGTGGTGGGTTGCCCCCAGTTCGGACCGGTTCTATAGAACCAGTAGTAAAACCAGCAGGAGGCTCTCCCACTGACCCTGACATCATCAGAACACTTCTGTGCATGCACAGAAGAGCGTGCGCACAACCCCTTTGCAAACTGGTAGAATCGGTTAGTAGAACCCACCCCTGTATGCAATATATTTGAACATTGCATAAATACATATAAATTCCCTATAGAGTGGTTCTTTTTAGAGAACAGGAACAAGAATCTGTACTAGGCACACTTATAAAGTTGACTTTGGGATTACAAGAAAGGTAACAGTGCCTAGTAAAAGAGGGACAAAATATTATTCAGAAATCGGTGTTTGTTTGCCTCTTGATTTAACAGAAATGGGTTAACTGCTCAGTATCCAGTAGAAATGTTTTTAGCTTTGCAGAATTTGCAGAAGGCAGTCTGATGTGGAAAGCGGATTTTGTCAAATATTCAAAGCATACAATCTTGACAAACATTAGACCAATTTGGATTATTAAACTCCTTGTTGGGCAGCTGTCATGCTGTGCAGAAGTGCCTATTTTCAAAAGCAGGCACTTATAAAACCCAGCTGAGATGTGAGTAAAAGAGAGCACTAGAGTCCAAAATATATGCAGATGTCTAATCTGTGACTTTGTGTACAGGAAAAAAGAGACACACCCAATGTCTGTGACATTTGATTCAGTAACAGCACACTGCTACCTGACATTCTTGGAATCAAATAACTCCATAAAAAAGTCTAAACAAAGAGTTTATTTTCTGAAAAAAAGAATGTTCCAAATATTTGAACATGAATCCTCTCATAATGTAAATTAATCTGGGAATACTATTCATTTTTAGAGCATTCACTTTGCCCCAAAGGCTAGGATTTAATGACTCCCATCTATCCATATCTGAAGAAGTTTCATTATATATTTTATTTATATTACATATTGCTGACTAACTCACTTTTCAGTATACACATAGTGAAAGTATACAAACACATAATATTTAATAGATTAGATACAAATGTAGAATGGATTTTCCTGAAATGGATAATAATAAGAATGTCACCTCTTAGCATCAACTCTGATTTGGATCAGTTAATAAAATATCCTGCTATTCTTCTAAAGCCATCTATAATTTGCATTAACAGTGTAATAATAGAGTGAAGTTTATAAGTAAACAGAAGAATACCAGTTTATATTCAACCAAAGTATGTACTATTTCATAAATGTCTCTGTGAGAAATGTGACTATCAGCCAAAGATTTATATGAAAGATTGTAAGCATGTAACCTATTTTTAGTTTCTATGGATAATTTTTATCAATAAATCAACTTGATATGCACATACCTAGCACATAAATGGACTATAAATGACTTATACTACACAAAAAATAATATTTAGAGTTTATTGGACTCCATTACTTTTGTATGGAAAAGAATTGTCTAGGACAGCATTTTGTTGAAGATGTAATAAGGACAACACTTTTTAAAAAATACATATTTTTAAAATATCCTATCTACTTGCAAAGTTTTGAAAGAAAGTAGTGGGCTATTTAAATGTGACTCTATGACAAGAGCTAAAATTTGAAGAATATTTAAGAAAACAAAATATTCTTTCCAATTACATACTTAGTACATGTAATTTTACAACTGGACAACATAAATTGATTGTCCTGCCTGTATTATAGTTAAGAGACTGATATATCATCTTTGGAAAGATAAAGGTATGACTTCACTTACTCAATAGAACGAAGATGTGATTATACTTGCTACTAGTAAGTGAATTACTTATAGATATGAACTTTGTATGGATAGTTAGTTAGCTTTAACCATTCAGTAATGTCTGACTCTTGGAGACATTATAGGCAAATGCTCTCCATGCTACCTATCAAGCACAGTTTCTTTCAGTTGTTGGATGTTCATCTTTGTATCGGTTTGATGGTATCAAACCAACAAGTTCTTTGGTTGCCCCTTCTTAGCATCATTGACTTCTCCAATGAATTTACATGCACATGCATGACATGGTCTGGATAACTATAAGCAAATATGAAACTCATACTGTAGCTACAAAGTGCAACAAGTTAAAAAGCAAACAGTGTGATAGTCATATGTGTAATAGAAATATAGGTATATGTAGATATATTTGAATAATGTTTATATTAGATAATTGTATATATAATTGTAACTGCTTAGTATTGTAACCACATATTATATTCTATATCTTATTTTTATTTTTTTCTGTTGTATATTTTCACTTATTTTTAAAACACTTTTTATATATTCTCTGATGATGCATGTATCTTTGCATTTTGTTTCTCTTTTTTTTCTATTACTATTTTAAAAGCAATTAAAAAAGAAAGAAAAGGAAAAGGTAGACAAATACGTCAGAGAAAATAGTGCGTGGAATGCTTCAAACTGGGTGGTTCTCCTGGTAATGTATTAGGCATGTCCGCTTGGACGATTTTCTTTCTTATGACTTATTTCCAGATCCCACTCAAAAAGCCACCAAGGTGTTTATCAAGACAGCAAAACTAAAGATACCATTCCATTTCAGTCTCTTTTTTGCTTCCCAAACAGAACTGAATGGAGGCTTCCAGGTAATAGTTTACAGGATTTTCTACACAATTTATAATCATACTGTGGAACTGATTTTCACATACATTGTGGATGGCAAAAACAAATAATAACCAGACAAATTATGTTGCAGTTAATTAGGCTATGAAGTATTCATAAATAGTTACATTTGTCCGGTTGGTAGATAGACAGCATATTAAGGCAATAACACAACTAATTTGATATACAGTAGTGGGTTTTCTCCTAATAAATACCAATTATTTATTGTTTTTAATTGCTTTAACTGTTTTATAGTTTTAGAATTGTTTTCTAAATCAGAGTCACTAGGCTGAAAAGGGTGGCTATAGAAATTGATTGACTGAATGAGTTTTATTTATTTAAAATATTTATATAACCATCCACCTTTCAACCAACTCAGGGTTCCCAAATAAAAGTGTAAAAAACATACAAAGTCATTTTAAAAACAATACAATTCGACCATTTAAAACATTAGAAACAACAATAACCTGGCATCAATTAGTGGTAATGTTCTATCATCTAATTTCCCAGCACTTTGGGGAAAAGTTGGGTTTTCAAAGCCTTATGGAAGATTAACAGGTGGAGGCCTCCTGAATTTCCAGGGGCAGAGTGTTCCATGCATCAGGGGCTGCTATGGAAAAGCCATGCTTCCTAGTTCCTATCAGATGGCAATATTTAGAGGAAGGAAGTAAGAAGGTGCCCACCCTATTTAGAATAGAATAGAATAGAATAGAATAGAATAGAATAGAATAGAATAGAATAGAATAGAATAGAATAGAATAGAATAGAATCTTTATTGGCCAAGTGTGATTTGGTGCATATGCTCTCAGTGTACATGGAAGGACAAGATATATTCATAAAGAATCATAAGATACAACACTTAATAATAGTCATAGGTACAAAGAAGCAATCGGGAAAATTAGTATCAATATAAATCGTAAGGATACAAGCAACAAAGTTACAGTCATGCAGACACAGTGGGAGGAGAAGGATGATAGGAACGGCGAGAAGACTAATAGTAATGCAGCCTTAGTTTGACAGTATTGAGGGAATTATTTGTTTAGCAGAGTGATGGCATTCAGGAAAAAGCTGTCCTTGTGTCTAGTTGTCTTGGTGTGCAGTGCTCTATAGCATCATTTTGAGGGTAGGAGTTGAAACAGTTTATGTCCAGGATGTGAGGAGTCTGTAAATAATTTCACAGCCCTCTTTTTGACTCGTGCAGTATACAGGTCCTCAATGGAAGGCAGGTTGGTAGTAATTGTTTTTTCTGCAGTTTTTAGCATTTGACCTGCAAAGACAGGTAAATATGCTTAGGGAAACGTAATTTTGCACATAGTCTGGCCATAATGATCTTTAAAGTTGTAAAGTAAAAAGGTCTATCATCTTAATAGGGACCCAAAAGGGCAATGGATGATGAACTCGGTTTTGAGATTAGCAATTTGGCAATGAAAATGGGTTTCCTCTTTTTTTGGAGCTAGAATGCATAAAAATTATGTGTTCAAAATCAGTGATCAAAATAGATAAACTCTTTTTAGTTATACAGATAATCTGTCATGTAGTTAATACATAATCAGGTAGATATGTGAGAACTTTTATCTAGACAAGAGATTGATATAATAACTGTAATATCCTAAATAGCTTCTTTCTGCACATTCTTAACAACAATGCATTAAACAACTTCAATGTACCATTGCAGCGTTCAGTTGTTCAGTTTTAACTTAGAAAACCAAGTACTTTCATTACTTCCTTATTTTGTTGGTTAACAGTTTTTTCTCTCTTTTATTTTTGGAGCAGCAAATGTTTGTATAACTATAAAATGTTTAATAAATTCAGAATACATTTCTTATCAATGTGAATGTTCATTCGTTTTGACATTTCAGCTTGCAAATCACTTTGGGAAGAAAATGACCAAAGAAATTGTATCCATTTTAATGGTGCAGGATTGTATAATTTGGATGTTCCTAGACCATTGGATTATCCTGAATATCCTGAATATTATTTTTGGTCAGGAGAAAGATCATTATCGTGACTTAATTTGATGCTGATAACAATATGTTTATTAATGGATTTACCATTGTTTCAATAGAACTGTTAAATGTGTTTGTGTTTCTGTCTATGTGCATTTTTTATACTGTCTTGATTATATTTGTGACAAGATGATTCAGGAGTATTAATATTGGAGCAATAAATATGTTGAGTATAAATTACTTGGTAATTTGTCTTATATTAATTAACTTACTTGCCAAGTGATTGTGTCTATTTTACACAGTATATTTTTAATATACAGTATAAGTTTAATATATTGCTGAAAGAATACATAATGAATGGAAACATGTATGTGGCAGGGGTGGATTCTACTTACCTTTACTACCCGTTCTCATTCGCACATGCACTTGCCTTCCCTCTGTGCATGCGCATATCGCCGATGGTGACATCAGGGGTGGTGGGCTTTACTACTGGTTCTTACGAACTAATCTGAACTGGGGGCAACCCACCACTGGTATGTTGGCAGGTTCTACTATTGCTTTTCTTTCATTTTGAAAGTTACAGTCTGATGAGTAGCAATGAGATGCGATGTGAATACTGCATTCTGATGCTGTGAACAATTGCTACATCACCAATGGGGATCTGGAACTCTTAATTCCTTGACTGTTTATGGTTGGAATCAATGCGGGTATTCAGAACACTAACACGACTCCTTCACTGTATGTCTATTTTAGTGTTAAAAATAATATGATTATGAACAGAGGGCATTCTTCAAAATGTGGCATGCTTCTAAATTGAATGGGAGCTTGTAATATTTCAAGCATGGGATTTTACAGGATGCCTTCCACCTCTTCCTTCATCATACATCATGTGTGTGTGCAGAATGTATGTGCACAGAATGTGCAGAATGCATTATAATTGTCAATTGTGTGTATGGAAAGGCCCATATTCATATAAAAGGAGCACTGTATATCCTGATGAGGTTTATTGTGCAAGTTACAAAACATACTTTTTCTAATAAAAACATGAGTTAAACTGTCAGAATATTTAAGAATAAAAGATTTTTGCTTATCTGTATAATTTGTGATATTTATAGAATTAAATGGTAGTTGGAAACAATGGCATTCTAAATAAAAAGGGGCTTGAACAGGCAATATCAAATTGATAATGCTGTAGAGACAAATAATGTTATGCAAAACCTTTATCTATGTGACATTTAAAAAAACAGCATGTTATGTCATTGTAGGAAACAAAAGAAATAATGTGTTAAATGATGTTGAATAAATTGCAGTTTTAAAAAAGCAATTTAAACTGAAAGGTACAACAAAACATAAAATGGGATATAGTAAATTAAAGTAATCCTTGAATATATTCACTGTCTGCACATCAAATGGAACCACAGTTTTATCCACACTTTAGCATTCAGTCAGATTGAAGATTTCAAACCATTTAAAATTATGCATTCACTATATCCTGGACTTTGAAGACGTGTGATATAAAGACTATTGAGGTTTTTGAGTTGTGGAAAAGTCTTGAGAATAACACGGACGTCCAAGAAAACAAACAAATGGATCACTGAATAAATCAACCCAGAGTTTTCACAAACCTGAGTTTCACAACCCAGAGCACTCACTCAAGCTATACCTGACCAAGCTCAAATTATCCTATTTTAGACACATTATGTCTGAAGTTGAGTAATTTGAGCCTGATAATTTGTAGTGTGACATTATGCAAAAACCTAACTCTGGAGAAGATTCTAATGCTGGAGTCATTATTAACATAAATGATTCATGCTAAAAAAAAAATAAAAAAGGATCAAAGATTTTTTGCTTACTAAAAAATGTGGGCCACAAATCAATGGCCAGCTAAGAAAAGCAATGGATGTGGCATACGACAGTCTATTTCTATGAAAAGTAGAGATGTATTAAATACACTGAACTTTAGGAGCTAATTTAATTAATAAATTAGGAACTAATTTAATTAATAAGTTCATGGCATATAGCAGGAATGTCAAATTGGTGGCCTGAGGGCCAGATGCATCACACGCAGGCCATGCCCACCCCAGCTCCGCAAATGGGGAAAAAAGTCACGAAACATCATGTGACAGCAACGTGACCCCACGAGTTTGACATGTAATATATAGGAAAGGGTAAGGTAGGATACCTCTTGCAGATTAGTTGTAGAACATATTCTAACAACAGTATTCTAAATTAGTTCCACTTTTTCTGATCTTAATCATGTTTGTTTCTAGTCTTACTTTGTTATCCTCCTTTCTATTTATAGACTATTCCAGAAGTAATAGGGAAGTCCGATATTCATTTTTATTTGTAACATAGCTATATGTGCAGAAGATATTAATGATGACAATAATAAGTCATTAATATCTACAAACAACAGATATCAAGTTCATTTTACACTGTAAAGCAAAAAGAATATTTTTTAAAAAATGAAAGGTACAGAACACCAACTTTTGATTGGTAAAAAAATATTTAAAAATTCTAAAAACATGGCTTTATGTGTTCTAGCTGAATTACAAAGGACCATTAGATTCATTGTCTTAGAGTTAGATTTTAAAATATTTGGAAATTTAGAATTAATAAAAAATGTATCTCTTTTAAATAATACAATGGAAAATAGCATTGATACAAATACAGAAGAACTGGAGAAATCAAAATTAGAAGAGAAAATTTTCAAGGCAACTATTCCTATTGCTTTTTAACATGGCTGTAATCTAACTAAGAATGATTTTGAACAACAGGCAATGAATTGTTTAAGCAATGAGCAAATATTTCATAATTGTTTTACATTTGTTGTATATTTAAAATCATATTGAGAAACACAATCAGATTTCAGATTGTTAGTGACAAGATAGAATTTGAATTGGAAAATTATGCTGCAATGTCTATTTAAAAAAAAAGGAAAAATTGAATACCTAGATGGAATTGTACTAAGAAATGGTAGTAGCAGAGGAAAGTTATAAGTATTAGGATGTTTTAAAAGTAAATAACATTTTCCATGTCCAAGTAAAAAAGAAAATCAGCACTTAGAATGTAAAACAAGTAAGAAATGTTTTAAAATGGAATATGAATAAATAATGGTAATACAATAAAAGCATTTAATATTTGAGTTGTCCTTGAAAACTGTACAGAACACAATAATGTTGATTGGACACAAGTATTCGCTTGTGCTTTAGATGCTTTCAACTGCAAGATCTGAAAACATATTACAATAAATTATATACTACATCAAAAGTGGGGCCCAGATTGTTGTATTTAGCAAGGGTAATGGTGGTTATGATTTATGGGAAGTGAACCAGATAGTGGAGGTTGAAATTAAAGGGCCTCCATTTGCAAGACAAATGTCTTGCAAATGTAGGAGGGCCTACATTTGCAAGACAAGATCAAGCATTAGCAACAACAACAACAACAACAACAACAAACAGAATTTGGAAACATAGAACATATGTAAAGAGAAAAAAAAAGTCTGTTAACCACATAATCAGTAGTTGTAGCAAAATTATTAGATGATATGATCACATAGCAAAAAAGTTTGATTAGAATTGATGCAAAATGCAGAGTTTTCATTTCCACAAATTATTGATATGATTATAATGTAGAAAGTGGAGCATTATGAAATGCTCCAGAATGACCATGTAAAATCTTATGACATTTCTGAGTTTAGTTACCGTGTTTCCCCAAAAATAAGACCCTGTCTTATATCTTTTTGAACCCTGAAATAAGTGCTTGGCCTTATTGCCATGCGCTCAAAAGCCCGATTGGGCTTATTATCAGGGGATGTTTTATTTGGGGGAAAACAGGAAGTTAGTTTACTTTATTGTCATTGCAATGTTATTACAATGAAATTAAATGCTATCTTCAGTGTACATTATAACTATAAAAATAAAACACAAACGCACATCCTTCACAATCTGTACAATTGAATTGAAAACCCCTGATATTGCATTAATATTGCACTATACAGAGGAATTATTGAATCTGTCATCTGCACTTCTATAACTGTCTGTTTTGGTACTGCAACCCAACAAGACAGACACAGATTTCAGAGGATAATTAGAACGGCATAAAAAACAATTACTACCAACCTGCCTGCTTGTTGCAGGGACCACTTTGGGTCTAGCACAGCTGCTTTTACATTGTGGGTTAGCCAGTTGTGTTGTGTTGTGTTGTGTTGTGTGTGTGTAAAGTGTGAAAGTTGTTTTTTTGGACTTTTTGTGGCTGTGTGAGGTTCCTGCTTGTTGCAGGGGCCATTTTGGGTCTAGCACAGCTGCTTTTACATTGTGGGTGAGCCAGTTGTGTTGTGTTGTGTCTGTAGATTAAAAAAGGGCAAAGAAGTGACATTGACTTGGCCACGCCCACTTGACCAACAAGCCATGCCCACCCAGCCACTTGACCACCCAGCCCACTAATTAAGCCACACCCATAGAACTGGTAGTGAAAATTTTTAGATTTCACTCCTGCTCTAGAGTGCTATCCTATCTGCCACTGTGCAATCGGCAAACCATATACAGGTGCAGTAGGTTAAAATACTCTCTATTGTGCAGCGGTAGGTCATCAGCAATTTTTCATTCAGTTGTTGTTTCCTGAGAAGTCTCAGGTAGTATAATCTCTGCTGGGCCCTTTTGACCAGTGCTGCAATGTGAGTCTCCCAGGTGAGGTTCTCTTTTATGATAATACCCAGAAACTTAAAATGGCCACCTGCTCCACTTGGTCTCCATTGATAAGCAAGAGCTGGATGTCTGATCTATTCCTTCTATAGTCCACTATAAGCTCCTTGGTCTTATTGGTATTAAGGACCAAGTTATTGTCTCCACACCACAAAAGCAACCGGTCCACCTCATCTCGATAGGCAGATTCATCCCTCCCAGAGATGAATCCCACCACTGTTGTATCATCTGCAAATTTAATAACAGTATTACTGGTGTGAGTGGGAATGCAGTAATGCACATAGAGAGTATAGAGTAAGGGACTCAACATGCAACCCTGTGGTGTACCAGTGTTAAGAATAAGGGCTGAAGAGATATGGTTATCTAATCTGACACACTCCAGATAGGAAATGAATAAGTTTGAATAAGAAAACCCAAGATCCATAAGTTTAGACACTAGTGTACATGGAAGAATTATGTTAAATGCAGAGCTAAAATCTACAAAAGCATCCTCACATAGCTCCCCACCCCCGCCCGTTGTTCCAAATGAGTCAGAACAGTGTGAAGAGTGATGGCTATAGCATCCTCTGTAGATCTATTTGTTCTGTATGCAAACTGATATTTATCAAATGTATGCAGAGCACCAGAAATGATGTGCTGACAGACCAATTTCTCAAAGTACTTCATGATGATAGGAGTGAGTGCCACTGATCTGTAATCATTGACTTTATTGATAGGGAACTTCTTTGGCAGCGGAGCAATGGTGAAAACCTTCAACAAGATAGAACAGTGACTGAAATAAAGACTGTTTGAAGATCCCGGTAAAGACTTCGGCTAAGTGATCAGTATAGTCTTTAAACACTCGGCCAGAGATAGCATCAGGATTGGCAGATGAACTATTTGTGTGTGTGTGTGTGTGTGTGTGTGTGTGTGTGTGTGTGTGTGTCTATCTGTCTGTCTGTATTTTTGTTTTGTTTTTTTTATTGATTATTTCATTGTTCTATTATTTTACTTCTGTTTATATTCCTTTCAGTTTCTTCCTTTTTATTAAAAGTCATCTAAAGTAGTCCCACAGTGAGATACACAGTGGAAAATCAATTTAACAAACAAACAAATAAATATAGAATATACATTGGTGGACATTAAAGAAGTTGAGGAAAATAAGTTTTCCTTAGAAATGTGGCATTACCAAATAATACTAGAGTAGCTCAAAAAAATTGTAAATATTGAGATTTGGCTTTTAAATTACTAAGATCGTGAAATAATGCAAAATCTCTCTCATAAATGTATTCTCTCTCTTTCTGTTTCTCTGTTTCTCACCCTAACCCTAACCCTAACCCATCCCATCCCATCCCATCCCATCCTAGATATCTATTCTAGCTATCTATGTTTTAGACATATTTCAACAATTATTAGGCTAAGGATATCACCCTATCATTTACAGCTATTGATCATGATAGTTGATGTCTTGATGAGATTTATAGGTCAGCAAAACTGCCAGATTGTTCCCTTGCCAATTGTAATGCTTATTGACCAATAAGAGGAAAGAGAGGGAAATGGATATAATAAGTAGTGAACAGTTATTGTTGTATTTCTGTTATTAGATAGTCATCAAATCTATTCAGCATGTCTAAAGCTAAGTCTGTTTCTCAAGTCAATGTTCCAATATTTGAGGGGTTGCCACAAAGAAGAGGGAGTCAACCTATTTCTCAAGCATCAGAAGGCAATGGATGAAAACTATTCAAGGAGAGAAGCAACCTGGAATTAAGGAGAAATTTCCTAAAAATGAGAACAATTAATCAGTGGAATGGCTTGCCTTCAGAAGTTGCAAGTGCTCCATCACTGAAGGCTTTTAAAAAGAGACTGGACAGCCATTTGCCTGGAATGACATATAGGGTCTCCTGCTTGAGCAGGGGATTGGCATAGAAGACCCCCAAGGTCCCTTCCAACTCTGCTATTCTGTTATAAATTGAAAGTGGCAAACTACCTTCCTTAGTCAACCTATGGATAGATAACAACAACAACAGAGTTGGGACCTTGAAGGTCTTCTAATCCAACCTCCTATAAAGGAAACCTTTACCATTTCAGATAAATGATTGTCCAATTTGTTCTTTAAAACTTCCAGTGTTGGAACACCCACACCTTCTTACATCCAAACAGTCAAAGAGCCACTTGGACCTATTTTCCACAGAAAAGAAAACACCAGGACCCATAAAACTTGGGTAGGCATGGCCAACTCGACATCACTCACTCCCACCCTGTCACATAACTGTCTCTCTCTGTCTCTGTCTTGATCTCTGTCTGTGTCTCTTCTCTCTCTCTCTCTCTCTTTCTTTCCCTCCCTCCTTCTCTGTCTGTCTATCTCTCTCTTTCCATCCGTCTCTTCCCCCCTCTGTCTATCTCTCTTTCCTTCTCTTTCTTTCTCCCCCCCCTCTCTTTTCCTCCTTCTCTCTCTTTCCTCATCCTCTGTCTCTTCCCCTCCTCTCTCTGTCTCCTGGCGGAGTGAAGGAAACCCTGAACTGGGTGGTGGGAATCTGATGTCCAGAGGCCGATGAGCCCAGGAGCAGCTTGCGAACAATCAGCTGGTTGGCTGAGACCCCAAGACCAGCTGGCCATCAGGGAGGCTGAGCATCACAACATCAGCACCTCTGCATGAAAATCAACTGACATCTGGGACACGAGAGCGAGCCAACGATGATGCTGTGCATCGTAATGGGCTCCAGAAGTAGCAGCCTATGTCTCCCCCACTGTGAAGCATGCTAAATTTCACTGTGCTGCAGAAGGCACTGCAAGAGCAGCAGGCAGACCATGGAGGCATCAACAGCAAATACACCATGACAAAGGCAGAATGCTGTTTTGGCAAGTGCAGGTGTGCTTCACTTCTGCACTAAGGCCGCAACAGGGTGACAGAGGGATGAACGAGCCACATCTAGCCACGACCCTAGAGCAGCGGGTTGCGGACACTCAGCCTAGGGAATGAAAGGCAGATTTTACAGTTAGTCTGTGGCAGTTGGGAAATAAAAGTACATTTGAATGAAACATGCTGGAAATGATTGCAAAAGAAGTGTATGTATCTATGAAACTAGGGAGCTGAAGTAATGCTTAGATCAACCTTCCCCTCCAACTTTATTGTGACTATCATTCCCAGAATTCTCAGGCAGTATGATTGGAAGGATCCATTCTATGGATACATCTTCATTCTATCTCTTTCTTCTTTCCCAAACCTGTTTCCCCAGCATGTTTTCCTTTACCTACATCAGCTAATTTTCACCAACTCAAGGTATTCTGACAAAGGAATACTGAACAGTGTATGTTTTTCTTGGATTTTCATTTTTATTTTCTGGACTCAGTATTTCAGGAAGATTTTATCAAGTATCCTAATACTTCTTTTTAGATGAAATCTTGTTGGCATTATGAGCTAGGCTCATTATTATGAGGTACAATATGTTCTGTTGGGAAATTAATGGCTCCTAATATTATCCTACACAATGTGGCAGAGATAGGACCATTAGATGTTAACATTTCTGTACAGTATATAAATAAATGTACAGTAGCTCAAGATAAAGTATTTTTTTTATTCTAATAAGTGATGCTTTTCTAGAAGTGGACAGCACAGTGGGAAGTCAAAACAACTTCCAAGAAGAAGACATTGACAAACTGTTTCCATACTGATGTCAGGAAAATGACTTAGATGTGTCCATGTGGTTGCTAGGAGTGAGTTTTTCTGAAGAGTATCTTAAATATTTACTATTTTATAGTTTAAATTAATTATGTATTTTGTACTTTCAATTTACAGAGCTGTACCTTCATTCATTAGAATGTTTTTATTTGTGCTGCTAATTTCTTGTTCCCTTTCGAAAATACAATTTGGTTAATACAACTTCCTATTTTCTGATAGCCAAGGAAATAGACTTTTGTGATATGGATTTACTGTGTAGTCCATGGAGACAGATATTTGTGAGAATGAAAGACAGCCAAGCTTTAGAAATGAACTCTAGCAGTTTCACAAAGAGAATTATATTGTGTTATTTTCAAAAGATGTGGTTACACAAGGACTAATCTCAACAGAGAATCTAGGTTATGGAAACATTAACCTTCTCTCTCTCTGGGGGTCAAAGAGGGAAATGATAGATAGAAAGAGCACCAAGTGAGCAAATGAAAGATGCATCAGGCAAAGGGGTATTTTTCAATCTTGGAAAGATAATTGGGGGGGGGGAGTCAGAAAAAGGAAATAGGAAGCAGAAAGTTAAAAGAGTAACTTGCAGTAGTACTGATAACATTGCAGATGGTCAGTCTCATTAATGAGCTACAGATTTGCGGAAAATATGTTGCATCAGGGCACAGCAGTACAATATGATTTGTGGTCCTAGTTTAATTACAGTACAGACTCTAATTAATTGTTTCCTTTATCTTCTCAAATTGAAAACTTAGATGCAGCCTGGCTCAGACCCTTGTCAGGTACTCTCTCACACTTCTCTTTTTATACCGTAATACATATAGTACCTGTACTTGTATTGTGTGTGATTAACACATTAATAGACTGAATAGCACAAAGTTATTCAGGTAATGATATCCAAATAGATACACAAATGTATTGCAAAAGACGTGTACAAGGTTGTTTTCTCATGTTATTGCATGCATGGGCCTGATTCACATATTATCTAATGAGATCTGAAGGGCATTTTTTTGGTTTACATTCAATTTGAAACATATAGAATTTTTGCTGAAAAATGTTGATTTAATCTGGATAGTGTTTTTATTGTTTTAAAATTATTTAGTATTTTAATTGCAATGCATTTTTTGAATGTAAGCCACCCAGAGTCATCAATTGAGATGTATGGCTATAGAAATTGATTAACTGAATAAATCAATGAATGAACAAATAAATATATCAGGATATAAGCATTTTTCCATAAGTATATAATCACTTTTTGCACAACAATCTAAAACTGAAATATCTAAAGCTCTTCATCAGTCAGCATTTCCAAATTTGAACAATTTAACAAAATATTGTTAAAAACAGTTTAACAAAATGTTCATATTATATAACTTTCTAGAATCTGGCTCACCATAGGGATAGAGTTATTAAAGAATTGGTTCAGAGAGGTTTGCTTTAAAATTTAAATGCAACTCCTATAATCAATATCCATCTCTCTCTCTCTCTCTCTCTCTGACCAAAATATTTCAAAAGTACAAAACATATTCCCACCGTTAATTCTATCCCTTTCTCCTTGCTTACTACTTCAATGGCCTTGCAAAAGTCAGACACAGCAGTTTGCATTTTCCCTTTGGCTCTGCTTGATTTCTTTTGCATCACTTTCTTGCCGGCCCTGATCCAAATACAAGTTGGTGGCTGGTTGACTCTTCTACTCTATGGAGGTCTTGCTGCCCTCTGAACTTGGTTGATTGTTTGCAGATGTTTCATTATCCGAGTGCCAGTGAGTGTGTTGTTTGCTCCCTGTTTATATACAGTAACCTGCTCCGCCAATGTTGGTGGGGATGTGGTGATCCTAGATAGTTCTTAGATTACGGTATTGTTTTTTGTTTGGTGTTAATTCTGGTTTATCTGGGTGTTGGCTGCTGGAGAGGATATGTTCTGATCTTTTGGTTGCCTCTTTTGAGTGGTGTGTAAATCTGGTTTATCTCTATGTGTTTAAAACAGGAAGCAAAGGAATCAGATCTTGTACTCTTGGGTTTATGTAACAACCCCAAACTAATTCTCTATTTGAACCCCTCCTCCAGACTGGGATGGTTGCTCTCCAACACTTTTAAATATAATATTTAATCCCCTTTAGTTTAGGGTCCAAAAGCACTTAACAAGCATTTTCAAAAAGTGATTAGAAAAAGAAGTATGCAAATGAAGTGTTATTTCAAAGGCATGATTGCAGTTTGAGCAAGATAGCTATTTCCCTGTCTCCCAAAGTGCTAAACCTGCTGGAGACTGCTATTTTGTGATCTCTTCATGGGCAATTTGTGTGCAATTATCAAAGTGCTGTCTCTTCAGTCTGCTGAGGTCGTTGGCTCAGTTTTTCAGAACCATCTTTGTCATTTCTTCCCTGGAAATCCCACAACTCCACACATTTAAAATCATTTCTCAATCCTTCACTAGGAAGGGCCCTGGTTCTGTCTTCTTTACAAGTTATGGTCAAGTTATAGAGTGGTAAAAATCCCTTCATTTAATCCCACAATCTCCTAGCCTTATTTCTCTCTGTTTATCTTTATATCCAAAGTCTACTTACTATATCTTCCAATTCGGAGCATCCAAATTACTATTAAAATTAATTACTTCTCATGCAAATAGTTACTGTTTGTAACTCTCTGGGTTATATGTTCTTTGCATAAATTTAAAATCAGAGTAATGATTTTCTTTTGCTCTGCATATTGGTACATGCTTCCTATTTATTAATTCTGCCTTTTAAAATAGTGAATAAATTTGCCTTATTGTGAATGTTGCTTGAATTTTGCTGCATTCGGAAATCTGGTAAAAATGGGGTGACCTTTTCAGTGTAAATGTAGGCCTTACATATTGGGGGAGATAGTATATGTCAGAGTTTGCATATGTTCAAATCGATGTGTGTAGAATTCTTTCATTTCTCTATACTATGATAATGTTGAAAACAAATATGTTAAGGTGCATATTTCACTCTACTTTAATGAATTTTAAATTGTATTCAGTATGTTGACTGAATAGAGCTCATACTTTAAGAAGTCTATTCTTCACTTGAATATATCAAAAATTCACTCTGGAATTATTTACCTAATATAACTACATGAAGTGATGTAAAGTAAAAATAACTGAGTTTGAAATGTTAGGAGATAAAGCTTTCTTAAATGCAAGCAAATATCCATTTATGGATTGTTTTAGATTTATATTCCAACTTTCTACATATAGTATTCCAAATGGTTAACAATGACACTAAACAGAGTGGAAATGGTTGAAACAAGGTATTTTAAGGAGAACGGAATTGACTTGAATTAATTGGTCCCAATTTCATTTCTCTGCAGCAATTATGTTTTATTTTGAGTTCAAGATAAGCAATCCTAATAAAGAGTTTATTTGATTTATAAAGATCACCTACATAGATTGTGAATTTCTTTCAGCTTTTTATTGTTAACCTGTAGAGTTTTCCAAAGATTTATCTGACAGCAATGTTGAACCAGGTCTGCTCACCCTCCATAATTTTTTGCTGGGTATTTTTCTTGCTCTTTCATCATTTCTTCCACAATCTCATTTGGCACCTTTCTTCTTTTTAGAGTTGCTGTGCTTAGGATATTAGCTTTTCAACAATGTTAACAATGACTTTGGAAGAGCTTCTGAGGATCTCAGAACTAAAGAAAGATTATTTTTGTCACAATAAAGTATAAATTTGATATTGCTGGTCTTGAAAATGCTCCCTGGGAAAAAATGTTCAATCTCCTTTGAATTATTTTTGCCAGAATAAAGGCAATGCAATGATGATACAATATTTATGCTTCTATTTGGAATGATTCTCAAATATTTATTTATTGCCTAAGCCACCCAATTTACAAATGGACTACTGACAAAGTGCAATAAACCAACATAAAGATAACCATAATGTAGAAATAATGCAAACGTAATCTTGAAAACTGGCAAACCATATTCTTTACTAACATGCATATAGTACATATATGGACAACAAGGTCTTAAGTAAATCCCCTTCTTCCCTTCTTTTAAAGGTTAAAAACAGCACTTATTATCAAAAAGTTTATTAATAACCAATATAAAGCTTCCATTGGCTTATAGACAGTTTGCTGCATTTTAGATCAATTACAGATTCTAAGTAATTTTCAAAGACAACTTCATGGAAAGTATAATGTAAATATCCAAACAGAAAGTTCAAGAGCCTTTTCAGAAAAGATTGCAGCTAGCATATTGCTCACAGAATGGCAAAATCCTCCTAAACCATCATCTCCATGTGTGTTTTAACATAATGCTAATGAAGTTTGAACTGAACATAGAGAACAGAAAAAGGTGGGTCAGTTCAAGCCATAGACCACCTAAGTGTTTTCACCATCAATATATGCAGAGTAAAAAGGCATTCAAGAAGGCTTACATAAGTTATAAACAAAAGCCTTTAATGGCACCTTCCCTTAACGTTAATGATCATATCAATATCTTATCAAGGTGAAAAAGAATAAGTCTACTATGGGGAACCGGCAGATATTGATTTAATCTGTCATAAATCTGATAAGATTTCAGATCTGGGCTTCACTTTTCTGTTTCTAAACAATTTGAGCTTTCATAGTACATTCTTACATCAAGTACTTGTATTGGTATGGGAAGTGTATTATAAAGCCCTATATGAAAACCATAGTAAGCATTGTATAGCTTTGTAACAGAGCTAGTGGAGCTTGAAAAATAGCTCTCAGTCTTGGTATCAGCAATAGAACTGATAAGATCTCTGAAAGTCACAAAGCTCCAGGCATTGACTATGTTACACTGAATCAGAAACAGTGAAATCCCAACTGATAAATACCAGCATTTGCTTCCTTATTTATATATATCAACCAAGGTGACCTTAAAGCAAAGCTTTAACTATACACCTCTTCATGTATGTGAGGACAACAAACAATATATGGCTAATTATAGACTTAATCTACTGAACAAGACCAGTAAACTATTTGCCAAACTTACATATTTTGAAGATTGGGTTGAAGCCAAGGGAATTATTGGAGATGAACAAACTGGCTTTAAGAAGGGCTGGTTAACTTGTTCTCCACTGTCTTATACAGAAGCAAAATGGAAATCTCCCTCGTCCATGTTTTTCTGGATTTTAAGTTTGCTTTTGATTCCATCTCCAGAAGTATTTATGAGAAAAACTCTACAGCTCATTGATTGGTAATTGTTTTCTTCGAAATTTAGCGCATGATACTGCTGAAAGCAACAACTTGGATTACCTATCATTGTCAAATAGCTCTTAATAAGTGATAGCTTAAAGAAAAGGGACAAAAACTTTGTCTTGCACACTGAACTATCATTTTGCAACTCCATGCAAATAATTTGTGTGGTACTTCCTGTGTCAAATAATATATTGTAGTACTATGAATAATGTTATATGCCTAATTATGAAAGAGTTCTGCATGGAGCAGAAGGTCACTATATTATATAGTCATCACATTTTTATCCCGTCCTTTCTCCAAGAGTGCATACATTACTTTCTCACCTATTTCTAGTTTGAACTCACCACTATGAGTTTTTTTATGGTACAAGTGGCCCTATATCATTCAGTTAGCTTCATTCCTAATGAGGAATTTAAACTGAGCTTCTTCAATCCTAGTTTATTCCTAAAAGAGTGTTTCATGTATCACAGACACAAAGCAGTAATAGATTAGGTAAATTACAATTTCCTGAGGTCAGAAGACACAGTATGCAATTGTTTATCAATGACAATAGCTGGCTGGCTTCACACAATACAGGCATGAGGAACAAACATTGAGCCTGTAGATTTCAAAAAGCCCTGTATCAAAAGTCTATAAGCGTAACAACAAACACCATAAACATGAACAACTTAAATAAAATTATATTCCAAAGTAAATGGAAAGTAAACCATGCATAAACCTCTTAAAATCAACCTTATGATATCAAATAAAAGCATAAGAAATATTTCTACTTTGTATATAATGTATATAATGAGTCCTATTGTAATCACAGGCATAAAAGCCTGGAACCAAACTTTTCTCCCAGCACTATGTTTAAGTTATCTAACATCTTTAAATCAGCATGCCTCATCTGTGAGTTATTCTAACATTGTATACACTCCAGTGTAAGATTAAACATCTTATTCATACTTACCAATACAAATTTCTATTCTCTCTTTTTATACTTTCTACTTTTGTTGCCTGATCTCTATTGAGCACACCATGGGAAACTGAAAGAATTTAATGTTGATTGCAGTAATAAGAAGTATCCATGGTAATGTAAGACCACTGCTGAATGACAAAGAATGGAATTCATGCTTGGAATGTTAATACAGAATGGATACATAAGCCATTACCTAAAAGAACAAATACAGTTTACAAGAATCTAGGAATAGGAATAGCACTTAAACTTATAAACCGCTTCATAGTGCTTTACAGCTGAAGAGAAATGGAAGGAACTGGAAATGTTGAATCTTAAAAAATGCAAATTGAGATGTGATTATGATTGTATTGTTCAAGAACCTGAGCAGAGGCCACATAGAAAAAGGTCAAGATCTGTTTTCAGTTTTCACAAAGTCCAGAATTTGGTTTTAAGTTATAGGAGAATAGTCTCCAGTTCAATGATAAAAAAAAAATAGAAATAAGAAAAGTTCAAGAGTGGAACCAATTATTCAGAGAAGTTACGGACTCACTGCTAGAATTCTTTAAGCAGAATTTGACCAGTTGTTTTCATAGACATTTTAAATTGGATTCCTGCCTAGAGCAGGAGATGGGTTTAATTTTCAAAATGGCCAAATCTTCCAAATCTATGATGCTATAACCATGATAGAAAGGTTAACGTATGTAACACAATTTTGAAATTCAGTTCTTCTTGTGGCGTAATCAGAAAACAAAGAAACAAATTCTGTTCTATAAAGTTAATTTATTTGCTCAAGTATGTGGCAAGTTGTATGTGGCAAGTTGTGTTTACATTGTATTACAAGAATTCCTTTGAAAATTATGTAAAGGATGTATTTTCATAGGTATTGGTGGACTAAAATAATCATTTCCAATATCAGCCTGAGTATTTGTTATATAGCTATTATGTGCAAATATCAAGTGCAAATGGGAGATTAGAAATTGTAGACTGTCTGCATGTGAAATACAATAATAGATTGTTAACAGAGAGCTTTGAAGTTTAGTTTTCTTGTTGGATTTATCTGTTAACTTTATTTTTAACAGTAGACAGATGTTAGGTCAAATTAACTGGGCAATAGAGCTATAGAAGTCTATAAATAGATCTGTTTTGCAACACGGGGGAACTATTATTGTTAAAATATATTTATTAGTATTCAGCTATGATAATTTATGTGTATGTTTGGTTTTTTTCTTTTTTTTCTTTTATTTTTCATGCACATTCTTTTGTCTCATCTAGTTTTGCTTTGTTACTGTTTCCTTTTTGTTGAAATTTGTATTTTAACTTTGGAAATAAAACTATTATAGAACATTGATTGGTTATTTGGATAAAAGTTAGAACATATTAGAAGGCAAAGTGAATAAAGATCAATACATTAATATGGTATAAACAACAATAAAAAAGCCTAGAACTACATAATACTGAACCATGTAATATCAAAAATTATTGCTCTGTATGAAAAGCTGAAGGTTAATGATTTGGCTAGGACAGGGAAGGAGAAGAGGTATGATGGCAAAGTTGAAAGGAGTTTGGTAGCATCTTTTCCAACTGTTTTCTTGAGCTTCAGTGCACTTCATCAGATGCGGCTTTTGATTTGACTAAAATGAGCCATGTCCAGCTTCAGTCATACAAAAATACTGCAGGAATATATTGATATGTTAGTCATTTGATCATATCGTTGCTCATAATTCTAGTTTGGGAAGATGAACTTTGAAAAGACTTAGAAATGTAATAGCTTTTCTGTTCTGCACTAGAAATTTATCTTTCTTACAACCGGCATAAGTATCCCATTTGAGAAAGGAATTCAAACAGAGTAGTCATGATTTGAAGTTGGAGTTTTCCACCAACAAGAAACAATTTCTTATTCAGTAGTAAGCTTCTGTATAGTTTATCCGTATTATAAAATGCGATTTCATTTTTAAAAACAAGGAAACAAAGCATTTCAATGTACAATCATATTTATTGAAAAATTATTTGAGAATGTCAAAAAACAAATAATTCAGAGTCCTACTTAGGTAGGTAGTTTACTTCCATTACATTGAAACAGGTTTATGCATAGGTATATTGATTCAGTTTTAAAAAGTTTACCTTCCATAGTTCATTTTTGCAGAAATCACCTGGTACCATTAAGAAACATTTGATTCTCACATGGAAATGTCAACATTTCATCAAAGCAAACAAAATCCTTCACTTTTAAATTCTGAAATAATGGCCCATCTAGCCTGGCAATTGTGCCAAATCCATTTGTATATGCCATGCAGCAGCATCTACAGGAAGCATCAAAATAGTCAAGATGGCAGCAGCAATGATGCAATGGAAGCATAGCATTGTACAATGTCATGTACATTAATTTCTAGCCAATGTTCACGTGTGTGTCTTTTAGTGCCTTACATTCTGTTTATATAAAATACTGAAAAGATGGGAATTTATTTATTTATTTATTGGAAACTTCCTTCCTTCCTTCCTTCCTTCCCTCCCTCCCTCCCTCCCTCCCTCCCTCCTTCCTTCCTTCCTTCCAAAAAAATGAAACACAATATAATAAAACAACCACTTAAAACAAATAATGTTGAAATCCCAATAAACTCATATCACTCCACCAACCATCCCATGCTAGTTCTAGTAAATCCTAACCAGTGGTGGGATTCGAATTTTTTTACTACTCATTCTGTGGGCATGGCTTGGTGGGTGTGGCGTGGCTTGATGGACATGGCAGGGGAAGGATACTGTAAAATCTCCATTCTCTCCCCACTCCAGGGGAAGGATAATACAAAATCCCCATTTCCTCCATATCAGCTGGGACTCGGGAGGCAGAGACTAGATGGGGGTGGGGCCAGTCAGAGGTGGTATTTACCAGTTCTCTGAACTATTCAAAATTTCTGCTACCAGTTCTCCAGAACTGGTCAGAACCTGCTGAATACCATCTCTGATCCTAACCTCAGTGGATCAATAAAACTGGATGTTCACTGCTTTCCTGAAGGCCAACAGTGTTGGGATTATCACTATCTATAGGGCCATGATGGTGAACCTATAGCACGCATGTCCAAAGTGGCATGCAAAGACATGTCACCCAGCATTTGCACCCTTGCCTGTTTGTCTTCCGGATTTCTGGTGCACATGTGCGCACGACAATCAGCTGTCCTTTGTGTGTGTGGTAGTGCCGGAAACCAGTGTGCGCATGCGTGCTGGCCAGCTGAATGTCAGGTGCGCATGCAAGCTAGAATCCAGAAGTTTGGCTTTTCTGGAGTGCAATCCCTTCATGTGCATGGCAGTGCTGAAAATGCATGCACGCCAGCCAGCTGATTGTCGGGCGTGCATGTGCATTAGAACCTAGAAATTCGGCTTTTCTGGAGTGTGGCTCTGACAACTGTAAGAGTGCACAAGCAATGTTTGGAAGGGACCTTGGAGGTCTTTCTTGACTACTTAGGCAAGAAACCTGATACCATCGTTGATAAGAAATAGTTGGTACCAAAATGGCTCATATCAAACTATTGGGCTTAGAGAGAAAAACTTAAGAGAGAGAAAAAAAAAACTCTTCCAAGGTTATTAATTACAAGTGTTTAATATTTATGCACATTTCCGCCTGGAAGCTTCCCTCATTTTCATTGTTACTTGAGTAGCATAGGGTGCGATCCTTCTTAGAAAATGATGTGCTAATTTGCATTTTTTCAAGAAAAAAAGTAAAAGCTGAAGCATCCATGTTTTGGGAGAAGAGCAAAAGAGCCTGGGTGTATGAGCTGGTCAAGATAATAATGAACAGGCAAAATACGGCTTCAGTTCTTGCCATCACTGCTATAGAGGGAGGCTGTTGTTTAATGACAAGCATTATAACAAAGGGCACATTTCCAGGGCACCATAGGTGACACTAGTTCACTGGGGAGGGGGAACTTGGATCATAGCCATTGTGCAAAAAATCTATTAGGACAGGTAAGAACCCTGAGGAATAGGCAATTCTGCAAGTAATTTGGCCCCATCCCATATAAAGTATTGAAGAGGAAAAGCACTATCTTTTCTTTCTTTCTTTATTTGATTTGTATACTGCCCTACTCCCGAAGGACTCAGGGCGGTGAACAGCCAAACGATAAAAATACACAAATACAAAATTTAAAAACAGAATAAAATCAAATTAAATAATTTGGTCCAGACAGATTAAAACACCCCAATCATTTAAAAAAAAAAACCGATTAAAATTTGCATATTAAAAGAAGAGGAGAGGGAAAAGATATGCCAGGCCCGCCTGGTGAAATAAAAAGGTCTTGAGAGCGCAGCAGAAGGTGCACAGATCCAGGATCCTCCGTATCTTCGGCGGGAGCTCATTCCAGATAGTAGGTGCCCCCACAGAGAAGGCTCTTCCCCTAGGGGCTGCCAGTCGACATTGTTTGGCCAACGGCACCCGGAGGAGCCCCTCCCTGTGAGAGCGTACTGGCCGGTGGGAGGGTATTGGTGGTAGTAGGCGGTTCCGTAGATAACCAGGTCCTAAGCCATGGAGTGTTCTAAAGGTGGTCACCAAAACCTTGAAGCGCACCCGGAAGGCCACCGGGAGCCAGTGCAGCTCGCACAGGAGAGGTGTTACATGGGAACGCCATGTCTCTCCCATCACTATCCTAATTCTCTATCCTGAATTATTCCTGAAAGCCTGCTGGGAAATAATGTAACTCACACAATAGCAGTTGCATGAGTGCATTGAGGAGCATCCAGTAAAATGTATGCCTCTTTTACTTGGAACTTTCTCCATCCTTAGGAGCTGAAGAGCTAAGGTCAGTAACCCTCTTAGATTTTTATCTTTTCTTGGGTCCACAACAATATTTATTTACCATCTTCTGATTGCCATTGTCCTTTGGCTTGTTCCAATTCCCCTTTTCCATCAGCTGAATTCCAAGACTTTTTACCACATTGACTCTCATATATTGAAATAATGTCCTTCAGACCGGAGTTAGTTCCACATTTGGAAAAAAAAGAGGAAAAGATGATTAGTAAAGTGGCTGCATGTAGGCATATTTTATATGCTATCTTGACATGTATCTGACTTGGTTCTACTCTGGCTTATACTAAGAGTATACAGAGTAGTACTAATGGTAGACAATGGATTTTAAGTAGCTGTAATAGCTATGCATCTTATAAACACAGTCTCTAGAGTTTGGGCATGGTTACTTTCATAGGTTACTTTCTGCTCCTTTATTGCAGGTAAAAGAAACAGAAAAAGAATTAGAGCCTTAGGTTTGCCCGATCCTATTTTAGAGACAGATAGCCCTTGCTGTAATAAGCAAAGAAATTAGATTAGTCAGCCTTTTAATAAATGTATGCAATGTCTTGATAACAAGGTTTTAGAGACAGAATTAGATTTCCCTATATAAACTGGGCAAAGGCGTGAGGAAAGGACGTTGATAAAGGTTGAACTCAGTCCAAAAATTGCGACATTTTTACAATGGAATCTGATAAGAAAGATTAACTCTTCCAGAGACCTTTAAATAATGTTTTATTAGAATGACATAAGAAACTGCCCTATTAAATATTAGCTTTGAAAGAAACTCTTTTCTCTTTGGATAAAACTTCACCCATTTATTTTATGCTTATTAGCACCAACAGGATAGAAGATTAAGGCTATATCAGAGGTATTCAGGGTCTGAATTTGCCCAGTTGATGCAGGGAAATCTAATTCTGTCTCCCAAATCTTGTTATCAAGACATTCAGTTTTGAAGGACAGAGACAAAACTGAAAATACTGCAGAGAGGAAGGTGACAGTTGAAGTTGGCAAGATAGGAAATTGGAAATTTGAGAACAGAAAAGACAATTTTATAAACAAAGGCTAGATGCAACAGGTTGCAACTAAAAATGGAGTCCCTTACAAAAGAGGTGAAAAGGAATTTAAGATTTATTCATTGCAGCATAATATACATGCCTAGAGTACCTACTCATGTACTGAGTTAGTTAATAAGAGAGACAGAACCATATTCGTAGTTTGTCAGAAGCTGATCTTCACATCACCAAAGGTTGTTCATGTCTACAATAAATGTTGTGGTCTGCCAGCAGCCTGCAGAGCTGGCAGCAGAGTCGGACAGTAAGGAGGCTGGGAGGACCATGGGCCAGTCCTGGAGTTTGGGGAAGGCTCAGACGAGGGCTCTGCATCAGAGGCAGAGATGGGGCCAGGGCCATCTGGGAGTTATGTGCAGATTCCAGAGCCTCCAGAGTCGGATATCAGAGAAGCAGAGGAACAGGAGAGCCTGTTCCTAGTGCATGCATGCACAGAGCTGCCAGAAGGCAAGAACAGTTAAAACAAAAGGGACAACTCGGGAGTAATGCCTGGAGATGATTGGCCCCTCCCATAAGGTTTAAAAGAGGAGCAAAGACACTTGGGCCCTTTGCAGGAAAGCAACATTGTTAATTCTGTTCCCATTTGGCATCTCTGTTTGATTCAGGACTCTGTGTGGCTTTGCCAAGTAGGTCTTTGGCAGCATGTCAAGGGAGATAAAGGTTGGTGATTATCCCAAAGGACTTCTTCTGAAGGACTTTTTGCAACTAATTGGGACAGCTGTGAATGAAAGTAATAAAAGAGATTTTTGGAACTACTCGTGTGCTTTAATGATTCAGGAATCCTAGGTCACAACAATAAAGGATCTTATCTACTCAAAGTGACCACTATGCTTTCAATGGCTTTCCCAGTAAGAATGTCAAATTTCAGAGAAAGAATTATTGCAGAAGGCTATGGACAACCTGGTAACAGTACTCTTTTCATTGGAAGACCATCATTCTCTCTATTGTTATAAAAATGCCAATTAGAAGCCTGCAATAGTATAAAAGATCCTCAGTTAATCCAATAATCTTAACTTGGGGAAGAACTACAAAACTTTTCATGTTATCTAAGAATGTAAAAAAGGAATTGAATTAATAATGTATTTATAATTGTACCAATAAATACAAAGAAATGTGAAAGTTTAACTCTGAAGTAGTGATTGTATGAAGAGAAGCATTGTCCCTTTGATATTCATGGATACAACAATTCAAATAAAATTTAATAATTTAGCAAATGCTCAGATTCAGTGAGATTAGACTTGAAAGTAGAAGCAGCACCAGAAGCATGAACAGCCTATGGCTTATTGCCCCAAACTAGTACGTTTAGGATTGTTTCTGAATATTAATTAAATTATATTTCTTTCCCCACATCAGATAGCATTTGATGTTTACAATGTGGACCTCCTTCCCAGAATCATTTGATTGAGTTGGAGGGATTACCAAATCAAATTATTTGATGACTGTAGAAAAAAAATTGTCTTACTGAGACTTAACAGAAAAACAGGGGAGGGGCCTTGGAGGTTTTCTAGTCCAACCCCCTGCTCAAGCAAGATATCAAAAACCATTTCAGACCAATGGTTGTCTATCCACTTTCTTAAAAACCTACAATGATAGAGCACCCACAACTTCAGAAGGCAAACTATTCAACTGATTGATTGTTCTAACTGTAAATAAATTTCTCCTTATTTTCAGGTTGTTTTTTTCCTTGTGACCACTGAAGGTACCACTTTGGTGGGAAGGTAACAATTTCTGAGCACCTTTGGCATATAACCATCCTGGTCACATGACCAGAGAAAATGTTTTCAGACAGCACTGCCTCCTTTGGCCAAGAAACAGAGATGAGCACTGCACCCTAGAGTTGCTGGACAGTGAAACCTTTACCTTTTATCTCTCCTTTATTAGTGACAGTTGATTAGTGACAGTGACAGATAGTGAGTCTCCTTGATTTATGACAGTTTCTTTGTAGCCCTGTGGTATCATATGTTTTACACTTAAATGCTATCTGAATGTTATACTAAATGTCTTGCTCTAAAGATCAGGAGGAGTTACCAAGTCCATAAACCATATTCTGATAGTCTCCTCTGCACTATTTGATATTTTGGCTGTGGCACAGTTCTTTTCAATTGTAGATACAAAAGGTAGGTGGCTGTTTTCTGTTCTCTAAAGAATTATTCGCAGGTATACAATAGCAAGAGGCAGATGGTATTAAAACTGCACTGGCTTGCATCCTACGTACTGCATCTCCTTTGTGTGTGCAAATAACAGGTTTAATTTTGCAGGCCTAAATGAAATCTTCTGTCATACGTGTCAGCATAAGCTACTCTTATCCGATCTTCAGATTTTGGCTTTTAAAGCAAACAGTAATTTACCAAAATGGAAGGAAATTGAGGAATATATTATAATAAAATAAGCATGATTCTCTCTAGGAACAAGACAACTATCCATACTATCAATGGCTGGGCATTTACAAATTAATTCACAAATATATGATTGATGTTAGTGTCTTATCTAGTGGTCTGCCAAACATTTCTTTTATGCTTTCTTTTTGTTATTTTTTTCAAAATAACAAGGTTCATGGAAAAGAACCTGCTTTTCATTATTTTAAAAAGGAGCCTACTTTGATGAAATTCTTATGAGTGTGGGATTCAGAGGGTTATGAGATCCATAATCATGGGTATTTTGATCTTTGTGTATTCAGTTGAGTCATGTGTACTGTGGAACAATCCGGTCATGGATTCTTTGGCTAATTTTGGATCTAGGGACGTGAACAGCTCTGTGACATCAAAATGAGACCATGATTTCATCTGTATCTATAGTCACATCCCTGATTGTTTGAAGACACTGCAGTGAAGAGTTAATGGAGTGTTTGCTTCCTCTTGTGAGATGCCCAAGCTTTTTAAAAGTCTTTTGCAATGTTGTATGTAGGGATCCCTGGTAGTGATACAATGGAATGGAAGGGTTTGCCAGGTTTGTGTATTTTGGGCCATCCATAGAAACGTGGGAGGATGGGTCCACTGTTTCTCACCCTCCCTGTTTCTCTTTGGTAATTTGGTCCTTATCAGTGAGGTCACTGAGGGTTCTCTTGATCTGGTTGTCTAGTTTTTGTATCCTGTTTCTGTTCACTGTAGGATTTTTTGTCCTCCAATATTTCTTTTGTTTTTTTGTAGGTAACAAAAGAGCAAGGAAACACTCTATTAACTCTTACTACAGTGCAGTGGTGGCAGTGGTGGGTTCCTCCCAGTTTTGCCCGGTTCGGGTGAACCGGTAGTGGTGACCATATGATGTCACCGAACCGGTTCTCTTTGTCCGGGAGCTGGGCCCTCCTGCCCGCCCCTGTGTTATTCCTACCTATATTTCTTCTTTTTTAGGCCAGCTGATAGGTGCGACAGAGTGGATTGCCGCACCTCAGCTGGGCAGATACCTACCGCACTTGCGCGTAGCAATCGTGCATGAAGCACATGTACAAAGAGAATCAGTAGTAAAGCCGGTTGGAACCCACCACTGAGTGGTGGGTTTCAACCAGTGTAACAACTGGTTCACATCCCACACACACTTCAAAACATCCTAAGCAGACCAAAAGACCCAGCAACCCCAGAGGAAAAAAACAGAAGTCATCTACAACATATAATGTAAGAACTGCAACAACCACTGTGAAGGACAAACAGGCAGAAGACTGGCAGGACATATCCATTAACACTAATAGTCAGAAGACATGATGAAAATTCTTTAATTTCACAACATATAGGCAGATTTAACCATACTTTTGATTGGGAAAATGTGACAATCCTAGACCAAGCCAAAATTAAAAATGCCAGGAAATTTCTAGAAGCCTGGCACTCTGACAAAGTAGCCATCATTAGACACACAGACATTAACAACATCTATAGACTATGCAAAAGAAACAATCAATCAGCCCAAAATGGAACAAAAAGACCTAAGCACCTCTCCATCAGCAATCAGCACCCAGATCAGTATATAGTAACTCCAAGGTTAACATCAGACCAGCAATCAAGTAACCAATACCCCAATCAAGAAACTGCCAAAGAGCTAACAATAAACTACCAACCAAAGAATCTCTAAGATCACCCCTACCAACATTGAAAGAGCAAGCCACTAGAATATAAACTGACAGCAAACTGCACTGCTTACTAGCACTGATCATGTTACCTAATTAGGGTAATGAAATGTCTGCAAGAAAACAAGAAAGCTAAAAGAGCACCATGGACCCCTCAGGATTTCTTCTTCCCATAAACAATCACTTATCCCATACACAAATCCATAAATTATTAGCATTTCAGTTCTGTGGTCAGCCCATAAAGAAATCCTGGAATGTTATGGGAATGTTTATGTTATTTTAATCCTGAACAACCCAACCAACTTTTTACTCCTTGCTTTTGCTTCTAGTATCCCCAAGGCCTTTTGTGTGAGGAACAGATATTCTCATGATGAGCTACATTTCTTCCACAAGTTGGAAAAACTGACAATAAAACCAAAAGCCCTGTTTTGGAAACTTGCTGTCAATGTTTAAACCTGAAGGCTATTTTTGAAGTGAGTGCAAGAATTTTATGAAGCTTGGGCTTACTGAGCAGGATCATATCATTACCTTCTAGTTAATGAATTTTCAAAGATGTTAAGCTTGCACTGCCTCTGAAACTCTACCACATATAGAACATCTCTATGAATGATTTCATACCTGTTCTGCCAATTTGTGATAGTTTCATTGCCTCAAGTCCACAAATCTCAGCTGTGAAAGGAGATGTCTAAACCATTCACAATGAAGCTTTTTTTTAAAGTTGTAGATCTCTTTAGATGAACACAAACAGAACCAAGCACAACAAAGGAATGCAATTTTTATCAACGACATGAGCTTAATATTAAATCTGAATGTCATAGATCAGTTGATGTGGTTTATGTAATATGATTAATCATACTGAAAACATTGATGTACTATAAACTAACAAACCACATGTAACAACTCCATCAAAGGAAAACATTTTATAATGCTCTGAATGTTTCATCTCTAGTAAAAATGAATACTATACTGTGTAGTGCATCTGAACAAATCAAGGTACTCTTCCATTTTACTCAATGTGTCAGATTCCTGAATAATAACTGAAATGTATTAGGGCCATCCTATAAAATTATGTTTAAATTGTCCAAAGAAAATTAAATTCAAATTGCTTTCAATGGTGTAAAGGTTAGAGAATAATATTCATCCTGCACGGTCTCATAAATCAAATTGGTACACAACGTGAAATGTTAAATGGAGTTCTTTTCATGAAGAACTCTGAATTTGAATTTGCAAATTAATGGACACGAAAATGAAATGAGAATTAAAAGAAATAGAAAAACATGCATTTCTAAGATTATTATTAATAAAACAATCAGACAAGAAAATGTATTGCCTGGTTTGCATTAAAACCTGTCTGTTTTCCAAGTTTTCAAAAATGAAATAGCCTTATGTATGAATGCCAGTAATTTATTTTCTATTGTCCTCAAGAAAGTGTTCAGCTGCACTACTAGCAGCCAGACAAATCTTCTCATTATGTAGAAGCAGAAATATAGATGAGAGAAATGTATGAATAGGGGGAAAAGACAACTAATTAACATTTAAATTGCTGAACAGAAAACATTTGTCAGCTGCTAATATGATCAGCCTTAGAAAAAGGTGTGGCAGTCATTACCTTGGTTCTTTTATTCTATTATTGTAAACTGACATTATTGTTGTTTTGTTTATTAGGACCTCAGCCCTTCAAATTATCCAAGGCAAGAATAGTTTCAATTATTTATAATTAAAAAGCAAATAAATTATTTAGAATTATACAATCACAGTGCAATATTAGTTGCACTTGGAATATTCTTCCAAGTCAAGTCATGACAATCAAAAACATATTGCATATGTCTAGAATAAGGCTTAACCCATTAGAAATAAGCATAAGCCTAAAATCTCATTCATCCCACTGAAAAATATTGCTTTACTTGCTCGCATGCATTAGGTGTCCCTATTCATTTTTCACATGTACCAGTTCAGTAGGATACTTCGTGATCAAACTGGCCTTTGCAGCATTCTTCATGAGTTATTGTGAGAAGTCTGATGATATCAGGCTAGTTTAAGTGTAAGTAATTATATAGGTTGGTATTTATATCATTGTCATCCTGAAATGTGGCTCATGTTCAATGTGAAATGTGAAAAATACCTTGCATGAAATAAACTACCTAGAAAAAAATGTCTATGGAGATTCTCAGTCCATAGGTCTGAGTTGTTCGAAAGGTGCTTTTTCTAGAGGAAACTGGGCTTTCTGATTTTACTTTTCATCCAAGAAGCTTCTTCAGCTGTGATTGGATGGCGGGGAATGGAAGGATTTATACTCCTTGCAGACAGTGGTCATTTGCATTCTTTTAGATCACGGTTGTCAAGCTCGATTGCGTCATGTGATGTCACATGACATATCATGACATTTTTAGCCTTTGTGGAGCTGGAGTAGGTGTGTCCTTCATGTGATGCATCCGGCCCATAGACTGCCAGTTTGATACCCCTGTTTTAGACAGTGGTTGAAGCCACCTGGAAGTTTATCTGTGTCTTTAAAGTCATCTAAGTAGTGCAAATGGATGTGGAGCCTTCTTGGAACTGTTGAAAGGACTGTGTTGTAGATTGGAGACAGATGATGTTCTTTCAACAGTTCCAAGAAGGCTCAAACCATTTGCACTATTCAGGTGACCCTAATGATACAGATAAGCCTCCAGATGGCCTCATGACCAGCTAACTGCAAGGAGCTATAAATCCTTCCATTCCCACCACTTATCCAGTCAGAGCTGAAGACATTTCTTGGATAAGAAATGAAATGTCTTCAAAGAAAAAAACAAAGTCCAGTTGCCTCTTGAAAAAAGCACCTTTAGAACTAGCAATAGCAATAGCACTTAGACTTATATACTGCTTTACAGCCCTGTCTAAGCGGTTTACAGAGTCAGCATATTGCTCCCAACAGTTTGGGTCCTCATTTTACTCACCTTGGAAGGATAGAAGGCTGAGTCAACCTTGAGCCTGGTAAGATTTGAAGTGCCAAATTGCAGTCAGAAGAAATAGCCTCCAGTACTGCATTGTAACCACTGTGCTACAGCGGCTACCTACAAAGAAAAAGTTATTAATTTCTAAACCAGTTTTAAAAAAAATTGACAACTCTAAGATGTGTGGATTTTTAATTTTCATGCTAGGTGGGGAATTCTGGGAATTGAAATCCACACGAAAAACACTCTTCTAAACAAAGAACTGAACTAACTTCAGACATAATTGGCTAATGAATTGTAGTGTTGTTACTATTCCTCTTTAAACTCTTTAATTTCAGACAATGACTGCTTAAGATAAAAACGTAACAGTATATTATTGGAATGGTTCTTTTTTTTAATACTACAGGTTTACAAATAAAATAAGTTTTAAGATCAAAAATGTTATTTTATGCTGAATTTTCTTTAGAATGCTCTTGCCTAAATTTTGTTATAAAATAAAACACTAAAAATACAGATGTATTGTATTTTAAGCAGAAAACTTCTCCTGTATGGATTAAAATAATGAGTAATAAAAGTAACTCAGTATATTTTTGCCACAGGGACAGGGAAATTCAGAATGTGACATTATTGTCAAGATGAACTTAAACCATAAAACTGCTAGACCATTTATATTAGTCATAGAATGAAGGTTGTAATCAATCATGATCTGATTGCCCTTAGGTCAATGGTGCAACAATAAAAGCAGCAAACCCATCTATTTAGAAAGAAATGTGTAATGTCAAATCCTAATTGAGTATTATAAAGCCACTTCACTCAATCATTCATACTGAAAATTTTGAGAGTGATATACTGTAATGTGCTTAAGCTTTAGGGAGGTGATGTCTAAAGGAATGAGTCTAGTAAAAAAGAAATAGGATGCATATTAGAGACTCATAAACCAGAAGCTTCAACTAATTATCTTCAGAAATTAGAAACCTGGAAGAAATAAAGGTAGAACTCTTTTGATTCTAAGTTGAACTGTAAAGAACATTGTGAAGAGGTATAATTACTGAACAACTCCTTTAATTTATCTTTACTGCTGCATCTGCCTTGCCTCCTTTGTATTATATTGGAAAAATCATTACAAAGTGATATATAAACAGTGTTTACTGCCATTGAATAATTAAATCAGATAAGAGTTGGAACCATAGCCAGCTAGGACTTAATTTCTCTCATATTTGGTGACAATACCCCAAATTAAGGTTATTCTGAAAGAAAAAAAAAATATAAGAAATGAGAACAAGATGTCTAGGCATGCTAGAATAAATGCTTGGAGTCCACAGTAAACCAGGTGAAATGAAATTTGGCTTTCTATACAAGATGAACCAAAAACTTTAGTCCAAAAAAGTGCTTGAGATAATATTTTAGCAGGCATAGTTTTAAGCGTGTCTCAGCTGCAATACATCTTACTTCAGGTCAAAGAACCACATTGGTGGCTAAGCTCTGTAATGGTATGTGGGAATGAGAGAAGGAGGGAGAAGGAGGGAAGTACTGCTCTCCAGGAAACAATAATAAGGGGTGGGGACCCCACAGTTACATAAGAGACAAAGAAAGAAACTCAGATCTGCCCTAACTTATCAGACTCTTGAAAAAAAAAGACAGTAGGAGATTTAGACTTTCAGATTTGCAAGATTCTGTTAATGTACCCTAGAAAATAAAATAGAATTAACTCATCTGTGTACATGGGAAGATTGATATAAATCTTGCAAGACTGTTGTAAGATGTTTTTTTCATTCATGGAAAAGCATCTTTGGTTTCAATTTATTTATTCTTAATGCCTCTGTGTGTCAGAGAGAGAGAGAAACCAATGCATCAAAATATTGATGTTTTACACCATGAAGACCCAGTCCCTCAATAGAAAAATCATGTTTCACACTTCTAATATGATGCTCTGAATAAAAAACTAAACCTTGATATTTATTTAGATGAATCAAGCTATGCAAATTGATAGCTCTTAAAATACTGCAACACATTTTTTTTCAGTTTTCATGGTTTGATATTTGATATTTGAATAAGATCTGTACCATACTGAAACATTACCATAATGGTTCAATTTATGCTATTTTAATATATTGCTTTAGGCATTTTTTGAAATTGGAAAGACTTCTCATAATACTGAAAAGAACCAGGTGGATGGGCTTATTTTCCAACCTAAATTTTGCTATCTGACCTACCCAATTATTACCATTAAAGATATGTGGCTTCCTCCTCTGCATTTAGTTTCCTATTTCCTATTTCTATCATCCTCTTAAATGATCAGTCATCATGATAGGGATTGAAACTTGCTATCTGACAAATGATCCTTTCTAGTGTGAGATAATACTAATTGAGCTAATCCAATAATCACCTGGTTAGTCAGTCCTCTGAACCAGGGATTTCCAACCTTGGCAACTTTAAGACTTGTGGACTTCAACTCCCAGAGTTCCTCAGCCAGCAAGTTGAAATCCAGAAGTCTTAAAGTTGCCAAGGTTGGAGACCCCTGCTCTGAGCCACAGAAAATTTATTGTTTTCTGAGCTGATACAGTTCCAACTTCAGATTCCATATTTTAAATAAATGGTACATTAACAATAAAATATCAAACTTATTTTAGTCATACTTCTGTCAATCTAGTTATTCCCAGCAATTATTTCATTACTTCAAAAAGAACAGTGATCGACATAGAAGGCAATGCCATTAAAATATGTAGAAAACCACACTTAGTCAAACCTCGTTATTAATGACACATTAATATTGTAAAAATCTGGAATAATGTATGCTTTTTTCTTGGTAAAGATCAAAGTGACACAGGCACGAGCTTAACTATTTGTCTCCATTGTGTAATTTATTGTACATCATTTAAAAATTTATCCTTAGTAGACTTTCAAAATAGGCAGAAAGAAAAGAAATAACAGAAGGTGAATTCAAGCACAGACGACAAAAACAAACTGTGGGAAAAGAAATATAACTATGATTTCTGCCCCTTGCATTTTAGGTTCTGCATTTTATAATCTCCTGCTTGTCAAAGAACATATCTGCACCACACATTTGTATCCCTAAACTGTTCTTGTCAAGCATGGGGTATCAACAACTTCCTGAAATGCTTTGGTAGTTTGCAAAGAATTTAGTCCAGATTGCCAGCTATTCAATGCCATCTTCTCATTTGACAATTCTCCTGTTGCAGGGAAACAATTGTCAAGAGCTTTCTGTGGGTGGGTCTTTACTGGATATAAATACTTTTACCAAGGGTGTTGAACATGGCAGAAAAACAAACAAAAAAGATGGCAGGAATAACTGTGCAATTAAAGCTTCACACCTTTTTAATTTGAGCCACCCGTGCCAAACATTTTAAAAAGTGGAGGGATTTTTCATGCAATCCCAGCCTTCATCTTAATGTTTTACTTCTTTTAGGCCCCTGTGGACGACCCTGATTTTTACATGTAAAAATTACACATATGTTCATATACAACATTCAGCTTTAAAATTGTGTTTTTATTTCTTGTTATTTTCCCAGTGTGATTCAGTAAGCTCTGCTACAAATACTTTTCAGAAACAGAAATCTCAACTGCACAGTGCTTATAACACTTGCCTGGCAAGTAGAATACTATTGGTTCAAAATCTGACAGAAATATACTTTTGTTAATTTTTCTTTCTGTGGTGTGAGATGAAACTCTTTTGTCAAGTTGCCGAAAAATGGTGAAATAGTAAAGCAGTGGACATATTTTTTAATAAGAAAAATAGAAATATATGTTTTTCAAGAAAGTAGTAATTGTAAAAAATTGCAAAATTTTTAAATCAATGCTACCTCACATATTAGGCCATGATATTTAGACTCCTAATTCTCAGTGGTAGTAGCTAGAAGGATTAGAGCACTACTGTGTGGGAGTGGGGGCATTGTTGTCTCTGTGTAGCATGCAGTTGAAGTGCAGGGATTTGTGTAGGCAAGTCTTTTTTAAAACTTGGCAACTTGGCTGGGGAATTCTGGAAGTTGAAGTCTTTATCTTAAATCTTAAAGCTGCTGAGTTTGAAAAGGATTGGCTTAGAACAATATTTCTTAACTCTAGCTACTTTAAGATGTCAACTCACAGAATTCCCTAGAAAGCATGGCTTGCTGGGGAATTCTGGAAGTGGAACTCCATACATGTTAAAATAGCTAAATTGACAAACACTGGTCTAGTAGTAAACAAAACACAACAGGGAAAACATACAGCAATGCCTGAGCTAGCACAAATGAGAAATACTATTTTCAACTTGGAGCAGGAAAACATAGCTGGAGGTCACATCTGTAGTGAGCTGAAGATGAGTAGATGATGTTGTTTCCAGTTTTTGCTTTCCAGAAATGGTTCGTGGCTTGTATTCATGACAGGGCACCTTAACATTGAAGAAATTCCCAAACACAAGTGTAAAAAACATGAACAGCAAAGTAAAAGACTGAAATCACAGTTGTGATCATTATCATGTAATGTTCTTCACAACCACTGTTGTAGTTATGCAGTGTTTTCAGTTTTATTCAAGAGTTTATGATTGTAAAGTGATTATCTAAACTTTTGATTTCCACATTTGATTTAGTATCACAGAAAATGTTCATATTTTATCCTTTTATTTTAAAGAAACTACATATGCATCTTCTTCAAGGAAAAAAACCCACAGTGGCTTAAAAGATTTATGTAATGATTGCAGGGTATGTCTATATGCCTCAGACAACAATGAAACTAATTCAGGCTGATTGAATTCATTTTTGGGTTTCTAAACTAATCTCTGTTATTACTATCCATTATGTTTTGTTGTAATGTTTGTATTTATCAAGTTAGCCATCATTTATCTCTCTCTTGTTGAAATATATGCCAGGATAATCAGATAAGTGTTATCTTGCTTTTCTGTTACCAGACAATAAGTCTAAAATCACACAAAGCTAAATTTTGTGCTTCAGCTATTAAAGGATGCAAACTGCTGCAGATTTACATCTGCTTTAAAAAAAGGTGTTATATCCAGGGTGAGTTATGTCATTAGAATTTTGCACACAGTTTTAAATTGAGTTTTATTATTCTGTAATATTGCATTAATGCAATGCAATTTTGTTCTGCAACTCTTGTGTTCTGCTCACTGATCATGTGTTCTGCTCATTGATAATAATGAATTTTGTTCTTCTTAACCTTGCATGAAATTCCTAATTCTGTCTTTTGCATAAGTTTAATTCAAATTCCTGTGCTGAACCCATGATTTTTTTATCCCCACCATAATATACATCTAAAGAATATTTCTTATCCTAACAAAATCTTACATCTAGGATTAACTTTTCAGTCGCCCTAGGCTGCAGGAAATGCATGGAGACTATTTGACCAGATTATCCCATTTTTAATTTGATTAATTTAAATATTCTTCATAGAATTTTTGCTCTTTGATTTTTTTAAAAAAATATTTATTCATAAATCCTGTTTTTATAAACATATTTTCCCCACCTTTCCATAGTTAAAATAGACCAGGGATGTCAAACTGATGGTTTGCGGGCCAGATGCGTCACACGCAAGCCACACCCACCCCATCTCTGTGAATGGGAAAAATGTTGTGAAGAATCACATGATGGCGACATGACATGGCGAGTTTGACACCCATGGAATAGACAGTGAACAAAGCATTTGTTTGAACTTTCTGGATTCCAGTTAAAAAGATAAGTAAAAATCAGTTATGTAGTCACATAGTTCTATAGCACAGATTCATTTTAAGATAATGAAAGATTCAGCGAAACACCTAGCAATCCTTGTGACAATAAGCAATAAAGATATATTTCAAAATAGTTTCATCAAATTATGAAAATAAATAAAACAAGGTATCAAGAGATGGAAAATTCTGGATCTATCTTGGCTGGTATGTGTTGTGATTATTAAATTGAATATATAACCCAAAATAAATGTTCTATTCCAAATGGCATTAATTCCAGTTTCAGACAAAAACCCTGTAAGAATTAGTAAAGATTAATCAACAGATTCATTGGAAACAGGAAAAAACAAGTAAGCTTTAAAATTTTACAAAATTTTGAGGGAAAGAGAAGGATTATTTGGATAAGAGAATCAATAAGATAGTTGAAGATTAGAACATCAATAATAGGAGGAGATTATATTAACAGTTCTAGTTAACTTCCTACGGTAGGTGTGTATGATATAAAAAACCAAAATAACAGAATTTGAAAGAAATTACAAGACATACAGTAGCTTTTTAAAATCTGGAATCTTTCAAAAGCAAGAATAAGTCTGGCAATTTCACCACTAGCATCACTATGAAATATTTTTCATTTTAAGGATAATGACTGTAACAAAATAAATTACATTATATGCAAGTAGTTGTGGTTGATCAACTAACATGCCTTATGACCATAATTCTGGGCTCAATTATGGTTGTAAATTCAAGGACTACCAATCTGCTATCATGATCTATGCAGATTCAAAACACAATTTAAAACATGATGGGAATTGCATAACGAAGGGATGAATTTACAATATTCTGGTTACTGTAGCCCTAAAACAATTTGAATTTGAAATACCTACAAAAAACTAAAATAATTTACTAGACCATATTTATAAATTGTTGCCAAAATAAGATATATTGGGAAAGGAAACTAAAACTGCACAATAAAACAGATGAAAAATTTGATATATGTAATGACAGTGGACTAATGGAAAAAGCTATGAATTTTTTTTTTACAGAACTCCAAGCTATAATTTAAGGGAAATTATATAACTTTATCTGCAATTGCTAAGATAAATACAGCATATAACAAATGTTGGAAATGTCATAATAAAGATGCAATATTTTACTTGTGTTGAACATGCAAATATACTGTATTCAAAAGTACAGGAAAGAAATGCATCAAAAAATCCAAAAAATATTAAGAAAAAAATTAAACAAACCACAAATATTTATTACTCATTGTTTCAAACAACATAACTGAAAAATATCACAATTTACTAAGTTACATGTTAACCTAAGCAAGCTACTTAGCCTACAATATCAAACTATATTGGTGTCTAGGAGACTAAAACTGGAGAATATGCTGCCATAACAAAATTGACATTATACAGTACACTCAGAATTTAACTAAATTCAAGCAGGAATGGTTCCAGTATATACAAACAGCAAGGCATTCAAATAGAAACTCAGATAGAAACTAACAATGACAGTCTAAACTGTGGCAAGGGGTTAAGGATGCAATTGAAAGGAAGGGATCAATCATTAAAAAGTAATTTATCTTCTTTTTTTACTAGAATTTTTTAAAATGATGAACTTTACTTTTAAACATTTGTTCTTTGCCTTTCTTATAAAAAAGGGGGTTTTTTAAAATTACAAACAAGGAATTACAGCACATAATGAGGAACAAAAAGAAAACAAAAAATAATCAGCTAAAAGGCGTTAAGGACTTTCCAGATAATACAAAGCTTACAACCTGTTGTTAATAAGCAACTCTCTTGGATTTGTCACAACAGTAACCAATTCACATCCCTATCTGTCTGTCAGTTGCAATGACACTATAATGTTTGTGACAGATCAGTGGCAGGCACAGGCACCCTCCCTGCAGCTGAATAAAGATGCTGCCACCCTTAATGGCACACAGCCATTGTCTGGGGGGACAATAGAGTGATTAGTGATGTGCTGTGTTCTTTGCCAAGTTCTTTGCTTTGCTGTGGGAACAACTGTAAGTCCTCCAGCTTGCCTTCTCTCATTAGAAAGGATAGGCTTATGGCATACTGCATGTTTAAATAATCATTGTGCCATTATGGTTAATGAAGTCATGGCAGCATACAGAATAGATTGCTGATATCTCTGCTTATCTATGACACAGGAGAAGTCATGCCTTCTAATCACAGTGACTTCTTTATATTTTATGGCTAGTGCTAATAAGTGTTGAACTCTTTTGATATTTATGTTATTATTAATTTGTGCTAATTTATATTTTTTTTGCTTGTTATGTTGTTTTTCCTTGTTTCTTAGCCATCTTTAATACACATGAATGGGAACATGAATAGGAACTCTATCATTAAGTGATGCGGTCATAAAGCACTATGTAATGTGACAGTGCCAACTTATGACAGCAGTTCTGACAATTCTAGTTGTGTTTTTAAGCAAATCCTGTGAGGTTGTTAGGCACAATTTCACGGAATGGCCATTTGTGGCCTCCAGAAAGCTTTCCAATTGACTTTGTTTGTTGGAAGCCACAATGAAGGTTGCATATGGTGATCAGGGGACTTTGAGATGCTGGAATTGTTGGTAATTGTGAGCTGGTTACTTGGAGTTTAACTCACTTGACTGTTGGGACATTTCAATGACCAAAGCTTCAGAGATTGAGCATAAGTCTCCTTGTTCAGTGCAGTCATTACTTTGAATGGTCATATTCAATGGTATTCACCAAATATAGACAATATAAAACAAATATCAAATATTAAGTTACCGGTATGTTTAAATAAACTTAGTTCAGTTCAATAAATATTCCAAGCACTTCTTCAGAGTAATAGTGGAGAAGAAATGGGACAAAAGTTAATTAGCTTGAAAGCTGGACAAAGGATGCTTTCAATAGAAAAGAGTATCTGTAGCCAGGGTTGAATTGTAGAGTTCAAGGTGCTCTCCGTGCTTGGTTACTTGCTTGCAAATATTTCATTACCCAGTGAAGTTGAGAACTGAAATGTCTATAAGTAAACAACCAAGCTCAGAAAATGTTACTGAGAGCATAGGTATGAAAAAGCAAACGTCCAGTGGGATTGCTGTATAAAAAAAATATCCAACAGCAGCATTAAACTCTGTTTCTATGGTTGTAAAATTGGGTATGGGAAATATGAGGCAGCAGGTGTACATATGACTTCCGGAAGGATAGCATTAGAGTGAGAATCTCAGCAAAAAGAAAAGGCGTATCTGTATATCCAAAAAGAACTTATCGTATTTTTCGAAGTATAAGACACACCCTAGTTTTTGGGGAGGAAAATAAGAAAAAAGCTGATTGGTAGGTGGATCCCCTCTGGGAATACCCCCAATCAGTTGTTCCCAGAGGTGAATTTTAGCAACAGGTTCTTGGTTGTAAGCGCTGTGCCCAGGACCGGATTTAGATGAAAAGAGGCCCTAGGCTATTTCACTTATGAGGCCCTTTCACCTCCCATATTTTTCGGTTCAGTGTTTTAGTGTTCACTGTTTTTAGAATAGTGTAATTTTAATTTTGCTAACAATTTGAATGTAGGCCCCCCTTGATCTTGAGGCCCTAGGCTGAAGCCTAGTTAGCCTATAGGAAAATCCGGCCCTGGCTGTGCCTCGCTCTCTCTCTCTCTCTCTCTCTCTCTCTCTCTCTTTGCTTTTTTTTTTCTGCCTCTGAAATTTCTGAAACTGTTTCAGAAAAAAAAAATGTTTTCTGTCTCTAAAAGCCTCCGAAACAGCTTCAGAAAAAAAGCCTCTGAAGCTCTGCTTGGGGGCTTCTGCTTGGGGGCTTTTTTTCCTGAAGCTTTTTTTCTGTTGCTTTTTTTAGCCTCTGAAACCTCCATTTGAAAAGCTGGACGAGACTACATTCAGCGTATAAGACGCACCCAGATTTTCACCCTCTTTTTTGGGGAAAAATGGTGTGTCTTATACTCCAAAAAATATGATATATCTTGTGGTTTAAATCTTTAAATCTTGTGATCTCAAACACAAGATCTATAAATCTTGTCATCTCAAACCAAGATCAATAGATTTAGATAAATACATTCTTCTCAGAGATATCATGAAGCCATCTTATTATTATTTTGTGTTGTACATATTCCTGAATAAATTATTATCTGCTGTGCATATTCCTTAGAGGATGGATAATACTTTTGGTTACTTTGAATGTGTTGGTTTCAAAATAGAAAATGCTTTGCATTTATTTTTGTATGTATATGTTATATTTATTTATTTTTATATGGTGGTTTTCTTTCTTTTCTGATTTAGTGTTTGTTTTTATGCTGTATAGAGTCACACTATTTGAGTTGGGTGCCATTATAAATCTCAAAAATAAATAAATACATAAAATCTGCAATTGTCTACAATATGCTGTATCAGAACATTCTTCCATTTCATGTTCTTTAGACATCTTTCTATAGTTTATTTCAGATGACTTATTGAAGTTTGCTTTCTAGCCAGGTATTCTACCATGGCTGAAGGCAATTGCAGGATTTTTTTCTCCGATTGCTAATGTTTTATAACTGTTACTATACTTTTAATCTGTTTCTCTGTCATATTTCACTGATGTCTTACCAAGATTTGGCAATCACTTTTCTGTCAAGCCTAACAATGTTAGGAATAGCCAAAAGTAACAATAAGGGAGCCAGAAGCAAAAATGGCATTAATTTTGTCTTTTTATGGCATTCCTTTCTTTCTCTTTCTCCTTTTTGTCACTTGCTGGGTTGTCAGAGAAAAGGGAATTTATTTTTGATATCTCATCGATCGTCAAGATTTTTAAAATTCAGCTAAGGTCCACATAACATAAGACCAAGGGCTGGTATTCATGGCACTGCATAGTTTGTGCATACACATATACATGCAGTTTTGAAAGAGCATCTGACTTTCTGCAGCTTGTTGGACTAGATGATCTTCATATCGTTTTCATGCTTGAAGCATTCTGACTTTATGAAGCAGATTCCCATATTGATTGCTTAGCTTCAAGGGGGTAAAATACAATTTTCTTTGCTAGACTGATCTGAATCACTTCTCTCTTTATATTGCATTATATTTTGTCCTCAAGATATGGTTATCAAAACCAGTTTGAGGCAATTTTATGATGCAATCTTTCACAAAATGCTTTCCTGCCATCTCCCAGTAAACTTTACTGAACAAGACAAACTACTATTATAAAGACAACTTTTACTCAAACTTTCCTGCATTTACAAATGGGATTTATGACTGCACTGAATTATCTATTAGCTGCATATACCTCCTCTCCTGAAGTCAGGAGAATGACTATCTGGTTTTAAAATTGTAAGAAGAGACTTAAAACGGGTTATTCCCAGTCTTAGTCCAACATTTGAACCACATTGTCTAAATTGTATTTATAATTATAATATGTATGATGAATATGTATCCAGGATAATGCTGCAGGATCCAATTTGGGCTGGTCACCAGAACCAGAGGTTTTGACTTCTGAAATTTCAGACTTGTTCTGGAGCCCATCATTCTGGAAAGCTCAGAAAAATCTGGTCCCACTGACTGAGCCAGATTGGATCCTGCATAATTATAATAGTACATTTGGGAATGTCCAAATGAAATTGCTAAACAATAAAAATAGAACTGAAGGAAACTAAATTCTATCTGGCCTGCCTTTTTGCATGCTTTTTTTTATATGGATGATTTGTAGGGACACCTTTTCCTCCTAATCTGCACTCATTTTACTTACCTGAACTTTCCTGGAAATGCTTCCTAAGAGAAATCTTCAAGCTCATCCATAAATGAATGCAAAAATGGTCTCTAATTGCCTCTAAACAGGACCCTTTCAGGCTGTTTCTTGCTCTGGGAGATAGAGATGGTGGAGTTTCCAAGTCTCCCGAAAGATTGCAGAATAGGTGTGCATGCAGGGAGTGGTTTAAAAAAGTCAAGTTAGCAGCTATGATTATGCAATGAAAGTTCCAGCCCTGTTTAAATCTGTGTTGCAGCCTGCAGATACATTTGGGCAAAGAAACAGGAAGAGAAAAGAGATTGAATAAGGAGATGCCGAAATGAAGGCCATTACATTTGTTTGTGAATCAAAGGTACCTGGAATGAGAATTTGAGATTCTAGTTTAAAACTTTAGAGCAGCTAAGTTTTTTGCAGATTTTAGTCTTTTGCAGCTAAAGCATGAACAAGTAATGCAAATAATAGAATATGGTAGTAGCCACTGAAGAGTCTGAGAAAGCCCGTGACATTTTCTTAAATCTCCAAACCGTGATTTAGAAATGGAGATGGGATTGGATACAGATATACTTATCTTTAAATTATGCCCATTGAATTCTGTATCATTTGAATCTTTTGCTATAATATGTCATGCTGATTTTACTGGATCTGCTCTCAGCATTAAATTTAGATCTGACTTACAATAGCAAAGTGAGTTTTATAGCTGAGCTTTCTACTGTTAATATTCAAAGTCTCAAACATACTGATGAAGTCTCAGTCCATGAATGTTAAATATTTTTATTTTTTTTTACAAAAAAAAATGGTTCACATTAGTTTTCAGGTCCCATAAGTTAAGAAAAGAGATAGGATGGGGTATGTGATATGGAAAAGAATGGACAACAAATGCACTGAACTAAACTGAATAAAAGCTACATTATTTTCCTTCAAGTCATTTATCATAAATTCAAAAAATGTGTTAAGGAAAGAGAGAGAAAAAGCTTTCGAGTGAGCTCCTCTCACCCACATTTTCAAATAAAGATAGAAAAATAGAGGCTATAGACATTCACAAGGGAGTTGAATTACAGTAAACATACTATCACTTTAATTACTGAATGAAATGCCAGGTGCACTAAAATCATTACAGCATTTTGTAAAAGAAAATATTATTCATTTTTACTCTGAGGGCATAGGCATAAATGGTACCAGTTCTTTAAAAAGTACATTATTACCCTTAGATTGCTTTCCAATTTAACAGATTAATAGAGTTGGAAGGGACCTTGTAGGTCATCCAGTCCAACCGCCCACTTAAGCAGGAGACCCTATACCATTTTTGACAAATGGTAGTCCAATCTTTTCTTGAAAGTCTCAAGTGATGAAGCTCCCACAACTTCCGAAAGCAAGCTGTTCCATTGGTTGATTTTTCTCACTGTCCTCCTCATTTCTAGGTTGAATCTCTTCTTGGTCAGTTTCCATCCATTATTCCTTGTCTGGCCTTCAGGTGCTTTGGAAAACAGCTTGACCCCTTCCTCTCTGTGGCAGTCCCTCAAATATTGGAACACTGCTATCATGTCTCCCCTGGTTCTTCTGTTCACTAGACTAGCCATGCCCAGCTCATGTAACCGTTTTTCATACGTTTTAGTCTCCAGTCCCCTAATCATCCTGGTTGCTCTCCTCTGCACTTTTTCTAGAGTCTCAACATCTTTTTTAGTGTGGTGACCAAAACTGGATGCAGTACCCTAGGTGTGGTCTTACTAGGGCTTTATAGAGTAATATTAGTACCTCACTTGATCTTGATTGTATCCCTCTGTTAATGCAATTTAGGATTGCATTGGCTTTTTTAGCTGCCGCTGCACACTGCTGGCTCATATTTAGCTGATTGTCCACTAAGACTCCAAGGTCCCTCTCACAGTCATTGCTATTAAGCCTGGTTTTCCCCAGTTTATATGTGTGCTTTTGGTTTTTCTTTCCTAAGTGTAAGACTTTACTTTTTTCTACATTGAATTTCATTTTGTTAGATAGGGCCCAGTGTTCAAGTCTGTCAAGATCCATCTGGATCTTTAGCCTATCTTCTAGACTGTTAACTATTCCTGCCAGTTTAGTATCATCTGCAAATTTGGTGAGTTCCCCTTCTATTCTCTCATCTAAGTCCTTTATGAAGATATTGAAGAGTACTGGGTCTAAGACAGAAGCTTGTAACATCCGGCTGCTTACTTCTCTCCATGTAGACTACTCATTGAGTATGGTTTGTCAGCCAATTGCGAATCCATCTGGTGGTGAAGCTGTCTATCTCACTTTTTTCTAGCTTACAAAGAAGTAGGTTGTGGTCTACTTTGTCAAATGCCTTGATGAACTCTAAGTATATTATGTCGACAGTATTTCGCTGGTCTATTAATTTAGTCACTATGTTGAAGAATGAAATAAGATTGGTTTGGCACGATCTGTTTTTAACAAATCCGTGCTGACTGCTAGTTATTACTTTACTCTTTTCTAGGTGTAGGCATATCTGTTTTTTTATTATCTTGTCTAGTATCTTCCCGGGTATTGATGTTAGGCTGATTGGTCTGTAGTTTCCTGGGTCTGGTTTTTTTTTTCCTTTTTTGAAGATGGGAACCACATCAGCTCTTTTCCAGTCCTCTGGTAGTTCCCTGGTGTTCCAGAATTCTCCCAACGGTTATTATTATCAATAATCTGATGGACTTCCAGTTGAAATAGCAATATTAGGTAAAACAGTGTCATGTGTACAAGGCTACAGTTGTTCTCTCTTTGAAAATGTGATAACTTGCCTTGATTATTGGAAATGTTGTGACAAAAATGATTAATAATGTTTTCTTCTTTTAATTTGTAATCCAAAGGATAGGATATGTACATAAGTATCAATGATGTCCTAGCTACTGTTTATTTTTGAGAATGTCTGCCTGGAAAACACAAATGTTTGTCCTAAATTGAGCTTTAAAAAAAAACAATTTTAGGGCTCTAAATTGAAATATTCATGCATCACTTCCATGACATCTGTGGGACCCTTCAGTTGAAGGTTGTTCTTTTCTCTGCAAAATAGCCAATGATCTTCTGGATTAGCCTGTGTGGAAGAGAAGGGCAATAGCCAAAATGAACAGAAGCACTTGAGAAAACACAAGGGAGAAACTGTTGCTTCAAGCAATAGCCTAAAACTGTCCATGGTTAATAGGGGATGAAAACAGGGCAATGTCCATTTCTGCCTCTCAAATAATGCTGCTGGCCTGTCTGGCAATGGGGCTACAAGGTAGTGTGATAGGCCCTGAACTGCCCAAAATATTATCTGTTTCTTTTCTTCTTCTTTTTTAATAGTTCTTGTTTTCCAAGCATTCATGCAATCTATTGGATGTTTACACTATGATGGTGTCCCTAGTATGCTCAAATACAATAAAGCTTAGATACAATACTTTTTGAAATGTGGGATTCAATTTAAACTTTCCTTATATACTTATTTCCTATTAGACTAAAGATAGACACCAATTAAAGAAGAAGAAGAAAATCACAAAAGAACTATTATTTAAATGAAACAGAGCAATGGAGTATATTGAATATTATTAGACTAAGGTCATTGAAATATGATTGGATCAGTTTTGTTAGTGTGTATTAAATCTTGTAATCATTTCTAAATAGAAGCACCATCTGGTTGTCAAATGTACTATGAAAGAACACTAAATCATTTAGCAAGGAAACACTTGAGTACTTTCAGATTTGAAGGATATGTGTTGCTTGGGTACTTAACTACAAAGCCCATTAATCTTCCTGACCATGGAATCAGTACCAATGGCAACGGGCAATCTATATAAAAAAGATACACCCATTCAAAAATGATTTGTAAACATTTGCCCTTTATTTGGCAGGATTTGGAAAGCAGTAGGTTTATGACGGCATTTAATGGGTTCCACAATATGCTGCCTGAGATCTCAAAAGGAGCTCTATAGAGAGGGAGAAATGGTTTAAATGCTTATATCTGATACTTTCCACTGCTGATTTTTTTAACACAAAAGACTCTGCAAGGTTTGTTAAGACAGAATTACTGAATTGCATCTTTAAACCCTCCTCCAAATAATACAGCAGTAAATCCATAGTATAAATCAGATCCATTCTTTCAAAACCATTAGGAGTAAGAAGAAAATCCAACAAGAGCTTATTTAAAGTAGGAGGAAATGCTTAAGACTGGTAGAGCTAGAAACCAAGTAATCCTCCTACTCTTGACTCCTTTTATGTACATGCGCACACCCAGACAAAACTGTAGGAGCTAAAGCTGCTTCTCTTTTTTTATAACCTTTATCCTGTAGAGATGAGAGCAAAACCAAATCAAACAGAAGGCTTTCAATATGTAGTGCTGTAGAATTGCTAAAATGGATGACATTTGTCCCCAGAACAGCTTAGCCCAGGGATTCCTAAATAGTAGGTCATGCTTGCTAGCTGATGGGGTCACTGTACACTCATCTTAGAGATGGCTAAAAATTCAACTGTCAGCTCCCAGCATTAATGCTAGAGTGCAATAAATGTTTTGCGACAGTAAAAGTCAAATAAAAGTAGACAAAAATGGAAAATGTGCCTATGACGAGTACATATCTGATCCTTCTCTTATGACTTAAAAGTCACATATAACTTGATTGTTATGAAGTGGATGAAAAGCTTGTTGATATGTAAGGAATCTTTCTTTTCATGAGCTTTCACCAAACTTGTTTGGAGGAGGATGAATATAATTGAGTGATCTGGCAAATGACTCATAGAGGTGTATGTGTGTCTATATGAATTTACTATAAAGTGGGTTGTTTTCTCTATATTTCTTCATGTAGTCACATACTGCATGTATTGCAAATAATAACAAAATCTCTCCAAAGAAAGCATTTTATTTCAGTTTAAATTCTTTCTGTCATGAATTCTTTTAATTTTAATACTGACATTTTCTCTTCTCCAATCAGAATGCAGAGACAATTTGATCCTATGGGAGGGGCAGTTCAGAGCTTTCATTTAATTCCTGAATGCAGAGATATGGGAGTTTAGTATAATATGGGGAAAGCAACTCTGGATAAATCCAGTAATATTTCCAACTTTTCCTGTTGGATTTTTTTTTTATTTCGGATTTATATACCGCCCTTCTCCCAGAAGGGACTCAGGGCGGTGATCTGTCCCCCCCCTTCAGAGACCCACAAAAACACAGCCAGCCGAGGGTTAAGACTCACTTGGCACACTCTGCAGTTCTTATCTCAACCTTGGCAGCGATATGCACACCGTCTGCCAAGGACTTTATTGGTTTACACAAACAAGAAAATCACCTACGTAGCTTTGCCGTTCATCCAGCTTCCAAGACTACGAGGTTGCTCCGTTTGTTTAGCTGTGCAGTTAGCTTTGTTCGTCACGAACTTCGTGACCCATTGTACTGTCTTAAATAGATATGCTTCTGGGTGTGGTCCAGTGAGTCATGGATCCTATGACTCCAATCCAATGACTCAGGATTTCCTCATACGCCGCAGCTGCAGTGCCCTTTTCTCTCGCCTTCTTTGGCGTGCGTCCAGGAATGACGTCTCTCCCTCACTCTCATCTGAGACACCTGTTTCCCCACTACTTGGCTCTCTTTCAGCTGGCACCTGAGCCGGTGCCAGAGGGGGAGGGCTGGGAGATCTGGCTGGCTCCTCTTCCTCCTGCTCAGAGTTGCCTTCCTCCAAAGGGATAGGCTCAGAGGACGGGGCCACAACACTATCCCCCACCGCAGGGCCCTTCCCCCGGGTCTGACGGTCGGGATGGGGTCGGGACGGGAACTGTTCGTGGAAAGTCCGCACCAGGTCAGGGGCCTGAACGGCAGATGCGTCCACCCAGGTGAAATCCTCGGCCCCGTACCCTTTCCAAGCGATGAGGTATTGGAAGCGCCCCTTCAGCCAACGGGAGTCCCGAATACTGTCCACCTCATACGTCGAGGCGTCGTCCTCGTCGGCTGCGGCTGGGGGGGCAGGCGGCGGCGGGCGGCGGAAACGGCTAGTGGGAGTCTCAGGGACCAGGAGGGACCGATGAAAAACGGGGTGGAGCCGCATGGAGCGGGGTAGAGTCAACCGATAGGCCACCGGGTTGATGACCGCCTCGATGGGGAAGGGACCGATAAAGCGGTGGGCCAGTTTCCTCACCGGCTGGTCCGTGGGGAGGTGTTTCGTGGACAGCCACACCCGATCTCCAACTTCCAGCGGTGGCGTCGCCCGGCGGCCGCGATCGGCGAACCGTTTATAGTCCTCTTTCGCCCGGATCAGCTGCCGCCGCACCAGTTGCTGCACCGCCTGCAGCTCCGAGAGGAAGTCCCGGGTCTCAGGAACAGGGGAGTCCATGATGGTCAACGGAAAAAAACGTGGATGGTACCCGACGTTGGCATGGAACGGTGTCATCTGGGTGGAGGTATGTTGGGAGTTGTTAAAAGCGAACTCCGCCAGGGGAAGGTACTCGGCCCAGTTGTCCTGCTGCTGGTTGACAAAACAGCGGAGGTACTGCTCCAGTATGCCAATGACCTTCTCCGTGCCCCCGTCAGTCTCCGGGTGGTGTGATGACGACAGGCACACCTGCACCTCCAGCGCAGCCATCAGGCTTTTCCAGAAGCGGGCCGTGAACTGGGCCCCGCGATCCGAAACCACCCGGTCCGGCAGGCCGTGGAGGCGGAAGATGTGTTGCAGGAACAGGCGAGCCGTGGTACGAGCTGAGGGCAGGCCGCGGCACGGGATGAAATGTGCCATCTTCGTGAGCGCATCCACCACCACGAGGACGGTCGTGAACGTAGCGGACAGGGGCAGGTCAGTCAGGAAGTCCATGGAGATGGCTCCCCACGGTCTCTCCGGTGTCGGCAGCGGCTGGAGGAGTCCAGGAGGGGGGCCGGACGCGGCTTTGGCCTGTCGGCATGGCACACAGGACGTCACGTAGGCGTGCACGTCGTGCCGTACCCGAGGCCACCAAAAAGTCCGCGTCACTAGGTTCAAGGTCTTAAAGAAGCCGAAGTGCCCCGCCGCGGGGTTGTCATGGCACTGGTTCATGACGAGGGCTCGGAGCGGACTTGTGGGCACGTACAGCCGACCCCGGTGCCTGAGCAAGCCCTCCTCCACGGTCCATGGGGACGCGGGGCCGACGTCCGCTCTCCGCTGCTGCGACCAGTCGTCCCGTCGCTGCGCTTCCAGCACCTGAGTCCGCAGGTCCACCGGTTCCTGGACCGCGGCCAAGGAGTCCGCTGGCAGCACCGTCCGGGGGGAAAGGGAGTCCTTTGGGCAAAAGTATTCCGGCTTACGGGATAGCGCGTCCGCCCTCTGGTTGAGGTGGCTCGGAATGTATGTGACGTGGAAGTTGAACCGGGCGAAAAACAACGACCACCGGATCTGCCGCTGGTTCAAATTCCTGGCCGTGGTGAGGTGCTCCAGGTTCCGATGGTCCGTCCGCACCTCCACCTGGTGTCGGGCCCCCTCGAGGTGATGTCGCCAAGCCTCGAACGCGGCCTTGATAGCCAGCAACTCCTTTTCCCAGATGGTGTAGTTGCGCTCGGAAGGAGTGAGTTTCCGGGAGTAGTAAGCGCAGGGAAAAAGAGTGCCACCATCCACCGGAGCCTGTAGCAGCACCGCTCCAATCGCCACGTTGGACGCGTCTGTCTCAACCACGAACGGACGGTGTGGATCGGGGTGCCTCAGGACCGGCTCCGTGACAAAGGCCTGCTTGAGAACCTCGAAGGCCTGCTGCTGCGGGGGCCCCCACTGGAACGGAACCTTCTTCCGAAGGAGCTGGGTCAACGGCACGGTCAGGGTGGCAAAGCCCGGGATGAAGGTCCGGTAGTAGTTGGCGAATCCCAACAGACGCTGGACGTCCTTCACCCGACGCGGGGGTTCCCAACTGCGCAAGGCCGCCACCTTGTGTGGGTCCATCGCGATGCCCTCGGGGGTGATGATGTGCCCGAGGAACTCTATGGAAGTCTGGAAGAAGTAACATTTCTCCAACTTCGCATAGAGCTGGTGCTCCCGCAGGCGCTGCAGGACCTGGCAGACATGCTGGAGGTGACTCTCCGGGGTCCGGGAATAGATCAAAATATCATCCAGGTAGATCACCACGAACCGATCCAGCATGTCCCGGAACACGTCGTTCATCAAGTGCTGGAAGACCGCGGGGGCGTTGGTCAACCCGAACGGCATGACGGTATATTCAAAGTGTCCGTATCGGGTGCCAAATGCCGTCTTCCACTCGTCCCCCTCTCGCATCCGCACCAGGTTGTAGGCTCCCCGGAGGTCGAGCTTGGTGAAAATCGAGGCCTCCCGCAACCTCTCCATCAGCTCCGGGATCAGCGGCAGGGGATAGCGATTCCGTACCGTGATGGCATTCAAGCGCCGGTAGTCGCAACACAGGCGCAAGTCCCCCGTCTTCTTTTTCACGAAGAGGACTGGGGCCGAGAGCGGGGAGGTCGAAGGCCGGATGAACCCACGGGCCAGGTTCTTGTCCAGAAAGTCCCGTAAGGCGGCCAGCTCGGGCTCCGACATGGAGTACAGGCGTCCCGAGGGCAGGGGCGCGTTGGGCATCAAGTCCACCGCGCAGTCGTAGGGTCGGTGCGGGGGCAAGCGATCCGCCTCCTTCTCGCTGAACACGTCGGCGAAGGATGTCAGCTCCGGAGGCAAGGAGACGTTCGGGGCAGAGACGTCCTGGCCGGCACAGGTGTGGCGAAGGTGGTCGACACACTGCAGGCTGGGGAACGAGATGGCATTTCTCGACCACGCCACCTGAGGGTCGTGCGCCCGAAGCCAGGCCATCCCCAGGACCAAGGGGAAGTGCAGGTCCGCCGTCACATAAAACTGGATCGCCTCCTCATGGTTCCCAATGGCAAGGCGCAAGGGCTGAGTAGCGAAGTTGATGGGCCCCGCCACAAGTTCCCGCCCATCAATAGTTTCGACCCTCAACGGAGGGTCCACTGGAACCAAGGGAACCTTGTAATGGGCCACAAAGGCCTGGTCCATAAAGTTCGTGGTGGCCCCCGAGTCCACCAGCGCGTGCGCCTGGAGCCCCTCCGACCGGTTAGCCAACAACACCCGGGTGTTCAAAATCAGGTGCCGAGGGGGCTCACAGTCCACAGCCGCCGCCTCCGGCGGGGCATGGTCACCTGCCTGACCCAGAGTTTCCCCTAGGCCAGGCCTGACCCGTTTCCCGGCTGGTCACGCCGAGGCTCCGGAACAGGCTTGAGCGATCCACTCCGCTTCCGGGGACACGAGGCGGCGAAATGTCCAGCCTCGCCGCAATAGAGGCACAACCCCCCTTGGCGTCTCCGCATCCGCTCCTGGGCCGTCAGTTGAGGTCTGGCTGCTCCGAGCTCCATGGGCTCCTCAGCCGTCGCCACCAAACGCGGTACGGTCCGGGGCGCTGTTGGTACGAAACGCGGGGGTGCCGGCACTGTCGGTGGTTCCGGAAGAGCCCTACGGGGCCGTCGCCGTTGTAGGCGGGCATCGATGCGCAGGCATTGGGTCACCAGCGTGTCCAGGGTCTGTGGCGCCTCCACCCGAACCAGCTCGTCCTGCATCTCATCGCAGAGGCCGTCCTGGAAGGCATCCATCAGCGCCGCCTCATTCCAGGCCGAATCCTGGCCTAGCAATCGGAACTCCGCAATATAGTCCTGCAGGGGGCGCTTGCCTTGGCAGAGGTCTTTGATGCGCCTCGCTGCCGTCTGCACCCGGAGGGGGTCCTCAAACATGGTGCGCAGGTGTTGCAAAAAGCCCTGATAGTCCAGAAGCAAGGGGCTGTCTTGCAGCAACAGGGGCGTGGCCCATCGGGCGGCAGTGCCAGAGAGGGAGCTGATAATAAAAGCCACCCGAACCCGGTCATCCGGAAAATCCTCCGGCCGCATTGCCATGTACAGCTGGCACTGTCCCAAGAAGGCCGGGAACATTTCCTGCTGTCCAGAAAACTTATCTGGCATGTTCACTGGGCATCTTGGACGGGGAAGGGGAGCAGGTGGAGCTGCTACAGGAGCATTTCCCAAAGCAAGTTGTGCAGTTAGCTGTGCTACTTGCTGTTGCAGAAGTTGATTGGCCTCCAGCATCTGCTGTACCTGCTGCTGCAGCTGTTGGTCCATCGTGGGTTAACGATGGAGTTTTGGGTGACGAACAAGATGATCTGTCCCCCCCCTTCAGAGACCCACAAAAACACAGCCAGCCGAGGGTTAAGACTCACTTGGCACACTCTGCAGTTCTTATCTCAACCTTGGCAGCGATATGCACACCGTCTGCCAAGGACTTTATTGGTTTACACAAACAAGAAAATCACCTACGTAGCTTTGCCGTTCATCCAGCTTCCAAGACTACGAGGTTGCTCCGTTTGTTTAGCTGTGCAGTTAGCTTTGTTCGTCACGAACTTCGTGACCCATTGTACTGTCTTAAATAGATATGCTTCTGGGTGTGGTCCAGTGAGTCATGGATCCTATGACTCCAATCCAATGACTCAGGATTTCCTCATACGCCGCAGCTGCAGTGCCCTTTTCTCTCGCCTTCTTTGGCGTGCGTCCAGGAATGACGTCTCTCCCTCACTCTCATCTGAGACACCTGTTTCCCCACTACTTGGCTCTCTTTCAGCTGGCACCTGAGCCGGTGCCAGAGGGGGAGGGCTGGGAGATCTGGCTGGCTCCTCTTCCTCCTGCTCAGAGTTGCCTTCCTCCAAAGGGATAGGCTCAGAGGACGGGGCCACAACAGGCGGTGAATAATGTTGTGGATGTATAGGATCATCGGAAGTTTTGAATTAGTCTGGTTTTGTGACAAAGAAGTAAAGCCACGAGGAGCAAATGATAAAAGCAAACACTAATACACTTCCACAATATTTCCACCTTCAGATGATATGAGATTGAAGTAATCAATGCTTTTAGACTTCACTTTAGACTTTGTTTGTCAATATAAATACTTAGTCAAGCATTTAGATTAACCAAGTTTTCCTTTACTGAATAGAGGAACAATTCTGCATTGCTCCACTGATCTGATTTGGTAGAAGCATCCTTAAAAACACATAAGAACTAGTAATTTATCCTTTTCAAAATTGAAAATATAGTGGTCTGAATGGATCCGGAAAAATATTAAGTCAAGGCAAGAGCTACGATATGTGATGTCCACGTTATGAATACATTAACTTTCTGAAAACAGTCCACAGGAATTAACTTACATTTCACTCAATAAATATTGAACTGTATTATTTTAATGGAAACATTTTTGTCTTCTTATACGTCAATGGAAATTCTCTTTTGAAAACATTTCGCTTCTTATCCAAGAAGTTTCTTTAGTTCTAACTCTTTCTCTTCTCTACTTACACTTTCTAAGTATTGTCCAAATGTGGAAAAATTTCATGTTCCCCAGTGCTTTTCCTCAGTCCAAATTAGGACTGAATAGAAAGAATCTTACTTGCTTGTTTCCTTAAACCATAGCAGAAGAATAGAAAGCATAGACTGAAGTGACATATTTCTTGGATTAGATAAATCTGTTAGATTAACTAGGGAATTATTTTCTATAGTCTGATTGTGGACTTTTGCATTTGGCATTTCTTAAATTAAATTGTCACTTATTTAATTTATAGTTCCTTAACTTATTTTAACCTAAAATCCCTTACACTTAAAACAATTTCTTTCATTTTTAGTGATTAGTTAAGAGGGAATTAATAGTTCTTACTTGGAATTTTTCTCCTCAATCTCCCATTTTGTACTAAAAAAAAAATTCACTCTCATCCAGTCTCCTCTCAAATTAGTCATTAGCAAAACAACCAGCAATGTGCGCACAGTATGCTGAAAAGTTTAAGTTAAAAAATCCCTATGCTATACAGAATCAAAAACTAGTTAATCAATACAGCATAAATCAATAATATGTAATATAAAATTACCATTGATATTATCACAGTTACAAGAGTGAAATCAGTGGAGTTTCTTGCATAAACTGAAATTTTGATTATTTTCATTTTGGGAATAAAAAAAAAGAATGCTAAGAGATTATGCCAAAAAAAAAAAAAGAAAGAAAGAAAGAAAGAAAGAAAGAAAGAAAGAAAGAAAGAAAGAAAGAAAGAAAGAAACCCCACCGCATCCTAGAATTGCTTTTTTATTTTTTTTTAAAAAAATTATTGAACAGTTTTTTAAAAACAAAAACAGATATTTACATCTTCTTCTTTTCAACATCTTTGCATCAGTAATTTAATTTAATTTAATTAATTCATTTTATATGCCACCTTTCTCTGAAGACTCAGGGCGGCTCACAATTCATTTTTTAAAAAACCATTATAAAAACATTTAAAAATTAAAACATTAAAACCCATTCACACCATTCATGGCCAGATCTCACATGATCACAACAGCAAGATCAATGGCCCCAGGCCTGCCGGAATATCCAGGTCTTCACTGCTTTTCAGAAGGCCATTAGGGTAGGGGTGGTCCGGACCTCAGGAGGTAACTGGTTCCAAAGAGCTGGGACAGCCACAAAGAAGGCCCTCCCTTGCGGGCCCACCAGCCGGCGGTAATCCATATTTATACATTTTCTCTTTATCTTAATATAACTTTTATACATATATTTCTAATATATCATATATATACCATTATAATATATTCTATTACTCTAATTATTTTATTTACATTTGACATAAATACGTACCTAATTTCCTTTCCACAATTTTTATTTCTTCCCATTTATTTCTATATTTCTCCACCTACTTTAACCATTATTCAGTCTTCCTTTGTCCCGTCCTTTTTTCCCCCTTTTCCTCCAACCATTTATACCATTTATTATGAAAAACAATATAAAAAGAACTGTTACTTTTTCTACAGCAAATTGTAGAACAAAATAGTAGCTCCTGTTGACCTGTGAGACCAACGAAGTCTTTACTTGTTAAGGGATAGTTATATCAAGGAGATAAGGAATAATTAAAATTAAAAGAGGCAGAGAAAATTAGTGTGATCTTGATGGAAGTTAAACATTGTTTTGGGAGTATATTAAAAGGGCTAAATAAAGAGAAGAGTAAAAGAAATTAAAAATCAAAGCGGTAAAATGATATGAAATAAAACTGAAGTTAGGAAATCCTGAAAAAAATCAGACATTTCTGTAGAAATGAAAGTGAAATGTTGAAGAGAAGGAGTGCTATAAATGTATTCAAGAAAACATTAATGAAAAGAAAATAATAAATGCTATGGGAAAGTTGAAAAATTTAAGGTTATAGGTATGGTTTATATAACAGGAAGAATATGGATATAGTTTGCTAATGGAAAAACTGTGTGATGACTTTAACTTGCCTATGAAGACAACTTTGTGCCTTAAAACTGAAAAAAAATCATTAGAGGAAGGAAAAGATAGCAAGAGTGAACACAAAATCTATTGAGGTATTAGTCTACTAAATGTATCTGGAAATACACTTGGCAGATGTGTATTTGCTGATAGAAGAAAATGATAGAGGAAATGACAATGAACATTCGGGCAATACAACATGGCTTCATTCTCAGCAGGGGAGACACCTGAACAGAGATGTTTTTTAGCAATTATCGGGAAATACAGGTAATCCTCAATTTATGACCACAATGGAGCCCAAAATTCATGTTGCTAAATTTGTTCAGTGAGTGTTGCCCCTTTCTTGCCACATTTGTTAAGTTCAATCACTGCAAGTTAAGTTAGTAATACAGTGGTTAAGTGAATCGTGACTTTGCAGGGCACTGCATCTGTTATAAATGTGAGCATCTGAATTTTGATCACATGAATACCATGAGTATGTAGAAATGTAAAAATGTCCTTTAGAACTAGACAATGGCAAAAGAAAGGCTAAATTCAGAGGCAAGGAATCTTGGAAAAAGAATTAAACATGTGATTAATTGGTTGCACTTTATATGAACTATAGGAAATATTCCCCAGTTCACATTATACACACAAAAAGCAGCCAAAGGGAGATAAAAGTGAAAATGTGGTTTGAAAATACAATTTGGTATTTAAAACTACAATTTTTAAAAATTTTAAGTCAGTAAGCCAAACTCAGTAAAATATAATTCCAATACCAATCACTTTATTTACCAACACATTGATCTTGTAATTTGATTGGCACATTTAGTTAGCAGGTAGATTACTCTATGGCCGTGATGGCAAACCTATGTCACGTGTGCCACAGGTGGCACACAGAGCCATATCTGTGGGCACACAAGCGTTGCCCTAGCTCAGTTCCAGCATGCATGTGCGTGCCAGCCAGCTGATTTTTGGCCTCTGGGCCCACCGGAAGTCAGGAAACAGGCCGTTTTTGGCATCCGGAGGGCCTCCGGAGCTGGTGGACAAGGCCGTTTTCACCCTCCCCAGGCTCCTAGAAAGCATCTGGAGCCTCAGGAGGGCAAAAAATGGGCCTTCCAGTCCCACCAAAAGTTGGGAAATGGGCTGTTTCCGGTCTCCAAGGGTGGGGTGGGGTGGGGTGGGGTCGGGAAGGCTGTTTTTGCCCTCCCCAGACTCCAAGAAAGCCTCTGGAGCCTGGGGACGGCGAAAAACAGGTCTACTGGGCCCACTGTGCCATCAGGGGGAGTCGCACGTGTATCCGCGAGGGGGTGCCTTGAATTATGGGTGTGGGCACGTGTGCATGTGACCCCCACGCACGACCCCTGCTTTTGGCCCGCGACGGCAAAAAGGTTAGCCATTACTGCCCTATGGTGTTCTTCAGCTGTGTTATTCATGTAGAAGGAAACAATGACACAAGAGGTGAAGAAGCTATGCTTATTAAGATCTGTTTGGACTCAGCTGGAAGTAAAATAAATTTAGTAGATAGCATTTCATACGACATGGGAAAGTTTAATTAAAAGAATTTCCAAATCGGGAAAAAGTTCAGTAATGGCAGCAAAACCAGGAGATCTATTAAAGATGTCCCTAGATAGTTGAGTGTATTTCTGTAATACTCTCAACATGGGCCAACTTTGAAGACCACTCACAAGCTGCATATAAGTGTAGCAAGGTGGTCTCTTAACACCGAGGAACTGCTGTACAAAAAGAACATCAGTACTGTGGGTTCTCATTGGTTACCAGTAGGTAGTTCATTAAAAGAGTTTTAATGGTTAAGGTTATTATTAGTAAGAGACACCTAGTAATAAATTTTTGATGTATTGTTTTCATTATTGTTTTCTTTCCCTAGATTGTAACTCACCATAAATCTTTAGGGACTGTGACAGTATATAAATGTAGAAAACAAATTCTCTCTCTCTCCCTCCCTCCCTCCCTCCCTCCCTCCCTCCCTCCACACACACACACACACACACACACAACATACACGCATACACATAATTTATATCTATATCATCTACGTCTACCATCTTCCCTCAATATGTCCTTTGAAAATATGAAGGATAAAACCATCTGACTATAAATGACAACTGTAAAATTTTTCGCATTGCTGATGAGCCCCCTCAAAACCTTTGCTGATATTCTAATCCTTTTTACAAACTGCTCAGCATCATGGTTCATTTTGTTGTGCTCAATCAGAAATAAATCTTTAAATGAAGGTATAAATGGTAATATTCATATTTTATGGAAACATAAAAGTATGGTAATAAGCCCAACTGATCTCACAGCTGGGCCTAAAAAATGTTGTCATATTTGTCCTATAAAAATAGCATAGTCTTTTAAACTTCAGTTTATAAATACCTTTCACACATTTAGTTAAAAAATCTAAACAGACCAGAAACACATTCCCCTCTTCACATAACCTCTTCCTTTTTCAAATTCCAATGGATTACACTCAACTAATGTTGCACACTCACAACAAATGCTCATAGAAGTATACTATCTATACTTGTAAATCTATTATTTCTTAGACTTCAGTTACGTGGTGTAACTGAAATATATAAATCATAAAATGCTCCATGTATGGCAGAACTTTTTCCAAATCAACTTAAACAAAACATTGGAATTTGACCTCCTCAAAAATGGTAACTGGCAATTCTTTTGGAATTCTTTTTCTTGTATAAAATAGGTTACACAAAGTGCATCCATTTCCTCTATTTCTTGAGTGTTCTAGCTGTTCTGCCAATGCCATTTCATTGCAAGGACAAGTGAAGAAGTAAATATCATAAATATATTGCAGTTGGTCAACATCTGAAACTATATTTTATATTATTTATATCATTATTTATTATTTTATTTATTCATTTATTTAATGAGATTTATATGCTGCCCTATCTCCAGCGGACTCAGGGCGGCTCACAACAGTGAAAAACATCTAACGAAAAAGTTAAAAAGAAATTAAATCCAAATCTCATAATTTAACAGTTAAAAGTGCAATTAAGACTAACAAGTTAAAAATTAAAACCCCATCAGTCCAGGCCAGCCAAACGAAGCAGCCACATTTTCAGGTCGCGATGGAAAGAACGGAGGTCAGGGCCCACCCGGAGTTCCAGGGGCAGTTGATTCAAAAGGGTAGGTGCGCCCACAGAAAAAGCTCTCCCCCTGGGTGTCTCCAGCCGACACTGTCTGGCTGACGGCACCCTGAGGAGGTGATTAGTAATGTCCTTGGTGTCCAGGATATAAATAGAATAATTGCCATGCTTAGAATAGCCTGAGAAATTATTCATTTTAGTTTGATTTCAGATGAGAATATAAAGATGGATTGATTTTTCCTTAATATTATTGAACTAGCAAAACAAAGCATATAATTTTAATATCATCCTTATATGTGTGTGCATCCATATGTATGTACATCAGTGGTGGGTTGCTTCTGGTTCTGTCCAGTTCTTGCGAACCGGGAGTAAAAGTGGTGGGAGGCTCCGCCCACCTGCCCAGACGTCATAATGGATGATCTATGCATACTCTTGTTGCGAACCTGTAGTAAAGGTAAGCAGAACCCACCCCTGATGTACATATATAACGAATTTGGAGCTATGTGAAATCAATTAAAAATATCCGTTTATCCTTTTATTGAGATGCCTATGGAATAATATTTTTTTTTTCAAATAATGAAACTGGTCTTCTTGGAATAATTCTTGTTGAAAAGCCACAGGGTAAAAAACTGGGTGCCCATTCTGATGCTATGCAGAGTTCACAGCAGATATTTTTCTTTGCACCCTAGGAGAGAAACAGTTGACGCTGCCTAGGATTGAGCTTTCAACCTTCTGAGTGGGAAGCGAACGTCTTCAGCACTAGGCCACCATGCTTCTCACTTGCTTTCTTCCTCCAAAATATATTCTATGAACTATTAGGGAGGGGCTGGCTTCACCCTCTTTCTCACACACATGATATTTGTGCTGATTTGCCTGTTATTCTCTGGAATGCATCCCTTCTCTCTTGGAAATCCACCTCCTTACTAAATTCCATCACACCAGTACCCACAAAAATCCGTATTGTTATAAAACTAGTGGGTTTTTTTTAATTAATATCTAAAATATGATGACAACTTTGCTATGAATACATTAACAGCTGAAGGTTGCACTGAAGAATCCTTGATAACTTTTTTTATCTGAAATTAAAATGGATCCTGCAACATGACAATAACAAGTTTAACCAACAAACAAAAAATCTTGGTGGAGATTGCAAGCACCTGTAGAACAGAAAAAAATAATTTATCCTTGTCATTACAGAATAATGCACACACGGAATAAATGCCTATATGCTATTTGAATATTTTCTATGATCTCAATAAAATATTTTCTATCTTTATGTAAGTGGGGGTTTCTCTCACAGTGGATTATAAACAATGATTCCAAAATGTGTCTAACAGTTCTAAACTTCAATTGGTGTTAGAAACAATGCAGTGATCTTAAGGTGCTATATCTGGTTTAGGTATTTTGAACAGAAAATAAAATAATGCAACCTTTAGGGTTTTATTGGTATAAAATAGAAAAACGTTTTCTTTCCTCTGGTATCCCAGACCCAGTGCCTCTTGTTCTAAAATCCCAATGATGTCTGCAGTATCTTTTGTGGATGCTTCAAGAGTAGCTAAATAGAAGATTAATCCCCTCCCTTATCCCTTCATTTGTATGTTCCAACGTGTGACATTTGCTGACCCTTTAACCACAGATTTAAGGGTAATTTATTACTTTTGGGTCCTTTTTCTACAGCTGAATTAAAGTGCTATTTGCCTTTCCTTGACTGGCAGAAAACTACACTGTTATAACATTTTTGGTCTCTACCGCCAATCCATTTCCTGACTCTGTCACATTTATTCTGCATCACTGCCAAAGGCTGTGGTTCTGATTACATGTGTGCAGCTCATGATAAACAGAGCAACTTGTTGAGGTCTCCAACTTTGCTGCCTCCCTTCCCCTCTTCAACATGACAACAGCTGGCAGAAACACACAGCCCCAGCACTGCAGCAGGAACAGGGTGAATTAGGTACCAGGACACTTCCAGGCATCTCTATACTACTGTACCCTCTCTTTTCCCTTCTATTACATGACACATGTCAACTTGCAAAGCTTTCATGTTGCCATGAGCAGGAGAGAGAGAGAACTGATAGAGCTGATTGATTTCCCTAACTGAAACTACATTCCACAGCAATCAGTAGGAGAGTGTTGGGTTTCACAGCCAGCCAAAGTGGTTAATTGGAGAATGTGATTTATGACACGGCCAGGAAGGTGGGAGAGACAGGGTCATAGGGGAACATAAATCTACATGGGATTAGTTCTAACTGCATCCGAATATTGCCAAAATGGTGCTTCTAATAAATGACTGTATTTCTTTTGAAGTTTGGCTCGTGGTTCATGAATTAATTAGGGCATCTCTCAAAAACTTCACAACACAATTTTTATAGACCATTTTCAAAAGCCAAATAGGAATTACAAAGGGAATAGAGTCACCTACAGTCTGTCTTTAGATTGATTCTTGATTTTTTTTTTTACAGTTCAATATTGCAGCAGAATTGGCAAAAAAAGGGAAAAAATACTCACAATTCCATGTGGTGGTCTAATGCTCTATTACCAATCCACTCAGCCACCATCACTGCACTGTGATGCTTCTTTGTTCAAAAGTAATGTGAAATCTCCTTTAAGTTGAGTTGAGGCAATTCAGGTAGTTTCCTTTGCAAAGCGAGGGAGTGAGGCAATCACTGAAAGAAGAGCTCTTTGGGGACCGCATTTCATAATGGTGACAGAAAAAGCTGACTAAGGACCAGAGTGGTGCATTTGTGATTTCATCAGCCTAAAACATCCAGTACTTACTTCTCTGATGATTTCAAATGCTGATCACCACGTTTTTTCACATCTTTGGTCTGCCATTCAATAGTTTTGGGATAAAGGGAAGAACATTATTTTAATGTTCAGTAAGTTACATTAGCACAGCTAAGAATGATTACCTTGCTTAAGCTGTCTTTCATGCAGGCTGGGAACAAATTGATGGTCACATTGTGGAGATAAGAGGTTAAATTGCTGTTAATCAGGAATGATTGTGCCACATGGCTGGTTTTAAGTGGGAACTTAGTAAGACTTCCTAAGGCAGTTTTTTTGTGCTTTTTCATATCATACCAATTCTGTAGATATTAATATTTATTTATTTACAAGTTTCTTATTCTGCCAACTCATTAAGACTCTGATCCAAAACTCCCAAAACATAGTTCTCACTTTCCAAATTAAATACTCACAAATAGTTGCCTAGCCACTATTGGGTTAATGTTTGAATATTTAAAAAAAAAAAACTATAGCTCCAACGCTTTTGGAGTGAAAATCCAGACATACCTATGGGACCAAGTGATTAACAGGACCATCTCTCCCTAGTGGTGTCTACCTGATCCATAAGATCAAAAAGAGAGTGACACTCAAGATCCTTTCTTAGGAGAGTGTCTTTGTTAGGACTCAGGAGGATACCCCACCATCTGAAAGATCATCTCCTCAGAATTAGACTTCCTGACTCTGCTGGCCTTTTGCAAGACACTAAAATACTGGTTATGCCACTGAGCTGGCGGGGTCTTCTGATAGAATGGGTGAACCCTTTTCATGGTTTGTTCAAATATTTGTGAATCTCTTGGCTGCTATTTATTTTTAACTTTAATTGTTTTTATTATTTTTATTTTGCTTTAATCGTGAGTTACCCAGAGTAATGTACAGTATATGAGTTGGGCAGCCTATAAATTTACTAAATAAATGCAAACTTTTGGGGCAATTCACAATGTGGGTGCAGCGCTCCATGGCTTAGGACCGGGATACTTACAGGACCGCCATATACCACCGAATACCTCCCACTGTCTGATACGTTCCCACAGAGAGGGCCTCCTCAGGGTGCCGTCGGCCAAACAATGTTGGCTGGTGACCCCCAAGGGGAGAGCCTTCTCTGTGGGGGCTCCTGCCCTATGGAATGAGCTGCCCCCGGATATAAGAAGGATCCCCGACCTCTGCACCTTCCGTCGTGCTCTGAAGATTCTATTGTTCCATCAAGCCGGCCTGACCCGATAGATTAATTTTAATGGGTTTTAAATGGTTTCAAAGGGGTTTTAGCTAAGGGTTTTAATAACGGTCAAATGCTTTAAATTATTTTAATGGTTTTTAATTTTTGTGTGGGGTTTGTTTTAGTATGGCTATACACTGCACTGAGTCCTTCGGGAGAACGGCAGTTTAGACATGTAATAATATCAAAAAATCAAAAATCAGTATTGAGAACATATGTTTTCTGGACCACACACTCCCATAACTTTTCACATGAAACTGTAAGTGATCTGTTCTACATAACCTTAAAGAATAGGCAGAATCATTTTCTGTCAGGCTGTCCTTGATATGGACTAGCTGTTGTGGTCCACCAGCAGCCTGCAGAGCTGGCAGTAGAGTTGGACAGCAATGAGGCTGAGGAAGAACATGGGCCTGTCCTGGAGACTGGGGAAGGCCTGTATGAGGGATCTGTGTTGGAGGCAGAGATGGGGCCAGGGCCATCAGGGAGTAATGCGCGGACCAGAGAGCCTCCAGAGGCTGACAGTAGAGAGGCAGAGGAACAGGAGGAGCCTGTTCCTAGTGCATGTATGAGAAGAGCTGCCAGAAGGCAGATAAAGCAGAGAGGATCACTCGGGAGTAAGGCCAAGAGATGATTGGCTCCTCCCATAAGGCTTAAAAGACCAGCAATGGCTCTTGGCCTCTTTGCCACAAAAGAAATACACCTCTCTCTTAACCGTTGAGAGATGTATTTCTTTCTTTCAGTGTCTTCTATTCCTGAACTGTTGCCAAGGAAAGCCTTTGGCAGTTTGCCTAATTATCCCAAGGTCAGAGATAAACTAAAGGAGTTTTGAGAACTTTGCTTTCATTTAATTTGGAATAAGATGAGAATGAGTTAATAAAATCTGTTTGTTTTTTGGAACTGTTTTGCATTTAATATTAACCATGCGGGCCTGGGTCACAACACTAGCATTGCATCAGGTAGCAGTGGTTTCTATATTCTTAATATCCTTACATAAACTTATATGTTCTCATACTGTGTTTCCCCAAAAATAAGACCCTGTCATATATTTTTTTGAACCGTGAAATAAGCGCTTGGCCTTATTGCCATGCACTCAAAAGCCCGATTGGGCTTATTATCAGGCAATGTCTTATTTTGGGGGAAATAGGGTAATATAACATGATATGTAAGTATGTTAAGACCACACTTGGAATATTGCATCCAGTTTGCATGCCAACTTGCTGCAGCAAATTGTCACTTTAACCCAGTGGTGGGATTCAAATAATTTAACAACCGGTTCTTTGCCCTAATGATTTCTTCCAACAACCAGTTCACCAAATTGCTCAGAAAACTAACAACCGGTTCTCCCGAAGTGGTGCGAACTGGCTGAATCCCACCACTGCTTTAACCATCTCGCCGCAGCCAACTCACCATGGGACTATTTGCCATGGGATAACTCAACATGATAAATGTTATCTGCCACTGTTTCTTCAACATTATTTCCATTTTTGCCAGAAACAGTAGTAGCTAACATTTATCATATTGAGTTATTCCATATGGAATTGTCTGGGGTGAGTTGTCCCTTGTCCCGCGGTGAGATGGCCATGGCAAGTCATCCTAAACACCCCAAGATATACACTTGGTTTAAGGAATTGCAAACAATTGTAAAGTGCATAGCTACACTTACTCTAAAACTAAGTTTGCTCTAAAACTTTGCTATTATTGTATTATTATTATTTTGTTTTCCTAACTGCTGTACAGGTTTTTTTAAAAAAATAATACTGTTTGCTTTCATAGAATCATAGGGCTGGAAGGGACAATGAAGATCTCCTAGTTCATCCATACCATCTCTCTATTTTATTCTCATACCATCTCCGACAAATGGTTGTCCAATTTTTTTCTTGAAAACCTCCAGCAACGGAACACCCACAACTCTGGAGGAAAGCTGTTCCATTGTTTATTAATTCCTATTGTCAAGAAATTGTTCTTTATTTCCAATCTGGATTTCCCCCTGATGAGCTTCCAACCATTGCATCTCCACTACCATCAGGTGCTGTAGAGAATAAATCAATGTCCCCTTCTCTATGGCAGCTTTTCATGTATTACTTGATAGATTATAAGATTACTATCATGCCTCCCCTCGGTTTCTTTTCTTTTTTTTAAGGAAAAGCATCCTTAATTTGTTTAGCCATTTTTTCATAAAATTTAGCTTCCAAACCCTTTATCATCTCTGTTGCTCTTCTAGGGCATCAGCATAACTTTTGTACTTCAGTGACCAGAATTGTACACAGTATTCCAAATGTGCCTTCTAGAACAATGCCAACAGGTCCTGTGATCTTGATCTATTCCTCTCTTGATGCAACCTAGGAATACATTGACTTTTTGTTATTGTTGTTGTTAACTCCATTGTTCCCTTTTGCTTTATTTATGGGTAGCAGGGCTTTTGCATAAGTCATTTAATTAATGTTAATTCAGACATATAGCCAGAAACTGCCAAGATATTTCTTTCCATTCTACTAAACTGTTTCCTCTGCTTATTCAGAGTACAATCTCTTAGTACCTTGCACTATGTTTTGTGAAATATAACTAATCTTGATTGTTTCTTTCAGCCAAAATTGATGGGTTTTAGTTCAGATCTAAAATTAAACTGTGGTTTGCTAGGGTTATAAATTTATTCTTTACAATCAAAGGAATTCCTTTCTAGCATTTCTTATTCAGATGCCTAAGCTATGTTTCCATAATCAGAAAGAATTCTGTATTTCTTTTCCTGAACTTTAATTTTGCTTACAGAACTATGTGGCCTTGTGTTTCAGAGAAATATTGATGCTGATAATGGATGTGACAAATTAATACCTGCTTATATATATATTCAAGGGACGCGGTGGTTCAGTAGCTAAGACGCTGAGCTTGCTGATTAAAATGTCGGCAGTTCAATGGTTCAAATCCCTAGTGCCACGTAACAGGGTGAGTTCCCGTTATTTGTCCCAGCTTCTGCCAACCTAGCAGTTTGAAGTACATAAAAAATGCAAGTAGAAAAATAAGGGACCACCTTTGGTGGGAAGGTAACAGTGTTCCATGCGCCTTTGGCATTTAGTCATGCTGGCCACATGACCATGGAGACATCTTCAGACAGTGCTGGCTCTTCAGCTTTGAAACAGAGATGAGCACCACTCCTTAGAGTCGGGAATGACTAGCATATATCTGCGAGGGGAACCTTTACCTTTATATATATTCAAGCAAATCATTTTAGTATCTTGAAAGGGCTGTATTATACCTATAAACTGCTGGATTTGAGACCAATATAAGTGTAGTAAGGAATTTAAGAGTATTCCCTATAGGGAACTGTTTCTTGTTATGAATCATTTTGCTGTAGTTTTACAGTTTCAGTATGACAGAATAGAAACCAGTAATTTCACATGATGAATCTGAATGAACAGATATTTTGTCTGGTAAGTCATTATTTGATGCAGATTTCTTTGAAGGACTTGATAGGCATGAAATGGAAGCCTAAATGGTTATTCAAGATAAACATTCACCTCAAAGAGCACTTTTCCATCCTTACAAAATATTGTATCCTCTATGAACTGAACGTGATCTCTGTAGGGAATTGAGAGTTTAAGAAAAAAATGGGTTTTTTTTTTTTACATATTTAATAAATGTTCATTGGATCTTATGCTATTGGAAAGAGAATGTTACAAATAAAAGAATAGTTAAAAACCAACAAACGCAGATATTACCAAGTTTGATTTGCTCAAGATAGAATTTCACTAGAAGGCATAGAACTGCAATTAAATCATGTTATTAAAAATTCCTAAATACATCTGAAAAGCAATTTAGGGACTGAAAAACCAGATAACATAGAAGGAGCTAAGTGGCTTATTTGTACAATCATTTATATACCTGAGTGAATAAAAGGAACATTTAGTTAATCTTCTCAATGTCATGTGTAGGAATGGATTTATGAACTCTCTGATACCATTATTAAAGGCCAGGCCACAAAGACCACATTTTCATGATATATTATGAGGCAGAAATTCTGAGCAGAAGGAATGAAATCTAATGATAAATATGATTCACTAGAAATACCTTTTTAAAATCAAATATTGAACATAGGAGATACTTCAATTCCCACATTACTTTATAATGACTTTGAGGTAAGGGTGAATAACTAAAGTCTTCTCAAGTCAAGTTCAACTCCTTTTGATTTTATGGATATATTTTTGCTGCTTTCTTGATGAGAGAGTAGTTTGTCACTGTCTTCTGGGATTTTCTTCTCTTTTTAATGTTTTAGCATCTCAAGCCTAGCTATGAGAAAATAATAGTGGTGACTTTTCTTACGTCTTTGTTTGGACTAAATCTATATTTTTAGTATAGGATAATGACTGTTGCATTAAAGTTCTTGGAAAAATTATGTAAGGATGTTATGTTATATGATGTCATGTTCTGTTGTTCTGTTCTGTATGTTATGTTATATCATAGTAACAACAGAATAACGGAGTTGGAAGGGACCTTGGAGGTCTTCTAGTCCAACCCCCTGCTCAGACAGGAAACACTATGACTATACCATTTCAGACAAATGGTTGTCCAATATCTTTTTAAAAACTTCTAGTTTTGGAGCATTCACAACTTCTGGAGGCAAGTTGTTTCACTGATTAATTGTTTTCTCAAGAAATTTCTCCCTAGTTCTAGGTTGCTTCTCTCCTTGATTAGTTTCTATCCATTGCTTTCTGTTATGCCTTCAGATGCTTTGGAGAATAGCTTGACTCCTTCTTCTTTGTGGCAACCTTTGAGATATTGGAACATTGCTATCATGTTGCCCCAGTCCTTCTTTTCATCAGACTAGACACGCACAATTCTAGCAGTCGTTCTTTATATATTTTAGCCTTCAGTTTCCTAATCATCTTTATTGCGCTTCTCTGTACTCTTTCTAGAGTCTCAACATCTTTTTTACATCATGGTGACCAAATATTGGTGAATGCAATATTCCAAGTACGGTCTTGACATGACTTACATGTCATGTTATATTATGAGAACATATAAGTTTATGTAAGGATATTAAGAATATAGAAACCACTGATAACCTGATGCAATGCTAGTCCATATCAAGGACAGCCTGACAGAAAATGGCCATGGCAGGTTAGACATGGTGAGTTGGCCACAGCAAATTGCCCCATTTTGTTTCCTGGGGTTGCACAACAGCTACACTAAGCATTCATGTGAAACAAAACTCCTTTAAAAAGTCACATATTGATACTGCATGAGATCTCTGCTTGCTGTAAAACATCTAAAGCTATTTGTTGGCTTTTTTTATAGTATTACAGCAAGTTGGAGCTCAGATGCATATTTTCCGTAAGCCTAAATGAACAAAGAGATGTAAAGATTCATAAAAGCAAATTGGAAAGTACACAAGATAGGGGGAAAAAACAAAACAAAACAAAAAAACAAAGGATGCTTCAGAATAATTTTGAACACATCATCCTTGATCTTTTTAGTTTAAATGCCTCTTCTGATTGCTAGCATTTTCCAAGAAATAGTTTTTACTTTGCTTCAATGCAGTATTTTGATGTGACCTTGGCTATTTTCTCTTCAGTTAATTTGAAAAAAGAAACAGAAGGGAGGAAGTGGGGGGAGAATCTTTATAGTCAGATATCAGAAATAGCATTTTCCCCCCCTCATGCACTTACCTTGTTTTTTTTTTTTTTTGTGTGTCCTGATTTTCTCAGAATCATGAATACATACAGATGCAATCTATCATTCTAAAAAAAACAGGTCCAGCATCACATTAACCTCTTGAGTAATACACAACACACGTTTTTCAATATTGTTCTTTTTTTTTTTTACGAAAAGCTGTGCTGAATGAAAAAATAATCAGTTTTGTGAATCAGCCAAGAAGAATATGTAAGCATGTGAACTGGGAGTATTGTTTGACATCTGACCTCTGTGTAGGAGTACCAGCCTTTAAGAAGATAAAAGTTCATACATGCATGGCCCAGTTTGGCTTCTTCATCCAGCTGTAGTGCACACTCAGCAAAGAGGGCAAGAGAGCAGCAACAATGGTAATGAAAAGAAAGACAAACTAGTAGAACCTGTGTGAAGGGCTTGAAAGATTAAAAACAGAGGGAACCTCAAAAGGCTGGCCCCAGAAGGAAAGGGATTTTCCCATCTCTCTTTTTTGACTCTCCCTGACATTCCTTCTAGTTCCTTTCAATTCTTCAATTTAGTATCTTCACCGGGTGACAACTGGCATCTTGTGCTACAGAAATCTCTCAGGACTGGTATAAAAAGCTGCTATTCTTCTATATACTTGTTACTCAGAGGGCTCCTTCTGAGCCGGACAGCAAACAAGTCTAGAAAGTCTTGAGTGCAATAAAGCAGAGGTCCCCAACCCCAAGACTATGGACTGGCACCAGTCCGCGGCATGCCAGCAACCAGTCCACCCAAACAAGTGAAGCTCCATCTGTGGGATGCAGCAGCATGCAAAACCATGCCCACTCCGGTCCACTGAAAAGCTTTTCTCCACAGAACCAGTCTCTGGTGCCCAAAAGGTTGGGGGCCACTGCAATAAAGTACTTGCTTTGACTGATGAACCAAGAAAATAATGAAGGAAACCTTTTCTCTCCCTTTCCCTCCCCCGCCTCTCTTTTTTTAATTTGATTTATATGTCGCCCTTCTCCGGAGACTCAGGGCGGCTTACAATGCGTTAAGCAATAGCCTTCATACTTTTGTATATTTTTATATTTATACAAAGTCAGCTTATTGCCCCCATCAAACTGGGTCCTCAATTTACCCACCTTATAAAGGATGGAAGGCTGAGTCGACCTTGAGCCTGCCTGGGAACTCGCAAGTAATTGTAGCAGCTGGATGTTAAATGCTGCCTTTGTAGGAGGCATTACTCCCCTACGCTACTCAGGCTCTCTCTCTCTCTCTCTCTCTCTCTCTCTCTCTCTCTCTCTTTCTCTCTCTCTCTCTCTCTCTCTCTCTCTCTCTCTCTCTCTCTCTCTCTCTCACACACACACACACACACACACACACACACAGACACAGACACTCACACACACACACACACACACACACACACACACACACACACAGCCTTAGCCATCTGTTCTGGTCCAATACAAGTATTTCATTGCCTAATTTTGAAAAAAATAATCAGCACACACATTTGGAGATTATTGAAACTGCCAGGTAACTTGACAAGTAACTTCTTCGTGTGCAGAAATTTCAATGTCACCTGAACCTGCTTTAACAGAAGTAGATATATCTGCTGTGCCGTTGAAGCACCTTGATGCACTTGGACTGCCTGTTCTTATCCTGTTTCTTTATAGAGAGGCAGTGGAGGTAATTACAAAAAAAAAAAACATTTATGTGAAGCCTGTTTTATTCATATATTTCAATGGAATAACCTTTGGGTTTCTAACTTGTCTCATTAGTGCTGCTAAGAAAGTTTACCAGTATGTTTAGAGACCTTGTTTTCTCTCTTTTTATATGTATAAATAAACCTTGTGTTTTTGTTACTAGGTATGTATCCCCAAGCATAAAACTACAGAGCATTTCCATTAAAATGACCTTTCCTACAGAACCATTTTTCTTCCAATTTCTGTAGAATCATAAAATTGGAAGGTTCTTTGGAAGTCAACTATCAGCATAATCTAGCATTTTCAAAGCAGGATAAAATCACTCCTGACAAATGTGTCTTCAAATTCTATTTAATTATCTCACAAAGATCTTTCTATTTGGAAACATGCTCATTTTTAGCTAAAATGTGCTTCTCTGGGATTTTTAAAATCCATTAACTTTAAACCTATCTTCTGGAACAGCAGAGACTGTATCTGTTTTCTCTGCTATAATGTTACCTGTACATCTGTTCATTAAATGAAAATATCTGAGTTCTTGAAATGATTCTACACATGACTATTGGACTTCCTCAGCCTCTATCTTGACCAATTTTCTTCTGGACTTCTCCAGTTTTACAATGTCTTTAAAATGTGTAATCCCAAAACCACAAACTCCAGATGTGTCTTGGAATTCTGTTTAGATATCATTCTTACACATCAAGTGTACACACAAGTAGAAGAAATGAAGGTAGATATTGGGTTCTTATCCTTCAAGATTGTTTTGGTTGCCTTCATTTGAAAAAGATTTGTAGATAATCTGCAGGGAGAATGCCTGAGTTCCCTTTTCTGTTTCCATGCTGAAGCACTATGCTTCTGTTACATCAGACAGGTTTTAAGACCCATCCTACCATAACTGTGTCTACAACATTCATCTAATTCTGTCAAAAATTTAAACAGCAGTACATTGTTGCCAATATCATTGTTGTTTCTCTTTCTTTGTGTCTTTACATAGGTATTCTATGTAATATATTTATGCCATTCTAAAGTCCTGCCATTCTAAAACTGATAGATTTTTGTCATGATGTTTATATCCGTTATATTCTCTATCTTTTTATTATTACTTTTGATAAAAATTCTATCTTTCAATTGCTGTATTTCATGAGTCTCTTTTCAGAAAGTGATGCCTATATAGTTGTATTTTAATGTGTTAATTAACCATGTCATTCTGTTTGCTTTCCACATTATGTACTAAGAATGAAAACTCTGCAACACTCCAGATTTTACTTGTTTGTTTTTCTTTTTGGTAGCCTCTGGATGCCCAAAGTGAATTTTGATCCAACAGTTGCTGAAAAATGATAAATGCTTTCCTTACATTTTTGGTGGAAAAACACAAGTCCAGGAATGGACAACACATCAAGAACTCAGAAATAGAAACTTTTGACATATACTGTAGCTTTGCTCCAAGATGTGTTGCCAAATTTGAATCTGAAAATGACAAAAGACTTTGACACTGTATCTCTATTTCAGATTTTAAGCAAGAATTATTCAATCATTTGTACACAACATCAGTTAATAACAATTTTGCTTTTGCCACACAATCTCTTTTTATATTATAGTTCTCAACCATTTTATGCTACTTCAGTTACCTTCAGTTACCTACTTCCCTTAGAATAAATAATGGGTATTTACATATATTTCATTTATAGTTTAGATTTAGAAAGGCCTGCCTGCCTTGTTATCAGAAGATATCTCTGCCCTTGTAAGACTGGTGTGAGGTAAAGCAATAATTATTATTATCCTTTTATTCTGCCTGTTTAATAAAGCAGGTTTTGGGAAATGATTACCAGCCCATTTAAGGTACTCTTCTAAATATGAGTGTTAAGTTTTTCATTTTCTATCAGACCAAAGGTTGAGCACCATCGTGTAGCAACATTTCTTGTTTCTGTTCCTGAAACTCACTGTATATGTGTCTGCTCATTAAAGTAATTTAAAAGCTGTAGTTGGCCTAAAAAGTAGAAGCTTGTTATGTAAAGTAACCCCAATTTTTGGGGTGGGAGGCAGAAACTACACTGGTTGTCAGTAAGATTCCACACTCAATTCAGGGTGCAGATCAGAGGTGGATTTTAGCAGGTTCTAACCAGTTCTGGAGAACCGGTAGCGGAAATTTTGAGTAGTTTGGAGAACTGGTAAATACCACCGCTGACTGGCCCCCATCTATTCTCTGCCTCCTGAGTCCCAGCTGATCAGGAGAAAATGGGGATTTTGCAGTAACCTTCCCCTGGTGTGGGGTGGGAATGGAGATTTTACAGTATCCTTCCTCTGACATGTCCACCAAGCCACACTCACCGAGCCATGCCACGCCCATCAAAGCATGCCCACAGAACCAGTAGGAAAAAAATTGAAACCCACCACTTGTGCAGATTATCATCTCCAAAGTCCTTTATGTTTCAGGTTCTCATTATTTTCAGTCCATTTGGTATATACTCTTTAAATTTGGTATGGCCAAAAGGATATGCTGCACATCCCTTTCATCAGGATGGGAAGCATTGGTGTCTGGAAGCAGATCTTCTTAGTCACAGCCCCCTTTCTCTAGAACAGTCATTGCTGTGGTCAAATTGGCCCTTTCTTTATTGCCATTCGAGAAGATCATGGGAAAAATTCTTAAGAAACTTGACAAGAGCTTTGTCTTATTCCTGCTTCATGTTCATGACTCTTGATCCTCAGACTGGCTGATTACCTGATTTTGGCATCCTGTGACTTTTGGAACATATTTGGAATACGCTATTCCTCCTATTCCTCCTCCTCCACTTCCTCCACCTCCTCCTCCTCTTTCTTCAGGCATTTGAATTCCATTCCTGTCTGCTCTTATCTGCCTAGATTGTGGTAAATAATTCTGCTTCTGAGTATAGAATTTAGGTATGCATGTCAGCAACCTTGAACAGGATACTTTCTGAATCATAGATGGTTTGTATAATTACCCATTCACACTTACTCAAGCTTATTGTGAAGTACTTAATTCATCAAATGTATTCATTGCCCATCTCATTGTTTGAATGATATAATGATGTCATCCATGTCATGAAGCTTTATCCAAAAATCATATTTTCTAACACCTGAACTGGAAAACTCCAGTTCAAATTGTTGAAAGCTTTTTCAGTATCCAAAAAGAACAAAGCTCTTTGTCATGTTTGCAGCTCTCAATATTCCAAAACATGCCTCATATTGTTGCTCAACTGTTTATTGGGGAGGAATCCAGACTAATCTTTATAGATTATCTGTGGTAGGAAAAAAAATCTTACCCTTTGCTATTTTATTTATTAAATTTGTATTTTCAATTTATACATTTATTTATGTATGTTGCCAAGAGCCTGACAAACTTGCAGCCTCCAGAAACTTTTCTTATAACACAAAACACTAGAGGTACAAAACATGGAAGGCAAGTCCCTAAACTATGTCAACTATTTTAACAGATCAACATGGAAAAAGGATTTTTTTGTTGTGTGTGCAAACTTCCTTCCAAACCTACTTTACAAATAATGAAGTGTAATAAGCTATTAGATTAGATGGTAATAGTTTCTTACAAAATGGGCACTATATATTTAAGGGCATTTCTATAGTACTTCAATTTTACGCTCCTAATGAATGTCAAGTTCTTCCAATGTTTTTAAAGTTTAGTTGTTCTCTGATTCACAGGCAATTTAAAAAGTTTCCCCTCACTGAGTAGATACAGAGTTGAACAATACTTCATACTGTAGTTCTCCTTTGCAATGGACTTCTAATTTCAAAAATCTGCTGAAGTTAGCAATTTGCTGATCAGAGTAAAGTAAAGGCAATTAACCTAATTATTCCTATGACATGGATTTTATTAATGCAATTTCTGATAACCAGAGAACAATAACAAAAAAAACTGAGAAGGCCTGTTTCCCCAGTAGTACCAGGGGAGGGCATGTCTCAAGGAGAGTTAAGATGTCCAGAGACAGCTGTTCAAAAACAAAAAATGTATGTGGAATTGTATATGGAGTTCTTAATCTATAGATTGTTATGGAAGTATTTTTTTTCAAGTCATACTTAGTAACAATAACAAAAATTCCAGAGACGGATACAGAGGGAGGGAGAGAGTACGGGAGAGAGAAAGAAACAGAAATCTTACGGTTCAAGGAAGCCATTCCCACAATTTCTGAATAAATTATTAATAGCAATCTTGTGCATGCTTTTCTGTTTAGCCAATGCTTTTTATTCATTTCAACCAACGGAATCCTGACAATAAATTATGAAAGGGGCAGCAGGACTCTGCCCATTTATTTGTCCATCAACAAGTTAACTCCTTGGAGAAAGAACAAAATTCATTCTTTATGACAAATAATCTTAGCAAATCAATGTTCCTCTGGAATTTCTAATGGACCCTCCTGGATTTTCATTGTTATGTCAAAGCTTTATGTCTCCATATACCTCTCAATAATGTCTACGATATCCACATTGTTGACAGGGTTATTTTTTCTTTGTATTATTTGAAAGATAGGCAGAAAGGAGGTTAATACCAATTAAGCCTCTATGATTTTGTCTATTAAAAGATGACTTTGCAGTTCAACATCCATTTTCCTAGACCTATCTATTTGTCTGTCTGTCTGTTTGTTTTTCTGTACATATATACATACATACATACACACACACACACACACACACATACACACTTCTGTCTCTCCATTTGTGTGTGTGTGTATGCATACATGTTTGGAGAGGGAAAGGGAATATAAAGATAACCATATACTCATATCTATACATCTATTTATTCATATACACTGAGATGCAATTTGTCAGTCCAGCTTATGTTTTCTTCAGCTGTTGTAAAGAATAACTTTCCAGGTTAGATATTTTTTAATATTAAAAAAAAAATCCAACAAAAATATTCTCATCAACAGCATTCACCCTAAACCCTATAGCATCAGAATCTCATATAGTGATTATGGCACCAGGCTAGAAATCAGGAGACTGTAAATTCTAGTGCCACCTTAGGCATGAAAGCCAGCTGGGTATGGGCCAGTCATTCTCTCTCACCCAACTGAACTCACAGAATTGTTGTTGTGAGAAAAAGGGAGACGGAAAGAGGATTAGGTATGTTTTCCACCTTGAGTCATTTCTAAAAATTTAAAAATAAATCCAGGAGATACATTAAAATAAAACAAAACAAAATTCAGAGTATCTAAGAGCCTTTCCAAAGCTTTGTCTCCATGCTTTTTGAAACTCAGCTGGCCCTTCAGAAGGGTAGAGTATGCTGCTTCACAAATTGAAGGACACATCCTCATGTGTCCTCTAATGTGAAAATGCTGGTTTCTTGGTTCCTCTTTTATTCTAACCCAGAAAACATAAGCAACAAACACCTGCTCACATTTGATCACTGTTACCTAGCAATGCAGAAAAAAACCTGCCCAAGGTTAAGTGTGGCTGTTTCCTTCTTTGCCAGGGGGTGAGTTGAGCTTGTGCATACATGCCTTTAACACAGATGCAGTTCATTTTTCCTAGGAAACTGGCTTTTTAAAAAAAATTCCACTGGGTCTTTCTACTTTTGTTCCACATACTAAATTATTCTTGCCTTTTTCTCTGCATCTCCCCAAGAAAAGATAATTCAAGTTCTGTATCACTGTGTTGTGCTTACCTTTTTGGGACTGGATTTTCACAAACATATCCAAATGCAGTTCTTTCCCATTTCCCTCTTGCTAAAAGTATACTTTATAAGTAACCATCTGTCTTGAGACTCCATTAAATACAGTGGAAAAACAACCAACAAAAAGGGGGAAAACACCTCAATTTTAACAGAATAATAGAGTTGGAAGGGTCTTTGAAGGTCTTCTAGTCCAATCTTCAAGCAGAAACCCTATACCCGTAATGGCAAACCTATGGCATGGGTGCCACAGGTGGCACGTGGAGCCATATCAGTAGGCATGCGAGCTCAGCTCTGGCACGCATGCATGCACCGGCCAGCTGATTTTCGGGCCTTCTGGGGCCACCAGAAGTCAGGAAACACACTGTTTCCTGCCTCTGGAGAACCTCTTGGGGGTGGGGAAGGCCATTTTTGCCCTCTCCAGGCTCCTAGAAAGGCTCTGGAGCCTGGGGAGAGCAAAAAAAGGACCTCGTGTGCCATCACCTGCCAAAAGCGGGGGGAAGCATGGGGGGCAGGGTGCATACAATTATGGATGTGGGCACGTGTGTGTGTGTGACCCCACCGCGGTCCCCCACTTTTGGCACACGATGGCAAAAAGGTTAGCATCACTGCCCTATACCATTTCAGAAAACTGATTGTCCAGTCTCTTCTAAAAAAACCTCCAGTGCTGGAGCATCTACAACTTCTGGAGTCAAGTTGTTTTAAAGTAGAAGAAGCGGGATCTGCTAGTTGACCACTGGATAACTTTCTATTCACTATATTCTAAAAGCAACTATATTTTGAAAGCAGGATATGCATCCGGTTAGAGAAAGTACAAGCTCAGGTTAAAATCCTTTGATACTCAAAGGGGCCCCCTGGGGGAGCATTCAAATGACAAACAGTATAAAGGTTATTAAGGTCAAGGATAACCACCTGGAAGAATTCATGCTTCAGTAAGAATTATGATTGTTTGGCAAGGATAATGAAAAACTTTAGTAATAAGGAAATGTCAATTAAATATAACGGATATATGTTAACCATATATGGAAAGTTGCTGAGTTAGCAGAATCCTTTGTTTAGAAAAGTATAAAAATTGTCATGTAATCATGGACTCTTCACTCAAAGCTAAGATGGGAATCTAGCTTCTGAGTCTTGCGCAAATAAACTCTCTCTTTTGCTGACCTAGGGATATTGTTTGGTCACTTCATTCCATAACAGTTTCATTGATTAATTGTTCTAACTGTCAAGAAATTTCTCCTTAGTTCTAGGTTGGTTCTATCTTTGATTAGTTTCTATCCACTACTTCTTGTCTTACCCTCAGATGCTTTGGATAATAGGTTGACCCAGGGGTAAAATCTACTTACCTTCCCTACCGGTTCGGAAGTGTGTGTGCCGTGTGCTCCATCATCACATCTGATTTTTTACCTACTGCGCATGAAGAGAACCAGGAAGTAATGATGGGCGGATGGGCGGAGTCTCATGCTGCTACCACTACAAGTTTGCCGAACCACATGCCGCTGCCGCTACCAGTTTGTGTGAGCCAGACAGAACCAGCAGGATTTCACCACTGGGTTGACCCCCTCTTCTTTCTCATTTCTGTAACAATTAAGTATAACCACTAGTAAATATGGATCAGATCCAGACAAACGCTGAATTCATAACCAAATTAGATTTATTTTGGATAGGTTTGGCAGATGTCTCAACTAGATTTTTCTAAAACAGATTAAATCTGATGTTATCTGGGATTTAGGAGATATACAGAGTTACAGACTATGTCATTCTGATACTTTTCTCATATTGGCCATATTGAAAATAAGTTATACACAGTAATGATTTTCATCAATATCCAACAGAGGAGTTAGATATCAGAAGTGAGATATAAAATCAGACCCTAAATTAAATCAGAAATTATAGATCAATTCCTGGTATAATAGCTGAAACCAATCTTACAGGTTCTGTTCAAATAGCAATCATGAGCTATTATATATAACAATAACTTTATCTTAAGAAATATATTCATAGCCAACCAAACGGAAATGTAAAATAATCCTGATACAGAAAATGGGGATGAATTATTTTGTTCCTTTCCTAAAATGTATGCTATGAAAACATGGAGCAGATTCCTCTGTCTCTTAAATCCAGAAAAGGAATGTAGACAGAAGTCTATCAACTGAAAGAGTCAAACGAAAGGGGTTAGGATTTAAACCCTGGGGTTGATATACACATAAGAGGACCTGGCTCCTGTGTTGTGCATTACATAGCTCATCTCCATTTATACATTTATATTTCGGCCACAGAAAAAAGATTGGGGGTTTCCTATGATCCCAAGACAATAGGTTGCTTACTTCTGATCTAAGCAGTACATGGGTCAGGACATTTTCTGATAGAGATTGACCTAAAGTTAGTGATTAGCCTAAAGATATGGCTCTCTTTTTTGTCTCCTCACGAGCAGTGCAGTCATCAATAAGCCTTTAGCTGGCATCATACGATGAAAAGTTCTGTAACAATCTGACTCTGCTTCTTCTTTGTGCTAACATTGTCCACATCCATTACAGTAGAAAATGAATATGCTGTAATGTCTTTTCTGGGCTTCATTTGGTTGTATTAAATATTAATTCATTACAGAATGCAAGGAATGATAGCACGCTTTCTAAAGCTCTAGCACCTCATTTTATTTTCTGCAACCGAAACTAATATCAATGATACTGGAAATAAAAGTGGCTCATTAATACAAATCCTGAATGTCTAAAAACCTAATCTACCCTTAATAGTTGGAAGAATCTTCTGGATGGATTGTTTCTACATGCATGCCTGCTGCTGTCGTTTGCAGTAAATTTTAACTACATTTTCATATTTAGTTGAGTCAAGAGGAAAATGATATCTTGGAGATGAAAATGTTAGGTCACTGAACAGGTCACAAAAGATTAAAAAATGAAAGTAGGTAAAAATCAAGATGAGGTAAAAAGAACCATCCAATTTCTGTGAAACAATTAAAAAAAATGGAGCCATGAAGCCTCTAGAGAAAGAGAGAGAGAACATCCTCATGAATCTGGCTATTATTTCTTCTTAACACAAGTCTAATTGGTGGGAAAATTATATATTAATCTGTCTGATGAGATGATGGTATTAAGTATGGTGTTTTTAAAAATGCAGGGGGAAACTAGAATAAAAATCAGGGGATAGTAAAAGATTTGAGAGATCTTTCAGATACATTAGGCTTAACTGCAGTAACAAAGAGTTATGTCAGCATTTTGAGTGTCCCATATTCAGAGAAGTGAGACTTGCAAAATCTGCTTCTAAGTGCTGAATTTGAAAAACTTGCAGAAAAGAAATGGGCACATAAATGCCATCATTGTGGTGAATTTGCTGGTCACATTAAGCAAAGTTTTAGGACTAAGGGGTTTCTTTCTGGAAGCTTCTTCCTATGCATCCTTTGGCCAAAGCAAGGTGAAAAAATACAGCAGAGATCAGTTTTTGTGTGCTAGAATCACAACTATTGCTCAGACTATGAAGAAAACATGGCCCCAAAAGTGGGATAGAAGTCCTCAGGGTGAAATGGCTCTAACAAGGCTTTTAAAATTGAAATTATTGTCAAGGAGGGAAGAGATATAAAGATGGAAGGAAATGAGAGGGAGAAATGAAGATATCACTAGTATCTTGAAACTACTGACTGATAAAAGTACATTCAGGGCACTGTTCTTCAAAAATGTTTCAAGGCAGGGAAGCCCAACTTGAACTCTCTTCAAGTAAGTAGAGAAAAGAGTAAACAATTCTTTTCTTGAATTTCACTTGAACAGCATTCTGGGAAAAGATGTTCCAAGTCACCTGGATTAACAAATAGGTATGACCTGCTGCATTTTTTCCAATAAATTCTGTGGTCCATATTCATCTTATGAATATATACTTTGAGGTTACCACTATGTACAGACTCTTTATAATAAATCACAGTATTTGTTCATCTAGCCTAGTGTAACTTTCGTTTTAATAGTTCAAGGAGATTTTTCTTTCCTTTGTTATCTTAATCCTTTCAAGGGATGGCAGGGATTAGAGTCTGTGGGGTTTTTTTTAATCTAAAGTATACATTTTACTATTCTGCTATAGCAGTTGCAGAGGAGGGGGATTCTTCAGCATGAGCTGTCTACATGAAGCCTCATTTATAGTTTGACAAGAGAACTTCAATTCTTAGAAATTCATGACAAAAACAAGGAATGTTGCCCATGCTAAATATCTGCTGCCTAAGTTTCAACTTTTCCACATCATTTGCATATCAGTCATTAAAGGGTCAATGATACGATTAGTAAAAGGATGATGCTAGCTTAAATACAAACTAATTACAGTGAAGAATGTTTACTTGGCAACCCTTATGTCCCTTTAGTATACATTTGGAAAAAAAAATCCAATTAGAGTAAGGAAATACAAGGACAATGAATGAACTGAACCTTTTCTTGTCACACATCATAAGAAGATTTTTAAAAGTTGCCTTTAAGAAAAGAGGGATAAGCAGAATATGTGCTTTGACATGACCAGCCTCCATCCAATCACCCAAACAACAGCAGAAGATTTAAAATTCTTTGCCATGCTCTCAAGTAAATGATTCAGAAAGTCATTTACCTTGACATCATTCTAACTCCCATCCTTTTGTATAGGAGTGCATTGGAGAACCGATCTGTACAATTAAGTGAATCCCTTCATCTGTGATGTACATTCTGGTTAAGAAAGTCTGCTGTATTACAGAAATCACAAATGTCCTTGAATGACCTCAATATTTATTGCACGGTGCAAAAGATTTGTATGTGCACAATTTTAATTTTGAATCTTGTGTTATGCCTTTTTGTTTTCATAGAATGCATTGGAATTAGCATATTTTTCTTCTCTCCCTTTCCTTTTGGGGTAGAGGCCAAAGCAGTATGTTGTACTGCATTTATAACAGTAGTTAAGGATAAAATAACAGATCAAAATCTATATGGTTTCTGTAGTAAAACAAGATTTTTAAAAATGGAAGAGATTCACAGAATAGATAGCTCAACCGGCTGAATAGCCTGTTATTAACATCCAGCTGTCTGCAATTACACCAGTTCGAGGCTCAAGGTTGACTCAGCCTTCCATCCTTTCTGAGGTAGGTAAATTGAGGACCCAGTTTGTGGGGGCAATAAGATGACTTTGTATAAAACATATACAAAAGTATGAAGGCTATTGCTTAATGCCTTGTAAGCGACTCTGAGTCTCCGGAGAAGGGCGGCATATAAATCTAATTTTTTTAAAAAAACAGATATCTACTAGAAAAAGAAATTAAATTCTTGGCCTAAAAATCTAAAGAATAATTGGCTAAGTAGTGGTTTGGAAAGACAGAAAACATTGTGCTCTGTCAGATTTACTTTCTCGATGTAATAAAAAATGCTAACTTAAGAAGATCTTGACAGAAAAACTTTGCTCCAGTTTAAAACTGCCTCTGGACTTATCTGATCAATAGTGCTGACCCATTGGGTATTGAGCAAGAATTTACACCCTCTCTTTGCTTGGAGGGTCCTATTTGCAAGAATCCTTGTTTCTGCCATTTCCTGGACCCATGCTGCCATATGAAACAAACAAACAGCCTTAGGTTTTGCACAATGGTTGGTCATCTACTGAAGAGAAAGAGATAATTCTTGCCAATGTTACTCTCGCTTGCTTTGGCTAAGTTACTCTGTACTCCCAAAAAATTACAGCTATCTCAAAATAGTCACATCAGTCCTAATTGTCATCTCCTCCTCTTTCCCTAATCATTGTTATTTAAATTGGCATCCATGAGGTAAGGAATCGTCAAATAGGCAAGATAGCAGAAAGAGCTTTGTAACAGAAGACATGGATCTGACATTGACCCATATACCAAAGGGTGGAGCTTGCATCATGGCACTGCTTCTGTCATCTTGCTTCTTTCTGACCTAACCTATTTGTATCACTAGATATACCATCACAGAATATACATTCACAGCATCGAACCAAAAGTGGTCCTAGAAAATCCAGCGATTATAAACCATTCAAAAGTAGACACTTCACAATTTCAGGTTAAATAGATGTATTTTAAACTATGGATGAAACTGATACTTGGCAATTATTTCTTCCTGAAATATATACCTTGCTGCTGCCATTATATCTTGTAACTAGTCTTGTAACTACATTTTTCTAGGTCCCAGGAAATTGTTAAGCGCTCCCATCACATTTCTGGTTGAGCTTTTGCAGCCCAGTCTTCATCTATGATAATTGACCATGTGTCCTCAAGTTAACATCAACTCTTAGATTTCTCCTGGATCACATACACATGCACTCCCAGGTTTGGCTCATAATCACTTACTCACACAAACATAGCCTGTTAAGGCATATGGGTCACTAACCTCTTGCTTTCTACCTGGGTTTTCTAAATAGGTGGAACTACAGCAGACAGACACAAAGCCAGGAAATAATTAGGAACACACATAAATTATTTCCAAGTAAATACAAGGTACAACATGTTCTTTGGAATGCACGGGCCCAGTGAATTTAAAGTAACAACAAAGCTTTACTGGTTACAATGTACATTCACTCTTTCTTGCACACACAGACATGCATAGACACATCCACACTTATCCACCCTTACCCACAATCTTCTCAACTAGTGTTCTGCCCCAGCTACAGACCCCAAAGAACGCAGCACACACAAACTCTATACAAAGCTTATTTTACTCAAATAATTTAGTCTTTATCATTGAAAGGCTGTTAATGAACTGTTTTAACAGCCTACCAGAATTCTAAAATAAGGTAATCATAGTCTTATTAGAGTTGGCAGAAAGCCCAGAAACAATTTTGCAGACAGGAAGGAGTTTGAACTAAAGTTGTTCTCTACAGCTTGTTGCAAGCGGTGTTCCTTTTTAAATAGGTTAAGGGAGTGGCCAATTAGCCCCAAGCCTTATCCTCAAGGAGACCTCCTCCTGAGGAGCCACTCCTGCCTTTTGGCAGTTCTGCGTGCCCGTGCATTGAAAAGAGGCTCCTCCTCTTTGTCCTCTTCACTTAAAGGAGCTTCTGGAGGTTCTGAAGGCCCTGGCTGAATTCCTGCCTCTGGCACCACATCTTCTCCAGCCTCCTCACTGTCTTACTCAAGCGCTAGCTGCACAGGCTGCTGACGCAGCACCACACCAGTCTCCTCGTTGTCGGAATCAGCTACAATCTGCACAGGCCGCTAACGGGCCACAACAACTCGGCTGTCAGGCACTAGCTAGCAGGATGGAAACTACCAAGTCTGGATCTAAAGATGATTAAAGGACTGAGCAGGCTTTAGGGCTCCTTTTTATCCCCAAACGTTTTCACTTTGTTGATTGGATGTTTTTCCATGTGCTAAAGTCAAATTTCTTTGTTTGGTTCAGGTGATACTTTTTCCTTTGTTTCCTTGTTAACTTCTTTCCTGCCTATCTATCACCCAGAAGAGATTTTTAGACATATTATTGTATTTTTATCCTCACTGTTTATGTGGCTGCTTCACCTACACCACCTTTAATTGTGGCAGCTTCAACTACACCACCTTTAGTCTCACACAGGCTAACGTCTAACAATGCACTCATCCCTGCTATAGTAGAGTCCATCCACCTTGTTTCTAATCAACTTCTTCTCTCTTCTTCCACTTTTTCCAGCATTATGGACTTCTCAAAGTAATTGGGTATTAACGTATTGTGTTCAAAACTGATAATTTGAACCTAGGGCTAAATTATATTTGTGCCATTTAAAGAAAGTGACAAAAAGGAGTTGTATATCCATGTTCAAAGTGAGTCAATATATGTTGTGCACCCAAAGTTGTTCGTTTGTTTTTTCAAAAGACAACTGGACTTTGTTTTTCCTTGAAGACATTTCACTTCTCATCCAAGAAGCTTCTTCCATTTCTGAGATTCTTGGATGAGAAGTGAAACATCTTCAAGGCAAAACAAAGTCCAATTTCTTTTTGAAAAAGCACCTTTGGGACTTCCATGACCTGGATGACTGAAAATTTCCATACGCATATAAGTTGTGCAGTTATCAATCAACATTTTTTTCCCTAGACTATTTGGATTTCTAACTGGGACAATAAAGATGTGTACTCATTCATCAGTTCATGAAAAGACTAATATGATAGGCTCATATGATCTTGCTATAAAGCTGTTATCACCACTTTCTCCATCTGTAGCTCCATCAAAAGCTTCAGAAAAGGAAACGGTACTTTTATTTTTGATCTTCTTAATATTATAAAATCATTTGAAGCAATTGAACATTAGACAGTTTTTTTTAAAAGAATTTTGACAAATTAAGAAGAGATCTTTTTTTCTGCATAATTCACTTCAGCACCATGTTCTATGAATACTGTCTGAAAACTCATTGTATGCACTATCATCACAAATTATTTGATGTCCATATTTTATGACTGATAACAGAAGCAATTATTGAGGGAAGTAAGGTAAGGGGCTTCCCTTTGCTAAATATGTTCAAATACTGATTGGCGAGAATATTTTTTGAAATATTTTAGCTGGGTTCCATGGAGTTTAGAGATGAACTATGAGAGTAGAGAGTAAATTAAATGCCCGTCCATTTCTAGGATTCTAGTTATATTTTTGATCTCAACATTTCACATTTAATCATATTTGTTGCTTAGTAAGTACCAGAGTTTAGGATTTGATAGCTCTGTGAAATAGCTTTTAATAATTTTATAAGATAGTATCTATATAATCTAAGGTTAGAATCACAAGCATAATTGTTTTTCCATTACCAAGAATTACAGTCTGTTCTGCCTCAAATATCATCTGTAGAAGGTGTATGTCTTCTCTTTTGTAATAAGGTATTGTTCTGAAACCTTGTTTTTATGTGTTCTGTTATTACTTGCAGCTTTCACTAAGTCACTATCAATTTTACCTTGACCTACATAGCATCTGAAGTTTATTCCAAGATACATTTCTTTTACAATTTTACAGAGATATCACCTTGCCTAAAGGAGTGTTTTTTTTTTCTTTTCAACCAACTCATTCATATACAGGGATCATAGCTTAAAAAGCCTACCAACCTTTAAAAAAAATCCAGCTGCAGATTTGAAAGTGTCAGTAATAAAGAATAACTTCCATCAGATTTTGATGTCCAATAAAAGCTGATAGCAGCAAATGTAATGCAAACATAAAGAAAATGTATTAGGCATTATCTAAACTTTATGGTCTCTACTTCATTGTTCTTTGTCTGGAGCATCCTGATTTCCTTGATTGAACAAATCACTGTCTGTGTATTTAGGATACACTTAACTGGTTCATAGGAAGTGTTAATGTGTCCTGCAATTATCTCAGTTAGCTGCAAGATTAAAGTGAGCTGAGGTTAAACTGACCTCTTTTGGTCAGCTTGACAGGTGAATCCTACAGAAGAGCCGTGGTGGCACAGTGGTTAGAATGCAGTACTTGCATGCTAATTCACTGCTCTCTCCAGGAGTTTGATTCTGAATAGCTCAACGTTGACTCAGCCTTCCATCCTTCTGAGATCAGTAAAATGAGGACCCAGATTGTTTGGGGCAATATGCTGTTTCTGTAAACTACTTAGAGAGGGCTGTAAAGCACTATGAAGTGGAATATAAATGTAAGTGCTATTGCTATTGCTATAACCCAGACAAATGTGGGACAATTCCCAACCCTGTTAGTTAGTCCTCCAAGTGTTGGAGGACACTTGCCTAGAAAGGCAAGTTCTCTTTCTTGGAACACATTGCCTTCCATAGGGATAATCTCCAGGAGCCAATAAATCTTCTTGTATGATAGTGGGCTGAATTATCACAATGGGGAAACACAGAATTGATGGGTATCTGTTAGTATATTCTGCAAAAATGTCATTAGATTGGATATAGCCATCACCTTGATCTTTTCATAAATCTTTAAAGTTCATGTTTTACTGATTTGACTATAAACTCTGGTTTATAGACAAACCAAAGACTTTGGTTTGCATAAAATCAGAAATCAGATAGGAATTTGAAGCACTGGAGAAGAGGAGGAGGAGAAAGAATGCATGAGAGTCAATATTGCTATTAAGTCTCCAATAATTATTTAAGACATACTCATCAGACTAGATGAAAATTTTTCTCCCCTCACCACTGAATCTTAGTATAGAATAACTAAATTGATTCAATGTGTCAAATCAAATTAGGTGCCTTCAAATTAATTTAAACATTCAGTAGAGGTCCTATGCACATAGTCATATATATTATGGTATCTAAGATTCCATGGAATTAATTGGAATCAGTTTGATACATCAACTTATATGTTTGATACAAAGTAATTTTGAATGGAATCATGGCTGATTAGCATAACTCTAACATACAGTGTATCATTTTGTCCTCCACCATTTAGGCAACTAGTTGTGTAAAATTTGTTCAACAAATGGGGGTTTTATTTTAAATTTGAATAAGGGTCTTCTGTACAATGATAAATTACCTTTATAGCCACTTTTCAGCCAGTAACATTTTAAGAATACTCCCTGAGATTTGGGATGTAATAAACAGCCATCAATATCAATAATCTTGATAGACTGCCCTTCCTTTAATTTTGGTTCTCTTTTAAACCATCCAGACTGGTTGTCATTACTGCTACTGAAACATTTTGTGTTGTGTAAATAACTATTTTCTTCTGACAGCCTTGAATGTTCTTGCATCAGTGGTGGGTTGTTCCCAATTCGCACTGGTTCACAAGAACCAGTAGTAAAAATTTGTAGTAGTTCAGAGAACCGGTAATAACATTTGCTGGCCACACCCCTGAACTGGTCGCCGGCCTGGTGGCTGCTCGCTTACCCCGTCCACCTCATCAGAGGTTTTTTTTTTTAATTTTTAAAAGCATTTTCTCTACAACCTCTTAAGCCATGTTTTCAATCGAAGAGGTTGTAGGAAAAAAAATGCCTTTAAAAGCCTCTGGTGATCCCAGCTGAGTTGCCTGATCGCCAGAGGCTTCTAAAAGCATTTTTTTCTGCAACCTCTTAAGGTTGTAGAAAAAATGCTTTTAAAAGTAAAAAAAAAAAGTTGGCCACCTCCATACAGTCACATTAAACCCCCCACCACCACCAAGCCACACCCACAAAATAAACCAGGCCCACAGAACCGGTAGTAAACATTTTTAGAACTCACCCCTGCACTGCATTATATACAATGGATGTTCCTGATTTCTGATATTGAGAAAAATAAAGAATAACATTGCCATTGTGTAATTGCAATGCTGCCCATCTGTAAAATTGTTCTGTGTGCAGGATTCAATCTGGGTTGGTCTAGAGCTTTCGGACTCATGCTGAAGCTTATCTTCTGGGAACTTCTCTCTAACAAAATGTATGTTGTTCTGTGTGTGATTTTTATAGTGCATGTTGTATGTAGCTTTTTAGATGTTGATTGGGGTGTTGATGATTGTTCTGTTTCTCCAAATGTCTACAGAATGTTATCACTAGTATTTGTTTTCTATATTTAGGATAAAGTGGATTTTTTCACATACATTGTATATGATATATGTGACACAGCACAAACCTTTTGGAGCCACACTTAATCATGCAAAAATTATGCCCTGGGTCTTTATGAACACACACAAACTCATGTTTTACCATTTTTAGGTAGACATATGCATGGATAAACCAAAGTGTACTATTTTTGCAGTTATTACTTCCACTTGCATTCACTGAGATGTAGCTATTTTTCAAAGCCTATAAAATATGAGGCACAATAGAAATGCATGAGCAGAGGAACCTGTAAGTTGCAACCTATGGGAGAATTTATACTAAATGACATCTTTTCAATAAATGTAAACAAAATGAAACCTAATGATAGCATTCAAATTCTCTTCTGTCCTTCCAGAAATAGGCTAAGCTAATTTAGCCATCTCTTAGAAGTAAATTAATTCTTCATTCTGATTTGAAGAAAATCACATAATGACTTGGAACCAACAATAAAAGCTACTTTGCCTCAGGTCTTTGGGAAGGTGAATTAATTGACTGTCATTCACGAAGAATGGATTTATTTGAGGTAGGAAAGCTTTCTCAGAAGCTGAGAAGGAGGTTGCCTGAAATTGGGGTGTTTGCTACCAATTATTACTGCTGAATCACAAAAAGAAATATTTACAGTAGCTGCTTACTTTTAAGAAAGCTAGATGAATGCCTAAACCATAACAAAACACAAAAGAGAGAGAAAGGAATTTCTTAATAAAAGGGGAGGTGGAAGACCTTTCTTTCTCATTGTTTCTGAAAAGTTAAGAGACATAGAAGCCCAACAGATAATATATTCCTTTATTGTGCAGATTGTTGACTTTTTTTCAACATTCTTTTTCACTCAGAAGATAATACGTAAACTTGCTAATAATGAATTGTAGGATGGAAAATCAGTTTCTCTGGTTGTAAAAGTCTGTTTAATGATTGTATAATATGTTCATCCTTTTGATGATGATGAAGATGATTGCTCTTGTTGTTGTTTATCACTCAGTCAAGCAGATATTCAATTAGGTTTGACATTTTTGTCTACCTATTTAGTCCTTTCTTAGGACCTAGGATAGGTAGATATGGATAGATACTTGGTCTGTTGTGTGGATGTTTGAGTGGTTTAGGTGAGGGGACTTTGTGGAGGGTGAGGGTGTCTTTAGAGATTGTTATGTGTGTTGGACCTGGTTTTTGGGCGTTAAGTAAATTTTGTTGTATGGGTATACTTTGTATATACATACAATGACAATAAAGTTATTATTATTATAGTGTTATTAATACTTACTATTATATTATTTTTATTATTAATGTTTAACTCTTATTAGAGTCAGAATATTTCATTTCTATCTCCAACTAAAACAGTTTTGAGTATGTCCAGATTCTTCTGATTACAGTTCACTATAGTTTCCAACTGGGTTTATTATTTCCAAATAATTAATATTAATAATAATAATTCCAAATAATAATCCATTCTTCGAACTATATCTTTTTTCCCCCCATTTATATTCACTTCACAATTGCTATGAGTAATATTATAGGCTTCCCAGTCTGTCATTATTGAATGTTTAGTCATTCTGGCACCTGGAATCCCACTATTTCCAGATTTTAAAACAACCTCACTACTTTCTTCTCCTTATCTCCATAGATAGGCACATTTTAATCAAAATTCTTTGTCTGATATGCAAATTGGAATTGATATATAATTGGAAAAGTTATTTCAGCCTAAATACACCTAACCATTTCATAGAGTTATGACCAGAAGATTTATTTTTAGGTGTCCCTCCAAAAGGGAAAGTCAGATGATGATTACAAGGGATGATTCTGGTGGACAAAATAGAGTTTTGGATAGTATTATTAAACCTACTTGCCTGAGTTCAAATAACCGATCAATCATTCCCTTGTTTTATTCTGTTCTTATAGTTATATTTTCCTGGTTCTTTTAATATTTTCCAGACCACCAATATCTCTATTTTATAGTACATGTATAATTGAAAGGTGAAAAATAATGAGGAGCCTCGATAGCTCTGCAGACTAAGCACCCTAATTAACATCCAGCTGTCTGCAATTACTCCATGTTCGAATCTCACCAGGCTGAAGGTTGACTCAGCCTTCCATCCTTTCTAAGGTAGGTAAATTGAGGACCCAGTTTGTGGGGGCAATAAGTTGACTTTGTATAAATATACAAAAGCATGAAGCGTATTGCTTAACACATTGTAAGCTGCCCTGAGTCTTTGGAGAAGGGCGGCATATAAATCAAATAAAAAAAATAAGGACATATAAATAACAAAAAAGTAAATCCAAATTGCAGGAAGAATGGTTCTTTTGGAACGGCTCATAACAATAGATATAAAAATAATGAGTCCAGCAGGAGAAGGACGGTATATAAATTGAATAAAATAATAACAGTAGATAAGTATCAATGAAATTTCAGCTAAAATTCCACTATTTTCACCTTTCATAACTATTTTGGGAAACATTTGAAATTAGTAGATTAAAGAAGAAGTGAACAGGGGAATAAAAGAAATGGGTCAAGAACAATGTTATAGAAACATAAAAATATCCTCCCTGGATATCTTCCACTCTATTTATATGAGGTCTTAAGAAATTACAAGAAGTTATGGCAGAGCTATTTCCTGAAATTTTTTTAAAGACAACTCCGTCCCTTTGAATGTCCTTATATTTCCTAGAAGTCCACTTCCCTTATTACACACCAGAAAAAATATCACTGGATACTTCTGTGATCTGAGACAATCATATTTTTTTCTTTAATGCACACATTATTTTCTATAAAAAATATAAGAGCTACAGCTGCATAGGATAATCTTAGCATGTTTGAACAGCGGAACAAATGAAACTGTCTTTTTCAAATAAAATATGTTTCAGTTAACCAACATAGTATTTTCTTTCTTTCTTTACCCATCCAAATTAATGCTCACATTTTGAAGAAAAGGATACAAAGTTTGACATCATTGTTAATAGTCCATAAGAGGTAAGCAAATGAAGTAACTCTAAATAAGTGTACAAGTATTCAGTATTACTCACTTTCAGTTTTTTCACAATATATTTATTTATCAGATTTCTTGGACATTACATTTAAGCAAATATGGCTGAATCAACTACTTTTTTTGAAGTCTAATACAAGGAAAATATGGTTCTACACAGTTGTCTTGCCTGTTATCAGAAGCAATTCATGATATAATGTAGAATATTCATACGTATACCTTTATTTATACAAATACACCCATAGAAACAATGTTCAGAGATAGATCTTCTGTAATAGATTATAGATACATACTTTCTTTGTTTAATACTGTCATAAATTTGCATTGTTTTTACAAGGCATATCTGCTATATAGATTTCATAAGAACTGTTATACTGTTGGCTATTAAACTGTAATTAGTGCCAATTCTTGGTTAATAACTAAGAAAATTCTTAGTTATTCATGCAAATAAAAAAAAATAGCATGATGGAGTGCCTAAAGATTAGATAGCTTAGTCATAACAATAGCTGCCTAATAGTACATCCCAAGGCAGTTTATAATATAAAGAGCTAAGACTTCCCTTAAAACAATCTAAAATTAACATAGGATCTAGTGATGCCCTTGTGACAGTCTTCCTGTTCAAATGCCATTCAACAGTTTTCCAAAGGCAAAAGACTGAGAACCAACCAGATTGTCTAACCAATTTGGTTTCTAGTCCAGGCCAATGCCCTGAAACCTAATTCATCTCATCCTAATTGAACTCGGCTATCTTCCAAATAAATTTATCAAGACATAGTGCCTAGAGACTGGCCAGATGATTGAAGTTTCTTACAACTTTTCTGAACAAGAATTTTTTAAAAAATGCATGCAAGCTACCTTTAGTTATAGATCAGTAACCGATTTTAAATGAATAAAAATTTATTCTGATTTGTAATGCCTTGTTTTACATTCCAAGTGCAGCAAACTGTCCAGAAAAGAAAAGCTCAAACCATTTATTAATCATAATATCTGGCCAATTTGTTGACTTCTGAGTTTCTGATCACTACATAATGATTGCAGACTTGTGGTGGACTTATCACAGCAAACCTCTGCTTCTGCTTTGGGGTAATTACCTCTCTTACAAGCAGGAATGATGCATGATTACGAATGATGGAAATTTCCTATGTTCAGGCTCCTCAATTATAGTAACAATTATCATGCAAATGATGTGATGTGAACTCTTCTTAAATGCCAATGATGTAGTGACTATTTAGTAGCCAGTGATAAAAGCTTTTCTGAGACAAAAATCACTTGCCAGTCTCTGCAGGCTCCAGCATCCTCAATTAAAAATTGTGTATTTAATTCTGTGTCATTACTGAAGAATTAGAAAAGGGCCATATAGTGAAGCTAGTAGAATTTGTTAACCCCTGGATTACTTATGTGTTTTTGCTTTTGCTTCACCTGGAAAAACAACATGATCCAGGTGTCCAAGAAAGCCCGACAGAGACTCCATTTCCTTAGGGTCTTGCATAAAAACAGGGTGGAACAACAACTGATGACCTCCTTTTACCAGTCCACACTAGAAAGTGTCCTCCCTTATTGCATCACGGTATGGCATGCTGGTCTGACAGCCACAGATAGAAAAACATTACAGAGAGTAGCGAGAACAGCACAAAACATTGTGGGCTGTCCCCTGATACCACTAGATGAGATCACTAGGGATCATTGCCTTAGAAGAGTGAGGAAAATTCTTAGGGACAACTCTCACCTTGGTCATCACTTCTTTATCCTCCTACCATTCCCTACCATTGGGAAGGAGATATAGAAGTATAGCCAGCTGCACAAACAGGCTGAAGAACAGTTTTTATCCATTCAGACAATGGATAAAATAACATCGTAACTATGTAGTATGATGGACCGCAGGGCCGGCGCAATGTGTAACATGTTCACACTGGCGCAATAGGACTGGTTGTTTTGTTAAAATGATTTATTGGGTTCTGTCTTCACTGTGAGTTGTATTGTGTTGGGGGGGGGTGCACTGAGGGAGCTCAATCAATCTCCTTGTACATACGTTGTACTCTGACAATAAAGATTTGAAATTCATAACAAAACACTGCTTTTAAAATATTATTGTTTATTATTTCTTAGATTTATTTGCTACCTATCTCAACGTGGGCTTGTCTAGGTGGCTTACAACAATAAAAAGGAAGAAATGAAGAGTATAAACCAAACTGAAGTAAATAATAGAACAAAAAAATAAACAATGGAAAACAACACATTAAAAAATCTTTAAAGAAAAACAAATAAGTCCAGTTGTATCTTGAAAAAGCAACTTTGGGACAACCATGACCTGGATGACTGAGAATCTCCATAGAACACATCAATACAATAACAAAAAGATAGATGGGTAAGAGCAGAGAGCAAGATGGAAGTGGAATCTGTCATCAATCCAGCAGCCACCTCCAGCATGAATTCCCCTATCTCATCCCCAGGACAACTAGCAGAACCAGGTCTTCAGGCTTTAGTGAAAGGATTGGAGGGAGAGGCAAATCTAACCTTAGGTGGTAAGATGTTTTAAAGGGTGGGTGCAGCAATAAAGATGGCTCTTCTTCTGAATCCTAATAATTGGTAACGGGATTCAAAGTAGGCCCTCTCGGCTGGCATGAGTAATAGGGGTTTGTCCTAGCGGGACAAGGTGGCTCATCAGGTAGCCTGGACCTATGCCATTAAGGGCTTTAAAGGTTATAACCAACACCTTGAACTGCACTCAGAAGTTGCAGAGCAGAGGTACCATATAATATGAGCTCTCATAGAGGTCTAAAAACTGCTCTTGCTGCCTCACTTTGCACCAGCTGAAGCTTCCAAATGGTTTTCAAGGATAACCCCATGTAGAGTGTATTGCAATAGTACAGACAAGAGATGACCAGGACTTGAGTAACTGAGTGCAGGAAATCACAATCCAGAAAAGGCCACAGCTGGTGCAGAAACCGGAGCTACACAAAAGCTCTCCTAGGCATGCCCATCACCTGCTCTGAGTGGAAGGTTGTGGTATATGGAGGTGACTGCATGCTCTGATAGTTGTCCGGCCAGAATATTGGTATTTAAATGATTTCTATTCCTTTCCTTTGACATTTATAATCATAATTTTGCCTTCTAATAGTAGTAGAATGTCCTTATTGCTGTAAGAAAGCAATAAAAATTCATTTATGAACAAAGGAAGTGAAACAGCTGAAGAAAAATGAAAAGATATTTCATGCCATTATATAGCCATTAAGGTTTAGGAACAAAAAAAGAAAGAAGAGAGGTGAAGTCAGTTGCTGAATCTTAGAAGAGGAAGCACAATTAAAGGATACAAAGCAGAAAATTCAAAAAACAAATTTAGAAATCATGATCTTAAGAAGGGTAAAAATGTATTCTAAAAACCTGTTATTGTCTGCAAAGTACACTGTAGAACAGAGGAGCTACATTCACCAATACTTTAGGACTGTTTACAAAAAATATCATCAAAAGTATCACCGTGACAGTTCTACCTCTCTGAATTATTTTATCATATTAGCACACTTCTGAGGGGTTTTTGGGGGGGGAGATGATCCCCAAGATGAGAGATTGAGAGCAAAAATCTAATCCTTTGTGGAAGGAAGTTCAAGGAACCCAAAGTACTGCTTTAAAAAACCTAGGAAGTCTGAGTTAATTCTGATGACAAAAAAAATTATCTGTTAAGTGTTTTTAACCCAAAAAGAGTTAAACAAATAGAAAAGAACCATCAAATGCAGAGCAACAGAAAGAAGAAACAAATGAAGAACTAAATGAAAACTTAATTTATTGACAGAATAGAATAGAATAGAATAGAATAGAATAGAATAGAATAGAATAGAATAGAATAGAATAGAATAATTATCTTCTCTGGAATTTTTTAAAATTCATGTTCTTTTCTCTTTACCTCAACCAAAATAGCTAATGCTTTCTCTTGACTCTTCTTTTTAAGTTTACTATTATGCTGCATAAAATATCCTTTAATTAAAGCTTTGCTTGCATCCCAAATTCTTCTTAATCAGTATCTTTATATATGTTATTTTTTACAACCCTCTATTATTGCCTCTTTTTATAGCAACATTTTATTTAGTTTCCATCTAAAGAACTAGATTTCATTTTATAAACCAAACTCATGAATTTATGATTTATGGTTTGGATGATTAGACAGAATAGATTATAGAAAAAAGAATTACGTTGCAACCATAATGTAGGTGGCAAATATATAATCATACTTATAATGCTGTACAGATTAGAAGCCGCCTTCATGTATCTTTCCCCCTTCTTTCTTACACTTTTAGGATGCAGCCACTTATGCCATTAACTTAATGAGATCTGATTTGGGTGAGAGATGAGAGAGTTGAGATGTGGACTCCTTGGTGCTCTCTGAGCTTGATTGTTTGCTTGCAGACATTTAATTACCTGACTAGGTAACATCAGTGGAAGTGAGTGTTGGGTTTGCTTCCTATTTATATATAAGATTATTTTGCCAGTGTTGGCAGAGTATTATTTGAATTGTATAACTGGGCTGCAGAAACAAGCAAGGAATTCTAGGCTGTCTTCTCATGCTCATGGTCATGCATCTAGTCTCAGAGATAGCAAGAAGTTAACTGCCTACATGGGAAGCATGGGGGTTTCTATACAGGTACAGTTATTTGTGGCCCAACACATACAGGTGGTCATACATTAGACTTCACAATCTCCAAGAAATGCTAGTTGATGTAAAAATGAAGGTAATTCCTATTATGTCTTTGCAATGCTTAGATGGTGCCCTGCAGAGAATAAAGAGAAGAGAAGAGAAGAAAGTTCTGTTACCAGTGAGCAGATAAACATTGTAGAACTACAAATGATGGAATTTCAGGTAGGCAACACCCTAATTCACATACTAATTCAAAGAGGAAGAAAGGGAAGCACATTCAGACTTTCAAGACTCTATTATTGTAGCCAATCTGAACCAAAGTAGTTTTAGGTCTATGTGAAATCTGTTTCTTGATCTGGTCTACTTTTTAGAGTGACATGCCCTGATCCAGATTTGATTATCACCTTTGATTTCAGCAATAGTTTGTGCCAGGTGGCTGATGGATTTTATTGGTTTCCAGAAGCATTCATAGAGTATCTTGGCACTCTAGTGAACAGCTAAGCAATGGACGAGAATATGTCTCTTTCTGCTGATCTGTTGTAGTTCATTTTCAGGATATTCAAGAAATGAAGCTGTGGAAACAATAGCTAGAACACCAATGAAGAAAGCAAAATAGACATTCTTACTTAGCATGGCTATATGCTACAAGTATAGGGCTACACTGCTGTGGTAATTAAGGCAGACTGTTGTCCAGCATCTTTCAGAGAAAATTTAATAAGATCTTTCATTGTAATCGTTTCACACAGCACTTTGACAAGAAAGTTGCTGAGATTTGACAGAATCTTTGCTCCTTATGGGAAGTTATTAGAACAGGAGTGTCAAACTCACATTGTCATGGCCTATAGTAGTTTTAGGTCTATGTGATGTATTGGGACTTTTTTTCCCTTTTGCTGAACCGAGCATGGATGTAGCCAGCGCATGATGCATCCAGCCCTGGATTAGAACTTCATCTTGTTCTATTATTTGAGAGTTCCCCTGTGGAGACAGTGGTATCTAGATTATCCACTTCCTTCTACAAGCTGCAGCTGTGCCCTTCCTGAATCCAGAGTGTGAAGAGGTCAAGGAATATTTATTGGAGACAGGATTGTGAGCAGCTTTGAAAAAGTCTGCAATAAGTCCCCTCTTGAAGAGATCTTCCTTGGATTTAACATTCCCTTTTTGAGCAAAATTGTTGAGGCAGTGATGGAGAATTGAACTATGTAGCACCCTAGATAAAAAAGGATTATCTGGATTTATTTGGTTAGAATTAAAGTCCAAGTATGAGATCAAGATGACGTTACTCACTCCTACTAATGAGCTCTCTAATGATCTGGATCCCTTGAGGTGAGGACTGTAGACATACTTTAAAATTCCAGGTGATAATAGATTGATATCTTACCTCAGTGGTTGCAGGCTGTCAGGGTCTAGATGGGACAGAAAAAGCTGAAGCCTGTCAAAACAGAAGTATTATTTGTCAATTAAGAGTCTCCATCAATATCAGCATTATTTTTGGATGGGGAGGCAGTATCCCTGAAAGAAGAAATTCTTTAAATGGGGATCTTTGTGGATTCATGCCACCTCCTGGTACAACAAAAAGGAGCCTGAGTGGCGTAGGAGGCTAATGCCTCCTACTAAAGACAGCATTTAACATCCAGCTGCCTGCAATTACACCAGTTCGAAACTTCCCAGGCTCAAGGTTGACTCAGCCTTCCATCCTTTCTAAGGTGGGTAAATTGAGGACCCAGTTGTGGGGGCAATAAGCTGACTTTGTATAAAATATACAAAAGTATGAAGGCTATTGCTTAACGCATTGTAAGCTGCCCTGAGTCTCCGGAGAAGGGAGGCATATAAATCAATTTTTTTTAAAAAAAACAACTGGATGCCATGACTTAGAAGGGCTTTTGCCCAGCTTCTGCTAATGCACCAATTATAACTTGCAGAAAATCACTTTGCCACACTAACTCATGCTGTTATTACCCTTCAAGACTACTGCAGTGTGAGTTACATGGGCCTACCTTTATTAACTACATAGAAGCTGTAGTTAGCCCAAAATCTGATTGCTGGGGACATACCAGTGGTGGGTTGCCCCGGTTCAAACTGGTTCACAAGGACCGGTGTAAAACTGGTGGGAGGCTCCACCTACGACCCTGGATGTCGTCATTGGCGAGCTGCGTGATCCCATTGCGAACCGGTAGTAAAGGTATGTAGAACCCACTCCTGGGAAATACAATATTACTTCTATATTGTGGCCTGAGTACTGGGTATGAATTCACTTCTGGATGCAACTGGGTCCCTAAAGACTACCTGCTTAAAACTGGATCAGCCCAACCTTTTAGGAAATAGATAAGTGAATTGAAGAGGTATATATTTTTTGGCTGGCAGTGCCAAACTTCTGGAACAGTCTACCTGTACATATCAGGTTGGAACCATCCCTGATTATATTTCAGGAAGATATTGAGGTCAAGCTATTCTTTAGAAAATTTAAATTCATTCAGGGCCATCTTTAGTTTTTGTTTTGTTTTTTTATTTCACTGTAATTAAGTTTTGTTTTATGTTTTTAAGCTTACTGTGGATATTTTAAAATTGTTTTCTATTATGTAAACTGCCGAGAACTAAATTGATTGCAGCAGGATAGAAATGTAGCAAATGGACATTAAAAAAACCAATTTATTTTATGTTTCTCTCCTGTTTTTCCTAGAATATAGAATGGTATGCTTTTCATTATTTCATAATGAAAGCTCTGTGAAATAATTATGTTTCTGAGACAGACAAAATTGTTCAAATTAGTCTACAAGCTTTACTATTCAGGATCTTAAACCTAAATTTCAAGACTCTTGTCACTTATCTACACCCAATATGGATAGAAGCCCTGTCTCTTAAGCAACACTCGATAGATTTCTTTATTGGCTTTTAGAATAGTATTAAATCCCATAATTATTCCACTAGCATTTGTGACATAGTTCTTGTGGTTTCTTTAGACTTAATATAGCTTCATCTAAATCTACACTTCCTTAACATCATCATCATCATAGCAATATAAGAAAATACTCAATACAGTAAGTGCTAGCATTGTTTATCTTTATTACTGCATTTGTGACACTGAACTTGAATTGAAAAGCCTAGGTTCAAGTCCAATGCAACCAGGAATCTCAATGGGTGGGCATGATCTAGCCATGATCTATGGAAAATGGAGACTCCAAAGACCCACTTAAAAACCTGAAATAAGTAACAAGATTAGTGCAGAAGTAAGAACCAAATAATAAGATGAAAAAACAATGAGTGTTGCTGCTTGGGAAGGAAGGAATCAGGTCAGAGTAACATCATTCTAAAAAGGGTGACTTGAAATGGCCCTTTTTGTTCACTGCATCAAAGATTCTGTGAAAGAAAGTTATTAATCAAATCTGGATAGTTTTCCTGCTGTTTCACAGAATTGCTCTAAAGACTTCCTTGTTTAAAATGGGGTTCTGTTGACAAATTTATGACCTTTATCAATCAAACTCTGCAGTTCCAGCGATTTCCAATTAAGATGCAATTGTAGAACGTTTTACTTAAGCAGAACACATTTTGTCAACAACGAATATTTGTCAGAAGTGGGATAAGAAAGCGTACATCAAGAAAGTGTACATTTAGACTACTAGTCTCTTGCTATGTTAATGCAAAAGGGATAACTTGTATTACATTATTATAAACTATTGCTTACTGTGTTTCCCCAAAAATAAGACCCTGTCTTATATTTTTTTGAACCCTGAAATAAGTGCATGGCTTTATTGCCATGCGCTCAAAAGCTGATTGGACTTATTAACATGGGATGTCTTATTTGGGGGGAAACAGGGGACTTTCTTGGCCAATGTTGAGATCCGTTTTTATTTGTACAGAGGACATAATAAAGGGATCTACATGAATCAACTTGACTCAAAGAAATTTGGTAAAGCTAAATCTGGTTCTGTTCAATATTCAAGTGCAAACCAAGGGACCTGTGAGACTAAGCCAGATGTTATTGGTTCACTACTGCTATATAGATATATACATTGAACAATGTGTGCTCACATACAGTATATTGCAATGTGAAAAATAGGAACAATACCTGGAAATTAAATTTGGTATTACATAGTGTTATATGCCATTCAGTTATTATGCATGGCTTTACTGGCCCAGCATACAAATAAGCAAATTCAGCTCAAAGGCCATCTATACCTCTGAGATCAGACTTCCACATTCAACTTCATGAAAGTGTTCCTTCAAGTCACTTCAGGTGGAGCTCTATTAATTTCACTTGGTACCATCAAGTCAGGTAAAGCACTTACTTTTTTTTTTGTTCTTCCTCAGCCATGTTTTTTTTTCATTTTACACTGTGCACTGTAGATGATGAAGCCTATGGACAAGGCCTGTTTTGTTTTTGTTTTTGTTTATTTTATGCAAGATGCTATGTAAATCTTTGGCCAAAGGACAGAATGTTAAAAACAGTAAATAAACAGCAATCCAATCTTAAAGCGCTTTATAGATCAAGCCGTTCTTCCAAGTATGGAATAGGATGAGTTGCAAATCAACCAGCTAATCAATATACACAGTAAAGGTTGAGACTGAAAGGAAAAAGGGACAGTGAAGACTATTCAAATTTTTCAATGATATTTAACAGTAATTTTTAAGTTCTGTAAGATCTTGCTTCTGGAGAAAAAAGGATTGTTCGCTCATCTGTGTATGGAAAAAATTCAAGATGATTGTGGGTAGTCATATCTGCTTAGCCAGATATGTTATCTTCTATTATTTTTTTGTATCATGTATATTCTTCTGAAGTTCAGGAATTAAAAGGATAGCATCCACTGTTTTCTCCATAAGCTAATATGCTCTCCATCCTCATATGCCCCATTATTAAAAGTCAACTATTTTATTCAGAGTTTCAACATTTCTTTACAGTCTATTATGGAGGAGTGTGTTCCATAATTATCAATATTGCTATTTTTATAGCCAAAAAAAGTGCACCATCTGTCACAGGCATCTGTGCATGGCTTTTGAGTTAAGTATATTGCAAAGGAGAGATGATAACTGTACACTGAAAGGATGGATAGGTGGACATCCTTTATTTAACAGAATACAGGAAGAAACATACTTTAATCATGCTCAATAACCTAAGTAGAACTATGCAGTTTGTTCTGTGAATTGTCAGCTCAGCTAAATGCAACTGTCTGAGGAAAAAGATAGTTTGTTAATATCTGGATAGATTAAAAATCTTCTTTGGACTTTTTAAATCTGGATGATGTACAAGGAGGAAAAGTATATCAAGACATTTATTTATTTATTTATTTAATTAGTTAATTAATTAATTATAACATTTTATATAGCCACCAGGGGTGAAATCTACTTACCTTCCTTACCGGTTCAGGCTACCCTGGAAATAGCAAAGGAGCATGGTGCCCCTGCCACCAAAAACAGAACTAAGAAGCCCGTTTTTGCTGGCAGAGCGCTCAGGCCTCCACAAACACCCCGAACATAAGTGATGTTGAGCTGGCCATGCCCACTCTCGCCATGCCCTCCCCTCCCAGCCCCATGAGGTCAAACACAACCTTGATGCGGCCCTCAATGAAATCGAGTTTGACAGCTCTGCACTAGTCTCTCTTTCATTGCATTATTTTTTTTCCACAAGAAGCAGCAGAAATTACTGTTTTCTATGTTAAGGCGCTCTCCTCTACGTAGAATGCTGATTTTATAGAATTCTATATTGTATAGAAATATTTCAAAGTTATTCTCTGTATGAGGATTTGAATAGAGTTAAAACACTTTCTTTGCCTCCCTGATTGTCGATTTAAGATTTGGAATGTCCAAAGAGCACTTGTATTTTAAAAAAGTTAGCTTTGAGAAGTAAAATACCCAATGCAAGGCACAACATAACTACACTAGTGTTCCATGTTTATGAAGCACTATACAGCCAGGATTTTAGTTTACAATATATACATCTCAAGTACTGTAACAGTACTTGAGATGCATATATCAAGTAGGGACAATTATATGATATTGTTGAATACTCATTGTATAAAACTGTTCCATATTTTCTTCTCCTTAGACTTTTTGTCTTTCTCAATGTATGTTTATATTTTTATGTTTGCCATCTCCATTTATACCTTGGATTCTTTGTTTTCTTCCTTTATACCAAGATCAACTACAGTCTTATTCCTATGGCCACGTTAATGAAAGGTTCATTATTTGGTGACAATGTACATTGAATGATCAGCCAGACATGGGTGAATGTGCCTATAATTTGTCAGTGATATTCTTTTAGGAATAGAGAAAGTTTCCCTCAGCCACATCACATAAATCTAACAATCTTTGTCCCTTTTGTTGCATGTTGTGTCTGTTGCATTTCAAAATGGGAAAAGATGAATTTGAAAGAATGTGAAACTCTGAAAGCAAACATTCACCAGGCAGATCTACAAACTGTCATTTAATGGTACTTGTCAATTCAATCAGAAATGATGAACAGATTCAGATAAGGAAAAGTACCATAATATATACTTACAGTATATAAAATGAGAAGCAGGAAACTATCTGAGTACACATTTTATCAACAAACATAAGATCAGTGGTGGGATTCAATATGTTTTACTAACGGTTCTGTGGGTGCAGCTTGGTGGGTGTGGTATGGCTTGGTGGATGTGGCATGGTGGGCGTGGCAGGGGAAGGATACTGTAAAATCTCCATTCCCTACCTACTCCAGGGGAAGGTTACTGCAAAATCCCCATTTCCTCCCGATCAGCTGGGACTCGGGAGGCAGAGAATAAATGGGGGCAGGGCCAGTCAGAAGTGGTATTTACCGGTTCTCCGAACTACTCAAAATTTCTGCTACTAGTTCTCCAGAACTGGTCAGAACCTGCTGAATACCACCTCTGCATATGCTGCTACATTATCCATGTCTTCTTTAATCTGGTTGGGGCCTGTTTAATTAAAAAGTTTTCCTTTGCTTTCATATAAGAAAATATTCTTATTTCCAGTTCTTCAGTGTGATTGCAGTGAGAATAATTATCAATTACACTAGACTGCACACCCAAACCCAGGTTTTTCATAGCTTACTGTGAAACCCAGCATTTTCCAGATAATGAGGTAATCCTAGTACTGAAGCATCATGACTCTTTCTTCTCTGATCTCATCATATTATCATAGATAATCTATCCTTGCAAGAGTGAAGTTTTATTAGTAATTTGGGAGATGCCCATCAAAAGGTCCTTCTGAAATATCTTACAGCCATATTGTTGCTTTAAGAGAAATTTTTGCTCTTGTGAGTTGGGATTCTTTTCTCATTCTATTTCTGAGGTCGTAGCATATTATCATGCTGGCATGCTTAAGGTACATACTGTAAATGCATATTTCCTCACCCATCAGCATGTCCATTTCTGGAATATGGAAACATAGATAATTTGGAAGACATTTAATTCCACATGTAGCCTGCTATTTACAGCAAAATAGATGGTATTTTTCTTACTACATTTTATCATAAAGCAGTGGTTGTCTGTTTCTGTAAGTATTTAATGCTATATTTCTATGTTAGTTACTCATGCTTGATTTTTTAAAATTAAATTAACTGTCTTATTCATATCTTGCCTCTTATTTTTTGGCTCAGACATTATGCAAAACTAAATGTATTCCTAATTGCCTGGATATAACTGTTAGGGATAGGATAGTACCTGGTTTTCTATTTATATAATAAAAGCAAATCCATAATATCATTATTGGGAACTTAATTAAAAATGTCCCTTCACAAATTCTGGAAAGCTCTGCAGTTATTTTTCCATGCTAATTTTCTTGCCATTTTGCTTTCTCTGCCTCTGATCTGTCCTGTGGGAATCTCTTGATAGCTGAGACACCTGCTCTTGGTATTGCTGTAATAATTCAAATTGAGGGATATTCTAGTATTTATAGTCTTCCTTCATACTGTGACACAGAAAGAGCATGATAATGGCATAATGCTTTATGCTTTCCAAAAAATTTAAAAGAAATGAGGGTAAGCTGCTAAGAAAAACTAATAATTTTTTAATGTTGGGTGTGGCAGGGGATATGAAGGAAAATAAGCTCTGACCAATGCATTATGAAGGTCTTAGCTTTTTCTTTATGCCAGATTGGAAATCATCATCTCAATTATAATTTTACTAATTATTAATGCTTGCTCACCTTGGGCCTGGGCCCTGTTTTGGATGCACTGAGTGAATGTCAGCCTGTGGAAGCAGCAATAGGTTCATCACCTGAGGCTGCCTCCAGCCACAATCATCTGAAGCAATTATAGTGCCAGCAGTTGGATAATGAGGAACATGATCCTATGCAGCTACCTGGTCCCCAGATGTGCCATTCCCTGGATCAAAAATGCTCAGCACATTTTCTCTGCCAGGAGGGATAGTCACTACCTGAATTAGATTCTGCTGGTGCTGGTTCCATGAAAGGGCCATTGCTGCCCATCCATAATCCATTGGAAAACCATACTCTGAGTACCTGAAGCCTTGACCCACTTGCCTTCCCAGACTCTGACATTTTAACTGGCTGACAATATTTACATCAATGCTTAGAACACAGGACTGTGATTTGACAAGGCTTCTGCCCATTGCTTTGGGTCTGTCTACGACTAAGTTGTAAAGCACATGGGATTTTGCTAATACATGGGAGGCTGCACAGATGCGCTGCCTGCCATAGCCAGTGTTTTGTTCTAAACCAGAACCAACTCTTTTCTGTCTGTGGATGCTTGGCCTGGAATGGGGGATTTTTAAGCTGATACAAGTATGTTATTATATTTTAATACAGACAGTCCTCGACTTAAGATCACAATTAAGCCCCAAATTTATGTTATTAAGCAAGGCAGTTGTTCAGTGAGTTTTGCCCCATTTTACAACCTTTCCTGCTACAGTTAAGTGAATCACTGCAGCTGTTAAGTTAGTTAACATGGTTGTTAAATAAATGCAGGAAGCCAGATACATTTGTTTGTCAGGAAGTTCATAACAGGTGATCATATGACCCTGGAATACAGCAGCCATCATAAATACACACCAGTTGTCAAGTGTCTGAATTCATGTGGGGAAGCTGAAATGGTCATAAATGTGAAAAACAGTCATAAATTGCTGTTTTTTAATGCCACTGTAAATTAGAATATTTGCTAAACAAATGGTTGTAAGCCAAGGACTACTTGTACTGTTATGTTGTTACCATTTTGAGCGGGAAATTCAAATATATGAGTGTTGTGATTGGCTAGCAGTCAGCACTGAAATGTATATAAGGAGTGCTGCTGCTTGTGTTCTTTTGCTGAAGTCTCACTGTAAATAAAAGAGCTGTTGCCACTACCTTGCCTGTGCTGCTCGTTATTCCCCAGCCACTTCATTTGGAGATGAAGGTGGGATAGCACACAGGAAGGCAAGCAGTAAGAGCTGATGAGAAAATTTCAGTGCCCACCGGGACCGAAGACTTCAGCCATGGCAGCGTACGTACCGCCCACACCATTCGATCCTACACAGGAGAAGTGGGGCTCGTACATGATCCGCTTCGAATGTTCACTCAAAGCCAGCGATATGCAAGGGCTATCGGCGAACCGCAAACGAGCCCTGTTCCTCAGCCACTGCGGCCCGGATGTATTCGAGATGGCCGAATCACTCTGCGAGCCAACCCCAGTGGAGACGGTTCCCTGGGACGTACTCCAGGTGAACCTCAAGGGCCACTACGGTCCCGCTCCCTCAAAATTCGTCCAGTGCTACCAGCTGAGACAATGAGTGCAAAAGGAGGGAGAACAGGTAACCGCGCTTTGAAGAGCCACAACGCACTGTGACTATTGCAACCTGGACGATGTGGTGTTTGAACAATTAATCTGTGGCGTCCGAGACACCAGGCTCCAGAGACAGCTGCTCGCGTTGCCTGGACTGATCCTCACCGGCGCCCTGGACGAGGCCAGGGCACATGAGTCTACACAAAGGCATCGGAGGTGTTACAGCATCCTCAGCCCGAAAAGAGTGGTTCCAAAGTGGTTCCAGTCCACCGTGAGGAAACTCAGACCAGCTCGGAAGACGACTCGGATGAGGACGTTTTCCGGACGGGTAATAAGAAAGGCGAGCCCAGCCACCGATGAGAGAATTGTCTGAGCTGCAGTGGCCCACATGAGAGACAATCCTGCAAGTATCATGACATTATTTGCAGATGTTGCGACAACAAGGGCCATCTAGCCCGAGTGTGCCGAGCTCAACTTCCGTGCTTCACCAAGCCATGTGATCAACCCAGCCAATCAGAGCCGCAACATTCAAAATGCCCAATCCAAGATGATGGTGCGAGAAAGCGGCGCGAAAATCAAAAAGTTGAAACGTACAGCACGAGCGTTGGCCAAGCCAGCATAACCATTGACAAAAAAGTCTTCACAATGGTGAAAATCAACGGAAAACCCTGCAGTATGGAGATCGACACCGGGTCTGCACTCTCCATCATGTCGTGGGCCACTCTCAAGTCGCTACTGCCGAATTACAGGAAAGCCCAGCTGTCAAGACAATGAGTCCGCCTGCTTGATTACCAGGGGAACTGGGTTCCAGTCGAAGGCGTCGGCACATTCACCATCTCCTACAGCAAGTTCGAGGATAACCTGCCCCTGACCATTGTCAGCAAACCACTACCGAGTCTCCTGGGTCTACGTTGGTTCAGAGCCCTGGGCATGGGCTTTACGGGTGTCCACAGCCTCCGCAGAGCGTCCCTCAAAGAACACATCCTGCACGAGTTGCGAGACATATTCGAGGACCACCTTGGCAAGTACGTGGGGACCCCGATCTCTTTTAATTTGGACCCAGGGGTTGCACCAATCAGGCTTAAGGCAAGGCGAGTTCCATTCGCCTTAAAACCCAAAATTGATGCCGAGTTAGACAAATTAATTAGTCAGGGCATTCTAGTTCCAGTGGTCCACGCAAAATGGGAAACCCCTATAGTGACCCCGATTAAGTCGGACGGGTCGATCAGGATATGCGCTGACTATAAGTGTTCAGTTAACAAGGCGTTACAGCAAAGCACATATCCTGTCCCCAATGTCCACCATCTACTTCATTCCCTTGGTCCAGGGAAAATATTTGTCAAATTAGACCTTGCGCAAGCCTATCAGCAACTGCCTTTAGACGACGCCACGGCAGAAGCGCAAACAATAGTAACACATAGAGGTGCATTCAAATGTACCCGTTTACAATTTGGGGTCAGCATCGCCCCGGGATTATTTCAAAACATCATGGAGCGACTGTTACAAGGCCTTTCCAGAGTTGTCCCTTATTTTGACGACGTGCTAATCAGTGGACAAAACGAGGACCAATTGGCAGAACGGATCAGGCTAATGCTGTCCAGATTCAGAGAGGCCGGACTCAAGCTAAAATGATCAAAGTGCAAAATTGGGGTTCCCTCAGTAGAATTTTTAGGATACAAAATTGACGGGATGGGAATTCACCCCACGGAAAGCAAGGTGAGGGCCATTAGGAATGCTCCCACGCCTAAATCTAAGATGGAGCTGCAGGCCTTCTTAGGCCTCCTAAATTTCTACACAATGTTTCTCAAAAACAAAGCAACTGTTGCAGAGCCACTTCATAGACTTTTGGGAAAGAATGCCCCTTGGGTCTGGGGCAGGGCAGAAGCGGCTGTTCAATGCTGTAAAGAGACTCCTTTCTGAGGACAGTTTCCTCATACAATACAACTCTGAACTACCATTAGTGTTAGTCTGTGATGCCTCCCCATTCGGCGTTGGCGCCGTGCTTAGCCATAGACTGCCGAATGGCCTAGAGGCGCCCATTGCGTACTATTCCCGAACTCTGACAAGTGCAGAGCACAATTATAGCCAGTTAGATAGGGAGGCTTTGGCAGCCATTGCTGGCATTAAAAAATTCCATGAATATGTATTTGGACGGCCATTTGATTTGGTCATTGACCATCAGCCCCTACTGGGCCTCCTAGCTGGTGACAGGCCCACCCCTGCGGCACTCTCCCCGCGGATGACCAGGTGGTCAATTTTTTTTGGCCGCCTACTCATACCGCCTACTTCACCGACCGGGCAAAGCCATGGGACATGCTGATGCCCTAAGCCGTTGCCCCCTGCCAGACATCTTAGACAATCCAACCCCTGAAGCCCCGATATTGTTGCTGGATGCTGTGTCCCCAGGACCCCTATCTTCATCTGAGGTGGCCAAGGCTTCCACCCGTGACTCTGTTCTTTGGACTGTGATGAGTTGGGTTTTGCGGGGTTGGCCTACAAAGATTGATAGCGATGTATTCCAAACATTCTGTACAAAATGAAATGAATTGTCTATGTTGGGGGGCTGTCTTTTGTGGGGTGACCGTGTGGTAATATCTGACAGGTTAAGACACAGGGTCCTGGAAATGTTGCACGATGGCCATCCGGGCATTGTTAGAATGAAGAGCCTTGCCCACAGCTATGTGTGGTGGCCATACATGGACCAGGACATTTCTGAGTGGGTGGGGAAAAGCAGGCCCTGCCAGGAGTCCCGACCAGAGCCTCCGGTTGCTTGCGTCAGGGAATGGGAAAAACCTAAAGCCCCGTGGGGAAGCTCCACATTGATTTCACTGGGCCCTTTCACGGCCAAACATTTTTAATAATTGTTGATGCATTTTCCAAATGGCTGGAGATCAGTCTCATGCCATCAACCGAGACTGTCATTAAAGTTCTCTGATGCCTCTTTGCAACTCACGGCCTACCAGACACTCTGGTGTCCGACAACGGGCCTCAGTTTACTTCTGCAGTTTGAAAGCTACCTCGCAGAGCTGGGCATCCAACATGCCCTCTCTGCCCCCTTCCATCCGGCTTCCAACGGACAGGCTAAACGATTCGTTCGGACAACCAAGGAGGCCTTGTCCCGCTTAGACTCTGGCAATTGGCAGGCCAAGCTAGACCAGTTTCTAGCATTCCAACATGCCACCCCTTGCACGGCCACCGGGCGCAGTCTGGCTGAGCTACTCATGGGTCGCAAGCTTAGATGCCCTCTAAACCATTTACACCCCAACTATTCGGCCGATACATTTAAGGGGGTGGAGGGGGGCCTCTGTCAATTGTCGGTGAAAATGTAGAAGACAAGTTAAAAACAGACTCTAACTACTCAAGTCTTTTTCACACAGCTACCTCAAGCCCAAGTAAGCCGGAATACTTATCTGGCAACTCAGAGCCCCAGCATTGTCCCAGCGAGCCGACCCTCCCAGCCGGGAGAAACCACACCTCCGAAGGGTTCCAGGAGGTTCCATTGGTGGAGCCAGGAGAGACAAGAGGTCCCTCTGACCGGCTCGACGCCCCGCCTGCAACTGAACTGCGCAGGTGGACCAGAATAAGGGCATGCCCTGGTCACCTGCGTGACTTCATTTGTAAAAATGTAAATATCTGAATTAAGTGCATTCTGGGAGGGGAGGGGTGTTATGTTGTTACCATTTTTAGCGGAAAATTCAAATATATGAGTGTTGTGATTGGCTAGCAGTCAGCACTGAAATATATATAAGGAGTGCTGCTGCTTGTGTTCTTTTGCTGAAGTCTCATTGTAAATAAAAGAGCTGTTGCCATTACCTTGCCTGTGCTGCTCGTTATTCCCCAGCCACGTCATGTACTCTTCTGCTAACTAAATACATGTATCTATTAAACACTGACAGAAGATTATTTATCCTCTTTCTAAAGTATGGATGCAAGAAAGAAGACAGAAGAAGGCTACCTCTAAGCAAATCAGTACATATATTAATGAACTGACATGCAAAAACATCAGGCCAACTTCCTTACTTTTTACTGTTAACAGTCACTGACATCTGATATTGCCATTTTATGATGCCATTTCATCATACTGCAAAATGTGGATGTGTCTGCAGAGAGATGCCTGCAGGGAGAGGGAAGGAGGTCAAATAATGAAGTACTCACTGTGATATTGCAACATAAACTCCACCATTTTTGTATTTATGATGTGTGTCACATACCAATTTATAATGAGCAGAGTCTGAGTTGTTAAGTCATGATGAATGCTTTGACATTTTGATAAAATCTCTGTTGCGGATGCTCCTGGGCCTTGGCATATTCTTGAGTAGTTCGTTATTGAAGTAAAATAGACCTTGAGTTTTACATATTTGGTATAATAGAGCAGTAGTTCAGAATTATTATTCAGAAAATAGTAAGAGACGTTAATTTTGGAGATTTTGTTTGAAGCCTGTTCAACCGCACAAGCACAATGAAATCCACAATATTATACTAGATGAACAAGAGAAAAGCTATAAAATACCTTTGCTTTTAAAATGCTGTGTAATGGATTCTGATATGTTAAATCAGATTTGGGGGATTTAAGGCTTTAATGGTGTCATGGGACTTATAATGCCATCAGTATCAGCCAGCATGTGTTGTGATGATGCATAATGGTCCATAGATCTCCAGCTCTTGATTTAAAGCTATTATCCTGATATAACTGATTTATGGAATATTTATGTAGTTAACTGTTTGACTTTATATGCCCCCAACATCCAAATTCTCTTGGAGATTTGCAATAAAAATAATCCTTAGGTTTTATATTTATCACATTTTATTTTATTTTATTTTATTTATTTTATTTATTTATTTCTCATTATCAAATGAGAATGATTCATTTCCAAAGTTTTTTGCCAGACAGAAAATTATGAATTACCCATTATGCCAGTAATTAATAAAGATTTGGAATATCTTTCCACCATTCAGTATACTGAAACTCCAAGCCATCTTCAACTTACCACATCAGTTGGAACCAGAACTTCTGTTGCTAAGCAAGTATTGTTAAGTCAGTCTTTTTTATTTTTTTGCCAAGGTTGTTAAGCGAATTGCCACAGTTGTTAAGTGAAGTCATTAAGTGAATCCAGTTTCCCCATTGACTTTGCTTGTAAAAAGCTCTCTGGGAAGGTAACAAATGATGATCATATGATTCCAGGATGCTGCAACCATTGTAAATATATGCCAGTGGCCAAGCACCCAAAATTTTAATCACATGACTGTGGGGATGCTTTTTCCGTGGATGGTCATAAGTCAAGACCACTGGTATAACTGCAAAGAACAGGCACCATGAGTAAAACTGATCTTAGTTTTATAAATCAACATTCCAGATCAGACATTGGGCTATGCGTGTGGGTATTTAAAAAAAAGTCAAAACTACCACTGTTACTTTGTGATTGAAGCCCAATCCCTTTTTGACATGCCACATTATATCAAACATCATAGAGTGATAGAGCTTCAATTATATAGCACTATCTTGGCTTATTTGATTTCTCCACCAACCCAGTGATTGTTCCTGCTACCTGCAATATTGGAGCTATAGGGGAAAAAACAAACAAATTGCTACTTCCACAGTTCTGCAATTCTGTCGGCAGGGCACCAGTGAGAAAAAAACACAACATTTTTGCTTCCAATTGTTTGGAAAATTGATTTTATTGGTAGATCTCCTTGGGGGAGCGGCTATCTGTGGATGGGATTGGCAGATTCTTCTGAAATAGTTCCTTTCCTGACCATAGAAGTTTCCAGAATAGCTGTCAAGATTTTTGAGGTGGAAACTCTTCCATCGTGCTACCACTATCTCTTTCCTGATAGGAGGAAATCCAATATAATCTCTGGTGTCTGGAACACTTTTATAGTATAAAAACACCAGTAAGTTCAAACATATGAAACTAATGTCCTTGGCAGTTCATTCATATGCCTTAGTTCACAAAAATATAAAACAAAAATAGATCAGCAAAATTACTAGAAAATTGCTTCAATTTACAAAATCCATCATGCCCTCTCTCAGGTTAATCGATTTGCACTCCAGACTCCAGTGCTTCCCGTCATTATGTAATAAAAGAGGGTAATAACATTATGAATGTATAAGTGGTACCTTCAATGACTGGAGTTTTTCCAGGCCCTCAGAATCAAATCTGAATTTAGGTTATTTTGGCCATTAATTTAGCGTTTAAGGCTACATCAGCAGTATAAACATAAGGTCCGTAAAATTACCATCTTAGAAGGGCAGGTCATAACTTTTCATATAGCATTTGAAGGAATAGTCCTCCCATTATATGATTTCATTTACATTTCCTTCCCTGAATAGAGCTTTTCTATTAGCAAGGGCAGGGGATCAAAACAATAAAAGTATCAGCCCAAATTTACTATTTTATACTTATCATGGCAACAAATACTATATCTACTGTTTAACTTTAGCCAGCATGATTTTAGAATAGAATATAATTCTTTATTGGCCATGTGTGAATGGACACACAAGGAATTTGTCTTGGTGCGTACGCTCTTGGTAAAAGATAGTTCATCAAGAATCATAAGGTACAATACTTAATGATAGTCACAGGGAGCAAATAAGCAATCAAATCATATTAGGAAACAGTCAATATAAATCATTAAGGACACCAGCAACAAAGTTACAGTCATAAGTGGGAGGAGGTGAGTGATAGGAACGATGAGAAGATTAATAGTAATGCAGACTTAGTAACTAGTTTGACAGTGTTGAAGGAATTTTTTCTAGCTGTTTCTCTTCAATTTGTGCATCACCTGGTACTACAATATCAATGAACCAGACTATTTTGTTTTCCACAATAGCGATATCAGGCATGTTGTGATCCAGATGTCTGTCTGTCTGGTTCTGAAAGTCCCAGAGGACCTTCATTTTCAAGAACTTTCTCAGTTTGGTGTTTGGAGTTCCCAGTAATTTTTGCTGCATTTGAATCCAAACGTCTTGCAAAGCTTCTAATATATAATTCTGGAAACTCTATCATGATGTTGCGGAGAATCAGTGAAATTTTGCTGCAGCCACTGATAAGATGATCCACTGTTTCATTTTTCTCGTTGCATAAGTGACATTTGCTATTGTTGCTGACATGTTGGATTTTTGCTGCTCCCTGTTCAATCAGTAGCTGACAATAAGCTTCCCTTCCAAGTATCTCTGAGTCTCCTTACAATGTGACTCAAGCTTCTGCATTATTCTATGAGTTATCTGGTATAGGAAGAGCACCTGCTGAAGAGACATAAACTGTTAAACCAGGGATCACAAGATAGCTAGATGAGAATGGAGCTAAATTAGCCACCCTGCTGCCTGCCTTAACTTTTCATGTTGCTCTTAATGTACAGTCACAATGTGAGATGATTTCTCAACTCTGAAGCTAAAATTTAGAAATATGTCTGCTCAGAAGAGTATATTACAGTATATTCTGAAGCCTTTGCATGTAAACAAGGATTTATGCAGTAGTTTAAAAAAACAGGAAAATGAAAAGATTATATATATATATATATATATATATATATATATATATATATATATATATATATATATATACACACACACACACACACACACACACACACACACACACACACACATACTTTTTCATAGGATTTATGTATATTTTTCTTTAGCCAGGTTTTTCCTATGTAAACCAAGATTTTTCTGCAGCCCTAGTTCAGTGAAATCACATCCACTAGTTTCTAGGCTTTTTTTCTCTTCTGGCAGCCAACAGGCCCTATGCTGCCCATTGGGAGACTTATATAGATCTATTTCTGGCTCGTTAGCCTTCATCAGTAAGCCATACCCACATCAGTAAGCTACACCCACAGGAAGGATACATGAGATGTGGGTATGACTTACTGATGAAGGCTAACGAGCCAGAAATAGATCTATATAAGTCTCCCGATGGGCAGCATAGGGCCTGCTGGCTGCCAGAAGAGAAAAAGAGTCCAGAAACTAGTGGATGTGATTTCACTGAACTAGGGCTGCAGAAAAATCTTGGTTTACATAGGAAAAACCTGGCTAAAGAAAAATACACATAAATCCTACGAAAAAGTAAGAAAATAAATACTGTACCTTTACAGGAAGGATCCATGAGATGTGGGTGTGGCTTACTGAAGGCTAACGAGCTAGAAATAGATCTATATAAGTCTCCCAACGGGCAGCATAGGGCCTGCTGGCTGCCAGAAGAGAAAAAAAGCCCGGAAACTAATGGATGCGATTTCACTGAACTAGGGCTGCAGAAAAATCTTGGTTTACATAGGAAAAACCTGGCTGAAGAAAAATACATATACATATACATATACATATACATATACATATACATATACATATACATATACATATACATATACATATACATATACATATACATATATGCATGCATACATACATACATACATACATACATACATACATATATATATATATATATATATATATATATATATATATATATATAAAGTTTAAATAAAAATATAATAAAATGAATATAGCACAAAGTTTACATAGATAAATACACAGACAGATAGACAGGCAGGCAGACACAGACAGATATAGATAGATATATGGATCATTAATATTTGTACAAAAATATGGGAACCTATTTGTACAAAATGAGATGGCTTTATCTCCATACAAGTCATAGTGTTAGGAAGGAATAATTGTTATAGATTCTTGTGAATATAATGCAACTTGATTAGCAAAGCTGTCATGCCCCCGTCGGAGTCTGAATCTGTGGTGGAAGATGAGTTGGAACAAGAATTGACAGTGAATGAGAGGGCAGCTCTGTTGGCCTTGGAGGAAACTGGGAAAAGGCAGAATCAGTCCAGGCAAGACTATTTGGAATTAGCAAGGCCTGCAGGCAGGGAGGAGGGACAAAGCTCAGATGAGGAGCAAGAACCACTCCTCCTGATGCAAGGGCTAGGAGAGTGCAAAGAAGGCGGGTTCAGTGCAGGCAGAGAAGGCCAAGTGTGAGGAGAGTGACCCACACAGCTTTACTAGGAACATCTGGGGAATGAGACTAAGGAGATGCCTTAAGGAGGCATCATTTAAGGAGGTGTAATTTAAGGAGGGGCATTTGTCAGGATCAAACACTGAGTTCCTGAAGTGTTGTGTGCCGACGTTTGAACTTGCCAAGAGTCCTTGCATTCCTTGTTGGCATTCTGGACTAATTATCGATCTTCTGCTCCCTGAACTCCTTGCTTGGATCTTGTTTGCCAAATACATTTGGGATTTATTGCTATGCAGCCTTGGTATAGACAATGCTGGGCTGGACTAACTGCATCCAGAGGCTGCTTGAGGTTTGTATGGGGTTGATTTTCATTCTGCTTTAGGACTTGCCAGTAACGTGGGAGTGTTTGGGGAGATTTGGAGCAATAAAGGGGCTGTTTGAACTGCCAACTGTTTGTGTTATCTCTGTGCCGTATCCTGGGTTATCACAAAAGCATTTAAACTAGTGCCCTATCTTATCTGGATTAGCAAACCCCAAAGTCATTGGAGCCAAATGCCATTTTTATTAGATGGATCCTTTAAGTAACTGTTAGCCAATGGTTCACCATCAAACAATAAAGCAGGGAGAAAGGGGCACTGCAGGGCTCTGTCCTAGTCTGTGCTCTCCAATAATGTTTGTTTCAGAAAATATGGAATGAAGTAGTATGTAATTGACAAAGAATGTGAAAAATGGCTAACGTCATAGAAACAGAAATAAAATTCAGCATAAGTCTATTCCATATTGAGAATTTCCCCATGTTTTAAGAAAGATTCTGATAAATTGGAGCAGGTTCAGAAAAGGGCAACACAAATAAACAGGGGATTAGAAATGAAGACCTTGAAGGAGCTGAGTATATTTAGCCTTGAGAAAAACAGACTAAAGACAATAGAATCCTGCAGAAGAAAGCTATCACCTGCTCTCTAAAATGTCAAAATACAGGAATAATGAGTTTAAATTAGAGAAAGCCAGGTTTTATTTGAGCATAGCAAAAAAACATGCTAATGGAAGGGACATTAACAGAAGAGACATATGAACCTTTGACAAAGTAATTGAAATAAAGCTCCCTCTCAGTTCTTAATAGTTACATGACGTCTCTCTAGCTGAAATGTTCATAAAACATGAGGTAATAAGGTAAGTTCTGAACCTCTCTTTTTCCTGTGCAAACTTCTAGCTTTTATTATTTTTATGAATTGGTTTCAAACATGTTTGTATTATAGTAATTTGTTCAAAAGGCATGTCATGGATATTTATGGCTTACAAGGTATAATAAAAACTCTCATTAAAAACAGCACCAGATATACCAAATGTAATAAATGTAAAACCCCAAAACTAAGGTACGGTAGTCAGGGAAAGTAAATATAATTTAAATCTCTCCCCCCCCCCCCCTTAAACTGTTAAAGGTTTTACTTAGAATTCAGTGGCACCCTTATTCTAAAATTTGATCTCGACCACAAAGAAATTTCCTTCTTGATGTTAAAATGTCCCTGGAGACAATGCTAAAAAGTGCCCTGTCAATCATATACAAATGTGTGTCTTTGTGTTGGGGGGAGGATGGAAATGATGAGTCTTAGCAGTAGATAAATAAGTTGCTGCTCAAAATATATAAATGATTTGTCTATAATATTAATATCTATAGTAATTAATATCTCTCAGAATCAGGGATTGATAGAACCCTGTGGTGAAATGTAAAATTTGTTACTACCGGTTCTGTGGGCATGGCTTGGGGGGGGGGGGGGGATAATGTGACTGGATGGGTGTGACCAACTTTTTTACTTTTAAAAGCATTTTTTCTACAATCTCTTCAGCTGAAGAAATTGTAAAAAAAAATGCTTTTAAAAGGCTCTGACGATCCCAACTGAGTTCCTTGATTGTCAGAGGCTTTTGTTTTCTTTTAAAAGCTTTTTTTTTCTTTTTTTCTTTTTTACTTTTAAAAGAAAAAAAAAGCCTCTGATGATCAGGCAACTCAGCTGGGATTGTCAGAGCCTTTTAAAAGCATTTTTGCTACAACCTCTTCGGCCAAAGAGGTTGTAGAAAAAATGCTTTTAAAAGGGTCTGACGATCCCAGCTGAGCCGCACAATTATCAGAGGCTCTTTTTTTTAGTTTTAAAAGCATTTTTTCGGCCGAAGAAAAAATTCTTTTAAAAGTAAAAAAAAAAAAAGCTTCTGATGATTGCATGGCTCAGCTGGGCATGGTGGGGCAGAGATTTTTGCTACCAGTTCTCCGAACCACCCACCACCATTGCTACCAGATTGGGCAATCCGGTCCGAACTGGGAGCATTTCCCCCCTGGTAGAACCATCCAAAACTGTCCTTGAACACAGCTAAGGTTCATTGAAAATGTTTTGTACTTGTCTTATTAAAATAAACTCTTTTGGCTGTTCTTCAATTTGGATGCATAATACCTATGGAATGACTCTAAATTGCCTTTAAAGTTGATTTAGCAAAATTATAAAATACCTTCACTTTCTATTAATTAGTGTGTTGTGAATGTGGCTTGTATGTAAACTACAACCTCATAATACTGTGAAGCTGAGAAATGGCTCAGTACAGCGATTCAGCACATCCTCTTCTGGATATAAAAAAGCTTTGATCTCTTTAAAGGAAGATGTATATGAAAATATTTCTGGGTAAAGATTAGGGCTTTCATTTCAGCTTCAGATGAGTAGAATAGAATAGAATAGAATAGAATAGAATAGAATAGAATAGAATAGAATAGAATAGAATAGAATAGAATAGAATAGAATAGAATAGAATATATTTCTTCATTGGCCAAGTGTGATTGGACACACAAGGAACACAAGTCTTTGATGCATATGCTCTCAGTATACATAAAGAAAAATAAAATACATTAATCAAGAATGATAAGCTGCAACTCTTCATGATAGTCATAGGTTACTAATAAGCAATCAAATCATACTACGAAATAAATAAAACAATATAAATTGTAAAGATACAAGCGACAGTCATAAATGGGAAGAGACAGGTACTAGGAAGGATGAGAAGAATAATAGTAATACAATCTTAGTAAATACAGTCAATGACAGTGTTGTGGGAATCAGTTGTTTAGCGGAATGATGGCATTTAGGAAAAACTGTCCTTGTGTCTAGTTCTGGTGTGCTATGCCCTATAGTGTCGTTTTGATGGTAGGAGTTGAAACCGCTTATGTCCAGGATGTGAGGGGTCTGTAGATATTTTCACAGTCCTCTTTTTGACTCGTGCAGTATACAGGTCCTCAATGGAAGGCAGGTTGGTAGCAATTGTTTTTTCTGCAGTTCTAATTATCTTTTGAAGTCTGTGTCTGTCTTGTTGGGTTGCAGAGCCAAACCAGACAGTTACAGAGGTGCAGAGAAAAGACTCCATAATTCCTCTGTAAAACTAAATCAGCAGCTCTTTGGGCCGTTTGAGCTTTCTGAGCAGAAAGAATATTTTTTGTTTTGCTTTTTTTATGACATTTTTGATAAGTGTCCATTTTAAGTCTTGAGATTTGATAGAACCTAGAAACTTGAAGGTGTCTACTGTTGATACTGTGTTGTCTAGTATTGTAAGAGGTGGTAGTACAGGAGGGTTTCTCCTAAAATCTATCACAATTTCTGTGGTTTTGAGATTGTTCTGATTGCACCACACGGTTTGAGAATGTTTGAGAATCTTCAAGAAAATTGAGAAGTAGGGGAACATTTGCTTTACAAAGTTGCTTTTCCTGTTGAATTAGGTATATCAGTGGTGAAATTCAGATTTATTTATTTTTTACTATCGGTTCTGTGGGCATGGCTTGGTGGGCGTGATGTGGCTTGGTGGGCGTGGCAGGGGAAGAATACTGTAAAATCTCCATTTCCACCCCATTCCAGGGGAAGGATACTGCAAAATCCCCATTCCTTCTTCAATCCTGGGGAAAGGATATTGCAAAATCTGCATTCCCACCCCACTCTGGGACCAGCCAGAGGTGGTATTTGCTGATTCTCTGAACTACTCAAAATTTCTGCTACTGTTTCTCTAAACTACCCAAAATTTCCAATACCAGTTCTCCAGAACCTGTCAGAACCTGCTGGATTTCACCCCTGAGTTACATGCATTATTATTAGTGATCATAAGTTGACTACTACTTGTATGTTTATATTCTTATAATTTAAATTTTCTATTTTGAATTGATTTTTCCATTACTAATTCTAATACAAAGAACTTTATTTTAGTTTTTGAAGAAAAGTAGACACCCAATAGTGGTAGTTTTCCCAGAAAAATACTAGTAGGATGTTTGATGATCATTAATGTTGATGATTATTTTTTAAAAATCCCATCAACCACAAAATCCTTAAGTGACCTTAATATTCTTACAATATTCCATTTCCAGAATCCACTACATTACAATGAAACAAGGTCTAAAAATACGTTCCCCAGATTTTATGTTTTTCTTCATGCTTTTGTTTTTCTCATACTCCATGTAAATGTTGCAGGTGAATTGCTAAATTTAGTCAAGTCAATGCCTTGTTAAATAGGTCAAGTAGCAAGTAATGGAAAAGATCTTCCATTAAGGGCCTGGTGGCTCAGCAGACTAAAGCATTGTGATTAACATCAGCTGTCTGCAATTACTGTAAATTCGAATCTCACCAGACTCCAGGTTGACTCAGCCTTCCATCCTTTCTAAGGTAGGTAAAATGAGGACCCAGTTGGTGGGGGCAATAAGCTGACTTTGTATAAATATACAAAAGTATGAAGGCTATAGCTTAACACATTGTAAGCTGCCCTGAGTCTTCGGAGAAGGGCGGCATATAAATCAATTTTTTTAAAAAAAAAATTATTTTTTTTTCACTGTTTTAGCTTTGCTGCAACTGTCCAGAATCACTTTTGGTGAGATGAGCAGCTATATAAATTAGATAAATAAATATAAATTTAAAACAATATCTGCCTGGAACCCAGGGAGCAATTAAAAATTGACTTGGCAAAGAGACATTTGCCATATTACTATGAATGTGAAAAAGTATAGCACATTTTATTTTATTTAAGATACTTAGAACCACAATAAAAACATACATTAAAAGAAAAATGAAAGAATCCAATGAAAGAAGAAAGAATGTCTAGCTTCAAGTTATGATCAGCTGTTGTTGTGGGGGTCTTTATTTTTATTTCAGTCATATCTGCAATATCTGCCACATGTGAAATTGGGTGCATAATCTTTGTTAGAATAAACAGAGGTTTGGATATTTTGTTAATATCCAGAATGCTGATTCATGCCAATACAGTTGTCAAAACAACCTTGAATGTTTCATTGTCTGTCTGTCTTCTGTCTGTCTGTCTATATCATCTATAGCTATCCATTCACACACAAGTGACTTTCCTTTGAATCCAAATGCATAAATTTGTGATACTAAATAAATATTTCATAACCTTAGCCTTCATTTACTGTTATGACTTGCCAATGCAGTTTTAATCTATATTTACAAAGTGAATGTTATTGCTCTGTTTCACTTCAGTCAACTCTCCATTAACTGCATTATGAATTGCTTTACTGTTGTTGTACAAGGAAAAAAAAATGTAATTTGTGTATATAATAATTCCTTACATTTTTTCTCCAACCGTGATGTGTTCATGCAGTTCTGGACTGGGATGGAGGAGCAAGCTAGAAAAACAATAGTTTTTCTGGAGTGTGTCTTACAACTTCTAAAACTCAAGTATTATATCCAATCATGCATATATATTTTTAATATTGTTCTATAAACAAGCAATTGATATTTTCCAGATGTATCCTATTATAAAGCATGACCAATTTTCTTTCAGGAAGTTGTTTTATTTCTTATATTTCTCTTTTAGGCAAAAAGAATTTCTCTCTGCAAGCCTAATTAGAAGCAATTTGGCTTTTGCAAGCATACGGCTATAACTGAGCTATCCTTTTGCAAAAATAATGGTTTTTTGTGTGCTGATATTGATACCCTAAAGGAAAAAAAAAATCAGCAATACATTACCTTTTTTAAAAACCCTTTTTTAATGCGAAGACCCCATAGTTCTGCATTTTGCCACAGTTTCAGGGGAAAT